>JBBBVM010000064.1:11608623-12991808 GCA_037355625.1 Petunia x hybrida
TAAACTCTTAATATAAACTATTGATCGTGACTCCGCAAATACAAATTTAATTGTTAATTGGCCTAAAATCGGATCTAGGTTAAACAATTTGGCGACCACAGTGGGAGCCGGTCAATAGCCTTTATAGGTTAATAGTTTATCTTTTTCTTGCATTGTATTCTTTTCTGCCGATCTTTTGTTTGTAACTGACATGGCAGAAAGCGATTCACAAAGAACTATGGTGAGCGGAAGTCAAGCACGTACTCCTCCACTAAGCCCTAACTACTCTCCCGATTACTCGTCTGACGGGCAAGAACACTCTTCCCAAGGACCAAGTAGGCCACGGAATAGGCGTGCATAATCTCAGAGCAGAACCCCGCCTAGAAGACGACGCCATAGAAGTCTCTCCCCTGACCAAAGGAATCTCCAAGAAACAATTTTTGAATTTATGCAGCAGTAAGCGGAGGTCAACAGGGGAATAAACGAGGCGATCAATTCTCTTCGAGGGCAAATCCCACCAGTTACGGGGACTGATCCTGCACCCCAAGGTCGAGATGTTCCTTCTTCACACACTTCAAGGCAAGATGGAGAGCAAAACGCGGCCAACAACGGATGAACCATAGAACTAGCAACCCAAGCAAATCGAAATCAAAACGGAGGATCTATGGCATCCACTGAAATGAGCGTCGTCGTGGAGGCACTCACCAAGCAATTCAAAGAGAGCCAAGAAGCACTTCAAAAGTCTCTACACGAGAGAATTGATCAGATACCAGGCGCTCCACCCACACTGAAGAAAATTGACGTTCAATGCTACTCGCAAAGGCCTTGGAAGAAGGAAGCAGCACCAAAGGCGATACCAAAAATATTCAGAATGCCAAATATTCCGAGATATCGCGGGACATCTGACCCCAATGATCATCTCATGATGTTTAGCAATTTTATAAAAGCAAGTGATCTCACCAATGAGGAGGTCGAATCAGTGCAATTGAAAAAATTCGTGGAGACCCTAGCGGACGGAGCTCTACGATGGTACTCAATGTTGCCACCAAACTCTATTGGGTCCTTCGCGGAGATGGCTGAATTGTTCGTGAAAGCCCACACAGGCGCCCAGAAGACGAAAACTCGCGTAGAAGACATCTTTGAGATCAAGCAAAAGCCCGGCGAGTCTCTTCGAAGATATGTGGACCGTTTTCAGCGGGAGCGCATGTTGTTACCCAAAGTACCGGATAGATAGGCGGCCATTGCATTCACAAACAATTTGGATGTCAAAAGCTCAGAGGCTACGCGCAGGCTATACGAATCTCTTCGCGAATTCCCAGCAGCCAATTGGTCAGATGTCTACAATCGCTACAACTCCAAGGTACGCATTGATGAACAGGCTGATAGGAACTAGTGCCCGAGGTAAGAGTCAATCACGGAGAAGTGGCTCCGGCAGGAAGATGGAGTCAGAAAGGTCGAATGTACGTTATGAACTGTACCCTGACCGATCATGCAACAACTCCAAAGGGCGCGGTCGTAATAACAAAGGTCTAGTATGAGGGGACGATACAAAGTCGAGTGCTCGTGGAGCCCCAAGTCTACTAAACTTCAACGTAGAAATGACTGAAGTGATTGCAGCACTCAAAGATATGGGCGAAAGGGTCAAGTGGCCAAAGGACATGAAAACTGATCCAAGTAAGAGAATTCAGGACCTTTGGTGCGAATTTCATCGCGACCACGGTCACACCACTGAAGATTGCAAGGCCTTAAGATACGAGGTCGCACATTTATTAAAACAGGGATTCTTGAAGGAACTCCTAACCAAAAAGGGAACGCAAACTCATGCGAAGGCTTAGCAAAACAAACCTGGCCCTCCACTAGCATTTTTCCCGAAGAGGACAGTCAACATTATTTCGGGTGGAATCGAAGTTGACTCCATTATGTCAACACAAAAAGTACGTAAAGGTCTCTATTACGAAGAACAAGTATCCACGGCCGGAAGAAACAATAACGTTTGTAGACTGCGGAGACAGATGGCTTGCAATTCCCACATGTTGATGCGCTGTCATAACATTGCGCGTGGAGGAATTTGATACAAAAGAGTTCTCATTGATGCGGGCAGCTCTGCGAATATCAGTCAATCACGAGTTGTCAAGGAGATGCAATTATGGAGAAGATCGTGCTAGTGTCACAAGTTCTCTCCGGCTTTAACAACTCAAGTTGGAAAGAGCCTTGGTGAGATTACTCTCACTACTCTTGTCGAGGGGGTAGCGAGGAGACGGTATTTCAAATTGTCAACGGAGACATGGCCTACAACATTATCCTTGGAAGACCATAGATCCATGAATGCAGGTTGTTCCCTCCACATACATCTGGTATTAAATATTCCATCAGAATGGGGATACGCGAGATACGAGGAAGCAACGCTCTGCTCGAGACTGCATTCGGTGACCCTCAACTGCCCGAAGAAAGTAAATAGCAATTACAGCAACCAGGATCTGACTCAGCGAGTAAAAAAAGCAAAGTATGAGGTCCCGGATTCATCACAAAACTCGAGGCACGGGAAAATTATACTCCGATCGTAGAAACTTTGGAACCAGAAGAACTGTTCGCGGACATGCCAGAGCGGAAGGTCTACTTAGGGACAGAATTAAATGAACGCCTACGAGGAGATATCCTCCAATTCCTCAAGGAGCGGCATACGACGTTCGCTTGGTCGCATGTAGACATGATGGGTATTTCTCCAGAAATTATCTCTCACAAGTTGAATGTTGACCCGTACCACCGTCCGGTGAAGCAGAAGAAGCGCCCCCAGGGAGCTTTTTCGAAATCAAATAATAAACGATGAGGTTGATCGACTACTGAAGATTGGATATGTACGCGAAGTTAAATAACCAGACTGGTTAGCCAACGTGGTCGTTGTGGCTAAGAAAATGGGAAATGGCGAGTTTACATTGATTTCACTGATTTAAACAAAGCATGTCCGAAGGATTTATATCCTCTTCCCCGGATATATCAGTTGATTGACGCAACCGCCGAGCAGGAAGTGCTCACCTTCCTTGATGCATATTCAGGGTACAATCAAATATTGATGGACCCAATGACCAGGAGAAAACATCATTAACGTGTAGAGGGGTGTATTGCTACAAAGTTATGCCGTTTGGGTTAAAGAACGCAGGTGCAACGTATCAGCGATTGGTCAATCGTATGTTCCACAATCATATTGGTAAGACCATGGAGGTGTACATCGATGACATGCTGATCAACTCAAAACGGCCAGAAGATCATCTGGCACACTTGAAGGAAGCCTTCCGAATACTTGACCAATACAACATGAAGCTTAATCCAGAGAGGTGCGCATTTGGAGTTGGTTCAGGAAAATTCCTAGGCTTCATCGTCTCTCAACGTGGATGAAGTCAATCCCGCTCAAATCAAAGCGATTGAGTCAATTCCAGACGTGCTGCACAACCGAAAGGATGTCATGAAATTGACTGGAGGGTGGCAGCCTTGCGCATGTTTATATCTCGCTCATCTGACCGGTGCAAAAGTTTCTTCGATGTTCTGAAGCAAAACAAGGAATTCAATTGGACTCCTGAATGTCAACAAGCGCTGAGAGATCTGAAAATATATCTATCCAACCCACCCCTACTCTCTATGCCTCAGCACGGGGAGCAGTTCTTGATCAATTTGGCGGTTTCAGAGTCTTCGGTAAGCGCAGTTTTGGTTCGAGAAGAAAAAGGTAAGAAACTTCCCATTTATTACATTAGTAAAACTCTAATTGATGCGGAAACACGTTACCAACCCCTAGAAAAACTGGCTTTAGCACTCGTAACTGCTGCCCGTAAATTACGTCCTTATTTTCAAGGTCATTCAATAGTTGTAGTCACAACCTTTCCTTTACGAAATGTTTTGCATAAACCCGAACTTTTGGGAAGGTTGGTTAAATGGGCAATAGAATTAAGCGAATTCGATATTACCTACCAGCCCCGGGTAGCAATAAAATCACAAGCCCTAGCAGACTTCGTAGCAGACTTTATCACTAATATATATCCTGAGGCGAAAAAAAGATGCAATTCTCTATGCTGGGCAGGCCCATGGTGTGTGGACCCTATTCACTGATGGCTCCTCGAGCGTCAAAGGGTCTGGTCTTGGACTGGTTCTTGTCACCCCCCGTCCGGAGAAACCGTCAGGCAGGCCATCAAGTGCTCGTTTATTACTAACAATGAGGCCGACTATAAGGCCGTAATTGCAAGATTGGAGTTAGCCAGAAGCTATGGAGCAAACATTATCAAACTCAAGAGTGACTCTCAACTAATAGTCAACCAAGTGACCGGAGGTTTCATTGCACGGGAATCCAGAATTCAAGTGTACCTTGCCCGTGTAAAAGAACTTTTAGCCCAGTTCGACGAATGGGAAGCGCTCCAAATCCCACGGGAAGAGAACTATGAGGCAGACGCCCTGGCAAATCTGGGGTTGTTAGCGGAAATTGGGGCGGCCAGCTCCTCGACTGTCGTTCACTCCTCTGCATGACTATAGATCGAGAAAAGTTTGAAGTTAATGCTATAAACGCAACTTGGGACTGGCGAAATGAAATCACGAATTATATTCTTCATGGAACTCTGCCCGAAGATGCGAAAGCCGCTCTCAAACTCAGAATAAAGGCTGCTCGGTATACAATCATCAACGGCGATCTTTACCGCAAGATGTTCGCAGGGCCCCTTGCCAAATGGCTAGGACCAAACCAGATCAATTACGTGATACGAGAGGTCCACGAAGGTTGTTGTGGTAATCATTCTGGGGGCAAAGCGTTAGCGCGCAAATTGATCCATGCAGGGTATTATTGGGATAAGATGGAGAAAGATACAAACGATTTCGTCAAGAAATGTGATAAGTGTCAAAGGTTTGCGCATCTTCTCCATCAACCGGCAGAACTGCTCCACTCAATAATCTCCCCGTGGCCATTCTTGAAATGGGGAATAGACATAGTTGGTCCTCTTCCTGCTGCGCCAAGAGGGGTACGTTTCTTGCTAATCGTCACCGATTACTTCACCAAATGGGTCGAAGCAGCAGCATACGCAAAGATACGACAAACAGAGGTAATTGACTTCCTTTGGCGGTATGTTGTATTTCATTTTGGAGCGCCGAAGGAAATAGTCATGGATAATGGCCCACAATTCATCGGCCAGAAAGTGAATAGGTTCCTCGACGACTTACACATCAAAAGGATTACTTCTTCCCCATACCATCCAGTTGCCAATGGACAAGCAGAGTCAACAAACAAGATAATCATTGAATCTCTCAAGAAGCGCCTCGAGCAGGCCAAAGGGTGTTGGGTAGAAGAACTTCCCGATGTACTATGGGCTTATCGCACGACAATAAAATTGAGTACAGGGGAGACACCTTACTCGTTGGTATACGGCGCGGATGCTCTAATCCCAGTTGAAATTGAAGAGACAAGTCTACGGTACGCACATGCTACCGAAGAATCCAACTCAATCAATCTTTCCGAAGAATTGGATCTCCTCGAAGAACGAAGGGAACTAGCACTTGTACGAGTACTCGCCCAGAAGGAACGAATCGAACAATACTATAATCGGGGACTATGCGTATGAAGTTTCCAAGTTGGGGATTTTGTATTAAGGAAAGTATCTCAAAACACACAAAAAGCAAACTCGGGAAAATTAGGCCCTAATTGGGAAGGCCCCTACAAGGTAGTCGCATCAGTCGGCAAGGGATCTTACCGTTTGGCATGACCAAATGGCTCAATCGTCCCAAACAATTGGAATGTGATTCACCTCAACAGGTATAACTTCTTAATGGTAAAATGGTAAGTTATTCTATTCCTACCTTTTACTTTTATGGCATTCTTACTTTTATTATATTTCTCTTAAATGGTACTAACGGCCTAAATAAGGCCAGATCCGTTTAGCTCAGCTGGTAGAGCTCGAAGTTCTTTAAGTTCGCGGCTGTGGGTTCGAATCCCTCAACGGACGCACTCCTCGTTTGGTTATATGTGTTCTTTTATCTACGACCAGCCTTAACTCTTTTTATGTTAAATCTTCCCGTATTTCAACATAAAAACAAAGAGGGTGGTAAGAGGCCCATATAGGCAAGATAAAACCTTCATAAAGGCAAAAGACCTTGTAAAAAGGCGAGTTTTTAAAACTTTTTATGTGACAAGCTTCCACGAAAATAAGAGAAGTCGTTCACAAGGCCAGCGACTCGGCCAGAGTTAAACTACAAACTTTCTGCATCGACTTTCAACTATCAAACAATGATAAGAAAAGTTGTTCGCAAGGCCAACGATTCGGCCAGAACCTATTGACCACGACTCGGTCAGAATGAAACATCTGCGCAGACCACTCACAACTTATGACCTCTTCCTTGAGAAAGGCTAAGTTAAAACATACGAACAGACTTTTGAAGACCAGAACTTAGCAAAGTTCAAACTTCTAAAAGTGCTTAAACAAAAGGCAAAAAAGCCACAATGCATCCAAACATAATTACAAAGATCAAAGATTCAAGCTAGACACAGCCATTGAATAGAAAGGTCTGAAAATATATACATTGTCTTGACAAAACAATAAAACTGTCGAAACGGCTGACAGAAGTTTTGTTGAGTGACAAAGGCCAATGAAACCGGCCAAACAAGGATCAGAGAGTCCCAAAGAGACCTCTACCTACAACCAACCATCCGGCTCTCGCCGGATACAAAAACCTACAACTTGATCAAAGGGGGGGCATTAATTTTGAGGACTCTGACAAGAACCCGATGCACCAGCTCTATCGGCTCCGTTATCGTCACCCGAGCTCTCATCACCATCATCATCTTCATCTTCATCTGACTCTTCAGGAGAAAGGTTCAACACTTGCCTCACTTCACGAACGGCACGCTTTGTTTTCAGCATCGCTTCCTCGACGTTGATATGGCCTGCGTGGACCTTCTCGAGCAGTGTTCGCTTGGTTTCAAGTGCAGTAAGCTTCGCCTTGATCTCGAACTGATCGTGAAAGTTGGCCAAGTCCTTAGATAACGCGTCTTGAACGCTCATCGACTGGCAACTTGGTCCCTGGCGGCTTGAAGCTCAGCTTAAGTATTAACGGATTCCTTCTTAGCCTTCCGCAGGTCTATCTCTAAAGATCCACGTTCATCGAGTGGCTTGCTCAGCAAAGAGTTGTGTTCTTCAAGCAGAGCCTCTATGTCCCGGGCAGATTGTGCAAACCCCTCTTTCTCTTCAGAAAGAAGGTCCTTTTCCTCGGTGAGCTTGTTAATCTGTTCAACTCTTCTGTTGTTGGTCTCAGCCAACCGGTTAACTTCACCCTCGAGGAAACCACACCTCTCTGCCAGAGCCTTATTCTCCTTCAGAGTCTTCAGCAGCTCTTTTCTTCAGTTCAAGCACCTGATCAGGGTTGTTGATCCTGGAACGGAACATCAACTCGGCAGCCATCAAACTTGACTGAAACAGCAAAATAAATAAGGTTAGAAGTATAAATTCAAAATTACTTCCAACTCAAGAAAGTGTTAAAAAAAAAAGCACTTACCCGGGCAGAGTCAGCAGCAATAGCAAAGGCCAGGTCTTCATCACTCATCTCCCTCATTGTCCATTCTTCACGGGGACCAATGAGCGATGAAACTGCCTTGGCTAAATTGCCCAGCCTAGTCACAAAGTTGAAATTGGGGGCTAGCTTCATGGTGCATTCCCTCTCGCAGTATTTAGGCTCCCTAGCCTGCTCAGAGGGAAAGTTTGGGCCAAATTTATAGCGCACGCCTCGAATGTCCCTTGCTCCAGTCAGACCGCTGATATTAGTCCGCCGAGTGAGCCTTGTCCTTGACATATCAGAATCATTCGCCACTCCAGGATCTCTTGTGTCGCATTCGTGCAAGCAAACAGGCACCTCCCCTTCAGTGGCCACGTTCTCCAAGTCTTCGAAATAAAAAACAAGAGGACTCTGGCCACCCTCTTGGGGGATCTCTTCTCCTCCTTCTTCTTCTTCTCCAACCTTCCTCTTACCCTTGTCTGAATGAGAAGAGCCTGCCTTTACCCCGTCATCAACTTGGGGACTCCCCTCCGGAGTACGGGCAGTCTTCTCCTCATCTTTCTTCTTGTCACTTCGGAGATAGGGCTTTCTCATAAGGTCTGCGATAGTTTCAGTATCTGAAATGTCGATCACTTCCTTGTAAAATCCCTCTCTCGGTGCAGACTCGGGGACTTCAGTAGAGCTCCTGACACGCTCTTCTTCAGGCCTGGGCACACTGGCCTCGGGCGGAGTCTCCCCTTCAACGGCTGGGGTCTTCTCGGCAGCCACGGAAGCCTTACGAGCAGCCTTCTTCCATGCTCTGCCCTCACCTTGGCTCTTCTTCTTCCTCTTTAGGGATCTAATGCCGCTAGACAATAGCTCCTCGCCACCTTCCCTCCTGCACATTGCCTCCGCTGCGACCTTATCCTCAGGGTCAACAGCGGGTCCTTATGGCATGGCCTGAGAGGAAGGGGCAGGGAAGAAGTCTCCTTGGGTGCCTAGACCTGCAAAAAGGCAGAACAGTTAGATACAGCAAAACCACGAAGAGAAAAAATAGCTGCGACAACGAAAAGTTCTCACCGTGAGTCTTTGCGGCCAGAACCTTTTGCGCAGTGAAGTATGTCCATTCCCTCTGCTCAACAGGGAACTTCTCCAGAATAGCCTCAATCCCACGCTGTCAGCTCATCAACCGATATGAGTTATCGTAGGGCAGCTTGGTAGCTGTAAGGCAGAATCAAAGAAGTGAATAAACGAAAAAGGGGAAATATGGAAATTCCAAAGAAAAACTCGGGGACTTACGCCTCTTATTCCAGATCGCGGAGAGAGGAGCCTTGGAGTTAAGGGACAATGCTGGGTGCGCACAAATATATACCGGTGCAACCAACCTCGATCATTGGTGTCCTCAGAACTGTGTATCAAGTCCTTGCTCCCACGCATTCTGGCGTTGGCAAAACCGTCCTTAAAAATTTGTATGATGTACAAAGAAATAAAATGATCATACTCAAAATTTTGACCGGTCTCTTCGGCAAACCAGTCAATAAGTTTTACCATTCTATACATGTTGGGGCTCAGTTGCCCCGGGCAGAGAAAATATTCCCTACAAAGCCTGTCGAGTACATGATGAAGGGGTAACGTGCAACCAACTGTGAATGGGTAGGTGGACATGGCCATCCACCCTGCCCTATGAGAAGTAATGTTCTCATTTTCAGATACCGACAAAATGGGAACACTCGTGTCCCAGCTGCAGTCCGCTCTAACTCGTGGGATCATCTCCGACGTGATCCCAGACTTGAATCTGTACGCTGGCCATACGCGTACATCTCCATAATTGTTGAAGGCCTTGATGCTGCAGTCCTTCTCCAGTTTACCCCAGTTCTTGGGGATGATTTCTGAAGCAGTGGCCTGAGCGGCTCTAGATCTAGGGGTAGCCGCGGAAGAACTACCAGCAGCAGCGTTCATGTTCAAATTTTTCTTAGCCTTTGGAGACACGGTTGAATAAGAATCGAAAATTAGAAGGAAGATTGAAGAAAATTCAAGGGGTTTTCAAGATTCGGAAGTTGTAGAATGAAAGCAAGCAAAAGGGGTAAAATTCAACAAACCCCTATTTATAGGAGTAAGCGGGTCCAGCCCATCGAGTTTCCATATGACACGTAGAGATCATCGAAGAGATTACGATCAAATCCAATCGTCAAAAGAGGAAGTAGGTTTCGTCGGGTTCCGAAGCAGCATCATTGCTCTGAAGTGCAGCAGTCACCTGGCAACTGAAAACGGACGTGTGCACGTGACTGAGGCGGTTAAAATCATTACTTTTGCCCTTGAGGCGCGCAGTAGTCACTTTGAAGCCGACGGCGGACGTATGGACGTGCCTGACGCAGTTACTTTTTATATCGTGCATTTAATATGCGCGTCACTAAGACTTATCATGTTGCTGATGAAATGCGCACGTCACCGAAGCTCGTCATGTTGCAGATAAAGGTTGGACTTTACGAATAAATTTCCCACCAAAATTCACATCCACTCCTCGAGCAGAAACTCTGCTCGAGAAGTGCGGGGACTATCTGTATTGGATAAAAAACCATCGTCACTTAAAAGAGTGACATGTGTCTGCTACGTGGCATGGGCAGAGGTTTCCCCCGGACAGACATCTAACGGACAGATGACTGGCCATGCGGTTACCGCGAGCAGGCTCAAAGCAGTTACGTAACGTCTCCCCAAATCACACGCAATTTGAATGAACGGTTACCTGTTCATACGCGATTGCTCAATGAATGGTTATAAAGGCAACGGTTACATACCCAGCGGTTACGTACCCAACGGCTGCCTAGTAAATCTATAAAATAACGTTTATTTTCGAATCGTTGTAACATGCATTCTCTTCTCTATCTACAATATCAATAAAATACTCTCTTTGCTCTTGCTCAATACTGTTCATCATTTACGTTATCGCATACTTTGTTCTCAAGTCTTCAAGTATAATTGACATCAAGGAATCCTCACCGAGATCAAGCGATCCAATACGGTTCCTTTTACTTATTTAATTCACGCTTTAATCTTATTTATTGTCGACTATTCCGCATTCCTTTCATTTATTATCAATGCATCTCCATTGGAAATCGTGCATATACTCGTAATCTCGTAATTAGTGCAATCCTGTATTTAAATCGGTTAAACTCTTAATCTAAACTATTGATCGTGACTCCACAAATACAAATTAATTGTTAATGGCCTAAAATCGGATCTAGGTTAAACACTTATCTGGAGCAGTGTTAGATCAGACGAATGAATGGAAGATGTGTCTGCATATACACGGTTTTTTTTTTTTTTTTTGAAAAACTGGATACTTATATTATTTTAATTTTCTAAAATGTTACAATCCAAAGTGATGCTGCTTAGAGCATTTTGATTGCCAAGACTGGCGAGATTAGTACAAACTTGATCAGAAATAGATTTGACACCTACCAGCCCCTCTCTATCCGCCAACAGTCTGTTATCTAAGGTGGCAGGAGGTGTCACTAAGTTTACTAGACTATTTATTCTGCCCTTGCTGATAGCCTCTTGTGCCAAAAAGTGTGCAACTCCATTAGCTTGTCTGAAATTATGTCGGAGCATCGGTATTCCCATTTTCTCCATTAACAACCTGCAGTTAGAAATAATAGAGGCGTAAGTAGAATAATCTTGACATAAAATTCGTATTACCTCTATTGAATCTGTTTCTATCTCCAGCGGTTGTAACTTGAGCTCCATTGGACATTGTAAACCCTGTCTTAAAGCTAACAACTCTGCGTGTATTGGTGAGTTTGCATAGACAAGATTATAAAACCCAAAAATCCAATCACTATTTTCATTTCGTATAACACCACCAAGACCACCTTGCAGTTTTCCTTGTTTAAAAGCACCATCAGTGTTTAGTTTAAACCAACCCTTCATAGGTTTATGCCATCGGATATCAATTTTCTAGTCCTATGGATGAAGCTATCTTTACTAGTCAAATATTTGTATTCGATCACACGATCAGTAACCACTTTTTTGCTAATATAGTTCTTGGTCTTGTTCCATGTGTTGTTGTTTCTGTTAATCCAAATGCTCCAGAGCACAAAAGGATACAAATCGTGTCATGTTATCATATGATTATTATTAGTGAAAACAAAATTCCTAAGAGTTACCAGCCAATGGCTACTTGAACCATGTACGTCTATATGAATATTTAAATCTGCCCAAAGTTTTTGAGCAACAGGACATTGAAAGAAAATATGAATACTATTCTCTTCTTGGGCGTGACAAATTTTGCAAGTTTTGTCAATATTAATTCCAATATGACTGAGGTAAGAGTGAGTTGGAAGTTTGTTGTGAAGACAGAGCCAAAAGAAGAACTTGATCTTTTGGGGGACTTTTAATTTCCAAATCCAAGAAAAATCTGTGTTACAACTGTCATAATCCTCCATTAAATTATAGACTGAGTTGGTGGTAAAAATACCACTACCGTTAGCAGACCAAGTGGGGATATCAAAATTAGTGAGATTATAAGTAGGATCAATCGTAAGAATCATGCTTTTCATGTGATCAGGAAGATCAATAGACAATTTAGAGAGGTTCCAAGAATTGTTTTCCCAAAGATCTTTAATTTTGACACCACTATCAGATATGGTAAGAGGTCCTTGAACCTCATCTCTAAGATACTGAACATTTGGGACCCACCTTGTGTGCCAAATATCGATATTAAAATTTTTATTGATTAACCACATAACACTTCTATTGAAAAGATTACTTACCTTCATTATACTACGCCAAATAAAGGAATTTTTGCTTTTACTATTAGGACCACAATGATTGTTAATAAGGATTTTGGCCCAAAGATTATTCGAAAAATTCATCAATCTCCAAGAAAGGCTCGTTAGGAGGGCCAAATTTTTAGTTTTGGCTTGTCTAAGACCAAGTCCTCCTTTGCACTTATTTTTAGTCACAACATCCCAACTTATGTAGTGCATCTTTCTTTTGTCGTCTGTTGCGCCCCAGATAAAATTTTTATGTATTTTATCAATATGATTAAGGGTTTTGGTTGGGAGAAGGGAATATTGCATCACATGATTTGGAATGCTATTAAGAACTGATGAGGCTAGGACCACCCTGTCGGCCATGTTTAGAGCTTAGGTCTTCCAGTTCGATAATCTAGTTCTCATTTTATCGATAATAAATTGGTAGTCTGAGGCCTTTGGTCTAGAATGAATTATAGGAAAGCCCAAGTATTTTCCAAAGGAGTCACTAATTTTAATTGTGAAAAAAGAAGACATATATGTCTTGATGTCATTGTGACAGTTCTTGGAAAATATTATTTTGGATTTTGTAAAATTTATTTTCTGCCCTGACATGTCACAGAAAAGGTTAAGACTCTGGCGGATGGCTAATGCTGACTTAGTGTTGGCTTTAGCCATAAGAGTTAAGTCATCAGCAAAGAAGAGGTGGGAGAAATCAGGGCCCCTCCTATTGAAACTTATAGGATCCCAATTCGCACACTCAACTTGGTGATAAATATAACGAGAAAGTAACTCCATACAGAGAATAAAGATATATGGTGACATTGGGTCACCTTGTCGAATTCCTCTAGAGGAACTAAAAAAGTTTGTCGTAGAACCATTTACCAGTATAACAATATTAGCAGTTGAAATGCATGACATGATAAGTTTCTTAATTTTGGGTGGAAACTTGAATTAACAAAGAGTGCAATAAACAAAAGACCATTCTAATCTATCAAAGGCCTTTTCCAAATCAATTTTGAGAATTATATGAGCATCACGGCCTTTACTTTTATTAATTTGGGAAATAATTTCTTGAATAATTATAGCGTTATCACCAGCCCTTCTATTTTTTATAAAACTAGCCTGGCAAGGGCTAATGAGCTTATCAAGAAAGGGCTTGATTTTATTGGCAATAATCTTAGTAATAACCTTGTATATGGTATTACAAAGACCGATAGGTCGAAATTTATTAAGGTTATTTGCATTGGGGATTTTAGGAATAATACATAAATAGGTTCTATTAATATCTTCAGGTATAGATTGTGTATTAAAAATGTGATTGCAAAACTGAATAACTAATCATTGACCCACAATAGACCAATACTTTTGAAAGAAAAATGGGTGAAGACCATCAGGACCTGGGGCTTGATAAGGTTTGTAAGAAAAGATGGCATTAGTAATTTCAGTTTGTAAAAGAGGCCTATCCAGTAAAGACAGGTCTAAGTTATCAAAAGATAAAGGGCTGTTAATAATAGAATAAAACTTTGTAGAAATATGTGCAGTGGTGAACATATCATGAAAATAGTTCAAAGTGTAGGACATTAAAGAGGAAGGATCATCAATCCAATGTCCCTGATTATCTTTAAAATTGATAATTTTATTCCTCCTCTTTTTATTTGTAGCACTTATGTGGAAAAATCTAGTATTTAACTCACCTTCATTCAACCAAGATATTCGGGAACGAATTTTCCAATAGTCCTCCAAGATGAGAATATTGTTGTACTCATTTTTAAGTTCTTTCTCTAGTTGTTGAAGGAAAAAACTACGGCCATAAGAAATCGAATTTTGGATTCCATTCAGTCGAGCAAGAATTCTCTTTTTCTTGTGAAAAATATTACCAAAAGTTTCCATTTTCCAAGTCTGGAGGTTATCTATCAAGGTGCTCGTGGCATTAATAAGATCATTATCCTTCCAACTGTTGCTAACGATACTTTTGAAATCTGGATGACTACACCACATACTTTCCAGACGAAAAAGCTGGTTTAAAGGGTAATGAAAGGGGCAATTAAGTTTAATAAGTAAAGGATTATGGTCGGAGTGAGTTCTAGGTAAGTGAACCACAGTAGATTCTGGAAATAAATTAACCCAAGCCTCATTACCAAAAGCCCTGTCTAATCTCTCCATGATTAACCCTCTATTCTTTCTCCTAAGGTTAGACCAGGTAAATTTGCTCCCTTTAAAGCCTAGATCCATTAAGTTGGCGTGGTCAATGCAAGACCAAAATCTAGTCGTTCTGGGTAAGCATATACACGGTTCATGACTTAACCATGAATAAATTGGTGTGTATTTTTATTTTAATTTATAACCGCTATTTTAGAGTTTTTAATTTTAGATTATAATCATTAAAGACTTAATCTGACATAACTTCAACATCATTGAAGTAAATGATTTTCACACTTGAATACGTAATCAATAACAATACCTGATTTTATAGTATCTTTTTGATAAATTATGAGCGAAAGTCTTTGAATTTTTTATTCATGAGAATAAATAGTTTGTATCTCTCTTATCCTTCACTTTTCGAATTGTGTGATGGAAAATGCATATTTCTTCAAGGCAGAAAGAGTATACATTTTATTTTAAGAGTAATATTAAACCCAAGTTCAATCAACCTAAATAGTAATTAAAAAAAATGTAGTTATAATACTACTAGATAACCAATTCCCACATATTAGAATTTCTCTTAAAAATATTTTTTATTAAACTTTTCAATACTAAACGTAGCGGACAACCGAATTGTGATCATGATAATGTTAAATTGTCTGAATTGGTGTAATCGGAGGCGAATAGACTTTTAGCAGCATACCCTTGTCTTCTAAGAAGAAAAATAAATGCATGGATCCAGAATACAAGAGAAAACACATCTACTTTTGGGTAAATTCCTGAAACGATCTCGGTCAGTCGTTTCGGAAGTTAGGACTCCGATTGACGTGTCGATAATTTTAAAATATTCGTAATGTCCATTAAGACCTGTCTGTAAAATTTGAGCTAAATCAGACCTCGTTTGGTAGACATCGGAAGAAGGTTTCAGTTTTTATTGGCGATAAATATTAAAAAGAGATTTTCGAGCTCGGTTTTGCCGAATGAGCTCCGATTCGAAATTCGAAAGCGCCGTTAGGTTCGTATGATTATTTGTGACTCTTATGAACTTTCGAAAGTGAATTTCGATGTTGTTCGGCTAGTTTCTGCTAAAATGCCGAAAGTTAAATAATTTGACTTTTTTCATTTAAATTCGCATCTTGAGTTTCGGGAGTCTGATTTGAGATCTTCCTTCGCGAGTATGTTACATATATTTTGTGTAACTTGTATGCAAAAGTTGGAATTATTTTGAATATCGTAGGGTACCATTTTAATTTTCGTCGCGAAAAAGAAATGAAAAAAAAAAGAAAAAGACAAAAAATGAAAGAATTGAAGGCGGTGGTCCTTAGCATAGGACGAACTTATATAAACAGAGACATGAGTAGTATGAATAAGAAAGAAAAGAGAGAAGGCAGCAACCGAAAAAAATGCCAGAAAATAAGAAAAGGAGCCAAGAAAAAGTAGAATTTTCACCCTGAAACATTCTGGTAATGATCCTAATATATTATTTGAGTTTATTACGTGTGTTTAAATATATATTAACGGTAAAACTTGAAATATTAGACATCGTTTTAACAAGTTCAATTAATAGTTTAAAGGGTCAAATGGACCCCGATAATGAAATTGATTATATATTCGTACTTTGTGAGTTATGGGCAACTTATAAATGTAATTTATTTGGGGTTTGGTTATGTGACCATAAACCCTGTACATAGGCCTGTCCTGCGTATTGCGTATGCAAATAGGGTATCAGGTTCCTACCTGGATTACCCTAAGATGTGAGGAATGAAGCTTTTAGCCTAATTTGATATATTTTTCTGCTTATCGAATAGAGTGGGATCGTTTGGCAATGAAACCAAAGGATAAAGCGGTTATTGATTAGCAGAGCTAACGTTTAGAAGAGGTAAGTGTTTATACCATTTCTTTGGAGGCACCTGGCCTCGTGGATTTTCTACCACGTATTCCTTACGTGTGTAACTGCCGATAGGCGTACTCATTACGCCTTAGCTTTATATTTACATTGTATATTATATGTTATGTTCTATTGCTGGTATTGCATTGAGGAACTGAGCATTGTACTCTGGCTGTGAGTTGATATATACTTCCCGACAGTCGATGAGAGTCCCGCGCCGGTGAAGGGTTATTATTGCATCACATAGTATTCGTATGTATTACGTTTTCTGGTTATGCACTGCATTATATTGAGGGTAGGAGGATTCCGTCCTCGGAGCAGGAGGATTCCGCTCCATTGCATCATATTGAGGGTAGGAGGATTCCGCCCTCGGAGCAAGAGGATTCTGCTCCGCCCTCGGAGCAGGAGGATTCCGCTCCATTGCATCATATTGAGGGTAGGAGGATTCCGCCCTCGGAGCAGGAGGATTCTGCTCCATTGCATCATATTGAGGGTAGGAGGATTCCGCCCTCGGAGCAGGAGGATTCCGATCCATTGCATCATATTGAGGGTAGGAGGATTCCGCTCTGGAGTAGGAGGATTCCGCTCCATTCATTTGGCACATGTGACCCTTTGCATCATATTTCATTTCATCTCATTTTATTTCATTTCATTTCATACCATTGTGTAGACTTGTGGTACATAACTGTTGTTCTGCTTCTACGTGCATTGCGTATTTGCCTATATATTTCTAGCTCGTCTTCTGGGTTGCGGGGATCGGGTCGCACGCCGCAACGGTATAAATATATGGATCGGGTTGCACGCCGCAACAGGATGTATTTCTGATTGTTGATGAGTTTGTCATTCCATACGTGTTCCTAGTTATTATCTGGCTCTGGCTTTTTAAAATTTAAATAAGAGGAATTTTGTTTATCTGTTTCTTCTCCCTGGCTAGCTATCCTGTTCTTTGAGGTGGCTAGTCTGCCCCACGTATTGAGTCCTTTTGACTCACCCTTGTTTGTTCTTTGTTTTGTTTTTTTTTTTTTTTGTCTATCTATTTCGTTTCGGCAGGTTCACTCCAGGATTGAATTCGCCACGTTGTGAAGGAGCGAAGACGACTCCAGCTGTCAGGGTGAGCTAGCTTTTATTTCGGATGGCCACCAGTTTTATGTTTATTATTTCAATTGCATATTGCTCCCTTCAGGAGGTATTTGTCTTCCTTTTTACTCTTAGATGTCTAGTCTGGATAACCCTAAACCTAGTATGTTGGGTAGTCAGCTGTAATTTCTTTTGTACAGCTTAGAGGTATCAGTATGTCTGTATTTTTTTAAAAAAATCTTGTCCTTATTTATGAATTGTTATATTTATTTTCCTAATTTAAATGGTAAGGGTTCGCCCGACGGGTCTAGGGGAGGATGTCGGGTGCCCACACGGCCTAGCCGGATTTTGGGTCGTGTCAGTTGGTATCAGAGCCCGGTTTAGAGTCTATCCAGACTAAGACAGTGTCTAGTAGAGTCTCGGTGATGGGTACGTAGACGTCCGTACTTATCTACGAGAGGCTATGATGGCATTTAGGAAGTTTCACTTCCTTCATTTCTGATCGTGCGTCGGTCTAAGATGCAAAAGTATTTTCGTTAATTCGTTCGTGGTAATTGTGAACCCTCGTACGACAAATCAGCAAACGGAAGGAGTTCAGGATGAAACAGTCTAGCCTGGGCTAGCACTGACGAAGCCCCGAGAGTTTTGATCGTTGTGACGATCTAGTTACGGAGGTCCCAGCTGTACGAGCTCGCGATGGGCAAGGGAGCTCCTTTTCTTGTTCTTAATATTGCTGCAGTAAATTATATTCCGGAGGTAGTATGTGCTGTACCTCTAATTTTTCTGACTTGTTAGCCAGCCGAGGTATCAGTTCGGTCCGAGTGTCCGAAGAGGTTGCATTATTTTACGCGGTTGAACCTTCCGATATATTTAAGCAATGCATCAGCTAAACCCCGTGAATTTTTTTTTAAAAAAATAATGTCAGGGTATTTGTATCCTTCATGCTCTTGATTATATCGAGCGGTATGGTGTTGATTATTCTACTTTCCAGTTTCAGGGTCCAGCCTTGAATTGGTGGGCCGCTCTCTTATTAGCTAACTTGGTTCGGTTTTTCTTCTAGATTCGTGGAAAGTTCCTTCCGGGTAGCAAACGAGACGAAAAGTGTTGCCAGTTTGAGTGGATTGGACAGGGTAGCCTGTCGGTTAGCCTGTTGGTGTTTCAGAATATGAGAATTAATTCTATAAAATGGCTGAATATGCAGTAGAACTACTCCATGAACCTTCCGAGAATGTTCAAAGATTTATTGCTGACCTTTCTCCTTCCTTGAGATCCCGGATGGCTCGACAAATTGAGATTGGGACTTCATTTAATGTCATTGTTGATATTGCTCGGAGGTATGAGGCATACCATAAGTTAGAGCAGGAAAGCAAGAGATCCCGTGGCCCTGGTAGGGCAACCATGGTACCTCATTTGGAGGTAAGAGTTCTAACTATTTTGGGAAGTCACCTTCCAGGTTATCTCAGCTTGTAGAGTGTGATTCTCAAAGTGCGCTAGTAGTTCATCAACATAGACTCAGTTTTCTCCTTGTAGCTATCTATAATCTATCCAGTTTCCATTTTTAAGGAAAAGGGTGTTATTACTGTCATGAGTATGGTTATCCTTTGAGGAGTTTTTCCTTACTCCAAAAAGTAGACAATCGTCCTTCTTCTTGCCTTTAGGCACCTGCATAGTCGCAGGAATTTCATTTAAATTTTAATCAATCAGAGAAATGCCACCATCCAGTAGAAATCGAGAGCGTGGTGGTAGTGGTTCTTCTAGAAGTAATTATCAGGGTAGTGGCTCGACTCGGCTGCAGAGGCAGTTCTATGAACTTCCAGTCTGGCAGATGTAGTAGACCCGTGTGTTTCTTCTTCCCTTATCTGTAAGTAAGATTTATCTTTCCGATCGATCTGGAAATGGTGTGTCTTATCATGTTTCGACGGTTTCCTTGGATATTGTCGTAATTAAGAATCTGTGGCGGTAGAGGGGTGAGTTTCTGATACGATTTATTCCTGGCATTTATGAGATCCTACTAGTTTATCTGATCTAAATATGAGAGATTTGACGGTGAGTATTGCTATTGCCTGCTTGGCATCCTGTTATGCCACCTTGTGTCATTATGTCAAGTCTTTTTACCTCTCTCCTCGGAAATCAGTGTTGGTAGGATGATGGGATTCTTATTTGTCACCATCAGAAAGTGTCATTGTTTCTTCCGGTGTAAAGTGGTTAGTAAGTAATATTCGATCTATGTGTCTCCTCTTGGTTCGTGACGCTAGTAGAGTCATGTTATTCTACAAAGATAGTACGACTTTAACTTGCTGGAAATTAGAACACTAAGGCACAAATTTTGCTATGTCACACTTCATTCCGTCCCACCAATAAATTTTCTTAAGATCATGGTACATCTTAGTCGAACCTGGATAAACAGTGTTTGGAATTATGTGCCTCTATCATAATTTGTCCACGTAAATTTGAAATATCAGGAGCACAAAGTCTATCTTTATACATGGGAAAACCGTCAGCAGTAACCCTGTATGGTGACTCCGGTTTTCTTCTGGCTATTTGTCTGTATTCAACTAGAACTGGATACTCATAATGTCGCTGTTTTACTTCATGAAAATTTAGAATTAAAGGTCTAATGTAGCTTATCGTCCATCCATCATTGGCATATCTCCTTCACACCTCAACTATTTGAGAAGTTACTTTAGCATTATAAGTGCTCATGTAATCAACTTTGTTGCTTGTATTCTGCCTCAGCTCATGGTCCAACTACATGTCTCTTTTATTTTTACTTTTTCAAAGTCATAATATTTCCAATTCAAAGACAATACCCTGAAGTAGATGTTCAGTCTGAAGATCATTCCTGGTCTGCATCATACTATCCAGTATTATTTGCATGATCCTTAAACTTATATGATAGACCCTGTTCAGATGAACCTTTGACATACATTAGGATATGAGTAACTACATTCCCACAAGGAGCTTGCGGAACAGCACTAACATCAACTGAGATGTTGCATAGTGTGTTTGTAAAAAAAATACAGCTTGCATCAAATCTTCTATAGTAAGTAGTGACAAGGTACTTCAAAAGCTTCCCCTATGGCATCAAGCGTGAGCTAATTCTTAGTTCCATCGACCTATTCTATATGGAAAGGTATATCGAAGAGGTGATTATCGGCTGAATCATGTTAATCCATCCAAAGTTCCGTGTATGTTTGTTTTGAAAATGTAGAACTCTCCTCTCGTGATCGAGGAAGGATCATCTAAGTTAGAATAATCCGGGCAATGGTATTATCATATTATCCAGATATGTTTTATTCCAAGAGTTCGGTGTTCGTGTTATAATTTTGATTCTGCAATCATGAGATAATATCCTTGGAGTAGCTTATAAAGGTCGTGCAAGTTCTTTTGTTATCTGTACGGATTTTTCTTTAGATTTAGGCTCGTTCGAGGACGAACGAGAGTTTAAGTGGAGGAGAATGAAACGTCCTCGGTCAGTCGTTTCGGAAGTTAGGACTCCAATTGGCGTGTCGATAATTTTAAAATATTCGTAATGTCCATTACGACCTGTCTGTAAAATTTGAGCTAAATCAGACCTCGTTTGGTAGGCATCGGAAGAAGGTTTCAGTTTTTATTGGCGATAAATATTAAAAAGAGATTTTCGAGCTCGGTTTTGCCGAATGAGCTCCGATTCGAAATTTGAAAGCTCCGTTAGGTTCGTATGATTATTTGTGACTTTTATAAACTTTCGAAAGTGAATTTCGATGTTGTTCGGCTAGTTTCCGCTAAAATGCCGAAAGTTAAATAATTTGACTTTTTTCATTTAGATTCGCATCTTGAGTTTCGCGAGTCTCATTTGAGATCCGCCTTCGGGATTATGTTACATATATTTTGTATAACTTGTATGCAAAAGTTGGAATTATTTCGAGTATCGTAGGGTACCGTTTTAATTTTCGTCGCGAAAAGGAAATGAAAAAAAAAATGAAAAAAAAATGAAAAAAAAAAAGAAAAAGACAAAAAATGAAAGAATTGAAGGCGGTGGTCCTTAGCATAATTCTAAGGACGAACTTATATAAAGAGAGACATGAGTAGTATGAACAAGAAAGAAAAGAGAGAAGCAGCAACCAAAAAAAAATGTCAGAAAATAAGAAAAGGGGCCGGGAAAAAGTAGAATTTTCATTCTGATTTGACAACTATTTAATACATCATCTCTATTTTACCCTTGTTAGGCCCTACATACTTTTAAACCTACCAACAACTTTTTTATTACTCAAATCTTCTCTCTCTTACTTTTTCAAGGGTAAAATTGATACTTAACAAGGTCAACCTCTATTTTCTTAAACTCCGTGCCCGGTCAAATGGTGCCACATAAATTGGGACGGAGGGAGTATTTGATTACGTGTGTTTAAATATATATTAACGGTAAAACTTGGAATATTAGACATCATTTTAACAAGTTCAATTAATAGTTTGAAAGGTCAAACGGACCCCGATAATGAAATTGATTATATATTCGTACTCAGTGAGTTATGGGAAACTTATAAATGTAATTTATTTGGGGTTTGGTTATGTGACCATAAACCCTGTACATAGGCCTGGCCTGCGTATTGCGTATGCAAATAGGGTATCAGGTTCCTACCTGGATTACCCTAAGATGTGAGGAATGAAGCCTTTAGCCTAATTTGATATATTTTTCTGCTTATTGAATAAAGTGGGATCGTTTGGCAATGAAACCAAAGGATAAAGCGGTTATTGATTAGCAGAGCTAACTTTTGGAAGAGGTAAGTGTTTATATCCATTTCTTTGGAGGCACCTGGCCTCGTGGATTTTCTACCACGTATTCCTTACGTGTGTAGCTGCCGATAGGCGTACTCATTACGCCTTAGCTTTAGATTTACATTGTATATTATATGTTATGTCATATTGCTGGTATTGCATTGAGCAACTGAGCATTGTATTCTGGCTGTGAGTTGATATATACTTCCCGACAGTCGATGAGAGTCCCGCGCCGGTGAAGGGTTATTATTGCATCACACCGTATTCGTATGTATTATGTTTTCTGGTTATGCACTGCATTATATTGAGGGTATGAGGATTCCGCCCTCGGAGCAGGAGGATTCCGCTCCATTGCATCATATTGAGGGTAGGAGGATTCCGCCCTCGGAGCAGGAGGATTCCGCTCCATTGCATCATATTGAGGGTAGGAGGATTCCGCCCTCGGAGCAGGAGGATTCCGATCCATTGCATCATATTGAGGGTAGGAGGTTCCGCCCTGGAGTAGGAGGATTCCGCTCCATTCATTTGGCACATGTGACCCTTTGCATCATATTTCATTTCATCTCATTTTATTTCATTTCATTTCATACCATTGTGTAGACTTGTGGTACATAATTGTTGTTCTGCTTCTACGTGCATTGCGTATTTGCCTATATATTTCTGGCTCGTATTCTGAGTTGCAGGGATCGGATCGCACGCCGCAACGGTATAAATATATGGATCGGGTTGCACGCCGCAACAGGATGTATTTCTGATTGTTGATGAGTTTGTCATTCCATACGTGTTCCTAGTTATTATCTGGCTCTGGCTTTTTAAAATTTAAATAAGAGGAATTTTGTTTATCTGTTTCTTCTCCCTGACTAGCTATCCTATTCTTTGAGGTGGGTAGTCTGCCCCACTTATTGAGTCCTTTTGACTCACCCTTGTTTGTTTTTTTTTTTTTTTTGTCTATCTATTTCGTTTCGGCAGGTTCACTCCAGGATTGAATTCGTCACGTTGTGAAGGAGCGAAGACGACTCCAGCTGTCAGGGTGAGCCAGCTTTTATTTTGGATGGCCACCAGTTTTATGTTTATTATTTCAATTGCATATTGCTCCCTTCAGGAGGTATTTGTCTTCCTTTGTACTATTAGATGTCTAGTCTGGATAACCCTAAACCTAGTATGTTGGGTAGTCAGCTGTAATTTCTTTTGTACAGCTTAGAGGTATCAGTATGTCTGTATTTTTTTAAAAAAATCTTGTCCTTATTTATGAATTGTTATATTTATTTTCCTAATTTAATTGGTAAGGGTTCGCCCGACGGGTCTAGGGGAGGATGTCGGGTGCCCGCACGGCCTAGCCGGATTTTGGGTCGTGTCAATTCCAATATCCATTTTAATTTCTGAAGTAAAACTAAAATATGTATAGAAGTTATACAAAAGGTAATTTAAACTCTTTATTTATATTATTTAAAAATTAATTTTAAAAATACTTGAAAAAATCTATCGTAGTTGATCGAGAATTGATGAGGCTGAGCGAACTCTTCTATCGCACAGCATTTTCTCTAATGGACCTCTCCATAGGCTCATATTCTATCATTTTCACAATACCTATAGACGAAGCGCTTCATTTGAGATCAAGTCTTCACTCCAATCACTTTGATTCACCTCCTCGATTAAAATTGCAATATTCCCTTAAAGCATTCCTACCGACAGTTGTATTCAAAGTGAATTACCCAACTGCTTTTCTTCGTCTCATTGCTTATCTCGTAATCATTCAATGCCGCCCCTAACATTAGCGCGTACTCCTTACGTTTATCTCGATATCATTCAGTTCTTCCGCCTAGAGGACTTGCTATCTCAACTACAAAATATTGTTTGACTATTGAACTAATTATAAATTAATCATTCAAACTTAGGGGAAAAAATCACTTTTAATTAATTAAGCCACCATTACTCACTCAATGATTACAAATTTTGATCAATATGGTTTACATCCTTTGATCCTTACCGCTCACTGCAAATGCTATCCAACGAATATGGTCCTCAGCTGCTTCTTCACCTGGAAATCATTGGACCGCGCACTAATTGTTCCTTAACCGACTATAAGAATCATTAATGGTCATGTTACGAGTTTATCATGTCAATGTGGTTTTGTAGAAAGTGTCTTGAGGGAGATGTGTAATGAGTTACTCCCTCCGTCTCGAAATATTTGTCCTCTTTATTTTTATACGCTCTTTTAAAAATTATTAATGAGGAAGGATTATTGACTATTTTATCCTTATTTAATCTTTATTGATATGAACAATTATAATATTATCCAATAAGTGAGATCTTTGTGGTCTTCAAGATATTTACTATTATGGGTAAAATAAGAAAAAAATGAGAAATTTTACCTTGAAATCCTAACTGGATAAGTATTTTGAGACGGTTATTTTTAGAAAGAATGACAAATAATTTGAGAGGGAGGGAGTAAGTGTTTTGGGTATTGGGAACAAGAGAAGTTGAAAATTATTTAGAAGCAATTTGTATTGACAAGTAAAACATAACCTAACTACAAAAATACGTAAACTCTTGATCAAAAGAAGAAATCTAACTCTGACATTTTTAAAGGAAATTATAACCCTTTAATTTTAGTCTCCAACTGTTCAACCAAACACTACAAGAAGAATTGTTAGACAATGATTTTTCAATAATATGAAAGAAAATTTTCTTAAATAACACTACAAATATTGACTGAAGATTCGTCAAAAGTCATCGAAATTATTTGAATCCGGCGCCAAAATGGATGTTTTATTTAGTTGAGCAACAAAAATGGGTTGTCCAACTAAAAAGTTACAAAAACTGGTATATCGGCACAAGAAGTGCCGACTTACGACAATTGATAAACGGTGAAAGTTGACGCACTAACTAAGCATATTTCTTAACAAGTCGGTATTTATTTCGGCGACTTAGTAAGTCGGCCGAACAAACGCCAACTTGCAATTATATATACACACACAACTTCAGTGAATAGTGCTCTACCCTTGTTTGATGAATACACAGACTCTCATAGTAATAACAGATGACATTGTGTTGGTGGAAGTTCAAACAATGGTGGATCTAACCCTTAGTCAACCCTTAGTTCAAACCTGAGTGTAGTAAGTTAGCATTGTACCCATTTTTAAGTTCATCAAATTGTCCTTATTATTTTTGCCAACTCATTAAAAATAGGGGCCTCTTTGTCATTTCAAGCTAAAATCCCCCAAATTCATTTCCACCCACTACAATGCCTACATCGTCCCATTCTGTGTACAAACGTGAAAGAGACCAACCTGATATTCTTGGAGGGAGATTATAATTTCTAGCTACTGACTCTCTCCAATCTCTTGCGGCGGGGGTAAAAAGTAGAGAAATCATTGTTGAATTAATTATAAACACACAATCACATAAATCAAGAACACCTAATAACCATAATAAGGGTGTGAGTAAAAGGGCGTACCTTTATCCGCCATGGCAATACGGTATTGAAGACGAGCGAAGGCCGAGTCTTTCCTCTCCTTGAGCTTATGAGAACTGACAGCTTAATGGGAAGTTGTCTACAATAGGTTAAGCCAGGAGAGGAGACCTAGCCTCATATATATAGGCTTAAAAGCCTTAACCTAATGGGCCCACCCATAATAGGCCCATAGGTTTAACAACATGCCTACACTACTGTCAGCCCACACCTAACACAAGAAACAATACAGGCCCATCATGGAATCCACAAATATGTGGCCCGTGTATTGTCCACCAGCTATTTACAATTAGCCCGTTTTGGTAAAACCGAATAAGTTAATGTTAAGTCCAATATTTAATAAATAATTCTAACATTCTCCCACTTGGACAACATTAACTTAATTATTTAAAATAGTTTGGAAAAGTTTATTTATAAAATGACTCTCGGGCTAAATAAACAGTGGCCACAAACATATAGTGGTGGAACATTGTTTCCAACATGATCTAATCAAACAAAACTATCAAGGTCGGAAAGCAGCAGTACTTGCATCAATTAACGACACAAGACTAGTCCACGATCACAAACATTGAAGTCTTGCTGACTGATCTAAGGTGTGGTAGTGTAGCAAGAAATAGTCAACATGGACTCCAAAACAAGACTATTTCATTGTCGGTCCAACAAACGATTTTCATAAACAACATTGGGCGACCAAACAACATGCGCACCATTAGAAAATCTACAACATGATTTTCTGTTACAACATGTGAGCAACTAAACAACATGTGCTTCACCAGAAAATCATAATCTTCAAGGCCCAACATGTGCAACTAACCATAATGTGCAACGGCCAAGAAAAATATATATGGCATAAACAATATGCCCCATGTGTCTCCATCATCAACATGAGACACCATCAACACTTAAGACAGCAAGTCTTAAAATAATAATTTAATAATCAATTGTGCACAAAATATCAACATTATTTATGATAGCAGAATTCACCATAAATTTATTAAGAATGTGAATATCTCAACAAAATAAAATGTATCATCATGAGCTCATAAGAAATGAAGCAAATAGTCTAAATGACATGGTAAAAATATGAATACCTAACACTCCCACTAAACTGGCGCATCAAAAGATTCAACAAGTCCCATGTTAGCAACATGCTCCTTAAAAACTAAGGTCTTCAATCCCTTAGTCAGTGGATCAGCGAGCATGAAGTCTGTCTGTATATGCTCAACCTCAATTTTCTTCTCTTTAATCTTATCTCTCACTTTAAGAAACTTTATGTCAATGTGCTTATTACCAGGAGTGAATTTACTATCATTTGCAAAATCCACAGCTGACTGGTTATCACAAAACATCTTTATGGGTCTTGATATGGAATCAACAATCGCAAGTTGTGAAATGAAGTTTTTAAGCCAACTAGCATGCGAAGCTCCACCGTAACAGGCCATATACTCTGCTTCCATGGTAGAACCTGCAGTAAGAGTCTGCTTCACACTTCTCCAACATATAGCACCACCTGCTAACATGAAGATAAAACCAGAAGTGGACTTCAAATCATCTGGGCACCCAGCATAATCTGAGTCTGTGTATCCAATCACCTCAAGATTGTCAACTTTTCTATAGAGCAACATATAATCTCTTGTCTTCTTCAAATACCTCATCACCTTTTTAGCAGCAACCCAGTGAGCTCTTCCAGGATTAGACTGATAACGTCCAAGAGCATTAACAATGAAAGCAATATCAGGACGAGTGCAAACCTGTAAATACATAAGACTCCCAACGACACTTGAATATGGCACATCTTTCATGGACTCTCTCTCAAGATCATTTTGGGGACATAATTGTAGACTCAACTTATCGCCTTTCACAACGGGCACATCTCCACCCTTACAATCTTCCATATGAAATCTGCTCAAAACACGATCAATATATGCTCTTTGCGATAGTACTAACAATCGACGAGACCTATCTCGTTGAATCTCAATGCCCAAGACAAATGATGCTTCTCCAAGGTCTTTCATATCAAATACTTTACTCAATGATTGCTTAGTTTCATAAAGCAGCCCTGAATTATTACTGGCAAGTAAAATATCATCAACATAAAGAATAAGAATGATGAACTTACTCCCACTGATCTTCATGTAGATGCACTGGTCAACTTTGTTCTCCACAAAACCCATAGAAGTGATAGTTTTCTCGAACTTCAAGTACCACTGTCGAGAGGCTTGCTTCAGGCCATAGATGGACTTCTTCAACTTGCACACTAGGTGCTCATTACCTGTGTCGATAAAACCTAAAGGTTGTTGCATGTACACCTCTTCATTAAGATCACCATTTAGAAAAGCTGTTTTTACATCCATCTGATGCAACTCTAGATCAAAATGAGCAACCAAAGCCATAACAATCCTTAAGGAATCCTTTGATGACACTGGTGAAAAGGTTTCATTATAATCAACCCCTTCCTGCTGTGTGAACCCTTTAGCTACCAGCCTTGCCTTAAAGCGTTCAATCCTCCCTTTAGAATCCTTCTTGGTTTTAAAGACCCATTTACAACCAACAGCCCTATAGCCTTGAGGGAGTTCTGCAAGCTCCCACACATTATTTTTATGCATAGAGTTCATCTCTGCAGACATAGCATCAAGCCACATCTTTGATTGATCACAAGAAACTGCTTCATGGTAAGATATAGGATCTACAATGTCACCTTCAGCAAGATAAGCTAAGTAATCATCAGACAGTGCTGATCTTCTTTCTCTACTTGATCTTCTCAAATTTTGCCCGACATGTATGGCAGCACCAGGTGCCTGAGCTTGTGCAGGCATAGGCACCTCAACATGTACATGCATAGGCTCAGTTTGTGTAGGTGCACTCACAACTGTCTCTGTGGTAACAGTAAGAGGAATTTTCACAGTCTCACCATTCTCTGCAGGTTCAACAACAACATTTTGTGAACAGTCTTTATCAGCAACATCAAATTCCAAAAATTTTGCATTTTGTGAATCAACAATTCTTGTTCCCCTTGTAGGACAGTAAAACCTGTATCCCTTAGAATGAGCTGGATATCCAATAAAGAAACAACGCGAGGTTCTTGGTTCAATTTTCTTCTCAGAAGGATTATAAATCCTTACTTCAGCTGGACATCCCCAAACACGAAAGTGGTTCAAACTGGGTTTCCTATTGGTCCACAACTCAAAAGGTGTTTTAGGAACTGACTTGGAAGGGACACGGTTAAGAATGTACATGGCTGTTTTAATAGCTTCACCCCACAGGAACTCAGGTAAGTTAGATCTACTCATCATACTTCTCATCATGTCTTTTAAGGTACGGTTTCGCCTTTCAGCAACACCGTTTTGGTCAGGACTACCAGGCATGGTATACTGAGCAACTATGCCACAATCTTGTAGGTATTTGGCAAAAGGTCCCATATGTTGCCCAGTTTCAGTGTGTCTACCATAGTATTCACCCCCACGATCAGACCTCACTATCTTAATGACCTTTCCCAGTTGTTTCTCTACTTCAGTTTTAAACACTTTAAATTTTTCTAGAGAGTCAGATTTGTCTTTAATAAGAAAAACATAACCATACCGGGAAAAGTCATCAATGAAAGTGATAAAGTAACTTGAACCACATATTGTGGTGGAATAAGGACCACTAATATCTGTATGAATAATCTCTAACAAGGCAGAACTACGAGTAGCACCCTTTTTCCTAGTTTTGGTCAACTTTCCTCTAATGCAATCAATGCATATACCTATGTCCCCAAAATCAAGAGAAGGTAGAATACTGGACTTGACTAATCTATTAACTCTTTCTTTAGAGATATGACCCAAACGCCTATGCCACAACATGCCAGACTTTTCATTCAAAAGTGATCGTTTGGTTCCAACAGTTTCAGAATTAAAAGAGTTGTACTCAAAATCAGAAGCCAAGGAGATTTTAAATAAACCACCAGAAAGGATTCCATGACCAATAACTTTAGAGTTCAAAAGCAAATCAACTTTTCCATTATCAAAAAGAAAACCATAACCGACTCTGTTCAAAACAGGAATAGAAATCAAATTCCGCCTAAAAGACGGTACATAAAAAGTGTTCTCTAGAACAAGCTTATGACCAGAATCTAATGCTAAAACTACTGTTCCTATGAACTCTACTTCAACTTGGACATCTGTGGCGACTCTAATCTTTGACTCCGTTTCCTTTGGCTTCCTTTTGTTTATGAACCCCTGCAAAGAAATGGCAACATGGGCAGAGGCCCCACTGTCAAGCCACCAGGAACTAATGGGGACATCAACTAAGTTTGACTCAAAACAAACAAGAGCTAGATAATTACCTTCTTTTGAATCCTTCTTTTTTAACCAGAGGTGGAACTTGGTGCAATCTCTCTGCTTGTGACCAGGTTTCTTACAGAAGAAACAATTGTTATTTTTCTTAATGACAGTGTTATTTGCCCCAAGGGTTTTGGTCTGGTCTTTATCATGTCTTTTGGTGTCTTGACCCTTCTTAGAAGTATGATGATTAGATCTATTGAACTTCCTAGGTCCCTTACTAGAGCTTGCTCTAGAATTATGGGAAACAAGCAATGCAGTCTCACCCTTCTCTTTTCTTATTTTCTCCTCTTCGACAACACATTTTGAGATGAGATCATTAATTGACCAAGACTCATTTTGGGTGTTAAAGGCAGTTTTCATCTGGCTAAACTCAGCAGGCAGGGTATTAAGAGCAGAGTGAACAATATAAGCATCAGGAAGAACTATGTCTAGAGATTTCAGTTTAGACTGGATGTGGACCATCTTAAGGATATAATCTCTAACCCCTCCTATGTTATCATACCTCATCCCCGCGAGTTTACTCATCAGATCTCCAGTCTCAGCCTTATTGGATACATGGTATCTCTGTTCCACTTGGGCAAGAAACTCCTTAGCATTAGTAGTTTCAGGCAAGCCACTCTTGAGATGCTCAGCAATAGTTCTCTTAAAAGCAAGGATGCATAGCCTATTAGATCTCTCCCACTTAGCATAATTTTCCCTTTGAGCAGCAGTGCTAGTAGCAGTGAGAGTAGGGGGCTCATTCTCACGCAAAGCTTGATCTATGTCAGCCATGCCTAAAGCAAAATCAAGATCCTCCTTCCATCTCTTAAAGTTAGACCCCGAAAGGACCACAACTTCAGCATTATTGTTGTTCAAAGTAATAGTAACTGTACATATCACAACATGAATGGGATTTATTAGCAAGACATAAGATAATATTATCACAACGATGAGTCCAACAGCAACAACAGTAGCCCCCCTTTGGGCAGGGCAAGAAAATATTCAATATTAGAAACCTATCCCCTTAGGGCAGACAGATTCACTAAATTAAAATATTCTCATATAATTGGCCTCACCAATACACCAAATTACAACACACAATGAACCCCCTTTGGGCAGGCTATTGTATGTTATAACCTAGTGGTATCCCCAACATGGAATGAGTAAGTCTCATAAGTCAAGATAAAAGGTCACTTTGGTGCACACTATTTACCTCAATTAATAAAACAAATTCAATCCCTGGGATCACATATGCCATTGCCTAGCACGTACTTCACAACATGTACGTGTGATATTATTGTGTCTCGAGTATTTTAATATGTACCTATTCTTCGTAGGAAAAAGGATCAATGAACAATTACTATGAACTGCATTATTTTTAGTCACAGCGTTCTTTCCCAAAATACTCCCACTTTATTTAGTTGCGAAACAGTAGCAGCAAGAAATTAAAAACTAACTTTGAAGCATTAATAGTTTCACAACAGTGGAAGTCAGAATCAAATTTTCTATTAATGTATTTTATCACATAAGACAAAAACTTGATAAAAGAATCAAGGGTAAAAGGTATTAAATATTAAAATATGTATTAGTTTGGATCTCTATGCCATTTATTTGGTAATTTATACAATGTTCCACCATTGAACAATTGTCATGAATCAGGATAAACACTACTAGAATTTCTTAATATAATAACTGTTAACCCAGTGTATCATTCGCAAGGATAATGGTGACGGTACTGCAGTTAAAAGTCGGCTTCAACAACACAAATTTATCAAGTAAATATATAGTAACTACACGGAATCTATTGTATTATCAACCATTACAAACTTAGTAATCGATAACGAGAACGGCAGCGGAAATCAAGATTATTTTACGATTTCTACAGCGGACTCAGCCATAATTCAGTTAACGGATTATGTCAAACAATATATTTTTATCTAATGAACAACAGTAGGATTCTAGGTCTATGTGATTTGCTCTGATACCAATTGTTGAATTAATTATAAACACACAATCACATAAATCAAGAACACCTAATAACCATAATAAGGGTGTGAGTAAAAGGGCGTACCTTTATCCGCCATGGCAATACGGTATTGAAGACGAGCGAAGGCCGAGTCTTTCCTCTCCTTGAACTTATGAGAACTGACAGCTTAATGGGAAGTTGTCTACAATAGGTTAAGCCAGGAGAGGAGACCTAGCCTCATATATATAGGCTTAAAAGCCTTAACCTAATGGGCCCACCCATAATAGGCCCATAGGTTTAACAACATGCCTACACTACTGTCAGCCCACACCTAACACAAGAAACAATACAGGCCCATCATGGAATCCACAAATATGTGGCCCGTGTATTGTCCACCAGCTATTTACAATTAGCCCGTTTTGGTAAAACCGAATAAGTTAATGTTAAGTCCAATATTTAATAAATAATTCTAACAATCATATCTATTTTTGCAAAAAAAAAAAAAAAATCTATTTATACACTCTTTATCTACTTATTATAAATATACACAAGCGGAAATGTAGCGGTAAAATCTTTACTGTAAATAAAAACCAGACATAATGGGGTTAAGAGTTTTAATTCATGTTCTAATGCATGTCAATTGAAACCACATTGCAAAAGTAATTAATTAATACAAATTTTTAGAACGTAGAAGTATAGAAGTAAAAAAGCAACACTTAGCAATTAACAAAAAACTTTGGCTTTTGGTTATTTGTCTTTGATCTATTTCGTGTTTTGAGTTTGGTACTGTGATTTCGCGACGAGCAGGGAGATTAGTAGCAAAGAAACGCGGGAAAGGAGAACTAGGTTTAAAGTTTTGCTAAAATGACAATAAAACCCCCTTCATTTATTGTTGCTAATGTGTTTATAAGGGCATTTTGGTGAACATAAAAATGGGTACAATGGTAACCTACTACACTCATGCAGTAGGTTAGCAAAACCCTATATATATATATATATATATATATATATATATATATATATATATATATAAGAGTTTCGAATCGAAAAAGTCAACTTCACTTTACTTAAGACGAAAGAATCGCCATCACCAGTGGAAGTTGAACCGGGCGATCTCTTCATATATATATATATATATATATATATATATGATGAGCAGAGATAAAACATATTCTTTAACTTTGAGTTTTGTATGAAAAATAGTTCTGGAACATAACTTTTGAACTTATATACAAAGAGTAGTACAGAGGGGGAAACAGCAACTAGGGGTTAGCTGGTAGTACATGTAAGCTTCTTCTCTAACTTTTAGACAGTTTTCTTGTTTGGAAGGAGAAATACTATGAAAGAAGAGGCACATTGCTGATATATCATCCATTGGAATTCTCTTTCTTTTGCATCTAGCATCAAACAGGGGCAGAGTTCACATCATTAAAGTTGCGTATGTGTATATAACAGTAAGTCGGCAAAACAAGTCGGCATTTGTTCTGCCGACTTACTAAGTCGGCGAAACAAATACCGACTTGTTAAGAAATATGCTCCATTAGTGCGTCAACTTTCACCTCTATCAATTGTTGTAAGTCGGCACTTCTTGTGCCGATATATACCTATTTTTGTAATTTTTTAGTTGGGCAACCTATTTTTGTTGCTCTACTAAATAATGCACCCATTTTGGCGCCGGATTCAAATTATTTGGTGTCAAAATACATGAGAAATTTTCAACGAAATGCATGGACAGCTCAATCGAGGAACATGCTCTGCCCGATGGTTTTATTTGTGTTTGAGACATTTGGAAATTCAGAAGTTAAGGCCGTCTGCTTACAAAATTGTAGGTGTCAATTTGTATAGATAAATAAAAGAAATAGAAGACTAGTCATGGTTTCCCCTCTACTATTATAAATTACTTATTTATTATTTAATTATAATATTTATTAATGTTCGATATTGATTATCTTCGTTTTTACAGTTAAATTATATTCACCTTTCACTCATCCCGAAACCCAGCTTTTGACCCACATGAGGGTTCATATTGAAGCCACATGTGCATCAAAAGTTGGGGTTCAAGGTATGGGTGTCAAATGGGTAGGGGTCTACCCGTCAAAACCCGGACCCGGACTCATTAAAACCTGACCCCATCCGGACCCACAAAAACTCGGACCCGGACCGGTAAACCCCCTAAAATACCCCTACCCGAACGAGTTTTTTTTTTCCTAACGAATACCCATATCCGTTAAGACCCGTCAAAATTATAGGGTATTACTGCATATACCCGTACCCGTTAAAATAACTGAGTAATAAAACTTGTATGTGGAGAGAAAGGTATATACAAGTTTTCCACTCATTGTTTAATTTATTTTGTGTCCATATTATTACTAGTGAAATATGTTCAAGGGAAACAAGTTTATTTATTTAACTAAAAAAGAAACTTGATATTCCATAACAAATCAATAATTTGAATATATATTACTCAAATATGGTATAGAACTTCAACTATTAACTTCGATATATACCTCAGAAAATAAGCTACTTGGAGTCGGGCAAAGTAATTATTGGGCGTATATTATTAGAAAATATAATTATTTAATTCACTACATAAAATATTTTAGTTGTACAAGTTTCAACAGTTGTATCAGAAAGTATATTTGGCCAAGGAAAACAAATGATAGGTGATACCCGCCACTCTTTGGGTAATAATGCTTTGGATGTTCTCGTTTGTTTACGAGACTGGATTAGATCGGAGCGAAGAAACCGAGGAATTGAAGACTCACTAGAACAAGATGATAACCTTGAAGAAATTCTGTTAAGTGATCAAGCACCATCAATGGCACCTACACTGGAGCATGAGGAAAATGACATGAAAGAAATTACACAAAGAATTAGGCATATTTAAATTTGTAATTTGAATTTTCATTATCTAAATTTGATGTTGCACTTTTTAAATCTAGAAGTTTAATGTTCAAGACTTTAATAGTTCAAGTATTTTAAATAAAGTAAGTCTTTCAACTTCTCCTATCATTCATCTTTTTTTTTTTTAAGTATTTAAAATAATATTATTAAAAAAAAGTTAAAACCTGGACCTAAACCCGATTTGTTAAGACCCGAATCCGTACCCGTATCCGCTAAGACCCGAACCCGCACGGTTTTTTTTCCCAAAACCCGGACCCGTTAAGAACCTGTAATTTAAACCCGTACCCGTACCCGAAACCCACGGAATTACAATTTTACAACCCGAACTCGGACTCATATACCCGTTTGACACCCATAGTTCAAGGGTCCGTTAGATGTGGAGGGGTGTAAATATGTTTAGACGGGTAACACCAAGGATAATTAACATCAAAAACATTAACAGAGGATATCGCTGATTTAATTTATAATAGTACAAGGGAAAATATGACCCTTTCTCTAAATGAAATCCTACCAACGGCTTTTAGCCTCCATAAAAGGAACAGAGGTTTTTTTTTTTTTTTTTGGGGTCATAAAAGGGACAGAGGTTATTACTGATGGCGATAGAAAATTTGAGGATTGTGCTTAACATTTCGCTGTCCTTTTCCTAAGATATTGAAAGTTTGATATTCAATATTTATGTGAAGCTTATCATAAGAATACTCATTCTCAAAACAATAAAATGACAATCATTGGACCTAAATGTGAAAGTAATATCGGATACTGTGAATTTAGCAGAGCTTTCAAAATGGAAAATAATTATTAATAAAAATAATCATAATAATAAACAAAGTTCCAATAGATATACTGTTTAGTTCCTCTAGGGGCGGACCAACGTCCTATTTTTGGTGTTTTGAGCACCCATTGTACAAAAATAATAGTTGGGTGCTGTGGCCAGGATACCATGAGAATCTTTAATTCTTAGATTTTTCTTTTTTCGTTTTGTGGTACTTTCTTTTAAAGGAAGAAGATCACCCATGATGCTAAAATCCTGGTCCGCTAACTAGACAGGTCAAAAAAATGTTGATAGTGCTGACTAATATGTCCCATAAAACCTATTGGCTATTGAAGAGAAATGCTAGTTACCAAGAATTTCTTCATCCCAAAATTTGAATCCGAAATCTCTGATTTAATGGGGATGGATCTCATCCCTACCGCACGTGCTTCCATTACCAAATTATATGTGTGGGGTGAAGCTGTTCGTTTTAATATCATACCCAAAACAATAAAAATGAAAATTATTGACCTAAATGTGAAAGTATGTTATCGGCTGATGTGAGTTTAGGGGAGCTTTCAAAGTGAAACAAAATATAACCTAAACAAAGTATCTCTAGATATGTATGTTTCACAAAATCTAATTTAAAAAAGTTGCTTTAGATACGTTAAACAAAATCTTGAAGGATACATGCAGTGTAGTGTAAATAGATATGCATGTCAAGTAGTCTTGAATTATAAACGTTAAGCAAAGTTCCTCGCTTAAACAGATGGATCTTCCCTGGTATTCACTTCTAGTTCCTCTACTTATTTTCATTCTCTTCCTTCATCAATGGTTCTTTGCTACTTCACATAACCAAAAGATATTACCATCTCCACCAAAGCTTCCAGTTCTAGGACATCTTCATCTTCTTGGCTCGCTTCCTCACCGCTCTTTACAGAAACTATCCAAGAAACATGGTCCACTCATGCTACTTCACTTTGGCAGTAAGCCAGTGCTCATTGTTTCTTCAGTTGATGCTGCTCGTGATATCATGAAAACTCATGATCTCGCCTTTTCAAATAGACCTAAATCTAGCATCTTTGATAGACTCCTCTATGGTTCCAAAGATGTTGCTTTCTGTCCTTATGGTGAATACTGGAAGCAAGTAAGAAGCATTTCTGTGCAACTTCTTAACAACAAAAGAGTCCGATCATTTAGAAACATTCGAGAAGAAGAAACATCACTAATGATCCAAACAATCCAACAAACGAGTAATCATTCTTCAAGTTCAGAGATAGATTTGAGAGACATTTTTAGTTCCCTGACTAATAATATGATTTGCAGAGTGGCTTTTGGGAAGAAGTATAGTGAAGGGGAAGGTGGAAAGGCCGCTATAGGGAAACTTGCAGTACTATTAGGTGCTGTTAACATTGGTGACTATATTCCATGGCTTGATTGGGTGAACAAGATCAATGGTTTGGACAGTGAAGTTGAAAAAGTAGCTAAAGAGTTGGATATACTTTTGGAGGATGTGTTTGAAGAACACCTGACAGGGAGTAAAGGAGAACTCCGTGAGGAAGAATTTGAAGACATGGTGGAAATTTTGCTTGAAATTCAGAAAGGAAACACAACTGATTTTCCTCTTCAAACAGATTCACTGAAAGCTATCATCTTGGTACGCATCTCCTGCTTTCTCAAAAACTCAATCAACCCTTTCTATCTTTTTTCTTTTTAAATAACAACGATGTCCAAGCCAGTTTGCACGCACCTCAACTGTTTCATGAGGTGGCTGTTACCTCTCACCATCACCAGGTACCAAGGTAATTCTGAGACTAGGTAGAAGGAGTGAATCAACCTAATACTTTTCGTCTCTGTTAGCATTGAACCCTGCTTTGTCAAACGCTTATCCAATGAGTATAATTGGATCTTAATTTACTCCCATTGCCAGCTATAGGTCAAATGTTGGAAACAAAGATGAATATCATGAAAGTAAAACTGCATCTTCCAAACAACTGAACACAGTGTTTTGTTTATTTCAAACATATAGGATTTGTTCGGTGCTGGTACGGAGTCAACATATACAGCCTTAGAGTGGACAATGACGGAGCTTTTGAGGCATCCAAAATCCATGGAAAAGTTACAGAATGAGGTGAGACGAGTTGCCCAGGGAAGACCAGAAATTACAGAGGATGATTTAGGAAACCTGCACTACTTGATAGCAGTAATAAAAGAGAGCCTCAGGCTTCATCCTCCGGTTCCATTTGTTCCTCGAGAATCAATGCATGATGTAAAATTAGAGGGATACGATATAGCAGCTGGAACACAAGTCATCGTGAATGCTTGGGCAATTGGAAGAGATCCATTGTTGTGGGAAAATCCAGATGAGTTCCAACCAGAAAGGTTCTTGAATAGTACTATAGATTTCAAAGGATCACACTTCGAGTTGATTCCATTCGGGGCTGGGCGGAGGAACTGTCCTGGAAGCAGTTTCGCCATTGCAGTAAATGAGCTAGCATTAGCAAGACTTGTGCACAAGTTCAACTTTGCATTTCCAGATGAGATAAAAGGGGAAGATTTGGATATGACTGAAGCTCCTGCTGGCCTCACTGTTCATAGGAAATCTCCTTTGCTAGTAGTGGCTACTCCATACTCTTGCTAAGTGCTTTCTTCTGCTACTTTCTTAGTCTAAATAATACTGGTACTGGTCCTACAGATTTGGAATCCTATTTTATTCATTCAGATATCAAGAATGCTGTTAAGAGTCAGATGGAATCAGTCACCTTAATTATAATATCACTCCAGCCTCTATATCTGAAAGCTAACTTACTTTTTCTTATATCTTTGTTTGATTTCATTGATTATTTATCTTTTCAGGGTGTCAAACTGGCTTTTCTGGCAGTGGAAATAAAAATCAGTTTGTCTTGCAAAATTGAAACTTAAGAATTTAGAAGTACTCAAAATATAATCTAAAGCACTCAATATTAGAATGTCCAAGAATCTTTAGAAATTGAAAAAGGCAGAGGAGCAAGTCTATGTCAAGATACAGTGAGTTAATAGGCTGATCGGCTATTTGAGCAAGCACATGTAACTTTGCAACATGATATGATTAGAGCAAGTACCTCATTATCAGGCAATGCAATTAATTGATGGAAACACCAAGTACCTGTCAAAAGTGATAGAAGGAGAACAAAATACAAGTGGCAGAGAGAAAAAGGAAGAGGTAAAAGAAACCAAAAAGGGGAAGGGAGTTTAAAGTCTTGATCCCTTTTTTGGCTGCAGACATGAAACAGACTACAAAAGGACCTTAAGTAATACAGAGAGTTAAGTATAGATAAAAGAATTTAATTTTAAGTTATATACATGGTTAGTGTAAAGATTCTTTTTGCACTATATGCGAGTTTTTACCCATGACAGCAGGTTAGTCACAATTTTTACCATATTACTAATTCATATGCAACCTGATTGCTTAAATATATTTTATACCCTCCATGTTCTTTTTCCAACTAATCTGGTTGGACAAAACTTCACAGCAGGCTAAAACACAATGCACATGATTAACATTAGACATATCTACTCAAGTATGACCATTCCAAGTTCTTATCATCCACGATTAGCAATAGAAAAATCATGATTATCATCACCAAAGTCAACAGGAAATTTGCATTTGAACAGATTTAAATTCAATAAGCTGCTGAGTGAATTCCAACATCAACAACCAAGTGCATAATTCAAACCAATATAGTGTCTGTAATGACCACTTGAGAGAAGAAGATTTTAAGCTCATACCACTAGGGACTGGTCAATGAAGTTATCATGAGACCATAATGCAAGCCATCTCAATTACATTCTTGCCCATGTATTTTCTGATGCATCAGATGAGACAAAACAAGACAAGACACAACTCATCGTAACATAAAATAAACTAGACCACCACTTCGAAATAATAAACTTTGCCTTTCAGAAATCTCCTGAGCTTACACGTAACATGTAGGAGAAAACATGACTAATAATCAGAAAAAGACAACAGGTGAGCAAAGAAACAGTTTGCAAACTATTCAGTTTAAGGATGGAAGAGTCTATAATTCTGCAGAAACCTGGACACTTCATTTTTCCTTGATACACATTTATCCATCCTGTATGAAAATGGTACTTGACATGGACCCTGCAAACTATATGGAAAATTTGTCAAAATTGGACATGCTAATGCTCAACATTTAGCCTGGATCTAGCTATTGTAATGCAGAAGAAGCATCATCAACGAATAAAGTTTATTCACATTAAGAAATTTAATTAGGCAACTAGTACATCATGTTCCACATTAGATGACCTCAGCTAACTGATGTTCAGCAAAATCTAAGGCATTTAAAGATTGGGTGCAGAAGCCTGGCTCTGAGACATTCCTAAATGGCTTTTCCGTTCTCTCTCTAGCTCATTCCTAAACAGCTTTTCCGTTCTCTCTCTAGTACAAAAAAGGATGCTAAGTAAGTCACTCTGGCCTTTCTTTGTGGCTGCATAGCCTGCACCACAGGTACCTTCAAGCTCCAAGAACTAATCCTCAGTGAGACCTTATCTCCTGGAGATATTGACCTACTCTCTGTGCTCCAATGAATAAGGCATCAACAACAAGAAAGAGTCCAACCTGTGCCAGCAAGTATTAGTTCACCTAGGGGACCAGAACAGTGTTCCATTCAGGTATTCACAAGGGCAAAGAGAACCATGTACCAGTCGAGCAGAAAACATTAATCGGTAACCTAAACCTTCCTTAGCAGCAGCATCTCTCTGTTGGTCAGTCCAACTGAAAAAAATCCAAAGACTTGTAAGTGAATGTAAAGCAAACTATTTTAGGAAAGAAGTTAATCTTGCAACAACGTGGCTATTAGTACAAGTCTATGATATAAACTTTTCTCTCTAGCGACAAACACATTGTCATAGATAGAGCTTATAATCTTGCAAACTATCAAATTGAATGTGATGAATACTTTCTACACCTTCATGAAGAGAGATAAAAAGAAAATTTCTTTCTCTCTAAGAAAACCAAAACAAACAATTACAAAGACCATCTGCAATGGGGAAGCCGAAAGTACAGGAACAAGAATGGATTAATACCCAAGGAACTCTGATAGCCCACCAATTCCTGCGAACTTAAATGGTTGAGGACCTTCTCTTTCAAAATCCTGATACAAATTGTATTCAAATGCATCATTGTATTCTGGGAAACAGAAACATTGATTAAAATAAAAAGACACTTCAGGTGAGTTTGTACCTCTTCTTCAGCAGCTTCAAGACCACCTTGAACCCAGAAAATGTTACTGTAACCAGCGTTGTAGAGTATCTCACAAGCCGCAATAGACCTGCCTGATGGAAAAGGCTCCACATGAGCAGAATGAAATAAAATCATCAGGTTTATCATGAACATAACACTGCAAGTTCTATTTGTTTGTCTGACCGTAGACCTACTAAGAGCGCAAGAGTCTTTCCACCTCAGCGAGGGATACCACTTACAGTGAATCTACACAAATTCTTTCAATGTGCAAGAAAGTAGTGAAGAATTTACAGAGCATCCAATCTATAATAAATCAGAAAGGTACAGAATGAACTGCCTTTTTCTAGATGCCATTCAAAATTCCAGATCCTCCACAGTAAAGATTTAGTTGTATATTGACATATTTCACCTTAGATACAACGTAGTCACCTTTTTTAATGCAAAACTTTTACTTCATAAGAGAATATCTGAAAATGTGATTAATAAAAGATAAATTCACCTCAATCCCTTCTGGCACGCTACAATGAGATCTGTATCCTTGGGAAATTTCTGCTGAACATTTGACAAGAATTGCCTGTAAAGGAGATTAGGTTTTAGTTGTTTAAGCACACTAAGGAATTGACACACAGCGGAATAGATACACATGATTCATATATCTACTGCCCACTAATTTGCGATTGAAGCATAGTGGATTAATTGACAAGAAGTAACTGACACAATGAACGAATTTACATGTTAAAAAGAAAAGAAAGTACTAGTTTGTAGCATACTTATTGACGGACAGAGCAGGCACACCACTCCACCAACCTCCTATTAAGAAGAAGATATGTATGTCAGTGATCAAAGCTGTTGAGAATGTACAATCACAGTCAAAAGACATCTTCTATTTCTTTGAAAGATTCTATAGCAGTGTATCAAATACAGCTAATTCTATGATATGCCAAATACAGGAAAAGAGACCATGCTGGTGAATTTTATCCTTTCTGAAGGAACTTTTTCAGCTGGAAAATCCATTTCAAAAGAATGAAGGGGTTTGAAGTAAGAAATCAAACCTTCTAATATTCGATAATTCGGACATCAGTTTCTATATATATATATATATATATATATTTTAAAAAAGAAGTACAATTTAGATAATAAGAAACTACATTAGGTACTATAAATCACAAGTTTTCGCAATCAAATCAAAAACGTAAATGAAAAAGTTGTAGTCAAAGAAAAGGTTGTTTAACTCTACAAATAGTAGTAGTATCATATACACTGGAAAAGAGAGAGTATTTGTTACAAACTATTGAGATTTTTGCTATGCTAATTGAGAGGCTCTTTTTCAGCACAGATCTTTCAGAAGGGCCATTTTTTGTCCATATGCCATATGCAATTGTTTGAAGTTAACTTTTGCTAGTAAATTTTCAGACAAAAGACTACCAGTTTAGAACATCAAATTAGTATTCAACTTGTTAGTGCCCCAACCTGCAGACCCATCAAACGAGCTTGCACTTCATAGGGGGTTTAGTGTACCACAGAAAGAAGCAAAGTGGTCCTTACTAAGAAGTAGCAAACAAGAGGCAGAAACGCGAGGTATACGTTTTTGATGTACTACAATTGACATTTATACAAAACACATAAGCTAGCTATGTATCTCATACAACTAAACTTAAGCTATATATCATTTACTCTGTATTGAGTATTTATAAAGATAAAAATGTAGTAAAAGTAAATTTTTTCTGTGTCATATGGAAAGTTTGATACCCAGCAAGAAGTTTGTTGCTTTCCGGGAAAGAGTACCAAGATCTACAGTACCATCAGCATCAAAAATTGGAATCCAAGTAGAGCCTTTTACCCATGCCTGGAAAAACAGCAAACCAAATCATGATAAATAGGATGATAAATAACATAATTATTAAAGAAAAGAAGTATCTATCTTCTTAATCTAAATTCATTTCCTCAAAGGTTAAGAACCTGAGTTTTGGGAGAACTTCCTTTTAACAAAAACACAAATCATATTCACACTTAACAAGTTTTAATAAGCTAAGACAATGGACAGCAAACATATTAAAGAGCTTTGACAGCAGCAAGAAATGAGCAATAACCAGAAGATGTGGTGAAGAATGGTCTCAGCTTGCATTTGGTGGACGGTGTGGAAAGAAAGGAATAGTAGGTGTTTTGAGAATAGTAGTTCCATTCAAAGAATTAAGCTTAATTGTTTTTTGTCTTTTCAATTCTGGTGCAAAGAGAATTACATAGATGATGCAGAATCATTAGGTAGAATTTTTTGACTCCTTGTAAGATACAAGGCCCTCTGTAATGTTTAAATATTTGATACCAGTACCATCTTGGTGCTGATGAATGCAATGTTACCTTACTCAAAAAGAAACGGGCATAATATGAAAAGATTAGCACAAGTAAATGAGAATTATCAATTGTGTAAAAGTGATAAAGAGAAACTATAGGGCCAACTATAATGAGGCACTCAGCAATTGACTTATGTTTCATTAAAGAATGTGAAAAGTAGAGAGAAGTGGGAGTTCTGAGGGAAGATCGAATAGACCTTTTTCCGCTCCATAGAGGGACGAACATCAAGCAGCATTTTGTTTGAGAGTTGAATTGCATATCCAGCTTCCCTTGGAGTAAGAGCTTTAACTTTCCCCTCCCTGATCTACAATAAAAGGGAACCAAAAATTGTAATTCACACACTAATACAGTGAAGTATTTAGTAGACGATGAACCATAGCTTAAAGATGTCTTCACCAAATACAAGTTCATTAGTTAACATGGGTGCAATTTTTTGTTTTTACCGACAAATCTCTGACGAGGGCGAGTGGCGCGCGGTTTCAAACTCGGTGGACAATAGGCACGTCCCTCTACCCTTCTCCACTTAAATACAGCTTTTTGGTTGTAATTGGTGTTGTGTTCAATCCTGTGACGAGCCCCTAACCCACACATTACAAGCTGAGCTTGTATCACAAGACCAAAGCTTTGGGGACAACATGGTTAAAATTTAATTTTCTAGCAAGCAAACAGGCAAAAGGTTCATCTTTCATTACAATTATATATATCTAACCATAAGCACCAAAATATAAAATTGAACATTGATATGAGAAAAATACCATAGCATCCCATCTCCTTTAAGCTTGGCCAAACAGGCACTTAATATATATATGTCTTAATCATAAGTATAAAAAATAAACGGGATCTTTATGCAAATAGCCGTCCGAATTCAATTTTACATCCCCTAGCCGGTATACATAGATTATACGTTGATACATGGCTATACACATCTTATACATCGTTTATACATATATTATATATCCGCCAGCTTTTGTTTAAACAGTTCGATGGGCGGCTATTTAAGTTAAATTCTCAAAAAAATTGGGACTTTGGTGTGAGAAAAATACCAGAGCATCCCATCTCTGTTTAGCAGCAGCCATATCTTTCATTTGCTTCAACTCATATTCTTCTTGCACAGCTTGAATCCTTATACCACTCCTATACTGAACCAAACATACCCCATTTCAGAATTCTCAACTAAGAACAAGTACATGGTATATACAAACTAAAATGATGAATAGATAAAAGCAAGAAACAAGATACAAGAACCTTTATGGATGTATTGGATTTTAGAGTAAATGGCACTGGAGATTCAACAATATGGCTTGAACTGAAAAGTTGAGAGCTTTGTTGTTTTTGACATGTTCTAAGAGCATTAAGGGGTAGCAGGCCATGACCACCAAGAGCTTCCATTGTTGAACAGTGTGAAAATATAGAATAGCTTATCCACTTTATTCTCAAGGGATTTTAAAGTTTATGTATATATAGCATCACAGATTTTTTATATTAGTATTAGTTTATTTTAACAAATTAGCAAAACATAAATTTATCGTGTGTTGCATGTTTAAACTTCTATTATTACCACAAGTCTCTCTAAATAAGTTAGGTGTCGAAAATAGAATTATGATACGCTATATTTCTAATTTAAGCTCAATTCATGATATTTTGTATCAAATAGACAAAATTTGAACTCCTAAAAATAACTTTTTAGCTATTAATATGATTTAACTAGTTATAATATATTAATATTATATTTTTCAAGCAATAAATTATGAACATAATTATAAATTGGGGAACAGACCTAATGAGTCAAAATATTTCATTTGTGAGCGGAAGGAATATGGTGATTTTGTTACTTCATAAATTACGAATATTTAATTACTTCACAAATATGATTACTTGTACATTTTGAAACCAATTTATAATTTGTTACATTTATCAACATTCTTATTTTTAACAAATCGACGGATATTTTTTATTACGAAGCAATTTAAATAAAAAATTACTGTATTAATTAGAATGAAATATGAATGACTAGTGGTGAAGCCATTCCATTTCCACCCTCAAATCTCAATCCTCGTCTCAAATTGGCACAAGAAAATGACCTCAAGTATTGGTGCGCCATCCAGCTGCAAATACAAAGGTATATTCCTCCAAAACTTAATCTGAATTTGAAGGCATGATAACCTACCTTAATCTACAAATTTAATGTCTTTTTAGCACTATGAATAAATGACCAACTCTCCCTGCTGTTTACTATCACTTCTTGAAAAGGCGCTATATGTTTCGGTCTTCAACTTTTCCTTTTAGTATAAAAACCTGTTCTTAAAGAGAACTGCTCCTACACTCTGCTTAAATCGTGTTTTCTTTTGCAAATAGCATGAAAATTATATAAAGCGTGTACTGATATTCAAAATCAAAAATCCATAATCCCTTCCCGAACCAAGCATGAATCTTTCGATTCATTTTGTAAAACCGAACACACTCACACGAGAGAAATAATATTTTGGTGAAAACTCTTGCTTTCATTGATGAGGGGAGTCCCATTGATGAGGGGAGTCCCCTATTTATACAAAAGAAACCTAGAGAAAACCTAACCCTAAACCTAACTTAGGGACCAAGTAAACCTAACGGGCTTGGCCCACTATACAATTTACATTACTAATCTATTTACCAAACTCTATTTACAATACCCCCCTCAAGTTGGAGCGTGAGGGTTCCTTATGCCCAACTTGTTAAGGAAGAATTCGAACTGGGCGCGTCCCAGCGCTTTCGTAAAAATATCAGCAAGTTGCGTGGTCGTAGGCACATAGCTGGGACGAATGACTCCTCCGATGATTTCATTCCGAACAAAATGACAGTCGACCTCGATATGTTTAGTGCGTTCGTGAAATACTGGATTCCGAGCAATATGTAACGCAGCTTGACTGTCACACTTCAAATTCATCGGAGAATCGTGATCAATTCCAAGGTTCCATAAAATCCCTTTCAACCACTTCAATTCACACACAGTCATCGCCATCGATCTATATTCTGCCTCAGCGGAGGACCTCGACACGATCTGTTGCTTCTTCGTTCTCCAAGATATCGGTGAGTCCCCTAATGACACATACCAACCTGTCAACGATCGACGTGTCAACGGACAGCCTGCCCAATCAGAATCACACCACCCGTGCAACCTCAGATCACACTGAGAATGAAATACAATGCCTTGTCCCGGACAGCCTTTCAAATAGCGAACAACCCTGAGTGCCGCTTCCATATGCTCAATACGTGGACTCTGCATGAATTGCGACAACACATGCACACTATAGGACAAATCTGGTCGTGTAAAACACAAGTAAATTAATCTTCCAACCAGTCGCCGATAGCGTTCAGGATCTTTGATAAAGCGACCAGTCGCAAGTGCCAAGCGATGGTTTTGTTCTATCGGTGTACCAACCGGTTTTGCCCCCAACAAGCCTGTTTCGGATATGATATCCAATGCATACTTCCTCTGACACAGGAAGATTCCTTTCGGAGCCCTTGCCACTTCAACTCCCAAGAAGTATTTCAAGGCACCTAAATCCTTCATATGGAAACATTTCGAGAGATATAACTTAAAAATTCGAATTGCCTTCGAATCATTACCAGATATAATCAGATCATCCACATAGACAAGCACATTTAAATGCACATTTCCCTTCTTCATCGTAAATAATGAGTAATCCGAATATGATTGTCGAAACCCATATCGCTTAAGTGCAGCAGACAACTTCGCAAACCAACATCGGGGAGCTTGTTTTAATCCATACAATGATTTTCGAAGGCGACACACAGCTCCTCTCCCCGTCATGCGATGTCCCGGAGGCAATTTCATATATACTTCCTCGTGAAGATCACCATGCAAAAATGCATTGTGCACATCCATCTGATGCAATTCCCAATTTTTGGCAGCTGCTACGGCCAGAAAAACTCGGACAGTCACCATCTTTGCAACCGGTGCAAATGTCTCCGTATAATCAACCCCTTCGATTTGGTGATTTCCAAAAATCACCAATCTTGCTTTGTACCTTTCTATAGTTCCATCGGAGTTGTACTTTATCTTGTATACCCATCGACACCCGAGGGCCTTCTTCCCGGTAGGCAAGCGAACTATCTCACAGGTTCTGTTCGCTTCCAATGCCTTCAATTCTTCCCCCATGGCTGTTCTCCATTTGTCACTTTTCACCGCCTCCGAATAGGAGGTAGGCTCATGTCCTTGCGTTATAGCTGCAAGAAAACTCACATGTTTCGAAGAGAAATTATCACAATTGACATAGTGTGCTAGAGGATAGGGCTTACCAGAGGGTTGTTGAGAAACAGATGAACAAGCAGACTTTCGAACACAGGACGATACCCGGTGACTCATCTTTTGGACAGTATTAGTAACAAAGTCTCTCAGTAAGATATTCTCTTTCTTAGTTCGTTTTCCCCGACCCAACTCTTCGTGTTCAACTTCGGGAACAACCTCAGGTTCAGCTTCCGGAGTCACCTCTTCGGGTTCAATCACCGGAGTCACAACTTCGGGTTCAACACCCCCCCTTCCTTGCACACTCTCCTTTTCCTCCTCCAATGCAACGGTGACAGAAGCCGTATCTTGTGTCCGTTTTTCGGCATCAGTCTCCTTGGAGGCGAATGGAAATTCCTTTTCGTAAAACACCACATCCCTCGAGAACACAAACTCCTTTGTCTCCAAATCATACATTTTCCACGCTTTCTTCCCATTTGGATAACCCAAAAACACACATCGACGACTCCTACTTTCAAACTTGTCACTTGTTCGTCCTTGATTACGAGCATAACATAAGCAACCGAACACCCTCAAATGATCATAATTCGGTGTCACACCCATCAAGATATCGTAAGGTGTCTTCCCATTCAACAACTTAGTGGGTGTCCGGTTAATCAAATAACAGGCCGTCATCACACATTCTCCCCAGAAGTCAATCGGTAAATTAGCTTGAAAACGTAGCGCCCGTGCCACGTTTAAGATATGTCTATGTTTCCGTTCAACTCTACCGTTTTGCTGGGGTGTCCCCACACACGAAGTTTGGAACAAGATTCCTTGTTCGAGAAAATACCCTTTCAGACTTACAAATTCAGTTCCATTATCACTTCGAACGCACTTAACCCGTTTATTGAATTGTCTCTCCACCATGGCAAAGAAACCCTTCAATTTTTGTCCGACCTCTTTCTTATCAATTAATAGGAACACCCATACTCCTCGTGAACAATCATCAACAATAGTAAAAAAATATGATGCACCACACGAAGACTCAGTTCTATAAGGACCCCACAAGTCACAGTGAACTAAATCAAAAGGTTCAGCAGCTTTATTATTACTCGAAGGAAATACATTTTTAGTTTGTTTTGCCCTAAGGCATACATCACATGCTTTTTCTTCTAAGTTACCTTTCCCACTATCTTCTAAGACTGAAAGAGATTTTGTTATTTGCATCGAAGGATGTCCCAACCTTTGATGCCATAAGTCTACCACATCGACCTTCACAGCTTTCACCACGGGTATCGTCCGAAAGTAGTAGAGTCCGTTCTTTTGTTCACCCGCTCCAATCAACTTCCCCGTAGCCCGGTCCTGCATAACACACAAATCATTAGTGAAATTTACATTGCAACCAACTTGATTAATTAATTGAGACACAGAAATCAAGTTGCAAGTCATTTCGGGCACGTATAACACTCTGTGAAGAACCATGTCTTCGTTAAATCTGATGGATCCTTCCTGAGTCGCCATCGTACTGCTTCCGTTCGGTAAACCTACCGGACACTTTGGTATTGTTCGTAAATTCTCCAAAATACTTATCTGACCGGTCATGTGATTTGACGCCCCCGTGTCAATAATCCATGAAGGATGAGTTTTCTTACCGATCGATGGTTCACTTGTGCTTGCCTTCTCCTTTTTCAACAAATCGAACAGCATCTGCAACTGATCACCTGTTATTCCGGACAGGTTAGTCTGTCCGGGCACACTCATGTGTCCGTTTTCTCCATTCTCGAGCTCAGCTTGAGCAGCATTTGCTCGATTATTGCCACGTCCCCGACCAGCATTTGAACCAAACTGTTGATGTCCACGACCTCTTCCACCTTTGTTACCTTCAGCTCTTCCTCTACCACGTCCTCCATTCGAAGTGCCTTGCTTCGGATAATGCACCCACCCCTCCGGATAGCCAATGACTTCATAGCAGCGTTCCGGAGGATGTCCTCCTCGATCACACAAGTGACACTCCTTATAGCCTGTCTTCGGCGGTTGTGATCGTTGTGCAGCAAACGCCGTCACCTCCCCTCGTTCTTCCTGAGTTCGTGCCATCCCTTTGACCCGTTCATCTTGGATTACCTTTTGGTAGACTTGATTCATCAATGGCAACGGCTCCTGAGCCAAGAGATTGGAACGGACAGTTCCATAAAGGCTTTCATCCAGGCCCATAAGGAATAAGTGAACCCTATCTTCTTCCCTTTTCTTCTCTAGTGCAACCGTTAGGTTGCAAGTGCAGTTTCCACACGAGCAAGTTGGAAATTTATCACAATTTCCTAGTTCTTCCCACAACATAGCCAGTTTTCCATAGTAAGCAGCAACAGTTAATCCCTTTTGCTTACAACCGGCCAAAGCCGCTTTTAATTCCTGAATCCGAGGTCCGTTTCCCACGGAGAAACGTTCTCGAATACTCTCCCACAGATCTTTCGCTACTTCCATGTGCGATATGGTGGTCCGAAGAGTAGGCTCGATCGAATTCCTAATCCACGACACCAGAAGAGAATTGATAGTCCACCAATCCTCATAATCGATCGACTTTTCATCGGGCATCTTGATCGATCCGTCCACAAAACCAAATTTCTTCCTTGCACGCAGCGCCGTTCTAACCGACCGCGCCCATTCCTCATAGTTTTCACTGGTCAACTGGACCTGTGTGATAATCAAACCAGGATTATCATTCGAAGTGATATCGTATGGTGAGATTGTCTTCCGTGTGGCTGCAACATCACCTTTTGGAGCCTCCATTACTTTTCTACTTGAAGAGTTTCACGATGGCTCTGATACCATGTAAAACCGAACACACTCACACGAGAGAAATAATATTTTGGTGAAAACTCTTGCTTTCATTGATGAGGGGAGTCCCCTATTTATACAAAAGAAACCTAGAGAAAACCTAACCCTAAACCTAACTTAGGGACCAAGTAAACCTAACGGGCTTGGCCCACTATACAATTTACATTACTAATCTATTTACCAAACTCTATTTACAATACATTTGGCTCATGCTCAATTACTATGTTTTCTTTATGTACATTGTGAATTGTCAGTATTTACTTAGTCTTAACCATTGTTCTGTGTTTTTCAGTGTCCAACATGGGAACTCAGCTTCAACCAAGATGGATAGGCATTCCCACAAGACAAGGTAAGTTAAAATCTGGATTACGTCTGCATTCTTACTTCTATAGGACCTCCACTTCTAAAAAGAAAAGAAATAGAAAACAAGAAGAGAAAGAGTAATTTGTAGTGTAAGAAGGTAATAAGTCGGGGAATTGCAAAGACTTGGGCTCTCTAAAGAGAGCATGTGATGTGAAGACCAATGAGCGATCTAAACTACTAATTCTGTTTAAATTTTTTGCCCAAGCGAAAGAGAAATTCCAACAAGGAGAAGCTAACACCTAAATTTATTCTGGAGTTGAGCTTCAGTTTTAGATTTCTTGCTTTTCCACTATTTCATGCTCACTTTTCTTGAATATTTTAATCTTACCGAGAAAGTTTTCTTCTCTGACCTTGGCTTTTTCTATACCGTCTTAAGGTATGAAGGAAGATGCAAATGTGCATTTGATAGGTGTTTTAAAAAGTAACAAATTGTTGCCCCAGTCTAGTGGTAAAAGTACAACATGTGATGTGTGGATTAGGTGCACACCATGGGTTTGGATCCTACTGCAGATAAAAGTCTAGTATATAAGTGGAGAAGGGTAGAAGGGCAGGTAGGTGAGCGTCTAACTGTGTTTCATTGGTCCTCAAGGATTTCTATGATTAAAAATTTAAAAAGGTATCTATGTTGTTTCCTTAAGAGTTTCTTAAAACTGGTCAGAGTTCTGAGTGAAGTATAATATATTAGAACTGAAGAATCATTCTTTTGACAAATTTTCATTTTAACAGGTCCATTGGATGCTCAACTATATTCTGCAAATAACAGACGGCTGAGGACTTCCACAAGGAAAAGTTGCATGTGCACTTTAAATCAGTCAGCGGGGATCTCAGCTCAAGCAGAGCCAACAGAAAGTAGGACGTTAGTCAAAATGTGTGGAATTACATCAGCTAGAGATGCTGCTCTTGCAGCAGAAGCTGGAGCCAATTTTATTGGTATGATCGTATGGCCTAACTCAAAACGTTCTATTTCACTTTCTACTGCAAAGGAAATCTCTAAGGTTGCACGGGAATATGGAGCAGAGCCAGTTGGGGTGTTTGTTGATGATAATGCTGACACGATACTAAAAGCCTCTGATATAGCAGACCTTGAATTAGTGCAGGTGAGGTATTCTGTCATGTTTCACCATCTTGAATTTCTTGTTTTCAATTTCTCAAATCTACAACATGTTGCAAACTGAGCAGCTTCATGGAAATGGTTCTCGAGATGCTTTTCCAGTTTTGGTCAAGGAGAAGCGTTTAATATACGTGCTTCATGCAAATGAAGAGGGAGGCCTTCTGAACACTGTTTCTGATGATGAGTCTTCTCTCGTTGATTGGATTCTAGTGGATAGTGCCAAAGGTGGCAGGTATAGATTCTCCTTATATATGTATATGTCACGGACGCGGATGATGTGGCGTTCTCTATGCGAAATAATTGCCACCAAAGAGGCTCATTGTATATATATGATATGGTTAACCTCTGGAACTTTCTAGATTTCTCTAGAATTCTCTAGGATTGTGTAGGAATCCCTCTTGTACTCTAGAGAAGTATAGAACCTTCTAGAAATATGTAGAGAACTCTAGGGAACCCTAGTTATTCTAGAAACTTCTAGAAATATGTAGAGAACTCTAGGGAACCCTAGTTATTCTAGAAACTTCTAGAGATATGTAGAGAACTCTAGGGAACCCTAGTTACTCTAGAAACTTCTAGAGATATGTAGAGAACTCTAGGTAACTCTAGCTATCTTGGGTTTCTCCACAAAGTTCTAGATAATTCTTTAAGGGACTCCACCCATGTATAAATAGGAGTCCCCTCCTCATTTGTAACCCACTCAACAACTCAATCTTGTAAGCAATATAAGAGCTTAAGTTCTCTTTAAGTGTTCTTCTCTTGAGTTCTAAGAGAGAGTTAGAGTGAAAGGCTGCTTAAGAACGGTTCTTAAGGCCGCACGAGTACGGAGTTGCTAAAGTCTTCTCTTAACCCGTGACAAGTGGTATCAGAGCACGGTTTCCATCCAAGCAAACAACCGAGATCATGGCTGGCACATCCGAAACCGATGTCACTCACGTTGAGGAAGTGAGGAAGGAGAAGCGTGGCCGCGCAAGCTCTAAGGACATAATGTCCACCATTGAGGGAGAGGTGTCCAAGTTCCGGGAGTCCATGGGGAGCATGCAAGACGACCTGGATTGCACCAAGGAAAGCATCGAGGAGCTAAAGTCCACGGTGGACGACCTCCGGGAGGAGATGCAAGGGGCCCTTAATGTTGCGATGGATAGCTTGAGCAAGCGCGGGGACGAACGGGATGATGCTCTGGAAGCTATGCTCACGTCTCTGGTAGCACGGATGGATAAGCTCGAGGGAGAGCTTCGAGCACTCGCTAGGGGAGGCGTTGTTGCTCCCTTAGCACCGCGTCAGGATGCCCCAAAGCCCAAGGAGTTCAAGGGCTCAAGGTCGGCAAAGGATGTCGACAACTTCTTATGGCACATGGAGCAATACTTTGGAGCAATCGGCATGGTGGACGATGCGTCCAAGGTAAGTACTGCTTCTATGTACTTAGCTGACATTGCTTTGTTATGGTGGCGTCGACGGACTGACGGCCGCTATGGAGCACCTATCAACACTTGGGAGGATTTCCAACAAGCCTTCCGTCAGCAATTCTACCCCGAGTATGCAGAGGATGAAGCTCGGGCGAAGCTCCGACGACTTGAACAAAAAGGCGAGATCAAGGAGTACGTAAGAGCTTTCTCGGAACTGATGTTGCAAATCCCAAGCTTAAGCGAGAGTGAGGCGTTCTTCCAATTCATGGACGGCCTCAAGCCATGGGTGAAGATGGAGCTGCAACGCCGAGGAGTTCAAGACCTCATGAAGGCAATGTCCACCGCTGAAAGTTTGATCGAGTTCAAGAAGGTGGACAAGTCCGAGTCCAAGTCCCATGGCAAGGGATCTAGTGGGGGAGTGGATAAGGATAAGGGCAAACACGTGAGCCGGCCAAGCCACAAGCCAAACTTCAACAAGGAGAAGCATGCCCAGGGAGGTGAAAACAGCCAAAAGAAGGATCGCCCCTCACCCAAGTGCTTCATATGCGATGGGCCACATTATGCACGGGAGTGTCCTAAGCGCTCTAAGCTGACCGCTCTCGCCAAGGAGTGTGACCAGGAGCAAGAGGAAAACCGCCTTGGCGCCATACGTACACTAAACGCCGTCAAGACCCGCAAGGCCAAGGGGGACAAGGGACTAATGTTCGTGGATGTAGAGGTCGCGGGGAAGTCCGTGAGCGCACTCGTTGACACTGGTGCGACCAACCTCTTCATCAAGGAGGAGATTGCCAAGGAGTTAGGGGTGAAGATGGAAGGAGCGGGATGGCTCAAGACTGTCAACTCCAAGGAGATCCGGACGTGTGGAGTGGCGAAGGATGTGGAGATCCGCCTAGGCCAATGGAAGGGACGGGAAGCCATTGAGGTAATTCCACTCGATGACTACGACTTTGTAGTTGGTCTTGATTTCCTTGACAGGATCAATGCCCTAGTCATCCCATTCGCTGATTGCTTATGCATACTCGACACACGGTGTCAATGTGTCGTGCCCGTCAAGAGGATGGCGGGGAACACGCCGAGAATGCTCTCGGCTATGCAACTCTCCAAGGGAGTGAAGAAGGGCGAGATGACAATCCTTGCCACTTTGAAGAGTGAAGAATCAAGCCAAGAGGAGGAAGTCCCCAAGGAAGTGGCACAAGTGCTTGACACCTTTCGGGATGCGATGCCCAAGGAACTTCCGAAGAAGCTGCCACCGAAGAGGGAAGTTGATCACCGGATCGAGCTGGTGCCAGAGGCTCGTCCGCCTGCCATGGCCCCTTACCGCATGGCACCTCCTGAGTTAGAGGAATTGAGGAGGCAACTTAAAGAGTTACTCAGCGCTGGGTTTATCCAGCCATCCAAGTCCCCATATGGAGCACCTGTTCTCTTTCAAAGGAAGCACGATGGATCACTGAGAATGTGCATCGACTACAGGGCGCTAAACAAAATCACCATTAAGAACAAGTACCCCATCCCACTCATCGCTGACTTGTTCGACCAGCTAGGGGGAGCAAGGTGGTTCACCAAGCTGGACTTACGCTCAGGATACTACCAAGTACGGATCGCCGAGGAAGATGTGCCAAAGACGGCGTGTGTGACCCGCTATGGAGCCTATGAATTCCTGGTGATGCCGTTCGGGCTTACAAACGCGCCAGCTACGTTCTGCACCTTGATGAATAAGGTACTACAACCCTTCCTTGATCAATTTGTGGTTGTGTATCTCGATGACATCGTGGTGTATAGCCGGACGCTGGAAGAGCATATTGAGCATTTGAGACAAGTCTTTCAAGTCCTGAGGGACAACCAACTCTTTGTGAAGAAGGAAAAGTGCTCCTTTGCCCAAAAGGAAGTCCCATTTCTTGGCCACATCGTAGGAGGCGACCATGTCCGAATGGACCCTAACAAGGTGCGAGCTATCGTGGAGTGGGAGGCGCCGACCAAGGTAACCGAGTTAAGATCTTTTCTTGGGTTGGCTAACTATTATCGCAGGTTCGTGCGGGACTACTCGAAGATCACCACACCACTCACGGACTTGCTTAAGAAGGGGAATCGATGGGAGTGGTCAGTAAAATGCCAGGCGGCATTCGATCAATTGAAGCAAGCCATTACAAAAGAGCCGGTGTTGGCACTGCCTGACTACTCCAAGCCTTATGAAGTACATACAGATGCCTCCGACTTCGCCATTGGAGGGGTGCTAATGCAAGAAGGACACCCGGTAGCATTCGAGAGTCGAAAGTTAAATGACACGGAGCGGCGCTACACGGTACAAGAGAAGGAGATGACCGCGGTGGTGCATTGTCTTCGTACTTGGAGACACTACCTGTTGGGGACGCCATTCGTTGTCAAAACAGACAACATTGCCACGAGCTACTTCCAAACACAAAAGAAGTTGTCACCTAAGCAAGCTCGTTGGCAAGATTTCCTGGCAGAGTTCGACTTTGTGCTGGAGTATAAGCCTGGAAAGGCAAACTCAGTTGCAGATGCACTTAGTCGCAAGGTGGAGCTTGCGAGCATAAGCAGCCCTGGGAGTCCATTGATCGACCGCATTAAAGAAGGGTTGCAACATGATCCAACCGCGAAGGCCCTTTGCCAACATGCTCAAGAAGGCAAGACGCGGAGATTCTGGTGGGAGGATGGGCTACTCTTCACCAAGGGCCAGCGCATATATGTACCACAACATGGCAAGTTACGCAAGGAGATCATCCATGAATGCCATGATTCAAAATGGGCGGGTCATCCTGGCATTCATCGCACAATGGCATTGGTGGAAGATCGCTACTATTGGCCAAATATGCGCGACGATGTGGAGGCATATGTCAAGACTTGTCTTGTTTGCCAACAAGACAAGGTAGAAAATCACTTACCGGCGGGACTTTTGGAGCCACTACCTATCCCGGAGCGACCATGGGAGAGTCTCTCTATGGATTTCATTGTGAATTTGCCAAAGTCCGAAGGGTGTCGGACGATTATGGTGGTAGTGGACAGGTTCTCCAAGTATGCCACGTTTATCCCGGCATCGAAGCATTGCCCGGCGGAAGAAGCTGCAAAACTTTTCCTCAAGCACGTGGTCAAGTATTGGGGAGTGCCGCAGACGATTGTGAGCGACCGAGACCCGCGTTTCACTGGGAGATTTTGGACAGAGTTATTCAAGCTATTAGGGTCCGAGCTTAACTTCTCAACCAGCCTCCATCCCCAAACTGATGGACAAACGGAGAGGGTGAATGCTTTGTTGGAGCTCTACTTACGGCACTATGTAAGTACCACTCAAACCAACTGGGCTAAGTTGCTTGATATTGCCCAATTTTCATATAACTTGCAGCGAAGTGAGTCCACCGGGAGAAGTCCGTTTGAGATAGTGACGGGACAGCAACCACTCACTCCGAGTGCGATTGCTTCGGGTTATAAGGGACGTAGTCCAGCTGCGTTCAAGTTCGCCAAGTCTTGGTATGAAGAGGCGGACTTAGCACGCTCTTGTCTTCAAAAAGCAGCCAAGAGAATGAAAAAATGGGCAGATAACAAGAGGCGTCATGTGGAATATCAAGTGGGCGACCTCGTCTTGGCTAAGCTTCACCAAGTCCTTCGGTATAAGGACGTGCACAAGGGTCTCCTCCGGAGATATGAGGGGCCTTTCAGAGTTCTTAAGAAGGTAGGCAAGGTGGCCTACAAACTTGAGCTCCCTCCCAAGCTCAAGTTACACCCCGTGTTTCACGTGAGTATGCTAAAGCCATATCACGGGGATGAGGATGATCCAACAAGGAACGAGAGTACGAGGGCACCTATCGGGAAGAAGGTCTCTTACGATCGAGATGCTGAAACCATCATTGCCGATCGAGTCATTCGTGAGAGACATTGCAAGCCGCGAAGAGAATACCTCATCAAGTGGAAGGGGCTACCCGAGAGCGAGGCAAGTTGGGAGCCGGAGGAAGCTCTTTGGCAGTTTCACGACCAACTTGAGAAGTTTCATGCCGAAGACGCGACGAGGGCGTCGCGAGACTAAGTGGGGGAGAATGTCACGGACGCGGATGATGTGGCGTTCTCTATGCGAAATAATTGCCACCAAAGAGGCTCATTGTATATATATGATATGGTTAACCTCTGGAACTTTCTAGATTTCTCTAGAATTCTCTAGGATTGTGTAGGAATCCCTCTTGTACTCTAGAGAAGTATAGAACCTTCTAGAAATATGTAGAGAACTCTAGGGAACCCTAGTTATTCTAGAAACTTCTAGAAATATGTAGAGAACTCTAGGGAACCCTAGTTATTCTAGAAACTTCTAGAGATATGTAGAGAACTCTAGGGAACCCTAGTTACTCTAGAAACTTCTAGAGATATGTAGAGAACTCTAGGTAACTCTAGCTATCTTGGGTTTCTCCACAAAGTTCTAGATAATTCTTTAAGGGACTCCACCCATGTATAAATAGGAGTCCCCTCCTCATTTGTAACCCACTCAACAACTCAATCTTGTAAGCAATATAAGAGCTTAAGTTCTCTTTAAGTGTTCTTCTCTTGAGTTCTAAGAGAGAGTTAGAGTGAAAGGCTGCTTAAGAACGGTTCTTAAGGCCGCACGAGTACGGAGTTGCTAAAGTCTTCTCTTAACCCGTGAACCTGTCATTTGATATGGCTTTGTATGTAATCATAAGGTCTTTCTGAACTAAGTTTAATGTGACCCATATGGAGCGACTTACAAAGACATAAATCCATTTTGTTAGTATAAATACACCCTACTTTTTAAAATTCTTTAAGACCAAAGCAACTTGCTTTTTGTAACTTTAGCACTATCAAGCAAAAGTGTCTAATGTGAGATGAATTTATCCACTACAATGACAGTGTAGTGAAAACAAGAGAATAGCTGTAGCAGCAATGAGGACACTGACAATTTTAGAGAAGAGGAAATCATAGCTAAGGTTCAGTCATTGTTGGCCTGTGAAGTACTCCAAAAAAAAAAAAAACAAAAAATTTAATCTACCTATATATGCACATGTTTGGGACTGAGGTGTACTTGTTTGTTTTATTTACCTATCTTTGTGCTATCTATAGATGACTCCACTCTATTGGAATGAGTTGGGTCCATGGAGTTGAATCAACTGAGAGTTAAAAGCCCAGCTGAGATTTATTTTCTTTCAACTCACCAATTTTCACTTCGGACAATCCCTCCCCACCCTCCGACCCCTCCCAAAAACAAAGAGATCTTTTAAAATGCTGGAAGTTCATCAGTTCAAATGCAGTGGTAGTTATTTCAATTCTTATATCAGACAATTCTTTTGTGACAAGTCCATGTCAAGATCCCTCTCGCCCCCGCCCCTTCCCATTCTTCTGACAAGCTATCTGTTCTCTTTGAACACATTACTGTTGTTCAACTATGTTTTAACATACTTTTGCAGTGGCAAAGGGTTCAACTGGGCTCAGTTTAAGCTACCACAGATTAGAAGCAAGCATGGGTGGCTCTTGGCAGGAGGAATAAGCCCGGACAATGTTTCTGAAGCTCTTTCTGCTCTTAAACCCAATGGAGTGGATGTCAGTAGTGGCATATGTGGACAGGACGGCATCCAAAAGGATGAGTCACGAATACTGTCATTCATGAATGCAGTGAAATCTTTACGCCTGTAGTTAATATTGTATAGTTACTACTATCGGGCAAATTCCATAGTGCAGATTATTAAATCAGCTCCATTATTGGTGACAATCCTTTTGTAATTTTTTGGCTAATTAGTGTAAGCCAAGAACAATATCTCATGATACATCAAGTTTATATTATTAGGAAAACATCACTTCAATACTTCATCTGTAGGAGTGAAACTACCTCTTGTAGGTCAATTGATGGGCTATGAACATGACTGGTCTGATAAAACAACTAATGAACTCATAAAGTAAGATGCTATTGTAGGTCATGTTAACCATGACTAGCAGAATGTTAGATTGAAATTGACATTTTTGTCACATTCTCTGCTGCTCCAAGTCTTATTTTATCTGGTGTGATGAAAGTCGTTGCAAGTAATCTTGTGGGATCATGCACAAGCACAACAAAATGATGTACCTTCTTGATAGAAGATATCTTACAGGAGCTAAGGTACGTATAATATTTTTAACCTAGACAAACATATGCATATGTAGGTTAGGTGCATCAAGTTTTTGGTTGCGTCATCTTTGCTGAAAGATAGTTTTTTGTTGCGTCTTCTTTGGTAAATTTACTCCATAGATACGGGTTAGTTCTTATAAAAATTATACTGGTTGGATGCAGTACTAATAATTTTTTTTTTTGTTCTGCAAAGGAGTATCATCATATTAACGTTTGGATTAACTGCTGTATAAACACTTATATCGCTAAGGACTGTGGTGAATGCTTCAGTTCTCTTGGCAACCAACGAAAGATGAAAATGGAACTCCCTCTGTGAGAAGGACTATGATTTGAGTAAGAGTTTTCTCTATGCATTATGTTGATCTACTCAGTTCCGTTACTATTTGGTTAATTCTACATTGATTTAAGTTCTAAAGTTCTGTTTTTCTTCACCTTATCAGTGGCCCTAGAGCAATCATGTGGGCTGATATTTTTAGAACAGTTGGAATCTCTAGAGCACTCATGTGGACTGATAAGATTAAAACAGTTGGAATCTCTATCAACTGCAATTGTTTATTATATTGAAAATGTAATTCTGAAGGCAATGTCTATCTTGGTGTACTTTGGGATTGATTCCCGAAATAAATGACTACTAATCTCTTTGTCACGACCCTTTTTTACGCGCGCCCGCTTGTGGGGAGGGCGTTTCGGGTTTAGGAAAGCGCTTATGGGATTTTTATGGTTATTGGGTGCTATCCCGAGTTAGGGTTTTCATTTAAGGAAGTGACGGTGTTTCAAGGTACGAATTGTTTATTTAAAATTCGGAGTCGCCACTTGACAAGTTTAAGGTGTGCCAAGTCACCTAAAGGGTACCTTGGAACACCTATGACTCGTTAGTGGTCTGCGTTAGAGTTCCGGGTAAGGATCTCGGTTGACTCTCGGGAAGGGGTTAGGCACCCTCGAGTCCTGTGTCGAGCACAGTTGCTTTTATTGACGCATTCCGGCTATATGAAATATTTATTGTACCTGCCTTTATTTATTTCCCTTTGCTACGCTTTGATTTATTATTATTTTATTTTAATTTATTTATTTATTTATTTTTATTTTTTTTGTTTCAGTGACTCGGCCGAATATTTTCGCGCAGGCACTTCACCCGTTTGAAACCTTATCAACCTTGATTTGAGTCTCCAAATTTATTCTTTATTATTGTATTATTATTTTCTTTGGTCAAACTTGAACTCATAATTCAGCTTGATTTTTGATTATATGTGTCGCATTTACTTTCGACACATTTATATCTTATTCAAATACGGCTCGATTCAATATTTACAAATGCAATTTATTTAAAATCTGATATGGTCGCGCAGGCACTTCACCCGTTCGAGATCTTCCGATTTAAATAAACTACACTTGAATCAATTTTATTTGGTTTCGGATACTAATGTCTCTTAGCTTATTTATCCTTCACCTAGCTTTGATTCTCATTTATCATAATTAAAAAAAAGTTACTAAATTTATATTTAAACACTATTGGGGCCTTAAGGTTAAAAGATTGCAACTAATTGAGTTAGATTTGTAAATGCTTAGCCCATTTAGGAAAAAAACACGCCAGTTCATTTGTTACCTTGGATTTGCGCCAGATGTCCCTTTCGCTTACTTCTTTTAGGATTTGGCCAGATTTACAATTTCTGAGTTTCTGTCCTTATTTACGGCATTTTTATGAGATTTGTGTTGTTGGTTGTCATTTACAATTCTTTGCAGAAAATATCCTCTTTTTAAAACTCACTTTCACACTTTTGTTTAGTTTACACATACTTAAATCATGTTGCTCAAAATGCTAAAAAAAATTAACGAAAAACAATTCATATTCTTGTTACTGCTTCTGTTTAGTTGAACGTCTAACGAGTTTGCGCGACATGGTCTTCTTGCTTACATATGTTTCAGATTTGACTAAAAGTTCAAAGTGATGCTATTTGAGCAAAATCTGATTTTTCTCTTTAAGACAAACATATATGGCAGATCTCTATAGGTAGCAAGTGACAAAAAAACTTGACAAGAATTTAGATACACATCATTCATATGTATTGAAATCTAAACATGATAAAACATTCCAAAAGTAGATACATAGGAAGTGATAAGTACCTAGTGAAGAAAATATTCCCTAGCAATGCAATGGAGGACCTTCAACCAACAGCCTAATCCAAGCGAAGTATCCAGCAACAACCAAACACCAAATAAACCTCTAAAAACCCCAAAAAAACTGACCGTAGCAACACCAGCTTAGCTTCCTTTCCTTACTGCTCTTCTATGTTTTTCCCTCTTGTATTACTACTATTTTTCTTGCTATTTTTTTTTTACTATCAGCTCTATTTCTCAAGGTAGTTGAGAGAGTAATAAATACCAGCATTCAATGTGTACAAAAACCTGCCTTGAATGAGAGAGTAAATGACCTCTTTCATAGAGGAGAGAGGAGGGTAAGAGCTGCTGGACAGCTGGGGTCAAACCCCAAGGAAAAATTGCTTTTTTACAAGCATGCTAAGGCAAATAAATGCCCTGCTTGGAGTGTTACTCAAAAAGGAAAATGGGCAGAGGGAGCAAGCTGCCAATGCCAACTATGTTTACCATTCTTGGCCATACCAAATCTGCCTCATTAATGAGGCTGATTTCCTTGGAATTCAAACTTGGATGGACTTCAAAATCAAATAAACTCAACTGCCTATTTCAGACTCTACTTCTAACAGTCCTGGACTTGAAATCCAACCCTCTAACTTCTATCTAAATTCCATCAGGTCCATTACTTAACATCTGACCTCAATTTCCTAACTAAAATCAAACTAAGCTAACTACAAATCATTTAAATGACTCATACAAACACATAATCCCGCTATTGACAGACCGTCATCTTTAGACAATTTTTGTACTAAATCTCATGGCAAACAGATCCACAGCAAATCAGTAGCATAGTAAGCATTTTCCAAGGAAAATTTGCAATTGGATCTAACATGGAACGAGCAAGCCATTTACACACTTAACTAGCTAAAGCAAGCAGAAATAAACAATCAAACTTGATACTTGAAGCCATTTATGCTTAATGGGAACCAAACAAACATTCTTAGATCCTGCCTAGAACTAAACAGGAAGTGTATGCAAATTTCATGCTTCAAACAATCAGACTTTACACTAACCGTAGGCAATCAACATTAACCTCAGCCTATACTGCCATAATCTGACATTTTCACAAACGAACGAACGAGGAAGTTTGCCACTGTTCTTGGAAAACATAGTCAAAGCACCAGATTTATTTCACTTCAAAAAAAAAAGAACTACACAATATTCCCTATCTATAAAACAACCTTACACAAACCAGATCCCACCAGATTCATTTTGATTCAAAAGAGAACTACACATCGCATCTTTAAACATATATCTAACACTAATCAAAGTAGAGAAAATAGTAATAAGAAAACAAGCTTATACCAAACCAAATCCGCGATCATTATGGCAGAATTACCACCGCTGCCTAGCCATCGTCGTCGCTGTATCAAGCCCATCGTTGTCGTTGTATCAACGCCATCGTTGTCGCTGTATCAAGCCCTCGACGGCTGCTGCCTCAACGCTCAAAAGCCACCAGCATCACCATCGCGGCGTTTGAAATCACCACCGTTGCCCCCAAAACATCATCGCAGCCATACACCAACACAGCCCACCGAGCTATCATCCAAACTCAAAACCAACATTTGACACAGTCCCATACCCACAAAACCATTGCAGCTTTTAACAACCAATCAAAACAAAATCAATCCCAATTGTTCAACGCCTAATTGAGAACATCCCCCCCCCCCATCCGTTCAAATCAGTCGCAGCCCCCTCCACTCCACGCCAAATCGAACAGCCCCTCCAAACATCATCATCACAAGAAAAGAAAAAGAAAATAAGAAGACGAAGAGAAAGAACAGAAAATGGACGGAAGGAAATGGGAAAAACGGGGACGGGGTTTGGGAAAATAGGGATGTGAGGGTGAACGGGGTGGAGACGAAAAGAAGAAGAAGAGAAAACTCACCGGAAAAGAGAAAAAGTCGCCGGAGCGCCGACTTTCAAAACCCGATCTACACCAATCCGTTGGGATTTTGTAAAATACGAGTTGAGAAATGGAACCAGGGGTCCAAAAGCTTCGGAATGATGTACTTTTTGTATTTTTCCGGTGGCCGGCCGGCGGTGGTCGACGGTGGCCGGCCGGCGGAGCTGCGGTGGAGCCGCGGCGGAGCGATTTCCTGCGGGTTCTTATGAATTTTGGCAAGAGTTTGCCTATATTTTGTGATTTGTATAAATGCCAAAAATGGCAATCAGAATTGTTATATACAAAGGGGTGTGGGCCGGGTTATATGGAATTGGGCTGGGTCATTAGTTATGGGATGTACTTCTTTCCTTTTTTCTGATTTTCTCAAGTAGCCCAATGGCCAACTCTTTCAAGTTTCAATACCATACAAGTGTTTTACTAAATTTTAATTAACACACAAAATTATTACACACATAATTAATCACATCAAATGTCTTTTGAGATAATTTTGATAATTTTTACTTAATTAAATAACTAAAATGGTCAAACCAATCGACAAAAATCTAAGAAAATAGCCAAAACTCTTAGACAGATTAGCACGTCAATTTCGACGCTTATCCTGAATTAGGTGATTACAGCTGCCCCTCTTTGTTCGAGAACATGAAGAGTTTTCGGACAAAGACGTAATCAACAACTAATTTTGGCCTTTCGGTTTTAGGCGAGATTTTTTGCAAAATGGTGACCGTACCCTGACTTTTTGGTCCTAACCAAGAACAAGGTTACCTACATATCCCCGAACTAAGGAATCAGGTCAGTGTAGTTCCTCACGTGCGATAGCTGGGACTACCGCATTTAGACAGACACTGGACTCTTCTAGACTAACACTAAGCACTCTCTAGACATACACATACTGACTCTAGACACTTTCAGAACTAACTGGGACTGACTCGACGCTCCTAGACTTACCCGGATTGACACAAGACACTTTTGACATACTAGAGCTGTTGCTGCTGGTCATTGTCGCTGGTTGCTGGCTAGCTGGCTGGTGGTCACTGCTTTACAAAGGAAAATAAAAATACAACATTTGAAATGTAAAATTACAATTCCTAAGCTAACTTCTTCATGCTTCCCAACTAATAAACTGGTCTGAAGCTCCCGCTACCAAGTGGGTCTTGAAAACTTGAAATTGCCGCTTTGACGGGCTTTGACTTGAAGGATAAACTGGAACCATCACTCTGGTAGGTCTTGCTTTTGCTGAAAATTAAAACCATCTCTCTGATGGGTCTTGTTCTTGCTGAACTGAAAACCATCACTCTGATAGGTCTTGTTTTTGCTAAAATTAAAACCATCTCTCTGATGGGTCTTGTTCTTGCTGAACTGAGAACCATCACTCTGATAGGTCTTGTTTTTGCTGAAAATTAAAACCATCTCTCTGATGAGTCTTGTTCTTGCTGAATTGGAAACCATCACTCTGATGGGTCTTGCTTCTTTACAGAAGCGGATTCCCTCGTTCCTCGGGTGGGTGACTTTCCAAACTATTCCCTCGTTCTCCAGGTGGGTGCCTCGACTTTCTCTAAACTACTCCCTCATTCTTCAGGTGGGTGCCTCGACTTTCTCTAAACTACTCCCTCATTTTCCAGGTGGGTGCCTCGACTTTCTCCGAACTACTCGCTCATTCTCCAAACTACTCCCTCATTCTCCAGGTGGGTGCCTCGACTTCTCAAAACTGCTCCCTCATTCTCCAGGTGGGTGCCTCGACTTCTTTACAACCACTCCCTCATTCTCCAGGTGGGTGCCTCGACTTCTTTACAACTACTCCCTCATTCTCCAGGTGGGTGCCTCGACTTCTTTACAACTACTCCCTCATTCTCCAGGTGGGTGCCTCGACTTCTTTACCACTACTCCCTCATTCTTCAGGTGGGTGCCTCGACTTCTTTACAACTACTCCCTCATTATTCAGGTGGGTGCCTCGACTTCTTTAATAAAACTGCTCCCTTATGAATGCTGCTTCTGACTTGAAAGTTGACACTGTCACTCCTGAAATTGGTGCTCAGGCGAGATTCGATGATCTTGAAATCTGCCTATCGTCTGATGATCTCTTTCATGGTGCAAATTCTCAACGCCTCAATCTCGCGATCGAGAGTTAATTTGGCTTCCATTATCCAAGCGGGTCCTGACCATGCTCTGCTACAACTGCAAAACAGGTAAACAATTTTTGCGAAGCTTTCTTTTGCTCGTTTGATGTTATTTTGACTGAATAGTGAAAAATGGAAAAGATTCTGGACAAAAGGAACTCCGAACGAAATGGTGTCCCTTCGAAGATGTAAAAGAAACTTATCATGGAGGTGAAAGCGATGACCTTAATAAACATGACATGCTTCTTGTCCTCAAAATCTGATCATTCACAAACAGTTCTTCCTCGATCTTTCTCCAGTTGGAACATTCAGTCATGACCACTTTCCAAACCCATCTCGATGACATTTATGAAGACCCTCATTCGGTTAGTAGTGCCCCTTTCGGGGTTTTCACCAACTAACCTCTCTCTTTGTTCTTTTATCTCACTGTTTGTCATGCGGTGCCTTTTCAGGTTTTCACCGGCAAGACTTCATTTTCTTTCTTCTTCTTTTTGTCTCTTTTTTCTCTTTTTTTTTCTTTTTGCTGATGATAATGTCTTGGGCGCTCTGAGCCTTTTCCTGATTTTGAGACTGAAATGCCAAACGTCTCATGAGCATGTGAAAAGATGGTAAGAATAATAGAAGTTTGTTTTTATTTTATTGACGAAATAAAATAAAAACAAACTTCTGCCCCAGTTTAGCAAAAACTGCGGATTTGGATTTTCTTTGAATTTGGCCGTAAACTTGGAGGCAAATTTTGCGTCGATATGAGATGGGAAAAGGGAACTTTCTCCTATTTTGACCGCACCAGTATGGTTGCCTACGTATCCTTTTGAGAGGAATCAGGTCAGACGTAGCTCTGGCAACTTAATGCCAAAATTTGTTGTTTTGAATCTTTCTTTCATTCATCTCATTTCATTACAATTACAGGATTCCCAATAAGGGTTCACAAAAGCAATACAAAGCCAAAGTCTAACAAAAGGGATACATCATCTGGATAAGGGAAACAAAGACCTTCGGTATCCTAATCCAAGAACATCAAATGTAGTACCTCTTCACTGCATCAGCATTAACAATCATTTCAGCCATCGTGCCTTCGATATCTGTCAAGAATAGGGCACCATTGGGCAACACCTTCTTCACCACATACGGTCCTTGCCAATTTGGAGCAAACTTGCCCTTTGCTTCTTCCTGATGTGGAAAGATGCGCTTCAAGACTAACTGGCCTTCATTGAACTTGCGTTGGCGCACTTTCTTGTTGTATGCTTTGGCCATCCTCTTCTGATATAGTTGACCATAACATACTGCATTTAGCCTTTTCTCGTCGATCAAAGCCAATTGTTCCAAGCGGGATTTGACCCATTCAGTATCCTCGATCTCAGCTTCAACAATGATTCTCAAGGATGGTATTTCGACTTCTGCCGGAATGACCGCTTCAGTCCCATACACTAGCTCATATGGGGTCGTGCCTATTGAGGTGCGCACAGTTGTGCGATAACCTAGAAGAGCAAATGGCAACTTCTCATGCCAGTCTTGAGATCCCTCCACCATTTTTCGAAGGATCTTCTTGATGTTTTTGTTTGCAGCTTCGACCGCGCCATTCGCTTTTGGTCGGTATGGTGTGGAATTTCTATGCACAATTTTAAACCTTTCACATACCTCTCTCATCAAATGACTGTTCAAATTCGCCCCATTATCAGTGATGATGGTATTGGGGATACCGAATCGGCAAATGATGTTCGAATGAACAAAGTCGACCACAGCTTTCTTGGTTACCGACTTGAATGTCGCCGCTTCCACCCACTTAGTAAAATAGTCAATGGCGACCAAAATGAATCTATGCCCATTCGATGCCTTTGGTTATATCGGGCCAATGACGTCCATCCCCCATGCTACGAAAGGCCAAGGAGCGGACATTGTGTGGAGCTCTAAGGGAGGTGAATGTATCAGGTCGCCGTGCACTTGACATTGGTGGCATTTCCGCACGAACCCTATGCAATCTCGCTCCATGGTGAGCCAAAAATAACCTGCTCTTAAGATCTTCTTGGCTAACACATAGCCATTCATGTGTGGCCCACAGATTCCCGAATGCACCTCGTTGAGAATTCTTGAGGCTTCTCGTGCGTCCACACATCTCAACAGTCCCAGATCTGGGGTTCTCTTGTACAACACCCCTCCACTTAAAAAGAAACCATTTGCAAGACGGCGGAGGGTTCTTTTCTGATTGCTCTCTGCCAGCGCTGGATACTCTCCATTCTTGATGTAGTTTTTGATGTCCAGGTACCATGGCTCGCCATCAAGTTCTTCTTCAACCATGTTGCAATAAGCATGTTGATCCCTAACTTGAATCTCGAGAGGATCAATGTGAGTCTGGTCAGGATGACTAAGCATAGACGCTAATGTAGCCAAAGCGTCTGCCAACTCATTGTGCATTCTTGGGATATGCCTGAATTCAATGGAATCAAACCTTCGGCAAAGCTCTTCCAGATACTGCTTATACATGATGAGTTTCACGTCTCGAGTTTCCCATTCACCCTTGATTTGATGCACTAGTAGGTCGGAATCTCCAAGCACTAGTAGTTCTTTGATGTCCATATCTATCGCCATGCGTAGACCCATGATGCAAGCTTCATATTCTGCCGTGTTATTGGTACACCAGAAACGAAGTTGCGCAGCCGCCGGATAATAGCGACCTGTCGGGGGATATGAGAACAGCCCCAATACCATCGCCCTTGGAGTTAGAGGCCCCATCAAAATAGAGCTTCCAATAATGATCATCTTCAGAAGGCAACTCCTCAATTGTGCCTACCTCTTCATCAGGAAAGTATGTCTTAAGAGGTTCATACTCATCATCCACTGGATTTTCGGCCAAATGATCAGCCAAAGCCTGGGCTTTCATTGCAGTTCTGGTGACATAAACTATGTCAAACTCTGTGAGTAACATTTGCCACTTGGCAAGCCTTCCTGTTGGCATAGGCTTTGAAAAAAATGTACTTTAGTGGATCCATCCGGGATATGAGGTAAGTAGTGTATGACAACAAATAATGCCTCAGCTTCTGTGCTACCCATGTGAGGGCACAACATGTTCTTTCCAGCAAAGTGTACTTGACCTCGTAATCCGTGAACTTCTTGCTCATGTAGTAGATTGCCTGTTCTTTTTTCCCTGTGGCATCATGTTGCCCCAGTACGCAACCAAATGAATTGTCCATCACCGACAGATAGAGGAACAAAGGTCGTCCTGGCTCCGGCGGGACCAACACTGGTGGATTTGACAGGTACTGCTTGATTTGGTCAAAGGCCGCTTGACATTCCTCAGTCCACTTAACTGCAGCGTCTTTCTTTAGCAACTTGAAGATTGGCTCACACGTGGTGGTGAGTTGAGCGATGAACCTACTGATGTAGTTCAATCTTCCGAGGAAACTCATAACTTCTTTCTTGTTCTTTGGCGGAGGCAACTCTTGTATAGCCTTGATCTTTGAAGGATCCAATTCAATGCCCCGCCTGCTAACAATGAAACCCAACAACTTTCCAGCTGGAACACCGAACGCATATTTGGCCGGGTTCAACTTCAAATTGTACCTTCTGAGTCTTTCAAAGAATTTCCTGAGGTCTTTAACATGATCCTCTACCGTTCTTGATTTGATTATCACATCATCCACATACACCTCAATTTCTTTGTGTATCATATCATGGAAGACAGTTGTCATGGCTCTCATGTACGTTGCCCCACCGTTCTTCAAGCCGAACGGCATGACCCTGTAACAAAAGGTTCCCCAGGGCGTGGTGAATGCTGTCTTCTCGGCGTCATCCTCATCCATCAGGATCTGGTGATATCCGGCATAGCAATCCACAAAAGATTGGATCTCGTGTTTAGCACAATTGTCTATGAGAATGTGAATATTAGGCAAAGGAAAATTATCCTTGGGACTGGCCTTGTTCAAATCTCGATAGTCAACACAAATTCTTGTCTTCCCATCTTTCTTCGGAACCGGCACAACATTGGCCAACCAAGTGGAATACTGAAGAGATTGTATCACCTTCGCAGATAGCTGCTTCATGATTTCCTCATGGATTTTCTTGCTCATTTCTGTCTTGAATTTCCTCCGTAGCTGCTTGACCGGAGGGAAACCAGGATTAATTGGCAACTTATGAACCACCAAATCTGTGCTCAAACCGGGCATGTCATCATATGACCAAGCAAACACGTCTCTATAGTCAAACAAGACTTGGACTATGTCATTTTTCACTTTTGGCACAGCGTGCATGCTTATCTTGGTTTCCCTAACATCATCAGGGGTCCCCAAATTTATATTTTCCGTGTCATCTAGATTGGGCTTAGGCTTGTTCTCAAACTGTTCTAACTCCCCATTTATCTCACTCTCAGCTCCCTCCTCATCATATTCTTTCTCAAACATTTCTTCGGTATCCGTCCTTTACATATCATCTACCTCCTCAACTGTTACTTCATAATCACTCCACCCACCAACATGTATTTCCTCAATTTTTGGTTGATTCATTGAGACCAAGTTAAACTGTGTGTTTAGATCAGGGCGTGATTTCAGCATGCATGTCATGTTATTAAGGCCATCAGAAACATAGCTACAGAAAGAAATAAGAAATAAAAATCAGGAAAGTAAAGAGATAGAATAAGGAGACAAGAACATGTCTTGCTTTTCATTGAATTTGAAAGATAAAAGGGTTTGACATCATAACGAGCAAAATAAATACACTTGGATTACAACCCTTAGAATAACCAAGTATACAGAAAGGATAACAAAACTTGCTACCAATAGCCCCTCCTAGTGGGGAGAGGCATGGATTCCCAGTTGTTCAGCTTCACATCAGGGCCAATGTCCTGGATTTCTGCATTGCTAGATCCTTCGCCAGCTTGCACCATGTTGATGCCAAAGACGTGCCTCAGATCGGCCAGGAGCTTCTTTTGTTCTTCAGTCTCCTCAGCATTCTTGGAAATAGACTTGCCCCCGTTGGACCTCGTGAAAGACTGAGCGAGGCAAGGGACAGGCTTCTCAAGGGACCATTCTTGTTTCTTCATCTTCCTAGCTCTTGCTCTGTCTGCAGCTGTGGGCTTGTATCCCAGACCCCAGGTACCTCGATTGCCAAGTGGATTGATTGGATGCGACATTCCTTGAAGTGATGCCCCGAGATCCTTTCCTGGTTGAAAGCCGTGCTTCAACATTTCTGTAGCCATCATGACTGCCGCTTCTGACAATCTTGCTTGGGGCAAAGGTTTGCCTTCAGGAACCTCTTCCACATTGACTGCTTCAAAGGCTTGGTACATCAGAGTTGGGCTATCATTGGTGACCTCGATAACTGGAATGGATGGGTCCTTATAGATTGACAGATCCCCCTCTCCGTGTACCATGATCATCTCACGGTTCCACTCAAACTTCACAGTCTGGTGCAAAGTTGACGGTACTGCGCCCGCCATATGAATCCAAGGCCTTCCCAACAGTAGATTGTAAGACGAATCTATATCGAGGACTTGGAAATCAATAGCGAAGTCCACAGGCCCAATTGTCAATGTCAGCTCGATCTCACCAATTGACTGTCTTTTTTCTCCATCAAAAGCACGGATACTCATAGTATTGGTTCGAATTCTATCCACGTTGATTTTCAATCTCTTCAAAGTAGACAATGGACAAATGTTCAGACCAGACCCACCATCAACCAGCACTCTCGTGACGTAAGAGTTGTCACACTTAACAGTCAGATGCAGAGCTTTGTTGTGGCCTGTGCCTTCCATAGGCAATTCTTCATCAGTGAAAGTGATCCTGTTGACTTCAAAGATACGGGCAGCAACAGCCTCCAAGTTACCAACAGTCATTTTATCAGATACATGAGCTTCATTCAGGATTTTCAAAAGAGCATGACGGTGTGCCTCAGAATGCATCAGCAGGGACAACAAAGAAATTTGAGCAGGGGTCTTCCTCAGCTGCTCCACGATAGAGTAATCTTGCACTTTCATCTTCTTTAGAAACTCTTCCGCCTCTTTCTCAGTGACAGGCTCCTTGACGGGACCCTGATTTTCCCTAGCTTGCCTTGCCTTTCTTAACTCTTCCGGGGTAAAGCACCGCCCAGAACGAGTTAGACCGCCCACTTGTGTCGTTTCTGCTACAACCTCCTTTCCCATGTACGTTACCACTGCCTGGGCATAGTTCCACGGGACAGCCTTGTTATCTTTCACATGGAACTGGGATGCCCTCTTTATGACAATGGGCTCGCGCATTGTGTTCAAATCATCTTCCCGGGGTGCATTTTTTATAACCAACCTCGGTTTGGTAGCAGAATCCGCTTCCCCTTCCTTGCTGATGGCCCTTGAGATCACCAACTTTGGCTTCTCAGTCAACCTTTCCCCTTTCTCAACAGCTCGTTTCAATGTTAACACAGGCTTATCCAACTGGACAGATGGCTTTGTTCCTCCGGACACCACAACGGGACTTGCCTTTGAAGTGATATGCATCTTTTCCACCCCAATTGTTATTGCATCGACTGACACTATTGGCCTTGCAGATTCGCTTTCAAATCCCCCTGTGCATGCGTATACCATGTGTACATCATGGACTGGCAGAGGATTGCGATTGATGTTTGGCGTTTCTGCATCTTCAATCACGATTTGGTTGTTGTCAATCAAATCCTGCACCACTCTCTTGAGATAGTAGCAATCTTCTGTATCATGCCCTGGTGCGCCCGAGTGGTAATCACAATGCCGAGAATGATCCACTTTGCCAGTAGGATTCATGTTTCCTTGAATTGGCTTTATCATGTTCAAGGTCCGCAGTTTCTCAAAGATACTGGTGTAGGATTCTCCAATTGGCGTGCATTCTCTCTTCTTCTCTTCTCGAGCCTTCTTGAATTCAGCTCTCGGACGAAAGCCTGCCGGACCTCTTGGTCGGTAAGTAGGGTTAGGTGGAGCCTGATAGTTATTATGTGGAGCTTGGTGAATGGGATATGTAGGCTGTGGGGCTGGTGCGCGCCATTGCGGATAAGACGTTGGGGCATATGGCTGCGCAGCGTGTACAGAGTATTGGGGTGGAGGTATGGAGTATTGTGCATTTTGTGGTGGGTAATAGTGTTGTAAATAGGGTGTTTGTGGAGCTTGGTATGAATTAGCTTGACTGTATCGCTCATCATTCCACCTTCGCGGACCCGACCCTACCATGGCCACATCTTCTTTCTTCTTTTTACCGAACCCTGCTGCCCCTGTCTGCACAGCCTGTGTGGTCGCCTTTAGTGCAGTATGGCTCACAATCTTGCCAGCTTTGACTCCTCTCTCAATCATTTCTCCCATCTTGACGACTTCACTAAACAGTTTCCCAAAGGCGGCGATCAATGAACCATAGAACGCCTCATCCTGCGCCTCAATGAACAAACGGACCATGTCATCGTCCGAGATTGCGGGGCTCACTCGAGCGGCCTGCTCGCACCATCTGAGGGCGTACTCCCTAAAGCTTTCGGTTGGCTTCTTTTTTATCGCATCCAAAGAGGACCGATCTGGCAAAACTTCAATGTGGTACTTGTACTGGTCGTAGAATGCATGTGCCATATCCTCAAATGACAACCATTTAGTTAAATCCTGCCTCATGAACCATTCGGCAGCTGCGCCCCCCAAGCTTTCAGAAAAGTAGGCTATCAACAGTTTGTCTTTCTTGACCCCTCTCATTTTGTTGCAGTAGGTTTTCATATGAACCCTTGGATCTCCTTGCCCGGTGTATAGATCAAACTTTGGCACTATGAACCCATCTGGCAATTGCAATTCAGGGTAGGGGCAAAGATCCTTGAAAGAGATGTCAGTATGATCTCCATATCCTTGAATGGTCCTTACTTCTTGTTCTAGGCCCTTCATCTTTCTTAGAACCTCGCTCTCATTAAGCTTTCCTGATCGATCAACCTCAACTTGAGACCCACGATGGAACCCCTGATCATATGAGTCACTGTGTCGGAAATTGGGTTTATGGTGCTGATCATAATGATGATCCCCAGCCTGGAGATGTGGTTCGCTGTTGGACCTAGCCATAGCAGGCCTAGCTGGGCCCCGAAAAATTGGAACCTGTGGGAGAGGTGGGCCATACTGCCCCTGTGGTGGATGTTGACCATATTGCCCTTGAGGTGGAGGTGGTGGGGGCGGTGCATGAGGGCGCACTTCAACTTCTTTTGTTGGACCCTGACTAGTGCCAAAACCAGGGGGATAGGTCGGATCCTCGACCGCCGTAGATGTGCCTGGTGCTCGCTGGCTAACTGTTGGCATAAGCTCATCTAGGAGGTTTGGCATGGGAGGAGGTACCCGTCCCGTGGTTATCGCATGATGCATGTCCACCAGAAATTGCTTCAGAATCAGGGCCTCTTCTGTCGTCCTATCATTTTCTTCGGAACCGGCATCGGATTTGTCTCCTTCAGTGGCCATGTTACCAAATGGAATTTCAAGTCCCCTTGAGTTTGTTGTGTGAGAGTGGGGTAATGCTAGAGCGCTGCACCAAGTCACTGGTAATCTAGTCTTGTCTGCAAACAAAACAGGTTAGGAAACATGATATTTATGAGCCGAGCGCGCCTACAAGCCTAAAGTCGTCATGCATCATCCCGAATCAAGACAAAGCGGGTCCTCTCTTTCTTTTCTTTTCTTCTCTTTTTTTTTTCTTTTCCTCTCTTTTCTTTCGCTCCTTTTTTTCATTTTTTTTTCTTCATTTTTTTTAATCATATCATATATCTTTCAAATGTAAGAGGGGGTCCAAAGTCAGATTGAAAAAAGAAGAAAAATGCATTTAAAATAATAAAAAGACAGAATTTTGGATTTTCTGATTTCCTTTTCATAAATGCCGAAACACTACAATACAAAAAGCCTGCCGACAACATGGGGCAATAGTAGTACTCCTACAAATTCAAATAAACAAACTAGACCGACTGTTCGAAATAGAAATACCAATACATAATAAAAGCTACAATCTGTCCAAGATGCTAAATGACAAACAAAAGGCAATGAGCTGCATCATCTTGGACTGGCATATATCTGCTAAGGTGATCCGGGCCCTGCCTCATCTGGCTCCTCTGGATCTGACTCAAATGGCTCGTCGAGATCTTCCTCTGGTGGTTCCTCGGGATCTGCTGGTGGGCCTTCCACCAAGGTGCGGCGCAATCCAGCCAAATTTTCTGCAACTCTGGTGACGAAGGGAAGTAGGTCCTCCGCGGACAACCTCCTATAGTCACTGATAGCCTGTGCAACATATACAGCAGAGTCATAAACCTGCCGATAAACTACACTGATAGTCTGTCCTGCAGCCTGTATATCCTGAAGTCGGCTCTGTGCTAGCTCCCTGAGCTGCTCCTCCTGCTCCAGTGCCCTGTCGAGTCGAGCTCGAGCATCCATGGCATCCCGACGATGATAATCCTCCCTTCTCCTGCTCTCTACCAAAGCTGCGCTGTCGGCATCCCGCTCTGTCAATGCCTCAGAGTGCATAACACGGAGTCGTCTAACCGTGTCTAGGTGCTTATGCGCGAGACCCTCACTCTCAACCAAAGCAGCTCGAGCGGCATCCCTCTCAGAACGAAGACGGTAGACTAGACCCGCATATCTCCCCTCAGTCTCTACCCTATGCATCTCTATCTTCATGTCAATCCTGAGTGCCTCATCATACGGTCCCTTGACCATTTTTGCTGGCATAGCTACCAAAACAGGCTGTCGGCCGAACCAGAAAACATACTCGGGAGTGACCTCGCCTCTGAATCGGTCTATAACCTGTGTGCTGGAGGTCAAAGGTCTCATATTATCCCAAATGGAGAACCACTGAGTGTGCCTGGGAAACTCACCGCTAATATGCTCAAGCCGATACTCTTCCACGGCCTCTACCCTAGGTACACCCTGAACGCGCCCAAGCTGTCGGAGCACCCGCATAGGGCAATAAGGCTCGGCTCCCTTATGACCCATCAATACTAGAAAAGGACGGTCCATACTACCATATATTCCCTCTTTCGAGGGGTACCAACTAACCTGCCATCGGATATTCTCCAGAGCTCGCTCGCTCAAATACTTTGCCCACCCATCAAAGCTCTCGGGTAGATCAAGATGTCGAGCACGGTAATAATGGGTGTTCAAATGGAATTTAGGCGCATCGGGTAGTGGAGTAGGGTCAGAACGGCCGAACAAATGCTCAACGAACCATACTTGCAACAACAAGTTGCAACCCTCGAAAAATCGGGCCCCTTTCTCTTTGCATCGAGTCAGAGCACGATAAATACTGCCCAAGATCATCGGCACAACAGTAGAATCTCGAACTCCCCCAAATAAAGCTCTCACGATCCAAGAGGTATGGATAGAGATTTGTCCATTCTCCATCGGGAAGACCATGAGGCCAAGGAAAGCGAAAATGAAAACTCTTTCCCTAAGGTTATCCCATTGGTCATGGCTCAACATAGTGATGAATTTCGGCCGATGCTCTGTGTAACCATCTCCCCGCCCATAAAGAGCATAAAGATACTCCAGACTGACCCAACCTGAGGCCAAACTCACTAACTGGGTATCAGAACGCAGACTCATGTCCCGTAGGAACTCCTCGACTCTCACAAACCGAGGTGCTATGCACTTCTTTGTCCTAAACACTCCATTAGTCAAACCCGAGATCTCTTCTAAAGTAGGAGTCATCTCAATATCACCAAACACAAAGGTATTCTGACTTGGTTCCTAATACCGAATCAAAGCATTTACTAGTTCCCGACGTGGGGCAAACTTAGGGTTAAGAAAATGTGTCATTTCCCCAATTCTTGCATGCACAACCCCTTTCTGCTTTTCGCTCAAATGGTACCACCAATTCCTCAACAATGGAGGACATTTATCGACCATCTTAATAGGCGGTGGAGTAGATCCCTCAGGAAACTTCCTTTTTCCTACTCTAGATGATGATGCAGCCATGATACCTATTTTATTAAAAATGAAGTATTAGGACCGAGAAAACTTTGGACAAAATTTGTAAAACAACATTAAAACGGACAAGCCGACTCAAACGAAATTTTTTACATGATTGACTAGGCTAGACAAATAAAACTTGTCAATGTTTTACATAACAAGACGACTCTATTTTTGACTTTCTAATTTTTGAACAAAATTTGACATGACAACGACACCAAAATTTGACTATTGACATTAAAACAGACAAGCCGACTCAAATAAAATATTTACATGATTCGACTAGCCTAGACAAACAAAACTTGTCAATGTTTTACAAAACAAGACGACTCTATTTGACTGATTTCTTTTTCTTTTTTTTTTCTTTTTTTTTTTTGATTTTATCTAAATTTTTGAACAGAATTTGACATGACAACGCCACCAAAATTTGACTATTGACGTTGTTTTTTCTCTTTTATTTTTTCACAAAAATTGGCCGTTATAACGGCGTGAAATTGGCTTTAAAATCTTTACCGACAACGGGAAAAGGACATTTGACACGCTAATATTTGAAAATCTGAAATTGCCCCTCTTAACAAAGTGTCTCTTCTCTCTTTTTTCATTTTTTTTTTTCATTTTTCCAAACTAACCCGCTTTCCCTCGATAAACGGTCAGCATAACGGCCTCCCTAGATGCAACACAGAAGATGCCATTACTGTCTTTCTGGGGCGTGGGCCCCATCTAGACTCTAAAGGGTCAGCCTAGACAAGTGCGGTACCGGTGTACCGCACCTCAATAAGTCTAATGACATGCAAATAAATCGGCCTAGACAAAAGCACAGGTTCAACTCTAGGTGACTCAATGGGTTCATGTTCTATAGTTTCTGGCAATTTGGAAGTGCCTCGGAGGTACCGATCGACAACGTCTAACGGCCTAACCCAACGCACCTCCTCCTAAAAAGGGTTAACTTTTTGTGTCCTGAGACACGACAGAAATTCCAGACGCCGAAGCGAGACTGGCGTGCATGTGTGAAGTGTTCCAGAAGACTCAGAGGTGTACGAGAGAAGACAGTTGTGTATATACAGTTCAAATATATCAAAGCAGTAACACTCAAGGCAACACATACAAACAATATTCAAAAGCCGAAAGCGACAAATTTAAAAGCCCGAGACTCTCAGTTTTCACTTTCTTCCCCAGCGGAGTCGCCAAGCTGTCACGACCCTTTTTTACGCGCGCCCGCTTGTGGGGAGGGCGTTTTGGGTTTAGGAAAGCGCTTATGGGATTTTTATGGTTATTGGGCGCTATCCCGAGTTAGGGTTTCCATTTAAGGAAGTGACGGTGTTTCAAGGTACGAATTGTTTATTTTCAATTCGGAGTCGCCACTTGACAAGTTTAAGGTGTGCCAAGTCACCCAAAGGGTACCTTGGAACACCTATGACTCGTTAGTGGTCTGCGTTAGAGTTCCGGGTAAGGATCTCGGTTGACTCTCGGGAAGGGGTTAGGCACCCTCGAGTCCTGTGTCGAGCACAGTTGCTTTTATTGACGCATTCCGGCTATATGAAATATTTATTGTACCTGCCTTTATTTATTTCCCTTTGCTACGCTTTGATTTATTATTTTATTTTAATTTATTTATTTATTTATTTTTATTTTTTTTGTTTCAGTGACTCGGCCGAATATTTTCGCGCAGGCACTTCACCCGTTCGAAACCTTATCAACCTTGATTTGAGTCTCCAAATTTATTCTTTATTATTGTATTATTATTTTCTTTGGTCAAACTTGAACTCATAATTCAGCTTGATTTTTGATTATATGTGTCGCATTTACTTTCGACACATTTATATATTATTCAAATACGGCTCGATTCAATATTTACAAATGTAATTTATTTAAAACCGGATATGGTCGCGCAGACACTTCACCCGTTCGAGATCTTCCGATTTAAATAAACTACACTTGAATCAATTTTATTTGGTTTCGGATACTAATGTCTCTTAGCTTATTCATTTATCCTTCACCTAGCTTTGATTCTCATTTATCATAATTAAAAAAAAGTTACTAAATTTATATTTAAACACTATTGGGGCCTTAAGGTTAAAAGATTGCAACTAATTGAGTTAGATTTGTAAATGCTTAGCCCATTTAGGAAAAAAAACACGCCAGTTCATTTGTTACCTTCGATTTGCGCCAGATGTCCCTTTCGCTTACTTCTTTCAGGATTTGGCCAGATTTACAATTTCTGAGTTTCTGTCCTTATTTACTGCATTTTTATGAGATTTGTGCTGTTGGTTGTCATTTACAATTCTTTGCAGAAAATATCCTCTTTTTAAAAACTCACTTTCACACTTTTGTTTAGTTTACACATACTTAAATCATGTTGCTCAAAATGCTAAAAAAAATTAACGAAAAACAATTCATATTCTTGTTACTGCTTCTGTTTAGTTGAACGTCTAACTAGTTTGCGCGACATGGTCTTCTTGCTTACATATGTTTCAGATTTGAATAAAAGTTCTAAGTGATGCTATTTGAGCAAAATCTGATTTTTCTCTTTAAGACAAACATATATGGCAGATCTCTATAGGTAGCAAGTGACAAAAAAACTTGACAAGAATTTAGATACACATCATTCATATGTATTGAAATCTAAACATGATAAAACATTCCAAAAGTAGATACATAGGAAGTGATAAGTACCTAGTGAAGAAAATATTCCCTAGCAATGCAATGGAGGACCTTCAACCAACAGCCTAATCCAAGCGAAGTATCCAGCAACAACCAAACACCAAATAAACCTCTATAAACCCTAAAAAAACTGACCGTAGCAACACCAGCTTAGCTTCCTTTCCTTACTGCTCTTCTATGTTTTTCCCTCTTGTATTACTACTATTTATCTTGCTATTTTTTTTTTTTTTACTATCAGCTCTATTTCTCAAGGTAGTTGAGAGAGTAATAAATACCAGCATTCAATGTGTACAAAAACCTGCCTTGAATGAGAGAGTAAATGACCTCTTTCATAGAGGAGAGAGGAGGGTAAGAGCTGCTGGACAGCTGGGGTCAAACCCCAAGGAAAAATTGCTTTTTTACAAGCATGCTAAGGCAAATAAATGCCCTGCTTGGAGTGTTACTCAAAAAGGAAAATGGGCAGAGGGAGCAAGCTGCCAATGCCAACTATGTTTACCATTCTTGGCCATACCAAATCTGCCTCATTAATGAGGCTGATTTCCTTGGAATTCAAACTTGGATGGACTTCAAAATCAAATAAACTCAACTGCCTATTTCAGACTCTACTTCTAACAGTCCTGGACTTGAAATCCAACCCTCTAACTTCTATCTAAATTCCATCAGGTCCATTACTTAACATCTGACCTCAATTTCCTAACTAAAATCAAACTAAGCTAACTACAAATCATTTAAATGACTCATACAAACACATAATCCCGCTATTGACAGACCGTCATCTTTAGACAATTTTTGTACTAAATCTCATGGCAAACAGATCCACAGCAAATCAGTAGCATAGTAAGCATTTTCCAAGGAAAATTTGCAATTGGATCTAACATGGAACGAGCAAGCCATTTACACACTTAACTAGCTAAAGCAAGCAGAAATAAACAATCAAACTTGATACTTGAAGCCATTTATGCTTAATGGGAACCAAACAAACATTCTTAGATCCTGCCTAGAACTAAACAGGAAGTGTATGCAAATTTCATGCTTCAAACAATCAGACTTTACACTAACCGTAGGCAATCAACATTAACCTCAGCCTATACTGCCATAATCTGACATTTTCACAAACGAACGAACGAGGAAGTTTGCCACTGTTCTTGGAAAACATAGTCAAAGCACCAGATTTATTTCACTTCAAAAAAAAAGAACTACACAATATTCCCTATCTATAAAACAACCTTACACAAACCAGATCCCACCAGATTCATTTTGATTCAAAAGAGAACTACACATCGCATCTTTAAACATATATCTAACACTAATCAAAGTAGAGAAAATAGTAATAAGAAAACAAGCTTATACCAAACCAAATCCGCGATCATTATGGCAGAATTACCACCGCTGCCTAGCCATCGTCGTCGCTGTATCAAGCCCATCGTTGTCGTTGTATCAACGCCATCGTTGTCGCTGTATCAAGCCCTCGACGGCTGCTGCCTCAACGCTCAAAAGCCACCAGCATCACCATCGCGGCGTTTGAAATCACCACCGTTGCCCCCAAAACATCATCGCAGCCATACACCAACACAGCCCACCGAGCTATCATCCAAACTCAAAACCAACATTTGACACAGTCCCATACCCACAAAACCATTGCAGCTTTTAACAACCAATCAAAACAAAATCAATCCCAATTGTTCAACGCCTAATTGAGAACAGCCCCCCCCCCCATCCGTTCAAATCAGTCGCAGCCCCCTCCACTCCACGCCAAATCGAACAGCCCCTCCAAACATCATCATCACAAGAAAAGAAAAAGAAAATAAGAAGACGAAGAGAAAGAACAGAAAATGGACGGAAGGAAATGGGAAAAACGGGGACGGGGTTTGGGAAAATAGGGATGTGAGGGTGAACGGGGTGGAGACGAAAAGAAGAAGAAGAGAAAACTCACCGGAAAAGAGAAAAAGTCGCCGGAGCGCCGACTTTCAAAACCCGATCTACACCAATCCGTTGGGATTTTGTAAAATACGAGTTGAGAAATGGAACCAGGGGTCCAAAAGCTTCGGAATGATGTACTTTTTGTATTTTTCCGGTGGCCGGCCGGCGGTGGTCGACGGTAGCCGGCCGGCGGAGCTGCGGTGGAGCCGCGGCGGAGCGATTTCCGGCGGGTTCTTATGAATTTTGGCAAGAGTTTGCCTCTATTTTGTGATTTGTATAAATGCCAAAAATGGCAATCAGAATTGTTATATACAAAGGGGTGTGGGCCGGGTTATATGGAATTGGGCTGGGTCATTAGTTATGGGCTGTACTTCTTTGGAAAATTTTGATCACTAGCCATTTTTGGACGCGCTCAATGGGGACTATCCATCGTTTCAAAATTCATTGAAGAATAGCCAAAAATTCGCGCGCACACTTAAGCTCCATTAGCGTTGGAAAAACACCCCAGACTAGCCCCATAACAAAAAACTGGGGCTTTGAACAAAACTTGTTCAAAGCCCAAGTATTTTGTTATGGGACTTTATATATAAAGCTGAGTCCCATAACAAAATGATGGGGCTTTGAACAAGTTTTGTTCACAGCCCCAGCATTTTGTTATGGGTTATGAGACTTTATATATAAAGCTTCAGTCCCATAATAATGCTGGGGCTTTGAACAAGTTTTGTTCACAGCCCCAGCATTTTGTTATGGGACTGAAGCTTTATACATAGTCCCATAACAAAATGCTGGGGCCTTGAACAAAACTTGTTCAAAGCCCCAGTATTTATACTGGGGTTAGTTTACTGAAGCTTCCCCAGTACAATTACTGGGGCCTTGAACAAGTTTTGTTCAAAGTCCCAGTATTTATACTGGGATTTGTCCGGAGGTGGCTATTTCTCAGCGAATTTGTTTTTGACGGCTACAAATCAATTAACGCGCGCCAAACAGGCCCCTACACTAAATTTTTACTACTTCTTTCCTTTTTTCTGATTTTCTCAAGTAGCCCAATGGCCAACTCTTTCAAGTTTCAATACCATACAAGTGTTTTACTAAATTTTAATTAACACACAAAATTATTACACACATAATTAATCACATCAAATGTCTTTTGAGATAATTTTGATAATTTTTGCTTAATTAAATAACTAAAATGGTCAAACCAATCGACAAAAATCTAAGAAAATAGCCAAAACTCTTAGACAGATTAGCACGTCAATTTCGACGCTTATCCTGAATTAGGTGCCAAAATTAGATGATTACACTCTTCACTTAGCCATTTCATGCTGAAAAATGTCAAGTGTCATTGTTCATCTATCCGGTACATCTTTGAGCTGGTAACATGTCTTATTAGTTAGTTTGCATCGAAGCACCTAAATCCTAACTTTGGAAGAAAATAGCGATTTATCGTTGTGTCCTGAGTCCTGAACAAGAAAATGAATTTGCAAGGGTCTAGCTTTATTTCTTCTCAAAGAGGAGCTGTATTACTGGAACAAGGCATCACCTTTGCAATAAAATTTAGTGGAGAACAATAGAAGATATTGGTCGTGAAAGGACGAAACAACTCATATCCCATCTTATAGGGGATAATCTCAAACTTAATTGAGGTTGCTACGATCCTGGTCGTATATGTAGTTCTATGGGTTTTGACTTTTTTATCTATATCAAATATTGTCTGTTAAATTGTAGTTCAGTTTGGGTTCTTCTTTTGATTTAGAAAGTAGATCTTCTTTTGTTGTTTCTATCGAAAATTTTATCTTCATTTTGTCTCTTTCATTATTAGATAAAGCCCTTTGCCTTTCTAGTCAAATCTCTCTTTGAAAGAAGAGGTCAAAGACAGATCTCAAGGCTTGAGCTGTTAGGAATGAAACTTCCTACGGGAAGAGCTCACTCTTCCTTCTCTCCTTCGGCTAGCCGACTCGACCTTTCTTACCTGATATTGGATCCCCTTTCAAAAGATGCCAAGCCAAAATCTGCTTATTTTCTTCCTCCAAAGAGCAACATAGCTCTGAGTGAAGCTAAGGTAGATGGATTGCTTAGCCAAGACTATATCGACTTCCTACGGACCTTTGCCTTCACCTAGCAGGGAAAGAAGCGGAGCCGGTCAACGTCTCCATATTGTTGCAAGAACAATTTCAATGTGATTTCATTCTTCAACGTTGCTTTGATTTTCAGTTTAGGATAACGTTAAGGCTCTTCATTTGAAGTTTAATATCATTAATGAAACCAAAAGTAACTTGAATAAATTTAAAGAACAAATAAGCAAAAGATTGAAATTCTAATAAAGAATGCCATTATGTGTTTTAGGTTTCAAACTTGTCTTACTTATATTGTTTGCTTGGTATTTGAAATTCTATAAGTGTCTTATATTGTTTTTTTTGGTTGGTCAGGAATAGAAAAATTCATATACTCCACCATTCTTGACTTTTTCATATATCGTGTTTCAGGTATGAGTGTAGGTGGGCCGATGGTGCACTGATTAAGAAGCCTATTGAAGTTTTATCTCCAAAATATGTTTGAATATTTGATGGTAAGGACTACTTACAATTTCCGAACTCGGGTTTCATCTCATCTTAGATATGCAAAGAATATGTTCGAACTCATGTTTCTAAGTTCGACGAATATAGAGAATATAAAATTGATGATAGAGTGAAGATCGACTTTTAGTTATAAAAAAATAATTAATTCATTTAGTAATAATTTATTTAATGCACAAGTTATAAGTGGACTAAATTATTGATTATTTTTTCACAATAATTTAATAGAGATTTTGTTACTAAGTACATTTGTTACAAGTTTACAGTCAAAGTTTTGGTAAAGTAAATATGATTTGATGTACTCAAACGAGTCAGATCACAAGTTGACATAAAATACCAAAATATTCTTTAGCGTTGAAGCTAAGGTATGGTGCCTGCTACCGTCAAGTAAAAACCAGAAAGATGAATTAGGAGTAAGGCTTTCGCCTTTCAGAATAATCCCAAGAAAATGACTATCAAAATGGAGTAAAATATCATTAGAGTTCGATAGTTCTTTCTCAGTAAGTCATTGCTCTATGGTTCTCCTAACAGAACTGGCATTTTTGACAGCTTAACCAAAAATTGGAGAAGGCTAATTTTGAACTGAATATTCTGGCTGAAGCCTAGCAGTGGATCAGATGCAGAATATTGTTCGACAAAGAGTATAACCTTCGTTCATGCCTATAATTGGAAGGAGCTAAAATAAAGCTTCATCTTATAAGAAAAAAGAATGAAGACTAGCGGTAGCTTCATGAAGCGATCTGAAAATTTTCGATGCAGTCCTACTTGCAGTAAACAGCAAAGCTGAGGGGTAAACTTTTAGTATTTTTTTTAAATAGTAGTTAGAGAATTTACTCAAATGTTAATGTATCTATATTGCAAAGTAGAGGTGGTGTAAGTACGTATCGTTATCTATTTTGTAATGGGGTTATAGTTGTAATTTGCTTTTAAATCTTTAACATATTAATTGCCTGCAGTAATGCAAGAAAACTCGGCCACTTTACATATTTGAAGTTTGAAAGTTCAGCACGAGTTGAGTTTTGGCAAAGGAGCATAAATCCACGGGGACATGATGATTCTAGAAATCTGACCTTCAGTGATAGGGAATTAAAATGTTAGAGATACAAAAAATGTTAGAATTGTGTGATTATATTATCTAAAAATTTAAATTGTTCAAGAGATAACACTTTTAGTCATTTAATAATCTCTTCGATAAAAATCATTTCGTTGTGCCATAGATTATCAAGATGTGTAATCTAAGATATATTTCCTAAAAAAAGGAAATATATATATATATATATATATATATATATATATATATATATAGTAAATGATTAAGAATTGTTTATCAAGTTTACAATACAAAGATTATCTCATTTATATTGTGCATATGCAATTATTTTTTATTTATTATAAAATGAATTATTTCACATAAAGCAGTACTAAATTTATTACACCAAAATCCCTATTATAATAGGCAATGAAATAGGTGTAAAGAAAATGATTGGTTATCGGCAGTATACATTTGACTTATTACTTAAAAATGCATTATCTGTCATTTGGTGTTTTTTATTTTTTTTAACATCACCCCTACCACTCTCTCGGAACAAATTGTAGCCCTACCACTTTTTGCTTTTATGGTGACTCGAATCCACAACCTCTTAAATATAGGTAGAGGGTGCTTACTATTTGAGCAACCCTCACTTGTCTGTCATTTGGTGTTGAATTTAGTGTACTAGGTTTTTTTACCATTTAGTATTAATCTTGATAATATACTTAGACCAATTGATTGTGGTGTAGTCGAAGAATATAAAGTATATAAAATTGACTAAAGATTAAAAGATTGAATTCTTTTTGCTATTAAAAATATAAATACCATTAATTATTTAATTATATTTTAATTTTTTTTAACATAAAAAATGCATGTGTATTAAATGACTCGCTCATGGTAATTTCATGGGGATTCTTTTATTAATTAAATAGAAAATAAGATTACAACTAAAATTTTGCAAAAGAAATATGGGAATCGTGATGTACTCAAACAAGTTATTAGATTTATAAAATACTAGTAAATACGCGGTTACTATACTAGTTTATTCATTAGACTTAGCAAAGGTCATTTTTGCTTAAATCACGGTTAACGAGGTCAAAAAGTCAAACCACCGACTATGGTGTATAGTTTTGCAATTTCACTGTAGAACTCGACCCCACTAGTATTCCGTACAACACTTGAGACACCTGCAGTGAACGATGGATGCTGCTACTACAGTACCACTGAGAAACACCGTTACCGCGGCGGCGGCAGCGTCGACGGTAAGACCTCGGCTCTCACTTGCCAATCTCATTCCAAATCAGAAATTCGCATTTTTCTCGACGTCCCGAATTTCTATGACTGATCAAGCTCACAATTTGCTCCAATATCAAACTCTTCGCGTTCAACAGGTAACTTCAATCCCCTATTCATCATTTCTAAGTTTTTTATGTTCGCCCCTACAACATCAGTGCTTTAAAACACTAAATTATTACTTACTTCATTCGTTCCAATTTATGCGGCAGTATTTTTTTATTACTTTGTTTCAAAAGAATGTCGGCATCTAAATTTAGTAACAATTTAACTTTTAAATTACTGTTTTTCCATTAATGAAATGATTTACAACCACACAAACAACTATGTATTATTTTAAATCTCAAGTCTCAAAAGTCATTTATTTCTTAACCTCCGTGTCAAGTCAAACTATGATGCATAAAGTGGAATGGAGTAAGTAGTTCGGAGTACCAGAGTCAAAGCATTTATTGGAAATAATCTTAACTGAACTTTCTCATTTACTGTTATTGACATGTATTGATAGCCGGGGAAATGTCATTTGCATGTTTAAGACCAAAAGTTCTAAAAGTATTTCATTATATCTTAAACTACGTGTCCGTCAAACAACGTTCATAGAATGAAAAGCATAAATCACCTTTTTTTAATTAAAAGTATTGGGATAGGAGCAGAGCAATTGGCATTAAAAGAATGAATATAGGCAATACTATTTTTTTTTTAAAAAAACTTTTCACTCTTAGTAAATTCAATTTGAGATGAAAGGACATTAGAGGGTGTCTCTTTCTACTGATGATGTACAGGATTAAATTCACTTTAGGAAAGGATTTCTTTCTCCTCAAAGTAAGTGTTCGCTTCATAACACAGACAGGTCGAGATGCAATGTTGATCACATAGGGTATGGCCTCTCTCCCATATCAGAACTTGAATCAAGGGTCATATTTAAAAAAGGAAATGTTAAAAGATAAAATTGTACCACTCCGAATGGTAGTGGTGTAACAGAAATGGGACAAAGGAAGTTCTATCTATTTAGTATCAGTGCATCTTTGTATAGACCAGCAAGTTATGCAGGCATGTGATCAGTCCTTAGGATGGCATTGTGTTCTGAAGGTAGGGCAGAGAAGATACACAGGGCTATCATGTCAAGGTTCCATATATGCTGTTCGTTCTTTATCGCTCTCTTAGCATGCGAAACTTTGATGGTCTGTGAAATTTAGTTGCTCACTGAAACCTTATAAACTTTTTGTACATTGTCTTTCCAAAAGTTTTTTTCTATAACCAAGAAATCCCCGAGGGCCGGTGGCGCACTGTTTGAAACTCAGTGGTTAATGAAGATGTTTCTTAAAGTTTATGATTTTCTATTCATAATGACTCATGTAAACTGTTCGACTGGTTAGATATTATCATTTCCAGCAATCATGTTCATATCAATTGCGCATTGGGTTGTTTGATTTCTTAACATTTGTAATATTCCATTTCCTTTATTATGCTGGTTATGAAATTTATATTCTAGAATTCATCTAAAACTATTGTAATTGCATGTGTCTTATTTATTGACTTCCTCATGAAAAGAAACGTCTTAGTTATTGACTTCTTCTAAAAAATAGAAGGTTTCTTATTTATTGACTACTGTACCAAAAACCATAAAAGTTTTTGTCAGATTCAGTGTTAACTTATCATGTCAATTTGAATAGAATTTCCAATAGCCAAGTTAGCCTTGGTAGCATCTTCCTTAGGTTCAGCTCTTTTTTTTTTTTCCATCTCTAAGATGCATTATAATTCTGATTGAAGGATGGATCAGCGGTGATTTTGGAAGACACCATTTCCGAAGGAGATGCTCTCAAAATAAAGGAGTGGGAAGTAGAGAGGTTGCAAGATGAAATAGCTGCAAGTCAGGGTATAACAATAAGGAGGAGGCCATCAACAAGACCTCCTTTGCACTACGTTGGCCCTTTTGAATTTCAAGTGGAGAATGAAGACAGTGCCCCCTGCAATATTCTAGAAGAAATTATATGGTACAAAGACAAGGAAGTTTCACAGGTACCTATGGACGCAAATACAAAACTCTTCCTGAGATATCCTATGGTTTTCATTGTTTGTTTAAGTATCTATGAACTAAAAGTGGAGGTTCGATTACCAGATGAAAGAGAGGAGACCTCTTTCTGTATTGAAGAAAGATCTTAGTAGTGCTCCACCTACTAGAGATTTTCTAGGAGCCCTCAGAAGATCATATTCGAGAACTGGATTCCCTGGTCTTATTGCTGAAGTTAAGAAGGCTTCTCCGAGTAGAGGAGTTCTTCGAGAAGATTTTGATCCCGTAAGTGTGATGTTTAAGTTCATGGAAAATCAAAGTAAAGAAGACTTATTCTGTTAGATGTGTGTTCTTGAGCTATAGTTATTGGAACTTTCTATAAAAATGCTTGATCTCCTATCAAAAAAGGTAGACTGATGAAACAAAATTTGCTGACTGATCTCCCTATCAATAAATAAAATTTAAAATTTAAGTGGCTTATCTGACTTAGTTGTAACTAGTGATGTAACTGTCTGGTGGAATATATTTTGTAAGAATTGAAAACAACTTTTCCATCAATGTCCTATGTAATGTAGCATATGAACTGACCAGAATAGACGAACTATCACTTATTATCGTTCGCTAGATTAGTTTAGGATCAAAATTTAGTTGGATGCATTTGCAGAGTGTTTTTAACTTTTTCAGATGCAACTGTCATTTGATTCATTCACCCATTTCAAGCACTAAAAGTGAAACTGATTATTGGTTTCCATGCATCTGTATCTCAAGGTAAAAGAGATGTTAAACTGGTACCAGTGGCATCCTGGTGAATCCCTATATCTTAGCTTCCATTGGTTTTTAGTTTTCACTTTACATCGCTATATTTTTTTTTTAAACCAAAAAAATTTAGAGAAGTCATAAAAGACTGGCCATCTTTTTTTTTTCCTTGGAAATTCTTCATATTTGATTGAAGATTTAATGTCGTCTGCATCTCCAACATACCTTGATTCACTTTCTTTGTCAACCCTGCAAGTTAGAAAAACATAAGAAGATCATTTATTTAGTCCTGCAGCATTAAGCTGAGGAAATCTTGCTTGCTCACAAGTTTTCAGTAGTTAAGCTGGATCGTTGCAGCCCCAAAAAATTACCCCTTCTTATAAATGTGGTCTTCATCTGAGAACTATATTTATTGGTAGCTGAGTTGGTTCAGCAAGTGGTTTCCCACATGGGAGACTTGGGTTCAAACCCCCTTGCCTACAGCCTTCTTAGTTTGAGCCTGTCGCACAGGGCTTGCCTAGTACGGTTGCCTCTTCTGTGTGGTATTCAGGCTATTGCATCAGGAGTAGAGTTTACCCAGAGCGCACCCGAAGGGTAGCGGCTGCGGGTTCCCTTGTCATCAGAAAAAAAAAAAATATATTTGTTGGAAATATAACAGCCAGATGCAGAACACTTAGTTTAGTCGAATGCAGCATTAAGTTCATCAGATTATTTTCACAACCTTTCTTCAGGAGGATCTGTTCTATAGGTTCGTCTGATTATTTTCTTCTTCCAGTATGTTTGGAGATTTCAAATTTACTCGCCTTTAGACATAACTTTCTATGAAGAGTTTAGAGATACAAACAACATAACTTCAGGCATTTGTTCATGACCTCACATATGGCTCATGGGCGTTGACTAAGAAACAGATTCGTTTAGTCAGAGCACCATCAAAGTGAGTTCAAATGTTTCAGCACCTTTATCTATGTTGAAACTATGAAAGAGGGCTCAACTTTTTATTTACATGACAGGTAGAGATTGCCAAAGCTTATGAAAAAGGTGGAGCAGCGTGCCTTAGTGTTTTGACTGACAAGAAGTATTTTCAGGTAAAATTTCATTTTTCAGAACTGTGAGAAAGTTTACTCTTTGTAGTAATGACTTCAGGAAACATGAATATCACTGATTGGTAACTCCTATAGGAGTTAGTTGCTAATATCCTAATGCTAATGCTATGACAAAACCAAAACGAATTCCTGATTGATGAACACTCTTTTTTCGTTTTGTTTTTTTCCTTGTAATCCAAAGCTAATTTGATAAAGGATGAGTTTTTTTTGAGAAAGGATGAGTTTCCTGGTAGGCAATCATAAACTGCAGCTGAAGCGGTTTGGCCACCTTAACCTGCAGCTGAAGAACAAACTTGTAAATAGGATACGTTACGTTTAAGTTTCCTTTCTGATTAGCAAATTACAAAACCAGCCATATAAGCGAATTCTTAATCTCCCTGATTAAGACGTATGAAAATGGTGTTTCTTACATTCTAGCTAGACATCACCTCTGGGATGTGTACCTAGTTATTTCAGATGAATGCTAATGACTATCATAAATTTGCTTGTAGAGCATATTGGTTAATCAGGAAGTGCTTAGATATGATTTTCCATTGCTTATTGACATTTTTCTTCTTTTGATCAATTAGGGAAGCTTTGAAAATCTAGAGGCCATAAGGAATGCCGGAGTAGAGGTATGCAGGTTAGCTCAGATTTGTTATATAAGCTATAATACATCAACTTTTCCATCAAGCTCCAACTTTTGCAGTGCCCTTTGCTGTGTAAAGAGTTCATAGTAGATGCTTGGCAAATCTACTATGCTCGGATTAAAGGTGCCGATGCAGTTCTGTTAATTGCCGCTGTTCTGCCAGATCTTGATATCGAGTATATGACTAAGATCTGCAAGTTACTTGGATTGACTGCCCTAGTTGAGGTAAAATATACCTTTTTTCACTCTTAGGTTTTGACTTTTTGGACCAAAAGGGGAATTTTTTTTGACACATTGCCAGACTTTTGTTTCCATTTTCTTTACCAAGAAGCGGGAAAATGTTACTGTATTTTCTAGGTTTGTAAAATATTCATGAGTTTGCTACAAGCTGTTTTTTCTTGTCGAGAGCTCTCAGAGATATTATGTTTGCAACAAGCACTTTTTTCTCATTGAATGCTCTTTTGTAGCTGCATAGTTGGCTTTGATTTCCCTTGGCATTTAATGTAGATTCTTAGTTGATGGATGGGATTCTCATCTTTCCTTGCCTTGATTCTCTTTACTTTCTGAGAGAAAAGGTGTCTCTTTTTGGGTCTCTACTTTTATTCCCTAAATTCTTAAGATATCCAATTGCTTTCGTGGTGGTTCATCTTCTAGGTGCATGATGAGAGGGAAATGGATCGTGTCCTCGGAATAGATGGGGTTGAACTTATTGGCATCAATAATCGAAATCTTGGTATTTCCTTTATTATTTTTACATTGTTTATTTTATTATCACTTGGTTGTTGCATTGATGCTGTCAATTTCTATAAGGACGCTATATTCTTGTTGTACACATGGTCCTCTATAGAGAATTTTAGAAGCTAAATCAAGAGCCTTACATACGTACCAACCAAACAAAATGGACACTAGGGGTAGCTCAACTGATCAATGTTTCTACCTTAATAACTAGGAGGCCCTGAGATCCCTATAAAACCATGCTTTCTGGCTGCCTGTAAGGCAAGTAAAAGCTATAGAACATAGTAATCTAGTAACAAGACACATGCTTGTCAACTGTACGGTTTAAGTTATTGAAGACTCATTAGCTGACAGAATGAACTTCTTTTGTTGTCAGGAACATTCAAGGTGGACATTAGCAATACCAGAAACCTTCTTGAAGGAGAGCGTGGGAAAAAGATCCGTGAGAAGGGCATAATTGTAAGAACTTCTGTGTATATTTTATAAGTTATTTTTATAGTAGGTTTTTCTCTCAATAAGTTGTGATGTTTCTTGCTACTTCACTTCTCCAGGTGGTTGGGGAGTCTGGACTCTTTACGCCAGTGGATATTGCTTATGTACAAGAAGCTGGAGTCAAAGCAGTAAGTCGTCAAAATAATTTTGAAATCCTTACTGCAGACTGCATATCATCACTGCACATTAGATACTAGGCAAGATAACCTCTTCTAGTCTCCTAAATGATTTCACTTAGATCCTTGTATCGTCATTTGACAAATCTCACTTCAGTGTCTGCTATATTACGTTCATTTGATCAATGAATAGTTTTCATATGTCTTTTTCTTTTTCTTTTTGCACTTTATGTGATGTATAATTTTATTGGATTTTTGTAGGTACTAGTTGGAGAGTCACTTGTAAAACAGAAGGATCCTGCTAAAGGAATAAGTAAACTCTTTGGTACAGATATTTCTTGCTAAGATCCAACCATGTGACACCTCTTTCTGAAGAGAGTATTGTTATGAATCTTCGCAACAGTTTTTCCTTTACAATTTGTATTTCACAAAGTTACTTCAGTGGAAAGATGTAAAATGTAGTTGCAGTGTCGATGGAAATCCATGCCCTTGTCATGTGCTAGTTTTAGGTTCCATTTAATTTTTCTGAATATGTTCTCAAGTTACATTCTCTATTGAGAGTGGGCTCAGCATTAACAGTCTAAATTGGGACAAGTATCATCCTTTAACACAATTTTTTAAGTGATATGCTTTACGTGTTACTATCCAGAACTCTTTATTAAGGCATGTAATTCATATTGCAGGAACTTGATTTCTCCTTGGACTCATGCCTTGTGATTTTTGATCACAAGGCATGCCAAGCATTGATCCATTGCCATAGGTTTGGATTTGGGGAACTGAGTGTAAAATGAGACACTGTTACCGATACATGTGTTGGCAAGATAAAGCAGGTACTTGGTGAATTAGTCGAAGTGTTTAGAAGTTGACAGGCATCACCATTATCAAAAAGTTTCATCTTTTGCCTTCTTACTTAGTTGCTTTTAATTGTCTTAGTGTAAAGTTTTAAAGTATGTTGCACCTTCTTAGTAGTCCAGCCCATATGATTTGTTCTGATCTCCGGCATCGCCAGACTTGGACATGCACAATTTAAAGGTAACTTGATACTAAAATTGTTAATAAAGCTAATAGTTACACCCTACTAAAGGAAACTAGTAGTACACCCTACTATAGGGTAGTAGAGTTACGCTTGAGAGACTGGCTAATGTGTAAAAAATTCTGTCTCACACTTGGTGTTTAATCAAGCAACTATATTCAAGTGTTAAAAATACATTTCATGCATTAGTTCGGTAAATTTTCTCCGAACTTTAAGTATGTTGATCTGCTTGTGTTGGAACCAGTCCTATGACCCTTAAAGTTGGGCAAGTGGAAGCTGCATGACATCAGAATTGAAGTTCAAAATTAGCTAAGAAAAGTGGTCTAGGATGCGAATGATGAGATGACCGAGAACATTTGAAAATGCGTCGCACAAGGACTCGAGGAGGAGGATAAAAAGACCAGCCTAAACCTTTTGAGAAAATTACTCTAATCACCTGGTAATAATTTGCAGATACATCTTTTGTATTATAAAATCTAACACATTTGGAAATCCAAAATATATATAACAGATATTACTCATTGTATGGTTAAAATACGTCACCTAAAATTATGGGGATACGTGTCCAGCTAGTAGAGACTAGAGTTACTCTACAAGTCATGGGAGTGTTGAGGATATACGTCTGCCCCATAGCCACGGCCCTCATTAGGCACGAGCCCAGGGCCGAAAATTACACATCCCGCTTAAGTTAATAATCACCCAATTAGGGTTTATTCAGTATAATCACCTTATAAAATCAGGCCCACGATCTACAGACATAGTATTTTACCATAATTATGATTGAGATAAACCTATCACTATATATACCTCTCTCCCCCATTGTATTCATCATGAAGCGATTCTCCACGAATTTGCCTACCCTCAAGGAATAATACTTCTCTCTTATTGCTTTGATATTGCTTTACTCGTATTTACATTATTGTCAGTGACGCCCTCCCTAAATTTATCTGGTTAATCTATTAGTCCAATTTTAGGCATAAACAGTTTGGCGCCAACCGTGGGGCCCAGACAATTGTCAGTTCTTAAGAAGGAAACGCACGACCATGTCAAACGACAACGAGGGTCTCCCAAAGGACATGACTCACGCAGTCGACTATGCTTCAAAGGATCCCAGTGATTCCGCAAGTCAAGAGAAAGATACGTCCATGGAAACAATCCACGTCAAGGAGGAAAGCGACCACTCTAAGTCTCAACACGAAAGCCCCGTTAGGGCCAGTGACAGAAAGTTCGAGGAAGCTTTCACCAGTTTTCTCAAGGCATAAGAGCAGCAAGCGGTTCAGAGCTCGGTTACCATGGTTAAGCCTCTAGCTAAGTTTTAGACCCTTGATTTCGTGGGATTCGGCAATGGCATGAGTTTGGGCATGTTGTCTCGGCCATGGCAAATGCGGGTCATAAACAACATGATTAACGGTTGTTTTGTCAAGTGCCGGCTAAATGTGACTTGGTGGGATCAAGACTCGAGTAGGCTGATTGACAAAACAACGGCTAGCAGCCTAGTGCCTTGTGAGTGTCTAAGTGTGGGCAATGATGGCATGACTTCGCTTGTTGGATGGCAAGTGAACGAGGTAGCGTGCAAACGACTTTGTGGGACAAAGGGTGTCATGATGCGGTGTTGTGATACCAAGGCAAGCATTGGCTTGGCTAAGAGTCTGTTTGGCCAAGCTTCTGGAGAGCCAAAAGTATTAATTTTTCTCAAAAAGTGCTTATTTTAAAATTTTGGGTATTTGGCCAAGCTTCTAGGGAAATAAGTGTTTTTGAGTGGCAGCAGAAGCTGTTTTTCTGTTGTAGGGAAGAAGCTGAAAAAAGTAGCTTCTTGAAAAAATAAGTACTTTTGATTATTTGGGACAAGAATACCCATTTCAAACTTCCATATTTAATCAAATTAATATTATTATGTATCCATTTTTGTAATTTGGTAAAAAAAATTTCAAATATTGGTCCAATACAAATTAATAACAAAAGTACTTCTCTAACATTTGGCCAAACACAAACTGCTTATCTCGCAAAGCACTTCTTCGAAAAGCACTTTTGATAAAAAAAAAAAAACACTTCTCAAAATAAGCTGATTTTGGCAGCTTGGCCAAACAGGCTCTAAGTGTTGGTGCATGGCACTTGGCCAATATTGGGATAGATCGGCTAAGGACTTGGCAGAACCGGCTGAACGAGATGAGCTGAGTCGGCTGGACGTAGGCTGAGTGCTAGGCGCATGTGAGCAGCCGGTTGGGCACTGAAATATGGGAAAAATGTGGCCGTTGTGGCCGAGAACGTGGGCTGCCAAGTGTAATTTCATCCCTTTTTAATTGTAAAGCCTTATGGCTGATCTCCTTTGTATATAAAGTTATTTGTAGCCATTATTTACATTAAGACAGAAAAATGAAGAGACAAAATAAAGGGCGTTTCTTAGGGAAGAACGTCCAGCCTTGGCGGTAATTTTGTAAATGAGTTCCTTTGTATTTTCGGGTTAATATAAAGATTGGAAATTGGTTTCCCGTATATCGTTGTCTTGGTTTTACTTATATGTTTCTGCCATGAATTATTCTAAGTGCTAAAACTACTTCAAATGACCCTATCAATTAACTAAACTTTGGGAAGGCTGGGCCTTGCATGGTTGCTTGGCCGCCGCACGGGGCTAACCTCGGCAGGTTTTGGTTGCCAAAACCCACCCCTGTGACAACTAGTATCAGAGCGGTCAAATTTGTTAGAAGGGCATGACGGTCTGATCAAGACAGCAAGACAAAGGGTCGGTTGGCTTTGATTCAAGGAGAGGTCGTCTAGTACTTGGAGAAGGCAAAATAAGTAAGTAAACGTGAATTTCTGTCGGTTGTGGGCTGATTTCGGGATAAATTAGTTTGGTTGCTCAATCTTTGGGCATGGTTACGTGTTGGACTTGGAAATATGAAGGAGACAAGATGAACAAATGGGAGAAACGTGTTGAACTTGTCGTTCACAAAGAGGGGCTGAACGTGGGAACAAGAGGAACATAAGGCTCAACGTTGTTGGACTTGTGATTTTATTGCAAGTGGCGGACACAAATTGTGGGTTATTTGTGGTGAACGTCTTGGTGTGGGCTAACATAGGCACTACTACAACACTAAAAATATGCAAAGAGAAACGGGCAAACACAAGCAAAACGTTGTACTTGTTGGCAAGAGTAGAAAACGGGTAGTGTGGCTTTGATGGAGTTTCATTGCATTTCTGGGAGTGTTGTTGGATCAGTTCGACGAGGGCGTCGAATTCAAGTGGTGCGGGTGGTTTGTTAAACCCTTAATTTCGTGGGATTCGGCCATGGCATGAGTTTGGGCATGTTGGCTCGGCCATGAGGCAATGACACGACTCACGCAGTCGACGATGCTTTAAAGGATCCCAGCGATTTCGCCAGTCAAGAGAAAGATACGTCCATGGAAACAATCCACGTCAGGGAGGAAGGCGACCACTCTAAGTCTCAACATGAAACCCCCGTTAGGGCCAACAATAGCAAGTTCGAGGAAGCTTTCACCAGTAGCAGGCGGTTCAAAGCTCGGTTACCATGGTTGAGACTCTAGCTAAGTGTTAGACCCTTGATTTTGTAGGAATCGGCCATGGCATGAGTTTGGGCATGTTGGCTCGGCCATGGGCAAATGCGGGTGATAAACAACATGATTAACGGTTATTTTGTCAAGTGCGGGCTGAATATGACTTGGTGGGATCAAGACTCGAGTAGGCTGATTGACAAATATTTGGTGGCACAACGGCTAGGCAGCCTAGTGCCTTGTGAGTGTCTAAGTATGGGGAAATGATGACACGACTTCGCTTGTTGGGTGGCAAGTGAACGAGGCAGCAGGCAAACGACATTGTGGGACAAAGGGTATCATGACGTGGTGTTGTGATACCATGGCAAGCATTGGCTTAACTAAGTGTTGGTGCATGACACTTGGCCAAAACTGGGACGGATTGGCTAAGGACTTAGGCAGGACCGGCTGAACGAGATGAGCTGAGTCGGTTGGACGTAGGCTGAGCGCTGGGCGCATGTGCCGGGTAGGCCTGGGCATCGAGCGAGCGAGCCGAGCCTAACTGAGCCCAAGCTGAACCGAGCTTTATACTACACCGAGGCGAACTGAGCTCAACCGAGCTTTGCTAGAGTTTGACCGAGCCCGAGCCGACCTTTTTTCTTGTGTCCCATACTTAATAATATAAAAATAATATTTAAGGTTTCCTTTTGATCATAATCATAAATAAGGATAAAAGTACTAGTTTATCAATTGTTAACTATTGCATTAAAATATTAAATATCACGTAGACTTCTAATTTTTTTTTTTTTGTAATTAAGCCTACTAAATAGAAGTTATATTTTAAAGAAAAAGTTACATAATTAATCAAGCTAATCGAATCGAATTGAGCCGAATTTGACCGAGCCGAGCTTAATCTAGCTTTAACCGACCCGAGCCGAGCTGAGCTGAGCCAAACATCAAATGTGAGCGATCTGAGCCGAGCCGAGCCAATCTAAAAAGCAATCGAGCCGAGCCGAGTTCCGAGCCGGCTCAACTCTATGCCCAGGCCTAGTGCCAGGCATGTGAGCGGCCGGTTGGGCGCTGAAACATGGGCAAAACGTGGCCGACGTGGCCGAGAACGTGGCCTGAGTGGGCTGCCAAGTGTAATTTGGTCCCTTTTCCAATTGTAAAGCCTTATGGCTGATCCCCTTTATATATAAAGTTATTTGTAGCCATTATTTACACCAAGACAGAAAAATATAGAGATAAAATAAAGGACGTTTCTTAGGAAAAAACGGCCAGCCTTGGCGGCTATTTTGTAAATGAGTTCCTTTGTATTTTCAGGTTAATATAAAAAGCGCACCACCGCAGGTAACTGCCATAGATGATCAGAAGTTCTTCAAGAAACGGGTACAAGGCTAGTGTTGCACCAGTTCCAGTACCTAAGCACTTCCGTCTACTAGAAAATCTTAAGTACGATGGAACCACCGACCTGGACAATTGGACGAGCATATAGCCGAGTACTACACGGCCGTCAAGAACAATTAGATAACAGAAGCAGAGACCCAGTCAGCTATGGTGAAAAGGTTTGGTTCAACCCTCACCAAGAGGGTCTTGACATAGTACACTCAGCTTCCTGTAGGGTTGATCAAATCCTTTACCGAGATGCAAGATTTATTCAAGAAGGCGCATTATAGATCTCGAAAATGAGAGCAAATAATAAAGGTCATCTTTGAGATCCATCAGCAGATGAGGGGTGTGAATTGCTGAAAGACTATCTCGAGAGGTTCTAGAGGGAACGGATGGAACTTCCACATGTACCTGATAGCATTGTTATAGTGGCCTTCGGCAAAAGCCTAAACCCTTGAGGTTCGGTGGCCACACGTGAGCTACAATGGAGTTTTCAAGAACACCCAGTGACGACTTGGGATGCGGTATATCAGCAAAATAATGATAAGCTTCGGATAGAGTCTGATGCATCCCAGGCGCCAGAGGACAACAGTTGGAGGACCCAAAGACATAGCCTGTTCGAGAAGAAGAAGCAGACAACCAAACGATTGAAAGGCAGAAAGCAATATCAGAAAGCTCTTATAAGGTCCGCTGACAATCAGACTGACCGCCAAAGAGTGACTTCCCAAGAGAAAAATTTTGATCCTCATAACTTCAAAGACTTTGGGCTACGATTCAATGTGGTTGATGTAGTGACAAATCACCTTGGAAGGTTGGGGTTGCGGGTCCATTGGCCCCCGACTATCAGGAACAACTCAGGGAAAAGTTAGTTGGCCTACCGTGAATTCTACCGAGAGAATGGCCACGACACTGCTGATTATAAGGCGCTAATGTTCGAGATAACACATCTGCTGAATAAAGGGAACCTTGATGACCTGCTCATTAGCAAAGAAAAATTGCTCTCAATGTTTGATCAGGAGCACAATCAGAGTGTCAACATGATCTTCGGTGGGCCAGGGGTCGAAGTTGGAAAGACTGAGGCAGTCATGGTTTGCGAAGCCCGCGAAGAATGAAGGAAGAGGTCGCGTGTGTTCAACGCGAATGACGCAAAGGAACGCCTTTTCCGCACCACGATGCTCTAATCATCACTCTTGTTAGAGTACTCGAAGCTAAGGTAAAGCGGGTACTAGTGGATCCATGAAGCTCCATGAACATAATTCGGTGGGAAGTAATTCATAGCATGGAGCTGCTAGGACAGATAGTCCCAAGCTCATATATGATAACCAGCTTCAACAGTTCAAGCGAGAGGTCGGTAAGGGAAATAGTATTACCAGTTCTCATACTAGGAGTATCGAAGTTAACTCCCTTTCAGGTGATGGCGTGTGATCTTTCATATAACATCATACTGGTGGCTTGTAAGATAAGTCTAGTCTCGCCAGCTGGACTCGTATCCTCGTAATAGTAGGTGGCATATGTTTGCCCACACAGTCAGTCCCCCCACTTGCTAAGTGCTGACGCAAGCAGTCAGGAAGTGAAAGCGGCGTGGATGTGAAAAGATATCTCACTGACTCCTTGCGACTCGCAGTCTCTTTGACCAAAATAACATTGATTTCTTCGAGAACTTCGCATGCTTCCTTCTGATTGGCTGATACCGATTCCATGCACCTTTTCAGGAACTGCCATTAACTGCTCTGAATCGTTTCATATCTTCAGCAATAATGATGCTTGACCGGTTCATGCTCCATCCTTATCATTTCCTGCCTATAAATAGTGACTTCGTGGAAGTGGGAAATTCGCAAAGTCTTCCTCAGAACACACTTCTCTTCTTTGGCAATTTCTTATGATAGCGAGAAACTTTTCTTCCCTAAAAAATGTTTGCCTTCGATCCTGATTTGATATCTCTAGAAAACCTTCTTCATTCCGAATGGATGTTGCATGAAGGAACTGTAGGAGGAAATTCGCCTGCAGTTATCTTTTTTCCTTTCTTCGTCTATGGGGAAACAAATGAAGTCCCCCGAATTATGAAGTTCGATTTGGATTCTAATGATGTCCTCTGGGATATCTTCACTGTGTCATATGCACTGATTACGATGCGCTCATCTACTAACACAGCAGTTTCTATGATATTCTTCTTGTCATGCGGGGTCAGACCGCTTAGCCCTTTCAGCTTCCGTGCAGCTTCTCCGCCAGGATACCTCGTGTGTCCAGGCCACTCCTTCAATGGCACTGGGATGGTGATCCACTGCTTGTCTCCATTTCATGGCATGCAAGAGGATTTAGCTTCATAACAATGGGTGGCTAAGGTGTCACTGCGCTTTGGATTCCTTTGTGGTTCATGGCTTTCACCTTGGTTATCTGCTTAAGCTGAACTGCTATTGTAACGCTCCATCGGCCGTTAGCTGTGGGACACCTCAGGGAAGAGGCTACCATGTTACACCCCGTATGTCTAAAGTGACGTATATCATTCTAATGACATGTTAAAAATGATTTAAGTGAGTTATGGATCTGATGAACAACGTATTCAGGCCTTATCTAGATTTATTTGTGATTATATTTAAAGATGATATTCTCATCTAATCAAAGTCTGAATCAGAGCATCCGGAGCACCCACGCACAGTATTGGGTACTCTTCGGGACCAGCAATTATATGCCAAGTTCTCAAAGTGTGAATTCTGGTTAGATTCAGTGGCATTTCTTGGCCATATAGTTTCAGCAGAAGGAATTAAAGTAGATGACCGGAAGATCGAGGCTGTGAAGAATTGGCCCAGACCTATGACGCCAATTGAAGTACGTAGTTTTCTGGTTTTGGTAGGTTATTACAGAAAGTTCGTAGAGGGTTTTTCCTCCATTGTAGCTCCACTGACCAAATTGATACAAAAAATTGCTAAATTTGAGTGGTCTGATTCTTGCGGGCACAGATTCCAAGAACTAAAGAACAGGTTGATAACAGCTCCAGTACTTACACTTCTAGAGGGATCTGAGGGCTAGTCATTTACTGTGACGCTTCTCGAATTGGTCTTGGTACTCATGATTTAGAGCTTGCAACAGTCATCCATGCATTGAAGATTTGGAGACATTATTTGTACGGTGTTCATGTTGATATTTATACAGACCACAAGAGCCTCCAGTACATATTTAAGCAAAAGGAGCTAAACTTACGACAAAGGCAGTGGCTAGAGTTGCTGAAAGACGACGACGTGGACATTCTTTGTCATCCGGGTAAAGCGAATGTTGTTGCTGATGCCCTTAGTCGTAAGTCCATGGGTAATTTATCTTAATTACAGCCACAGAAGAGAGTTAGCTCATGCATTCACCAGTTGGCCAGCATGGGAGTCAGATTAATAGATTTAGAGGACGCAGGAGTTACAGTTCAGAACGCAGCCACTACTTGCCTAGTGACAGAAGTAAAACATCGTCAGTATGAGGATCCAGTTCTAGTTGAATACAGACAAATAGCCAGAAGAAAACCAGAGTTACCATACAGGGTTACTAGCGACGGGGTTCTTAGGTATAAAGATAAACTTTGTGTTCCTGATGTTGTTGATTTACGTGGATAGATTATGTCCGAGGCATATTATTCCAGGTACACTGTTCACCCAGGTATGACTAAGATGTATCATGACCTTAAGCAGATTTACTGGTGGGACGGAATGAAACGTGACATAGCAGTATTTGTGGCTCAGTGTCCTAACTGCCAGCAGGTTAAAGTCGAGCATCAAAAACCTAGTGGCTTATTACAGGAAATAGAGATTCCATCATGGAAATGGGAAACAGTAAATATGGACTTCATTGCAGGCTTGCCCTGTACGCGGAGTAGGTATGACTCTATTTGGGTTATAGTTGACAGGCTTACTAAATCAGCTCATTTATTGCCTGTTAGAACTACATATACAGCGGAGGATTATGCTAGACTTTATATCAGAGAGATAGTGCGCCTACAAGTATTCCAATATCTATCATTTCAGACAGGGCGCACAGTTTACAGCTAATTTCTGGCGATCATTCCAGACAGGTTTAGGGACACAGGTGAATTTGAGTACAGTACTTCATCTACAGACAGACGGACAGGCTGAGCTGACCATTCAGACATTAGAAGATATGCTTAGAGCTTACGTGTTAGATTTTGGAGGCAGCTGGAGTGATCATCTACTTTTGATAGAGTTTGCATATAATAATAGCTATCAGTCTAGCATACAGATGGCGCCATATGATGCTTTGTATGGACGCAAATACAGGTCTCCCATAGGATGGTTCGAGGTTGGCAAGTCTCAATTGATAGGTCCAGATTTAATCCAACAAGCAGTTGATAAAGTCAAGTTAATCAGGGAAAGATTATTAGCAGCACAGAGTAGACAGAAGTCCTATGCAGATAATCGATGTCGAGATTTAGAATTTCAGATTGGCGATTGGGTATTCCTGAAAGTATCACCTATGAAAGGCGTTATGAGATTTGGAAATAAGGGAAAGCTTAGCCATATATTAATTGGTCCATATCAGGTTATCAGGCGAGTTAGACCTTCCAGAAGACCTTCAGGAGGTACATCTAGTATTTCATGTTTCTATGCTCAGAAAATGTGTCGGAGATCCTTTTAGAATTGTACCAGTAGATGATATACAGATCACAGAGCAATTGTCATATGAAGATGTGCCATTCGCAATTTTAGATAGGCAGATTCGTCGACTAAAGACGAAATACATTCCTTCAGTTAAGGTGTTATGGCGAAGCAATATCGTAGAAGAAATCACTTGGGAAGCTAAAGAACATAAGAGCCAAGTATCCACATCTCTTCATTACTTCAAGTATCTAACAGATTGTTGCTTAATGCTTCTACATACTTCATTTAACATTTGAGGACGAATGTTCCTAACGGGGGAAGATTGTTATACCCCGTATGTCTAAAGTGACGTATATCATTCTAATGACATGTTAAGAATGATTTAAGTGAGTTTAAAGACATAATATTACCATATAAGATTTTTATATATTGAATATAAAGTTTGGGAAAAGTCGGATTTAAGTTGCGGAAAAATCAACTAAGGAATTACCTTGTAACAGAGCTTTTTTAGAAATTAATTTCGTGTATTATATGAGGTCTTTTGGGGACATATCATATACCAAATTGAAGGTCTTGGAGTGTAGTTTCCAACACTTTTGATGGTTTGTTCATACAATATCTGGATAAAAAGATATGAGCGTCAGAAGTAAGGCCAGAAAAAGGAATGTAAGCGCAAAAGAGGACTAAAATTGAAATGTTTCAAGTATAAAAGGAAAAATTCGCCTCCATCTCGTCATTTCCAAAAATCTAAAGAGAGAAACAGTGCTCTCATTAATTTTTAAGCAAATTTTATGATTTTGAAGGATAGACGTCAATCTTAACTCGAAATTGAAGACAAATTGCGTCAAAATGCTCTACGCGATTAAGGTAAAGTACCTAAAGAGAGAAACAGTGCTCTCATTAGTTTTAGAATTACTTCATGGCTAAGTAAAGTACTTAAATGCTGTATTATAGCTTGTTTAAGCTTTAGAAGGTGTTGAATTCAAGAGAAACAAGGTTTAGAAGCAAGAAACATCAAAGGTATGTAAGACTAAACCTTTCTTTTGGCAAGGCATGTATCTTTTAGCTTTTGAAGCTTTTCATAGTTCTAAACTTAGTGTTTCTTGTGAGAAACTGGTATGGTATCAAGGAAACCTTGTATATACTTAATTTGGTACTAAAATCCAATGTGAAAGACGTCCGAATCAGCACAACAAAACGTTTCAAAATCTGAAAAATCATTTTGATCTTTGGACAGCTGTTAATATATTGATCATAACTCCTTGTACAAGATTGATATTTAGATGCTTTAAGAATCTCCAGAACCCTAAGACATATATCTAAAACTTTTATGAAGACCATGAAGTCTATATCTTTTATCTACACTCTGAAAATTAGGTCGAAAGGCAGGACAGTGGTGCTGTCCAGACATTCTATCTGCGGATTTATTATGTCATCCAGTTGTCTCATCTTGTTATCCATTTAACATGTTTATGTTATCAGTTTATCCGAGTATCCGTTCCCGTGTATATTATAGTGCTGGTTCTATTTTTGCGGATCATCCAGTTTCAGGAGAAACTCTGCCGAAATTTTTATAGAAATTCAAAGAATTGGACAAATTCCGAGTTCTAGGTTTTGTCTATAATTCCATCTAGAGTTTTCTTATCATTCCTTTGAGTCCATATATATTGTTTCCACATGTGTTATGCCTCATACATGCTTATGCTTATATTTATACTGTGATCATGTTATGTGTGATTTGGAGTCCCCCAGAGAGGCTGGACATTGGACACACAGTCCAGGCGCGTGTGATACTACCCGTCTGGGGGATAAAGCCCCTCTGGTTCAGGCGGGAGTTGAAACACCTAGTGTGACTGGGTGTCATTCACACACTCTGACCAGAGAGACTAGATATTACTGGCTGGGGAAGACATAGCCCATAACACCCGCCGGGTTTGTTATATACGCGTATATAGCCACAGTATGCACTGCATGATTATACATGATGCTAGTTCAGTTTTTCAGTTACCTGATTTGGGGAGATACAGTCCATAACACCAGACATGTACTAGTTCAGATGTTCAGTTACCTGATTTGGGGGGATATAGCCCATAACACCAGACAGGTACCAGTTCAGATAACAGTTCAGTTTTAGCTCAGTACCTGTTATCAGTTACTCCCTCCGTTTAAAAAAGGATGAACCTTTTCACTTTTTGAAAGTCAATTTGACTAGTCTTTGAACCTAAATTAGACAATATTAAATTAATATTTTCAAATAAAAATTTGCATATTAAAAAACTATACGAAAAGTACTATAACATGCAACTCTTCGCATATCAATATGATGAAAAAAATCATCTTAAATTGTTGGTCAAAGTTCATCCAGTTTGACTCTCGAAAAGCGAAAAGGTTCATCCATTCTGAAACAGAGGGAGTATCAATTATCAGCCACCAGTTCTTAGTGCCAGGATCAGTTGACAGTTATCAGTTCCAGTTTCTAGTTACCAGTTATCAATCATATTACAGTTATTTATCAGTATAGTTCATCTCAATCTTCAGTTTCAGATTCAGCTAGACTTCAGTTTATATTCAGATCATGTTTAGTATGTTCTTCAGATTTCCAGCTATATTGCTATGCTCCAGCTCATATTTGCATATTTATATTCCAGCCTTAGAGTTTCATTCAGCTATGATATATTATATTTTCATGCCTTACATACTTGGTACATATCGTACTCACGCCCTTTTCTAGGGCGCTGCGTTTCATGTCGCGCAGGTGCAGATAGATCAACACTTAGACCACGTTAGTAGGCCATCTATCAGCTATTGGAGTCACTCCGCTTACTCCCGGAGTTACTTATCTTTTGGTATGTATACAGTCAGCCAGTTTGGGTATGACGGGGCCTTGTCTCGTCCTTTGTATATTCAGTTCATCACTCTTAGAGGTAGTTATGTCCTTGTGTGGTTCTGTCAGTATGTTATGTATGTCAGCTTATGTTAGCCTTGTCAGCTTTTTGCATTGCATAATTCTTATCAGTTAGGTTTATGTTTATTCTGTTTATCAGTTATATTCATGGTTAGCAGATTATCAGCTGGATTAGTAATGATCAACACTTAGTGTTGGTCATCCGTCGCGACATACCCTATAGTAGGTCCCCATCTCAAGCCTTTCCGCTCTCGGCTATATACTGTTTGTGCTTGAAGATCTGCGGGGTTGTGTACTCCGGCTTGACCAATTGAGGTTGACTCGAATGGTCAAGCTTTGCCAGCCTTCTAGTTTCTCTTCAAGTTCAGCGGACGAGATGGCGGAAGGCCAGTCCTATACCCAGACGCTGTCGGGATCCCTTGCTTTGATTAAGCAGACGGGCTATGGTTGTACCAGCGGTCGTATTTTTTGAAGGAATACTTGGGCCGACATATCCTAAGCTGCAAAAAGAAGAGAAGAACTCCGGACTATTAACGACATGTAGCTACAATTCAGATGAAGGATCTTCAGCCATGTTAATCCTGAGGAGCTCTTTGTTTTTAGTCTTCCATTTCCTTTTTTTTTCTACAATTGTTATAAACAAATGTTGTATTCAGGAAGAACTAAATATATATTATGAGCCTACGGGCTGTTTGTTTTTAGTGAAACGGTCGTTCATCAATACTCTTATATGTGTTGACAGCCAATTTTATCCCAGAAATTTTAATTAGTCCATTATTTATATAAAATCAATTTTTAAATTTTAAAACGAATTAATAAATTTGGAAGGAAAAGGTTAAATTTGCAAGATATATCCTAAAATCCTTTCCACCCGCGCAATACCCTTTTAATTGCTCTATCCTAAGAGAGGCTAAAATAGTTTCCCGTCCTAAATTAGAGCCCATTTATGCAAGCATATACATAGCATACAACACACACGCTTCATTTTCAGATCAGCCCATTCTTCATTCTCTCCCCAAACCCGTTTCCCCCTCAGTGCGAATTGGAACCCGAAAACCCAATTTCCCTCTCAAAACCAGTGGTCCCTCACCCCTCCAGCTCATCCTCAATCATACAAACTCCTTATCCATTAGGAGCCGTTGGAGGAGGGGTGATTGGGTCATTTTTTGGGATCATTTTCATACCCTAAAGAACCCTAATGGAGAGAGGGTATATAAGGGAGTTTTGAGAGGAGTTTCAGAGGCAGCCGTGAATAGAGGTTAGGAAAAGGAGTTCCAGCTCTGGTCCTGAGTTCAGAATTTGGGATTTTCTTATCAAGTTTTAAGGGATAGAAAAAGAAACTAGCAGTATTTCTTGGCTCCCTTCTCTTGCTTTAGTTGTCTGAGTATCCAAATCCGAGGTTCTCAAATCATTTGTTCAAGCGTAATTTCTTCGGATCCTCGCCCCAGCTCGCTGCATCGCAACAGGTAATGAACCTCTCTTCCTTACATTTCAGTTTTATTTTATATTTTTGTTAAGTGTAGAATCTTCTACACGATAGGTTAGTTTGAAATAATGTGGTTCGTGAAATGATTTTTATGTTTATGATTCGTGGACTTAGTTAAATTTTAGTTTTTCATCAATTTGTCGCTTGAGTATTCATCGCTAATATGTATAATGTTTTTTAAGACTAGCTTTAATCCTTGCTTGATTTTTCATATAAAAAAAGAGATACAGTATGTTTAGTCCGGTTTAACTCATGATTTTGCATTTTATCTTTATGTGGAGTCGTCCATGTATAATTTGTAAGTTAAATTAAAGCCCGAATCTTTATGGTCCAAGCTATTACAGTCTTTTAGATAAAAACATACAAATGGTTTGAAGTGAAGAAATTTACCTGCTTTACTTGAATCTTGCTAAATGTATGTCTAAGTTTGAATTTACATTAAAGAATGTTCATTTAGCTCACTCTTAACGATTCTGCTTTTGTTCATTAGCACAAAATTTTTTTTTTGAGTACTGCAAGTGTGCTCATAAGTTTGGTTGCTCATTTGAATTTTGGGAGTACAATATGTTTCATGTGTGTAGAAATGACTAAATTAGCTTCTGTCGAGTTTATCATTTTCTTTGTTGTCATTGTTAGTATTTATACTTGAATCTATAAACTCTTCTCTTCCGAAAAAACATGTCTCTTAAGTTAGATTATGGAACTACGAAATCTTGCTTTAGGATTTGGAAAATGCACCAAGTTTTAAAACTTCTCCTTTCGTTATAAATGTATTGTGTCATATCTGTTTGAATTTGAACATTACTTGGATAATTATTAGTTGTTCCCCATGCCTGCTTGCTAAGCTTTAGTCTGTAGTCATATGATAATTGTTTAAAAGTCGTTAAATGTTTAATCTCAATGAGCATTGACGTTTAAATCTGTGCTATAAGGTATGCTTGTCTGATGTGAGTTTGTTTCTCTCTTAGTTTAGTTATCTCTAACTATTAGTGAACTTTGATTTCCCTGCATAAGTTTCTTTAAGATCCCTGTTTGGAATATGACCCCCTTTTGATAAATGACATGAAAATTCTTATAGAGCTTTGGTATAGCTTGGATATGTGGAATTGTCAGGTTATGTTTAATTGAATTGTGAAGGTTCTGCATAAGTTTGTTATAATTAACTTTTTTTTTTTAAAAAAAATGGCGTTGTCTGAAGCTTCCTTCATTGGCATGAGACTCTTGTTTGATGGCTAAGTCATTTTAGATACTTTCATGTGGCTATATGCCAAATTTATTAGCCTAACTCGATTCTTTCATGGAATTAATTATAGTATTGGTGCTTTGAGTTTGTTAGGCTTTACTGTTAGTCTTAAGTCACTCTTTTAATTTGTTCTTTCTCATCTATGGGTTATTTCTGTTAAGGTAGCATCCTGGTTTTAGTTTTTTTTAAGGCAGGGAAAATGGCTGGTATATGTTCTTGAGTCTCTTAGTCTTGCACATGAAAAAAATTAAATTCTGGGAATGAGCGAACTGTAAATGTGCATTCAGCCGCAGCTATTTGTCTACTCATTTTTCTCACTGTATGGTTTAGATTTTAATCTATTTAAGTTTGTGTGTTAATCTTGAATGAAGAATTTGTGCCTGAAAGCAATTTATGGTGTGACAAAAAAAAAACTCTTTGTATCTTAAGCTTGAATTTGGCTAAGCCTAAAGTGATTGAATGAATTGGTCTGTTTCGTTGTGTTGGTATGGTTCAATTGAGTAAAGTTCATTTTCTGTTAAATTCTAAAGTAATAAGCTTTTCTTATTTATTTGATTGTTATATAAGATAAGTGAGAGGATTTTGCTACCTGTTAGCCAATTTAACTTAGAAAATTTTCTCTTCTTCCTTTAATCGACTGTGAAACCCTTTATAAATTGGTCGTTTGTTAATTTTTGTCTCCTTCTTCTTGGCATGGAATTCTTGGGACGAGTTCGGCTAAAACTCACCAATTGGGATGGTTTACATTTGCTTGGAGTCAATTTGGGATCAAGTTCGTGTCTTGAGTTAAAATGCGTTGCTATCAAGGCTCAAATTATGAGTTGCATTCCCGGGTTCTATCTTTAACTTTGTCTCCCTTTTCTTTAGAATATTTATATATATAAATTTGTAAAATATTTTATTAATAATATTTGGATGTTTGTATATTTGATACACTTTATGTTCATTATCTTTTATTTTGAAGACGTTATTCAATTTATTGCAAATAGTGGCCAAATATGCAAATACGTGCAATTTAAGATTTTTTTTTTTTTTTAAAAAAACCACGCTTAATAAATGACTATAAGAAAGGACTTCTATCTTATTGATATGAAGTAGTTTCTTTAAAAAGTCAAAATTTATAATGAAGTTTAATTAACTTCTAAATGTCCCGAAACAACTTTGCAAAAAGCGACTTGAAACCTAAAGTTCCATCTTATGATGAGAAACTCGGGTTATAAAGTTGAAATTAAGCAAGTGCCATTTATGCACTGTCACATACGAGTTGGCAAAGAAATTAGGACGATTAAATCGCTCCTTTTTCAAAAGAAAATGCGCTTTTATTTTACTTTATTTTTTGAAAAATAGTTAAAGCTTTCAAATAAATTGCAAATCTTTTGAAAACTTACTAAATTTAATTAGTTGAATTAATTAATAGTTCAACTAATTATTTTTAGAAAAGCGCATAAATAGCACTTGCAAATATTTTGGAAACCTGTCGGATTAACCGTTTTTAACGGAATTTCGAAAGTGCCTTAAAAACCTTCTTTCGAAATTAGTAAAACCTCTTACCTTTAGAATCTCTGAAAGAAAGACCGTCTTTTTATAAAAACGGAGTTTTGCACGCATTTGTTTATATGGTTCCCTGTTTTTTCCTTAAATTGGGTGGCGACTCCAAAACTCCAAAAGAGTTAGTCCATCCTGTCGATATTCCTGAAATTTAGCCTCTCGAGGTTAATATTTTTGGGGGTTCAACAGCATGGCGACTCCGCTGGGGAGCAATAAAGGTTTTGACCATAAAGGTTTCCAATTATTTGCAACTAGCATGCTTAATTTATTTTGCTTTATTGTATCTGTTTGTTTGTGTGCCACGAAAAGCATGTCACTACACTCTTATTTATGCACAGATAAACTGGCATTCCATTCATACTTCCCCCACTCCTGGGAACCTCTTGCATTTTCACTCCAAATATCCGTGAGGTACGCTCATGCGTACCCGCACTTTCTTCCACTAAAGAACCCTATGAAGAGTTGGTATACCGGCGGATTGTCGTGGGAGTAATTCGACCACGAAGCCGCCTGCCACTCACCTGTTAGCCTCAACCGTTAACCCACTCTTAGACGGAGTTTTTAGGAGCATGCATGCATTTACACCTTAGTCTGGACCCGGTCCTTGGTACCGCCTCCATAGTTAGGAAACCGCCCTTACGTCAGCGGGTTCTTGAAACCCAACGACAATGCATATTATGTGGTGTGTGATAACGAAACCTCAGTCCTAACCATGTTTTGAGCAAAATCAGATTTGGAATTTTGTCTCCTATGTTGTCTTTTAGGTCAGAAAATGGAAGAATTTAGCAGAATTGAGATCATAGACAAAATTGCAGTCTGGGGAAAGTTAGGCAGATTTGGTTAGTTTGTGTTTTGGAGATGGCCTGGTGTAGTGAGATCTAAGAGGCGAAGCCCCTGGTATCTTTAAAAGGATCAGTGGGGTCCCTCTCGTGAATGGCTTTGCGTGTGTGCAGGCCTATGTTGATTATCCAGCTGCAACTTTATAAAATTGAAGTATGCTTGTCGCATACTAGGAGAGTGAAGCCCCTATGTCTATAAACGACCGATGGGGTCCCTTCTTGAAGACCAGTGCGGTCTTGGCTACCTAGGAAACTGAGAGGCTTGATTAAAGCCGAGGACCAGTGAGGAGCCCTATGAACAAGGTCTGTGAGCCTTGCAAAACCTAGGAAGCTGAGAGGCTTGACTAAAGCCGAGGACCAGTGAGGTTTTATTTTGAAAGGCCGATTGGCATCTTTCATGATTTGCAGTCTGGTATTGTGAAGGCAGTTGGAAATCTCACCCTTGGATGTTGTGAAATAATTGGAAGTTGTGCTTAAAGGAGCGTTGATGTTTGCAAAAGGTATAGAGGTTGTTTCAGGTTTTAGGCATTTGGGTTTAGAAATTTGGTGCAGACGTTGTGGAGAGCATGAGCTGTGTTAGAATTTCGAGTTGACACCAGCTTTTTAGAAGATAGTTGGGATAACAAAATTGCGGTGTCGAGGCGGCGAGCTGATTATTATCAATTATGGTTATTATTTATCGCGCTTTAAGTCTGAATTGCTCAAAACTGGCATGAACTATTTTTCGTTACCACTGATTTGCGCGATTAGGCTTACCTCTGGCACAAAGAGGTACCTTACAGGGTAGGACACGCCCGGATTTTCATTTACGCTTAACTAATTGTGATTGCCACATGTCAAACTTGTTTAAAATGCAAAGCGCTACGTGACGCGCGCTACGTGATTGTGTGCAATATTGCCAATGATCTGGAAACTAACATAGTTACCTTTTGATTTTTTTTTCCTTTGTTTTGATTATCCCAAAGAGAGAGAGAGTTTGATTCGTGTTGACTCCCGAGTTGGTTAAGCGTCCAATCCAAAGTGAAGCAAAAAATGACTGATTTGACTGATAATCAAACTGGTATCCCTGCATCTTCTAATGAGCAAGCAGTTGTTCCTGATGAACAAATTGCTAGAATGGCTAAGCAGATTGAGTGTATGCAAGCTGAACTAGACAGAATGAAAGGGTCGAGCCACCAAAACGCGCCAGCCGCGCTATCAACTCTGAACCCCAACGTTGAAACTGCCAATCCGAACACGCCTTTAAATTCCAGTGTCATTCATATGCTTGCACCAGTTAACAACATCCCAAATGCATTCATTAACCACAACAACTTGCCTCACTATCCATATTTACCTGCCAAAGATACTCATCGTCCTCCACAATCCAAAGCACCCATTGAAGTGCCCATAACTGTAGAAAAGCAGGGAAAGACAGTTGAGCAAGAGGAGATAATCCAAACGATGAAAATCATGCAGCAATCCATCAAGGATTTGCAAGTGTCTAGAGGACGTCAAAGCATCTCCTACCGCAATCTTTATCTATACCCTGACGTTACTCTTCCTCCCGAGTTTAAGGTGCCAAAATTTGATATGTATGATGGTCATAGTGACCCATTTATTCATTTGACCAAATATCTCAACCGAATGAGGGTTGCGGGAGGTAAAGAGGAACTTCTGATGGCCTTCTTCAGTCATAGTCTGGAAGGTATTGCTGCTGAATGGTTTGCAAGACAGGATATAAGCAAGTGGTGTGAGTTTGATGACATAGCCAGTGATTTTACAAAGCAGTTTGAGTACAATGTCGAGATGGATCCTGACCTTATAACCTTGTCCAATCTAAAGAAGAAACCAACAGAAACCTTTAGGGAATACGCACTGAGATGGCGTAAGCAGGCTGCAAGGGTGCAACCACCAATGACTGAGGAAGACATGGTAAAATACTTCATCCGAGCCCAAGATGATTCTTATTACATGCACTTGCTCCCTATGATGGGTAAACCCTATTCTGAACTTCTTGTGATGGGAGAGATGGTTGAAGAAGGGGTTAAGACAGGGCGAATTGTAAGTTTTGCTACAATGAAGGCAACTATGCAAGCCATCCAGACTGGTATGGGCAATTTTGAGAAGAGAAAGAGGGAAGATGAATTTGGAATTGATATGGCTGATATCGACCAAAGGCCAAACAAGAAGCCAACCTTCGGAAACTCATCAAACCAATCTATTTACAGAAGCACATTATATCCAACTTATCCAAGTCAGCATCAAATTCCACCCGCGCCATGTCCCGTCTATAATGCCCAACCCAATTACCATCAATTTGCAGCAACCGCTTATCGCCCTTATTCACAACCGCAAGCATACAATTATCCGCAACAACATCTGCCACCTGTGGCCCGTCAATCTAAACCATCAGGATCGCATCCCAAATATGAGAAGAAGCAGCGTCGAAAATTCACTTCTTTAGGTGAACCGCAGGCTCAATTGTATGAAAGATTAAAAGATGTGGGAATGCTAGAACCATTATCAGGAAATAGTACATTTGACCCTCCCCAACAATGGGTTGATGGAACCAAATATTGTGCTTACCATGCAGAATTTTTCAAGCACGACACTAATGAATGTGTTGCTCTTAAACACAAGATCCAAGATTTAATTGAAGATGGATCAATCCAAATGAGAGAACCAATGCCCGGAGATTTAGTAGCATGACTGTTGTTGAGAATTATCTCATTTGCAAGAAAGCTCACCCTTACAGTCTAGCCAAAAGTTATCAACCCAAGTACAATCAAGATAGCTCACAAGCGGCGCAAGCAAGTGTTTTTCTCATTTTATGTAATATTAATTGTAATGCGAACTACGCGTAACCTGATTCCCAAGGTGGGATACGTAAGCAACTCACATAGAGCTCGGTTACACTAGCATAGAAATCCCCTATTTCCTCTTTTATGTAATTTTGAACTATTTTTGGTCTGATTCCTGGAATGGCAACAGGATAAGTAAGCAATCCATATCGGATTCGATCAGATTTTGTAATGCTTTAAGGCTTGTTTGTCTTTGATGATGTAACTCCGAACTATGCATCTGGGCAGATGTGTAGGCATTCCAATTCGGATTCGGCTTCGCACTTAGATTGCCATATTCCCCAAACTTTATGTAAGCAGAACTACGCACAGTCTGATTCCCGTGGAGGGATACGTAGGCGCTCTTAACGGGCTCGACTCTATAATATTAAAATTTCCAGTCTTCCCTAAGGCAAGCAACTGGGGCAATTTTGCAAGATAATTTGAAGATTTGAAAGATAGCAACTGGGGCAAATTTTGCAAAATAAGTTGAAGATTCAGGAGATCATAACTGGGGCAAATTTCGCAAGGTAAGTTGAAGATTTGAAGGATCATAACTGGGGCAGATTTTGCAAAAGCCGTATTGCTTGACAAAGAGTTTGTAGATCAAGTCTCAAAAGACGGATCGCAAATCTAGACAAAGGGAGAAGAAGGAAGCGGATGAAGAATGAAGGCTCGAGTCAGCATGAATCAAACGCTCCCCCCTCCCTCCCAAAACTAACAATTTTTCTTTGAGAGCAGGGACATTAAGATCCGCAAAGGAGGATAAACATCTTAGCAAGTCAATCTCTAAGATTCTCATCGCTTGGATTACAACAATATTTGGATAAAGCTAGTGCTTCATGACTCGACTCTTTTCCACTTTGCCGAAAGATATTGCCAACCCTAAAGGGTTCACTTTGTTTTATAATCAAGGCCATTCCTTCGTGGAAGAGTTCAAAGAGTATAACGTATTCACATTCTCACACTGTCGAAAAGCGTCTTTATATTTCAAGCATTCGAGAAGCGTCTTTATGTTCACACTTTCGATAAGCATATTTATGTCACCTCGAAGGTGTTAGTTATTTGAATGCCTCTAAAGCAAAATTTTGTTGCCCCGGAGGCGTATTGATGTCACCTCGAAGGTGTTAGTTATTTGAATGCCTCTAAGGCGTAATTTTGTTGCCCCGGAGGCGTATTTATATCACCTCGAAGGTGTTAGTTATTTGGATGCCTCTAAGGCAAAATTTTGTTGCCCCGGAGGCGTATTGATGTCACCTCGAAGGTGTTAGTTATTTGAATGCCTCTAAGGCGAAATTTTGTTGCCCCGGAGGCGTATTGATGTCACCTCGAAGGTGTTAGTTATTTGAATGCCTCTAAGTCGAAATTTTGTTGCCCCGGAGGCGTATTGATGTCACCTCGAAGATGTTAGTTATTTGAATGTCTCTAAGGCGTAATTTTGTTGCCCCGGAGGCGTATTTATATCACCTCAAAGGTGTTAGTTATTTGGATGCCTCTAAGGCGAAATTTTGTTGCCCCGGAGGCGTATTGATGTCACCTCGAAGGTGTTAGTTATTTGAATGCCTTTAAGGCGTAATTTTGTTGCCCCGGAGGCGTATTGATATCACCTCGAAGGTGTTAGTTATTTGAATGCCTCTAAGGCGAAATTTTGTTGCCCCGGAGGCGTATTTATGTCACCTCGAAGGTGTTAGCTATTTGAATTTGTTGCCCCGGAGGCGTATTGATATCACCTCGAAGGTGTTAGTTATTTGAATGCCTCTAAGGCGAAATTTTGTTGCCCCGGAGGCGTATTTATGTCACCTCGAAGGTGTTAGTTATTTGGATGCCTCTAAGGCAAAATTTTGTTGCCCTGGAGGCGTATTTATGTCACCTCGAAGGTGCTAGTTATCTGAATGCCTCTAAGGCGTAATTTTGTTGCCCCGGAGGCGTATTTATGTCACCTCGAAGGTGTAAGTTATTTGAATGCCTCTAAGGCGTAATTTTGTTACCCCGGAGGCGTATTTATATCACCTCGAAGGTGTTAGTTATTTGAATGCCTCTAAGGCGAAATTTTGTTGCCCCGGAGGCGTTTTGATGTCACCTCGAAGGTGTTAGTTATTTGAATGCCTCTAAGGCGAAATTTTATTGCCCCGGAGGCGTGTTTGTATCACTTCGAATGTGTTAATCATTTGAAAGCCTCTACGGCGTATTTCCTTATACCTACTTTAATGACCTTATGTTGCTAATAAGTTTGTTAAGACATGCAGGATGATGCGAATACTTCGGACGTATTCCTACTTTTTGGTTGGAGTGCAATCCAATATTATTTTCAAAATTGCCTCTTCATGATTTAAAGTTGTAGGCTTTATCATGGTTATTGCCGAAAAGGCGACATTTTTATCCACATTATTTAGAGTTTAAAGTTCACTTTACGTTCCTATTAATTGAAGCTTTTATTGTTTTATCTTCAGTCTACCAACGGCCCCGAAGTCATCTTGCCTCACAAAGCCAGATTTCTCCATTAGTCGATTGGAGACAAGCTTATCATTGATATTGCAACCAGCATCTACAAGTTTTTTTGTCATTATTCCTTTATTACTTCATTTATTAAGCTTTATTTACAGTTATTCGCTTACCGTTTGTCAAGTTTATTACAGGATATTAGCAGCACCGCAACAGCACCGCAGCAGTATTTGGAGCATAACGTGGAACTCTTTCTTAGCAGTGAACTGGGGCAATCGTTGATATGAGCTAGACTCGTCAACGAGGATCTGAAGAATCGCACTCGAACAAGCAAGTCTATCCTAATCTTTCATTTCGGATTAGGGTGTCAATTTGGTTTCTTTTCTATTCGTGCGTCTTTTCTGTCAATCGTGCGAGTCTTCGTATGTAAGTGTCGTCGAACTACATATGGCCTGATTCTCTTTCAGCCCGAGATATGTAGGCAACTCGGAAACCGGAGTTCGGCCATATCCATAAGCCTCGCATTTTTGGTCCTTGGAATCAAAGTACTTGGCCTTGTCGTGACAAAATTGGTTTCTCGTCAACTTCTTTACCCTGAAAACTCTTTCATCCTTTTCCGGGTAAAGAGGGACAGCTGTTGACAGCCAATTTTATCCCAGAAATTTTAATTAGTCCATTATTTAAATAAAATCAATTTTTAAATTTTAAAACGAATTAATAAATTTGGAAGGAAAAGGTTAAATTTGCAAGATATATCCTAAAATCCTTTCCACCCGCACAATACCCTTTTAATTGCTCTATCCTAAGAGAGGCTAAAATAGTTTCCCGTCCTAAATTAGAGCCCATTTATGCAAGCATATACATAGCATACAACACACACGCTTCATTTTCAGATCAGCCCATTCTTCATTCTCTCCCCAAACCCATTTCCCCCTCAGTGCGAATTGGAACCCGAAAACCCAATTTCCCTCTCAAAACCAGTGGTCCCTCACCCCTCCAGCTCATCCTCAATCATACAAACTCCTTATCCATTAGGAGCCGTTGGAGGAGGGGTGATTGGGTCATTTTTTGGGATCATTTTCATACCCTAAAGAACCCTAATGGAGAGAGGGTATATAAGGGAGTTTTGAGAGGAGTTTCAGAGGCAGCCGTGAATAGAGGTTAGGAAAAGGAGTTCCAGCTCTGGTCCTGAGTTCAGAATTTGGGATTTTCTTATCAAGTTTTAAGGGATAGAAAAAGAAACTAGCAGTATTTCTTGGCTCCCTTCTCTTGCTTTAGTTGTCTGAGTATCCAAATCCGAGGTTCTCAAATCATTTGTTCAAGCGTAATTTCTTCGGATCCTCGCCCCAGCTCGCTGTGTCGCAACAGGTAATGAACCTCTCTTCTTTACATTTCAGTTTTATTTTATATTTTTGTTAAGTGTAGAATCTTCTACACGATAGGTTAGTTTGAAATAATGTGGTTCATGAAATGATTTTTATGTTTATGATTCGTGGACTTAGTTAAATTTTAGTTTTTCATCAGTTTGTCGCTTGAGTATTCATCGCTAATATGTATAATGTTTTTTAAGACTAGCTTTAATCCTTGCTTGATTTTTCATATAAAAAAAGAGATACAGTATGTTTAGTCCGGTTTAACTCATGATGTTGCATTTTATCTTTATGTGGCGTCGTCGATGTATAATTTGTAAGTTAAATTAAAGCCCGAATCTTTATGGTCCAAGCTATTACAGTCTTTTAGATAAAAACATACAAATGGTTTGAAGTGAAGAAATTTACCTGTTTTACTTGAATCTTGCTAAATGTATGTCTAAGTTTGAATTTACATTAAAGAATGTTCATTTAGCTCACTCTTAACGATTCTGCTTTTGTTCATTAGCACAAAATTTTTTTTTTGAGTACTGCAAGTGTGCTCATAAGTTTGGTTGCTCATTTGAATTTTGGGAGTACAATATGTTTCATGTGTGTAGAAATGACTAAATTAGCTTCTGTCGAGTTTATCATTTTCTTTGTTGTCATTGTTAGTATTTATACTTGAATCTATAAACTCTTCTCTTCCGAAAAAATATGTCTCTTAAGTTAGATTATGGAACTACGAAATCTTGCTTTAGGATTTGGAAAATGCACCAAGTTTTAAAACTTCTCCTTTCGTTATAAATGTATTGTGTCATATCTGTTTGAATTTGAACATTACTTGGATAATTATTAGTTGTTCCCCATGCCTGCTTGCTAAGCTTTAGTCTGTAGTCATATGATAATTGTTTAAAAGTCGTTAAATGTTTAATCTCAATGAGCATTGACGTTTAAATCTGTGCTATAAGGTATGCTTGTCTGATGTGAGTTTGTTTCTCTCTTAGTTTAGTTATCTCTAACTATTAGTGAACTTTGATTTCCCTGCATAAGTTTCTTTAAGATCCCTGTTTGGAATATGACCCCCTTTTGATAAATGACATGAAAATTCTTATAGAGCTTTGGTATAGCTTGGATATGTGGAATTGTCAGGTTATGTTTAATTGAATTGTGAAGGTTCTGCATAAGTTTGTTATAATTAACTTTTTTTTTTAAAAAAAAAATGGCGTTGTCTGAAGCTTCCTTCATTGGCATGAGACTCTTGTTTGATGGCTAAGTCATTTTAGATACTTTCATGTGGCTATATGCCAAATTTATTAGCCTGACTCGATTCTTTCATGGAATTAATTATAGTATTGGTGCTTTGAGTTTGTTAGGCTTTACTGTTAGTCTTAAGTCACTCTTTTAATTTGTTCTTTCTCATCTATGGGTTATTTCTGTTAAGGTAGCATCCTGGTTTTAGTTTTTTTTAAGGCAGGGAAAATGGCTGGTATATGTTCTTGAGTCTCTTAGTCTTGCACATGAAAAAAATTAAATTCTGGGAATGAGCGAACTGTAAATGTGCATTCAGCCGCAGCTATTTGTCTACTCATTTTTCTCACTGTATGGTTTAGATTTTAATCTATTTAAGTTTGTGTGTTAATCTTGAATGAAGAATTTGTGCCTGAAAGCAATTTATGGTGTGACAAAAAAAAACTCTTTGTATCTTAAGCTTGAATTTGGCTAAGCCTAAAGTGATTGAATGAATTGGTCTGTTTCGTTGTGTTGGTATGGTTCAATTGAGTAAAGTTCATTTTCTGTTAAATTCTAAAGTAATAAGCTTTTCTTATTTATTTGATTGTTATATAAGATAAGTGAGAGGATTTTGCTACCTGTTAGCCAATTTAACTTAGAAAATTTTCTCTTCTTCCTTTAATCGACTGTGAAACCCTTTATAAATTGGTCATTTGTTAATTTTTGTCTCCTTCTTCTTGGCATGGAATCCTTGGGACGAGTTCGGCTAAAACTCACCAATTGGGATGGTTTACATTTGCTTGGAGTCAATTTGGGATCAAGTTCGTGTCTTGAGTTAAAATGCGTTGCTATCAAGGCTCAAATTATGAGTTGCATTCCCGGGTTCTATCTTTAACTTTGTCTCCCTTTTCTTTAGAATATTTATATATATAAATTTGTAAAATATTTTATTAATAATATTTGGATGTTTGTATATTTGATACACTTTATGTTCATTATCTTTTATTTTGAAGACGTTATTCAATTTATTGCAAATAGTGGCCAAATATGCAAATACGTGCAATTTAAGATTTTTTTTTTTTTAAAAAAAAAAAACCACGCTTAATAAATGACTATAAGAAAGGACTTCTATCTTATTGATATGAAGTAGTTTCTTTAAAAAGTCAAAATTTATAATGAAGTTTAATTAACTTCTAAATGTCCCGAAACAACTTTGCCAAAAGCGACTTGAAACCTAAAGTTCCATCTTATGATGAGAAACTCGGGTTATAAAGTTGAAATTAAGCAAGTGCCATTTATGCACTGTCACATACGAGTTGGCAAAGAAATTAGGACGATTAAATCGCTCCTTTTTCAAAAGAAAATGCGCTTTTATTTTACTTTATTTTTTGAAAAATAGTTAAAGCTTTCAAATAAATTGTAAATCTTTTGAAAACTTACTAAATTTAATTAGTTGAATTAATTAATAGTTCAATTAATTATTTTTAGAAAAGCGCATAAATAGCACTTGCAAATATTTTGGAAACCTGTCGGATTAACCGTTTTTAACGGAATTTCGAAAGTGCCTTAAAAACCTTCTTTCGAAATTAGTAAAACCTCTTACCTTTAGAATCTCTGAAAGAAAGACCGTCTTTTTATAAAAACGGAGTTTTGCACGCATTTGTTTATATGGTTCCCTGTTTTTTCCTTAAATTGGGTGGCGACTCCAAAACTCCAAAAGAGTTAGTCCATCCTGTCGATATTCCTGAAATTTAGCCTCTCGAGATTAATATTTTTGGGGGTTCAACAATATGTACTTGCGTTATTACATGTTTCGTAATGTATAGCCAAGTAGTATTTTTGTGCACCTAAATATTAGATGGCTTCCGATCTTCCTGAATATCCTAATGTTTAGGACGTTTATCAGTGTGCCTTCTTTGAGCAATTACATCCGTTGTGCACCAATATTTGGCGGCTAGGTTGCATCTGTAGGAGATGACTTTATGCGCCCACAATGGGACAACTTTAGCCCGTGTGATAACAGGCACTTTTGCGTCCATCTTCGAATATCTCTGCTTAGTTACTCGAGTATTTAAGAATTTCTGGCACTACGCGAACAGGCAACTTTGTCAGCATGTAGGTGCAGTTGTTGAATTAACGATTTCAACTCACGAATAATGCCTGGTGGCTGAGCTAGACGTGGTCTGGCCGGGGCTATGAATAGTTGGATCGTAGATAGATCTGAATAAGTAAGTAAAACTGACTAAAAATAGTAGTTTTATTGATAAAAGGGGCGCAAAGCCTGAGATGCTGTGGGTGAAAACCTGTAACATGATTGATGAGTATGAAAATACTGCGATCAAAGTTAAAAAGAACTTAAAATATAAAAATAAATGCCTTTAAGATATTTTATGCTCGATCCTCAGAATGTTCGGAGGCATGTGCTTGGGCTTCCCTACTCGAGAGTGTTGAACCTGGAGATGTTACCTATGGGCCGTTGACAACCCAATGGTATAGTTCTGTGCCAACCATACAATAATGAACGTCTTGCTTCTACAGTTGTCTGCTTTTTGATTTGTCTTCAGGGAGGATCCCTTTGCTCAGATAGTTGATCAGCGCGTGACGCTGCCCTGTTACGGGGGTTAACTCAACCACTACCTGTTGTTTATCCTTAAATTTGTACGTCTAGGTTAAACAATTAATTATGAATGAGGTCACAAGGAATAGGGTAAATTACGATGGAAAAGTAAGTAAATACAATGAAAATAAAGACAAGTAAATAAACAAGAAATAATTGAGAAAGCAAAGTAAATCTTATTCCTTGAGAGTAGCCAAAGTTGATGGCAAATCGTGTGGTATGTACAATACAATATAAGGAAGGGTATTTATAGTTATGATACTCAGTCCTAAATAAGGTAAAATACAAGTACTAATAGGACCATGGGCCTACAACTCAAGGCGGTGGTATACTAAACCCTAACTAGGAGACTTAAACTCTAGGCGACGGGATGTGTGCCCTGCGCCCTGTGACCAAACCGCCTAAATGGTTGTTGGCTCTAGGAGCAAGCGTATATCCTCAGTGCCCAGTGACTTGTAAGATAACTCTAGTCTTGCCAGCTGGACTCGTATCTCCGTAACAATAGGTAGCATATTTTTTCACATACAGTCAGTCTCCCCACTTGCTGAGTGCTGATGCAAGCAGCTAGGAAGTGAAAAAAGCGTGATAGCAGACGTAAAGGTGTGACAGTGCTGATGCTCACCTCCTTGACTCTTCGCATGCGTTGTATTAAATGCAAATTCTTCAATACAGTAACGTGTCCCCTGATGATTGGAGGGGTTTTCCGCATATCTTCCCAATGTTGCTGTTGCTCTGATCACATCCTGTAATTATAGGGATGTATATCAATTGAACTGCAGTAATCGTAATTACAATCCCTCGTGATTGAGATCATTCCACTTCCCTATATGTCTCCAACCCAGACGTGTATATATATGTCGTAAGCGAGAGAGTTTATTCACAACCTTCCAAAGATCTTCAAGAACTCTTTTTCAAAAGATAATCTCTTTTTCAATCCTGCTAATAATATCATCATGGCACAAGGTCCAAGCTTTCTCCCAGTGACCTTCAGAGCGCAGGATTATCTCACTAGTACCTTCAATTTTGAAAACAATGGCCGCATGTTGGTCCAAACCCCTAAACAAGAGGGTAAAAACAACAATCTCTCCATTGAATTCTACCTTTATGCAGTTGCAGAGAGCGATATTATGTTTATCAAACATGTATGCAGATGGCCTGATTTCGATGTCGTTCTTGCTCCTGGCGTTGAGGAAAGAATTTCTTCTCATCGGGCTGGCTTTTCAATGGTCCACACATACCCTTTTACTCTTCATCTTAACAAGCGCGTCCATTTGATCATAGAGGACATATGTCGTTGTTACAACATTTGCTTGGGCCAAATTGGACCTTTTGTGTGGCGAATAGTGGCCGTGCTTGATCACTTGGCCAACCACGCTCAGGTTGCATTTTCTTTTCATCATCTTCTGGCCTTCTACTCCTCTCGTCTTCATAAAGCGGGGATGCTGATGTTCATGAAGCGGGGGAAGAAAGGTATACTCCCCAATAGTGAAGATTCCAAAGGCTGTGGTTGGGTGTAGAGGTACGTGGCTATGTGGACGGTTGGTTTGGTATCCTATCTTCCCTTTCTAGAGGTCTTCAATAAAAAGGGTAAGTCTGCAGAAACTTATCTTCTTTCTTCCGACTGTGGTTGCTTTAAATTGATTTTCTTTCTTCCATGCAGTGAACGTAGTGTCCATCATCTCTTTGATTCACAATGAACTGATGACGTTGGTCACCAGCATCTTTTGAGTAACCATCCCAATTCCTTAACCTTTTTGTCCCTGGCAAACGCGAACGGCTGTCGGGCGAAAGACTACGGTGAGTAATTATTGAACCATTCTTTCTACCCGAGACTTCTTTCATATTCTGATTTACTGCTGCTTCTAGGGTTTTCTCGTTGTGATATGCCTCCGCTGGTGGAGATTCAAATCGCTGCCCCGTATATCGCTCCCTTACCTGATGTGCAGACGTCTAGTGGAAGAATTTTGGAGACGGCGAGCAGATCTCGTGCCTCGAAGAGGAGAAGGTCTTCTAGGCCGGCCAACGTGCCCATTGCTGGTGAAACCCTTGTGATCTCTGATGGTGAGGGAGAAGTCCCCCGAGCGTCTGCGCCTGTGGCTATTGAGACAACCCCGTCTACTGTTGTTGAAGCTGGTCCTTCTTCGCAAAAGCGTAGACACCTGATTGAAGAAAATCCCATAGCTGAGGAAAAGGCTAGTGTGGAGGATGATGTTTTACTTCCTGCCATGCCTTCTGATCCGCAACCTTCAGGTCTGTTCTTTCCTGGACTTCAATTTTTGAAATATCATTCTTTCCTTGTTTACTGACGTCATCCGTTCATGTTTAGAACCTGTTGCTGCTGCTCCGACTCCTGAGGGCTCTGACTCTATTCAGCGGCGTCCTGGCAAAGAAGTTGTCGTAGAGGTCGTGCATGAACACGTAGGTGGAGCTCGGAAGGTTGTAATCTCTATTGTTGTGGGGGTTAACCTGATGAAAACTCCACGTGTTTTGACAGTCCATATCGCCGAACTGGTTGGCCATGCAGCACAAGAACACCTCTCTGGCTACAACAATCACGAGTTGCTTGAGGTTTCCACCGGCTGCTTCTTTCAGGTAAGTTTCCTGTTACTATAACGTCAAGTTCAATATCGTTCCTCTTTTAGGAAACTCTTGTCTCTACCAATACCCAGGGATTTGATGGTGTATCATGAGATACTCTACCGGGAAAGCTTAGAAGTCAATCTTCTCGAGGAAGCGGATGCTGTACGTGGACAAGTAACTAGCTTGCAGCCCTTTGTGGACAAGGCTGAGGAATTGAAGGGTGTGTTGCAGACCACTCGTGATGCATACCGTGCAGAGGTTCTGAAAAGCAAGAATTTGGAGAGGGTATTGATCGGTGAAGTGCGCAAGCATAAGCAGGATGTGCAGGCCCTCAAGTCGTCCTTTACAGATGTAAAGGTCTCAGAGCAGCTTCTTCTCAACGATATGAACCGCTAGAAGGGGATCATGAGAGATCTGTGGCAACAACTATCCGGTATGGAGGAAAGAATGAATGCCGCTGGGAAGCATGCCTCAGATGTTCAGGGTCTCTCCACCTTCCTTCAAGATGAGAATGACAGGCTGAAAAGTAAAGTGGCGTCACTTGAACGAATTCGCAACAACCTTTGTGAGAAGTGCCTCCTGAAAGATCAACAGAGAGAAGCTTTGAATGCTCGTTGCATAGCAGAAGTTGATTGTGCCAACATCGCTGCCGCTCTTGCCACTCTTCTCTGGGTTCGTGTCAACCCTAATCTTGACCTTGCTGCTGAGATTGCCTCGTATACTGGCCTTGTTGCCCAGGCAGATGCTCAACTTGGTCCCGACCTTAAGGAAGGCTCTGAAGAAATGAGTGGTGAAAGATAGGAGATGTCGACTGGAAACCTCCAGATGGTGAAGCAGGACCTTCATGGAATGTTGCTAATGAAGGAAGTCCCCCGAGAGAGTAATGAGAATCCCTCCCCCCCTCTGTTTGATGCTTTTTTTATGCATCTGATGATTTAGACATTTATCTGCGTATGCGGACGTTTAATGTAATTTTTGGGCTCATTTTGTGGCGTATTAACTTAAATCACTTGTCTTTTTTGTAACGTTTTTTAATTTTCACCGTAAATAATAAGTAATGCTAAGTTATGCCTCTGTAGGCGTTTGCACCTAAGAATTAGATGACTTTCGGTCGTCCCAACTGTTCTAGTTATTTAAGAACGTGTGTCAGTGTGCCTACCTTGAGGAATTACGTCCATTGTGCACCGATAGATGGCGGCTAGGTTGCATCCGTAGTAGATGGTTGTTTGCGCCCACAATGGGATGACTTTAGCCCGTGTGGAAACAGTCCTTTTGCGTTTTGAGACAAAACATCTTCGCTTAGTACTCGAGTATTTAAGACTTTTTGGCACTACGCGGATAGGCGTCTCCATCAGTGTGTAGGTGCAATTGTTGATTTAACGAGATCAACGCTCGATTAGTGCCTGGTGACTGAGTTAGATATGGTCTAACTCTAAGCGATTAGCGCACCCTACTTTTGTTACGGAAAGTGGGTGTATTAAGTCAACTTGTATGTGGCCGAGGCTATGAATAGTTGGATCGTAGATGGATCTAAATAAATGAGTAAAATTGACTAAGTAAAATAGTAGTTTTATTAATAAAGGCATGGAGACTCGTATGTTGTGGGTGAAGACCCGTAACATGTCCAAAAAAGTATGAAAATATTGTAATCTAAGAGCGAGACTAATGTGCTAAGTAAATTATGAAAAGAAAAGTACTTCCAATTATCCCTACTCCTTCTCCCCCTCCCCCGAGAGACGTCAATCAACCATACCATCTTAATCGCAGTCTTTGTTGATTGCGGCTTAGAGATCTTCGTGGTCTCCTGGAATGTTCTCCTCGGGCACTTTCTCAGGGACAATTGCTCCAAGGATTGCGGCCTTATAGAATTCCCTTGTTGCCTCCTGCTCACCATTCACTTCTTTTATCCCCCACTGAGTAGGATACTTCAGTTTCTATGTCAGGTGGACGGTACTTCTTTGGATTGACGAATCCACGGTCGCCCGACAATCGCATTATAGGGAACGCCTCCCTTGATTACATGAAAGGACGAAACATAATCTATCCCCAGCAAACGGGTGGTTAAGTTAACTTCGCATGTAGCTTTCTCACAAGAATTATTAAAGCATGCGAGCGTGTAGACGCTTGGCATGATTTGATCCTCCACACCCATCGCCTTTAGTTCGTCCCATCTGATGAGGTTTACAGCACTACCAGCATCAACCAGTACGCGTTTCACGTCTGTGCCTTCCATCCTAAGTGTTATGACCAGGGCGTCATGGTGCGGGGTGATGATGTCCTCCTTGCTGAATAGGATCGTCTCATCTCAGGCATGACCCTGGTTGGGTGCTGCTAAGATATCCTTTGACCCCCTGAGCAATGTTGGTTCCCCGATTATCATATTGATGGATCTCTTAGGATCGGGAAGACTTGGTGGTACGTCCTGGTTCTCACTTCTAGTGATGGTCTGCTTTCTCTTATCGTTGAGCAGGTCCTTGAGGTACCCTTTGTTTAACAAACTCATGACTTCTTAGATCAATGTTATGCACCCGGTCGTGTCATGTCCATGGTCCCTATAAATATGGCAGTAAAGCTCCTTGTTACTCCTACCAGGTTCTGCCCTCTTGTGTGTTCTTTATATGATCTCTTACAAATTCCACGGCATTGACTCGCAGAATCAATTCTTTGAATCAATTAGGAACCCACTCCACGTTGAGCAATCCATGGATAATGACCCTGACGTTCTCTGTCTGTCTTGCCGCTTCAAAAAATCGTCCCTGTTATCTTTCCTGTTTCACTTGCCTTTGTCCCCCATTCGAGGTTCCTTCGCGTATCCCCATTTCTGTACTTGGCGAATGACGTCTTGGATAGCCGGTCGGACTTCCTCGGGAGTAGAAGACTCCTCGGGCTCTAGGCGAAGCTTCTCGGTGTACCTCTGGTGCAGGGCGTTCCATGTTGACACGAAGTGCTGAGTCAGACTCCATTACAGCTCTCTGGTGGCTAGGGATCCCTTTGATTTCAAACTTATGCCAAAGGTTACCACAACAATATTATCGGGAACTAGAGGGAGCTCCATGTGTTCCCTCTAAAACCTATCTAGATAATCTTTGAGCAGCTCGTTGTCTCGCTACCGGATCTCAAAGATATCCTCCATGCGCTTCTCCTGCTTGCGGGCACTGGAATGCGCTTTCTTGAACAAATCCTGTATGCTGAGTGAATGATTCGATCGAACCCATCGGTAGCTGCGTGTAACAAGCAAGGGCTCCTTTGGTCAGAGTTGAGCCAAACCTCTTCACTAGAGCATACTGGATTTCTTCCTCAGTAATCTTGTTACTCTTCACAACCGTATAGTATGCAGCAATATGCTCATCCGGATCAGTCATTCCGTCATACTTCAAGTTATCCGGCAAGTGAAAGTGCTTTGGTATGCGAACCGGTGCAGCACTAGCCTTGTAAGCATGCTTGTAAAATTTCTGCTCATCTATGGTGGTAACTTGGGGTGGAGCACCCGGCACGTTACCAATTCGGTCATGGATGGTCTTCACTCCTTTATGAGATCCTGAATGACATGAGCTCTCTTAAGATCTTGATTGTTGATTGTTGATGAGCCTCCTGGAGCATCATCTATTTTAAGCCTTCGGCTAGGCACAGATGCTGGCGAATCGTTCATGGGTGCTGGTCCTTGTGGAGATGCTGGCCTTTGAAACACTCATGTAAATATCGTGCCTAGTTTGCGAGACACCCCCTCGATCACGTTGTTGGAGTTTTGTTCCGCCTGTTCCATCATAGTTTTGAGAAGATCAGTGGTGAAAATTCCAAATCGGGATTACCTTCCAATGGGCGGTTGATCCCTTCATTACTAGCGACAGGGGTCAGCTCTTGAGAAGGATCTTTTGGCTGCTCTGCTGAATCCTTTTGTTGGACGCTGGGATCGTCAAGATCCTTTACTGATTCGTCCACTTCATCTGTGGTGTTGTTTGGAACGTTGTTGTTGTCGTCAGACATGATTGCGCCTTTTCCGTCGTAGAACACCTACAATTGTCTGGGTCCCACGGTGGGCGCCAAACTGTTTATGCTTAAATTTGTACGTCTAGGTTAAACAATTAATTATGAATGAGGTCACAAGAAATACGGTAAACTACGATGGAAAAGTAAGCAAATACGATGAAAATAAAGATAAATAAATAAACAAGAAATAATTGAGAAAAAAATACTCAGCGCTCTCTCCCCTCAAGGCGATTTTTTGGGCGATTTTTTGGAGATTTGTACGCCACCACCCTAGAAACGGCCAGAATAGCTGCTCCACCTGTTGGGCAGCCCCCTCCCGAGGTTGCTCAGCCCGGACCCACTCCACCCATTACTACAGCGCCCCAAAACAACAATCAAAATGGCTCTTGGTCCCATATTTTGAAGCCTCAAGTTCAAAAACTTGATATTGATCAACGTCTTTTTCGTACTGTTTGCTACTATCAAGGGCAAGCTACACTTAAATGGAAGACTTCCGAGGTGAAGAAATCACTTGTCAAGGAGCAATTACAATATGCAGTGCTTGAAAAATTTTCATATGGAAGGCCAGACTTGGAGAATTTACGTCAATTGATCCCAGGCAAATATGATATTAAAGGTGACTGTACTATTGGTTATCTTGTTCATCGTTATGTGTTGATTAGATTATCTTTGTTGAAAGATTATATGAATATTCTATCAACACCTGCTTATTGGATCAAATTTAGAGGGAGGTCTTACCCTATGAAATCTTTGAAATGGACTAGACACTGGAAACCTGACGAAGAAACTTAATGGCTCATGCATGGATAAGTTTTCCTAACTTACCTCCAAATTTTTTCCATTGGAATTTATTTTTTCGATAGCATCAGCAGTGGAAACGCCGTTGAAAGTTGATACGGCTGCTCTGAATAAAACTAGACCCAGTTGTGCTAGAGTGGAAGTTGAGCTTGATTTGCTGGCTAAGCACCCTATGAAGGTTGTGATTAATGAGAAAGATGATGAGACGGGGGAAATTACATCCTTTTGGGCTGATATTGAGTATGATTATCTTCCTTTGTATTACAAAACGTGTAGGCTTCAGGGTCACAATGAAATTTCATGCAAAGATGTGCACCCTGAGTTGTGGGAAGAACCAAAGAATGTTGGAAACAAGGTTGAAAGTGTTGCTCGTGACAAGCCTGCCCCTCCTCTCCCGGCACCCCCAGTTCGCATATTGACAAGTGGAAAGGGGGTTGGAAATGTTAGGAATGAGGAAGAGTGGAATAAAGAAAAGAATAAGAAAGCTAGGAAAGGGAATGACAATGCTCAGGTTACAAAAGGTGTTGTGAAGCCCAATGAAAAGTTAGCTTTGGTGCAGGCTGGGAATAATAAATTTTCAGCTTTACAGGAGGATGACACTCAGAAAGTTGGTGACTTGGGTGACAAGGCATTAATTGTATCAAAAGATGACGTTCCACCTACTAATGTTCAGAAAGGAAATGCTGCAGCAAAGAATGGCGTTAAGAAAAGTGTAACCAAGAATGGTGTTGCAACCCAAAAATTAGCCGGGAAAGGTACTTTTTATATTCCTAAATCGACTGTGGACTGGGTAAAATAGACATGGTATAATAAAAAAGGAGAGAATGATGGGAAACAGCATGCTAAACTCCAGCCTCAACAACAGAAGAAGGGTGAAAAAGTTGGTGAAACAGCCCCACAGGGAGCTTTTGTTACTGATGCAGCGCCTATTTCTGTTGTCCCTGTGCCTGTAAACAGGAGGTTCCTTCCATCTCTTTAGTGGCCAAGGTTACTATAGATGATGATGGTGATGCGAGGGATGACCAGCTGGAGGTAGTTGATTCGGAGGAGGAAGATGATGATTTGGTGGATTATGGGAAGGAGAGTGAAAAAGATGTTGCCGATCCACAAAATTTTGAAGACGATCCTTCTGATGAATACTTGGGGTTGGTGGGTGATATGTCAAAGTATAATAGTGGCAAGGAAGATAAGGAAAACAAACATCAACGTAGTTCAAGTCAGAAAAATGCAAGTGCTGAAAAGCCACAGGGTGGTGCTGACATACAAATTAATGTGGTTAATACCAATCCTGAGTTATCAGGGGGTAGGCCAGAAACTGATAAGGAGCTGCAGGAGCTGAAAGCAGCCTTAGATAGTGCTAAAAAGAAGAATTCGCAGCTGGTTGCAAAGAATTTTGAGCCCACACCAGCCTTAGTGCATGTTTTTTTTAATCAAACCGGCTGAAAAGCAGGTGGACATTGGTGATGATGAAGAGTTTGATACTAAGTCTACTGCTCAGAATTATGTTAATGTTGCTGAAAAGTGTGATATATTACCCAGACAGGTGGAACCACAAAAGAAAAAAAACCAAGCAGGCACGGGTGAAAAGAGGTGCAAGCGTTCCTCCAGCTCCTAGAGGGGTTTCAACAAGGAGGACAGTTTCCAAAGCCTCTCAGTTGCAATGAATAGCTCACTCATATGGAATATAAGGTGTGTAAACACTCAGCAGGCCTTTGATAGAGTGGTCACACTGCATAGGCAGAAGCACTTTTCATTTATTGCACTAATGGAGCCGTCTCAGCACCATAGACATATTGACAACTATCGTCTGTGGTTAGGTATGGGTTCTTCTTGGCATAATTTTAATGGCAAAATATGGGCTTTTGTTGATGATGAATATCAGGTGGAGGTGTTGTATGATACATCACAACTGTTGTCCTTGAAGCTGACGCACCTGGATAATTTGCTGGAATTTGTAGTGTCGTTTGTTTATGCTAGTACTGATCGTTTCACTCGGGTGGAACTATGGGACCTTTTGTATGACATCCCCATGGCTGGTGGGGGTGGCTTTAATGTCATTGTGGATGAACTTGAAAAGTTTGGGGGCCTGCCAGTTAATTACCCGGAGGTTGAAGACTTTGTGCATTGTATAAACACTTGTCAGCTGTCAGACATGGGTTTCAAGGGCAGCATGTTCACTTGGTGGAATTGTAGATCAGATGATGCATGCATATTCAAAAGGCTTGATAGGTGTCTTGTGAATCAAGCTCTTCAGGAATTATTTCCTCAGTTTGAAGTGGAGCACTCGATTAGGCAGGGATCAGACCATGCACCATTGTTGATTATTACTAATATGGATAGCCCTACTGTGAAGAATTCATTTAGATTTTTGAACTTTTGGGTGCAACATGACTCATTCCAGGTTGTTGTCAGAGAAAACTGAGCTGGAAACTTTAGCAGGGACCCTTTTTATAATTTTCAGTGCATGCTGAAAAAATTGAGAAAGGCATTGTCTGTTTGGAGTAGGGAGACGTATGGTGACATTTTCAGGCAGATTTCTATACTAAAGGAGGTGGTCTGGGTATATGAACAGGAGTTCGAGGAGCATCCCACTGGGTACAATAGAGAGAGACTCCAGAGAGTGAATGTAGAGTTGATTCGTTTTTATGCTCTGGAGGAACAGTTTTGGAAACAGAAAGTTGGTATGCAGTGGTTCAAAGACGGGGATAGAAACACAAAATTTTTCATGCTCATGTAAATGGAAAAAGGAAGAGGTTGCAGGTTAGAAGAATGCAAGATGCTACTAGTTCTTGTCTTGAGAACGATACAGACATAGCCCAGGAGGCAATCAGATTTTTTCAGGCTCAGTTTTCTAATGATCTGATGCTAAATGATTGTTATATATTTGATCACCTGCCTAGTCTTGTTACACAGGACTAGAATATTGGTGTTATTGCTGAGCCAAATGAACAGGAGGTGAAAAAGGCAGTTTTTGGCCTTCTATAGAGGGTCCTGATGGTTTTACGAGTGCCTTTTACCACTATTGTTAGGATATTATTGGTGCTGATGTGGTTAAAATGGTAAAGGCATTCTTTCGGGGTCATTTACTACCTCGTTACATCACTGCTACTAACTTGGTTCTCCTGCCTAAGAGAAAAGATTTTGCTACCTTTTCAGACATGAGACCAATTAGTCTGAGCAACTTCAGCAATAAGGTATTCTCCAGAGTAATTCATCATAGGCTCTCTATTTTATTGCCTAGAATTATTTCACACAGCAGTCTGGCTTTGTGAAGGGGAGGAGCATTTTTTAGAATATTCTGCTGGTGTAAGAAATTATGCATAACATTACTGACAGGGGGTAACCGGCTAATGTGGTAATCAAGTTAGACATGGCTAAGGCGTATGATAGGGTGCCATGGTTGTTTCTGACAAAGGCCCTGAGGATGATGGGATTTTATGAGATATTTATTGACATGGTGTATAGGACCCTGTGTAATAACTGGTACTCTGTGCTAGTTAATGGCCAGCCATATGGGTTTTTCCAGTCTTCCAGAGGGGTGAAACAAGGTGATCCTCTATCGCCTATCTTATTTTTACTTGCTGCTGAGTGCCTTTCTAGAGCTTTGAATGCACTGCATAGGGATGATAACTTTGGAGTCCCTACCTTAATCACCTGGCGTACGCGGATGATATGATTATTTTTTCATCTGCTGAGGAGGGCTCTTTGAAATTGGTGATAGAGACTCTTGCTAGTTATGAGCTTTCCAGCGGTCAAAAAATCAATAAGGAGAAGAGTAATGTGTATATGCTGGTCGGATTTCACAGTTGATGGATGACAGGGTGCTTGATGTTACTGAGATACCGAGGGGTGATTTTCCTTTCGAGTATCTTGGTGTGCCTATTTATTATGCTAGGAGGAAGAACTGTCACTACAATGAACTGGTGGAGAAGGTGCAGAAAAAGCTTGACTCCGGGACTGGTAAACTGGTTTCCATAGGTGGACGGGCGACTCTGATTTCCTCAGTACTTCAGAGCATGCCTATTCATTTGTTATCTGCATGTGACCTCCCTTCTAGGGTGGTAGCTCAACTTCACAGGATATTTGCCAAGTTCTTCTGGAGTAACACTGTAGGCTAGGATAGCAGGTATTGGGCTTCTTGGAAGACACTGTGTCATCCTCTGAATGAAGGTGGAGTTGGCTTTAGGAGCTTGTATGATATTTCCAAGGCCTTATTTGCAAAGCTTTGGTGGAATTTTCGTACCAACCAGTCTTTGTGGATGGACTATATGAGCAACTAATACTTGAAAAAGCATCACTCTATGGTGGTGCCATGGAAGAAGGGGACTTATGCATGGAAGAAAATGTTGCAGAGAAGGCCTGAGATGGGTCATGAGATAATTTGGCAGCTGAAAAAGGGCAATTCATACTTCTGGCTTGATAACTGGACTAGACTTGGCCCGTTGTATCATGCAGTTCCTCTTGAGTTTCCGTGTGATGAGATCGTAATGTGTGTCAATGAAGTTGTTGAGGATAGAGTATGGCTGGAGCAGCGTCTCAGGGAGCTATTGCCTGAAGACATTGCTGAGCACGTGATTCATAATGTCAAGCCTCTTATTTGTCCTGACCAGAGGGACAGGCCTTTTTGGATGCTGGAGCCTCGGGGCACTTTTTCAGTCCGGTCAGCTTATCATTTGGTGTGGCAAAGGAAGAAGCCAAGTGATCTCTACAAGCACATCTAGATTAAAGGTATTCCTTTTAAAATGTCATTTTTCTTATGGAGGTTGTAGAAATTTAAGCTACCCTTAGATAATATGCTGAAGAGGTGGGGAATTCAATTCCACTCTAGGTGTCATTGTTGTGTGAACCCTGACGTGGAAACTGTTTCCCATATATTTTTGAATGCGCCTGTGGCAAGATATGTCTGGAAATATTTTGGAGGTCCTGCAGGTCTTAATTTTGATGGTTTGCACTTGACACAAGTGATAAATTTATAGTGGGATGCTTCTAGTAGCCCGGTCCTGAGGTTGATTTACCATGTTATCCCCATCTTTATTTAGTGGGAGTTTTGGAAACGGATGAATAATTTGAGGTATAGTGGGTCGACCTCAGCTCATAGGTTGGTGTACCTTGTTACTCAGCATATTATCATGTTGCTGAGAGTTCGCATGAGGAACTTTCAGTATGCGCCTGGTAGGTGGAAGGACTTGTTGTCGGTGTTAAGGGATAATACGCCTAAGCTTGTGATGACAAAGTTTCTGTGGAGTCCACCTCAGGTGGGGTGGATCAAAATTAATACGGATGGTGCTTCTAGAGGTAATCCAGTTGTTAGTTCTTGGGCTTTCTGTGTTCAGGATGACAGGGGTGATATTGTGCATGCTTGTGCTAGGGAGATGGAAGATTGCATGGCCACAAATACTCAAGCAGAGGCAACTGCAATTCTTATGGCTTTGAGGTATGTGGTTTCTACTTCCTATGCACAAGTTATTGTTGAAACGGACTCAATGTTACTCAAGAACGCAATGACAAAAAATTAGGAGGTACCTTAGCAAATTGTGCAAATAATGGAGGAGATTTGTATTTTGATGGAGGGTAGAGAGGTGCATGTGATGCATGTGTTTAAAGAAGGGAATAAAATGGCGGATTACTTGGCGAACTTGGCGAACTTGATCAAGGAGATTTCATGGTTAATTCGTTTCATGAATTGGATAGCATGGGAAGGAGGCTGGTGAATGGGGATAAGTGTAATGAACTGTACATTCGCACTAGGCCGAGAAGGAATGTCTAGAAACAAGGGAGGTCGAATTTTCCTTCATGTTAAAATTCTTGTGGATGAGAGCATGGAGGCTTTTACTACTAACTTGGTTTTCTTTTTTGTAGGTACTTTCATAGTTGATGTGAAGTTTTTTCATCTTTTTCATGATTACAATGGATGTAGCATAGACATTAGTGTGATGTGAACTGTTTCAAGGCTACAATGAAGTGTAAAACATTGTTGTGTTGATTGCATGGAATTGGATTGGAGCAGATTTTTGACTCAACGAGCTATTGTTTTCATCACAGCTTGGAGCGGGCAGATTTTTGCTCGCCTCAACGAGCGAGGCAGCGGGTAAGAGGCAGCAGCGGAGCAATTTGGCATGCAGTTGGGAAGAAAACTCGCTCACTCAACGAGCGCCTGCAGCGAGCGAAGCTTGGGAGAGGCGAACAGATTTTTGGTAGCTCAACGAGCTCATTCAGCGAGCGACGCGAGCATTGGAGGAAAGACTTGGGCGCAGGCAGATTTATGCAATCCTCAACAAGCTCTTTTGAGGATGCAATCACTTCACTCATAGCCTTTCATCTTCGATGCTCTATCTTTAATACTTCACAAGGATTCTTTCCTAGCTTACCATGGAGGAATTCATTAGCATTACTTATATACTTAGTTAGTCATTTGTTTAATTTTTCATCAAAGATATTCCTAACTAGTGTGGTAGCTCATGTAAAGCAAATTACCAAAGTGTTAAATTTGCTTCAATTGGTGGTATTAGTATCATATGATGCTCAACCCAATAAAGTAGATGCGATGCTTGGGTATTTTGTTATTTTACCACTAGTAGCCATTATCTAGTCTTAGCAAGTTCATATTTCATTCATGATTGTAAAGACCATATTTATATTCTGTTTGTTTATTACTAACAAAATTAGCTGCTAAGCTATAAGCTTAGTGGTATTTTGCTTTAAAAAAATGAGAAAGCAAAGTAAATCTTATTCCTTGAGAGTAGCCGAAGTTGATGACGAATCGTGTGATATGTATAATACAATGTAAGGAGGGGTATTTATAGTTGTGATACCCAGTCCTAAATAAGGTAATATACAAGTACTAATAGGGTCATGGGCCTACAACTCAAGGCGGTCTATACTAAACCCTAACTAGGAGACTATAAATCCTATGCAATGGGATGTGTGCCCTGCGCCCTGTGACCAAACTGCCTAAACAGTCTTTAGCTCTAGGAGCGGGCGCTTGTAAGATAAGTCTAGACTCACCAGCTGGACTCGTATCCCCATAACAATAGGTGGCGTATTTTTGCGCACACACCTCCTGATCGTACGAATTTTTGGATGCTTCACCTCTGTTTGAAATTTCTTCTTAACAGGCAAAGTCCCACATCTGAAAATTTTTCAGGAGTGCTTTCATACTCTCCTGCCAATCTGGTGTGCAGATGCTCTCTGTGGTGAAAACTTCTTTGACTTGATAGACGATCAGTAGAAAGCCGCTGAAGAGGATAACCTCCCTGGCCCCCAGTATGTAGGCTAAGTTAAGGGCTTGAATTATGGCTTTATACTCTGCTTCGTCAATTTGTGCTCTGGCGGTTTTGCAAAATACCGTCCCATCGGGTGTCGTAACCCATAGATCGAGATCGACTTCATCCTTTTTGATGTCCACTTCAATGTTGATTTCCCAGCGTCCGGACTCGGTTGTTTCTTCGTTTCTGATTGACTCCTCCGTCTGTGGTTTCAGCTTCTCCAAGAAGTCTGAGGCGAAACCCTCTAGTTTCTGTGACTCGACGGCTGTCCGGTATTGGTAGATAATGTCATACTCTCCCAGTATCTCGGCCCATTCCGCCATCTCCTCTGAGAGAGTCCGGGTTTAGACAATACGGCTCGTACCTGTATGGAGGAGATCATGCTGACCGTATGGTCAAGGAAATATGTGCGCAGTTCTTGGGTTACCATTATCACGGCCGCGATAAACTGAAAAATTAAAGGCAAAAACCTGTCTCGGTGCGATGGTCTTTTGATGGCGTACTTTACGGGAAATTGTCTCCCATCCTCCTCTTGTACAAGGAATGCATTCAATGCTATTTATGAGATCGAGACATATAAGAATAAATGCTAACCTGGTTCTGGCTCAGTTATCACCGGAAGCTGTAGGAGTTGCATATTAGTCTGGGCTACGGTTAGGTAACTCTGTATCAGCCATAAGGGCTCCCTTTGTCTTCGCAGCACTTCGGAAAGCTGACATACCAATTCTGTGGTCTTGGGGACTAGCTGATCCATTACCGCCAAGCAATCCCGTAGTTCGTTGATCTCTTCTCTGAGCTCTCGCTTCATGTCCTCAAACTCGATGGATTCTTCTTCAGCCATATTTATTTTGGCTACCGGTCATACACCAAAATCCCTGCCACAGGTAGGATGATACTCTCCAAGTGAAGACCGCTCACCTCGTAAGTCAAAAATCTCGCGGGAGGTCGGGCATTTGAAAACTTGATAAAGTGTTGAGGGTACTCCCTCGACACTGTGTATCCAAAGTCGTCCCAAGATGACATCCTATGGTAGATTGAAATTCAATACCTAGAAGAAGGTTATGCTCATCACGCCCAGTATATGAACCGATAGAGCTAATTCTCTGACAGGATCTTCTCAGGATCCATTGTAACCAATTATCTTTCGGGTGTTTGAGGCTACTTGACGGCACAAGTCATTATTCTGCAGTACCTCCCCCTAGATAATGTTCACGCTAGTTCCTAGATCGACCATGGCTTGCTGGACGTATAAGTCGGATATTTCCATGGGCACGATGAGGTCGCCTTGATGTTCTGCCTCTTCCTCTAAACCAAATATGATTGGACCTTTCAATTCCTATGGCACCATTGTCCCCCGTGCGATGTCGGGTTCCATAATTGACAAGATTGTGTTGATAGTCTTCGAACTTTCGAAACCTGGTGCTTTGGAGCGTCGTGGTCCTTCTTCAATCAGATCTTTGAGGTGCCCCTATTTCAACAGATGCTCGATTTCAACCATCAAGGTTTTACAGTCGACTGTGGTATGACCGCCGCTGCGATGAAAATCACAATAGGGCGATGTGTTCCTCCCCGTAGCTCCTTTCATGGTAGGTGGCCATCGGACACTTGGACCTAATCTACCAGAGTGATCGGCGACTAGATCTACGATGTTGACTCGCAAACCAAAATCCCTGAAGTTACGAGGTTCCATCTGCATCTCTTGAGATCCTGATGCTTGGGAGTTGTTCTGCTTTCCGGCTCCTGACTGATTCTGAGCCTTTGGCTTCACCCTCTTTTCGTTCTCTTCTCCTTCTAAAGAAGTGCTCCCTGCTCTCTTCCTTCGCTCGTCTTCGGGGTTATGAGAGTTTTTTGGCTCCAAGTGAAGCTTTTCAGTATACCTTTGATGCAACGCGCTCCATGTATTCATGGGGTGCTGGGTTAAGCTCCACTGTAATTCCATGGTGGCCAACGATCCCTTTGAATTCAGACTCTTGCCAAAGGCTACCACAATGATGTTTTCAGGAACTGGAGGAAGCTCCATGCTCCTTCTGAAATATGTCAAGGTAGTCCTTTAGCAGCTCGTTGTCTCGTTGACTTCGAGATCTTCCATGCGCTTCTCCCGCTTGTGGGCACCAAAATGAGCTTTCTTGAACAAGTCTTGCATCTGAGTGAATGATTAGATAGATCCCATTGGTAGTTGAGTGTACCAAGCGAGAGCCCCTTTAGTTAGGGTCGAGCCAAACCTCTTCACTAGAGTAAACTGGATTTCTTCCTCAGTATTCTCTTTACTCTTCACAACCGTGTAATACGCATCAGTCATTCCATCATACTTCAGGTTATCCGGCAAGCAGAACTTTGGTATGCGGACTGGTGCAACACTTGCTTTGTACGCATGTTTATAAAAATTCTGCTCATCTACCGTGGTAACTTGAGGTGGAGCACCCGGCACATTACCAATTCGGTCGTGGATGGCCTTTATCTCTTTTATGAGGTCTTGAATAACAGAAGCTCCTTTGAGTTCTTAGTTTTTTATTGTTGACGAGCCTCCAGGGGCGACATCCATGTTGAGCCTTCGATTAGGAGTTAATACTGGTGAATTGTTCGTGGGCACTGGTCCTCGCGGGGATGCTGGCCTCTGAGACGATTCGGCAAACATCGCCCCTAACTTCTGGGATATCCCATCAACTATGTTGTTCGAGTTCTGCTCGGACGCGGTTTTGAGGATATTTACAAGGAAACCTCTGAATTCAGAATTACCTCCCACAGGTTGCTCACCTTCCCCATCGCTGGTAACAAGGATTGGTTCTAGAGAGGTGTCTTTCGGCTGCTCAACGGGATCCCTAGGCTGTATGCTGGGATCATCGGTATCCATTGCGGACTCGTCTATTGCGTCTGCATTGTTCGTTGGAATGCTACCATCGTCAGCCATGATTGCGCCTTTTTGTATGTAGAATACCTACAATTGCCTAGACCCCACAGTGGGTTCCAAACTATTTATGCCTAAAATTGTACGTCTAGGTTAAACAATTATTTATGGTTACGGTCACAAGCAATACAGCAACTTTAATATGTAAATATAATGAAAGCAGTAATGAATATACAAGACGAAATAATTAAGAAAAAGGCAGAGTAATTCTTATTCCTTGAGAATAACCGGATTCGGTGTTGAATCATCCGATGTACAATACAATGTAAAGACGGATATTTATAGTAGTGATACCCAGTCCTAAATGAGGTACAATACAAAGACTAATAGGGCTATGGGACTATAAGTCAAGGCGGTGGAATATACTAAACCCTAACTAGGAGACTGTAAACCCTAGGAGGCGAGATGTATACACCCTGTGTTCTATGCCCGTGCCGCCTAAATGATCGTTGGCTCCAGGAGTGGGTATGTATCCTCTGCACCTGGTGGCTTGTAAGATAAGTATAGTCTCGCTAGCTGGACTCGTATCCCCATAACAGTAGGCGGCGTATTTTTTCCCACACACTGCTGAACAGCAGATCCATTTGAGAAGTATACTACCCAGATTGGCTCTCCAACATGGTGGTCGCTCCAAAGAAAAATGGCAAGGGGAGAATGTGCATTGATTCGAACGACCTAAACAAGGCATGTCCAAAAGGCTTGTTTCCCATGCCCAACATTTATTAGCTCACTGATTCCACAGCAGGGCATGAGGCGCTTAGCTTGTTGGATGCATACTCCGGGTATAATTAGATCATCATGAATCTGGATGATCAAGAGAAAACCTCTTTCACAATGGGCAGGGGACTTACTGTTATCTGGTGATGCCTTTTGGGTTGAAGAATGTCGGAGCCACCTACTAGCGGCTGCTGAACCTGATGTTCAAGGACCAATTTGGAAAAAGTATAGAAGTGTATATAGATGACATGTTGGTCAAGTCAGAATTTGCCAAGGACCACATCAAGCACTTGGAAATAGCATTCCACATGTTGGATAAGTTTGGCATGAAGCTTAATCGAGAGAAATGCGCTTTAGGCGTATCATCAGGCATGTTCCTTGGGTTCATCATTTCAAACTGAGGAATCGAAGCTAATCTTGTCAAAATTAAAGCCATTGAGGCCATGCCAGAGGTGTTGAAGAGCAAGGCAGAGATGAAAAGGTTCACTGGTCGTATTACCGCATTAAAGTCAATTCATCTCTCGATCCTCAGAGCGATGCCACCAGTTCTATAATATGCTGAAGAAAAATAAATGCTTTAAGTGGACTGATCAATGAAGCCGAGCACTGTGGGAATTAAAGGAATACCTTTCAATCCCCCATTGCTGACGAAGCCTCACGAAGGAGAACAACTTTTGTTGTATTTTACAGTCTCGTTAGTAGTTGTGAGCGCGATCCTCGTATGGGAAGAGAAAGAAGTACAATCTCCCATATACTACATCAATATATCCCTCCTAGATGCGGAGACACGGTACCAACACATGGAGAAACTCACGATGGCGCTAGTTGTTGCTACCCGAAAGTTACGACCATACTTTTAGAGTCATTCGATTATCGTAGTATCATCCTTCCCACTAAGAACCATTTTGCACAAGAACTCTCGGGGAGGCTTGAAAATGGGCCGCAGAGCTAGGGGAGTACGACATCATCTGCCAGTCGCGAACGACCAACAAGTTAAGTTCTTGCAGACCTCGTTGCCGACTTCAGTATCGACATGTTGCCAAAGGCCAAAGACGAGCTGAGGAAGATGGGAGAAAACACCCTAGGGTAATGGACAATTCATACCGACGGGGTAGTGTCGGGCTTGATTTACTGATAAAACCTCCATTCGAGAAAGTATTCCGTAAGGCCGTCAGCTGCCTGTTGATAAAAGATAATGAGGTAGAATATGAAGCTGTAATTCAGGGGCTCAAATTAGCTTACATATTGGGGGCCAGGGAGGTCAGCCTCCAGAGTGATTCACAGCTGGTGGTCAATCAAGTAAACAGAGTATTCGTGGACAAAGACACTCACTTGTAGAAATATCTAGCTAGAGTGTAGGCTCTTCTGAAAAAATTTCATAGGTGGAAATTCGCTCAGGTACCGAGAGAAGAGAACACCAAAGCTGATGCATTGGCGAGTCTAGCAGCGACAGCAGAGATGAATTCAAATAGCCCAGAGGTGGTTGAACTGACTCATTCCGACCTAAAACGTCTTAAACTCAACTCAACTTGACTCGTCTGGGGTTGGTGCCATGAGTTGATTGAGTACTTGGATAAGGGAACTCCGTATCGACAAAAAGAAGAGCAAACAACTAAGGATACAAGCGGCACACTATTGCCTGATCCAAAGAGAACTGTATCCGGATGTTCAGCGACCCATTGGCTAAATGAGTAGGCCCAACGCAAGCCGACTACATAGTGAGAGAGATACATGAAGGGCATTGTGGAAATCATTCCACAGGGAGAGCCTTGGCCCGAAAGGTAATCAGAGAAGGCTATTATAGTCCCTGAGTAGAGAATTATGTGCACAAACTCGTCAAAGCATGTGACAGCTGCCAGTAATTCTCCCATGCACTTCATTAGCCAGCAGATCCATTATATTCGGTAATTGCGCATTGGTCTTTCATGAAATAAGGGATGGACATTGTAGAGCCGATGACCATAGCGCCTGGGGGCGTCAAATTCTTGTTCATGATGACCGATTACTTCACCAAGTGGGTCGAAGCGGCACCCTATGCCCAAGTCCTAGAGAAAGGGGTGATACAATTCATTCGGAAGAACATCATGTGTCGTTTCCGAGTTCTTGCCGAGATCATCTGTTGCAATAGGCCTTAGTTCGTAGGAGCCAAGATCACAGAGTTTTGGAAAGAGTGGAAAATTAGAAGGATAATCTCGACACATTACCACCCTTCGGCAGATGGCCAGGCTGAAATCTTCAAACAATACCATCATGGAAACTTGAAGAAGCAGCTCGAGGAAGTTAAAGGCAAGTGGCCGGAAGAATTCCAAAGAGTCTTGTGGGCCTATCGAACCACTTCGAAAGCAAGAACAAGGAATACTCCCTTTTTGCTGAAGCATGGAACAGAAGCCATGATCCCTTTGAAATAGGCGAGTGCAGTCTGCATCAGTCATTTGCTAAGGAAGCACCCAACAATGAGGCTATAACGGTCTCACTTCACTTGTTGGACGAGCGTCGAGAACTAGCTAATGCAGGCAAGCTAGCCTCGAATTGGGAAGGGCCATACAAATCCAGGGGATTGCTAGAAAAAGAGCTTACACCCTCAAAAACATGGAAGGAAAAACCATCCCGAATAACTTGAACGTCACATGGCTTAAAAATTATTATTCCTAAAAGGCCAGTAGCTATGAATACTTAGGATATTTACTATCTTTCTTCTTGTTTTATTCGGAAGGATAGCTAGTAATGTTATCAGAGTTTATTAAACTTTTACTCGGACCCTGCGTCCATCACTCAATAAAACTACTATTTCATTTTTAGTTAGTTTTATTTCAGATCATCTAGATCCACTTATTAGCCCTCAGCCATATTTTGAATAGAAGTAAAACAATCGCTCAGGCTAGATCAATTCTAGTTAAGCCACCAGAAATCGTACGTTGAAATCGTCAATTCAACAATTGTACCTATGTGAGATGGGGACACGTGCCTACACAGTATCGTAAAGGCTTAAGCACTCGAGTGGACAAGCACAACCATTCTCTATAAATTCAAAAATGCTCCCTTATAATGGACTAAAGACGTCCCCTTGTGGATGCGGGCCATGTCCAATCCAAAGACGTCAACTTATGACGCATTCAAAGTCATCACCTACTGATGCAACTTAAAAGCCGCTCTCTATAGGCGAACGCACAGAAAACTTAACGCCCTATTATGCGCATAACACCGCTTGACCACGCTTAAGTAGAAAGCATAAAACTATGCAAATATGTACAAACATGCATATTGGTGAACACCCATTTTCATTAATATCAAAGGCTCGAAATCTACACTTTACATTTGAACTTTGTATACAAGATCGGTTACAACAGGTTTTCCTAGCTATTACAAGGTCCCTGGGGACACAACCTAAAAGTTTTCTGGTCTTCAGACAGCCGCAAAAGCTCGATTTCAGTCATGGCCCCTACCTAGATGGAAAATGGATTTAAGCACTCCCATGGTATGCAGCTTTCATCACTTCTAATGCCCGATTGCTACATCGGTGCCCAGCTACTACACAAACACCGAGAAAATCAACCCAACTGAGGAAGCCCTAGTAAAGCGAGAGACAGGAGTGGAAACATCCCCAGAAGCTGCACCTAGTGTTGAATGCTCCACCTGAAAAAGGGGGCCTTCTTCCAGCATAAAACACGACCCATCATTGGGGGGACGTCAGAGTAACCCTCCTTGATTGATGGTTGAAAGTGGTGATGACCTCCAAACGACAGACGAGCATATAGGTACAACCCCTGCCAAACTCAGCAATAGCTCTGAAAAGGGCATGCAGAGCGACTGCAAGAAGGGAGAAAGAGGAGCCATTAAACCTTATTGCACCAACACACCCCTAAAGAAAATGGAAAGCCAGAAGATGAAAAGATTTGTCGGGCAGAAGTTTCCAAACTGTCGACCTCCTCGTGACAAGAGAAATATCACAGCAGCCGCTGCGTTAGAAAAAAAGTGCACCGTAATCAGTGCACATTCTATGATGAAGACATTCCGGAAAATGCCACAATGAACTCGTTCAAGTCTCAAGACATAGGGGTCTTCATCCTTTTCAACAAAGATAAAAGAACGAAGGAAAAAAAAGACAAACGTCTACATGATTTCAATTTTCTCACACATCGTCCACTCTATAAAATGGTAACACTTTGAAGAAAGCGAAGAACCAGGGTTAAAGATGAACATTTGGAAAGAGAGACTAAATTGTTTGTGGTTTTTTTAAGAAACAATTTATTCGAGAGATGAAGAGCTTGTGAAAATAAGCTACAGATAAAGGCCCTTTATATAGGCGAAGAAAGATAAATATGAGCACGAAACAGTCAAAGAAGTAACTATGGCAAATGATACGAAATGATTCGACGCAGTAAAAGGAAGGCATTGGGAAGAAGCAAAAGATTAGGAGAGCCAATTAAAACAAGACGCGTGGAGCTCTGGAAGGGACGAAGCGTCCATTCCAGTCAAAGTAGCTGCGAAACTTAGGGAGTTAGTGAGATATCTTTTCATATGTCTCCCTCGCATACCTCTTTCACTTCCTGAACATTTGCGATAACGCTTAGCAAATGGGAGGACTGGCTGTGTGGGTAAAAATACGCCACCTACAATTAAGGGGATATGAGTCCAACTTGCAGAGACTAGACTTACTCTACAAGTCATCGGGCGCTGAGGATATACGCCTGCCCCATAGCCACGACCGTTCATTAGGACGGGCCCAGGGCTGAAAGGCACACATCCCACGGCCTACAGGCATAGTATTTTACTATGATTAGGATTGGGGTAAACATATCACTATATACACCCCTCTCCATATTGTATTCATCATCAAACGATTCTCCATAAATCCGCCTACTCTCAAGGAATAATACTTCTCTCTTATTGCTTTCCTCGAATTTATATTATTGTCTATGACCCCTTCCTAAATTTATCTGTTTAACCTATTAGTCCAGTTTTAGCCATAAACACTCATACTTTTTTAGATCAATATTTATTAAGTTCTATACATTGTATGTATGAAAAGTATATACATATTCCATTTTGGGAGAGTTCTTCGAGTAGTTGGTAACTTATAGAACCAAGACTTGGCTAATCGGCCTCGTCTCTTATATAAATATGCATGAAGGGGTAATCCTAGATGTGTGTAGGTCGGTATTGTGACTGTTCGCGAGAAAGAATTTCTTACCAAGTAAGTTTGGTAATGCAGACATACTTGCGTGAATCCAGGTGACGACTACAAGGGAAAAATCAAAATAAACTATGCACGACCAAGGATGAACTTAAACTCGATGAACTTAAACACATAATCTACCGATGATATGAATAGACGTCTATGTCTTGTAGTGAAAAGAAAAAACTGCCCCTGTCATCATCGAAAAGCTCTTGGTGAGAAGACCTTCGAATAAGTTGTTAAAACAAATGGGGCGAGAAGATCGACCCGATCAAATAATTCTGAGGATTGACAGAAGGAACTGTGGGTAGGGATTACATACTTATAAGTTACTATAAGGTAATTACACATAAAATCTTTGTGGTGAAAAAGTATAGTAATGCTTTATGACAAACAACAATTTCATAACATATAATAAAAAATAACTAACTTGCTATAGTAGGTTAAATTACAAGGTCTAATAAAAAAATTTTGGGTGAAAATCATTTACACCCCCGAACTTTGCTCTAAAAATCAAACTCTCCCCTCAACTTTGAATAATAGTCATTCTCCTCCCTTCATCGTATATAATATCTATTTTGCCCTTGAATTTTCATTTTCTATTTATATAATATATTTTTATATTATGATATAACTTTTTAACCATAAATTTCTACCTATAATTTAAATATTATATATCTTGTTATAGTAATTTAAGTTCACTAATATTATATTGAATATATCTTTTCATGAATTAATTATAAAATATAATATCATTTTCTTAATAATAGTATTTTAGTATTAAGTGCATTACATGTATATCTGTGTACATAATGTATATCTCGCTATCTCTTACTCTTTGTTTATATTCGTATGTATATTTGTTTAAATTTTATTTTCTATCTTATTCTCTAGTTTGTATATAGTATTTTCAATTTAATTTTTTATAAATGAAATTATACAACAACAACAGCAACAACAACGACAACGACGTCGTGATAGTTTCATAAGTGAAATTATAATTTCAAATTTGTTTAAGTATAATATATGATAGTTTGAATTTAATGTAAAATCTACCTCAACTTTACTATCTTTTTTCATGTATTACATGCATTAAGTATATGGTTATGATCATTTTATTTTCAATTGTAAGACAGACTAATTTTGAGTTTTAATTTTATTAAAAATTACCGGTATAAAAATTATTTTTAACTTTTTTTTTATGTTTAGTTCATTATTTCATTACTGACGTCATTAACATATATATGTGGTTACTATTTCTTACTCTTTTTTCAAAATGAAAATAATATTTTATTTATTTTATAGGTTAGTCCATAGTATATAATAAAAGATTATCATTATATTAAAGAAGAAAAAAGATAGTAATAATTTATAATCTAGAGGGTAAAGTAGGTATTTTGAATGATTATTTGAAAAAATGGGGGGAGAATGACTATTGTTCATAGTTGAGGGGGGATTTGATTTTTACAGCAAAGTTAAGGGGTGTAAATGATTTTCACCCTAAAAATTTTACTACTCCTATAACTTATATTTATAAGTTTTTAATTAATGACTTCATTCCCTTTTCTCTCCTATTCTACAAAGCAAAAGATCCTACAAAAATCAGCAACAAATCTCTTGGACCATCCGCCGCTTCAGAACCTTGTACTCTTCCCCTTCTCAGTCATCTTCACCTTATCCTCTTAAACCCTTCTACTCCTTCCTTGTGCTCCCTCTTTCGAAACCCTTCCTATAGAAAAATATGTCTTGTGCAACAAACCCCATACTCATAAAGCCTTCTTGTTCATCCATGGCAACCAATAGTTGCCTCATATCTCTTCCTCCCCTTTTTACCAATTCTCATTATTCATTAAAACCCATTAATAAACTCCACCTTTCTTGCACTTATTCTCCTTCTTCTTCATTATCCTTAAAAAAGCAAAAACCCCATTTGTTCAAAACTTCAGTTTCAGCCATACAAGAAGAAGAAAACACCCTTATTCTTGATGGCCAAGAACAAGAATCTGCTGAATTTTTAACCTTTGATACCCAAGAAGAAGAAGGGGTTGTAGAGGAAGAGGAGTTTCAAGAACCACCTGAAGATGCTAAATTGTTTGTTGGGAATTTACCTTATGATGTTGATAGTGAAGGACTAGCTAGGCTTTTTGAACAAGCTGGTGTTGTTGAGATTGCTGAGGTAACTTTTTAGCTTATTTTACTATAAAGTTTGGATCTTTTTGAGGTTCTTGTACTGTTGGGTAATGTTGGCGTGAGATGAGTTTAGATGGAGTAATGCTACGAGCAAGAATTCATATGGCTGACCCCGACTTGTTTACTTACTTGTTTGTGAATGAGGCATAGTAGTAGTAGTAGTAGTAGTTGTTGTTGTATAGGTAACTGTTTAGCTTATTTGACTATAAAGTTTGGATCTTTTTGAGGTTCTTGTTCATTGCATAATTTGGGCATGAGATGGGCTTAAATGGAGTTGCATTACCCGTGAGGATTCATATAGCCGACCCAACTTGTTTGAGGATTGGGGCATAGTAGTTGTAGTAGTTGTCATATAGTATTAGGATGAGATGAGCTTAAATGGAGTAACATTACCCGTGAGGATTCATATAGCCGACCCAACTTGTTTGAGGATTGGGGCATAGTAGTTGTAGTTTGGGGTCTGAAGCATAGCAGCAGCAGTAGTAGTTTTCGTATAGGTATTTGGATGAGATGAGCTTAAAGGGAGTTGCATTACCCGTGAGGTTTCATACAGCCGACCCAACTTGTTTGAGGATTGGGGCATAATAGTAGTAGTTGTTGTTGTATAGGTGTTGGCATGAGATGATTTTAAATAGAGAAACGTGGTTAGTGAAATTCAAATAGTCGACCCCAACTTGCTTGAGATTGGGGAGTAGTTGTAGATATTCTTGTTCCATATGGAGCTGATTTTTTTTGTTTGGCAGGTTATTTACAATAGAGATACTGATCAAAGTCGTGGATTTGGATTCGTGACAATGAGCACGGTGGAAGAAGCTGAGAAAGCTGTAGAAATGTACAATCGTTATGTAAGTATTTCCCTAGCCCTTTTATGTTCTCGTTTGTATATACACCGACAGCGTAAAGAGAAACTGACTAGATCCAAAAAGAGTTTAACTTGTGCACACCGAACTGATGGTGCAAAGAATTTTTACATTATCGAGTCACATGTTGTACCTATTGTAGTAGTTCTGCCTTATTCTCAAGATTACAAATCTCACAATGGAGGGTTACCTGTTGATATCTTTTGGATGAGCTGATAGCAGAAAAATTTCTTTACGCTGTCAGTCTGTATAAGTGTTATACAGAAATATGAGTTAGATGGGATTTTAATCTGATGCTTACTGTTTTATACGGCTTTGTAGCAGTTTCTTGTCAAGAGACCTGAACAATAATTTAGTCATTTCATGGTTATAACATGTGAAGCACAAAAACTTGGGACACAGTTCCATTGTTTAAAGAAATATGAGAGGTCGTGAAGAAGTTAAAAAAATTAAGTGTAGCTTGCGGGGTTTTCCCCCTTCATTATTAATAAAATCATTTACCTTTATCCCAAAACAAATTTGTGGTGTAAGCAATAAAATGTGGGTGTCTCATATATGTTTGCTTATCTACATATCGGTGTAATTAAAAATGTGGTAGATGCATATGAAATTTTGATATGTGTAGACAGATACTATGACTTGTTCCTGGACTACTTGAGTAGAGTTTTGATGTTTTATTTTGATATTTGTAGGATATCAATGGAAGACTCTTGACAGTCAACAAGGCTTCTCCTAGAGGATCGCGGCCTGAGCGTCCCCCTCGGACATTTGAACAGTCTTTCAGGATCTACGTCGGCAATATCCCATGGGGTATTGATGATTCACGCCTTGAGCAACTTTTCAGTGAACATGGTAAAGTAGTAAGTGCTCGGGTAGTTTCTGACAGAGAAACTGGTCGGTCGCGAGGTTTTGGTTTTGTAACGATGGCAAGTGAAGCTGAAATGAATGATGCAATTGCTAACCTCGATGGACAGGTAATATATAGGTTCCTCACACACAATCAAAGTCCCTCTCATATTTGTTAATTCATATGATGAGTGATAGTAGCTTCATTAATTCAACACAAGTTGGTGACTTGGTTCCAACCGTGACTATTCTCTTTATCTCCTTTTTTTTGATATTTTCAAGCGAAGTTCATGGTTAAGATGTATTTATTTGACCATATTATCTTGAAGCTAACAATCCTGTCCTGCTGCTCTATTACAGAGTCTGGATGGGAGGGCAATCAGGGTAAATGTTGCTGAAGATAGATCCAGGCGCAACACGTTTTGATTTGGTCAGAAGTTCATTTGTTCTATAAACTTGGCGGTCACAATTCTGCAGCTACGAGTTTATTTAGAAATTTTGATTAGGTGTTTTCCATTTTAGCACTTGCTTGTAAGTTGTGAATTCCAAATTGTGCCCACTATTTTTTTTTTTCCAATCTCCTTTGTGCTTCTGAGGAACTTCAAATTGGTGGATGATTAGTGGCTTGACGAAATAAGTCTTTACCACTTCTATATTAACTTGCCGTTACTTTTAGGCATGCTGTGCTCAGTTGCTAGATGAATATAGTAAAACCTAGACCATTTCTTCCACCAGTGCCTTTCCGTAAAAGATAACAGATACCTTAGATCCACACACTGACACACAGGACCCAAGGTGTAAGATTTTATTACTGATAACTGTGTAAGATTTTACTACCGAGCAAGAAATGATAGCTGTGTTCATACGTTAAATGATTTAGTGAGGATGCAGAAACTGCATCTAAAAGATCTGGAAGTTGGAATTCCAGAGGCATCTAGAATTCTTCATGCAGCACAGTATTGGAAAGTTTTAGTAAAGGTAACACTGATGGTATGTAGCGCTCTTTCTTGTATCCTATACTCCGCTTCACCAGTAATTTTTAGCGGCTTTCTAAGGATCGACACGAAACACTGGCTGTCACAACCTTCACTCCACACGAGTTGTCCGCTCACATGAATATGTCGAGGCAATTGGAGATTGTCGTAACAAAGCTTGCATCCATAACTTGCTTTGCATTTGCAGGTGGTATGCTGAATGCCATTTGATGTGCAGTTGTTTGATTGTCTCGAATCATGTCCATCATGGTAGGAATTAGGATCACATTTATCATCATACTACGTAAAAGATATAGCTAATATCAAGACACAACCTTATTTCGTAAACAAACACGTCAAACAGGCGTCATGTTCAATTATAACCTCAATTATGACTCGGATCCAATCCATCTGACCGATCACCTGGATCTCGCCGTAGGCAGTAGTGGACTAAAAATGTACAGGTTCAATTAAACCTAGTATTTTTGACAAAGAATTATATACACGTGCGCGCACACACTGTACATGAACAATCATTAAAATTTCAATGCATATTAGATGTTGAACCTATAATTTAGGTCAATAGATTTAATGACAAGTATATAAACATATTATCTGTCAGTTTAAAATTTTAATCCTAAATCTGTCGGTGTTTCCACGATTTAAAAGCCACCTCTCCATTCACAAGCAGTTGAACCCAGCTCATATATCCAAACACTTACTAGTTGGGAGGACATGCAATTCGTGTGTGTGTGTGTGTGTGTGTGTGTGTGTGTGTGTGTGTGTGTGAGAGAGAGAGAGAAGAGTCTAAAATGAAATCAACATAACTAATTCAAGCATTCATTCTTCTGTATGACGGGGGGCTGTACAGAGAAGTCGAAAAAGTGACGCAACAAAATAAATAAGCTAGTTAGTTCTACATAAAAAAAAAAAAACTACGGCTACCCAAGACAAGACACAAACAGCTTTAGATACCGTTCAACTGTGCTTCCCGGCTAGTGAGAGGAACATAACGAACAGAGGTCTCACTCCGACTGCTGACCGAACCATCCAAGCTTTTGTCTATGACCTGGAGGTCTTGGAAATATGTTCCCACTGGAATCACCATCCTTCCTCCCGGCTTCAACTGATCGATGAGATCTTGTGGAATAGCACCTGCTGCTGCTCCAACATGAATAGCATCATAAGGTGCATGCTCTGGCCAACCCTTCCTCCCATCTGTAATAATCCGTAAATCCCATCAACATATCCGAGGAAAATATTCAAAGCAGAAAAAGAGAAATAAGATTACAAAGCATCTAGAAAAAGCTTAGTATAGATTCTTTTGATAAAGGTGGTGTCGAAATCAGCCTGTGTGCACCTCGACTATTCCACCAAGGACCTGTTAACACCCACCAATGCAAGTACCGGTAACTCTGCACACCGATGCATAGGCATAGGTGAAGAGATCACCTTTTGTCTCTGCTGAAATTTGGTCACTCATGTTTTTGCTAACTTCATTGACCGCTAGGCCACACACTTTTTAGTGTCTGCATAACTTATTATGCTTTATTATTTTGATAGGTCGACGTGCCATTATGTTATGATCAATACATGTAAAAACAAATATACTACTGAATGTACTTTAATAGTGCCATTATAAAGTAATTATGCTTTATAATTACTTTAAGCTGGTAGATTTCTCAATTCTTATTCCTGCAAGAAATATAAGAAAAGCTATAAGACATACCACCAACATGCAGCGAGAGGGACCCTTCTTTGAGTAAGGGAGCTGCTGCACTTTTTTCAACATTCTTCATTGACCATGCAGCCAACTCCGGGATATGTTCAACACCAACAGCACGACCTTGTGGTCCAACCATTAGTGCAAAGCAAGCTGTTAGATACCCAGTTCCTACATGAATCAAGCTATTAAGAAACTGGTCAAAAAGCTCAAGTAATATTAGCATCTGCATGGTTATGATACCCACATCAAGTTTCAGGATGCTAAGTAGATTGACCGGCATTTAGCAATACACCAAAACAAAAGATCAAGAATGAGCAGTAAACACCCTACCAAAGGGGACATGAGAAGTAGAACTTTTTAAGATGGGCAGCGGCTGTGAGACAGTTCAAGCAACGTAGAAAGCACTCGAACATTACTTGATTGATGAAAATCTAGATTATTTCACGCCTAGCTAAACCAACCAAACTACACTAACCTATCTTTCAAGCAGGTATAAGTAGTTCAAAGCTTTTAAAATAATTTAGCTTAGGACTTGTCTAGAGATTCAAATATGAGTTGGTCAGATGTCTACATATATTATTTCATCAAGCTTTCTAGTGAACCACTTCCTAGGATTTAACTGCTCTCAATCCAACCAGAGTTAAACTTCAAAAGGCTAATAGCATCTCGTAAAATTCTGCAATACAGAATAATGACTGTCCATGCATTCACAACAGCATGAACGATCCAGATCTACTTGTTGCAACACATTTGATTAATTTTATTTAGCCATTTCCCTCTACTTCCTACTCACAGAATCAAACCCCTTGTCATTGCAGCAAGGGCAATTACGAGAGATTTGCATTCTTTGAAAGTGACATACTAACCAAGATATTTTTGTGCATATGGATGACATGCAAACATAACACCGATAATTTGGGAAAATAAGAGGAAAAGGATCGCTGAGGTCCATTCTCAACCAAGTTTTAAAAAAAAACCAGACCCAACAAGCAGCGACTACTTGCCTCTACCAATTGAAAACCAATAGTGTCACTTCGGATCACCCACCACATAAAAACCTATGCAACTTCAGGTAATGAGCCCCATTCTTCTGAGCTTGTAAATAGTGTTTTCATATTCATTACTTACAAAGCAAATATTTGTCATCACTTACACAGTTGAATATGAACGACACATTCTAAAATAAAGAATAACAATTTGCTAAGAGATTGCAGGAGCAATGATGTCAAAAATCACCTGAACCGACATCAAGAGCATGCATTCCAGGCTGCAACTTGTCCTCCAAGAGTTCAAGACACAGCGCATGCATATGAGGTGCTGAAATGGTGGCATTGTAACCTATACTCATGGGGCTATCAACATAAGCTGGTGTTCCCTCAGGTACAAACAAAGCCCTATCAATAGTCTCCATTACTTCCACTACTTTCTCAGATTTGATCACTCCATATCTCTGCAACTGCTCAACCATTCCCTTGTTTCTGTTAATTGCAGTTCCACTCCAATATTGCTGTTGACAAACATAAAACAAGATTGAAATAAGAGATACATAATCCCATCTCATCGCCTGTTCAAGGTTGAAGAGGGGGGGAAAGGGGGGGGGGGGTGGGGTTGGTGGGAATACTTCGCAAATAGAACATTGTAACTACTGCCTCAACTCTCAAGAATAAAAATATTTGATATACGCTTAAGTGGGTCAGACACATCTTACACGAATTGAATGCCAAAGTTTACTTTCTGAACACATCTTACACGAATTGAATGTGATGTTATCATCATACTCCTCCATTTTCCACTTTTGAAAAATAAAAGGACCTAGAACAGTGGCAACAACAGGTTATGACTTCACAGCGGGGTGCTTTACTGGGAACCTAAGAAACTTATCAGGCTACATAATAAAAAAAGAAGTGATCTGCTTTAACTATGTTTGCTTAATACCACTTGGCACTTGCTAATCAAGGACTCGGGTTACAAATTTACAATAATATAGTGTTTGATTTGAGTCAAAATTTAGTTATCAAATTAGAGCTAGTGAAGCCAAGGAAATAATGCCTAGTCTAAAAACTCTTATATCAACAAGCAAAAGTATACAGCTTTGCTCGATCATCCCACATTGGTTAAGAAAATCAGCGGTTGTTTACTCATGATCTTGGACAGTTCCCAGCTAGTGGGTTACCTTCTAGTTAAACCTTAATAACAATTTACAGTACATCAATAATTAAGATCTAAACAAATCCTTGATAACCACGAAGTAAACAAATGCCTTAAGAACCAAGAACTAAACAAAGAATTTAATGAACACAAATAGTATATGCACTAAATCTTGATGTTTATACTACAAAGTAGTAACTAAGAATTAAACTAAAATGTAAATACTTTAATTCAGTAATTATTTAAAAACTAAAGGGGAAAAGAACAAATTAATCAATAAAGTTACTTGGAGAAATGGTATATCACAATATCACCTATTAAGTGGTTCTAAAAGTGACAAGATATTAACCCAAAGGTTTCGCTTCATCTGCATAAGTACTGATAAATAACAAACTTGAGAGGGTGTTTGAGTAAGCTTATAAACTGGTCAAACTATCTTATAACCACCTCAGTCATTTTAACAAACTGCCTTATCTACGCGTTTAACAAGTACGAAGAGTGCTTCTACGCTAAGTGCTTATAAGTCAAAATCAACCATAAGCCAAAGGTTGGTCCAACTTATGGATTTACAGCTTATAAGCAGACCAGTCCTTTTACTATTTTATCCCTAAAACATTTTGTAATCCACAAATATCCTTCTCAAAACAAAACACTAAGCTCCCTCTATATTCCCTTTTCTTTCATTAGTCCCTTTAACTATGAATATATTTCTAAATTTATATTTTTGCAAATAGGCATATTAGTCATTTTAACAAAAGATATGTTTACCGACACTTTCTTACAAACATACCAACTCCTTTTTAAAAGTATCAGCACTTCTATCTAAACATGTAACCTACTTATTTATGAAATAAACTTCAGCATTTAAAATTAGCTTTTAGCACTTGATACCTATCAGCCCTTTAGATCAGCTAAACCAAATGGGCTCTGAGTTTAGAATATTAATCAAATATAAAAGAATAGTGATTTTGGTGCAATGTAACTAGTAGTCAGATATGGTTTACCTTAATTTTTTCTTGATCGGTAATAAAGAAATTTTATTGAAGAAAAAGCACTAAGCCCGTGCCACAACACGAAGTTACATACTGTGCACCTCCTCAATCATATCTAACATAGCATCTACATCATGAACAAGCCCCAGGTTGCACCAAAAGGCTACAAAGAAAGAGACCAAAATTTAGGCTAAAGATATCTCTATATTTGCCTTCAAAAATTCTGATGTTTCTTTCGGTCCAAAGAGCCCACCAAGTAGCAATAGGAATCGTGTTCTGAAATTTTTGACTGTTTCCTGAGTTTGGACCCCACCAAATAGCAATAGGAATCGTGTTCTGAAATTTTTGACCGTTTCCTGAGACCATCTCTGTTCCAGCCCATCAAGAACTCTAAGGTGGATACTGGCGTAATCCAACTTACTTCTAAAATAGCAAAAAGCATGCCCCAGAACATGTTGGTGACCTTACAATGTAAAAAAAGATGACTATCATTTTCAGTATGCTCCTTGCAAAGGAAACGAGCTAAAAACCTTGCTGCTGAAGGTTTTTTTCAAGTGAGACAGGCTTCCCTAGAGCTAACCAAGCAAAACATGATACCTTCAAGGGCGCTTCATTGTGCCAAATCTTCTTCTGAGGCCAATAATTTGAATTGGCATGTGCAGACAGCCACTTATAGATGAATTAACAAAAGTTGTACCATTTTGCTGCCCTCTCCAGGTAAAGAAAATACATCTCAGATTGACCCAGAGAAACATTGTCAAGCGATTGAAACAGATCAAATGAACTTTGAACTTCCCAGTCATTTAGATTCCTTCTAGAAAGAGATTCCAACCCTGAGAAAGGAGCAAACTCACCAATTACAGCATTATGAAGAGAGGATATGCTGTAAATTTCATGAAACAAATTTTTCAAAGATGAGTGCCCCAACTCATGCATCTTCCCAGAACCTAATCTCCTGCCGTTTCCATGAACGAAATCACTTTTCATTGAACTTGCTCCACAAGGAGCGGATATGCTTCCAGACTCCTACAACATGGGCTGCATTTGAACCTTTTGTGACTGAAGGGCTTTCCAGACAGAACTTTTCGACTAGTACTTGCCGCCAGAGTGCATTTTCCTCCTTCGTGAACCTCCAATGCCATTTCAACAGTAAGCTTTCATTATGACGCTTTAGATTCTTTATCCCAATACCCCAACTCTTCTTATCTGTAGTGACATTGTTCCATTTGACAAGACAAAACAAGTTTGTTTGTTCATTCCCTTGCCAAAGAAAACCTCTTCTCAATTTATCCATTCTTTCCAAAATCAAGGCACATCCGGGAAAGAGAGACCTCGTGTAGGTAGGGAGTGCATCAAGAACACCATTAATGAGAGTGACCTTCCACCCAATGATAAATATTACCATTTTCCCCCAAGGGTAGTCTCAAATACTTTGTGGGAAAAGAGCCAATATTGCAATGCAAAATGCTAGCAAGCTGATGAATTTTGGGACATCATTGACAGGGTATATAGAACTTTTCTGCAAAATTAATATGGAGCCCGGATGCAGCTTCAGGATAGAAAGAATCATCCTGTGAATCACGGCTTGGTGTTACCTTAATTTTAGTGCAAGCTTTTTGTCTATTTCTCTCTCCACCCTAGCTTGTAAATCCTAATCCACTTTTGGAGCACGAACTACATGCAACTGTACAACATCTAGTGTGTTATCACTTCTGTCTGGATTATGTGGGCTCGAATTTCATCTGTAATCACTTTTTTATAACTTCGAAACTCGGTGGATAAGGCATGCGCCTCTATCTCTCCACTTATACCAGGCTTCAATTTGTGGGAGGGTTCAAACCATTGACGTGCGCCTAACGCACACTCAAGAGCTACAATTTTACCACTAAATCAAGGTCTTTAGGGCAGTTCCTTTTTTATTCTTAATCAACTCAAAGGTCTATTAATTCACTTTTACTTTATGAAACAATAACAAAAAATTAGCTCTCCATTGAACAAGATCATTTTCCAGCCCCATGGGAGCTCTTTCCTTTATATTCTTAATCAACTTGAAGATTTGAGCTCTTTCCTTCTTAATTTGAATCAACCTGAAGGTTTATTCACGTAATTTTGTTGTATATATTGACCAACAACAAAGATTAACTTTTAACCTTCGGGAGCTCTTCTATTCATTTTGCCAAGACCTATATAATCCGAATGGGAGAAGTGATAGCACACTAGATGCCGTAAAATGGCATCCAGTCCATACAGCAAAAGCGGAATTAGAATTCCGAAAGCTATGGTAGAAATGACAAAAAGCTTGCACTAAGGATTAAGTGAAACCATGTTTCGTTAAGAGTTGCATGACATCATAATCAACTCAAATTTGTCATAATCATAAGTTATAGAGATGAATAGTGAAATTATTGAGCTAAATTTGTGGCACTTTTAGACACTTTGAAAGTGAATAGCAATATCGTGATAAACCAAGTAACCTTATCAATGTAGTAGTTCAGAAAATATTCCCTTTCGTATTGAAGTGACTATAATATTTATACTACAACAACAACATACCCCGTGTATCCCACAAGTGATTATAATATTTATATTTTAGTTAATTGCTTAATTTTTCTTTTATACTTTGAAGTGTTATGTTTAATGTATTAACTATTTATGTTTATTAAATTGTTAACAAAGAATTGTTTGTTTAGTTCTTATTAGTTGTTAAAGCATTTGTTTAGTTGTAAAAGGGTGTTTGGCTGGGCTAAAGCCCGTGACCAACTGCTTTTAAGCGCTTTTTGACTTACTTTGGTGTTTGGCGAACACCAAGAAGTGCTTTTAAGCCAAAACAAGCTGGAAAGTGCAAGGAATAACAAAGTAAAATACTTCTATCAAACTAATACTAATAGCTCTTTGAGCCGAAAAACTGTCTTAGTTTGACCAAGTATTTTACTTTGTTATCCCCTCCACATTTTATGATTCCCAAAGAAAAACCTACACAACAAAAGGCCTTAACTCTACCCTGTTCTTTGCCATCCATCTATCCTATCTTTGCCATCCATCTCTACAATTGCGCTCCACCTATGTGGCACAACCCAATGTTGTGTCTCCGCTATCTTTCACCATTTTATTTTATGTGAATTAGTTAGAAAGCTAGAAAATTCTCATTTTTCTTTTATACTCCAACTTGCATATTAGAAATCTCAAAGAGTTAGAGCTTCATGCTATAAATAAATATCTCCATAATATTCTATATCAAGTAAGATCCTGACAAATTGGTGAGATATTAGTCCCTCCACTTCAGTTTATACGACACAATTTCCTTAGTGGTATATCCTAAAAAAATGATGCACTTTTATATTTGAAAACAATTAATTTAGACATGTTGTACACCACAAGTTCCAAAAGTATTACAACCACACAAATGATATACTCACTCTGTTTAAATTTATACGAACCTGATTGACTTGTCACAAAGTTTAATAAAGAAATGAATATTTTTGGAACTTATGGTCTAAAATAAGTCATTGGTATTTGTGTGCGTAGAGGTCATTTCATTTTGGGGTACAATGGTGGAGTTAAAATTGTTTCCTAACTTAGAAAGTAGTCATTCTTCTTGGGACAGTCTAAAAATAAAATAGGTTCACATAAAATGATACGGGGAGAGCAACTTACTATTTAAGACTATAACTTTCAAAAGTGTTCATTTATTTATTAAATGAGTATAAGATCAAGTTAAACTATGTACATAAATTAAAGCAAATGGAGTATAACATTACAAGAAAAGAATGTCAACATAAAATAGTAGTTAAAAGAGTATAGTGAGAGAAAGAGAGGGTACCTCCATCCAGGACAGAAACTTAAGATTTTAGTTGATGGCTAAGCAGGTGGTGACTACCGGTGAGTGAAGGTTATGGAACTATATACACTTATAGAGATGGTGACGAGACCAAAGCCGGATTTTAACTCTGGGGTTAGCTACGTGTAGCTTTTCTATACCGCCACCTCACTCCCACTTTTATTGAAGGGGTGATTTTGAGGAACAGCTACTTTTTAACTTGTTCGACAAGGAATAGCCAGTAGTGATAAAATTTTAAAAAGTAACCATAATTAGAAAACACAGAAGGTTTTTGAAGAGCAGTCGGAAAAAAAAATTCTTGAGCTTTGAACTAACTTCAATAAAAATTTATTGGGTTTAGGGTCACTTACCTTAGGTTCTGGGTCCGTAATGGTATCATAATATCTGATAAAAAATCGTTAAAAGTTGGTGTAAGCATTTTCATTAATTGTGTCAAATCTACTCTAGACTCTGACTCGTTTGAGGACGAACTAGAGTTTAAATGGAGGAGAATGAAACGACTTTAGCTAGTCGTATAAAGTCGTTTCGGGAGTTAGGACTCCAACTGGTGTGCCGATGGTTTTAAAAGCTCCGTAAGATCCATTAGGACCTTTCTGTAAAATTCTGTTTCAGTTGTCGGTAAAGCTTAACAGAGATTTTCGAGCTCGATTAGAGTAAATGAGCTCTTATTCAAAATTCAAAAGTTGTGTTAGGTTCGTACGGTCATTTGTGACCTGTATCAACTTTCGGAAGTGAATTCCGAGGTCGTTCATTCAATTTCGCGAAAATCCCAAAAGTTAAGAAATCGATATCTTTCTGTGGGAGTCGTATCTTGAGTTATGTAGATCCGATTCAAGTTCCGTCTTCGCAAACATGTCATACAAGTCTTGTATGACCTGTGTACAAAATTTGGGGTCATTCAGAGCTTCGTAAGGTCCTTTTTTAATTCAAAAACCAGCACCAGCTGTTGATGGTGCGAAAGTTGCACTGTAAGCAGCTTTTTTACAGTATAAATCGGCCCTTTTCAGCCTCTTTCGTTCCTATTACATTTTCAGCCCTTTCTAGTCTGTTTCTAAGGGAAATTGAGGTACAAAATCGTGGGGATCTATCAGGTAACATCCTATGATCTTTCAACTTCACTAATTCATGATTCTTAGCTTGAATTTCTTGAATTAAATTGGAAAGTTGAGTTAGGACCCTAAAATTTATGAATTAAAGAATTTAATGAATTGAATTCAAATATAAAAACTTATGATATAATTGGACTCATGAGATTATGAGGAGTCTGGAAATGTATAATTTATGGGCTTCCAGCCAAGCCCGGCCTAGGGGTATTTTGGTAATTCTTCTCTTTCTCCGTCAAAACATTAAATAATCATCTTTTAGGCACTTGTATGTACCTTTGAACTTATTTGGATCAGAGAGGGATATTTCTAAGGGACGTCGGGCAGGAAAGGAGGTTGCAGAATGAAGAGTAGCATTATCGGCCCAGGACTAGAGGTATGTGATTTTATCTGCTTCTTTGACAGCCTTTGACCTTTTAGATGATCTATTCATGCGTTCTTTACATGAATAGTTGTCGATAGGGCGTACTTACTACGCTACATCCTTGTTATATATTTTCTGGTTATGTTTTTTGATTTCTTGGTTGTTATGTCATCTGAGGGCATGGGGATTCTGCCCTAAGAACATGAAGATTCCGCTCCTTTCATCATATTAAGGGTAGGAGGATTCCACCCTAGGAGTATGAGGATTCCTCTCCTTACATCATATTGAAGAGTCGAAGGATGCCGCCCTAAAGTATGATGATTCCGCTCCATTCATTGGGCACATGTGATCCTATTGCACTATGATTGCATTCATTTCATATCTTTATGTATGTTGTATATGACTACAACGCCTATCTGTACATTTTCAGTTGTTATATACCATTACTTATCATTTCTCTTGCTAATTTAACTATTTTCTGAGTTAAGTAATATTCATCACCTACTGAGTTCTTATGATTCACTCCCTACCTGTTTCTTGTACTGTATTTTTTTTCGGCAAATTCTGCTGCTGGACCCAGTCAGCCGCAGCGTGATTGAGGGCCATGAACCTTTTCTAGCTGCCTATGGTGAGCCAACTTGCTCATTGAGGCCACGGGTTGTAAATATTCTAGTTTTATCTTATTTTGCTCCCTTTAGGAGATGCACTTATCTTTTAGACTTCTTAGATGTCATATCTGGAAACCTCTAGACTTATGTATTTTGGGTAGTAGATGTATTCATTTAGGCAACTTGTAAATATGTCAGTTTATATATAATGTGCGTCTCATGCGTGTTTTTATGTTATTTAAATTGAGTTTCTAATATTTTCAAGTAAAGTTTGTGTTATCTAAGTCGTTTGAAATCGTATGTCTTGGCTTAAAGTTTTTTTTCCAAATAAATAAATAAATTAGGACTTCATATTTTGCAATCCCACGAAAGTTCATGTAACTTTGAAATTCAAAACTTATTCAGGAATTTCCTTGACTTACTTCGAAGTGCCAAAAAAGCTTCTGGATCTCCCAGGGATATTTTTCAAAAACTTTTGTGCTTTTTATATGTTGTGTTTATTCTAAAACTTTGCGATTGCGAGCTATTCCTCGTTTGGCGCTCTAAAAGTGATTAGTTAACAATGTTTTCACATATTAAAGGTTACTAGGCCTTCACCATGTTGGGCTAACTCCATTATCAAATCATCAAAAAGCCCAATTATCATTTGGTCAAGGGCATTTATACTTATATACAATTTTGAAGCTTTAATTAGGGGTGTCAATGACTTGGTTCGGTCGGTTATTTTGAAAATTTAATACCATCCCAATTTTTCGGTTATTCTAGAATGTATAATCAAAATTTGGATTTTCAAAACCGTCCCAATCATATCGATTTCGGTACGGTTCGGTTAATTTTCGTTATTTTAAAAAAAAAAAAATTATTGACTAAGACTACCACTTTTGTATACAAGACAATAACATTGAAAAACATGTATCACTTTCATTACAAAACGCATACGGTTCTTGTGATTAAATCAAAATATCAATATCATATTACTTAAGTACTAAACGATATTAGAGATAACAATGATATCACAATCAATTGAATATTTGGCGAATGATACTTAAAATGATTCATTATAATATGAGGTAGTGAAGCACTTTACAATACCTAGTCTCCATATAACATTATGAAAGAGTGGGTAAGAATGAATTAAAAAAAATCTAGACAATTATCTATATTATTTCGACTGTTAAGCTTACGTTCATTTACTTTTTTAGTAAAATATTTGATTATGATGTATTGTTCTATACTGAATGAAAGTTAAAAGTAAACGTAAGTCGATATAAATTTGAAAAGAGATTAAACCTTTACCTAAGCAGACAAAATCTATAAGATGAACGCAAATGGTCAATAAAGACCTTCTACAATAAAATTTGTCACTTCTGCGGGAATTAGATTTTAAGGTATTTAGAGTTTAAAATGGCGAAAGCACTATACTATTGAAGCATATTAGTTTCAACTTTTAGTAGTAGTAATTGTACTATCAAAGTAGGTTGAGATGCTTTGTATTACTAATTTCACCCCAAGGATTAACGGCTAAAACATTTATGCTTTGTTGATTTTAGAATTAATTAAATTATATATAGTTATGTATATAAGTTTCATATATAAAGTATATTTTATGCATGTAAATTTGTCCGGTTCGGTTCAGTATTTTTCGGTTCTTTTTATAAAATAAAAAATCTAACCTAATAATAAGTGCGGTTATGAGTTTGCATAAGAACCTATGGGTTTATATTAAAGAACCTAAAAATCGGTTCAGTTCGGTCAATTATGTCGATTTTTTAAAAATCATTGACACCCCTAGCTTTAATTACAAAAGAAATAGCAATATTATTGATTTTATAAAATATAGCATTATTTTATATAAAACAATTAGAAAGAGAAAACCCTAGCCTCCACCTCACATCCCTCCCCCTATCGCCGCCGCCACCCAGATATGTAGAAACAGTACAAATACAGTCTGAAACAATTTGAAATGGTGTAGAATTATGCAGAAACAGTACGAGAATGTAGAAATAATGCAGAAATTGTCCATAAACAATTAGATATAGTTCAGAAGTAATACAAAATCCCAGCAATAATCCAAAAACAATTAGATATGGTGCATAAACAATGAAGATACAATATAGATACAAGTAGAGATAACAAAAATACTACTCCCTCCGTCCCAATTTATGTGGCACCATTTCCTTTTTTGTTTGTCCCAAAATAAGTGGCACCTTTCCTTATTTGACAACTATTTAATGTATCATCTCTATTTTACCCTTGTTGGACCCTACATACTTTTAAACCTACCAACAACTTTTTTATTACTCAAATCTTCTCTCTCTTACTTTTTCAAGGGTAAAATTGATATTTAACAAGGTCAACCTCTATTTTCTTAAACTCCGTGGCCGGTCAAATGGTGCCACATAAATTGGGACGGAGGGAGTAGAAATGATGTATATTTAAGAAGACATAATGTAGAAAAAATATAAAAATAGTATAGAAACGTTACAAAAAATATTTACAACATAACATTAGAAAATACTGTGGCGAAACAATGTAGAACACTGCATAAACAATGTAGATATATTAAAATAAGAAGGAGATGGAGAAATAACAGAAATAATACATTAAGATATAAAAATGATACATTAGAAACAATAAGATACATAGCAGATATGGTTTTGATACAGTATTGATAAAATGTTGATACAATATTAATACAATGTTGATATAACGGGAAAAAATAATATATCTAAACTGAAAGATAGTAGATTTGACCAGATAACCTAATTTCTTCATCGAAAAATACCAGATCTTTATCAGAAACATCAAATCTTAATGAAAAACACCACATCTTCATTAGGAAACATCATTTATAAACATAAAAATCATATCTCTAAAACGACGAAGGAAACAAGTAAGTATCCAAGGAAACTTAATAGGAGTGGATTGTGCAGTGTGTTTATCAAATTTGAACCACGTGATGAGCTTTTAAACAACCAAACATGTCCTTTATGTAGGTCTTCAATGTATAATACAGATGAAGAAGTGATTAACAATGTATCAACAGCTGATGCAGCCCGAACACGTGCTGATCATGTGTTCGATCCACCGAGGCCAATGACACGAAGCCAAGCCAAGCTGCTACACGATGTCCACATTCACTTGGCTTGGTCGAAGGAAAGCAACTACTCCGAAGCTGAGTACCCGAGCTCAAGAACTGAAGGCGTCATCTACAAGCTTGAGCTCGGAGGAGGGAGTGACCGAACCCACCCGAACACTCAACATCGACGCCGAAGTAAAAAGCAAATAACCAAAGGAAGAGCGATCGATGTCAAGTATGAGCAGAGCTGAGCAACCGAGCACCGCAGTAAAGGAACTCGAGCTCAAGTGTTCGAAGTCAAGTGTTCAGTTGAAGGAGTAACCGAACACTCAATAGACAGCCCTGTGTGGCATACTCCTATTAGTCTCCTGTGACCATTTACTGTTTTATCCTTAGCATAGCCTATAAATATTCCATTTACATTTCATTTGTGGGGGAATGAAGTTGTTGAATATTGAACATAGCGGTTGCTATTGAAAGTGTCTCCGATGGAGCCTAACCCCGACGTGGGATTTTAAAGAACTCGTGTCAATCGGTGTGAGTCGTTTGAACAGTTTCTTCGTGGTCATTCAATTTGTAAGAAGCATTGTCTTTCTTGAGGATTGTTGCTTAGTATAGGTGATTCTTTGCCTCCGATTCGTCGAGCCCGAGACTAGTTCCTCGCCGTTCTTTGAATCGAAGCAAGATTTGTCTTGCTTCTATCTTTACTTTTCTATTTTTCTTCCGCGTTTTTATCGTATCTAGCTTTCCCTCGGGTTTGCTTGCACCATCTTGGTATCAGAGCAAGGTTTGAGCTTGTTCTTTTACAACCTCAAATCCTGTTCGTTATATTCGTGCTTGTGTCACCAGTTTCAGCTTTCTTCCTTGTTGTTGATTGTTGTTGTTGTGGTGTTTACACCAAAAAAAAAAAATTCAAAAATTTTGGTTGATTTGTTGGTTGTTTGGATCAAACAACCATCGATTCTTGTTCACCATTATTTCCTGATTCCAACGAGCACCTGTCGTACACGATTGTCGACTAAGGTTTCGTGGTGAATTTTTGGACTGTTTGGAGCATTGTTGGTGACGAAAATCAAACCCTAGTGTGTTGGTTGTTATTGATGACGACTGGTGGTTCTTGATTTATTTGGGTGTGTTTTGTGCTTAAACTCTCGAAGTTCTATGAATTGAACCGTGTCCGTACACCGGAAAATTGTTACGTTTGTAACAGTGTACGAACACGAGGAGCTGAGTCTTAGCTCAAAGAAATTTGAACTGATTTCCTCCGTTGTTGTTGTTACTGGAGTTGAAAGAAGTAACCCAAATTCTGTTGAAACTTTGGTCAGTGAACGAAGCTAAGTGTCCGTACGCCGGAGCAAAATCTTCAATGTTCCATTGAAGAAGAAAGAGGTAAAGTGTAAAGATCAAAACCCCGGTGAAAAGTTGTCGGCTAGAAAAGGGAATTGGATAAGGTAAAACCCTATCCATACCAAGGAGGGACCACTATTGTACGGACAAGAGTTTGTGTGATCGAAAGGGATTCCGAAGAGGAATCGAAGGGTAGATTCTCCTAGGTTTTCACTTTTTCTGTGTTCGATAAATCTAGTTAGTGGATCTCTGGAGTAACTCTTCCTACTCGAGGTTGTACTAACTCATTTGAGCGTGTAGGAACCCGTGCGTGGGTGACCGAAGTCCAATTTCATAGAAATTCTTTGACTTTCGAAGCGCAGAGTAAATAGCGTCCGTTCCATCGAGTCGTATCAGTTCACTCATCCCGAGGAGACATTGTAACTTGTCAAATTCGAAGGAACTGAGAGAAGTTGATCAACCGAGGAAGCCATTGGCTACAAGTTCTTGAGTGACCAAAAACCGAACCCATAACTTGAGTGGACCCGAGTGCCACCCATCAAAGGTGAGGGAGTATGTGAGGTGATTTCTAACCTTAACATTTTATTTGGTCATTAATTTGTGCAGGTACCATGGATGGGAATGGAGGCGATGGCAAAGGCATTGAGAAGCCCAAAGTTTCGTTAGCTGACCTCATGGCTGCGATACAAGGCATCAGTGCCGAAGTAAGAGGAGTGAGTGCTCGAGTAGCTCAACTCGAGCAAGGGAGTGCGTCCGTGGACTTAAATGGGTCCGGCGCTGGAAATAGCAACTCCACTCCGATGAAACCTGAGTTGTTTGCTGAGCTTGTTCGACTACATCAGTTGAAGATCGAGGCTGTTTGAAAGGAAGTTTTGGGCAATCCCCAATCACAACAAAACTTGGGCAATCCCCAAGCTAGAAATCAACACTTGGGCATTCCCCGAAGTGAAAGAGTACCACTTCCAATGGCCCGAAGACAAATTGAGGTCGTTGATGAAGAGGTAGACGAAGGAGAATTTCCTGATGCCAAACCTGAATATGAGCCACTGTTCGTTCAACGAAGGCAGGCTCACCGGGGTCGTGGAAATTTTCGAGGTCGAGGCCGAGGTGAAAATGTTGAACGACATATCGAGCGTGAGGCGGATGACTACTATGATGAGTATCCCGAACCAATTCGAGGTGCTCGAGATTCAAACTTGAACAGTGTCAACATCACTATTCCACCCTTTAAAGGAACTAGTGATCCGGATGAATATCTTGAATGGAAGCTTAAAATGGAGCGAATCTTCGAAACTAATGAGATGACCGAAGAGAGAAAAGCTGCCCATGCCATTGCTTCGTTCGAAGCGTATGCATCTACATGGTGGGAAGCTGACAAGAGGCATAGACGGAGGAATGCCTATCTCGAAGTCATTACTTGGGCACAGTTGATGAGAGCGATGGATGCTAAGTACTTGAGTGCCAAGTATAGGCAGACTAAATTTCAAATGCTCTATGAGTTGAAGCAAGGGTCCAAGTCAGTTCAAGAGTATCATGATGAGTTCTTGAGAATTCGATTGAGTCTTGATCTGGATGAAGATGAAGAGCAAGCCACTATTCGGTTAAAAAATGGCTTGGCTCGGGAGGTGTCATCTCAATTGAGGCTACACGTATATCACACGGTGGAAGATATGTTCGAAGCTGCTACCGAAGCTGAAAAATGGATTAAGGATGATAAAGAAAACCGGTATCGAGGAGTCACTACTTCTACTCCTTTGAACCGAGGTAAAGAATGGAAGAGTCCTAATCCAACAAGTGCTAACACTGTTCGAGATTCGAAAAAACCCTTCGAAAGGGGTGTGACCGTTAATCAATCAAGAGAGGCGGGAGGTAAAGTTCAACTTAATTCTCCTAGTGCTTCAAGTATTCAGTGTCATAAATGCAAAGGTTATGGTCACATGGCAAAAGAGTGTCCAACTTGCAAGGTTATGCTTGTGCTCGATAATGGAGATATTTGTGAGCAAGCGAGTGACACCGAGGAGGAATTTATCGAGGAGATTGACCGAGCTGAACATGATGATGGTTGTGAAGCTGACGAAGCTGATCATCTAGAAATGTTTCTTGTAGTTCGAAGGAATTTGAGCTGCATGACTCTCGAAGAAGAGGACAACCAAAGAGAAAATCTTTTCCATGCCCGATGTCGAGTGAGGGGGAAGGTGTGTTTGATGATCATTGATTCGGGTAGTTGTGCAAATGTAGTGAGCCAAACTTTGGTTTCACAATTGGGACTACCTACTTTGAAACATCCCCATCCTTACAAATTACAATGGTTGAATGAATTTGATGATGGTCGTGAAACTGCCGAAGCTGATCATCCAGAAATGTTTCTTGTAGTTCGAAAGAATTTGAGCTGCATGACTCTCGAAGAAGAGGACAAACAAAGAGAAAATCTTTTCCATGCCCGATGTCGAGTGAGGGGGAAGGTTTGTTCGATGATCATTGATTCGGGTAGTTGCGCAAATATAGTGAGCCAAACTTTGGTTTCACAATTGGGACTACCTACTTTGAAACATCCCCATCCTTACAATTACAATGGTTGAATGAGTGTGGAGAATTGAGGGTTGTCAAACAAGTGTGGGTCAAATTTAGAGTTGGAGAATATCAAGATGAGATGTTGTTCGATGTGGTGCTGATGAAAGCTTGTCATATGCTATTGGGACGACCATGGCAGTATGATCAGTCGGTTGTTCACAATGGAAGATCCAACACTTACACTATAAAGTTCGAAGGGAAGAGTTTCATACTCAAACCCTTGTCTCCGAAACAAGTCACCGAGGACTATAAACGGATGAAATAATTGAAAGAAGCGGCCAAAGCTAAGCTTCCGATGGGAACAAAAATTGTGGCCGAAGACAAAGACTCACCGCCCGAAGTAATAATATTTGTGCAATTATGCTACCGGGTGAGTATCTACGAGGCAACGATAACGGTCAAATGATGATTTGCCTCGTGCACAAGGATATCTTTCTAAACTCTAATGATGATTTTTCTAACAATAACCCATTGCCTAGTGCTGTACAAAGTGTTTTGCAGGACTTCGGAGACATGTTTCCCGAAGAAATGCCAGGTGGATTACCTCCGTTGAGAGGAATGGAGCACCAAATTGACTTCGTACCGGAGTCCCAGATCCCCAACAAACCTGCATACTGGTGTCCTGAAGACACCAAAGAGCTCCAAAGGTAGGTTGATGAGTTGCTGAACAATGGCCTTGTTCGATAGAGCTTGAGTCCTTACGCCGTTCCTATTATCCTTGTCCCGAAGAAAGATGGAACATGGCGAATGTGCGTTGATTGCCGAGCAGTCAATAAAATAACGGTAAAGTATCGTCATCCTATCCCTCAATCAGATGACATGTTAGACGAGTTAAGTGGTTATTCATGCTTTACGAAGATAGACCTCAGGTCCCGTTACCACCAAATCCGAATGAAACACGGAGACGAGTGGAAAACTGCATTCAAGACCAAATTCGGTCTCTATGAATGGTTGGTGATGCCTTTTGGCTTATCCAATGCACCGAGCACATTCATGCAACTGATGAACCATGTGCTCAAACCGTTCATAAATAAGTTTGTTGTCGTTTACTTCGATGACATACTTGTTTATAGTAAAATTGTGGACGAACATGTCGAACACCTAAGGCTAGTGTTTGATAAGCTTAGAGAAGAGAAGTTATATGCTAACTTCAACAAATGTGCCTTTTGTGTCGAACGAGTAGTCTTTCTAGGATTCGTTGTCAGTGCTAATGGTGTCGAAGTCTACGATTCAAAAGTCAAAGCCATTAAAGATTGGCCAACTCCAACCTCGATATCACAAGTTCGTAGCTTCTATGGCTTAGCTTGCTTTTACCGAAGGTTTGTGCGCGACTTTAGCACCGTGGCAGCTCCTTTAACCGAGCTGGTTAAGAAAGACCATCCATTTGTGTGGGAAGAGTCCCAAGGGAGGGCTTTCCAAGAGTTGAAATGGAGGTTTTGCTCTGCCCAGTTGTTGCAACTCCCTGACTTCGGCAAAGCATTCGAAGTCGAGTGTGATGCGTCCGGAGTAGGGATCAGAGGAGTGCTTATGCAAGAATCAAAGCTGATCGCTTACTTTAGCGAAAAGCTTAAGGGTGCAACTTTCAACTACTCTACATATGACAAGGAGTTGTATGCCCTGGTTCGAGCACTCGCCCATTGGCAGCATTATTTGTGGCCTCGAGAGTTTGTGATTAAAAGTGATCATGAATCTTTGAAACATCTCCAAGGTTAGGAAAAATTAAACTGAAGGCATGCCAAATGGATTGAATTCATTGAGAGTTTTCCCTATGTAATTCATTACATAAAGGGAAAAGACAATGTTGTGGCCGATGCGCTATCAAGGAAATTTTCCTTAGCGACCACTCTCGCCTCTAGGCTCATAAGATTTGAAAGCATCAAGTCAATGTACGAAGATGATCCCAAGTTAAAATGCGTTCGAGACACAATCTTGAGTGGCCGAAGGGTTGAGAAATATCAGTGGCAAGATGGCTACCTCTTCAAGAATGGGAGGGTTTATGTGCCAGTGTCATCGTGGAGAGAGCTCTTAGTTCGAGAAGCTCACTCCGGAGGCTTGATGGGACACTTCGGTGTCGACAAAACTCTTGGTATCTTAACCGAGCAGTTCCATTGGCCCAAAATGCGACAAGATGTGGAAAAGCTTTACAACGCTTGTCTCGTTTGCAAGAAAGCTAAATCGAAGTCCAACCCTCATGGTTTGTATACCCCGTTGCCTGTGCCTGATCGACCTTGGGTTGATATATCTATGGACTTTGTGTTGGGGTTACCAAGGTCGGGGGAGGACATGATAGCATCTTTGTTGTCGTGGATCGATTTTCCAAAATGACTCACTTTATTCCTTGCAAAAAGTGTGATGATGCACAGCATGTAGCTATTTTGTTTATTTCTAATGTGTTGAAATTGCATGGTATGCCTCGTACTCTTGTGAGCGATCGAGACTCAAAGTTCTTGAGTCATTTTTGGAAATGCTTGTGGGGTGCCCTCAGCACCAAACTACTATTCTCGACGTCTCACCATCCTCAGACTGATGGACAGACCGAGGTAGTTAACCGAACCTTGGGATCTTTGCTTCGAGCAATGACCAAAGGCAAGGTCGGAAACTGGGCAGATCGTTTGCCCATGATGGAGTTTGCACACAATTGAATGGTGCATCGAATGATAAATATGACCCCGTTCGAATGTGTGTATGGTTTTAATCCTTTGATTCCACTTGATTTAACCCCATTGCCTCGAGATTCTGTTATTAATTTTGAAGGTACTCATCGAGCCACTGCCTTGATCGAGTTGCATGCAAAGGTGAAGAAGAACCTCGAGGAAGCTTATGCAAAGATTGCATCGAAGAAAAACAAGGGGCGTAAAAAGCTGGAATTAAGGAAGGGAGATTGGGTTTGGGTTCATTTCCGAAAGGAACGCTTCCCAAACCAAAGGCAAGGAAATGTGGCTCCTCGAGGGGATGATCCATTCCAAGTGCTGAGAAAGATCAACAACAATGCTTATGTGATCGACCTCCCTAGTGAGTATAATGTGTCTTTCACCTTTAATGTTGCTGACTTAGTTCCTTGTGTTGTAGGTCAAACTTTGGAGGATGGAAAAGGCTCGATTTCGAAGACGAAATCTTCTCAAGAAGGGGAGGATGATGCAGCCCGAACACGTGCTGATCATGTGTTCGATCCACCGAGGCCAATGACACGAAGCCAAGCCAAGCTGCTACACGATGTCCACATTCACTTGGCTTGGTCGAAGGAAAGCAACTACTCTGAAGCTGAGTACCCGAGCTCAAGAACCGAAGGCGTCATCTACAAGCTTGAGCTCGGTGGAGGGAGTGACCGAACCCCACCCGAACATTCAACATCGACGCCGAAGTAAAAAGCAAATAACCAAAGGAAGAGCGATCGATGTCAAGTATGAGCAGAGCTGAGCAACCGAGCACCGAAGTAAAGGAACTCGAGTTCAAGTGTTCGAAGTCAAGTGTTCGGTTGAAGGAGTAACCGAACACTCAATAGACATCCCTGTGTGGCTTACTCCTATTAGTCGCCTATGACTATTTACTGTTTCATCCTTAGCATAGCCTATAAATATTCTATTTACATTTCATTTGTGGGGGAATGAAGTTGTTGAATATTGAATATAACGGTTGCTATTGAAAGTGTCTCCGATGGAGCCTAACCCCGACGTGGGATTTTAAAAAACTTGTGTCAATCGATGTGAGTCATTTGAACATTTTCTTCTTGGTCATTCAATTTGCAAGAAACATTGTCTTTCTTGAGGATTGTTGCTTAGTATAGGTGATTCTTTGCCTCTGATTCATCGAGCCCCAGACTAGTTCCTCGTCGTTCTTTGAATCGAAGCAAGATTTGTCTTGCTTCTATCTTTACTTTTTTCTGTTGTTCTTCTGCGTTTTCATCGTGTCTAACTTTTCCTCGGGTTTGCTTGCACTAGCAGCGGAGGCGCATGGTGGTGGAAAGGAGTTTAAACAACGTAACAGTAGTTTTAGGATTGAGATCAGCAGTGTAAGTCGTGGTGGTGGTGGTGATGATTCCTCTACCTGTGGTGGTCAGAAGTAGTGGCAGTGGTAGTGGTGGTGGTGGGGGGGAAAGGAAGTGAAATCGGAGAAGGAGGCTAGGGTTTTTATCTTTTACTATGTTCTACCCTAATTTGCTACGTTTTGTATTTAAGTTCTCCTTTCCTCTATATTGGATAACTGTTCTAAAATGTCTCTATATTTTGTAAAAAACTTCTCAAAATTATACTTTTGTGTAAATTTTTCTATGGTCAAAGGACAATCTCGCACAGTAAGATATGTAGAAATACTCAAGCTTTTGCACCAACTAACCTTCTGGTTCATTACTCTTTAACACTTTCAATCCCATAAGAAAATTATTTATCTTATAACTCTGGTTGTCAAAAGTTATCAAATATCCTAACAAATCACTAGCCTTGTTATGTCGGCGGAATATTAAAGTTTCAGTAGGGTTTGTTAGGTGTTTTTTGACAAAATAAGAGAATTGAGGAGAATAGTGGTCAAAGCTGAGTGGACACGTGGCAGCGAGGGATTAGAGTTCAAATGGAGGGCAGGGATCACATATCATAGGCGGTGGAGAATCAAAGGCTGGGATGAGTTGGGTAGTTAGTTAAAAGAATCTTGGACCGGGCTGATGAGGCAGTTTTGGATCACAAATTCAGTTACTGAATTTCCTTATCTCTCTTTTAGCTTGTAACCCTTTTCCTGTTCTTCTTTTATTACTTAGCCATTTTAATTCATTGTAATTGCAAAAACAATCATAAATACAAATAATTTTCATTTAAGTTTAATTCTTGCTAAGTAGATCATTACAATTGGTATCAGAGCTAAATCTTGACCTTGTGTATATGGTTGAAAATACAAGATTGAAGAGTACTGAGGAGCACATCAACAGGGTTGAAACCCTATTACAGAATTTCATGTCAACGACTAATCTAACATATGGAGGAAAATTCCACCCAGCTGCAGTAAACGAACTCCAAATTAGAGGAATTGGGGGGCCTAGATGAGTTTGATTGTCCAGAAACTCTGCAACCCTCAAGATTCATCACCCACTCCTGTAGGCCCAACCCAAGAACAACACAGGCCCATAAGAGCTGAAATTCAAGAAATCACACCTATAAGAGACTAGGTAGATCAATTCATGCCAAAATTCAAATATCCATATTACAATGGCAGTGATGACCCTAGAGCTTGGTTGAGAAAATGTGAGAAGTATTTTAATCTGTATAATGTAATTGAACCTAAAAAGAAATTGGAAGTGGCTTCTATGCATTTAGATGGGAGGGCTGAATCTTGGTTCTATGCATTTCAGATTAGTAGGGGAGTAGTTAGGTGGGGTGAATTCACTATTAAAATTTGTAAAAGGTTTGTTGAACTGGAAAGTGACACTTTGGTTGAGAAATTTAACAAGATCACACAGAAGGGAACTGTAGGGGAATATTTGGATGAAGATAAATGAAGATATTAAATATACAGTCGGGTTAATGACCCCATTCACTCTTAGCCAAGCTGTTGACCAAGCCAAGCATCAAGAAAGACTCATTAACTCATGGAATAAGAGGAACAGGACCCCATGGTCTAGGAGTTTTCAATCTAATCATCCCATGATACCCTCCACCAGCAAGAACCCTAATCAGTGGAGTAAGGAAGGGGCCAAGTGGTAATAGATTGAGAAGTAAGGCACACTAATGGCTAGAACCAGAACACCAAGTTGATTGAGTACAGGAGGGTCAATGGCCTATGTTATAAGTGTGGGAAGAAATACATATTTGGGCTCAAGTGCAAAGGAAGACAGTTGAATGCTATGTATGGGAAAGAATATAGGGAAATGATATATAAGAAGAAGAGGAATTACTACTAGAAGGGACCACAGACCAAATGGAAGATGGAGCTATAATCTTAAATGCATTCTCAGGTACAATAGTTCCCAGCACTATCGGATTAAGAGGACAAGCCAAGAAAGTACCTCTCACAATACTGGCAGACTCAGGCAGCACACACAATTTTTTAGACTACAATATAACTAGACAAATTGGTTGTGTGATGGAGGATGATATTCCCATGAGGATGACAGTAGCAAATGGTAATCATTTAGTAAGCATACATGTGTGTCCAAATTTTTCATGAAAGATTCAGGGCACTGAATTTGTAGACAAAGTGAGACTGATCAACTTGGCAGGCTGTGATATGGTATTAGGTGCTGACTGGATGAGGTTGCATAACCCAGTCAAGTTTGATTTTGTGGAGTGTAAGTTATAGGTCAGAGTTAACGGAAAGAAGGTGATGTTGAAAGGAATACAAAGGAAGGAGCCTTACACAGTATGTCAGCTACATCTATCAAGCAACTAGTTAAAAAGGACAAATATTATGGGTACATTTACTCACCATTTCAGTAGTTTCAAAACCAGAAAAAAGAAGAGCTACATGTGCAGATCTCTGATGTCCTAAACAAGTTCCCAGATGTATTTGATGAGCCAAAAAACATGCCTCCACCAAGAGAACATGATCATCACATACCCCTGCAACCAAATGCTGCACCTGTGAGTATAAGACCCTACAAATATAATTTTTTTCCAGAAAAATGAAATAGAAAAATAGTTAAATGAGATGCTGAGCAATGGAATTATACAACTAAGCCATTCTCCTTTTTCATCCCCAGTCCTATTAGAAAAAAAGAAGGATGGATCCTGGAGGTTTTGTATTGACTATAGGGAACTTAACAAGCTAACTATCAAAGATAAATTTCCTATAACATTGGTTGATGACCTATTGGATGAATTGCACAAGTCTTATGTATTTTTTAAGATAGATTTGAGGGCTGGTTATCATCAAATTAGAATGAAGGGGGAAGATATCTAAAAAAATTTCTCTTAGAACCCATTTAGACTATTGTGAATTCAAAGTCATGCCCTTTGGCTTGACAAATGCACCTGCCACCTTCCAAAGCTTGATGAACCATGTTTTCAAAGACTATTTGAGGAAGTTTGTCTTAGTATTCTTTGATGATATACTAGTCTACAGTGCCACATTGTCAGACCATGCCTTGCACCTTGAAAAAGTATTGGGGGTCCTTAGGAAGCATCAACTGTATGCTAAATTATCTAAGTGGTCTTTTGGCCAACAACAAGTTAAATACCTGGGGCACATCATTACTGGCCAATGAGTTTCCATAGACCCTGCCGAGATTGAGGCCATATCCTATTCGCCTGTGCCCAAGACTGTTAAGCAACTAAGAGGATTCCTAAGACTAACTGGCTATTATAGAAGATTCATTAAGTCCTATGGACTCATCAGCAAACCCCTGACACAGTTGTTAAAGAAAAACTCTTTTCACTGGAATGAAGAAGCTGAGGCAGCATTCCACCAGCTTAAATAGGACATGGTTTCAGCCCCTATATTGGCTCTGGCTGACTTTATTAGACCTTTTATGGTAGAAACAGATGCATGCTTATCAGGTATGGGAGCAGTACTAATACAAGATGGGAAGCCCATTGTATTTTTTAGCAAAACTTTGGTTCCAAGACACTGGGGCCTTTCCAACTATGAAAAGAAGTATATGGCAGTTCTTGCAGCAGTGGAGAGGTGGAGACATTACTTACAGGGCAGTCATTTCATCATAAAGAATGACCATCATAGTCTCAAAAACTTACTTGAGCAGAGAGTGACCACTGCAATGCAGCAAAAGGGCTTACTAAACTGATGGGACTAGACTATGAAGTCAGTACAAGAAGCGCACAAAAAATAGGGTTGCTGATGCCCTATCAAGGAGACAAGAACCAGAGTTCTCATTATCAGTTATTTCAGCTGTGGAACCCACTTGGTTGCAAGAGGTAATATTGAGTCATAAAACTTATCCTATGGCTCTCAAGATACTAACTGAATTGACCACTGGGGCTGCTACTAAACCAGGATACTCACTTCAGCAAGTAGTGAGCAGGGTTGACAATAAAATCTACATTGGAGCTGCTACTGATCTAAGCGTCAAAGTATTTTAAGCACTTCATCAGTCACCCTTAGGAGGACACTCAGGGCAACAGGGTAGTTACAGGAGAGTTAAGCTCATATTCTACTGGTCTGGAATGAAAACTGACATCACTAGATGGGTAGCTGAATGTGATGTATGCCAAAGGACTAAGACTGAGAATGTCCACTATCCTGGCCTACTTTAGCCACTCCCCATCCCTACCTTGCCATGGCATGACATTGCACTAGACTTTGTGGAAGGGTTACCTAAGTCAGGACACAAGAATGAAATATTGGTGATCATTGATAGGCTTACAAAGTATGCCCATTTTTTGGCAATTAAGCACCTATTTACATCTCAAGGGGTAGCTGATCTATTCCTGAGGGAGGTATACAGGTTTCATGGCTTGCCTAAGTCCATAGTCTCTGATAGAGACCCTATTTTCACAAGCCATTTTTGGGAACACCTGTTCAAATCTATGGGAACCCAACTAAAACTATCCACTTCCTATTACCCACAAATCGATGGTTAAACTGAAAGACTCAACAGATGCCTTGAGTCTTACTTAAGATCCATAGTTTTTGGAGCACCTAACTAGTGGCTCAAGTGGCTTCCCCTTGCCGAGTGATGATATAACACCAACCACCACTCCTCACTTAAAGTCACACCCTTTGAAGCCATGTATGGCTACCTACCCCCATAAATTCTCCTTGGTTCATTACCTGGGCCGACCACCACATTATTGGCCTCAGACTAAGTCAAAGGCAAAACATGCTACACCAGCTTAAGCAGAACTTGCAACAGGCCAAAGCCCATATGAAGTTCTTTGCAGACAAAAATAGAACTGAACGGACCCTACAAGTGGGCGATTGGGTTTACCTAAAATTACCGCCCTATCGACAATCATCACTAGCAGTTAGGAAGAATGTTAAACTCAGTGCCAGATTCTATGGACCCTACAAGATTCTACAGAGGGTTGGTGAGGTGGCTTACCAGTTAGATCTACCCGAGGAGTCAAGGTTGCACCCTGTTCTCCACGTCTCACAGCTCAAGCATAGCGTGGGACCATCCATCACTGCTCAACCAGATCCACTGGTCTGCGACGATGACGGTTAAGTGCTCATGAAACCCATTGTGAACCTCCAACTCCATGTGGTGAAAGTAAACAATGGCGTCGCAGTGAAGGTTTTAGTGCAATGGGCCAATTTGGGACCCGATGAAGCTACGTGAAAGGATTCGGGTACGTAAAAGGGCAGTTCCCAGAGTTTGTTGCTCGTCTCCAACCTTGAGGACAGGGTCGATTTCGTCGAAGAGGCATTGTTATGTCGGCGAAATATTAAAGGTTCAGTAGGGTTTGTTAGGTTTTTTTACGAAATAAGAGAATTGAGGAGAATAGTGGTCAAAGCTGAGTGGACACGTAGCAGCAGGGATTAGAGTTCAAATGGATGACAAGGATCACATATCAGAGGCGGTGGAGAATCAAAGGCTGGGATGAGTTGGGTAGTTAGTTAAAAGAATTTTGGACCGGGCTGATGAGGCAGTTCTTGATCACAAATTCAGTTACTCAATTTCCTTATCTCTCTTTCACCTTGTAACCCTTTTCATGCTCTTCTTTTATTACTTAGCCATTTTAATTTATTGTAATTGCAAAAACAACCATAAATACAAATCATTTTCATTTCAGTTTAATTCTTGCTAAGTAGATCATTACAAGCCTCGCCATGAACACTTTGTACCGAGTTCCTGGCGACTCGAAGTCTCAAGTAGCTTTTGGCGTTAAAGGCTATAAATTAAATAGTTCTTCTACATAAGTCAAAACTATGAGAGGGGCGCTTGAAGTGTCTTAATCCCGTAAATTTCCCCAAGTAGTTTGATTTGAGGTCATCATTTAGAAAGTTTTTTAAAGTAGTCTTACCTTCACAACCCAATGAATGAAAAAATTACGCTACTAATCCTTGGCAACCGTTAGGCTGGCTAAAACTTGGTATTATCTTCATCTCTTGTTGAGTTAGCCACAAGTTTAGCCAGGTGGACTATCTTGCATCCCGTACTGTGAGATCTGTACAAATAGGCAAGCTTTCGCACCTACTAATATTCTGGGTGGAATTGCAAAAATATGACACGGGAAGCAATGGTTTGCCAAAATTCCCTTAATAATAGTGGTTTAGGAAAAATGCCCTCCATTAATTTAATGAAATTTATTCCGGACTAAAATACCCCTCACAACTAATAAAAATACTCACACTATCCTCCCCTCCCTTTTCTCCATTCAAACAATCTCTAAACCCTAAAAACCTATAACTTTTACATATTGCTACATTGAAATGAAGATTCAAGGTTAGATTCCTTCATATTCCTACTCTCTTACATTGATTTGGATAACCTTGTAGAAAATCTATGAAAATAGGTATCTTACATAGACTTCTTGGCAATGGGCACCTTGCACAGACTTCTTGGCAATTGCGAAAATTTTAAGCTCTGTTGCAATGGGCAACTTGTCTCTACAAGTCTTACTATGCAAAGAGTTTAAGCTCTGGTGCAATGAGCACCTTACAAAGACTTCATGGCAATTGCCAAGACTTCAAGCCCTGTTGTAGTGGCCAATTTGCAAAGAAAGTCTCTGCAAGTCTTGGCTATTGCCAAGAGTTCAAGCTCTGGTGCAATGGGCAACTTGCACAGACTTGTTGGCAATTGTCAAGACTTCAAGCCCTGTTGCAGTGGGTAATTTTCAAAGAAAGTCTCTTCAAGTCTTGGCTATTGCCAAGAGTTCAAGCTCTGGTGCAATGGGCGCCTTGCACAGACTTCTTGACAATTGCCAAGACTTCAAGCCTTGTTGCATTAAGTAATTTGCGAGAAAGTCTCTGCAAGTCTTGGTTGTTGTGAAGAGTTCAAGCTCTGGTGCAATGGACTCCTTAACTAGGAAATCAAAGTGGAATCCAGCACAAGAAAAATAAAAACAAGACTGAATGAAAGTTACGAACATCGTCATTAAGGGTCAACTTATCACATAACAAATCAAGAAACCAACTTCTTTTATCAATGGTAGCACCACCCAAGTGATGTTACCAAATTCTCTGTAACTTTTGGCAATAGCCAAAACTTTAAGGTCGGGTGGAAGGAGGCAATTTGTAGAGAAAGTCTCTGAAAGTACTGGCAGTTTCCAATACTTTACGATCTGGTGCAATAGGCAACCTACTTATAAAGTCTCTGAAAGTATTGACAATAGCCAAGACTTTAAGCTCTATGCAATAGGCAACTTGTAGAGAAAGTCTCTTCAAGTCTTGGCAATAGCCAAGACTTTAATCTCTGTGCAATAGAGGCTACTTGCAGAGAAAGTCTCTGCATTAATGGCAATAGCCAAGACTTTAAGCTCTATGCAATGAGTAACAACAATATCTAATTGCTATTGCCAATAAGAATCTTAAAATCATCTTAATCAAGCATAAGAAGTAAAAAAATTCACAGGAACGTCAAATTTAATTCAACGATCATCAATTAAAATGGAAAAAACTTACAGATAAGTATACAGATAATAATTACCAAAAAGAAATACAGAAAAAAATAAATACAAATAAAGAATTAGGCAAAATAAAAGTTACATTATAACACAAATTAAAGAAAAATAATAAAATAAATAAAACTTTTACAGATTTCCTAAATCTCTCTAGGACAGAGAGAAGAAAGAAGGAAAGGAATGAGGAAGGAGAGAAGGAAAGAAAGGAGGAAAGAGAGAAGGAGACTGTTCCATGTGAATTGGGTTTAGGCAGGGGAAAAATAGTCCTTTCGCATAGTGAGGGATGATGTGGAGGGCATTTACTTAAAACATTTGAAAGTAGAGGCAAATTGGTAAGACCGGTGCTTATGGAGGGCACTGCATGAAATTTTTTGAATCTTATGGTGCATCACTTTAACATTTCGAACTCTATAATAGAATTATTTAACTTATAGCTCCGAAGGTTGGAACTCTTGACGAATTGCCAGCCCTGCTATGAACACTTTGTACTGGGTTCTTTGCGACTCGCCATAAGTTTTTAGTAACTTCTGGCATTTGAGGCTAAAAAAGGGCAGCCAGGTGCACAAAGCATCGTGCATTTTACATAGGGTCAGGGGAAGGGTCACACCCCAAGGAATGTGAAGTACGCAGCCTAACCTAATGCAAGCATTACTGGTTGTTTCCACGGCTTAAACCCGTGACCTATAGGTCACACGAAGACAACTTTACCAGTTGCTCTAAGTTCCCCTTCCTCATATAAGTTAAAATTGTGAGAGGGGCGCCAAGAGTGTCTTATTATTATAAATTTCCCCAAATAGTTTGATTTGAGTCCCCATTTGAGAAAGTTTCGCAAAATAGTTTTTGCATCACAACCTGATGAATAAAAAAATTATGCTACTTATCCTTGACAAATGTTAAACTGGCTAAATTTTGGTATTATCTTATTTTTTGTTGAGCTAGCCACAAGTTTAGCTAGGTGGAATATCTTGCATCTCTTGTCCGATTGTTCACAAGTTTAGTTGCGATGACCTAAACATATCTTGGTGAAACAGTCCACAAGCAAACTTTAATGGGCTAATCTTGCTTTTGTTGTTCACTGTATCACAAGTTTACCTCAGCTAAACTTGGTATTGTCTTCATTCTACTTATCTTATTAAATTATTTATAATTTTTACCTGAAATATGATCAGATACACAAACTTGCAGTTTTTACAGATAAATTTTCCCGTATTATGTTCTATTAATCACAAGTTTGACTAACAAACTAAACTTATTGGGAGATTTACAAAAATAAGATACTTATGGCCCTCGTAAAAAAGTTTCTTGTCAATCGCTAAATATTATCAGCAACAGAATTCGACAATCGCCAAAAATTTTCTATGGTGACTTATGTCGATCGCTGGTAGCTTTTCTTGATGGGTGCAAAAAATGTAAGAGTTTTCTTACGGGGGCCAAAACTGTGACAGCAGCGCCAATCTCTCCATTTTTGCACAAAATCATCAAACTTAAATTATGTCTTTCTCTAAGGTGCCTCCAATATTTATATAGTAGTAGTAGTAGTAGTAGTAGTAGTAGTAGTAGTAGTAATAGTAGTAGGAGGAGGAGGAGGAGAATTCAAGGCCTACTTAGTATTATGTTAAATTATATAAATTGTGTAGTCTAAAGTAAACTATTAGACTTCACGTTTTTGTCATTATTTTAGGTACACAAAAGTTACAGTTAGTACCAATAATGGAAGAAAGTTGAGTTTTTATTTATCAGCTTCAGTTCCGGATAATCGGATTGGTGCTCTTTTCCACGGTAAAGCAAAAGATTGATTCATATTCGGTCTGCTCTCAAGTACGCTTCTTGTAAAAGAAAGTTGGATTTATACAATTCAGCTTTAGCAATTAACATGTGCACTATTCCACGGTAAAGCAAAAGATGAGAGGAGACTGCTTATCTTAGCATCACCGACGCAACTATAATACAATGCTGACACCTATAACATATATCGGTACACTAATCGTCCGAAGCAATTAACTCATACTATATTATAAGGCAAAGACGAATTCAGAATTTAAAAATAAGTTAGATTATACCAAAATTTTTTTGGTTTTTTGAATTTGAAAACTTCTTTATACTTATTTTCGTGACTTTCATAATACATATACATGGTCCTATTAACGTCATTAAAATTCAGATCCGCCCCTGCAATAGCACAAAGAGTTAAGTCAGGGTTACATGTATCAAATCTAATGGATTATGAAGCAGTAAAAGTAGAAATGTACTGTCTTTTTGCTGTCAAACATATTAATGGAGAAGATATACAACATCATCTGCTTAGGCTTATTATTGAAGATTGTAGATATCTGCTGATCAATGCAAATAAGGTCGCGACTAGATAAATCTGAAGGGAAGCCTATCAATGTATCGATTTTCTAGAGAATGATGGACATAACTATGAAATTTTTTTGATAATCTCGTCCAATGTACTTAAAAACATGAAGTTTCTCCTCCTGGAGACTTGAGCAGTGTTGCTCACGAACAATTTTAAGTTGCTTATTTTAGTCTTTTCCAATGTACCCCAAAAAAAAAAAAAAAAAAAAAAAGAAAAGAAAAGAAGAAGAAGAAGAAGCAGCAGCTGGATGCCTAAGAATGCTGAGGTATCAAGTCTAAATAAAACATCATTATTTATGGTGAACCTCCTGAGTAACAATCAAATCTTGAAACTTGTCGAGTACTGTAGTAACAATCGAAAGCAAAACATATTCTACACTTTAACTCTCTAAAGATATTTTCAAAGGGACCACCATCTATTACTAATAATTTCTTATCCAATTTGAAACTCCTTTATGAACTGATTCCTCCCTCTTACAAGCAAGGTACTTGATTCATTAACAATCACGCTTTATTCCCATATTATTTAATTAATAAAATGTAAAGATTTTTATACTATCAATATAATTTAATTAATTATTCTAGGCTTTAGTTTTTTGGTTAACTAGCTATTATTCCACTTATTAATTAATTATAATTTAAGTGATCAGATAATATAAACATGTTTTTACACGGTCAGTATATTGAAGTTACACGCATTCCCAATTTTCATCAGTCATCACTATATATAGCTTGCATGCCCTTGGTAAAAATCATCAAAAGCACCTAGCAAACTCACTGTTTTCCTTCCTTCATCCCCTCCTTGTTTGCAAGTGCAAAACTGAAGCCCAAAGGCACCAAAAAATGGCTAGTCGTGCTTTGGTGCCATCTACAGCTAGACCTCAGCCATTAACAAAGCGTGAACGTCCAGTTTTCTCATTTTCTGATGATCATACAATGTCCAAGAAAATCCTGGAAACTCATTGCCCCAATGGTCGTGAAGTCGATGTGAACATTATCCTCCAAGTCATTGAGGAGATTTTTCAGCATACTTTCAATGGCATTGATGCTCTTCTACAGGTAAACAAAATTTACTGTAATTTAACTTACTCTACAGAGTTACTTGCATGCAGTAGTTCCAGGTTATTAATTTCACTTCCTATGGAAAGTTACCGTTAGTTACATCATAAGTTACTCCACTTACTAGCTAGTGTAAAATGATTCAACACCGTCAATATAACAAAGTTTCTTGCTTTTAATCGGTTGATTGATTACATTTTGTAGCTAGCAACACTAACTTTTGCTGTTATTTTCATATATATACACAATCAGGACACGCGTCAGAAGAGCATGGAAACGTTAGAACTAGACGAGAATGCTTCATTACTTGCCTTTGACAACTTCAATCTTGAAGGATTGGCTTACATCATGCACAAAATCTCCTGCCAGGTTATACTTCTCCTCTTTTGTAGTAGTCACCAAGAAAAATTTAAGAGTCACTAAGAATGTATAGATTTCTTGCTATGTAACCTGCGCGAGCATATTAGACATTAGTTACTACTAATGTTTATTTTAAACATTTATTCGTATTTGCTTACCTTATAATTGACTTGATTGTGTAACTACTTTTTTCAGTTGACATGCAAGTCCTCAGGGGGAGGGGATACTCATGCAATTACAATGGGAATCTTGGGGATACTCTCAAGCTATCAGTGGGATGCAAAACTAGTTTTAACCTTAGCAGCATTTGCCATAACTTATGGAGAATTCTGGCTGTTGGCTCAGAAGTTTGCTACCCATCCCTTAGCCAAATTAGTAGTTTTCTTAAAACAACTACCTGATATAAATGAACATGCTGGTGCTCTCAAATCGCGATTCGATGCCATCAATAACCTTCTCAAAGCCATTTTGGACATAACAAAATGCATCATTGAATTCAAGATGCTTCCATCTCAGTATATCTCTGAAGATCAACTACCTCTATCTGTGGCTATTAGCCACTTTCCTACTGCAGTTTATTGGACCATAAAAAGCATTGTTGCTTGTGCTTCTCAGCTTACTAGCCTTCTTGGCATGAGTGATGAGTAAGTCTACTATGCGTTTAAATACTATAATTGTCAGTGAATATAAGTTAAAATGATCTTTCTTTTACATCTATAAATTTGGGCTGAATTGAAGAGACAATGAATTTTATTCATGTAAAAAGCAGGTTCATATCAGCTAGTACAACAGACACATGGGAGATGTCTAGCTCCACACATAAGCTGAACAATATTAACGATCAGCTTAAAGCTGCATTGATGCGTTGCTATGAACATATTGGTGAGTTTATTTAACCTTCGTAGCAAAAAGAAACTAAATAGATAGTAACAAAAATAAAAAGAACAAGATCAGAAGGCAGAAGAATGAATTAATATGATTAGAATAAGTAGGATACCAAAGTTTTACACTTTCATAGCCTGAGTTGATAATTTATTAGTAATATTCTTCACTAGTATTTGAGAGATCATCGCGAAAGAGTAAGAGAAACAGGACTATTTATATAAATCTCTGTTAAATGCAGAGGAGAAGAAACATATTGAGTACTACAAAATGCTGGTGCACCTATTCGAGACAACCCAATTCGACAATATGAAGATAAACAAGGCATTGATCTACAACAAAGATGATTTACTGCCACTTGAAGTTGGAACTACTCACACGAGGGTACGTTCAATATTTTCTTTCTTCTTTTTCTCTGAAGTAAACATGTATATTCTGTCTCATTATTAACTTGACATGATTTACAAAATTCAGGCAAGTATTGAAGTGTTGAAACGAAAGACCGTCCTGCTTCTTATATCTGATCTTGACATTACCCCAGAAGAGGTATTAGTACTTTCAACAATCTACATGGATTCAAGGGGGACTCCAGAACTTCAATACGAAATCGTATGGCTTCCAATTTTAGATAGATCAAGAGAATGGAATGATGGATATGAACATAAATTTAAAGAACTCCAAGCACTTATGCCTTGGTACACATTGCACCATCCTTCCTTGTTAGAGCCAGCAGTTATCAAGTTTGTCAAAGAAAAGTGGCAATTCTCCAAGAAAATGATGCTAGTAGCCTTGGATCCTCAACAAGGTAAAGTGGTATGTCAAAATGCAATTCACATGGCTTGGATTTGGGGAAATTTGGCGTATCCCTTCACTATGGCCAAACAGGAAGAGTTATGGAGCATTGAATCTTGGAGACTTGAGCTAGTAGTGGATGGCATTGATCAAAATATAATTGAATGGGTAACTTTTTTCACAAAATTCAAATTTGATTCACTGTTTTCCTTCCCCTTTAACATACATTGTGTTCACTAGTTCTTGATTATTTGTGTTCTATAATTTGGTAATTCAGATGGCATCAGGGAAGTATATATGTCTATATGGAGGGGAAGACGTCGAATGGATACAAAAATTTACAGGATCTGCTAAAAGTGTAGCACAAAGAGCTGGCATTGATCTACATATGATCTATGTAGGAAAGAGCAGCAACAAGGATCGACTTCGAAGGATCAACGACATTATAAGAAAAGAAAATCTAAGTTATTGCCTGGATGATGTAATGTCAGTTTGGTACTTTTGGACAAGACTAGAGAGTATGTTATATTCAAAAATGCAACTAGGAAAAAACATCAAAGATGACAAAATAATTCAAGAGGTGTTGACCATGTTGAGTTTTGATGGAAGTGATCAAGGATGGGCAATTATTAGTAGAGGATCATTTGAAATGGCTAGAGGCAAAAGTGAAATAATAACTAAGACTTTGGAAGATTTTACAGTATGGGAACAAGAAGCTAGAGAAAAGGGATTTATTCAAGCTCTCATTGATTATTTTCTTCATTTGCACACTCCTCAGCATTGTAATCGACTTATTCTTCCAGGACTTGATGGGGATATACCAGAAATGATAGTTTGTGCAGAATGTGGGAGACCAATGGAGAAATTCTTCATGTATCGTTGCTGCACAGATTGATATGTTGTGTGTTCAATTTTCTATGTCATTTAAAAGCACAAGTTTAGGATTTTCATCTTATCGTTCAAAAATAAAGGTCTATTGTAATTTAATTGTTGTATGTGCTGATGGAGCTCTAATGATCTCTTTGTTAAGCTCTAGAGCTGCAATTGATTGTGTAGGAGTAAAGAATATTTCCGGTCAATAAATTTAACATGAAAAGTTACTTTTCATTTATTCTAGATTATATTAACTTATTTATTTATTTACATATTACATAGAAGTACCTACAATTCACTTACTAAGTGACCTAGTTATGTCAACAATATGAAAACTATAGCTTAGATGAATATCACCAAGCCCTTATAGCTCAGTGGTAGAGCGCCAGTCTTGTAAACTGGAGGTCCGTAGTTCGATCCTGCGTGAGGGCAATTTTCTTTTCCAAGAAAACAGAGTATTGCATGGAAATTACATACTTACACAACAAGGCACCTTTGGCCTTAATTTTGCTCAAGTTTTTACAAAATACTAAACTTTTGCTTGCAAATAGTTAGGGGTGCTTATCGGCCGGATCGGTTGGGGATGTGCTCTTATCGATTCGGCCTATCGATTATCGGATTTTAAAAATATTAACCCATTAACTGAATCGATAAGATATCGGTTGGTTTGGTTTCACCTTATCGGTTATCTGCCGGTTAACGGTTGGTCTATCAGTTACACTTTCTCTTAGACTACAATCACTATTAATTTTCAAGAACGGGCACAAAGCAATTGTTCATGTTGAAATCCAATTTTTCTCTATGATGCTACAGTAGTGTTGCATACTACAAATGATATTAACTGAGTACTTCCCTGAATATTACATAAATACATAACTTTCTATTTTCCATCTCGAAATAAAAAACCAATTAGATAACAAAGTAAGCAAGCACCAGTATAAAGTTCAACTCAAGTTGAGCTTAATTTAACATAGGGCCACAAAGATTCACTGGTAAAATATAATAACCAATTAGATCTTAATTTCTATTGTAAGAAATAGAGTAAAAGAGCACCAAATCATAAAAGTAAGCCATCAGCTTTATACACAGCAGCAAAAATTTACTTCAAACTATTACAATTCACATCTAAGTTGCAGAGGCTTGCTAATAAGAAATGGGCAACTTGCTTCAAAACATCTAAGCCAAACTCTTTGCTAATAAGAACTTTGCAAGTAACCTACTTCATAACATCTAAAGTAAACTCAGCTTCAAAATTAACACCAAGCACTAACTTCACCACCAACAATATATAACCTGCTTAAGCAAACAAAAAATCAATGTTAACTAGATAAAGCAAAACATAGACTTGCTAAAAAGAATATTAAAGAATTGAAATTCAGAAAATACAAACGTACCACATAGATTAAGACTACATGTCAATTATAGAGAGGTCCTTTCCAGTTCTGGCTAAATCTAAAAAGAGGTTATAATAATGAATCATGTACCAAAAATATTAAATAAACTATCGACAATAGCAATATACAACTAATACAACTAAAATATTACTACCTTTTTCAAGCTGCTCGAGAAAATCTAAATCTTCCTTAACACTAACAGGTAGTGATTCACTTCGAATCCACTCTTGAAGACACACTAAAGCTTGTACCAATTTAGGAGTTAATGAACTCCTAAAGGAATCAAAAATACGTCCTCCCGTACTAAATGCATATTCAGATGCAACGCTTGAAACCGGAATAGCTGATATATCCCGAGCCATCTCAGCAAGAATAGAAAATCGTGGAGAGTTCATTTTCCACCATTGCAAGATGTCAAAGTTTGCAGTTTCATTCTCAGTTTCTTCACCAAGATACTTATCTAACTCTGTTCTAGCATCTACACTTCCACCCTCAGTTTTTTGTTTCTTTAGTTCTTGCACCAATGATTCTAAAAGTCCTGTACTTTGGACAGTCACTTGACTGTTTGAAAGCCCAGTATTAGAAATGTCTAATGCAGAGCAAGGTGAAGATACAGTAAGCATGCTACCTTTTGAGTTGGGCTTTACATACTCACTAAACAGTGAAGTCATGTATTTCTTCACTTCTGCCTCTATAATTGGCCCTGCCTTTTCCTCCAAACATCTTTACAAGTGCAATACCAACATATTCAAGCTTGTAAAGTGGGTCTAAAATACAAGAAATAAATATCATTTTATTCATGTTTGTCGGATTACCCTAATACTTATCAAATTTTTGTTTCATGTTCCCTGCCATTTTTCTCAAATCACTATCTTCACTTAACATCAATTGTTTCAAATAAATAGAAACAACACAAATCTCAATAAAATGAATGTTAGATGTAACATAACGTGATCCAGACACTTTCAAAGTAAGAATATAAAAGATTTCAAGAAATTTTGTAATTCTTTTTACATTCTCCCAATCGCTACTCAAAAGTTCACCAGTAGGCACTCCCTCTCTAATATAAGAATGTTCAAGATAAAGTTTCATACCAACATCACGGGCTGCATAATTAAGAAATGCATTTTCAAATTCAACAGCCCTTCTCAACATTAAGTACGTGGAATTCCACCTAGTCGTAACATCCAAGCATAAGATTTTTTGCAATTGAGTTGTTCTTCAACACAACTTTCTTGAAACCTCTTCCACCTTGTAGGAGACTGCCTAATATATCTCACTGCTTGCCTAACACGTTCAATAGAAACAACAGATTCTCTTAAACCATCTTGAACAATAAGATTCATGATGTGAGTCATACATCTCACGTGAAGGTGACCACCATTCATTGAATTCGTACCCCATTTTGTTAATTGCTTAGAAAACTCTCTTACTGTCACATCATTTGAGCCAGCATTATCAACGGTGACAGTAAAGATCTTAGTTAATCCCCACTTACGTAAACATCTACTAATTCCATTTGCCATGTCTTCACCTTTATGGCTAGTAATTGGACAAAAATTAAGTATTCTTTTATGCATAGTCCATTCATTATCAATACAATGTGCAGTGATACACATATAGTTGATTCTTTGTAAAGAGGTCCAAGTATCTGTGGTGATGCAGATTCTCTGTCCTGCTTCCATAAAAAACCTCTTCAAATTTTGTTTTTCTTCATTATAAAGGTCAAAACAATCCCTAGTAACAGTACTACGAGAAGAAATCTGAAAATGAGGCTGTGCCACTTTCATAAAGTTTCTAAATCCTTCTTTCTCAACAAAGCTAAAAGGAAGCTCATCAACGATAACCATATGACATAACGCCTTCCTACACTCTTCTTGATCCAATTTCCAGTTGACAAGAGATACTTCACCCTTACTAGTACTACCTCCCGCAACAGGTTGAAAGGCTAATTGTTGTTGTTTCATTTCAATTTTATGTGGAAGTTTTGGACACCTAGTTATATGTCCAAGAAGTGTTGTCGTACCGTCTCTTGACTTGAAACAGTGCTCATGAGAGCAATGAAGACATTTTGCTGCAGTAACATTTCCTTCGGCATCATAAATTTTTTTAAAATGATCCCAAGCAAGAGACCTCAATTTCCTTTCTTTAATTACCTTTGATTGAATTGTTTGACTAGCTGCATTTGAATTAGAGGTCTTACTCTCATCCACCACCATGTCACTTTGTGTATTTTCAGCCATGGTTTAGTCACTGTAAAGCATAAATTATGACAAGAAAAGTAATAGTCAATTCACACGATACATTATATTCAAACAAAATCCAATAGAATTACACAAATCCATTTAGCCGCCTAATAAATCCTAAATACACACAATATGTTATGTTCAAACAAATTGAATAGAAAAAAATCATCCAATAGAGATAAGTAAATCTTTGTAAAAAAACAACTGGGTTAGTGTAGAAAAGTAGAAAAATCGAAAAATAAAGAAGAAAATGGTAGGTCCTAAAATCGACCATGGTCCTAAAGGTATAATGATTAAAAAACTAACCTGATATTCAAAGAGATATAGGCTGATTACATCTTTGTTCTTGGATGAAGGATTGAACTTGGTAATTTAGGTCTTGGATTACACCTTTTGAATTTGGAAATTTGATCTCGCCGTCTACTGGCTAAGAGTAAGGAATGTGTATAATGTATTGTGTTGGGATTAGCAAGTAGGGTTTTTCTATTTGACTTATTATAATACTTTATATTATTTATATATATAATGATAAAAGTATAAATATTTTTTATTAAATACTCCTTAACGGGTTAGCGAGTACCCAATTAGGAAATTGAAAAAATCGTTCCCCGAACCGTTAACTCGTTAACTGTAAAATTCCAACCCGCAAACCAACCGTTAACCCGATAACCCAATATCAATAAACCAATAGACCAATTTTGCGAGTGGTTTATCGGTTTCGATTCGGTTTTGAACAGCCGTACAAATAGTTGTTGTCGGCCTGGACTATTTGATGAAGCTCAGTTAAGAAGAAGCTTCTAGAGGATCAGATGGAGAAGACAAGAGAAGGAAATGAGAGAGACAACGTACATTGCTTACTAGTCAAGCTAGGAAGATTACAAGTTAATGAAAATATCTGCTAACTATCTCTATTTATACATAGTTAACTAACTAGTATAGTCAACTAACTACTTACTAGCTGCTAACTAACTCTAGTTAAGTTACTAACTAACTCACTGATAACTAACTAATTCACTAATAACTAACTGCTTCAACACTCCCCCTTAAGCTAAAGGATGAAATGCATCTTTCATTCCAAGCTTGCTTAACAGATAGTCATGTTGAGGCTTGCACAGTGCCTTGGTTAGTACATCTGCTAGTTGCTCCTTAGTTCCTATATGATGTGTCTGTACATGTCCTTTGTCAATTTTTTCCCTGATGAAGTGACAATCAATGTCAATGTGTTTAGTCTTTCATGGAAAATGGGATGAACAGTTATCTGAATTGCTGCTTTACTATCACAAAACAGCTGAATAGGCAGTCTTACTTCAGTTCTCAATTCTTTGAACAACCCAATCAGCCAAGTAATCTCAGCAACAGTAGAGGCCATACTTCTAAACTCTGCTTCAGCTGAGCTCCTAGATACAGTTCTTGTTTCTTTGACTTCCAAGATATTAGAGCTCCTCCAAACTTCACTGCATACCCTGTGACTGACCTTCTTGTTTCTACATAGGCACCCCAGTCAGAGTCACAAAATGCATTGAGTGTCTGACTCTTGATAGCTGGCATAAACAATCCAAATCCTAGTGCATTCTTGATATATCTGACTACTCTTACAGCAGCATCCATATGTGACTGTTTGGGTACATGCATAAACTGACTGAGTACTTGCACCACAAAAGATATATCAGGCCTAGTCATGGTCAATTATAAGAGTCTGCCCACAAGTCTTTGATAGCTTCCTTTGTCAACTAGTAGTTTGTCATTAACAGCATTCTCAGGTTGCACAACACTATCATATTCAACAGAAGTCAGTTTGTGATTGAACTCCAAAGGTATGAATGTTGTTTTGCTACCAGCCAAGCCTAATTCAGATATAAGCTCCAGAGCATACTTTCTTTGACACATGAAAATACCCTCCTTAGCTCTGGAAAATTCAATTCCTAGGAAGTATTTAAGTTCACCCAGGTCTTTCATTTTAAATCTGCCTTGAAGTTCTTTTCTACCTGCTTGATCAGATGTAAGTTGCTCCCTGTTACCAGGAGGTCATCAACATACACTAAGATTATCACAATATCAGTCTTTACCCTTTGAGTAAACAAGGAGTAGTCATGATGAGACTGGGTGAACCCCATATCTTGCAATGCTTCTGTAAGTTTTAAATTCCATTGCCTGGGAGCCTGTTTCAGTCCATAAAGGGACTTATGTAGTTTGCACACTTTCAAACACTCCCCCTGGCTGAAACAGTCATCACTAGAGCAACTGAAGCCATCAGGTACATGCATATATATATATATATATATATATATACTCTGGAAGATCACCCTGGAGGAAGGCATTATGCACATCCATTTGAAACACATACCACCTGAAGAAGCATCAAGAGCAACAACTGATCTGATTATGACCATTTTTGCAACTGGGGAAAAGACCTTCTTGCTGAATTTACCCCTTAGCCACCAGCCTGGCTTTATATCTCTCCACTTCTCCAGAAGACTTATATTTCACCTTAAACACCCATTTACAACCTATTGGCACCTTCCCTCTAAGGAGATCAACAATGGTCCAGGTCCTATTATCTTCAAGTGCTTTGATTTCAGCCTGCATAGCCTCCACCCACTTAGGATCCCTGCTTGCCTCAATAAAAGAAGAAGGCTCAGCAACAGCAGAGTAAGCTGCTAAGGAGGCTCTATAGCCAGGAGTAAGGTGATCATAGCTGATGTAGTTAGATAGAGGATAGGAGCAGGATGACTTAGACTTAATAGGTTGGACAATGAAGTCTTTCATCCAGCCTGGTGCCTTAGTAGTTCTAGAGGACTTTCTAGGTGCTGGAGTTGGTTGCGATATAGGTTAGGAAGGAACAGGAGGTAGAGGTATGTCTTCAGTCTGCAAAGGTGCAGATGAAACAGGGGGTGCAGAATGATCAGCAGGTGGTACAAACATAGGTGATTGGTCAGAGAAATCAAGGATAGGAAAAGTTGAGGATAACTGGTATGAAGAATGATACTTAAAAGGAAACACTACTTCTTTGAAGACAGCATCCCTACTAACAAACAACTGTCTGTCACTTAGATCATAAAGTAAGTACCCCTTCTTAATTGTAGAATAGCCTAGATGAACAGCAGGTACAGCTCTAGGTCCAAATTTGTCATGTTTATTCACTGCGGTAACATAGCACAGTGAGCCAAATACTCTGAGATGAGATAAATCTGGTTTCTTATTGAACAACTTGTAGAATGGAGAACTTTCATGAAGCAAGACAGTAGGTAATCTGTTCAGAATGTAGACAGCAGCTTGAACACACTCACCCCAAAACCTAAGGGGAATAGAAACCTGAAATCTTAGTGCTCTGGCCATGTCTAGTATATACATGTGCCTTCTTTCAACCACCCCATTTTGTTGGGGTGTATAGACACAAGAACTCTGATGCACAACACCATGAGATTGTAGTAAAGCTGTGACTTGTGAGTTAAAAAATTCTGTTCCATTATCTGTCCTGAACTGTTTGACAGATGCACCAAACTGATTCTTAACAAGAGCAAGAAAATGCTGCAGAATGACAATAGACTCTGATTTGGTATTCATTAAGAAAATCCAAGTGAACCTGGAAAAATCATCTACTAGAGTAAGGAAGAATCTTTTTTCCATCATGTGTAGGTACCCTGTAAGGACCCCCAGACATCACTATGCACAAGTTCAAAAGGTGATTTAGAACAAGTAACACTGTTTTTGAAAGGTAGTCTTGTTTGTTTAGCAATAGGGCATACTGGACATGCATTATCTTGCGACTGTACATTATTCAGATCAACTGCTTGTCTTACAACTTTTGCAGGAGCATGACCTAGCCTCCTATACCACAGATCAATAGTTTTAACAAGCTTATTTGTAACAGACTTAGGAATTTGAGTGTTATTTACAGATGACAAAGAGCACACATTGCTACTAGAAATATTCTGTATACTTTCTTCCTTCCTTGCAGCTTTCAGCATGTATCCTCCATGTTCTTCTTTGCCCATCCCCAATACCTTCCCACTGTAGAGCTCCTGAAACACACAGAAGTCACGGTAGAATGCTACCATACACTGTAATTCTTTGGTAATCTGAGAAAGTGATAGAAGACTGTACTTGAATTATGGAATGTACAATAGATTCTTAACATCAGTGTCTTTAAGGATAGCAGACTTCCCAATTCTAGTGATATCTACTGGACTCCCTGTAGGCAAGTTAACTTTACTGCAGTGAGACACTTCCTGATACTCACTAAGCAAGTCTAAGTTATGAACCATGTGATTAGAAGCTCCAGTGTCTATGATCCAGTTATTATATACTAGATTATACATAAGAGCAGTCATGGTACATGTTGTACCAGTAGTAGCAATATTAGCACTGGACTCCTCACATTTCCCTTCTGAATAATCTGATGATACTGATCTTGAGTAAGGGGATGTGAGTTTGCATATGAAATTCCATTGCCATACATGCGATTAGGAGCCTGAGGAGGTAGCATAGGTGGAGCATACTGCATAGGTCTCTGAGAATAATTCTGAGTGAACTGATTCTGATTGAACTACACATCATTTCTTGGATCAAATTGTGGTGTCTGATAACCACTAGAGTCACAGCCACTAGAACCAGACTGATAGCCACTTGAGCCTGACTGATAACTGCTGTAACCAGCTTGAAGACTCACTGCATTGGCATTGTGTGCATAATTCTGTTGATGTGGTCCCCATTTCTTCTTGTTCCTATCAGATCTGGGCTTATATCCCTCAGGATAGCCATTAAGTTTTTAGCAACCTTCCCTACTATAACCTTTAATACCACAGTAGTCACAAATAATAGGATTCTTAGGTTTGAACCTTGCATTGTTGATAAGAATCAAAATCAAACGCGGAAAATAAAGATAGGAGTGAGACACTACTCGAACTCCTTACAAGGTAACCACGGAGAACTTGTTCCGTGATACCCTCGTATCGGCGTCAAGGAGGACCTACACTATGCAACTACCCTCGAGCCGCACCTGGGACTCGCAAATAGAATGATCGGGGGTGGTTTGGGGTTCAACTAGAATCCACTAGTAAACTCAAACCGTCTCAAAGGGTTTTCATTCAAAGAGAATCCACTCTTGAACATTGACAATCAATCATTCATCATAATAGCTAACTAAGGAATAATGCTAAGCTATGGAGTATTTATAGGCCTCATTCAAGACATAAGGAAAGGCCTAAAGTACCCTTAAGTAGGTTCTAAAGTCATAAGCCACGTAGGGGCATACTAGGAATTACATAGCGACTTAAAGTCAAAACCCGGTCAAACTTGCACAGGGGGAGGCGCCCGCCTCCATGCCTTAGGCGGTCCGCCTCAGCTTCCCTAGGCGCTCCGCCTCCTTGGTCCGCCTCCTAGAATCCAGAGAGCAAGCAATCCTTAGGCGGTCCGCCTCAATCCGTAGGCGGTCCGCCTCTTCCTGAAGCTTCTTGAAACACTTCGAATTGTGTCTCGGATGCTCTTCTTTCCATGGCGTCCCAATGCATGACCTTGAAGCGCTCTTCCTTGGCCTTGGATGGTGCTTTTGGATGGTTGCTCGATTTGGGCCTTATCATCCTCCCCTTCTTGAGAAGATTTCGTCCTCGAAATCAAGGCTTGGTCTCTCATGGCTCTATCAACTCCTCGGGGTGGCCAAGGATCTCTTTCTTTGTCCTTCTTGATCGTCACTTTGGCATAGGCTTCTCCCAAGATCTTCCTCGCCTTAGCATGGAGCTTAGAACCTACAAGCAACGACAAGCAAAAACAAGCAAACGTCCCACTTTGAAAGTAGGTTAGTGCAAGAAGTGTGGAAAACACACTCTTGTGATATAACCAAGCGTCAATAACAATCATGAATATCAAGTCTCCAAAGAGAACCATAAGCACTTGGTTAAAGATCAACATGCACTCAACAAGATAATGAGCAAAGAGGTCATGGGAAGATGGGAAATGCAAGATCAAGCTACCAAAATCCCCTTGAACCTTAAGCTCAAGATCAACACACCAACCTATCCTCGAGGTGTGATCAACATGTGGAGTGGAGTGAGTCAAATAGCCCACCCTACAAGTAGGATCAAGCACTCCACTCCCCTTCTTTAGAGCATACTTACTCACACCAAGGGATGCCTCTTCCCCTTCCATTTCATCAATTAGGCAACCCTCCTCAAAAGTCAAGCTCTCAAGGAAGGTGTTGATGATGGATTCTTCTTCATCATAACCCAAACAAGCAATAGTAGGGTCACTCAAAGAACCATGGGGGTAGTTGCCTAAGGATTCAAACCCTTCACACCATGGGGGTTCCATTTGACCACCCACCCTAGTCCGATACAAATCGCTACCACAAATGAGATTATCTTCACACAATGGAAATGTAAAAGCATGCACCTCAAATTCATGGTCAAATACAAGCATGGTATCAAAACTAGGTTCTTCACCCACACTCAAGGAGTCTTCGAAAACAAATCGATCCATCTCACACTCTAGAGACTCCTCAAGGTAACAATCATCCTTGCTACAACACATTGGTCCACCAAATAGAAGCATATCAATTAGGGAATGGTCAACTACCTCATCTTTCCCTATGTCAAAGGTTGGCGGGGTGTCATAGCAAAGGTCGCAATCATGGTCAACTATCAAATCTACACTAGGGAGGGGTTCAATGAACAATGAGCTCACATCATGATGTGGCATAGTGCTCCTCCCAACTAGTGTTTCACATGCAAACTTAAGTTGACAACTAGACTCTTCACTAGTGGTATACTCACTATATGCATCAAAAACACCAACTAGTGTTGAGTCATCACAAGACAAGTAGCTAGTAGGTTCATGAAAAGGTGAAGTAACACTTACATTTGTAGTACTTCCTTGATCACTCACAAGGTTTGAAGTGTCATATGCAACTTCGCCTTCATGGAGCTCACATTGAGGCTCCAATGACTTGTCTTTCAATGTACCTACACAAGAACTTTCACAAGAAGAGATAGAAGATAAAGAAGGGTTAGAACAATGGGTGCTCTCACTCTCAATTTTTCCTTCCTCACCCCTCATCTCTCTCAATTTTACCTCATGGTCAAGTGTAGTTTGTGGTGACAATCCACTCACATCACTCCTCAAATCCTCTCCTTTTTCCTCTCTTGGATTGTCACCGGTCACTCCCTCACTTCTCTCTATCTTTTCTCTCTCATTTGAAGTGGAATGACTCTCATTTTCACCATGCAATGGCACAACAATGAAATTGTTTGCCTCGGATTCAAGTACAATGGGTGACTTGGCTTTAGCCGCTTCCTTCAACTCCTTCATGAGTTTGTAGTCATCACTCACTTGCTTGGGAGTTAGGGGTTTCAACACAAACTTCCTTCCTTCATGTTGAAGCGTGTAAGTGTTGACACGCCCGTTATGAACCGCTTGTCGATCAAATTGCCAAGTCCTTCCAAAGAGAATGTGGCAAGCTTGCATGGGCACCACGTTGAACAAGTGTTCATCCACATAATTACCCATTTTGAACTTGATCATTGCTTGCTCCACTACCTTTAACTCCCCACATTCACTAAGCCATTGTAATCGATACGGCTTGGGGTGCTTCACGGTAGGCAATTTCAATTGGGATATAAGATATTGACTCACAATATTAGTACAACTCCCGGAGTCAATGATCATAGAGCACACAACACCTTTGACCCGGCACCTAGCATGGAATAGATTTTCCCTTTGCAAGGTTTCACTATCCTCTACTATCATGGCCCCTAGACTCCTCCTCACAACTAGGAAGGCACGGGCATCATCATCTTCCCCTATGACAATCTCCCCATCATCTCCTTCCTCATCACCCTCTACTCCCTCATTTTCGGACTCACTTTCTTGCTCATACACCAAATCACCAACCACAACCATGGTTCTTTTTGTAGTGCATTCCTTAGCAATATGCCCAAAGCCCTTGCACTTATAACATTGAGTAGAAGTAGAAATAGGATTACTCAAGCGAGTTTTAGAATTACCTTCCAATTGCGGTGTAGTCTTCTCATATGGCTTCTTCACTTCTTTGCTAGCACTTGCACTTGGAAAGTTTGCACTTGGAGTCTTCCACTCTTTTGGCTTGCTTGTGGTAGTAGGAGTGTTGTTTTTGAACTTCTCTCCTTTGAGCCAAGTCTCGGCATCAATTGCGGCTTCAAACATATCTTGAAGTGTGAGATAATGATGCAACCTCAATTGAGAAGCTATACCATAGCTCAAGCCATTCTTGAATCGGATCATGGCTTCTTCTTCACCTTCGGTATCCATATCCAATGCCATCCGGATCTTCTCAAACTCATCATAGTACTCATGCACCGATTTGACACCTTGCTTTAGATCATAGAGCTTCTTGAGTTGCTCTTGCCGATACCTTGGAGTTATGTACTTGGTGTTCATAAGGCCTTTCAAATCATCCCAAGTCACATTCAAATGCAGATTCATCCTTCTCCTAGACCTCTTCATAGACTCCCACCAAGTAGAAGCATAGGCCTCAAAGGTAGAAATAGCATAGGTGCCCTTTCTCTCCTCGGTCATCCCATTGGTGTCAAACACCCTCTCCATGAGTAGTACCCATTCCATGTATGCCTCCGGATCATTAGTTCCCTTGAAGGGTGGAAGATTTAGCTTGACACTATTGAGGTTGTTGTTGTTGTCACGTACCCCATAGTTAGGCTCCGGTTGGCCTCCATAATGGTCATCATGAGCAACATACTCTCTCCTCGCATTCCCTCTAGCATAGCCCATGGGTGGCCCTCGACCTCGGCCTCTACCCCTATCCACATTTCGACCCCAATTCATTGGCCTCCTAGGTTGATAAGGAACATCATACCAATAGGCTTCATCACCATACCCGGCCTCCTCCTCTTCTTGAACTTCATCAATTTGTTCAAGAGGTGGGACATTCCGCACGGGTCTTCTAAGTGGAGCATTTACTTGGGGATTGCCCAAGTTGAGGGGATTGCCCTCTTGTCGGGGATTGCCCAACCCACGCTCTCGTAGAGCTTCAACTTTGCTTTGTTCATACCTCTTGTTTAGCTCAACAAAGTGTCCGGGAGTCATAGGAGTGCTATGACTCGTGCCTTCTCCGGATTCAATTTGAACACTCGGGGTCCTCCTCTCTCCAGTCTCAACTTGCTTCCTCTCGACGGTTTCAAGTCTCAATGAGATATCCTCCAATTTAGCCGTAATGGTGGCCATGAAGTGCGTCATGGGATCATCTCCATCGTTTGCCATGGTTCCTACAAAAAGCAACAAACGTTAGTAAAATACCTCTCCCACTCCCTCACAAATGTTTCACTCGGCTCGCTCGTGTTTAGTGGGGGATGGATATTTCACACAGGTTTGAGTCTAAAAGCTTCAAGTAGTTGACCAACGAACCACAACTCAATCACTCAACTTATCAAGTCCAAATGCACTCCGGGGTGAGTGGAGTTAATGGGACTCGATTGGACGATAGGCACTTTAAATGAGGACTTGAATCAAAAGATACTACGGATCTTCTTTGAATTCTAGTCTCCTTTCTAAGGCACGATGATCCTAATAGCTCAAAGTAATTAGAACTAATCGAGTAGGATTATACTCTAATAGCACTAATTGGAAGCAATGCAAACAACGAAACAAGAAATCCTAGAAGTTTCTACCCAATTCCCAGCCTTCAGGAAGTAGGCGCCCCGCCTCAGGATAGTAGGCGGCCGCCCTGGGCAAACCTACAGGGGGAGGCGCTCCGCCTCTTCAGGGGAGGCGCTCCGCCTCAGGAAATCCAGAGAGCTCACAGAGATGAGGCGCTCCACCTCCAAATTGAGGCGCTCCGCCTCCTGCAACTTTCAGCACAGTTCAACAACGTGTTTTTCGACTTTAACACCCAAAAATCCAACAATCCACACGTTGTTTTAGCAATCCAAAGGTACCCAAATGTTGTTTTACCCACAAGGATCAAACCCCAATCAATTTTACAACCAAACAATCAATCAAATCAAGATTCAAGGTCAAGAACTTCAAGAACACAAGGGTTTATCAAAGGGTTTCAAAATGGATTGCGATTCATCAAAGTAGGTGTTATATACGTTCAAATCCCACAAAATTGGTACCGATTCGTTTGTTTTTCAATGAAGTTCAATCCCCAATATCAAGTTTTCAAACAAGCGTCAACCCAACCCAAGAATCAAGCCAAAATCATCAAGAACAAGTTCATCAAGGGTTTAAGGGCAATTGGGGTTTCAATTTTTCAAACTTCACCAATTCCAAAACAATTTTGGTACCCAAGTAACGGGAATTCATCCACGATCAAGAATCTATAACACCCATATCATAAATCATCCAAACCAACAAGATACACCAAATTGTTAGATTTTTCAATTTTTCAAATTTTTTGTAATTTTCTCCTTTCAATAACAATAAACAAGAAACTAAAGATAGGAATCGACCTAGGCACGAAGAATCAAGGGTCGGAGGTTTGTAGAAACAAAACCCGAGCCTTGCTCTGATACCAAGATGATAAGAATCAAAATCAAACGCGGAAAATAAAGATAGGAGTGAGACACTACTCGAACTCCCTACAAGGTAACCACGGAGAACTTGTTCCGTGATACCCTCGTATCGGCGTCAAGGAGGACCTACACTATGCAACTACCCTCGAGCCGCACCTGGGACTCGCAAATAGTATGATCGGGGGTGGTTTGGGATTCAACTAGAATCCACTAGTAAACTCAAACCGTCTCAAAGGGTTTTCATTCAAAGAGAATCCACTCTTGAACATTGTCATTGACAATCAATCATTCATCATAATAGCTAACTAAGGAATAATGCTAAGCTATGGAGTATTTATAGGCCTCATTCAAGACATAAGGAAAGGCCTAAAGTACCCTTAAGTAGGTTCTAAAGTCATAAGCCACGTAGGGGCATACTAGGAATTACATAGCGACTTAAAGTCAAAACCCGGTCAAACTTGCACAGGGGGAGGCGCCCGCCTCCATGCCTTAGGCGGTCCGCCTCAGCTTCCCTAGGCGCTCCGCCTCCTTGGTCCGCCTCCTAGAATCCAGAGAGCAAGCAATCCTTAGGCGGTCCGCCTCAATCCGTAGGCGGTCCGCCTCTTCCTGAAGCTTCTTGAAATACTTCAAATTGTGTCTCGGATGCTCTTCTTTCCATGGCGTCCCAATGCATGACCTTGAAGCGCTCTTCCTTGGCCTTGGATGGTGCTTTCGGATGGTTGCTCGATTTGGGCCTTATCAATTGTTCAGCTTGTTACTCAGTATTTCTATAGCTTCATTAGAAGGACAGTCACCAGAAGTTCTAACACTAGATCCATTTCCCATGATCCTTTGACTCTCAACATTCAGAATCATAGCATAAGCTTGATTAAGGCTTGTCAGAGGACTAGTCATTAAAACTTGACTCTTTGCATTGTCAAAAGACTTATTTAATCCCATAAGGAATTGACAGATCTTTTACAGCTGGAAATGCTCAGCGTACTGTTTAGACTCTGGACAACTACATGTAGGAGGAGGCATTAAGGCCTCAGCTTCATACCACGACTCTCTCAGCCTAGAGTAATACACACACACTGATGATACTTCCTGAGTTATGGAAGCAATTTCCTTATGAAGATAAAATGTTCTAGAAGCATTGACCTTATCAAACCTCTCTCTCAAGTCTTCCCAGACCTTGTGAACATCAGAGGCATATATCACACTACTAAGCAGTTCTTTAGAAACAATATTCATGATCCAAGCCAACACAATTGCATTACATCTATCCCATAATTCATGCAAATTTGACTCATAATTTTCCTTTTTACATGTACCTAGCACAAACCCTAGCTTATTTTTCCCATGTAACATGATTTTCATTGATTTACTCCATAATGCATAATTCTCAGAACCTTGAAGTTGAGTAGAGACAAGTACCAAACCTTGAGTATCTGAAGGATGAATATAAAGTGGATGATTATGGTGAATCATGTTGAAAGGATCAACAAATTGTCCTGCAACTGCTACTCCACCAGTTCCTCTATTGTTAGCCATTACAGAGGTCTGGATTTTATAGAAATTTGCAGTAAAACACTTGAATACCCTTGAGAAATGAGCAGAAAAAAGTTCTAAAACCCTAGAATTTGGGGAGAATTTTTCCTGATTCAAGGTGAACTCAACAAATGCTGATGAAACAAGCAGGAAACAGAGTCGATCTTCTTCCACTAGCTGAGCTAAGAAGCTACGACCTTAGCTCTGATACCATGATGAAGCTCGGCTAAGAATAAGCTTCTAAAGGATCAGATGGAGAAGACAAGAGAATGAAATGAGAGAGGCAATATACATTGCTTGCTAGTCAAGCTAGGAAGATTACAAGTTAATGAAAATATCTACTAACTATCTCTATTTATACATAGTTAACTAACTAGTATAGTCAACTAACTACTTACTAACCGCTAACTAACTCTAGTTAAGTTACTAACTCACTGATAACTAACTAACTGATTCACTGATAACTAATTGCTTCAACACTATTTATAAATATTTACTTTAATATTTGACGGTTGAAGGCACATTTTCTCTAGCTCCAAGTTATGCACATCTGGTGCAACCACCAACTCTATACTACTTTCAGAACAACTTAATGTTGAAGTTTGAACATTCAAGGAAGCAAGCTGACTCTCAGAATGCTTCATGTTCTGATTGTCCTCCAAAAATACTTCTTCATGTATTCTTTTGTGCATAAGGACAGTAGAATCATGACGAGGTGAGTTATCCGTCTACTTTAAGTGGAATATTGATTCTTACTTTTTTATCTAGTGAAATTTGATCTCTAAACCTAATGGAAGCTTCTACCTAGTGTGTAACAGCGTGGCTTAAGATTATTTTAGAGCATATAGATTTGAGCACTAGAGGTATTATTGATTTTTTTTAATTATTTGTTAGGATTTTGGATCCGCCACCTCATATTAGTATCTAAGCATTATCATTGTAGACCCTAGCTAGAAAATATCCCAAAGAACAAAGTTCACTATTTTAAATTTCAACCTACTGATAAAAGAAAAATTCAAAGTGGAGGCTTGAGTTAGTTAAACCTCGTAAAAGCTGTCTCCAAAAGAGTAGGACACATGCCCCTAATTCTCTGCGTGTTACTAAAATTGCACTGACATAAACTAGTATCGTAACAACGTTTGAAATTGAATAACTTAGAAAACAAGCAATGTCTTGGACAAAAGCAAATGCTACTAATGGCTAGCCGTTAGTAAACCCCAGCATTCTTGTCTCATTGAAAAGAAAAACTAATTAGATGAGATGTAACAAATCTAAGGATTCAATTGCTTCACAAAGTTGCCTTAATTAAAAGTCTCCCTCAACCCAAGGCACAGCTAATCAAACATAACCCCATGCACGTACAAATACGTATATGATGGTCAATGATAGACATTATTTTTGTATACCAAGAAATCCTCGTTAATAACCCATGATTCGAAATTTGATAGATAATTAGCTCATTTCACCGATCTCATATTAAATATTAAATATTTGGTTGTGGCGGGTTTCGAACTCTGATATGATGCGTCTAAAACACACAATTTGCATTATATATATTGCGCGTTTATAATGAAATTAAAGCACCGATGACAATTTATCTGATACTTTTTGCTTTGTTGAGAATTATTTGTCCAATTAGCTGAAACAAATAATACTAATTAAATTCATTAATTTTTAAGCTTAAACTAGATATTAACAAAGAACACAATATTACTACAGAATTTTCCTCATCAAAATAATAGAACAAAGTATATTCTTACATGCTAGTCGAAATTCTCTTATTTTGGCTCTAGATAAAAGCAAAAGATAACTGACAGTTTAGACATTGCTAGCATAATCGTATTCTGGAAAATTAAAAATTAACTTGTTTCATTACAAATCGTTAATCCTCGAACCCTATTAGGCAAGTGTTTGGCTGTTTAAAGCAACATAACCCGAGCAAGCAAAGTTTTTTCTTATCCTCGAACAAATTCTATATGATATTATGATATCATTCGCCAGCTCGAAGCTCACCAAATTTGATGCTATCCTTTATTTTTGTCAGTCCTAATGGAAATAATTTAATTGTTCAGGGAAAGAAATAAAGAAATTATTGGCGTGACAAAAAGGTTTCAAATTATGTCTAAGAACTTAGCTAAAGAAAGACATAATTGTTTTTTTTTTTATTATCTTTAGCTCCTTCCTAATAGAAATTAATTTTTTTTGAGATAATTGATCATATTATATGAATTACTCTATCAAGTTTTTCCTACGTGGCTACGTCACTTCACCATATTCTCCTCAAATTGGATTGTGTCCATCAAAATGACTATCACATCTTGAACTATATTATTTCCTTATATGTATCAAGTATAGGGAGAAAATATTCACAATAGTAAAGACATACATAGAGTATTCACAATAGTAAAGACATACATATATACAGTATTCAATATACGAGAAATGTATAAGTAAAAGTAGAATCATTTGTATTACATTTTCAAGAAAATCTTAATTTCTTTTTTCTTTGATCTTATGGATGCGCAATCTTTAGCTTCAGTTACCGAGAAATAAAACAGTTATCTCCCCACTTGTGACAACTCGTCCCATGATATACCACAAAGTCTCTAACAATATAACTAACATTCGTCATCCTCTTCAATATCACACAGAAATGACGTGTTTGGCTTGCTGCCTACTGCCTAATTCGAAAACTCCCTTTTTTCCTTGTATATTTGTTATATTAAAAGTGCTTGAATTTATAAAACCAAACCACATTCATAAAATACCTTGCTTGTGTAAGACAATTGTTCCTTAGCTTCATGTCCATAATTCACATACCCTATCTTGACTTCTCCCTCGATTATTGTTGACAGTTGCTTATTCCCATAAGAAATGCATCACTACATGTATATCATTTATGATCACTTGTACTATTCTTTCAACTTCACATCTATCTCTTTCAACACTCTTCTATAAAAAGGCTGCTTCATAGTCTCTAAATTCTCATTCTCATCTTGTCTCAAGTTTTATAGAAGTAATTATGGAAATGAAGAAAATTTTCCTAGTTCTTTTCTCTTTAGCTTTGGTTCTTAGGCTCGGGGAAGCTTTCGATTACCAGGATAAAGAGTTGGAGACAGAGGAAAGCCTGTGGGAATTGTATGAGAGATGGAGAAGCCATCACACTGTGTCAAGGAGCCTAGATGAGAAGCAAAAAAGGTTCAATGTGTTTAAAGCCAATGTTTTCTATGTTCACAACTTCAACAAGAAGGATAAGCCTTATAAGTTGAAACTTAACAAGTTTGCAGACATGACTAATCTAGAATTCAGAACCCATTATGCTGGTTCCAAGATTAAGCATTATAGGACACTTCAAGGAACTAAACATGGGAATGGAAATTTCATGTATGCTAAGGTGAATAGTGTCCCTCCCTCTGTTGATTGGAGGATTAAGGGTGCTGTAACTCCTGTCAAAGATCAAGGCCAGTGTGGTAAGATTTCGGTTTCTTTGATCTTTTTTTTTTTGAAGTGTGGTGCCGAACCAACTTGTGTGCACCTCCACCATTATTCTGCCAGATACCTGTTATCTCTTACCAGTACAAGTATCGAGGAACAACTAAGGATTAGGCAGATGTGACGAAATCCCTTACCCTTTTTTAGTCTTGAATAGGATTCGAATCTTGATCTCCCATGATTTTCACATACTTATCGACCACGGCTCTGCTAGTCACACCATGCTGCTATAGTACAAAATAGGAAAACCAATGTGATGTGTTTTTTGATATGATTGCTTATGTACTCTTGTACTCCTTGTAGGAAGCTGCTGGGCATTTTCAACTGTTGTTGCAGTCGAGGGAGTAAATCAAATCAAAACAAACAAATTAATTTCTCTATCAGAACAAGAGCTTGTTGATTGTGACACTAGACAAAACCAAGGATGCAATGGAGGGTTGATGGACTTGGCATTTGACTTCATTAAGAAGAAAGGAGGCATCACTACAGAGGTTAATTATCCTTACAAGGCTGCAGATGGAAAGTGTAACGTCCAAAAGGTAAAGCTCTTTCACACAGGATTTTTTATTCACATTAGAAAATTTTGTAGGATGACTAATGGAACTTAATTTCTAATATGTGTGCATGAACAAATATTGAATTGGCAGGAGAATTCTCCGGCTGTAAAAATTGACGGACATGAGGATGTTCCACCTAATAATGAGGATGCATTGCTTAAAGCAGTGGCCAATCAACCTGTTGCTGTAGCAATAGATGCTTCAGGCTCTGATTTCCAGTTCTACTCTGAGGTAAATTATATCATCACTATAAGTTCAAGAAGCTCCTAAAGTACTTAATAAAGTTGTCACATGTTGCAACATTCTATAATGCACTGGTAGTGTAAAAGTTATTTACACTGCCGGTGTATATAAGTTAAATCCATTAATAAAATTCGTTTGCTTGGCAGGGAGTTTTCACCGGAGAATGTGGTACTGAGTTGGACCATGGAGTGGCAATTGTGGGCTATGGTACAACTGCTGATGGAACCAAATACTGGACTGTGAAGAACTCATGGGGAGCTGAATGGGGAGAAAAAGGATACATTAGGATGGAGAGAGGAATTAGTGCCAAAGAGGGATTGTGTGGTATTGCAATGGAACCTTCTTACCCCATCAAGACTTCAAGCAATCCTACAGTGTCTCCTACAACATCTAAGGATGAACTTTGAATTACATTTACTTTGCCTGGTCTTTTAGAATTTGCTGAAATGTCAGTTCCTTCAAATAGTAGGCATGTACTCATAAACATGTCAACAACATTACTCGTTTAATTTCATCGAGTCAAATTACTCAGTTGTCCACACTTCAAAGTCTCATTCAATAAACAGTTACTTTTTGCAAACATACATTTCTCTGCAATAAGTTGCGTATATAATAGGTACTTTTCCTAATTCTGTTAGTCATAAACACTTCCTTTATGCAAAACAAAGCTTGAGTCTTCGTCTATGGCGCATACTCTTCTTGATCCGTTATTTTTTATAATGGTGATATTTTTAACAAGTTGTACACCTCAACTATTCTACTGCATTGACTGACATTTTGAATCAATCTTAAGCAGTTGGAAAGAAATCATCTAGTATTTTCTTGTCTCTTTTAATAACTTGAACCACGGTATCTCATGGTTTTTGTCAGCATTATTGGGGCATATTCATTTCATTGGGGCATACTAGACGACCAAGGTTAAAGATTCAATTCTACTGTCAGTTTAATATACTTTCAAGCAGAAGCTGCGCAAGTCAGGACTTTCAAGTAATTTAGATATAAATCACTTCCATTTTCTTAACAAAGGCTACAAAAACTCACGTCAAACTATAACATATAAATTTAAACAAATAGGAAGGAAATGTTAATCTGCTATGATAGAGAAAGAGAATACAAAGATATAATTTGCATTCACCCCTCTAAGAGCATCTCTAATGGTTGCCCCTAAATCCATTTTTCCTTATCTTTTAGGACATATTTAGAAAAATTTCACTCCAATAGCTCCCTATTTGTGTCCCTAAAATAGGAAGTGAATAGTGTTTCCCCACATTTGGGGACACACTATTCATCTCCCTATTTACTATTCACTATTAAAATAATATTTTTTTATTATTTAACTTTTTTAATTTATCTCTTTATATATGCTTAATTATGTTTATATAATATCTTTATATAATTATTTTATCATCTTAACATTGTCGTATTATTTTGAAAATTTAATTATCGCGCATCTATCTTTTTCCATATAAAATTGATAGTTAATTCAGTATGAGTTATAATTATATGAAAAAGATATAACCATCACAAATAATTAAAGGTGCAAATATAAAATATTTAATGTTACTAAAATTGAAAAGACGTTAAATAAAAACACATTAAAATGGGAGCATACTAGAGGTGGAAGTTGAATTTTTATGTAGTATTGCGAATGAATTTTATCGTTATGTAATATGTATTTAATTATCTTGTATCACAATGATTTCACTTTTATTTGAATTATCCGTTCATATATATAATCTTCAATATTTTCTTACAAATTGTATTATTTAAAATTTTTATGGTACAAAAAAAAAATTGTATTGAATATAAATTATATGTGACAAATATGTAGAAAAAATAAAAGATAGAATTTGTATAATAGAAATAAGAAAATAAAATTGAAATAAAAAATATTATTAATATAATATAGAAGAGAGAGAAGAATATAAAAAGGAATATTCTTTTCAGGGAAAAAAATAGGAATAATTGTTGGAGTGGTTTACCCTATTTTAGGAATTTCCCCATTTTATGAAAAAAAAAAATGGGGGCAACCATTGGAGATGCCCTAAGCCCAATTCTGGTTATGGTAGTTCGGAACAGTTGAATATTTAGCCTAATTGTTTTAATTCAATCTGCCATTTCAAAATTGTTTTCATTGAGCAGAGAGAGTTTATCACAAACAATTGTAATTCATTCAAGACACTCTACTTCATTCGAGTCACCCCTATGTTGTAATTCAATATACTGTAATAATATATAGAAAATGTAACTTACATAATTTGGCCTACAAAGAAAACTGAGTTAAAAACTTAAATTTCATTCAAGTATCACAATTTAAAGGTATTTCCAACTTTATGCACTATTTTTTGCACCAAAATAGTGCAAACATCAAAATGGTGCAAACTAACTCCAACTCATTGCACTATTTTTTGCACCAAAAAATAATATTTTATTTATATGCTTCTCTTTTTTATATTATATTATTTTCTTTTACTTAATTTTATTTTTTAATTTCATAAAATAAATCCTTTTTTTTTACATATTTATCCATGTAATTCGTATAATCCATTGTTATATATCCATTTAATATCAAATTATTTTATACCATTAATTTTTAAATAACATAAATTGTAAGTAAATATTATAAGTTATACATATTAATAAAAATAATGCACGAAAATTAATTATAAGACACTTCAAAATTAAGATGTAAAATTAATATTATAAAATATTACATAAAAAATTATTAGGTATATAAGGAATCTAAATGTAAAAATTAAAATTTATAATGTGTTAAAATAAAAGAGTTATAAAATATTAATAAATAGTAATGGTGTAGATGAATAGGTATTTTAGGAATCTAAGTGTAAAAATTAAGATTTATATGTTAAATAATAAAAAATAGTAATAAAATAATGTTGAATAGTAATGGTACAAGTGAATAGTGTTGCACCAAATGAAGCAAAAAATATTGCAAGATTATAGCTCTATTGCACCATTTTTTGCATCAAAATAGCATTTGGTGCAAAAAATAGTGCAAGGTTGGAGATGGTCTAACAATTTATGTCACTTATGTTTATTTTGTATTAATATGGTTAATCATCTTAGATCAATTGACTCAAAAAATTATTAATATTGCCACATGACCATATAAATTCACACTTGGAAAATATTTATCAACTTGGCGACCCATACTAATTAAATAGGGAAAGCCGACCCATTTGCGCTTAACCCGCTCCAAACAAATGGAAATCCAAACATACTATAAAATTCTGACTTCTAGTTAAATACTACAGTAGTAGTTAAGTTTCAATTAATGTAGCACTTATTATAACTTTTTCTAGTAAATTTTTGACATATAACAAACTAGACTTTTTTCACCCTATGATTATACTATAAAAAAAATTACTTATAATATTAAAAATTTTAAGAAAGACAAAAGACCGTTATTTATTTTATAAAAAAACCCATTTTTATTTCGATTTGGTCCATGGGTTGGATTTATAATAAATTGGTTGGTTTTACTATTTAAATTATAATATGGGTTGCCAAATTGACAAATATTGTCCAATTGTACATTCATAATATTAATGACTTTTTGAATCAATTAGTCTAAGAATAATGGCTGTGTTAATATAAAACAAACATGAATGACTTTAGTTGATAAATTGTAATACTCGATAACTATTTAGGAGTAATTTTTATCTCAAGAAAACTTGATCCAAACAGTCAAATTTATTTTCTTTTAACTATATGTGTATTCTTGTTACACTTTCGTTATAGTTCTATCAACATCACTTCTTTTGTTACATATTGTAACTTATTTACTCCTTTTAACTACTGATTAATTAGTATCTTGAAATGAGTACTATTAATCACTTCTGACCTATTTAACAGTAAGCCTATAATAATTGTCTTAATTTTCCATTTGGCTCAAACAAAAATAAATTTGAAAAACAGAGAATTTACAGAATTATAGAGGTAAAACTAGTAGTAATATGCAATACGGTTTTGAATTCATTAAACCTTTTTCATAACTTGCTTAAAAACAAGCTAGAAATCTTTGAGGAGGAGGAAGAGAAAGACAAGTTATTTGGTTAAAACCAAGCTTCAAATATTATGAAAGAAAAATGAAACAAGAACTAAAAAAGAATAGTGTTTAGAGAGAATCAGATGTAATGTGTCAGTCGCCATATTTGCATCCAACTTTATGGGATGCAAGTCAGATGACAATAAATAACCATCATTTTCTCTCAATAAACATGAATTCAGATAAATAACAAAATAAAGTAAACAAGTTTAAAAAAAAATGAAAATGGTTGTGCAGGAATTGAGCTTTTCATCTTGATGAAGGTGGTGGTTTTTATATAGGGGATTTTTTGTCTGGTTAGGGTTTCCTGTATTGGGTTGATTTGAAGCCTTTTGGGCTGCTAGATGGCTATGTTTCCCCAGAAAATTTCACGGGCTGATTACATAAACAGCCACCCAACAATAAATATTTACTTTCTAATAGCCACCACTATTTGTAGCCAATATTAACTACCAGAAAATAAAATATTTGTGATATTAATATTAATAATTAACATTTTGTAAATAGGATACAAATATTTATAAAAACAACAAAAAATTAGTTCAAGCGTTAAATATGGGTAGTGGGGACGCATAAATACGGGTAGTGGGGTAATCACAACCTAAGTCTCCAACTAACCAAAAATCATAAACACTATAAACTGCTACTATCCTGTAATCGTACACCATTATCAAATACAACTCAGATATCATCATCAAATTAAAACAAATCTCCAGCCATAGAAAATATTGATCTACTGATACAATTTAGTGGAATATGAACATAACTTCTCATATTCCCTTAATTCCTTAATTAATGGGATAAGATTAAGTTAAACTCCTCCACTTTCCTATATTAAAGGCTATATATATATCTATAATTTAATTAATAAAACTTGTCAACTTCCCCTATACTAAATAAATAAACTCATTTAAATTACTTAATAACAAAATACAAAAAAATTAAATTAATTATATCAAAATAACTGATTGGCTATAAAAAGAAAGAATGAATATAAGGTGTTTATAAAGGGTAAATATTTTTACTAAATGTTCACCTGGGGTAAATTCCCCAAATTTCACCGTGTCCCCAAATTTGACTGATTTTGAGGGTTTGTCCCAATTTTTCATGATTTAGCAAAAATGACCTTCAATTTGTCAAGTTTTACCATGCCAAAACTTAGGCATTTACCTTGAGATAGGGGGTAAAGGATTCGAACATAAATGCAGCATATTTACCAAGATTTAAGGCTATTTAGTTGGAGGAATGGGGTGAAAGGGGCAGAGATGCAATTTAGTTGGGAGAGAGGGTAAATGCAAGTGTTGCCTGTTTGTCCTGATTTGAAGACAATTTAGTTAGAGACGGAAAAAATGGGATCAAGGCAAGCATTGACCTACCAAAACTACAAAGATTACTTTTGTTCCAAAATTTCAAGTCAATTTAATTGGATATGAGTGGAGAGAGTCGATTGCAAGTATTTGTTCTGCCAAGACTTCAAAAAAATCTAGCGAGAGAGAGAGGAACGAGAACGTGAGTCATTAATTAAGTGTCGAGGGGCATTTGCGTGTGATTATTATCAACGAGTTATCATTTTTGATAAATCATGTTAAACGAAGCTTAAAAGACAAATAATTGCATTTGGTGTCATAGTTCTGTAAAATCTCCCCTATTTGGATGATCAACTAGCAATAGCCAGCGTCGGCTATATATTAGAAAAGAACCCGCTGTTTTACCGTGGCATAAGAAAACAGTCAATTTTTAGGGAATTTAAACTAACCTTTAGGAAAATTTACTAAAATTTAGTTTAGAATTTCTAAGAAATTTTCCTAGGACTTCATATTTTGCATTCAATGAAAATTTTGTAAATATGAGCTAAGCTTCATGAAATTTTTCTAGGCTTCCAGTGGATAGTCATCCAGGGGCAGATCTATAGGCAAGGTAGGGGGTGTCACGGCATTCGCTACCTTCGTTCGAAGCTTAGTATATGTGTGTGGGTGCGTGCACGCGCACGCGCATGTATAGAAATAAATATAAATATAACAATTGACACCTGGTGAGCATAAGGCTGCCTTGGTATTGGTAAAGCATTCGATGTTTCACCCAGCAGACGCAGGTCCGTATCCCCGTGAAGTGCCTTTCCTTTTTTCCTCAAAATCATTTTTGCTTTGCATAAATACGGTGACAACACATCAATTTATACTGGTCCAAGCTTAGGACCCAGGAAATATGCATCTCTCATCCCCTTGGTTTTTTTTTTTTTAAAAAATTTGTTTATACTATTATACCTATTCATGATATTAGACTTTTTGTTTCTTTCCTTATCAGAGAGGGGCTTATTTATTGAAAAAGACCTTGTTTTTTTCCAATCAATAGAATAATTTAAGTAATATTGTCGATTGGCTTTTGAAAAATTAAGTGATTAATAGATTTTTTGAATAAATTCTCATAGATTGAAAATAATTGAAGTTTTAGTTAGTGTTATGAAACTTGACAATTATGATGAAGAAAATGACACAATGTTATTGAAGGTAAATTAGCTTACTCAATAAAAATATATATAGTCATTAAGATACTTTAAGCATATTTTCTAATTGGAACTCTCGTTCATGATTCTTTTTTGGTAATTTGCAATGATCTTCCATAAGACAGAATTCAAAAAAAGCTTGGAAAGAAATAACTGAATTAAAGCTTACTTATTTGTCTATTACAAACAGAAAGCAACTTATTAACCTAGTCAAAGTAATAAAAATCAAACCGACCGGTCCGCCCTTCCTATTTTATCTTTATGTCGAAGGTTAGATATAGCAAGTGACATGCAAAACCTTCAAATTCTGGATCCGACTCTGTATGCATCAAAACCTAGTATGTTTTCTCAAACATTAGCTTAATTGTTATACCTAACAACTAGTGGTTATTCCTCATTTACTATCCTAAAAAGAGGATGTCAGGCTAAAGTTTTGCTTTTTTTCACATTGTTTATTAGGGCAATTTACATAACTATACGAACTAACATTCTTTTTTACACAAAAAAATTAATACTATTTTATTTTCAAAATATAGCAATATTTTTTTTCAATACATAGAAAATATATACAAAAGGTGTGGATAAAACCCTAGAAGCCACTCCAACAACCCCATGCCAAACCTGCCAGGTGCTCCCCATTTACCGTCGGCATTGCTGGCCGCAAAAGTTTTCTTCGTTTATCTTTATATATTTTTTGTATGGAATGTGTATATAATTTGTATGCTCAATTTATTTTCATTGTATGGAAGTTCAAAACATCGGGCATACATTATATATACAATGCACATACAAATGTAAGGGCTTTATACATGAGGTGTAGGCAACCTTTATATTCATTGTATGCCTGGTATGTGTATATATATATATATACTATATGTAGGTAACCTCTAGCTTGTTTCTCTTGATGTTATGGATCAAAGAATAGGTGCTCCAGTTACTTTCACAATAAGAAGAAGAAACCGGCTGTCAAAGCAATTTGTAAGCCAAGATTTGCAAAAGTAGAGCATTTACATCGTGGTTCGCTCACCAAGATAATAAATTCTCATACATCATCGCCCCAACTACATAAGGCTCACTAAATGCAACACTCCTTCTAGCAAATGCTCCATACTCTAAAGATGTTTGTTTTAGTTTACTTGAATCTTTAAAAAATCTTTTGAAGCATTTGAACCTATTTGAGGAAATCTCTCTATTCTCATTTGGAGCAAGTCTTTGAATCCCATTGTCTTCCCCTATAAGCTATGGTTCATGGTAGTATTTTGGTACCAATGAATGTGATATACAATGCAAAAGGGGTGTTACTCTTGTTCCAGTTAGCAACACGAATCTCTTGAATTATATTAAAAAAAATTGATCGTTCGGTAATAAGATCTTTTCCTTCATGCTAAAAAATAATTGCCTTCACCTTTTCAATCATTGTATACCACATATCATAAATTAGATGCGATTTTGGAGCATCGAGATCCGCACTTCTAAGAATGGACACAATCGGTTCCATAAACTTTAAAAAATAATCAATTTTTTTCCCACCATTCGTCATTCATTATAAGCGATTTTATTTCTCGTGTTTTCGCTTCAAAAACTTTATCTCCCTTATAAATTTTTCAATTATCATCCATAACCAGTCTTTTAAATGATGCCTTAACTTGACGAACACATTTAGTCATAACAACATGTGATGCAAATCTAATTTCAGAAACTTTCAACAAAGATAACGTCGAATGCTTTTCAAAAAGAGATGGGTCATATCATGATTAAACACAAAAATTTGCGAGCTACTAACTTCACCAATCAAATCTAAAATCCATTTGCAACATACAAATTGGATTGATTTTTCGGAAGGTTGGCACATACTTTTTAATGCAAGGTTCAAGCAATGAATAACACATGGTGTCCAAAATACGTGTGGAAAAGTTTGTTCAACCTTCGAACCGGAAAGCTTCAATTACTTGTATTATCGGTGATTACTTGAATCACAAACTTGGACCAACTTCTTCAATTGACTTAATGAACAAATTAGCTATATATTCCCCACCCTTAACAACACCACTTGAAAAAATTGATTTAAAAAATATTGGGATGCCACTAGAAGCCGCCAATATATTTATCAAAGATCGCCTATAAATATCCGACCATCCATCGGAACAAAAGACATGATATGAGCTTTCTTGAGCTAAAAGGGTTGTTCTTAACCTATTATCTGTTGGAGGAACATAACCCGCTATAAAAGTATTTTTCAAGAACTCAAAATACTTTCTAAAATAGGAAAACTTAGCAAAATTAAAGGATAAACCTGAGGCGTAGAACATCTGGGCTGCCATTTTATCCGCAATATTTCTATTCTCGATGATGAACGACTTCTCTAGAACTTTAATGTTCGAATATTTTCTTTTCTTAAAATGCGATAAATCTGACCCTTCTAGAAGAGATATATAATCTGATTTTTTCCTCGCATCAAGTTGTACGTATGTTTTTTATTTTCCGCTTGTTCATGTTCTATCTTTAAAGCTTCACATACTTCCCTACTTATTTCTTTGCATACTTGCACACCCTGCCCATATATTTTAATAAATGAGCTTTAATTTTTGAATATGATCCGGTAACTCTTTTGTTATAATAGTTGTAAGATCACAATCTGTTTCCACCACCATTTGGAGTAACTTCAAGAATTTTCACATGTTTCTTTTCTCATCCATGCATCTTTAATGGGTTGTAATTTTCTATTAATATGAGATTTTTCTTGAGCTAAAAGGGTTTCTCTTAACCTATAATATGTTGGAGGAACATAACCCACTATAGAGGTATTTGCCAAGAACTCGGAATACTTTCTAAAAAAGGGTGACTTAGCATAATAAAAGGATAATCCTGAGGCGTAGAACATCTGGGCTGCCATCTTATGGGCGGTGTTTCTATTCTCGATGTGGAGCGACTTCTCTAGAGCTCCAATATTCGAATCTTTTCTTTTCTTAAAATACGATAAATCCGACCCTTGGGGAAGAGATATATAATCTGATTTTTTCCTCGCGTCAAGCTGTACGGTATGTTTTTTATTTTCCGCTTGTTCATGTTCTATCTTCAAATCTTCACACACTTTCCTACTTATTTCTTTGCATACTTGCACACCTTGCCCATAGATTTTAAGAAATGAGCTTTAACTTTTGAATATGATCCGGTAACTCTTTTGTTACAATAGTTGCAAAGAAGTGTAGATTATAATTTTGATGATAAACCTTTTTTGGAATCATGTGAAAGTTTTTGAAGTTACTCCAAATGTTGGTGGGAATAGAGTGTGGTCTTGCAACTATTGTAACAAAACAGTTACCGAATCATATTCAAAAGTTAAAGCTCGTTTCTTAAATCTCTATGTCCACCATCATTTGGAGTAACTTCAAAAACTTTCACATAATTTCAAAAAAGGTTTATCATCAATATCGGAACCTACACTTTTTGTTGGCCTTAACAAGTCTTTTCCTTTTTGATTGGCTAATGATGAAACCATGTTGAGATTTTAATGGAAGTTTTAAAAATTTAAGGCGGAGAAGAAGAACAGTTTCGAATATGCAGCTGTAGTATGATAGATACACTGATTTTATATAATTTTATGTTATTGGAGAGAACAATTGGCCATTCAAAATACCTTTGAAAGATAGATAGCATTGTAGCTATTTTAGATAGTGTACTATTGTACTACTCTACAAAATCCAACAGTGGATTTAATTTTTTCATGGTAAAGTTGTGTAGTACTCAATTAAATTTTAACTTTGGATTGAATGATATAGCAGAAGAATTTAATACACACTTGTTCTCAAATACTTTACCATTTAATATTACTTACAATAAATACTTTTATAAGTCTTACAATTTTTAAAAGTACGTATTAAATTATACTTTATAAGTTTTCCAAAATATTTTACCAATTAATTTTATTTATAAGAAATACTTTATAAGTGTTCCAATTTTACTTACCAATTTTTATAATGCCTATTACTATTTAGTTTTTTTAATTAATTAAAATAAGTATTTTAAGAATTATGTACTTAAACTTATACAGATATCAAAACTTATACGGATAAAACGAAATGAAGGTCTAACGCATTTGATTGGTTAATGTGATCTTAATCAAATATGTTATTATATCTCATCCAATTCACAATATCAAAACTTATAAAGATAAAACGATACTAGTGTAAGTTAAATCAGAAGTCATTTGTTTCCTAAATTTTTCTATTTTTCTCCTTTATATAGGATTTATTTGTTTCATAATTATAAAATATTCTTGATAAAGAGAGTTTAATTGAGAGGGAAGAACGGATTTGGATTAAGCTTCTTTTCAATTAGAGCACTTTTTTAATTTAATTTGAAAATTCTTAAATTTAATTTAGTTTATATTTTTTATAGTTTAATTTAATTTGAAAATTGTAAGTTTAATATCAAGTATACATGAAACAGTTTATTGCTTACCTCATACATTAATTTTTATAATTGTCTTTCATCTCCAATCCAATTTAAATGAAAATCATATTGTTATTATAAAATATAGGATTAGATCGCTAGTTATTGTTATAAAAAAAAAAATAGACTTAGTGTGTTAGCCTTTACCACAAAGAGTAAAGAAAAATATTTATTAATCGGGAGTTTTGTATAACTGCATGTCTATAAGATTTTATTTCATTCATTACCACAGTTAATGTAAGTAATGTGGTACCATAAACTTAATTACAAATATACCATATTTCTATTGATCACTATCCAATGCTTACCAATGTACACGGATTTAATGAGATTAATGTCGTGATCTAAGTAAAATTATCTCTAACCATTCACCATCTCAAAGAGTCCAAACTAAACTAAAAACTGCATGCTCCAGTTACAAAGATCTCATCATCCATTCGTTCCCTCCTTCTCTCATCCATCTCCTCTTCAATTTTTAAGTACTATTTTCTCCATATCTATAAGAAAAATGTTAATTGAGAATACATATCATTACATATGAAGCACTTCATTATATATATTTGCATTATACTATATATACAATATTAATATATTATAAGTATCATATATATTGAGTATATGTCTATATTAAATATATTTGGTATACTTATACCAACTATACTAATATAGTATAAATATAACATATATGGACATTGTTAAATAATATAACTCCTAATTCCGCTTTTAATTTAGGAGTAATTTTAGGAGTAACTTAGCATACACCTTATTGGTATATTAGAAAATAAAATTTCAAAAGTGGTATAAAACTTACAAAGATACTATATATATCCAATATAGACAGCTCATGCTAATTTAGACAGCTTAGGTAAAATAATTAACCTCTAAGGTCTAAGCTAATGACACATGTTCTTTCTGAAAATATATTTCTATACAAAAAGAGCTTAACTGCGAATTGAAAAACTTAGGTACTCAACTTAAAAGATCAAATATTGCATGGGTTCATAAAATACTACTAAATATAAGCAAAAAGATAACTTTGACTTTCTTTTTCTACTTCAATCTGCTTAAGTTCATGGTCTTCTCCGTCGACCCCATTGTTATAGAGCTCTATCCTATTCTTGCTCAACATTGCAAAATCTATTGGTTAGAGTAAAAAAATCTCCCCGTCGACCACCTACAATATTTACATATTTTCGTTGTTTAGCCGCCTCAAAAATTTTAATCTGTTTACCTAAAAATTTGAAATGATTAGAGGTTATTATTGATCAAGAGAATAAGCAGGGAAGGAGATGAATGTACAGAACTGATTTCCACATCGAGGGACATATAAAGTATGTCATTTTCTTCAAATTTACCTAGTTTTATTTCCGATTTCAGAAATCATATTGTATCTTTTTATAAATTTTCGGGCCGCTCGTGGTCAAAGTACCCAAAATCATTTGACCGGATCTGGTGCAAATTCCATACCCACACCCACACGGATGCGGTACCTAAGCTATCGTGTCAAAGCAACTTAGACCATATATACAATGGGAATACATGTTCCATACATTCCCTAAAACAAATAACCACAGAAAATACACCACCACCACAGTAGATCCACCATATCCTAGCGAAAAAACTCAAAAGACCAAAAAAAATTAAAATTAATGTCACAACGCTGGAAAAGCATCACCATCGTGTAAAAGCGCCTGCAAAATGCTTTACATGGCACGATCTGTGCGTAACAACTATTTTTTTTTTTTAAAAAAAAAAGTATCGCCGGTGCTGGTAAAAGAAGCAGCGCCGGTGAAGCAGAGAACCCAACAGATCTGATACACAGATACCAAAGGCCAATGACGGAAGCCACCAGAGCTCCGTCAGTTATCATCACCAACATGAAAATAGATACCAGAAGCAAAATCGCTCGTTGCTGGTTACGTCAAAGTATGGTGGAGAGGATGTCGGCGACAGGGAAGGGAGAATGGAGGTCCGACAATAGGGAAGGGGGGAGGGAGGACTGGCGGTAACAGTGAATCTGAGAGAAAGGAGAGGGGAGTGGGAAGAGAGAGAAGAGAAGAAGAAAAACTAGGGTTTGCTAAATTATGCTATGTTTGGTAGAAATTAAAAAAATATTGCTACATTTGGTAAAGTGTTAAAATATTGTTATGTTATTATATTGTCCTGAATTGAGATAGGACAACAAATCGAATTTGTTTTGGGGTTGATTGATAATTTTCTTGCATCAAAGTTATGATTGAACTGAATTTGAACTTAAACGAGGCAAATGCTTAACAAAATAAACGAGGCGGACAATAAACGAACAATAAAGTGTATAAAATGAAACAAAAGCTTAATAAAAATAATATAAGTCTATTGTTGTATTTTTTTTTTATGAACCTCTTCTTTTTTACGAACGGGTCCTATTTATAGTTGATAGGAACGAGACGATTACTATTGCATTCACTGGTAATTACTCTATATTCATTCATTGCCAGCTAACGGTCTCTCCTTATAATGCTCGAGTAACAGTCATACAATGGTCGACAGTTATAATTAGACGTGGTTATTTGCCGAGGTAATACAGTCTTTCGAGGGGTCGTCGTATTGATCATTCTTCAATCTTTTCGAGCTCTGACTTTATACTTGGCTCAATCTTATCCGAGGTAGAGATGAAAACTATCCCCTTGAAAGGATGTTCTCGGTGAAACTTTGATTGTCTCGTGTTTTGAGCCTTTGTACCGAGGCGATGAGGGTTTTTACCCAATACACATAGTCCCCCACCCCTTGGACAATTTTCAAAATTTTCCAAGATGTGGAATTTGAATTAGGCAGGAGAGTGACGTGGCGCGTTATAAGGTAATCGTCGCTTCAATATCGCATCCCCTGTACGTGGCCTTGTTTTGAACGGCCACAACTCTTTGTTTTACCTTCCCCATGTAAATGCCATGATGGCGTTTTAATACACTTGCATCTTGCTATAAACTGGTCACTTTTTGTCATCATCCTCACCATTTCATAACTTTCCCTTGAATTGTTCTTGCTTTTTTCCAGCCTTCCCTTTCATTCTAAAAATTTTCACCATGTCTTCTTCTCCTCATCGTGAAAATGTCGTTGATGCTCATACTTTTGTATCAACCGATGATTTAATAAATTTTCCTCCATTTGCCACTTCTAACCATTAGGATGATAGTCATAGCGTCGCCAGTCAACAACCTTTCATTGGTGATGACGAGGCGAGGACTGAAAAAATCATCGACGACGATGATGGAAACGAGGTGGTTGAGACCTCGCCTACAAAGAAGAAAAAGAAGAAAGTTTATCTTGGGGAACTCAAACCTCAATGGGTTGTTCCAAAGAGGTTTGATTCTAGCAAAGATTTCAGGATGAGAGGGCAAACAGCCTCGGATATTAGGAGGAAAAGGAACCTCCTCCTTCAGCTTTCTCTGAGCCTTGCCTCGGAAGAATATGTAGCCTCGATCCGAGAGGAGTGTAATTGGGGCCCTGAGGTTCCAATTTTGATTCCTGCCCCCGAGCATCGCACATGCGACAGTGTTCCGGGGCAATCCTTTGTTTGTATTTACCCATTTTTGATAGGTTTTACTCTTCCCCTTCAGACCGTAGTAGATACTTTCTGCAGGTCACACAATGATTATTTGGCTCAGCTAGGCCCCAGCTTTTGGAGGGTCATTCAGTGCCTCTGCTTCCTCAATCGTAAAGTCGGGGTCACGTTTGGGTACCTCTACTTGATTTCGTTGTTTTCTCTCTCCCTGCACAAAGAAGGCATTGTGTAGCTAAATAAGCGGGGCAATTTCTCCATCATCACCAAGAGCCACAACACCGAGGATCGTAGTTGGTGTGATTGATTTGTTCTTCTTCCCACTTCTTCTCTCTCTGCCAGGCCTGGATTCCCCGAGGTGTGGAACAGGAAACGTAACTTTCTTCTAGTCTCGTTTTTTACATGACGTCCATAAGTGCGAGAAGACTAATTTTTCATTATACTTTTAGCTAGAAAGCTTCCAATCAATCCTTCCAAGGACTTAGCGACTTTGGGCGCAAGCTATTATTAATGCTGAGGGGAGGCCGACGAGGGATTGGATGGTCTTGGCTTCTCGTGAGGAGAACAACTAGTCGGGAAAATGACTTGGTTAATGTGCTTCCATGTTCGATATTTCCCTTTCTTAGCACGTCTTCTTTTGGTCTTACTCTTCTTTTTTTTTTAGATTTTAACGAGCTGCCTGCCGAAGCGGAGAAGGAGGAAGATAAGAAAGAGAAGAAGAAGCAAGGACGATGAGAGGATGTCGTTGAGGTTCCTGATGTCGAGGCTAGCTTACAGTCTTTGGAGGAGTCTGTTCCGACTCTCACTCAGGCTCCGAGAGGTATCCTCGTTTATCCTTCATAATCTTCTCGTTCTCTTTTCCTTTGAATGGCGCATTTTCTCTTTTCAGGTCCGAAAAGGAAAAGGGATACGCCCAAGAAATCATTCTAGGCTAAAATCCCTCGGGTTGAATTGCCTGAAGCCCATAGATGAAGACTAATTGACGAGCCAGGCGATGTCTGTGCTCAAGACGAGGTCGAGGTGGTGAGCATGAAAGAACCGAGCCAAGTTGTTGACAAGGTTCATGAGAAGATTGGGGCTAAGCCTACTGAAGGGGTTCCATCCACAAAGGGGGAAAGCACCGATTAAACTCGAGCTGAAACAGACCTTCTTCAAGAAATTAGGAGAATCCCAGTTCCGATCGATGTTTGCCTGCTGGACAACAGCATGGGTGTTGCCATTAGTTGCAAGGGGTTGCTTGGGCCTTTAGAAAATAAGCGTCTCAAGAATGTGCCCTCAGATGATTTGATGGCTTATTCGGCTCAACATGCGATTCATGTAAGGTTTTTGTTTGTTTCACTTCTTTTTTTTTTTTATTTCAACTATTTTTCCTCACTTCTAATTTCCCTATTTCTGGCTGTAGGACTACGTCTATGCTATGAAAGTGGCTGATATTGAGGCCAAATGAGCAGCGTACCTTAAACAGACTGGGGATAAGTGAGATCGAATAAGGATTAGGCTCGAATCTCGTGTTTCTGAGCTTGAAAAATAATTCCTTGACTCGGAGGCCAAATTGGGCTGAGCTCAGAAAGAGGTTGAGCAATCGAGCGTTGAACTCTCTCAGGCTCGTGGAGAAATTGCCAATCTTAAGGCTGAGAAGAGGTCTCAGGAGGAAAACTATCGACCCGAGCTTCATAAGCAAGCTGATACAGCAGATACATTGCTTAAAGGGTTAACCAAGCAATTCGAGGAGAGATCTTTGCATCTTGCCTCAAAGATGAAAGAGAATGAGGTTCTTGAAGCTGAAATGAAGATCCTTCGGGGCAAAAAACCAACCTCCTCTTCTGAGCTAAAGTACAAGTTCAAGGCCAAGCTGAACTCGAGAGCCTCCCGAGCTAAAGTTGATATAAATTGGGCAATCACTCTGACCAAGCTGAAGACCCTCGAATGATGTAAAGAGGGGATTAGTTTAGATGAGGAGATTGCCAAGGCTAAGATAGATATTGCTACAGCTCAAAAGTTTTTGGACCAACTTCCTTCGAGCAGTGAGAGCTCGTCTGAAGAAGAAACTTCGGGTAGTGATAGTGAGGCTAGTGGTTGATAGGTCGTTTGTTTTGTTTTAGGCCTTCGGGCCATTTTCTTTGTAATTATTCTGGCCTTCGAGCCTTATGAATATATAAATATTGAATATTAACTGTTTCAATATCTTTTCGAATTTTTATTTGCTTGCAAGACTTCAAGTATATTATGAAGCTAGTTTAGGACGACGTCTCATCCTCGAGCCGAGACTTGAACAAGGCTTAATGGATAAACAGATGATGAGTCGACTTTTATTCTATTAATGAAAATCGAGCCGGTTTACAAAGAGCCTAGTTGTACTTAGAAAAATTTAATTTACAAGAGCCATTTGGGCAATGAATATACGTAATCAAGCGTATTACTATGGGGTCAGTCCCCAGTGTAGGTTCACCTAGGCCTCGGGCGTTCTTCACGCTTTTGAAGTATTTGAGTTAAGTCCCCGAGTTCGAGTTATTTTTCAAAGAACCTGAGCTGCGAGTCTATGAGTCGATTTCAGACTGACCTTATTACAGATAGACCTCATCCCCTTGCACCCCCTAGTGGTGGAGTGTGAAGGATGAGGACTCGAGCACTGTCGACTTCAGAGCGATATCTCGTTGATGTTAGAAGTAATATCTCTTCAAATTGGATATGTTCTAATTTAACGGCTCTTACTTTCCTTCGAGGTCTTCCAATTGATAAGACCCTTTCCCTACTATTGCTTTCACTTGGTAAGGGCCTTCCCAATTGGCCACCAATTTCCCTGCATTTTTCTCTTTGGTCGTTTGATTTGAGGCTCTCAAGACATAGTCGTCTACCTTAAATTCTCTCAACTTGGCCTTTTGGTTCAAGTAGGCCTCGATTTTCTATTTTTGAGCTGTCAACCGCACCAAGGCTATTTCTGGTCGTCCTTCGAGCAAATCTAATTCCACTCGCATAGATTTTTGATTTGACTCCTCGGTTGAATGAGCATAGCGAAGACGTGGTTCACAACCTCGACAGGAATTAGCGAATCTACCCCGTAAACAAGAGAAAATGGGGTTTCACCAGTTCTGTTCTTTTCTGTTGTCCTCATTGCCCATAACACTTCTAGTAGCTCATCGGGCCATGAGCCTTTTGCTTTGTTCATTCTCTTTTTAAGATTGTCGACGATTATTCTATTTGAGGACTCAGCTTGTCCATTAGCTTTGGGGTGGTTGGGTATTGAAGTCACCCTTTCGATCTCCCATTTTGCAAAGAAGGTTGTGACCTCCGAGCCAAGGAATTGTGTTTCGTTATCACAAGTTATCTCCCTCGGAATTCCAAATTGGCATATGATATTTTTCATTATGAAGTTAATGACTTCCTTTTGTCTGACTTTAGCAAAAGCCTTTGCTTCGATCCATTTGGAAAAATAATCAGTGAGTACGAGGATATATTTAACACTGCCTTTTGCTTTGGGGAATGGTCCTACGATATCCATTCTATATTTTATGAAGGGCCATGGTGAGACCACTGAGTACAAGGGCTCGGCCTGCTGATGAATCATGGAGGCATGCCTTTGACACTTGTCGCAATTCCTAACAAATGCTTTAGCATGTTCGCTCATTTTGGGCCAATAGTAGCCAGCTCGAAGGAGCTTTCGCACTAGGGCTTTAGCTCCAGAGTGGTTACCACATGTTCCTTCATGCACTTATTTCATCATGTATTCATACTCTCCTGGGCCTAGATATTTGGCCATCGGGCCGCAATAAAGCTTCTTGTACAATTGTTCATATATTATTGTGTATGGAACTAGTTGCTTCCTGAATTTTGCCGCTTCTTTTTTGTATGGTCGTAGAATCCCTGACTCCAAATAAGAGATGAACTTTGTTCGCCAATCCCAACATTGATTCACCACATTTACTTCCAGCTTCATCTTTCTCATTGCTGACGCGAAAATCCTAACTGTGGCATCAGTCTCCGAGTCATCTGTTTCTACTGCCAAGGCCAAGTTTGCCAAGGCATCGACCTCGACATTTTCTTCTCGTTGTATTTGCATGACCTTCCATCCTTGAAAGGTGCTGAGCGCTTGCTGCATTCTCACCACGAACTGTTTCATTCTGGGCTCCCAAGCCGAATATCCACCAAGGACTTGATTTACCACTAGTCGCGAGTCACATTGTAGCTCTACATTCTCAGCTCCCATTTCTTTTGCCAGCTTTAATCCTGATATGGTAGCCTCGTACTCAGCTTCATTGTTTGTTAGCCTCTCAATATTCATCGAGTGCCTTAGCTTTTCTCCTGTGGGAGCTATGAGCACTATTCCGAGTCTCGAGCCGTTGGAATTAGCTGCCCCATCTGTGTAAAGCTTCCATACCCCATGGGTGGGACCCTTTGAGACTAGATTCTCTTATTTCGCCTCGAGAAGTAGTTTAGCACTAAAATCAGCTACAAAATCAGCTAATACTTAAGATTTTATGGCTATGCGAGGCTAGTATACAATGTCGTACTCACTCAGCTCGACCGCCACCTAGATAACCTCCCCGATAACTTTGGCTTGTGCAATTTATTTCTCAAGGGGAAGGTTGTTACTACGGCTATTGCATGGCATTGGAAATAAGGGCGTAATTTTCAAGCAGCAATGACTAATGCAAGCGCTATTTTTTCCTAAATGGGGATACCTTTTTCAGCATTGAGGAGAGCTTTACTAATATAGCATATTGGTTGTTGCATTCCTTCTTCCTTCTGAACCAGAACCACGCTGATCGATACCTCGGAGACGGCCAAGTATACCAACAATGCCTCGCAATCTTTTGGTTTGGCCAACAATGGGGTGTTGGCCAAATAATATTTCAACTCTCTCATAGCCTCCTGTACTGGGAGTCCATTCAAAGAAAGTGTTATTTTTCAAGACAGGAAAAGAACTTGTGGCACCGCTCGGATGACCTTGAAATAAATCGACTCAAGGTGGCTAATCGGCAAGTTAAGCGTTGGACTTCCTTCAGGCTAGAAAATTCCTCAAGGATTTCTTGTATAGCTTTGATCTTATCGGGATTTGCCTCGATACCTCTCTCTGAGACAATAAATCGCAGGAATTTGCCTGAGTTGACTCCATAAACACACTTTTCGGGGTTAAGCTTCATGCAATATTGTCTCAAAATCGCAAAGGCCTCTTTTAGTTGTTTCAAATGATATTCCAATCGGACAGATTTCACCAACATATCATCGATATATGCTTCCATCATTTTTCAGATGTAATCCTTAAACATTTGGCATACCAACATTTGATAAGTTGCACCGGCGTTTTTGAGACCGAAGGGCATCACCTTGTAGCAATAAGTTCCTTCATATGTGATAAAAGAATTCTTCATCACTGGGGTCCATCAGGATGTGATTGTACCCTGAATATTCATCCAAAAAGGTTAAGAGTTTGTGTCCAGCCATGGAGTCTATTAACCTATCTATTTAGGGCAAAGGGTAGGAGTCTTTGGGGTAAGCTTTATTTAGGTCGGTGTCGTCGACACACATTCTCTACTTGCCATTTTTCTTGGGTAGCACTACCACATTAGCAAGCCAATCTGGGTACTTGACTTCTCTTATGAACCCGTTGTCGAGCAATCTCTTGGTTTCGTCTAGGATCGCCTTTTTCTTACTCCAGTGTGGTCTTTTCTAATGTTTCATCGGACGATGGTTGGGATCTACATTCAACTTGTGTGTCATGATTTTGGGATCAATCCCTACCATGTCCGTATGAGACCAATCAAAGCAATCATCAATGACTTTTAACAATTCGATGAGAGCTTTCTTAGACTCAGCATCCAGCTCCGAACCTACAAATATTTTTCTTTTCGGGAACTCTTCTGACAAGGCATAAGATTCCAGCTCTTCCACCGTTGAGTCCTCGGCCTTTTGCTTTCGAGGTTCCTGAATGAAAGTTGGGATCTTCTCTTCCTACTTTGGATGGGCTACCCCTTGAATCGAGCTTCTCCCTTTTCGGGACTCTGAGCCGCTTAGTTGTGATTTCAGGTTCCCGATCAGGGCGTTCCCACTTTTTGCAGCGACTGAATAGCATCTCCGAGCTGTTAATTGGTCACCTCGGATTGCATGAATTCCCCACGGGGTGAGAAATTTGATCACCTGGTGGAGGGTTGACGGTACGACATCCATTTCATGAATCCAAGGCCTTCCGAGGATAAGGTTGTAAGTCATATCCTCATTCATTACCTGAAAAGTTATTTTCTTGTCAACCCCCTCTGCGGTGGTTACAAGGGTGATTTCCCCTAACGTTATTTCCACAGAGTTGTTGAACCCTGCTAAAATGATTAGTTTTGGAACGATGAGATCCTTTAACCACATTTGTTCAATGGCACTATGACTCATGATATTCACATAACTCCCAGGATCTATTAAGACTCGCTTTACATCTAAGTCGTTGATCCTCAAGGTGATAACCAGAGCATCGTGATGGAAGGTTACCATTTCGTAGCAATCCTCCTTTTCAAAAACGATTTCATTGTCACTTCCTTCAACTTGAGTCCTTCTTTCCGTACTGATTAGAATTTCGAAGACTTTCTCACCGAGGAGAGATTGACTCTGTTTACTTCCACATCGTCGGTTATGATGTTCACAGATTTTTGTGACATTGAGAGGATTGACATCTTGCTAATATTCGGAAAAAATTTGACTTTGGAACAAGCATTATTACCGATTCCCCACAGACGACGTCAATTTGTGTTGGTCTAAAATCGAGATAGGACAATAAATAGAATTTTTTTTTTTTTGGGTTGATTGATAATTTGCTTGTATCAAAGTTATGATTGGACTGAGATTGAACTTAAACGAGTCAAATGCTAAATGAAATAAATGAGGCAGACAATAAACGAGCAGTAAAGTGTATAAAATGAGGCAAAGCTTAAGAAAAATAATATAAGTCCATTGTTGTATTTATGGATGATCCCCCTCTTATTTACGAAGGGTCATATTTGTAGTTGATAGGAATGAGAAGATTACAATTGCATTCAATGGTAATTACTCTGTATACATTCATTCCCAGCTAACGATCTCTCCTTTTAATGTTCGAGCAATAATCATACAACGGTCGATTGTTATAATTAGACGTGGTTGTTTGCCGAGGTAATACAATCTTTCGAGAGGTCGTCGTATTGATCATAATCTTTCCAAGCTCCGACTTTACACTTGGCTCGATCTTACCCGAGGTAGAGATGAAAACTATCCCCTCGAGAAGATGTTCTCGGTGAAACTTTGATTGTCTTGTGGTTTGAGCCTTTGAACCGAGGCGATGAGGTTTTTACCCAATAATGTTATTGAAAGAACTTCCCTACAATGACACTGGGTATAATTTTTCTGAAATATTAAGGGAAAAAGTGCATAACAACCATTCAGTACGATTCTTAATTGAGATTTTACAATGTGTACCCACAGTGCTTAATTTAATTAGTCGTGTTACTCATTCTAAACTTTATTCTCATTCTAGTAAAAATTATTACCAGCCTACCCATTCTCTAAATTCTCTAAGTTCATAGAATATCCGTTGTTCTTTTTTGTTCTCTCTATCTCTTCCCCCGACCTAATAAATCTCTTGCTTCTTCACTGTTAACCTTTTTTATTTCACCATAACTACTCAAATATCTAGATATGTACCATTTATCCAGTCCTTTGATACTTTAGTGGTGAGATTTGCCTTTCTATTGTAGTATTTTTGAAACTTTAATTTTCAACTTGAGAATTTGTTTAAGAGAAGATCAAGAACCCAGTTTGATATGAAAGATTTAGGAGACTCAAAGTCTCTTCTGGAGATTAAAGTGATGAGGTTTGCTTGATTTGAAATGGATATCGCAAAATATTATTTCTAGCACATTGGGAAAGTTCATATTAAAGTTTTATCAAGTTGATTATCTTAAGAGCTTGAGGATTAAAATGAATTTAAGTTAATGTATATATTGGTTAAATTCAAGCTTTGTTTTCCTTTCGCATAAGTCCATAAAATAGAACAAATGGGTGAGAAATGTTTTATAATCTTGAAAGTTACTCTTTACCAAAATAACATTTATGCCTTTAAGACATGTATTTGGGATACTTACACTAAAAATACTGATATGCTTACTGGCCTTGTTTGGAGATTCTTAACAAACACTAACATTTTAGGTTAAGATCATTAGTGCAATATATTTACTAAGAGCTCCTACCAAATCTCATTCCTCCTTCATCTAGACTAGTATAAAAAAATGTTGGTTATTTTGTAATAAATACACCCACTGAGTTATAGAAAATGGTCGTAACACTTCCTTATGAGATCAATGTTTTCCCCCTAATAGGCAGTCCCTTAGAAGTCAAATCAATGACCCCCTAACTATTATTGATATTAATATTAAAGTTGTTGATTTGACTTACAACTATGCTTGTGATCTCTCCAAAATTTCATTTGATCTTCTTGACGATATTAAAAGCTTTTTTCTTTTGCTCCCCGCCATCTTTGTCACCCATGAAAATAGATTATCCTATTTGGAGCCTTAATAGTAATGATATTTTTTCTCTTAGCTCGACTTATAATTTAATAGATGTTCATCCGACAAATAGTTGTGACCGTGATTGGATTTGGAAGGTTGATACCCAAAATAAAATTAAGTACTTTTTATGAAAATGTCGACATGATAGACTTCACTAGATCCTACCTCTATAGAATTGACATCAATATTGATTCAATTTGTCCAAATTGCAAAACGGATTATAAATCATTGTTTCATATTTTCTTGGGATGCTCCTTGGCTAGATCCTTCTGGACGAGCTGTTCTATCAGACTGGACATCCTTGAAAGTCATGATTGGTTAAAGTTGTTAAGAGAAAGATTCTATCCTACAAATTCAAGGTTTTATAATTGGATTGAATTTTTGTCATTTACATTATGAAATTTATGGCTTAATCGTAATCATAACAATATTCATAATCTAAATAATGCTTTAACCTACGATCTAGTTCATCAAAAGACAAAAGAATTCAAACTCTTCACTGCAAAAGAGCCTAGGTATGTGCGTACTAGGAACATTAAGGTAAAATATCATCCTCCTACACAATGTGTTATTAAATTAAATATAGATGGCTCTTTTAAAACTCTAAATAATAAGGCCAGTATAGGGGAGCATTTAGAAACTGTAAAGGGGATTGTCACCACTATTTCGGATAGTAATTGTAATATTTTATCTACCTGAGAAACTTGAATGTGCTTAATGTCATTTCTATATTTAATATTAACAACTCTGATTCTCATGATATCGATCCAACCAGAATCCGCATGAATATTTTATGTAACTCCAGTAATTTTCTATTAATGCAAATCGTGTTTCTACAAAAAAAAATATATATTTTCCTATTAACAAAATTACTTTTTAAGAGGTAGCCTCCTATATTTAAATTGCTTTACTCAGAATTCATTTTTTTTACTTTAATCTTAACTCATATTATGTTCTCTCTTTAAGAAAAAATAACTTTAGACCTTGCCTATGTTTATCTAGCTTTGGTTTTGTCTTGGAGCAGTTCTATTCAAAATATACCAATTTGCGTACGCTAATTAATTCACTTTTTTATCATCTCTTAACTAGTTCATTGATTTTTAAATTTTATATAAATTCAATTTCGTAATTTAATTATGTGACTCTAATTTAATCAAATGATTTTGAGAAGCTCATTCTAACAACTTTGCATGGAATTTTGTCATAATTAATAGGTAATATTAGCTAATCATTTTTCCCCTCCCTCAAGCAGTTCAAATTAGATCCGACCTGAAACCACTTTATTATGGATTTATAGGGTGCATAGATAACTAGAACCCTTACTCAGAATCTCATTTGTTATTCGCAGACTTTATTAGAGTAATTGCACAGTTGTTGATTAAATCGGTTCCTATAGACCTTTAAAATTAGGTGGCGTCTTCTTGTTATTTTTAGGAAAAAAGTATAAGGAACTCCTGAACTTGAGCCAAATTATCAGTTACACACCCCATATTTGCAAAGGTCCTATCAATCCCCTAAACTATTTTAAAACGAAATAAATTCACCCTTGAATGCTGAGGTGGCACCGTGAGTGTGTTCACTCTCTTGGATGCATATGAGATATAAACAAAGGAATTAAATTTGATTAACAGATAACGTGTCATTTTCTAATTAGACATTTTATAATTAATTACTTAATTAAATATTATAATAAATTAAGTTGTTATCTCTCTTTTTTCCGGTTGCAAAATTCAGCCAACCACCGATCACCACATCACCAACCATACCGTAAGAACCACCATTACGAGTTACGACCCCCACTTATTCATGGAATTCTCAAAAGTTTTTGTCACAAGTTTTAAAATAATTTCAAGTAATTTATATGCTGGCCTATATTGCTCTTTATAATCCAAACAAACTAATATGCTGATAAGCTTTAGATCTAGCACCTATTTTCATCTAAAATTGATAATAAAAAATTGCAATTTAGATATTTTTTAAGCCAAAAACAACAACTCCTTTTGATTGAATCTTTTTCGACATTACTGTGTGACCAAGAGATGCTTTATTAGAGAAGGTTGAAGGTTGAAGGTTTAAGATAAGGGATGTCAATGGAGTTCATTGGTGGCATAACGATGGTGTTGGACTGTAACATTTAGTTATAAGGCGAAATAAAATATATATGCTTTGAAAAGTGTAGAAGTTTTCAAATGAAGTAAATGGTAGGGGTAGCTGACCTGAGAGATGGTATGCTCATTGTTGTTGAGATTAGATGGTGAAGGTGTAAGAAAGAGAAATGAGAAAGAAAAAAGGGAAAAAGAAAAGGAAAGAGAAGTTAACGAAATGGAATAAAACAAGATAAAATGGGAAACAATTAAAAAAATGATACAGATATACACATCAGAAGCGTGCATTTCAGGCGCTCAAACATCTCTAGCCTTAGAGGTCGTTTGATAAGAAAAAGATTTATACGTGGATTAACAATAGGGATTGTTTGTATCATGTGTTTGGTTCATTATATTAAAAATTAGATATATTACTTATTAGCTTAAATTAGTATTTGATACAAAACATATATAAATTTTTGTTAACAATTATATCCTTGTATATTTATAGAGCTTTTTCTATTTTATATAAATGAGTAGTTAGTGAGCTAATATTTAAAATGCCCCCTTCTCACATATCCATAAATTCAGCTCTTAAAAAAAACTGCTCGGTTGAACAATTGATGTTGTTGCTGCTTGTCATCTACTAGCATTGTAGCTTAGTTCATTGCAGTTATTTGCTTCCAAATTTGTGAAAAAAGTGGCTTCTTTTACATATAAAGGTTAATAGAGACAAGGGTAATTTGGTTATTGTAAAATTTAATCCATGTATTGTGAAATATGTTATTATTAATCTCATATAGGTGGGGGAATAAAATTGTACTCAAATTGAGGGATAAACTAAATCATGTATTAGTTATCCCTTAACTATTTTTGTAACCAAACAAGGGATAACTCAATGCATTAGTTACTCCATGTATTAGTTATCATCAAACCAAACGACCCTTTAGTGCCTTAGGGGTGAATTTATTATGTTTTAAAATAGTCTTGGAGGGAGGGGGGGGGGGGGGGTGATATGACATTTCCAAAGGTGGGGTGTGTAAAATAATTTGACTCAAGTTTAAGGGAGTTGTATGGGCCTAAATCGTCTTTAGGACACAAATCGAATTTGGATTGAGGATATAAGCAAATCAATGTATCAAAGTTGTAATGGATGTAAAAACAGACGAGAATATAAGTAAAAGGCAAGCAATATGCGTAGATAAATGGTATTTCATTATATGGGTGAATGTACAATTTTCTTTTCCAAGTATTTGTGTATCCATTACAACATAAAAATGAGGCTATTTATAGGAGAAATGAGCTCTGGCCACGTTTTGCACAGTCAGCCACCTTCAGGCCCATGTTCAGCATGTTTGATGGTAGAGTTAGTGGGCTGAAGTAGTGGGCGGTTGCATTGCTGAAACCGGGGCATCCAACCGAGGCATAAGTATGTGACCTCGTTGATGCAATCTTACTGCTCGGCTGAGAGGAAACTGGGGCGTTCAACCGAGGTATAAGTATGTGACCTCGGTGATGCAATCTTGCTGCTCGGCTGAGGGAAAACTGGGGCATTCAATCGAGGTATAAGTATGTGACTTAGGTGATGCAATCTTGCTGCTCGGCTGAGGTGAAACCGGGGCGTTCCACCGAGGTATAAGTATACAACTTCGGTGATACAATCTAGCTGTTTGGCCGGGGTGAATCTCCACCGAGCTATAACTTGAGATTCATCTTCGGTGATGGATTTCAATGGCTGACTTCGGCGACTCACATCTTCAATCTTCGAGATATCAGTTCGACGGACTTCGATTTACTTCACCGAAGTGCTATCCGAGCACATCGATTTTTACCCAATACAGATAGTCCTCCCACTCCTCGGATGAGTGTCAGGGTCACTGAGGAGTGGATTGAATTTACGCAGGAGAACGACGTAGCTCAACCTTATCCAAGAATTTCATAACGTTGCAAGTCTTTTCGAATTACTGTTACGCATTATATGGTGACCGTTCATTGGCCACCGAACGGTCACGCCTGCTTTTTTGCCTTCCCAACATTCCAAGCTATCGTCTTTGGACTTTTCCCTTTTTCCTTGTTCAAGCTTTCTCAATCAGGCTGCCAAAGATGCCGAAGAGGAAGAGAGGGACCTTGTATCGAGGAGGCAGTTGCTCCTGCTTCCAAGGGGATGGCAAAAAAGTGTTGATGCCTTGTTAATGAGTCCGGTGACGGGACGCCCGAGATTGCTTCCGAGGCGGTGGCGGGAAAGCGCTGAGGTGAAATCCTCTTCGGGGCGAAAATGAGGGCGCTTCGAGGCGAAAGCCACTTTGGGGCGAAAATTGCCTTGAAGAAAAAACGAGGGCGCTTCGAGGTGAAAGCCACTTCGGGGCAAAAATTACCTTGGAAGAAGTTAAGACAGGGAAGATCGTCCTCAAGGAGGAGATCGTTAAGGCGCAGGGGGATTCCACCGAAGCTCAAAAGATTGTGGACGAGCTTCCATCGAGTGAGGGATCAGATGATAGTGAATCCGAGGATGATGAGGATAGTGAAGGGAGCGCCGAAGAGAATGATGAAAACGCCGAAGAGGGGAACCACTGGGGGGAGCAGTCCCCGATCTTAGCTTGTTCTTCGTGTTTTTCATCCTTGTTAAATTTTTTGTTTAGGCCTTCGGGCCCTTTTGATGTACAAATTTGTCGCCTTCGGGCCTTTTGTGAATGGATTTGTCTTTAAGTGTTAGCTTTCATTTTGACTTGTGAAACTTTGAGCCGAACACTTTAGAGTAGTTTGCTTGCAAGGCTTTATCATATGAAATCGATGCTAATTTGGAACGATATCTCATTCCTGAGCCGATGCATATTAGTAGTGTTGAACCCCAAAAATTACCCCGAAAAGGATAAATTCCGGAATATCGACAGGATGGGCTAACTCTTTTGGAGTTTTTGGAGTCGCCACCCAATTTAAGGAAAACAGGGAACCAAATTAACAAATGCGTGCAAAACTCCGTTTTTATAAAAAAAGACGGTCTTTCTTCCAGAGATTCTAAAAGTAAGAGGTTTTATTAATTTCGGAAGAAGGTTTTTAAGGCATTTCTGAAATTCCGTAAAATACGGTTAATCCGACAGGTTTCCAAAATATTTGCAAAATATGCTTTTCTAGAAAATTTATCTAAAATAATTAATTGAAATAAAATTTGTTTATGAAAAATACTTTAATTTGCACGCATTTTGCTAATTGGCCTCAATTTGCAATAAATTAAATAACGACTTCACAATAAAAGGTAATGGACATAAAGTAAAGCGACATACAAACAATCAAAATTATTGTCAAATAAATAATTCACACATTTTATTTACATAAATATCTAAGGAAAGGAAGGCAAAGTTAAAGATAGAACCGGGAGATTGATCAACTCGCGGGAGTCTTGATTTTTCTAAAATTCCTAAGTCTTATTTCTGAATGCTCGGGTCCGAATTCAATCCCCAAATGCCTTCAATACAATGGATTATTCCCATTCGTGAGTTAGTCACACTCGTCCATAAATTATTCGTGCAAGAATGTACCTCGCAAAACAAACAAGTAAAATTGAATTAGTACGATAGTCAAAGTACAATAATTAATAAAAATAAAATAACAATAAAGTAATAAAATAATAATAAAAATAAAATATATAATAATAATAATAATAATAATAATAATAATAATAATAGAATATATAACAATATTAATAATAATACTAATAATAATAATAATAATAATAATAATAATAATAATAATAATAATAACGGGGTTGTTTTTGCAAATTTTAGGCTCAGGTTTGTATGGCGCGTCGAATAGAGGCTCGGGATTTGGTGCGGTTGCAAACACGGAGCCCGGGCCGTATTGCCGTGCCAAAGCACCAAACCCACTACTCTATTCAACTTGCTTAGCATTAAAATGCATTCATCATCGCCTTTTGCTTTAGGGACACGGGAACGGGACGGTTCAAGTGTAGTATCGTGTTCAAAATACGTCAATTCATTATCTGTCAATTCCTTGTGTCGGCCTCAATACGTATATATATATTTTCATCGGCTAGTTAGCGTAGCATTTGTCCAAATCAATTCAATATTCCGTGATATACCAAATTTATCCAAAATGGGTTCCTGCACTCAGAAAATCCAGTCAATGCATAACAGTCCAACAACATAGATTGATCAATCAAAGTTATAGCAAATTTCCACAATTGCACCAGAATAACCATGGGAATGCAATAAGCTAAACGGGTCAAGTGTAAATAATGTAAACGGGTCGAACAACTGCTTAAACAGGTTCCAGTAACGGGTCAAACAAACTAGCACGATAGCCATTATACAGTAAATGAGCCAAAAACCAGACACCAACAAGGAACAAACACACCGGTGAACAGTTTTCCGGCAAAGCAAAACACGAGCAACACCACCAGACGCAGTGGAGGAGCGACACCAAGCCGTAGCAGCGTCACTGCGACCCCACCATTCCCCTTATCATTTTCAGCCAAGAATCAATAAATAAACAGATGAAAGACAGCTCAAATTTTATCACTTTGCTGCGTCAAATCCCAGAAATGGTCCAAAAAAATTCAAACGGATCGAGGAGAAACGGGTCAAACCAATAGTTCAAGCGGTTCAGACAGATCAACCAAATCTATAAATCAAAAGGGCAAAACGAAGATCTGCAGAATAAAACAGGTAACCGGAGTAAGGAATTTCCGGCAAAGCAAACGACGGAAACAGTGAGCCTTGCTCATCGAAATCTTATCAGATTTCCAGCGATTCAACAGTAGCAAAATACGAACATAACGAACAAATGAACGAATGAGGAGGGCGACTGCCTAGCGGGTCTCCGATGGGGATTCCGGCGACCTTCGCCGGCGTCGCTTCAACTCCTCCTCTGATTCACGATTTTCCCTCTCTTTTCCAACGTCTGACGCCAACGGTTGCCTCCACACTGCCCTAGTTTCTCAATCCCGTTGATCCCTCTGTTTTGAAACTGTGTGCGTTTATGTCATTGTATGGCGTAAAGAAAAAAGAACGGGGTATGTGTATGCCGTGTGCTCTGTGTTTGTAGTGGTGATGACTGATAATGGAGAGGGAATTGTAGAGAGAGAGAGAGCCGTTGTGGGGGGCATGGCTGATATTCTTTTTGGGTCTAGGGTTTTTGTTATAAGGGTGGAGATTGGAGAAGGTGAATAATGGGTTAAGTTTTGTGTTATATGGGCTTTGAAAAACAATTCTAAATTGTAATTTAAGAACATATTTAGCCCTTTATTAAATTAAACAAATAATTATATAACACGCTGCAAATGAAGGGACGACTTGCGATTTTGGCCATTTTCTTTTAAAATTAGCTATTTATTTGCAATCTTCAAAATTAAACTTAATTTTAAAATTATTATACTTTTAATTAAAATCCGGGACAACATTGGGTGTCAACAGCTGCCCCTCTTTACCCGAAAAGGATGAAAGAGTTTTCAGGGTAAAAAAAGTTGACGTGAAACCTAATTTTGTCACGGTAAAGCCAAGACTTCTATTCCTGGGATCGAAATGCGAGGCTTATGGACATGGCCGAACTTCGGTTTCCGAGTTGCCTACATATCTCGGGCTGAAAGAGAATCAGGCCATATGTAGTTCGACGCGATTTGAAAAATCAAAGACGAGATAGTAACGACTACTCAAGTGCGGGAAAAGAGGCTTGTAATTACCCAAGTTATGAAAATGTGGTCGACGACACACCCATAAAGAGGGGTTTACACGGACATAGCTTCCACTGCACCTCGATAACCGAGCCATCTTGTCTTCAATTTCAAACCTCAGACTTAGGGTTAACAAGAGACTTACCTCTAGGGTGGATGACTTATGCGGGTGCGATTCTTCAGGTCTTTGTTGACGAGTCTAGCTCATATCAACGATTGCCCAGTTTATTGCTAAGAAAAGCTCCATGCTCCAGATGCTGCTGCGGTGTTGCTAAAATCCTGCAATAATTTCAACAAGAGGTAAACGTGCAACTGCTAATAAACTATAATAATTGGAATAAGAAATAGATAAAGTGATAAAATTGTAAATGCGGGCTGCGGTGTCATCGATAAGTTCTTCCTTCGATCAACTGACAAAGTACTCCGCCCGGAGAACCTCTATGTTGATCCTTATTGGTAGGATCAATAACAAAAGCGCCTTCAATTGTCTATGATAGGCTTCAAAATAAGGCCTCCAATTGCTTATGGGAGGCTTCAATGATAATGAGGTCTTCGCTTGCTCACGACAGACTTGATAATAAGACCCCCGATTGCTTACGGTAGGATAAATAATAAAAGAGCGTTCAATTGCTCATGATAGTCTTCAAAATAAGGCCTCCAATTGCTTATGGTAGGCTTCAATGCTAATGAAGTCTTCGCTTGCTCACGATAGACTTGATAATAAGATCCCCGATTGCTTACGGTAGGATCAATGATAAAAGAGCCTTCAATTGCTTATGATAGGCTTCAAAATAAGGCCTCCAATTGCTTATGGTAGGCTTCAATGCTAATGAAGTCTTCGCTTGCTCACGATAGACTCATAATGGAACCTCCGATTGCTTACGGTAGGATCAATAATAAAAGAGCCTTCAATTGCTTATGATAGGCTTCAAAATAAGGCCTCCAATTGCTTATGGTAGGCATGAATGCTAATGAAGTCTTCGCTTGCTCACGATAGACTTAATAATAAGATCCCCCCGATTGCTTACGGTAGGATCAATGATAAAAGAGCCTTCAATTGCTTATGACAGGCTTCATAATAAGGCCTCCAATTGCTTATGGTAGGCATGACGTAATTTGTAAGTGCAAGCTGCAATATCTTTGATAATTGTCTTCCCATCCACTGGTGAAGCAATAAAGCAAATGCGAAGGCATAGTGCAAGGCATTTTCAACAATCTTGACAAATCAACTGGCAAGCCGGTCGGGCATGAAGCAAGGAGGGTCTTGGGGTTGATTGTTTACAAATCAGCTGGTGATCCGGTCCGGCACAAAGCAAGGAGGGTATCAGGGCTGACCTGTTAAACTAAAAGTAAAGCAAGTCATAATATAAATCAAGTGCAAAGGCATAATTGAAAGCAAGTGCAAGGCAATTTGAACATCTTGACAAATCAACTGGCAAGCCGGTCGGGCACGCAGCAAGGAGGGTCTTGGGGTTGATTGTCTACAAATAAGCTGGTGATCCGGTCCGGCACAAAGCAAGGAGGGTATCAGGGCTGACCTGTTAAACTAAAAGTAAAGCAAGTCATAATATAAAGCAAGTGCAAAGGCATAATTGAAAGCAAGTGCAAGGCAATTTGAACATCTTGACAAATTAACTGGCAAGCCGGTCGGGCACGCAGCAAGGAGGGTCTTGGGGTTGATTGTCTACAAATCAGCTGGTGATCCGGTCCGGCACAAAGCAAGGAGGGTATCAGGGCTGACCTGTTAAACTAAAAGTAAAGCAAGTCATAATATAAATCAAGTGCAAAGGCATAATTGAAAGCAAGTGCAAAGCAATTTAGCGTGAAATGTAAAGCAACGCCAAAGCGATTTAGCAAATCAACAGGCGTGAAAGTCCAACAAGAGAGAAGCCCCGCCTGGTGGTCAACCTGAAAAATGTAAAGTAAGGCATCAATTTTAAAGCAAGTGCGACGACATAATTCAAAGCAAGTGCAAAGAAAAGCAGTTCGGGAATGTAAAGCAATGCAAGAGCCATTTGGCGGATCAATGGGCGAGATAGTCCAACAAAGGGAATCCTCGTAGCCGATGGTCAACCTGAAAGAGTAAAGCGAGGCGTTAATTTTAAAGCAAGTGTGAAGGCGTAATTCAAGATAAGTGCAAAGCAAAGTAGTGCGGAAAAGTAGTCAGTGCGATAGCCATTGATAAATCAATTGGCGAGACAATCCGGCAAGGATGGCCTTGTGCGGATTGTAGCCTGAAACAAAGCGATGCCCTATTTGGCTTAGTTTTGAAAACACAAAACAAGCCTCGGCTTTATCGCCTATTAGGAATGAAAGTCATAGGGGTAGAAATGCCGCCTGTTCGGCAATAACTCATGACAAAGCATAATGCTTTAAGTCATGAAAAGGGCAATGCGACGCAATTTGCAAGGCAACTTTGAATGCGCGTTCCATAAACTGTTCATCCATAGTGCGAATGATCTTTTCAACGCAAGCTTTTATGTTCCTGCTCTCAAAGAAAATTGTTAGTTCTGAGGAGGGAAGGGGAAACGTTTGATTTGTGCAGACTTCATCCTGATCTTGCTGCTTCTGTTGCTTCCTCGTCTTCATTGGACTTGGATTTGCGAATTGTTTTCAGAAACTTGGCTCATGAACTCAAATAGCATAGAATTTGAAAGATAGAGGTAAGATAAAATATTTTAATGCAATATAGCGAGTGAAATAAGCATGCAAATGAAGTCAAAGATGCATTTTGAAAATTTTTGTCTTGACTTAAACTTGTAACATATTTTAAAACAAACTGAACGTCCTTTGTCTTAGACTTTGCACTGTTTGCTTAACCGATTTCAAAATTCTTGCCAACTCATCTTTAATAACCAACGCCGCTTCTTGCAAAATTCTGCCCCAGTTATTATCTTCCGCATTCCTAACTCATTTTTTGCAAAAATTGCCCCAGTTGTCCTTCTAGGGGGAAAATAATAATTTAAATGCTAAAGGGTCGAGCCCGATGAGGGAGCCTACGTATCCCTCCTTGGGAATCAGACCGTGCATAGTTCTGCATCACTGCCTCAACGCCATATACCAACAAATAAAAGCTGCCCCAGTTGAAGTTCCAACAGTAGTGCGATATCCAAAGAGCGCAGACAATAACTTTCAGTGCATCGCTTTCAAATTGTTCAGTTGTTTTGCCATACATTACAAGCAAAGCTTTGGCAAGTTTATCAATTTTAATTTTAAAATGAAAACAAATGCAAGCGTAAATAATATAATAAGAATGAGATGCATTTTACTTCAATTTTCATAAATTCAAAATGAGTTGATTCAGATTAACATAAGCTTTAAATTACAATGCGATTCACAGCCTCAACCCGAATTAAAAATTGAAAATAATGCTACTAAGTTCAATCGCCAAGTACTTTCAAACAATGCCATTAACTTCTAGTGCTGCATCGTTCACGAACTAGAGCGTCTACCATCAATCAAATCTCGAATCCCCTTGCATGGTAAATGGTCAGGCACTTCACAAATCCAACATTTGCTAGAGAAATAAACAAAACAAAGAAACCTCAAAAAGGGTAATTAAGATATTTTGCATGTCATTCATAGGATTGCATACAAGCAAGCAACACCTAGTATTTAACGCATTTTGAGCAAACAAAGCAAGGCAGGCAATTAACATTTTAACACAGCTCATGTTCTCCACAGCAGCTGCACAAAATTCTAAACCCAAATGCCTAAAAACCCGAAACAGCCCTACATAGCCTTTGCAAACATCCATACTCCTCCAAACACGATTCCCAATTGCTTTACAACATCCAAGGAGAAATTTCCAACTGCCTCCACAATACCAGACTGCAAATCACGAAAGGCGCCAATTGGCCTTTCAAAATAAAACCTCACTGGTCCTCGGCTTTGATCAAGCCTCTCAGTTTCCTAGGTTTTGCAAGGCGCACAGACCTTGTTCATAGGGCTCCTCACTGGTCCTCGGCTTTAATCAAGCCTCTCAGTTTTCTAGGCAGCCAAGACCGCACTGGTCTTCAAGGAGGGACCTCACTGGTCATTCAAAGACACAGGGGCTTCGCTCTCCTAGTACGCGACAAGCATACTTCAATTTTACAAAGTTGCAGCTGGATAATCAACATAGGCCTGCACACACGCAAAGCCATTCAGGAGAGGGACCCCACTGATCCTTTTAAAGACACCAGGGGCTTCGCCTCTTAGATCTCACTACACCAAACCATCTCCAAAACACAAACCAACCAAATCTGCCGAACTTCCCCCCAAACTAAGGTGAATATGCATGCATGACCTAATCTCCTTCTAAGAGTGGGCTAACGGTTGAGGCTGATTCAGACCTATGCGGGATAAACCTGGCCCCATAAACCAGTAGAACCGGCCATGACAAAACCAGGCAAACCATACCCCAACTAACTTTGGTGACACGAAAGAAGTTTGAAAGAGTGAGGTAAGGGCAATGCCCTTCCTGCATAACTACCCGTCAAGCGGGTACCCCGTGATGAAATCGAGGAGGTGAAAGAGAATTGACAGGCTCCATGAGGGAGGAAATATGAACGGAATGCAGACTATGCACAAATGAATACAATACATACTTTATAAGGCAAACCAAACAAACAGATATAATAAAGCAAATAAATTAAGCATGCTAGTTGCAAACAATTGGAAACCTTTATGGTCAAAACCTTTATTGCTCCCCAGCGGAGTCGCCATGCTGTTGAACCCCAAAAATTACCCCGAAAAGGATAAATTCCGGAATATCGACAGGATGGCTAACTCTTTTGGAGTTTTTGGAGTCGCCACCCAATTTAAGGAAAACAGGGAACCAAATTAACAAATGCGTGCAAAACTCCGTTTTTATAAAAAAAGACGGTCTTTCTTCCAGAGATTCTAAAAGTAAGAGGTTTTATTAATTTCGGAAGAAGGTTTTTAAGGCATTTCCGAAATTCCGTAAAATACGGTTAATCCGACAGGTTTCCAAAATATTTGCAAAATATGTTTTTCTAGAAAATTTATCTAAAATAATTAATTGAAATAAAATTTGTTTATGAAAAATACTTTAATTTGCACGCATTTTGCTAATTGGCCTCAATTTGCAATAAATTAAATAACGACTTCACAATAAAAGGTAATGGACATAAAGTAAAGCGACATACAAACAATCAAATATTATTGTCAAATAAATAATTCACACATTTTATTTACATAAATATCTAAGGAAAGGAAGGCAAAGTTAAAGATAGAACCGGGAGATTGATCAACTCGCGGGAGTCTTGATTTTTCTAAAATTCCTAAGTCTTATTTCTGAATGCTCGGGTCCGAATTCAATCCCCAAATGCCTTCAATGCAATGGATTATTCCCATTCGTGAGTTAGTCACACTCGTCCATAAATTATTCGTGCAAGAATGTACCTCGCAAAACAAACAAGTAAAATTGAATTAGTACGATAGTCAAAGTGCAATAATTAATAAAAATAAAATAACAATAAAGTAATAAAATAATAATAATAATAAAATATATAATAATAATAATAATAATAATAATAATAGAATATATAACAATATTAATAATAATACTAATAATAATAATAATAATAATAATAATAATAATAATAATAATAATAATAACGGGGTTGTTTTTGCAAATTTTAGGCTCAGGTTTGTATGGCGCGTCGAATAGAGGCTCGGGATTTGGTGCGGTTGCAAACACGGAGCCCGGGCCGTATTGCCGTGCCAAAGCACCAAACCCACTACTCTATTCAACTTGCTTAGCATTAAAATGCATTCATCATCGCCTTTTGCTTTAGGGACACGGGAACGGGACGGTTCAAGTGTAGTATCGTGTTCAAAATACGTCAATTCATTATCTGTCAATTCCTTGTGTCGGCCTCAATACGTATATATATATTTTCATCGGCTAGTTAGCGTAGCATTTGTCCAAATCAATTCAATATTCCGTGATATACCAAATTTATCCAAAATGGGTTCCTGCACTCAGAAAATCCAGTCAATGCATAACAGTCCAACAACATAGATTGATCAATCAAAGTTATAGCAAATTTCCACAATTGCACCAGAATAACCATGGGAATGCAATAAGCTAAACGGGTCAAGTGTAAATAATGTAAACGGGTCGAACAACTGCTTAAACAGGTTCCAGTAACGGGTCAAACAAACTAGCACGATAGCCATTATACAGTAAATGAGCCAAAAACCAGACACCAACAAGGAACAAACACACCGGTGAACAGTTTTCCGGCAAAGCAAAACACGAGCAACACCACCAGATGCAGTGGAGGAGCGACACCAAGCCGTAGCAGCGTCACTGCGACCCCACCATTCCCCTTATCATTTTCAGCCAAGAATCAATAAATAAACAGATGAAAGACAGCTCAAATTTTATCACTTTGCTGCGTCAAATCCCAGAAATGGTCCAAAAAAATTCAAACGGATCGAGGAGAAACGGGTCAAACCAATAGTTCAAGCGGTTCAGACAGATCAACCAAATCTATAAATGAAAAGGCCAAAACGAAGATCTGCAGAATAAAACAGGTAACCGGAGTAAGGAATTTCCGGCAAAGCAAACGACGACAACAGTGAGCCTTGCTCATCGAAATCTTATCAGATTTCCAGCGATTCAACAGTAGCAACATACGAACATAACGAACAAATGAACGAAGGAGGAGGGCGACTGCCTAGCGGGTCTCCGATGGGGATTCCGGCGACCTTCGCCGGCGTCGCTTCAACTCCTCCTCTGATTCACGATTTTCCCTCTCTTTTCCAACGTCTGACGCCAACGGTTGCCTCCACACTGCCCTAGTTTCTCAATCCCGTTGATCCCTCTGTTTTGAAACTGTGTGCGTTTATGTCATTGTATGGCGTAAAGAAAAAAGAACGGGGTATGTGTATGCCGTGTGCTCTGTGTTTGTAGTGGTGATGACTGATAATGGAGAGGGAATTGTAGAGAGAGAGAGAGCCGTTGTGGGGGGCATGGCTGATATTCTTTTTGGGTCTAGGGTTTTTGTTATAAGGGTGGAGATTGGAGAAGGTGAATAATGGGTTGGGTTTTGTGTTATATGGGCTTTGAAAAACAATTCTAAATTGTAATTTAAGAACATATTTAGCCCTTTATTAAATTAAACAAATAATTATATAACACGCTGCAAATGAAGGGACGACTTGCGATTTTGGCCATTTTCTTTTAAAATTAGCTATTTATTTGCAATCTTCAAAATTAAACTTAATTTTAAAATTATTATACTTTTAATTAAAATCCGGGACAAAATTGGATGTCAACAAGTAGTACTTCAATAATAATCATGGAAACAAAGAGATCTTGGACCAGGTTTATTTCATTGATGATATCAATTGAGCCTCGAGTGTCTTATTCATAAGGCCTAGCTTAAGCAATACTTAGGCGCAAAAACGAACTTAGAAAATGTCACTGCTGGGCGAAAACACAAAGCGCTAATCTACTCTTTGGGTGTCAGTCCCCGGTTGTCGGATAGATGGACTTCGGTGGGAGAGGTTTAAAGCTGACCTTGGTAGGGTTCCCATCTCAAGTGCTAAACTACTCCCTGGGTATCAGTCCCCGGTTGTTGAATAGATAAACTTCGATGGGAGAGGTTTAAAACTGACCTCGGTAGCATTCTACTTCTCACCCCCAGTATTCGGGTCTGAATCTTGATGAAGATCCAAACACTGGAGATCGACTTATCCGATGCCTCGATCCTAGAAGTTAAAATAATTCGACCAAAGCCTATGGATAGTTTTTCGGCTCGGGGCTGTAGGTGAAATTTAATTGATCAAGGATTGTTTACCTCGATGTTAGAAGTTAAAATTATTCGACCAAAGCCTTTGGATTGTTTTTTGGCTCGGGGCTTTAGGTGAAATTTAATTGATCAAGGATTGTTTACCTCAATGCTAGAATTTAAAATTATTCGATCAAAGCCTTTGGAGCAATTTTCAGTTCGGAGCTGTAGGTGACTTTTACACAAATCACCAAATACGAAGCTGCTTGGGTCCTCAACTACCTTGCCTCTTTCTTGCCGGGGGAAGAGTCCCCGAGTCGAAGTAAGCAAAGAACTTGCTTCGAAAATCCCATGTATGGTCCGCTGAATCGATCTCCAACCTCATCTCCTTCATCTAAGCCGAGAACAACCGAACCACGGAGTCAATCCCCGAGTGTTGTTCTTCGACGGCCGAACCCCTTTTAGTCAGGGCGTCGGCCTCGGCATTTTCTTCTTGAAGCACTTGCTTGAATTTACATTCTTGGAATTGTGCCAAGATATTTTATGCTCGGACAAAAAATTATTGCATTCTGGGCTCACGGGCTCACCAAGCACTTGGCTCAAGTATATGACCTCGGTGATGTAATCTTGCAACTCGACTGAGGTGAACGTAAACCGAGCCATTACTTGAGATTTGCCTTCGGCGATGGACCTCAACTTCGGTAACTTTATTTTTCCCTCGATCTTTAGTCTTTGGAATATCAGTTCGACAGACTTATGTTTACAATACCAAAGGGCTATCCGAGCACATCGATTTTCACCCAATACATTGTCAAATCAGCCACAAAGTTTGCTAAGACTTGGGATTTAATGGCGGTTCAAGGTTGATAGGTAATGTCATACTCACTTAATCCTACCGCCCACTTGGATAACCTTCCTGGCAACTCCGATTTATGCAATGTGCTCCTTAGTGGGAAGGTAATAACTACGGCTATAGGGTGGCATTGAAAGTAAGGCCTTAGTTTTCGGGCAGTAACAATTAGGGCGAGTGCCAATTTTTTTAAATGAGGATACCTACTTTTGGCTTCGAGAAGTGTTTTGCACACATAATAGATGGGCTGTTGCTTGCCATCTTCTTCTCGAACCAGCACAACACTCACTGACACCTCAGATACGGCCTGGTATACCAGCAAAGTCTCTCCATCTTTTGGCTTGGCGAGCAGCGGCGCGTTAGCCAAATAGCCTTTCAGCTCTCTCAGCACTTCTTTGCACTCCGGTGTCCACTCGAAGTTGTTATTTTTCTTTAGAACTGAGAAGAATTTGTGTCATCGCTCTGGTAACCTCGAGACAAATCTACTCAAAGCAGTGATGTTTGGCAATATTTGCCTATTTTGCCTTAATATATTCTCACATTTTAGTACTTTATGCGCTCATTATATGTGATAATTGTGTTTCTTGTGCTCACTTATCGTATTTGTGATTTTAGGAATGATGCGGTTGAATTCGAGGCAAGAACAAGCAAATTAGAGTTAATGGATGCGTTGGAAGCTATACTGGAGCAAGGCCTCAAGAAAGCCCTGAAGAGTTGGAAGCTATACTGAAGCAAGGCTCCAAGAAAGCCCTGAAAAGTTGGAGGCTATGGTGGAGGCGTGGCTTCCACGAAAGCCTTGAGGCTGACGAGACAAAAGTTTTCCCAAATAGATTAGGCTTTGGTTTAACTTATCCTAGCACTTTGTAAACACTATAAAACCTCATTAATTTCGTTTTAAGGAGGAGGTCGAATTTCTAAGAGCAAGTTTGGAGTTCTTACGCATTGAACTAAGGGTTTAATTCCTTTTCATCATCTATTACAATATTTCACATTTCGTACATGAATTCTTGTGTTGTTATTATGAATATGTGTAACTAAACCTATCGTTCTAGGGTTGGCGTAAATACATGAAGGTTGATGTTTGAAAGTTGAATTCTTCCTATTGATTTACCATTACAAATTGTTTATTCTTTCTTGAGCATAATTGTTTGGTTATTGAGGCCTGATAATTGAACACTATCTGCGGTTTACAAGTTGAACTCGACAGAGGGAACTTGTAAATGCCAGTAAGAAAGAATAGGGCTTGATTGTGAACCTGGGCATCGGGGAATCGATTTGCGGGTAGGATAAACATATACCTATTCGCCTTGCTTAACTAAATACAGGGTTCTTTAATGCATGCATGTGATTTAATTCCATAGAAATATAGGCGTTAGAGTAGCTTGCATAGACTCGTGAAGAATCGAAAGGTTTTCACGAATATAATTAACCTGTTAGTTAGCAATCTAGGAAATCAAGAAGTAGAATCAATTGAAAAACTCAACTGGATTGTTCGTAGCTCTAACCCTGGACCGTCTCTCTTTTATTGATAACAACCTAGAATTTGCTCTGTTACTTGACTTCAGTTACTTGTTTTAGTTAGTAAAAATCTCAATCATACTTGAAAAAGATCCCTGAATAGTTTTTACGAAATTGTTTGTTAGGATTCAGTCTGAACAATAGTCCTCGTGGGAACGATACTCGATTTATCACTTTATTACTTGTCGACAACGTATACTTGCGTGTGCGTTTGGGAGAAACAAGTTTTTGCTCACCGGCAACGGCGCCAAAAACTTGTTGCTCCCAAACGCACACACAAGTATACGTGGTCGACAAGTAATAAAGTGATAAATCGAGTATCGTTCCCACGAGGACTATTGTTCAGACTGAATCCTAGCAAACAATTTCGTAAAAACTATTCAGGGATCTTTTTCAAGTATGATTGAGATTTTTACTAACTAAAACAATAATTAAAAACAAGTAACTGAAGTCAAGTAACAAAGCAAATTCTAGGTTGTTATCAATAAAAGAGAGACGGTCCAGGGTTAGAGCTACGAACAATCCAGTTGAGTTTTCCAGTTGATTCTACTTCTTGATTTCCTAGATTGCTAACTAACAGGTTAATTATATTCGTGAAAACCTTTCGATTCTTCACGAGTCTATGCAAGCTACTCTAACACCTATATTTCTATGGAATTAAATCACATGCATGCATTAAAGAACTCTGTATTTAGTTAAGCAAGGCGAATAGGTATATGTTTATCCTACCCGCAAATCGATTCCCCGATGCCTAGGTTCACAATCAAGCCCTATTCTTTCTTACTGGCATTTACAAGTTCCCTCTGTCGAATTCAACTTGTAAACCGCAGATAGTGTTCAATTATCAGGCCTCAATAACCAAACAATTGGGCTCAAGAAAGAATAAACAATCCGTAATGGTAAATCAATAGGAAGAATTTAATTTTCAAACATCAACCTTCATGTATTTACTCCAAGCCTAGAACGATAGGTTTAATTACACATATTCATAATAACAACGCAAGAATTCATGTACGAAATGTGAAATATTGTAATAGATGATAAAAGGAATTAAACCCTTGGTTCAATGCGTAAGAACTCCAAACTTGCTCTTAGATATTCGACCTCCTCCTCAAAATGAAATTAATGAGGCTTTATAGTGTTTACAAAGTGCTAGGATAAGTTAAACCAAAGCCTAATCTAGTTGGGAAAACTTTTGTCTCGTCAGCCTCAAGGCTTTCGTGGAAGCCACGCCTCCACCATAGCCTCCAACTTTTCAGGGCTTTCTTGGAGCCTTGCTTCAGTATAGCTGCCAACTCTTCAGGGCTTTCTTGAGGCCTTGCTCCAGTATAGCTTCCAACGCATCCATTAACTCTAATTTGCTTGTTCTTGCCTTGAATTCAACCGCACCATTCCTAAAATAAAAAATACGATAAGTGAGCACAAGAAACACAATTATCACATATAATGAGCACATAAAGTACTAAAATGTGAGAATATATTAAGGTAAAATAGGCAAATATTGCCAAACATCAGGCAGCAACTCGGCCAGTTAAACGTTGAACATCTTTCACCCCGTAGAGCTCTTCAGGATTCTCTTCGATTGCTCTAATCTTATCTGGGTTAGCCTCGATTCCCCGTTCGGAGACTATGAAACCCAGAATTTTTCCTTAACCCAAACTGAAGGCACACTTCTCAAGGTTCGATTTCATGTTGTGCTGCCTTAGAATGGAGAAGGCTTCTCTCAGATGACAAAAATGATCTTCCATATCGGGCAGATTAGTATGTCGTCGATGTACATTTCCATTGACTTTCCGATGTACTCTTTAAACATGCGACGTGCCAAACACTGATACGTTGCCCCGACGTTTTTGAGATCGAAGGGCATTACCTCATAGAAAAATGTACCTCGGTCGGTGATGAACGAGGTCTTCTCTTCATCCTTTTTTTCCACCAGAGTTCTCATGTCCTTCGGTGCTTTGACCCCGGCGGTCCCCTTTACAACGTTGACCAAATCTGAGGTGGATATGTTGAATTTGTAATCGGGGATCCGAGGTAACTCTTTGTCCCTTGAGAGAAGAGCTGGGCCCGAAGTGCTCCTTCGCTTGGTGTTGGAGTACACCTTTCCACCGAGGCGTTGGCTTACGTGTTGGTTACCATGCCTTTGGATGTGGCCCCAGTGGGAAGTCCCTCTATTGTCACACCCGTAGGAACGAAGATTGGGGTGCTTCAATTCGGAGCCATGGGTGGAGTTTCATTTGTTGTTCGGTTGTCTTTTGTTTCTAACCGAGCACGAAAATCTGAGTTAATAACTAACTGTTCAACCTGCTATGCTTGTATGGCCTTCAAAGTAGTAATAACAAATGCTTGGAAAGCATCATTCGACCCCGAGGAGGAGGGGATCGTTGCTGGTGGCACAGTCGGTGCGTCGGAGTTGGGGTTCGGTTGAACGCCAGTTTGTCCGTCCGGAGTGAACTGGGGTGCAACGGAGTTATCATAGCTGCTAGTTATTTTTCGAGTTTATATTTGGAATTCGAACAAACAAGACATGCGACTTTGGAACAAAGCATTTCTGCTTATATCCCCACAGACGGCGCCAATTTGTATGAGCCTAAATCATCTTTAGGCACAAATCGAATTTGGATTGCATATATAAGGAAATTAATGTATCAAAGCCGTAGTGGATGTAAAAACAGACGAGAATTAAGTAAAAGACAAGCAATATGCATAAATAAATGGTATTTCAATATATGGGTGAATGTACAATTTGGCAGAGCTTTTCCAAGTATCTGTGTATCCATTACAACATAAAAATGAGACTATTTATAGGAGAAATGAGCTCTCACCACGTTTTGCCAGCCACCTTCAAGCTCACGTTCCGCATGTTTGATTGTGGAGTTAGTGAGCTGAATTAGTGGGCGGTTGCATTGCTGAAACCGGGGCATCCAACTTAGGTATAAGTATGTGACCTCGGTGATGCAATCTTATTGCTCGGCTGAGGGGAAACTGGGGTGTTCAATCGAGATATAAGTATGTGACCTCGGTGGTGCAATCTTGCTGCTCGACTGAGGGGAAACCGAGGTGTTCAACCGAGGTATAAGTATGTGACCTCGGTGATGCAATCCTGCTGCTCGGCTAGGTGAAACAGGGGCGTTCCACCGAGGTATAAGTATACGACCTCGGTGATACAATCTAGCTGTTCGGCCGGGGTGAATCTCAGTGAATCTCCACCGAGCTATAACTTGAGATTCATCTTCGGTGATGGGTTTCGATGACTGACTTCGGCGTCTCCCATCTTCAATCTTCGAGATATCAGTTCGACGGACTTTGGTTTACTTCACCGAAGTGCTATCCGAGCACGTCGATTTTTACCCAATACAGGGGTCTTTATGCCTTTTCGCTTATTTTATCCTGGAATCACCCCAAAGTTGTATACTGTTTTACGTCGTGTAAAATAAGCCACAACAATGGGGTTGCCATTGGTTAGTTAAAAATGTTAGAGATGTTAAGGTTAAAAGTTGTCGTTAAGTGATGTTACCTTTTTTTAAAAAAAAAATTTTGTTTAAAATTACACTATAATATTTAGTTGTTTAGTAATAAAATGATCTCAATAATAAAATAAGTAGGTGGACACATGGCGTTAATCTACACCACTATTGAATAATATTACACCAAATAATAATGGATAAAATCCCGATCCTTTTTGGACATTGTAATTTTTGGTGCTAGCTCTTCGAGTGATTGGTTGTGAGCTCAAAAACGTCTCTTTGTTGGTCTTTTTCTAGTAAGGGAGGTGTAGTTGGTGATGGTGGAAAGGGTATTGTGTTGATGGCAGAGAAGGTGGTGGAAGGTGTTGCGGTGATAGTTTTGTTTCTTTTTGTTTGCAACGTGGATAGCCACCTCAGATGTGTTTTCAACATAGATAGCCATATAAATTGTTTTATTAATGTGGATAGCAATATCAGTTGTTTTAAATCGAAATATCAAGCAGTCGTTTGTTCACATGTACCAAAAAAAGTTAAAAAAAAATATTTTTAAAGTTGAATTGAAAAATTATATTTGAAAGTTGAAGTTGTGTTTGAACATGAATTTTACTTGAAAAAATGATTTTTTGAAATATTTTGAAAAAGTAGTCAGAAGCATTCTTTGATTTTTCAAAAACTAATTTTGCAAAATATCTCAAAAAACTGTCAGTTTTACAATTTTTTAAACAAACGAGCTCCAAGTCAAGTAGGATAAGTAGAAATTCAAAAAGTTCAAATGTACAGCAAATGAAAATTGCACATATTGGGGGCACCAATCTATTCACTCATATTTTTAGGTAAAATTATACAGAAGTGCAAATTAGGGACCTCTTTTTTTAAAAAAAAAAAAAATAGAGACATTTTAGTACAATTGTAAAATATAAAAAAATAGGGACTTAATTTCAAGATATAGCAAAAGAGGGAAAAAAACCTACCCTCATTCTTCCACTATTTTCTTCCCCTTTTCTTTGCCCCTCACCACTGCTCCTCTTCCCACGTCAAAAGTATCCGCCACTGCTGTTTCGTCAACGGGCTACCGTCGGTTAAAAAAAAGAAAAAGAAAAACTCGGATTCCTCTCTAAACCCTATTTCAATTTTCGCTACTACTTTTTCCAAATTCTCGTGGAATCGACGAAGGTCTAGTTTCAAAGTTTCAGTCATTTTACATATTTTGTATCCTCTCGGCTTTCTGCATCAACTCCCGCACCCCGATTCCCCATATTAAGCCCCTTTCATTTTTTTTTATCTTACTTACTTTACTTTATTTCCTTTTTATATTTTATTCTTTTTCTTTTATGTCTGTATCTGTACTTCCAATTTCGTTCTTTCTCTATTTCTTTCTCTTTATCTAGCAATTATTTTTCGGCTAGATTTGATTTTCCTTTTTTATTTTTATTTTGTTGTATCTCACTGTTTTTTCATCTTTTCTATATTTTTGCATTTTTTCTGCACTATTTCCGCATTATTTTTGCACTGATTTTGCGTTTCTCCACACTTTTTGTCTTTTTATGGCTTTCTACATAGTTTTTACATAACTTTTATACTATTTCCTGCACTGTTTCTGCATCTTTTCCGCACAGTTTCTGCAGACCGGCCGTGGTAGCAGGTGGCATGGTTCGGGGGAGAGATGTAAAGTGGAGGTTAGGATTTTTTTCTTAATTATTTGTAGGAGCTTTCGTGTAAAAATATTATTATATTTTTTAATATTATTAATCTTGATATATTTTTTTTTTTGTAATAAATTGTGCAGTATAAAGTGTTAAACCCTTTACGCCTTATTAAACTTTTCTATTTTCTATTTTCTATTTTATTACAGTACTACCATTGGTTTCTTCTTAGTCCTAGGAATAGGATGTGACGAGGCACGTGAATAGAAAATTGCTGATTACGAAAAACTTTATTCTTACACGTGTACTAAAAGGTCTTAAATTTAGTCAAGATTTTCCTTACTAATTTAGATTACTTTGTTTACTCCATAAATCATGACTCCCTATTTTAGTTTCAGTATCTGAAGAGCAAAATCATTGCACCTCGTGGAGTTCTTCTTCCCAAGCGGTATTTGCTTTTTACTTTTTACTATTTATTAATAATGTGTATCTACTCTTAATTTAGCATGATTTAAAGAATCTCTGCCATGATCACTGAATGGTTTTATGTAGAAACATGTTAGTCACTGCATTGCAAAAATGGTTATTCAAGAAAACCAATATTCATGGCTGCATTGTAGGGGTGGGCATAAATTCCGAAAACCGAAAAACCGAACCGAACCGAATTAATTTGGTTTTTCGGTTTCGGAATTTCGGAATTTTGGAACACTATTCGGTGTAAAAATTTGGTATTTCGGAATTTCGGTTCGGAATTCGGTTTTGAGGTATCAAATTCCGTAATTCCGAAATTCTAAATTTTTTATAGTGTATATATTTAAAATATATACATAATACAATTCTAATTACTAAAACCAAACCCAAGTCCAATTCTTTCTTAGCCCAAATAGCAAATATACTTTATTCACACTTCTTTCTTCTTATTCTGCATTGAAGAGGTTAAGTTGCAACTTCTTGTCGTTCTTTTTGTAAGTTCTCTATCTGTATTATAATCAGATGAATAAATACTTTGTGATATAATTAATTCTAATTGTAGTAATCACTTTGTTTGAAGGCGGGATTGTATTAAAATATTACGACCTTGGCCTGCCATACTCTTCAATAAAATGTTATAAGTAGCTGCTAGAAATTGATACGCTTATAAATTTCTATCATTGACAGAGTTAATAATATTATTGAACATTGTTTCTTTTTCTTGCTCTCATGTTGTGGGTTGTAGTCCTTAAAAGCACGTTGAAAGCTTATTAAGGTTGAACAACATTAGGAGTTGGTACAGTGACACTTCGCCACTTACTACAAAATTTGGTTTTGTAAAAATGCTATTAATAGAATGACATAAAATTGAAATAAAAACCGAATTATAAAACCGAAACCGTACCGAAAAAACCGAACCGAATTACATAATTCCGAACCGAACTGAATAAATTTTGGTTTGGTATTTGGTATCGACGTTTAGGTACCAAAAATCGAAATTCCGAATTTATAAAAACCGAACCCGAACCGAAATTACGAATGCCCACCCCTACTGCATTGTAATCTCAGAAATTTATCGTTTTTTTTACAGCTTTTGAGATAAATCTAGATTTGTATTAGGGGAGATTGACATTCTTGCTGATTTTGGTGAAGGCAGTAATGTCGATAAGGGTGTTCAAGATTTAAAATATTGGTATAAAAAGTACATCTTGTGTACCTGACTTATGTGGCTAAGCTTGGCTTGGCATAGAGTTTAAAAAGTAGGGATTGACTTTATAATATTTTAAAATTATCATTGTCATATGAAAGGAAAAAAAGGAAGAAAGAGAAGATTGGACTACTAATAGCTTAATTAAGTGGGACCAACAAGAACAAAATAGGGATTGCACTAGTACTATTAAATAGTGGTAGTTGTCAAAGAAGAAAGTGTGACATCCTTTTGGGACAAACAAAAGAAAAGTATGTCACATTAACTGAGACGGAGGGAGTAATAACTGATCCAGTAATATTTTTGAACACCCTTCCGCCTACATAGCTCCGCCCTTGACTAATCCACCAAGCTAGTTTGCTCCTAAGTATATCTGTAGGCAATGCTGCTCACTGAAATTGGAGCCTATGACCTCACATGGAGTGTTGAATGAACCTAGGATCTGCATGTGCCCTGGGGACCAATCTTGCTAAACCTTTATCTATTGTTTGAATAATGTTTCATCAGACTAAGATTTAGTGGCTTCTGAACAAATTCTTGGCGTCCTGATGAGCCTCTTCCTCCCTTCCAGTGGACAATCTCTAACAAATATTCTCCCTTATCAAAAAAAATCTCTAACCAATATTTTCAACAATATTGTATTTACTCTATGTAGCGGCAAAGAATTTTGAAGGAAGACAACATTCTTTGTTCGGGGAAGAGGGATGGTTCGGGCAAGAGGGACGGTTCATCAGAAAGAAGCATGCAAAGAGTGCACGCGGACCTGCCTGTTGATACATGGACAGAGGGAACCTGACCCCTCGCCAATGGTTAGCTCTTTCTTCAAAGTCATGATCGACAAGAGCTTCTCCTGGGTTATGGTATAATATGATTTTGTATGCACTTATTTTTCTTTTAATTTAAAGTGTCCTTCTAAATAAAGCATTGGTTTCGATAAGAATAGCTGCTTAAGTTGTTCATGTATGTTTTCAGAATTACTTGTTACATCCAAAGCTTGTGTTTTGGATGTTAATCGAGAAAAGGCGTTCTTTCTTTTCTTCTTTTATTTGGAAGTACTACGTAGGACATGGCCAAATCATGTCAGACGACTTCTCCTCATTTCATCTTTTATGTGGCTGTTTGGCATAGTTTGTCTAATGTGATTATTTCTATTTTTATGCAATCTTATTTAATTCCACATCCATTTTAACATCTGCAATGCTACAAGCCTGACTGTGTCGATACATTGGGTTATAGAGGCCCAAAACTTACTCTCATAGAACATTGCTGGTCTTACAACCATTATATAGAACTTCCCTTCAATGTATTTTGTATCTTCCTGTTGCATCGCATTCCTGTAACACTCCTACATTCAAAACCGCTTTATTTTAGTCTGTGTATTACATCTTCATCTATCATATCATTCTCCTCAAAGACTCAACCTAGATTGGTTTTCCGCGTTAGGACCACGATCCATCACAAGAAGCATAAGTTGAGTGTTGTGTTTGGCTAAAAAAGAAGATTTGTAATTTCATTTGGGTTGTTGAATGAGAAGGTCTGGCCATGTTTGCACTCTTGCGGTTTCAGACTTCTTAGAGATAACACGCCTACAGAATGTGAACATTAGAGAAATGCTCTAATTGGCTAGAATTTCCATCAATAAACTGAATTTGTTTTTTCTTCACCTGGTGGCGCTTTAACGGAAGGACATTCAACCGTGACTAGATATGCTCAACTAGAACTTCTGATCCATGTAAAGTTTTCTAGTATTCTAGTGCAACACCTAGCTGCTAGTGGGAAAATCAGTATGTATATGTTTTACAGCCTTATGTAGATTTCTCAACAGAAAAATAAGATAAAGCTCTCAAGCTAGTCCTAAGGGTTAAAGGCCATTTCAATGCTGGGTTGGGATAAACCTGTCTTATCATCCTTCAATTGTATTCAAATGTATTTATAGCCTTGCACTTGCTAGTACTCCTGATCTGCATTATTGAAATTTCATAAAGGTCCTAGGGCTTTGGTCTAGTGGTAAGACTGGAACTTGTGGTGTGTGGTTTAGGCTCACGTCATGAGTTTGAACCCTGCCGCAGGCTTTTTTGATATTTACGTGCGGAAGGGCAGAGGGTCGGGGCCCTTATCCATCGAATTTCCTACTTTGAGCCACTACCCTCGGGGATTTCTCGATTATATATATAAAAATTCCAGCGGTGACCAAACAGCCTTTCCAAATTGCCAAAGTCTGAAAAGTCCTGAACCCTCTTGTTTTAGATTAGGTCAGTTTTTCTCAAGTGTGTTTCATTGTCAAGTGAAAATCAGGTGAATGACTTCTTAAAAACTTATCCAAAAGAAAGATGAGTTCTTTGACGTTCCCCAAAAGTTTCTCCCAATGTTGATGCTTAAAAGATGTAATTCAATCATCAAAGACCTTAAAAGTCCAAGACGAAATGTTTCCTTTTTAGAGAAATAATATAAACAATAAATACAACAGCGGACCTAGGATTTTAGTGCTCTACCGCCTTGAAAGTACAGTTGCTACTAACTGCGGAGTAAGTGCAAAGCTATTCGTAACATAAACATGGTAACAATGGCATGTTTTAGCCTACTGTCCTTTGCAATAAAGCCAATCACACTCCTTAAAAAAGGCATCCCGGTGCACGAGCATCCCGCGATCACGTTGGGTCCTGAGAAGGGCCGCACGCAGAGGTGTGTATTGAAGGCAGCCTATGATGATTCCACGGCTTGAACCCGTAATCTTTAGGACACTCCTTCCAAACTAATAAAAAGGGTTCGATTTTCTAAAAGACCAAAAAAAGAAAATGATGATTTGTCTGAAAGTCTTAGCAATCATCAATATCACAATCGGCTTTGATGCCGATACCTTGCATTCACCTCAAAAATCAATTTCATTCTTTTCGTGATATATACATGAATTTTTAGATCTTCGAATCTAATGATATAAAAACGTAATAAGTTACCCTATGTCAAATTGCAAGTTGTATTACATGCTTTGTTGAGAGGGAGATAGCGCTTCACTCGGATTTAGCATTTTGGGAATTTGGGAAAGAGGGGGTGGCTAAGAAATAAAGTAAAAGGGAGAAAGGCAAATAAAGAAATAAGGATAGAAAAATTCTAAACTTGGAACTTGGAAGGAAGGGTTGGACAGGAAAGAAACTAGAAAAGTAAAATAGATAGTAATAATAGAAAAGCAAAACACAAGAGAATGAAACATTCTTCGATGGTACTCGATCCGATGACAAATAGCTTTATAGCAGCCATTAGACACCTGCCATATAGCCATTGCACCCGATGTCTTTTTGAAACTTTTAACGCCTTTATCATTTTATTACCGATGGTTATATACAATAAATGGTCTGATTAGAAAATAATCGATGCTCTAGCACCCATAGGTCACTATGTGGGTCCATCCCCGAATAAATAGAAACCATAAACCATGCAGTTAAGGCTTTTGGACCTATAAAGCGATAACTGATGTTTTAGGCTCCCTTCATGTGCCCACTCGTCATACAGTCTGCTTCTTAGTTGAAAAAGTTCTCTCCTAGAATCCTCAACATCAATTGTAATGATGATTTGTTAGATGTATGCAAACCGTAATTGAATTAGACATGTGATTAAGTACTTTCAATAAGAGGAAAAAAATTACTAGATCATGTGTAGAAGTCCTGTGGCTTCTGAGTGGAAAATATGCTTGCATCCCTATTTTGGCGTTTCTGTTTCTAAGAAGCTTTAGTGTAGTATGAGTTGGGTTTCTTACCATTAAACGTTTAGAAAAATCAATGTTCATTTGCGTATCTTTCCGTTAGAAAATATTTCGCACGGATTTATTGCTTTAATTTTCCTAATTTTCATTTAATGCAATTTTAATTGGCCACACGAAGCCCCCCGAGCTTAGCTCAAGTAGCAAAGGTTGAGGGACTTGTGACTTAGGTCATAGATTCAAGCCCTGTGCGGTGCGACCTATGCTTGACATTTAAGTGGAGAAGGGTATTTCCCTAAGTTTGAAGGCTGTGGTTGGTCCAGATGGATTTCCCGGTCACAAAAAAAAAAAAAAAAATTAACCACATGAATGGACTGAATTGGTATAAAATATTTGGAATTTTTATGATAACCGAATGCTCCATGAACAATTCAAACTTTTTCAATGGTGGTGGGAAACTTGTTTTACCCTAGATTTTGAATTACGTATCAGTTTATATTATTCATATCCTATGTACAAACTTTTCAGTACTTTCCCCCGAAATTTGCTCGATTGGTATCTCACTTGGCTAATGAAGAAACTTATCTGGAGGACTCAAGTGGACAGCGATGGACGGTGCGATTATGTAATCGTAGCGGGCCGCTTGCAATTCGACAGGGATGGCATAAATTCTCATCAGAACATGGTCTGAAAATGGGGGACTTCTTGGTTTTTCATTATATTCAAGGCCAGCACTTTGTTGTTCAAATATTTGGAAGAAGTGGTTGTCAAAAGACCAGCTTCTACCCTGACAGTCGCAAAAAGAAGAAAAGAGTGAGAACTGATTGTGAAGCAACTTCCCAGGACGAGCTGTTACCAGAAACTGACATAAATTTAAGGAAGAAACAGAATTCAACACCCTCAGTTACTGCTGTACCAGAGTCTGAACAGGCTGTTCACCAGCCAGTGACCTCAACTTTAGCATCAAACATTGATGCTGACTCTGAAAAGCGACAAAGAGTTCCCCAAGCAGAAGGAACCAGCGATGCTCTTCAAGGTGAAAATGGACCTCCTACTAATGTTAGCACCAATACGGGATCACAGAGGGAATCAAGTTCAGTAGATGGGGTTCCAGTTGAGATGGAGATCGTAACCTCGAAAACATTTTTGCACTTCGATGACATTGGAACCAGTCAGACTGAAAATATTTCTGAACCAGTGAACAATGTTTCACTTTTGGATCAAAAAGATGATACTGGTGGCAAGGGTAACTTTTCCCCCTTTCATTTATGTCATATCTTCTTAATCAATATCTTTTACCTTGTATGGAAACAAGGAACGGAAGGGAAGAAAAAAGTACAAAGAGAGGCGCATGTGATGGGGTTGAACCCTGGTGCTGACAAAAGCCTCATATTAAGTGGAGAAGGGTAGAGGGGTCGGCCTATTTTGAACCATGAAGCTCTCGCCCTCTGGGATTTTTGTGTTAAGAAAAAGGAAGAGGGAGAGAATAGTTAGTGGGGCTAATAGACCAATCTCTTGTTAAATGAAAGAAAAAAAGAAAATTTTGTACTTCTCCCTCCCTTTCCTTTCTCTTCCCCCTAGTTTCCATTCAAATCGTGATTTACTTTAATTGAATCCAGTATATCTTCTCACCCACAAACTGATATGATATTTTAGGCAGTCATTGCCCGTTGCTGTCTAATAAAGAAAGCCACTGCACCAGCAGCAATCAAGTAACCAGAAAGAAATCGAAGGAAACATCTCAATTTGGTAAGCTTCCAGTCTCTCATATTAGGCATCTTTCTGTTTGCTGTCTTATATATATTCTTATTCATCTGTGGCTTTTGTGATACGTACCTGATTGGCATCCATAGCGTTGGATGATTTAGAATAAACATTAAAAGCTTGGAGAGTTTCGAAGGAGCATGGAAACCAAAAATCTAGTTTATTTTAGCAGTTAAATATTGCTTTTTCACATTTTAGGCAATTCTTAGTTTATTTTAGTAGTCACTATAAAATAGGCTAAGTTAAAGTTCTTTTCATTAGTTTATGATGATTTGAGAATTGGTACTCGTTGGTGAGTGTGGGCTATTCCCTTGTATCTCCTTAATTGAACCTAACTTGGAATCCCCTTCTATTGATCCATGTATGAGTTCAACCCCCACCCCCAAACCCAGCCCCCCGATTGAATGTAATGATTAATTTACATTTATTGTTAGACTATCCCTTCTTCTCTTCCGAAGTCTATTCCCCCTCCTTTCTATTTCTTAATCCTATCTTTGTTATCTTATCTTAGTTGCTTGATTATTGTCTAATCTAATTTCTTTGTTTTGGGTCCGTTTTATTTTTGGGTATGATACTAAATTTTTCCTTTATCGCTTTTGTTGGATTTCTACCTGCTAATTGTGGGGTTCCACATCATGAAGTTAAGGAAAAAAGAGTAGAGAAGCGAAAACTGAAGGAGGTGGCAGCAAAAGCACATTGCCCTGTTAAAAAGCTAAATGGTAGAACATTTTCATATTTATTTTATAATTCATTTAATTTTGATATCCTTTTCTCATAACTGCACACCATCCCATGCATGTATTCAGTGATGAGTCCCTTTGACCATCATTCGTGCTACTTTCTTATTTGATGTATACTCCATGAGTGAATGCAGGAAAAGCACCGAAAAAAGTAGAGAAAGATGGTCATGGTTCTGCCATGGCTGTAAATGGTAATAACAAAGTTATCAAAAGTGGGCCTGCTGATTCAGGGGACGCATCATATCCTGAGGCTGCCAGCTTCTCATATTTGCTGCGGGTGGATGGTCGAAGTTTTCTGGTGAGAATCTTGCTCAAATATCATTCCCTTCACTATTAGCTGGATATTTAGGAATTTCATTTGTTTGAATTATTCCCTGCAGCATTTGCACTGCTTGATCGGGAATATCTAGAGTGTACCAGTGGATTAACATGCTATTTTAGTACTGATTTCACCAATTTTTACATTGAATTATTACAGATATTATATATGGGAATTAACATACTTTGTCAGCCATATTTACGGCCTAAATACTTTATAATCTTTTCAACACGTCATGAACATTGAGGAGAAGTGGTGATTACTTTGTCAGTAAAATGTTGAAAAGGAATAAAAGAATGACTGAAAGCGAATTTCACTAACATCAGAGCAAGTTCCTTTTTATGAATGAGGATCGTGAAATCACCATTAGATTCATAGTATAGTTTAGTCTAAAAATTAATGAGAATCATTTGTGATTGGAACGGTCTCTTTTGAAAGAACCTGGTCAACCTGAACGGCTATGGAAATTCTTTTCTTATGCAGTGAAGCGTGGATATTCTGTCTAAGATTTCTCAATAAAAAAAAGATCTCTTCTGTAGAGCTAGAATTCAAAGAGGAAGATGTCTTATTTCATTTTCGATGAGGCACTGCCTACATTTCATTGCTACTTAAATATTTGTCACTTTTTTTTACCTACACACTGTTCATTCTTTTTCTTTTTTCCCCTTGAGATTGTAGTCCACTCCACATTGTGCTTAATTGCTTGTACTTGGATGAATTTTGTTTTGATTTCCTGAGTATATTATGCTTGCCTTCTCTTCTTATCTTTGAATTTAGACCTCCTATTATTACTGTGTAGGAATTACCTCAAAGCTGGCCAAACGCTATGGTGACCAAGAAAAAGCTGGGAGGGATTCTGATTAAGCTCCAAGGACCAGATAATAGATGCTGGCTTGTCATGTATCAGGAGAGATCTGGTTGTAAGGTTTTGGTAGATGGCTGGGCATTATTTACTGCAGTTTATGGTCTTAAGCCCGGGGATGAATGTGTATTCCAACTTGTCGATCTGTCGGAGCGTTTATTTAAAGTAGGCATAGAATACAAGTTAGATGTCACTCAAGCTACTTTGGGTGATTGATTGTTATGAGTAGTTGCCAGAACAATGTAATTGGAGACTTGGAGCTGCGGTGGTTGGCGGGATTTTTTACTTCATGGTTTTTTATACTTTCTCCTGTTTTTAGGAAATTTATAGTACATTTATTCCAGTACTGTATTTGTTAATGTTGTGCTAATACTTTCATTTAGCAGCAATATTTGTGCAGAGCCATGAGATCATTGCTGCAAAGCTAGCTGGAGCCTGGAGGAACCTTTCTGGGGTCTTGGAATAGGGAACTTTTCTGAACGAAGCCTTTTATTTTCTCTAGTGGGTTTATTCGGCACACATTTGATTTAGTTGAATGAGTGAATTTCGCATATCAAATGATCACATCGAAAGAAGAATAAATTAATTGGCACAAACAGAATACGAAAGATGCAGTTCCAACAAAAATCACTTATAGCCCCCATTTGTTTATAGTTTTTCGGGGACATTTTTTGGGAATTTTTAAGAGAAAAACTGTTTGTTTATGCTATTTCATCAAAGCTTCCCAAAAAGTTCCAAAAACTCAAAAAGTACTCAAAGGCTGTTTTTGGGCAATTTTTGGTAAATTTGAAAAACTACTCACAAAACTTCAATTATTTTTTCAAGTAAATTCTATGTCCAAACACAACTTCAAATTCCAAAAATTATTTTTCAACTCAACTCCAAAAACTCAAATTTCCAAATTTTAACTAAATCTATGTCCAAACACTAGCATAGTAATATATCTTTGCCTTCGTAATTTCTTCTCTTTTTCCTTGCCTATCCAAATCATAATTCATTACCATTCTATCCTCAATACCCATCTTTTCCTTCAAAACGTTCTTATATTCACATTTTATGTGAGATTTGATATGTCAAATAAAATTTTTAACCAAGAGATTTCTTAAATACATATATAGCCATAAAAGAATTTAACATAATCTTATGTAATCTCTAGACAGATTTTTTTTTTTAAAGAATTAAGGATTTTTCTAATTAAAAATTAAGAAATTGATGTCAGAAATTTCTTAAACGTATTGACTTCATTCTTTTTGGAGGAATTAAGTTGAAAGTAACGCTATATCACCAATTATAAAATCACCACCATAGAGAATTAATTCCCTTCACTTGTGTCAATGAATCAGATTGATTAATAAACTACTAAATGCTTTAACAACTTGATACTATTGAAAATCAATCATGATTAGTTTTCAAAGTGTCAATTTTAAACGTACTGAACAGTTAGATTAATGGTGCACAGCTAATCTACCATACTTCAATTTGGATTTCGACTAGTCCTAAAAAAAAGATCCTTACCACTTATCTCCACATAACGAATCAGAGAAAGCTATTATATACTCAATGAAGGAGCTTCAAATTAATTATGGGTTGGTAATACATAGAGTCCGTCGAAGTATACTAATTAAAGATGTAAGTTTTTATTACAGTATGTATCATCAATGAGCAAACTTGACTCAAAATAAATAAGTGGCTTTGTAAAGATTACACAAAGCAAAATAGTAGTAAGAGTTATGGGGAGAAAGAGTAACTTAAAACACGGTTGAAATATGAATAATTGTCGATCCCTTGCTAGCTGATCAAAAAAGGTGGAGACTGAAATACTTCTTCTCCCTTAACTCTCAAAATCACAGCAATAATGTACTAAAATCAATGAAAAAACATGACGGTCCACAAAAACTTAAACAAAACAATGCTCGTAATAAGAAAACAATGATAAAGAACGAGTACAAGAGACATGGGAAAAGTAAGAAAGAAAATCAAGAGGATGATCAAGAGAAAAACATTAAGACACAACTCCTTCAAACGTTGCTGGATCACTATGGTGAAAATGGCAGCTAAAGAACTCATCAATATGACCAAAAACAGATCCACATCTCCCATTTATGGCGTTTAACATAGCTTGATTATAGACAGTAATTGGAGTAGTCATCAAAGAAAAGTGTACATTCTATGTGCTTTAATTTCTTAGAGTCTCAACTTATACAAGACTTTCTTAGACTTGTTCTATGTATTCTCTTAGCCCTTAGGAATGTCAAACCTTTGATATTTTAAGGAAGCACAATGTTATGGTACTATTTGTTTAGAAGAGGAATCTTGAGCTGGTCTTCATTTCAATGTCAACTGCAGCTTAAGCTCATCAAGGGGTGGTCGGATTTACACTTGCGCTCGAGTTAGTGAACGAAAAAAACCTTTTGGTAATTGGTAGGGAGTATTTTATGCATACAAATATTTAAAGGAAAAAAGAAAAAGAAAGGAAATAATGTAAAAGTCTCACGATAGAACATTACGTTGGGATTGTTGGACCTGATTTTACTTCCATCCGATGTACAATTTCCATATAATTGTTCTCTTTCTTAAAAAAAGTTTCATACACGTTGTAAGAAAAATTACTATCAACTAGCTTGTACTGTATCTGTATATGACTCTTCATATACATATTATTCAATTTGATCGGTTCAATATGTACAAGTAGCATAGTTAAAACTCCACATATACCCATACTATTGGTAACCCATAGATTAGAACACTATAAAGAGAGAGATTTTCAGAATTACTAAATTTTGTTAGGGAGAAAAATACATTTTCCCAATTAAACATGTTAGTGTTAACAAATAATTTATCTATTGGCAATGCATATTTATTTTTACAGTATCAACAACAATATACCCAGTAATTTTTCACAAGTAAGGTTTGGGGAGAGTGAGATGTACGCTGATCTTACCTCCACCAAGGTAGAGAGGTTGTTTTCGGTAGACCCTCAGCTAACGAAACAAATCAAGATGCAAATAAATCAAGACACAAATAACATGTTTGAAACAAATCAAGATGTAATTAACATGAAATAAGAAGTGATGATATAAACTAAAGACTACCTAAGGAAACAAAAACATCAGTAACAACGGTGAATGAGAAGATTGAAATAACATAAATAATACGGCAAAAATCACTCCACTGCAATCTAACCTTCTACCCTAATTTTTGACCTCCACATACTCCTATCTAGGGTTATGTCCTCGGTAATCTGGAGGTTAGCCAAGTCTTTTTTGATAACCTCGTCCTAAGTTTTCTTCGGTCTACCTCTACCTCTCCGTAGACCTAATATCGCCAACTTTTCGCACCTCCTCACTGGGGCATCCGTGCCACTCCTTTTCATATGCCCAAACCATCTTAGCCTCCACTCCCACCTTGTCACTTATGACTTCATTCCTGATTTTATCTTTCTTTGTATGCCCACACATCCATCTAAGCATCCGCATTTCGGCTACTTACATCTTTTGGACGTGGGCAATCTTGACTGGACATCACTCAGCTCCATATAGCATAGCCGATCTCACAACGACTCTGTAGAATTTACCCTTAAGTATAGGTGAAATTCTCTTATCGCATAGGACACCAGATGCAGCCCTCCATTTCATCCAACCTGCTCCTATACGATGAGTGACATCATCGTCAATCTCACCATTTCATTAGAGTATTGATCCAAGATGCTTGAACCTTCCTTTCTTGGGAATAACTTGTCCATCTAGCATCACTTCCTTATGTGACTCAGGAACTGCTTCACTAAACCTGCGGTCCGTATACTCTGTTTTCATCCTGCTCAGCCTGAAACCTTTAGACTCTAGAGTATGCCGCCAAACTTCCAGTTTATCATTAACATCGCTGCATGTCTCATCGACCATGATAATGTCATCGGCAAATAGCATACACCACGGGATCTGCCCTTGAATACTCCGAGTCAGTTCATCTATTACCAGAGCAAATAAGAATGGGCTAAGTTCTGACCCCTGATGTAAACCCATCTCGACGGGAAAGTTATCTGAGTCACCTCCCACCGTCCTCACTCGGGTCTTAGCGCAATCATACATGTCCTGAATTGCTCTAATGTCTGCCACATGGACACCTTTAGACTCCAAGAATTCCACAAAACCTCTCTGAGAACTTTATCATACGCCTTCTCTAGCTCAATGAACACCATATGTAAGTTCCTTTTCTTGTCTCTATACTGCTCCACCAAGTCACCAACCTTCTCAATAAATGAATGGCCTCCGTAGTCGATCGCCAAGACATGAATCTGAATTGGTTCTCGAAAATAGTCGCATGGCTCCTCATCTTCCTTTCTACCAACCTTTCCTAGACTTTCATTGTGTGACTTAGCAATTTGATGCTCTTATAGTTATTTCAACTTTGAACAACCCTTTGTTCTTTTCCAACATCATGTTAATTAAGTTATTTACAAGAAGTAATTATACATAGCAAAATTTAATACAATAACTTGGGAAAAATATATTAGATTAACATATTAGTTAAAATAAATATATTCAGATTTGCTCTTGAACTTTGTGAAATGGTTCAAGTTTGCCCTCTTTTAATAATTGAGATTATATCCACCTTTTGAGTTATAAAAATGTGCTAGGTATGTTTTTATTGGCTAACGGCAGAAGCTTTCACATGTAGATATTTTTTTACAAATAAAAATTATCAAAGTTGTCTTTAAATCAAACGTAATGATTTAGGTTTGCCTTTGAGTCTTGGGAGTCACCTTTACTAGAAAGTTGTTTACCTCGAAACAAGAGTTATTGATACGAAGTCGAATTAGTCGAACCAGACATAAAAGTCTTCAACACAATTAGGCCGGCATGCTCGCCCCCACCATTTGAACCGATAAAAATTATAAAAGTGAACTCATCATGTAATTTCCAGAAGAATCCACTTTTCCCTCTCTTTTCAAAACCCACTCCCGCTTTACTAAACAAAAAAGCAAAATCAAATTCCAATTCCTATCAGATCTTAAAACTTGTACAATTTACTCTTACAATACAGTGAAAAAAAAAATGCCTAGAGAAATAATCACACTACAAGTAGGACAATGTGGGAATCAGATTGGTATGGAGTTTTGGAAACAGCTTTGTCTTGAACATGGTATCAGTAAAGATGGTATTCTTGAAGATTTTGCTACTCAGGTTTATTTATACTTGCTTCCTTTTCTTTAAACTTTATTTTTCCATCAAAGTACTATTACTACTGCGTTAAGTACTACTCCCAAAAAATGACCTAGTTTGACTGGACACGGAGTTTAAGAAATGAGTGATACTTTTGAAACTTGTGGTTTAAAATAAATTATAGAAATTTGTGTGGTCGTGAATCATCTCATAAAGTAAAACTATCACTAAATCATAGAAAGTGGTCATTCTTTTTGGAACGGATTAAAATGGAAATGTTGTCATTCTTTTTCGGACGGCAGGAGTACATTTTTTAGTTTTTTGTATAGCTGGCTGAATTAAGGTTCTAACTACTACAGTAGTATAATTTTTAGTGGCTTTTATGATAATTTTTCTTGATAATTGAGTTGTTCGATTTAATTTGGGCTTATTTTGTGGAACCTTGAAGCTTGGATACTTGATAAAAAACAATACTAGTATTTTCTCATTTTGCTGAGATGGGAAATGAACAGTCACAAGATGAAGTGCTCCCTCCGTCTCAATTTATGTGACATTGTTTTGACTAGGCACAGAGTTTAAGAATGAAGGGAATAAATATGTTTGCAGTTGTGTGGTCTGAAACAAGCCATTGACATTTGTATCGTTATAAATCATATTACTAAGGATAAAGTGGGAAGTTTAAAGTTTAGTTGTTTTTAAGTATAGAAATGTGTCATTCTTTGGGACAAACTAAAAGAAAAATGTGTCACATAAATTGGGGTGGATGGGGAAATACTCTTACCACTGCTACTTTAAATATGTGCTAAGTAAATGTTATGTATTCTGTATAATATGCAAGTGGCAATAGACTTAACTGGTTAGTTAGACAAGGATTCATGGATTGATCACAGTTCCTGCCCCAATGCCTATTGAGTATATTATCTTTGACAGTTAAAGATTAACGATTGTAAATATACAAGTTTGTAAGAAAGAAATCCCTTGAATCATCCATAATAAAGCACGGTGCCTCTAATATCTCTAAAACTCCGATGTAGAAAGCGTACTACCCAAGCACCAAATAAGTGACTATTCCTTTGATCGTAGAAGTTTTCATATTCTACATGATAAACTTTGATGATTGGTCCTTGTTATTTGTGTTGTCTCATGCTTTTTAAAGTGATCTAGTAATCAACTATGTCTTTGAATCCCAACTACTTGGGATTGACTATAAGGATTTTCTGTATCCGAGGAATTTATCATAAGTTAATCTGTTGTGATACTCCTCCTCTATCCAGGTTTTAGACTGGCATTGCTTTACACATAGGGGAAGTTTTGTGTAGATTGGTTAGTTTATGCAAATTTACATGGCTGCTACAAGGATTGCTGTTTTGTGCTGGATTTCTATAGATAATAGAAGTGTAGTTTTCAGGAAAAAAATAAAATCAAATGCATTGGACCAAAAACATGATAAAACAGCATAGAAAGTAGAAAGTTTGAATAGGGTCAGTCTCCATCTTGTTTGTGTGTAGGTGTATATATACATATATATATGTGTGTATATATATATCTATAATGTATATGTACGCGCGCGCGTGTGTGTGTCTATTTCTTCTTTTTGTTTTCTGAATATGCTACTAATGCTCCTTTATAGTCAAGGATCTCAATATACTGATGTAGTGTATATACACTCACAGTAAGGCACACTTTTCTGTATGTATTGTGTATGACATGTGGATCTACTTGTCCTTATCCACTTAGAAAAGAAGGATCTTTCGATGTTCCACATTCTCTTGGCTTCTTCTTCTGTATTGTTATTCTCTTATCTGTGATTACATGCTTGCAGTCTCATTTTTATACATTCTCTAATTTTGTGCGGCAACCAGCATTTCATTTTAATTGCTGATTATAGGCACCTAACCTGCCAAAAAAAGAAAAGAAAAGAAAAGAGATGTATGGATAAATTGATAGCTTTGTGCACTAGAGAGGCTAGTTTCGAATTTGGTTCAAGGTGCTTATTCTCTATCTTCAAATGCTGCAGGGAGGTGATAGGAAAGATGTATTTTTCTATCAAGCTGATGACCAACACTACATACCTCGAGCTTTACTGATGGATTTAGAGCCTAGAGTCATTAATGGTATACAAAATGGCGAATACAGGAATCTGTATAACCACGAGAATGTATTCGTCGCAGATCATGGAGGTGGCGCTGGAAATAATTGGGCAAGCGGATATCATCAGGTTGATTCTTTTATATAGTTCTTATTTTGTACATGCACACCACTACTTATCGAAAGAATATGCATGCACACGATAGCTCTTTGTTTAGTTTGGTAGTGAGCAAAGTGCTTTCCAAATCTAGGACATGACATATAGTGAGGAAAACAAGTTCTTTTGGGCAGGAGCAAGAATCCAATGCCACTGCATAAGCAGCTAGTTTTAAGGTTACTTTTCTTAAGTATTTGCACCTTCCAAAATGGTGCATAAATATTTCAAGCAAATTGAATTATGTGACGCGTGTGGGCTGTGGTTCTAAAACGGTTTGGAATTCAATGGGTGATGCCAGGCACGGTGAAGGAAGCAATGTATAGTTGGGCATTTATAAGGAGGAAGAGCAGACCGAGAGTGTGGGATGTTGCTCCATTAGCCATTCTGTGGATTCTATGAAAGGAGAAAAATATGAGCGCTTTTGAAGGACTCGAGAGTAATTTTGTTAAATTTCATATAGTCTTCGGTTTCTATTTTCTTTTTGGTGTACCCATGAGGTTCCGTTCTGTATAGATGATTGGGTTTCTTTTGAGGAGAACCATATTTTCATGTAGTTTCTCTACCTTTTGTATACGGCTTGTATACGAGGATCTTTCCCCTTCAGTATTATTTACCTTATAAAAAATAAATAAATAGATTCTCTGTTTCAATTGGTTGGCTGTATATCAAACTTCATGAAGGAGCCAAACATCATTAGTGTGATTGATGTTGGCTCCTATCTAGCTCTTTAACTGCAGTGCCTTTTTTGTTGGTTCAATAATCAAAATTTGACATTCCAGCTCATCATGATGATAACGTACAAACAGAACGTGCTTTTTGTGGTTGCTTTCACATTTTCAATTGGCTAACTGTATTAGCTTGGTTGAAGAAGCCAGTAGATGTCATCAAACTCTTTCTCTGTTTATGTACAGAATCCACTCTGAATTCTCTCTCTGATGGTTCACTGCTCTTATACTGTCCGGAAACCTCTGTTCCACATATGTTCTTGAAATGCTTTGGGACTCTTAAAATCCTGTTAACATGAACATTTCAACTGCTGTATGTGGGTATGAATAGTCAAATACCTATTGGGAGGTCAATTGACTCTATGTAGCTTGGACTCTCCAAAAATGCCATTGGGTGGTGCACCTCGATTCTCCAAAAGTAGTGAATTTTTGAGTATCTAACACCAGTGCGGCAACATTGTTGGAGAGTCTGAACAACATAGCATTGACTAATGCAAGAAGTTGGCTTGTGTACTTTAGTCTTTGGATACCAAGCTCTCAGTAATTTTTCTTTATCCTATATCAAAGAGATTTGGATCACACAACAAACTGACATTTCAATCTCAAACTAGTTGGATCTGAAACACTTAGATTCGTTGTTTCTAACTGTTTTGATTCAACTGTTTGTTTGATCAGGGTAAGCAATATGAGGAGGATCTAATGGACATGATTGACAGGGAAGCAGATGGAAGTGATAGTCTTGAGGGTTTTGTTCTGTGTCATTCTATTGCTGGTGGAACAGGCTCAGGTTGATTCCTTTTGTCGAGTTGGAGCAGATTGTGATTTTGCCATTAAAATGAATGTTTGCTGAGACCAACTGTAAGAATTTTGTGTGAATAGCTAATTATTTGCTTGTCTACTGACTGTATTTAGTGCAGGTATGGGCTCGTATCTGTTGGAGGCTCTGAACGATCGCTACAGCAAAAAACTTGTTCAGACCTATAGCGTGTTTCCTAACCAAAATGAGACAAGTGACGTGGTTGTACAGCCTTACAATTCCCTTTTGACACTCAAGCGACTGACATTGAATGCAGATTGTGTAGTTGTCCTTGATAATACTGCACTCAACAGAATTGCTGTGGAACGCCTGCATATTACGACTCCCACCTTTACTCAAACAAATTCATTAGTTTCTACTGTAATGTCAGCTAGTACAACTACCCTACGTTATCCTGGATACATGAACAATGACTTGGTTGGCCTCCTTGCTTCTTTAATACCAACACCAAGATGCCATTTTCTGATGACAGGATATACACCACTTACTGTGGAGCGCCAAGTAAGTTTTCTATTTCCTGAAGTTGTAATCTTTCATTAGCGTTACATTGAAAATGTAACTTGTTGGTCATTGCTGATTATTACACTTCAAGGAATGCACCTTTATAACTGAATTTGGTTTACTCTGAAGAAAGAACTCTAATATAGACCTAAGTAACCAATGTTCATGTTGTCCACCAACTAATTATTTATAACATATTTCATGCTGGAGTAACTATATTGTCACACTAGAGTTATAATGCTAAAACTCTCACCTCAGAAGTAGGGTATGGTGCCTGATACTAAAGAATTGCGCAAATTATCTGGTAACTTTGTATAGCCCAAAATCCTGTCCATCAACTTGTTAACAAGTGCCGCATATTGTGAAATCCTTTCTGTTAACTCGTTGAGAAGTACTACAAACCTCCAAATTCTATCAGTTTGCTTTTCAGAAGTATTACATATCCTCAACCTACCTATTGACACGACAAGTTTATCGGGTAAACTTGTCCACTACCATCCTACTCTTTCTTGGTTTCCACATCTCTCAGGTCAAGCTATTTTCTTGAATCGTTTTCCAGCGGAACATTGTTTCAGGAGTGATCTCTTTTGGTTTTAGTTTCTACTTATGCTTTATCATCCTGTAGTTGAGCTTTAATCTATGATGACTTACTGGAGGGGTAAAATATAGTATGTAAAGGAAGTACTCCACACTTCATTTACAAGATGAAATAAATGAAGCGGGCAGCGTTAAAGAAAACTGGAAATGCAAACTAACACAAAGTGCTGATAATCTATTTTACAGGCTAATGTAATTCGGAAAACAACTGTACTTGATGTGATGAGAAGACTCCTTCAGGTCAGAAAAACTGTCCTTTAGATTGCTTTATACGATTCACATGCAGATGCACTCAGTGGCTCAAAAACTTTAACTTTGCAGACCAAGAATATCATGGTTTCCTCTCATGCTCGAACCAAGGAAGCCAGTCAGGCCAAGTATATATCTATATTAAACATTATTCAAGGAGATGTTGATCCAACTCAGGTATGCTTGAAAATTGCTTCACAGTTTTCCTGGTATATTTCCTTTTTTCTCCTTTCCTGCTGCAATGAGAGTTTTCAACAGTTTAAGCAAATTGCTTTGGGTGCTGAGAACTGGTTGAGACATCTCATTTGGGAGAAAGCTATTTTTATTGTTCAAATATGGCATTGACCATGTGCTTAGCTTGTTATCATACTGTTTGGTTCAGTTATGACATAGAAGTTTCTTGTTATTTGTCATGCATTAAGCCCCTCTTAGACTATTGTCAGGAAAGATACCATTCTGACTTTCTTCTGTAATATCATCTCTTTTGCTGATTATAAATCTGAATAATGTCTAAGGGTTTCTACGCCTTTTGCTCTTGTGTGCTGGCTGAAGTTCTTCCTAACAGCAAAGCGGCATTTGATAGAGTCCCCAATATTATCTTTTAGCAAAGAGACAAAGCGTTCATTGGTTGAGCAACCTTGTACCGTTGAGCTTAAGCTTTCGAAAGTAATAAATTACAACTTTCCAAATATCCAGTTTGTTTATGAAGCTCCATTTGATAAAGAATTCCTACAATTTAATGAAAAGGTTTTGACACAGATTCTTATTCTGATTGTTTGAATTAATCATACCAACTGACTTGCGTGTTTTTGAAACTTGACTCATGAACTCGGTTATGAGTAATTTTTTCTAGTATATAACTTGCACTTGCTGAAGGTTGAAGATTGTTTCAGTTGGAAACTCAGCTATGGCATAATCACCTCTTTCAAGATTGTTTCAATTGGCAACTCAGTCATGGCGTAATCACCCTTTACTTGTGTTTAATTGCCTAATCACCCAAGGAGACTAATGTTTTGCTACATCATACATCAAGATTTCAATATCCCTAAATCTGGAAATCTGGAATCCTAATGATGATTTGTTGAGTATTTTCCAGCTTTGTTGAACCATACCAGTATATGCATACATAAATGCAAGTTATGGTCTCACTTCAGGGGAAAGATGTCATTTTAGCTTCTTTTTTACTCATTTGATGTTTCTGAAATCAGGTACATGAAAGCCTGCAAAGAATACGGGAAAGAAAGCTTGTTAATTTTATTGACTGGGGCCCTGCTAGCATTCAGGCATGTGTTTTTGTTTTTATTTTCTTGCTTATTGTTTTTCTCTTCTGACCAGAGATTCAGCTTATACTTTTACCATAAAATTTTGGCTTACCATTCATTGTTGGCAGGTTGCTTTATCTAGAAAGTCTCCATACGTCCAAACAGCTCATAGGGTGAGATTTACTTATAATTTGACTTGTTAATCTTGTCTCTTCAAGGCTTTATGTTGGTTGTGCTGCATGGGAACTACTTTAAAAACTCGCTGAGAGATTAAATAGGCTCACTACGTAAAAACCTAAGCTTGTAGTAGTGGTGAGTCTCACCAGTAGATGAGGTAAACTTTGGGAATCTTAAACCAAGTTTTGACAACAGGACATAGTTTTTCTGAATATGGGGCTAATTTTGTGGCTTCTTTGGGTTTTCAATTTGATGCTTTATCCATTGGATATTGTTGCTGTGGCTGAAAGTTCTACAAGCATTATAATTTGAACTTTGAAATAGGGAACTTCATATTTTGAAAAAGTTTCTTAAAAAATAATTTATTCATGTTCAAAGAGCATTGACCAGAGCTTCTCAAGTTCAACCATTCCTTTTCTAGTTAGGACCAACGTCTGTCTTATGATTGGCTAATATATATCAACTTGAGTAGCTGATTTGAGAATTACAAAAATTCAGCTAAGGCAAGCCTGAGTACTCATTGGTTTGCCTATGTTGGTTTTCATGTCTATTATAGATCTCCTTTCTCGAATTTTTTCTTACATTAGGAACTTTTTCAGTTAGTGTTTGCTTTTGCTTAATGGGGAAATTTGAAACATGGAATGTTGCATCTGTTGTATATTTTTCAAGGTTCTTGGTGTATAATATTTATCATTCCGTGCTTCTTCAATTGATCAGGTTAGTGGTCTCATGCTGGCAAGCCACACGGGTATCCGCCACTTATTCTCAAAGTGTTTGAGCCAGTATGATAAATTGAGAAAGAGACAAGCCTTCCTTGACAATTATAGGAATCATCCTACGTTTGCCGTAAGTTCTTGCTCAACTCTGCGTTTTTTCTATTTTTTTAATGAGGAGATCTTGCTCAACTTTGCCTTTCAGATATAATCTACAAAAGGAAAGAGACTATGGTACATGGTTTACTCAGTTGATAAGTTCATCCATAAGGACCAGAGAATTGAGTTTTTACATCTCATCTGTCTGCTTGAGTAACTGAAAATGTTGGGGGACACTAAACTGATAGACTTACTTTCTGCTTAATGCGTTGTCATTTCCACAAAATCTAAGCTCCAATCCGGAGAATTCTATCTGATGAGGCATACAAACACATATATGAAGAAATTGCTAGATGGGCGTAATTTTATAAGGTATCCAAGCTTTCAGGCTTTGTCATCAGATAGCTTCCATCGAAAGAGATAAAGTAGCTGTGTGCATTATAGTGAGAGGACCTAAATTCGAAAGTACTATTATGAGGTGAATTCAAGTGGAAGTGTCATCCATTTTCTTTGAGTTAGTTGAGGCCTAAACATTACACTGTTGCCTTAAAGGGATGCGATATAAAGTTGAAACTTCAAAAATAATGTTTCTTTGAGGGTGGTCATAACCGTCAGTGAGCTCTCTTAACAGGCATAACAGGTTTGAGATAAAAGACTGCATCACTCGTTCAATATTCCATATTGAGATCACAATTTTACATATTTCATGATCTCTAGTTATAGGCTCCTCTTTTTTTTTTTTTTTTTCACAACAGAGCTGCTTATTTTTATCTTGGCTAAAAAGGATGGCATGTTCAAGACGGAGCGTGAAATCCCCAAATTTGAGAAGCATGCACTTTCTTGACTTTATGAAGCTTTGGATGGTAGAATTGTAACAGATATTTGCTAATCCCCTTACTTTTATATTTAACACAAAATTGTTAATTTTCAGGATAATGATCTATCAGAATTTGATGAATCTAGAGATGTGATTGAGAGTCTTGTTGATGAGTACAAAGCCTGTGAGTCCCCAGATTACATCAAGTGGGGAATGGAGGTAAGTACTAGACTGGTCCCATTTGCTTTGTAATTCAATATGCTGCATCACAAAGGCACTCTTCTGTTTGTGCAGGATCCAGATCACGTTCTAACTGGTGAAGGAAATGCTAGCGGAACAGTTGATCCAAAACTAGCTATGTGAATAGACCAACTTTTCCGTGTTTCAACACCACAGATAATGATAAATACTTGTTGACTATCATTCAGAATATAATGGCAAAACATCTTTGTGGAATTCCTCGTCCATTTATCCAGTTGGTGGTGAATGAAAGTCTGAGCATTTCATTTTCCGTTTTCGTCCTCTTATCTTTTGGTTTTTCAGGCCGATGATGGCAGTGACTAAAACCTGAAAATTAGCCACTTGATGCCAGTACTGAGTTACAAAATTTAAGAAGATTTTGCAAGTATTGTGCAGGGAATGTCTTTGTTAGATGGTTTTAATATTCAAGTTGGAAGGAGGGGCCAGTGGAAAAGGAAAACTAGGAAAAACATTCCTTTTGTCCCTATAGATACTTGATAAGATTATATACGTAATTAATAATTGGATTGTACAGAATAATATTACCATGTATATGGATCATTTCATAAAGGACGGAACATTAATTTAGACGACCAGATTTTGAGATGCTAAGGGTTGGCCCTAAAGTTATACGGCAGACTTCTATATCATCACTATAACAACCAAGTTCTCCTTATAATTGAGTTGTCAAGTTATGTTATAATAGTATATGGTGTGCAGATGCCCTCTCTGGTAAAGACTTCTTTGACTTGACCAACTATCAGTTTAGAGCCGCTGAAGAGGGTGATCTCCCTGGCCCCTAGTATGTAAGCCAAGTCAAGAGTTTAAATTATGGCGTCAATATCTGCTTCGTCGACTTGAGCTCTAGTGGTCTTATAAAAATCCATCCCAACAGGTGTCCTAACCTAGAGATCGAGATCAGCTTCTTCCTTTTTTAGGTCAACTTCAATGCTGATCTCCCAACGACCGGGCTCGATCATTTTTTCATTTCTAATTGACTCCTCCGCCTTTGGCTCCAGCTTCTCCATGGAGTCTGAGGTGAAACCCTCTAGATCCTGCGACTTGACAGCCGCGCGGGGTTGGTAGATAATGTCATACCCTCCCAGTATCTCAGCCCATTTTCCATCTCCTCTGAGAGGCCGGGTTTAGACAATATGGTCTGTACCGATCATGGAGGAGATCATGCTAACCATATGGTCAAGGAAATATGTGTGTTGCTCCTGGGTCGCCATGATCACGGCCGCGATAAACTGAAAACGTAAAGGCAAAAACCTGTCCCGGCACAATGGTGTTTTGCTGGCGTACTTCACGGGAAATTATTTCCCATCATCTTCTCATACAAGGACTGCATTCCATGCTATTTCTGAGATCGAGACGCATAACAATATATGATCACCTGGTTTTGGCTCAGTTTTCACCTGAAGATGTAGGAGCTGCATATTAGTTTGGGCTATGGTTAGGTAACTATGTATCAGCCATAGAGGGCCTTGTCTTTGCTGCACCTCAGAAAGCTTAAATACCAAAATCGTGGCCTTGGGGACTAGCTGATCCACCATCGTCAACCAATCCTGTAGTTCGCCGATCTCTTCTCTGACTTCTCGTTCCATGGCCTCAAACTCGATGGACTCCTTCGTCCATATTTATTTTGGTCACCGGTGTACACCAAGATCCCTACCATAAGTAGAACAATACTCTCCAAGTGAAGACCGTTCACCTCGTAAGTCGACAATCCCACGTGTGGTCGGGTATTTGAAAAGTTGAGGAAGTGTTGAGGGTACTCCCTTGACACTGTGTATCCATGGCCATCTCAAGATGAAGTCATATGGTAGATCGCAATTCAATACCTAGAAGGAGGTTATGCTCGTCACGCCCAGTATATGAACCGATAGAGCTAATTATCCGACACGCTCTTCTCAGGATCCGTTGAAACTAATTAGTTTTCGGGTGTATGAGGCTAGTTGACGGCTCAAGCCATTGTTCTGCAGTACTCCCCCCCGGATAATGTTCACGCTACTTCCCGGATCGATCATGGCTCGCTGGATGCGTAAGTCGGATATTTCCATAGGCACGATAAGGTCGCCTTGATGTTCTGCCACTTTCTCAAAACCAAACAGGATTGGACCTTTCAATTACCTTAGCACTATAGTCCCCTGTGCGATGTCGGGTTCCATAGTTGATAAGATTGTGTTGGTAGTCTTCGAGTTTTCACAGTCTGGTGCTTTGGAATGCCATGGTCCATCTTCAATCAGATCTTTGAGGTTCCCTTGTTTCTACAGAGTCTTGATTCAATCATCAAGGCCTTAAAATCGACTATGGCATGACCGCCGCTGCAATAAAAATCAAAATAGGATGTTGTCTTCCTCATCATAGCTCCTTTCACGGCAGGCAGCCATCGGACACTTGGACCTAAACTACCAAAGTGATTGGCGACTATATCCACGGCGTCGACTCGCAAACCAAAATCTATGAAGTTACGTGGTTCCATCCGCTTCTCTTGAGATCCTGATGCTTTGGCTTCACCCTTCTTCCATTCTTTTCCCCTTCTAAAGAAGGGCTCCGAGGTCTCTTCCTTTGCTCGTATTCTGGTTATGAGAGTTCTCTGGTTCCAAGCAAAGCTTTTTAATATACCTTTGATGCAACGCGCTCCATGTGTTAATTGTTGTTCAGTTAAACTTCACTGCAACTCCCTAGTGGCCAGCGATCCCTTTAAATTCAAACTCTTTCTAAAGGCTACCACAACGATGTTGTGAGGGACTCGAGGAAGCTCCATGCATTCTATCTGAAATCTGTCAAGGTAGTCCATTAGCAGCTCGTTGTCCCGTTGACGTATCTCAAAGATATCTTCCATTTGCTTCTCCTGCTTGCAGGGACCAGAATGTGCTTTCTTGAACAAGTCTTGCATCTGAGTGAATGATTCGATAGATCCCATTGGTCACTCAGTGTACCGAGCGAGGGTTGAGCCAAACCTCTTCACTAGAACAGTCTGGATTTCTTCCTCAGAAACCTCGTTGCTCTTCATGGGTGTGTAATACGCAGCAATATGCTCATCCAGGTCAGTTGTTCCATAATACTTCAACTTATCCGGCAAACGAAAGTGCTTTGGCATACGGACCGGTATGGCACTAGACTTTTAAGCATGTTTATAAAACTTATGCTCATCTACCGATGTAACTTGGGGTGGAGCACCCAGCACATTACCAATTCGGTCATGGATGGCATTGATCTCCTTTATGAGGTCCTGAATGATAGCAGCTCCCTTTAGGTCTTGCTTGTTGATTGTTGATGAGCCTTTAGGGGCATTATCCATGTTAAGCCTTTGATTAGGAGCTAATGCTGGTGAATTGTTTATGGGCGCTGGTCTTCGCGATGCTGCTGGCCTCTGAGACGCCTCGACAAAAATCACTCCTAACTTCAGGGATATCCCTTCGACTATGTTGTTCGAGTTCTATTCAGACACTGTTTTGAGGAGATTAACATGGAAACCTCTTAATTCAGAATTACCTCCTATATGTTGATCGCCTTCCCCGTCACTGGTAACAAGGATCGGTTCTTGAGAGGTGTCTTTTGGCTGCTCAATGGGATCCTTAGGCTGTATGCTGGGATCATTGAGATCCTTTGCGGACTCGTCTACTGCATCTATAGTATTCTTTGGAATGCTATCATCTTCAGACATGATTGCGCCTTTTCCATCGTAGAATACCTATAATATCCTGGGCCCCCAGGTGGGTGCCAAACTGTTTATGCCTAAAATTATACGTGTAGGTTAATCAATTAATTATGGTTGGGATCACAAGAAATACAATATATACAACAGAAAAGTATGTAAATATAGTGAAAATAGTAATGAATAAACAAGACGAAAGAATTAATAGAAAGGTAGAGAAAATCTTATTCCTTGAGAATAGCCGGATTCGATAGTGAATTGCCTCATGTATAATACAATGTAAGGAGGGGTATTTATAGTTGTGATACCCAGTCCTAAATAAGGTAAAATACAAAGCCTAATAAGCTATGGGTCTATAACTCAAGGTGGTGGTATATACTAAACCCTAGCTAGGAGACTATAAACCCTAGGCAGCGAGATATATATCGTGCGTCCTATGGCTATGCCGCCTTAATGGTTGTTGGTTCCAGGAGAGGGCGTGTATCCTCTGCGCCCGGTGACTTGTAAGACAAGTCTAGTCTCGCTAGCTGAACTCGTATCCCCGTAATAGGAGGTGGCGTATTTGTCCCACACAATAATGAGAAGGGTGAAACTATATCAACTCGAACCATAACCCGTTGGCGAGTATGCATGGATTACCGTAAGCTCTACAATGCTACTAGAAAATATCACTTTCCCTTACCTTTTATTGACCAAATGCTTGATCGTTTGGCGGCAGTACTTATTATTGTTTCTTTGATGGATACTCCGGATACAATCAAATTTCAGTTGAAGAAAATAATCAGGACAAGACAACCTTCACATGCCCATATGGTACTTTTGCATTTCACAAGATGCCTTTTGGACATTTTCAATACCCCGTCTACTTTTCAAATATGTATGCTTGCACTTTTCCATGATATGGTGGAGAAATTTTGGAAGTCTTTATATGACTTCTCGGTAGTCGGAGATTCTTTTGAAGATTGTCTATCCAATTTGGAGAAAGTCTTAGATAGGTGTGAGGAGACAAAGCTTGTGTTTAATTGGGAGAAATGCTACTTCCTAGTTAAAGAAGGAATAGTCTTAGGACATAAAGTGTCCAAGAATGGAATTGAAGTGGATCATGCCAAGATTGATTTTATCTCCAAACTTCCACCTCCCACAACCATCAAAAGAGTGAGAAGCTTCTTGGGACATGTGGGCTTTTATCGCCGCTTTATTAAAGACTTTTCCAAGATTGTGAATCCATTGTGCAAGTTATTGGAGAAAGATGCCAAGTTTGAATTCAAAGAAGCATGCTTGAAAGCTTTTGAAGAGTGGAAGAAGAGACTAACAACCACACCGGTGATAGTAAGTCCAAGATGGGATCTTGCATTTGAGCTTATGTGTGATGATAGCATGTAGGCTTGGGAGCCATGCTTGGCGAAAGAGTTGAGAAGATATTTCATCCAATCTACTATGCTAGTAAGACAATGAATGGAGCTCAACTAAACTATACGGTGAGGGAGAAAGTGTTATCGTCCATTGTCTTCGCTTTTGAAAAATTTCGATCTTATTTGGTGGAGTCTAAAGTTATTGTTCACACCGACCATTCCGTCATCCGGTATTTGATGGGCAAGAAGGACCGAAATATGATAGGTACTCTTACTACAAGAATTTGATTTCGAGGTGCTTGGTAGAAAGGGAACCGAGAATCAAGTGGCGGACCACTTATCCCATTTAGAGGAGGAGAGTTGCCCAAAAGAAACTCTTGAGATCAATGATTCTTTTCCCGATGAGAGTATATTGGCAGTATCTTAGGAAGAAATCCCTTGGTACGCGGACTTAGCCAATTTTTTTGCATGTGGAGAGGTCTCGGAGGACTTCTCATACAATCAAAAGAAGAAGTTGATGGAAGATGACTGACAATACTTTTGGGATGATCCCATTCTTTTTAAAGTATGTGTCGATGGAATAATAAGAAGATTTGTTGCCGAAGCCGAACAAGGGGCCATTCATGAAGGATGCCACTCCGCTCCTTATGGAGGCCATCAAGGTGAGGTTAGAACGGCGACAAAGATGCTTTAATTCAGTTGTTTTGGCCTACTTTGTACAAGGATGCTCATTATTTCTTTGAACTTAGCCAATTTTGTTGCATGTGGAGAGATCTCGGAGGACTACTAGTACAATCAAAAGAAGAAGCTGATGAAAGATGCCCGACAATACTTTTGGGATGATCCCATTCTTTTTAAAGTATGTGTCGATGGAATGATAAGAAGATGTATTGCTGAAGCCGAACAAGGGGCCATTCTTGAAGGATGTCACTCCGCTCCTTATGAAGGGCATCATGGTGGGGTTAGAACGGCGGCAAAGGTGCTTGAATGCAGTTTCTTTTGGCCTACTTTGTACATAGATGCTCATTATTTCTTTAGACTTAGCCAATTCTGTTGCATGTGGAGAGGTCCCGGAGGACTTCTCATACAATCAAAAGAAGAAGTTGATCAAAAAAGCCCGACAATACTTTTGGGATGATCCTATTCTTTTTAAAGTATGTGTCGATGGAATGATAAGAAGATGTGTTGCCAAAGCCGAACAAGGGGCCATTCTTGAAGGATGCCACTCCGCTCCTTATGGAGGGCATCATGGTGGGGTTAGAACGGCGACAAAGGTGCTTGAATGCGGTTTTTTTTGACCTACTTTGTACAAGGATGCTCATTATTGCACAAAGAGTTGTGATCAATGCCAAAGAACGGGGGGAATCTCAAGATGGCATGAAATGCCCCAAAACCCCATTGTGGAAGTAGAACTCTTTGATGTATGAGGGATCGATTTCAATGGCCCCTTTCCAAGCTCTTATGGTATTAAGTACATCCTTGTGGTGGTGGATTATGTCTCCTAATGGCTCGAGGCAATTGCCTTGCCAAACAACAAAGCTAGAAGTATCACCGCCTTCCTCAAGAAAAGCATTTTCACAATCATAAGTGATGGGGGAACCCACTTTTTTAATCAGGCCTTTGGTTCTTTATTGAAAAATATGGGATGAGACACAATGTTGCGGCACCTTATCATCCCCAAGCAAGTGGTCAAGTGGAAGTGTCAAATCGTTAGATTAAGCAAATCTTAGCCAAGACGGTTAATCTGAACTGAAAGGATTTGGATAAAAAGTTTTTTGATGCCTTATGGGCATATCACACGGCATATAAGACTCCAATTGGATGTCACCCTTCCAGTTAGTTTTTTCCAAACCTTTCCAGCTCCCCATTGAGTTGGAACACAAAGTCTTATGGGCATTGAAGAAGCTTAACCTGAATTGGGAAGAAACTTCTAGGTCATGGGTGGAGCAGTTGCATGAGCTTGATGAGATGAGATTCATTGCATATGAGAATACCAAAATCTATAGGGAGAAGATGAAGATCATTCATGTCAAAAAGATATGGAGCCGCACATTCAAAGCGGGGGACATAGTACTACTGTTCAATTCAAAATTGCACCTATTTCCCAGAAAGTTGAAATCCAAAAGGAGTGGACCCTACAAAGTGGTGGACACGTCACCATATGGTTGGGTCGAGTTGAACATTCCGAGTGAATGGCCAAAGGGTGAAGCACTACTTGGGATGTGAAGTCAAACCTAGAGAGGTTGCTTGAATCTATCTCTTGGACCCTTGATGGATTAAGGTAACACCGTCGTCTTGCGTCGTTAAATCAAGCACTTCTTGGGAGGCAAACTTAGTTTTACTTTTAGCATTTTTAATTTTAGCATTTTACACATGAAGTTCTTTGATAGTTGCATTTGATCCTGGTTGAGTGGCGTTAGTGCAGTAATGACGCAAAGGACTGTGTGAAAAATGGGGGGCTTAGCCCCAAAAAAAAATATGGGAAGGCAGTTGAAGAATGTGATGGAACCGCTGAATGAAGGGTGGAACAACTTCTGCAGTCTACCGAAATAAATGCAGGCCGCCGAAGCCTAGAGTAAGGAAAAATTTTCAGCGAGTTTGAAGGTATACAGCTAGTCATTCGGTAAGACGCCGATCCAACTCCATCGAACGCCCTGCAGTCCACCCTCTCACGTGCTTAAAATGGGGACTTATGTCCTCACAGCCAAAAATTTGGCGCATAGCCAAACAAGAAGTGAGCCATTGATTCCACAGGGTCAAGTCGAGTCAACCGGCTATAAAAGGCCCTATGTAATTTTTCTTTTTGCTTTTACCACTCCATACCGTGAAAACCATTGACCTACTCTCCGATAACGCTATTCCTGCCATTCCCAACCACAACCAACACTCTAAATCACTCGTGCACACCGGAATTCACCGATCAACAACCATCCCTTTGAACCGTTTCTCCTTATTCAATAGATCCGATAAGAAATTGACCCTATTTTTAAATTTTTGTTAATTGAAGCACGGGGTAGGTTAAAATATTATGTTTGGGGTGGGAGTTAGTTTATATCATGCTTTTCACATGTACACTTAGGGAAATCTAAGTATATTAGTTTTAAGGTTTTGTTCTTGAATATTTTCATGTTTTAAACTCTATGGTGTGTACCCTTGCTTGAATTTTGTACTTAAGTGAAGAAATGGGAAGAAGAAGAGAGTGTGAACAAAAATAAACAAAATGAACTTAAAAGTAAGGCCTTGAACATACCTTGTTGTGCTTGAACATCTTGAAATGATTTGAACTTGGTATAATTTTTTGTTGATTTTCCCTTAAAAATTGGTTGAAAATGTGGTCTCATTCTTAAGAGAAGGCAGCGTAGTCAGAAGATGAAAAGACCACTTAGGAGTGTGTTTAGGGTGTTAAGGGAAACGAGAATGGAATATTTTGGGAGCTGTACAATATTAGCTTGAATGTGGGTGATGATTCGGTAAACCACTGATGAGGACTAGTTGTTGCACAATGAAGTGCGGAACACACTCGGCAGGGCCACCAAACCACTTGCAGACCCGGCAGTGCTCACAGTTTCAAAAGAATTTGGGTGGAAGAGGCTTTGATTTTGCCTCTCAACCGGCACCCACCGATTCAAAGCGGCTAGGCCTTCGGCAACTATCGAATGGCCATTTGCTTCACGTCAATGAATTCGGTAGACCGTCGAATCTGTTGCCCTGCTGAAATTTTTTTTATATGTTCTTTAATGTTTATCTTCTGTCTTAGACTTTATGTGTAGTAGTTTTAGCATAGTCTTAATGTAATAGTAGGAGTAGTTAGTGTAGATAGTTCTGTTGAAGGTTGAGTTTTGAAGATGACAAAGGACCTGGAGCTGAGTGGACCATGAAAAGATTCAAGTTGAAGTGAGAAGACTAAGCTGTTCAATGGATTAATCGAGTCAGAGTTGATGAAGGAGAAAGAGAACAACTGGAGTCAAAGTTCAATTCCTACCGGGAAAAAAATAAGCGAGACGCAGTGCTGAAAAGAGACGCGGTTCCTAAAGAAAAAGGATTGGAAACTAAGGCAAATTAACTTAGAGTTTAAATAAGGAAATATGGATAAACCTTGTTTGAAACTGATTCCAAAGTGGAAAAGGAATTCTAAACTTAGTTGGATTTGGCTAAGTCTAGCTCCCATATGTAGAATTTAATTCGGCCAGAATCATTACGCACAAAATGACATCTCAACAGAGCAAATCAAGAACAATCAGATCGTGAGAGACTTTGGGTGCAAGAACAAAGGCTGAGAAGCAGAACCTTGTGAAGGAGCAGTTTCATAGATAATTCTGTTGTCTTAGTTATTTGTTATAGGCTGTTGAGTTGTAATCTATCAGCTTATTTAGAAGCATATAATAGAGATTACTCTTCGAGGTGAAGTAGAGTTAACCTTACCAGCTAACGTGTGGCTTGGAAGGTTCTAGGTACTAGGGGGTTCTAGTTCCTTGATTACATTACGTTGTAGTCAAACACTTGCTCGGGTTTTCCTTTAGTGGAAGAGTTGAAATCGCAAGAGTTTGGGTCGTGGTTTTTTATCCCTTGAGCAAGGATTTTTCCACGTAAAAATCTCTGTATTATTTACGTTTCCGCATTAAGTTTAGTTTCAGAGATAGGTGAAACTTATAAGGAACCCGGTTCTTTGTAAGTTAGGTGATAAAGTTCAAAGGAAAGTTTTAGGATTTAAAAATCGGGTAAGGACACTATTCAACCCCTCCTCTAGTGTCTTACGAAGGTGCACAAAGTGCAACAAGTGGTATCAGAGCAGGTTCTCTCTAAGAAAGATTAACATCTTTAGAAGGATTTGAACAATGAGTGCCGCACCAATAATCATCGAAGGACAATCTATAAACAGGTCAATTCAATGGCCAATACTATGGATGGTGGAAAGGAAGAATGGAAGACTTTATTCAAGCTGAAGACGTCCAGCTATGGATCATTACAAAGGATGGACCTCTTATTCCAACCAAAACTGCTGGACAGCCACCCAATCAACAAACTGTTCCCAAAGAGATATCTGAGTATACTTATGCCGATTTTAAGATGGTTGAGAAGAATGCGAAAGCTAAGAGGCTCATCATATGTGGACTTGGTCCTGATGAATACAATAGAGTTTCTTCATACAAGACTGCCAAAGAAATTTGGGATGCTCTACAAATGTCTCATGAAGGAACTTCACGTGTAAAGAAGTCAAGTATCCAGATGCTGAAAAGAAAGTTCGAGTTATTTGGTGTGGGTGAATCTGAGTCCATCCAGGACATGATGACTAGATTCACAATCATAACAAATGAGATGAAGTCACTAGGTATGGTTCTGACCAACGAAGACTTAGTAGAAAAGGTCATCAGGATTCTAGCTTATTCATGGGAGTCAAAGGTTATAGCTATCATTGAGTCCAAGGAACTGAACAAGATTGAACTAGATGAACTCGTTGGTAGTCTGAAAACCCATGAGCTAATGAAGCAGTAAAGGATGAAGGAGGAACCCAAGAAGGAGAAGAACCTAGCTCTAAAGGCAACTGGAGGTTCTAAGTATGAAGTATCTGAGCATGAGATGGCTTTAATCAATGCAGTTCGAAAGTCCTTAAGTTTTGACAGAAGAAGAACCATAGCCACTCCTGCCAAGAACAACATAATTGAAAATCCCGACTACTCAGGGTGTTTTAAGTGTAACAAGAAGGATCATGCTATAAAGGAATGCCCATTGTGGGATATTGAGTGGAAAAGGTCTGGAGCTACAAAGGAGAATGAACCAAAGAAGACCAAACATCCTCCCAACTTCAGAGCATTACGGAAACTGAAGAAAGAGGCCTTCTATGCAACATAGGGACCTTCTGAAAGTGAAACTGATGAAGAAGAAGAAGAACCAGAAGATGACTCTCTATCGGCACTGATGGCTGATATTGAACCTTCCAATGATGATACACCTGAGGTAAGTCTCGATGAACTAAAAGCTACACTTCAGACTTGCTCCCCTAGGGAATTGAATTTGCTTGCCCTGACTTTAATTGAAGAGATTGAAAATTTAAGGTCTGAGAAGGAACTAGCACTTTCTGAGAAGGACCAACTAATGTTAGTTGTGTGTGATTTTTCAATGAAAAATAAAAACTTGGAAAAAGCTAAATCTGATCTTAAAAAGGAATTAATTGCTAGTGAAGCTCAAGTTTTTGAACTAAATCAGAAAGTCTCAGCTCTTGAATCAGAAAGCCTTCAATTAAAGGAACAGGTGCTTTGTGAGAAGAAGCAAGTTTCTAAACTCGAACTTGAAAATAAAAAATCTGGTAAGCAAGGAGTAAGTGAGGCTTAAATCAATGTTGAAGTTGAGCTTAAAAAGAAAAACCAGGTTCAACATCAGGAAACTGAGAAGAACCGGGTTCTTCAGGAAAAGGTTGAAAAAGCTAACTCTGAGCTCACCAGACTCACTAAATAAAATAAATCTTCTGAAGCTTTGAATTGATTGCATGAAAATCATAATAGAGGTAAAACTGGATTAGGACATAGAAAACTTTTACCTGCTTGGAACCCTAATAGTAAATATGTAGGACTTCCTTGCAACAAACTCTGCTTCATATGTGGTAAGACTGGACATATCAAGGATGAATGCAGTGTTGCAAAAGAAGCAATAAAAAAAGAATAAAAAATTAGTTTTACCTTATTGGGCTAGAAAAGATTTAATTCATCCATTCGATAACAAAAAGGGACCCAAGCTTGTCTGGGTTCCTGTTACTAACCCTTGATTTTCTTTTGCAGGCTGGAGTGAGATGGAACAACCCAAGCTGGATTCTTGATAGTAGGTGTTCCAGGCACATGACAGGAGATAGAAGAAACTTTCTCTCACACGCTATGGTAGCCAAACACTGTCTAGATTGTATTTGGAAAGCTCTCCAAGCTTATCACTTTTAATAATCAACTACTAATATGTACTGTGTTGAGAGAACCTCCTAGCCATGCTAACGAGCAACAAACCTCTCCGATAACATACATAAAACTATAGAATACTCAGGATACATACATGTAACTATTCCTTACAAACACTGGCTATTCTTTTTTAGAAGCACTGTAAAGTGATTTTTTTTTTGCCGGGAAGCTAGATTTTCGCATACTATTTAATTTTTAGTCATTTTTAAATTTATTGCAAACATAGCAACCCATTTCCAAATAGTCCACTCTAGACTTATGTGTGATGTGAAACTTACCCAACTTGAATTTTTTTAGTCAAAAGTCGTGCCAAATTCAAAGCAAAAGCGTGAAGTTGAGTTCAACTTCAAATCATGACGTCCAGGAGAAAAAAAATACGATTTTAGCTTAAGACAAAAAAAGGCTTCAGTTAATTTAGACTAGCTTGAACTTCAATTCCGATAGTATAAAAATAGGGAATTTTCGACTAACCTTGCAAAGGTGTGGCCAAAAGCGGCTATTTCAACTTGAAACTTTAATGACACACCAAAGTGGCTACGCGTGCACTTGGTATTTAATAAGAAAGTCTGAAAGAATGAGATAGCGGCAATAAGATGAGCAGCAGGGGAAGCGTATGGAAGCATTTAGCGCTATTAGGAAGAGCGAATTCAAAAGAATCAATAGAGTATATACTTGAAGCTCTTTGGAGGACTCGCAAGACTGGCCTTGATTCTGCTGACCGCCAAATTTTCCATGAAATGCTTCAACTTCCTACTGATTCTGACCTTGACCCTGTAAGCCCTTCCCTCTTTCTACTTCTTTTTTATAACCACACGATTGCCTTCTGCCTCCCACTAGCACCATAACTCTGTCCACCAAAATTTAGACAAATCAGAAGAAATCACCTACTGTTTTTAGGTTGGTTGGCATTTGAACCTAATACCTCATGGTGACCACACCTTCAGGTGCACAATTGTAATAGCCCAGCCCACTAGTGATATTGTCCGCTTTGAGCCTAGGCCTGCACGGGTGCATACTTATACTCTAAGGCATGCATACTTATACATTGATGTGTTGGGATACTCCTAGCTAGGTATCACAACAAAAACGACAACTACTCTCAGTCCCAAAAAGAAACCAAAAAATACAAAATACAAGTAAGCTAAGTTCGAACTCATATTATACATAATTAGTAGAAGTGATCATATGTTGAAGTTAGTGACTTAGAATGTTAGTAATTCTTGATTCATGCATGACTGAAAATGGGTTCAAATTCAGGCGAGTGTGATTAATACATCTATTGGAATAAGTCATATGTATTATTTGACTCTATGTTGATGATTTGTTATCTTTGGCTCTAAAGTTATCTTTAAAGGAAGTGGAAGTATGCTTAATAGCCATTTCGACATGAAAGATCTTGACGAGAAAATTTCATTCTTGGAATGAAGATTATTACCAAACCATGTGATAAGATTTACCTTGACCAGTCACATTATAGTAAGAAGTTCCTTAAAGGTCAAATGTTATTTGGTTGTAAGTATATCGTAACTCCTTTTGATTGAAGTGTTCATTTATTTCCTATCCAAAACGAGAATGATGTGATAAATTAAAAAGAGTATACCCGCTTAGTTGGAATGTTGAGACATATGATTATCGCATTCAACCTGATATCGCATCCAGTAGGAGTAGTTAGCAAGTTTACAAGCAGGCTAGATATTGAACATTGGCATTGCTATAACGAGAGTTACGAGATATTTGATGATCGAGAAATCCACCGGGACCCACTCTTAGGACCAACTGCATCCTTCTAAACTGGGGGATAATGCTGTTCTACCTTTCTCCACCTAAATAACAGGCTTAGATGGCATGACGTATGGCTCGAAACTATGGCCTAAATCACAAGTCTATCAACCTATATGGCACTTGAACCAAGCTTGGGGGCATCTTGTTGTACTTGGAAGGTTTTTCTGATGCAAATTGGAATACTTTGCATGGTGATTCTTGTCCTATTGCCATTTTTGTTTTCACATTGGAAGATGGTGCTATTTGTTGGGAATAAATAAGGCGAAGTGTTATTGCTAACTCTACCATGGTGGTTGGACTTATATGCTTTAGTTTCAGCCAGTGAACTGTTATTGCTGAAGTTTAAGTAGTTATTAATAGCAGACCTATTAAAAAAAGGGAAGAAAGAGATAATTGTGGGAATTACTGTGAGTTATGTGACTCCTGTATCAGCTACCATATTTTAATGTTTGTTGCAGCTTCTGGTGTGCCTTCGTATTTTGATCCGCAAATGTGTTTATGAGAATGCCAAGAAGGATGAAATTCAAAAGCTATTTCCTGCTGAGGTCCAACCTGAGTTACAAAGATTATTAACACTTCTACTGCAAAAATTTCAAAAAGAATGGCGTGAAGATATAGCTAAAGACCAGGTCTGGAACTGTCTCAATAAGTTCAGTATTAATTCATATTATCTTGCTGAAGAATGGAACACTAAAGTTGAATCTTATCCAGAATCAGGTCATCTTGCCTCAACCGAAAGCAATGACATGGAGCATGGGGAATGAGGGCAGTGAAACTGTAGAACCTGCAGCACTTATAAATTTACAGGTACGAATTATATATCTTGGCATGTCAATCTGGAGAAAGAGAAGACAGAAAGAATTTCCATGATATTTCACTCGTATGATGAAAAAGATCATATTTATGGACTGTTTCCTTGTGTAATTGGTCATATAATACGCCTTTCCATACCAGGTCTTACTCATTCCTCGAGTTTTCTCTGTTAGCATCCCTGATTGAGCAAAGAAAATTGTTTTTTTTTTCCCCTTTTGGCCTCACGCTTCTGAAGTTCAAGAAATAGTGTGTTGTCTTTATTTTTCATGTTTGTCTTCTCATTTCAACGTGACAAATGGGAAGTCTTGTAGTTTTATCAGTTTTCTGAAATCTTTGTTCCATGCAGCTTCAAAGTGATGCAAAATCTACCTGTGAAGAAAAAGATGTGCAGTTCCAGTCGACCAATGGCACTTTAGAATCAATGTTGAAGTCGATGTACTCTATAAGGAGCCAACTGTCTGATAATGTGAATTTATAGTTTTCTCTATCTAGAGGATATACCTTGTCAATATGTGCTTGCAGCATTGACTTGTGCTCTGTATCATCAGTCGTAAACTTGTAAGTACAAATATCAGATAGATCATAGATGTGTACCCCAACAAACAGATGCAGTATAGTTCTATGTTGTCCTGGCCAGAAGGTATTCTAGTCTTTCAAATTTTAATTGAATTTACACAATGCTAAGTAGATGTCTTTTGCTTCATTCTAATCCCTGCTCCGATTTAGTCGATTTATTGCCTTTGAGGCCGGGAAAACTGATACCTTTTTTGTTCAGTGGGAAATTATAAATCTTACGTGGAGAAGCTTTAAATTTTCTAAAGTTGGATGAATACCATCTCACTTCGCATTGTTTAGGAGATGGTCTGATATATTACTTCCCATTCTTATCTTCCAAATTGTGTTAAAAGTGTATTGCTAAATGACTTAAATGTGATTCAGTGTCGCGCTGGTGACTCATCATTCAAATGTAATTCCATGTTTCAATATGCTTTCGTATTTTTTATGCTCAATCTAGACCATACAAACTGTGATGGAGGGATGACATTATAATGCAGTGCCCATTTTTCTCGTTTAGTGAAGGACAAAGCTGCTTGGACGGTTAAAGATTGCCTCACTTCGTGTGCATAGTTGAACTCTTGCAATATTCTGTTCTATTTTCTTGAGGAATGTTCCAGCATTTTGCAAGGTGGAATTCTAAGAATACAGTTTTCATGTTTGATTTGTAAAATCCAGTACTTGTGCCAAAAGAGATGCGTGTACATTTCCAATGCTCTATCCTTGGCCATAGGAAGCTGTAGTTGTTCAGGACTGACCTGCACATCATTATTTTTGTGGTTCTACCATCTTTGTAAATTGAAGGTTAACGTACCCTTCATTGATAGCATATACTTATCGTTGGAATGTTAATTAGATAAAATTGGCTTCCATATTCAGATTGCATTTTGTGAATAGTTTTCTGTCTCGTCTATTGCACTACCACTTGTTTCAAACATCATCAAAACGATATTGATGTCATTATCAATTCAGCGATACCATTACAATTCTGCTATGTCAGTCAAGAAAAATACACTAAACTCCACATCATAATCGTATCAGCAATTTTATTATTCTATTATCATATTAGTTGTCAAAAATCTATAATTCGAACAGTGCAATTTGGGATCTATTGCTTTGAGGTATGGTTGAATTGAGGGGGATACAGCATGTGATTTGAAGAATACAGACTGTGATCGCAGTGAATGATGAGAAACGTCGATAACCACTAGCATAACTATAGAAATGAAGCCCATTACACAGTGATACCTGAGCCAAATCGAAAATTTAAGTTTTAAGTTTAAGTTAGTAGTAAATGTTTTGACTTTTTATTGACTCCTCTCAAAAGAGGTAAGATCCGATTCTAGTGTCACCAAATCAGAAATGCTGGTATCAATTGTTAAGAGAAAGGAAGTAGTTCAACAAAAAAACCTACTATGCAATCCAAAGCAAGTTGGGGATTGAACTATGTTCGGATTATATGCATATTGTGAGGATTCATCATGAATTGACTAGTTTTATGTTGGTTGTCAACCTACCTCAACCCTCACTTTTTGGTGGGCGTGGAGGTAGACAGATAATATATATAAGTTGTATAACTATTTTTCATGGTACATCATTCAATCGTCTGTACATCCTCAATACTCAACTTCTCAACCCCGAGAATCGCCAAGCACTTATCTAAACCCTCACGACTAGCACTCTGAGTAAACCTTTTCTTTTCCTTCTATGGTCGTCGCCATAGCCTTTTTTATTCAAAACTTATTGTACTATTTAAGATTATGAGTTCAGTATTTTATACAAAATTTTATAGCTTTCACATAAATTCTGACGGAGAGAGTATATGTTATTTCCTGTGTTAGACTGGTTTAGTTGAACAGTCACCAATACAGTATATCCGCCGCCACTTCTGACTCCTGAGTAAATGGAATGACAGTGGAGTACATACAATTCTTTGCATTTCTTTCAATCTCAAACAGCGTACCAAGTACGCTCTTTGTGTGCATAAGAGAGGAATCTACTTTGTAAATAATTACAAGAAACAATCCGAAAAGTGAATATGACACCATACATTTATTAGATATATTTATTTAGTTCATTCGTTAGAGAAAAACGGGATCAGAATGCACAAAATTCATAGGATATTTGGACCTTATTACTAATTTACTTCTTTTTCATAACTGAGAAATTTCTGAAGGGCCAGTAATGCACTGTTCGATACTTGGTGGGTAATGAACCAGCCTCTCTACCATTTTCCACTTATATAGCTGGCTTTTGTCTAAGAGAGAGTTCAACCCTGTGGCCTGTTCTAACCTATACATCACTTGAGCACTCTTACCATTAGACTAAGGCCCTCCGGGCCAAAGTTCTTAGATGTGAGGACTTCTTTTACACTCTGCTATTTGCTGGCAATGGCAAAACACCATCAAAGAAATCACCAAAGTACCCGCGTGGTTCATGTACTAGCTTTGAGATTATGTCTCTGAGCGTGATTACACCTTCCAGATTTCCTATGTCATCAACGACATAGATCCTATGAATCTTCATTGAATCAAGTTTCATGATAACTTCTTTAAGGCTGTTATCTCTTTGGCAAGTAACCATGCCACTCAAAAATGGTGAGTCCTTTTCATGCTCCTCCAGATAGCTTCTAACTGCAGTCAAGAAGTTCTTTGCTGTTATAGATCTGCAATGTGATATCAGTTAGTACCTGAAGATGATGTTCCTGTTATATGCACACACTGCACTTAGATTCTTGCCAGATGAATGAACTATGAAATATCATAGTAGATGTTCCATACTATGCAATTGAAATGATCATTTCCTATACCATCATATTGACCATTTCTAATATATTATGTAGTGCATCTACCTACAGCCTTGGACTTGTCTTAATATGCGACATATCTTACATACAAGTTCATTTATATCAAACATGAAAAAGATCGCAACTGATGAATGAACCTGTAATCCTTGTAGATTTCTGGAGCAATCAGAAGGAATTGAATATCTCTTATGCTTATATTGCCAATAGCTTTCCTTCCACCACTTTCAACAACAGGCACTCCTCCAACTCCCTTTTGTCCCATCAGTTTGAATGCCTGCAGTACTGGTTCATCCTCAGAAACCTGAAATTTTTTTAGATGCAATATGAAGGTAATTTTGACAATAAGATGTAATTGTATGCAATATGAAGGCCGTTTCGACAATTAAAGAAAATGATAATGAGATGTAGCAACATATAGGAACATGCATAAGTGGATGAGACGCCAAGGATAATTTGGATATTCCATGTATTAGTAGTTATATCAGGTATATTAAAATATCCAACCCTAGAAGTTCCCGAGTATTTTGCCACTGTCTGTAACTTGTAGGTTTTAGAAACAAATTCTTTACCCTGCTGCAACAGCCAGAGGAACACATTTCTCGTATGTTAAAGTGAGTAGGCCATCTATCTACTAAGGTACTATTTGACAAGTTTTGACTTGTGATTTCAACCTAAATCTAATTAGACAACTAGTGATAAATGCTTCTTCATTATAGCCTTCCAAAATTACATCAGCGGAAAAAATACTAGAATTTTAAAAGGACAAGGAACTGGAAATAGGCACCAGTTATTCCTACAGAAAATCTGCTGCAATGAGGACAAAAGTATACTGGTGTAGTAAGACGTTGATTTCAACATGACATATCTGAATAAATAGCTCAAGCTTTCTGAATTATCTGTAAAACCCTGCTTGCTTGCCTATATAGGTACTCTGACAGAACGATATACAGGATGCTTTAAACATGGAAGTGGAAAATATTGAAGTTATTAGGCTATACTTTGTGCTCTTTTTAGAGTTTAGACTTAAGAAGATGATATTATCAAATGTAAAAGTGTTATATTCCGTCCAGCCTAAGTACAAGGGCACAAAGTATCATATTCACCGTGCCCTCACCTTCCCTATTCACAAAGAGCCGAAGGGCAATACCAAACTTAAAAGGGATGAAATGAGAGAAATTCAAAAATAGACATATGGAGCTGCGATAAAGAAGCAATGCATCTTATCAACTGAAACAACTTTAATGCTAATGTGGAGATAATGATAGCATGGCAGACTGTCAATATATCTCACAACATACTAACTCCAATTACATAGTCTCATGCTTTCACAGCATGAAGGAGAAAGAGAAAAGTGAAGAGTACTGAGATTGAATCAATCTTTTAGCAAGATAAGTGATATGCATGGATCAAAAGTTAATTAGTTATACGAGAGAAAATTGAAGTTTGGCAGAGCAACACATTGTTAACTATATAAATGGAGAGTTGCTTCACGATTCGAGAAAAATCCCATGCTCAATAACAAGATATGAAACTCTGACGCACATACCTGAATGATGTGACTTGGCTTCATTAATGGGAGGCCGAGTTGATATAAGTTTTTGGAGCCCCAGCTTTCAAACCAATGAAGATCAGCACATTCTGCAAGCATGTGCAGAACAGCAGATTGAGTGATAATGTTATCAATCTTTCCTTCCCCTGAATCAACCACAGGAATACTCTTCATTTTGTAGTTAGACAGCAATAGAAGCATCGTGAGAAAGGAATTTGATTTCTGCAAAGCCAGAAATGGAGCCCAGCGGAATGAGCCCAAAATGTCCCGAACCTAAGCAATGATGTCTTAGTCAGCACAGTTATCAAACTTCCTCGTAAAAAAAAACAGAATTAGACAATGAAGGAAAAGAATTAGCTCTAAAAAGAATAACCTTTGTGTTCTTATAGAGATTTGAAGAAGTTAAAGCCTCAAAAAAGTTCCCGGAAGTTGCAGTCGGAGATTCAGGATGCAGACTTCTGAATCTCGGAGAAGACGTTCCATTAGCAGCGGCTGCCACAGCAGGGAACAGCTTATCATCTGATTTCTTGATCACTGAATCAAAACCAAAGGACCCTTCCATCTTTTCTGACTGAAATTGGGAAAAGAGGATTTACAACATAATCACACACACTTCATTACATTTAGTAATACTACATCCATCCAAAAACCTTAACCCAACTTTAAAAGGCAACAAATGCCCATCCTCCCCATACTGATCAATGATAAATAAGAATTACATAGTTGTAATATATGTGTGCATACCTGATGCAGGATCCAAACCACAATGCCAGCAAATTCCACAGTGCCAATGTATCTATCCATCCAACTAGCATCTTCAGGGGCGTCAACATCCACAATGGGTGCACTTAGTATTTTGTGGCGGGCTAGTAAGTTGACAGCTTCGGCCAAACTTGCATCTGACTTTATCTCAATTACTGTACTCAAGATTAAAATTATCAACATAATGAAGCATCAGAGGGGCAGTAAATCATACAACAGGACATCAAAGGATGACCTGTAAGTTGACTTCTACTTAGCAAAGAGTTGAATCTCCAAACTAGATGATAATATTCAAAGACTGTGCAAAGTTTTGACTTCAAAAACATTAGCTATACCAAATATTAGAAAATGAAACTCTTCATATTGGAAATTAGAAAATAAATAATGAAGTTAATTAACTTTGGGGTGTCCTACAAAAGCACCGAATATTGAAAAATTTAAAAGAGCTGTTCTTCTTTCTTTCCACTTGTTCTGTTTTCTTCTACTCATTTTATATTGGTGATCATCAAAATTGCAAACAGTCCTGACCATCGACTAAATAAATAACTTATCAGGCAGATGCATAATGTAACAACCTAAATTTATCTCTTTAAGAGTTGATCACACATCTAAAATTGATTACCTCGAGTAGAGTTAGGTGATTTCTTCCATCTACCTAAATCTTGGTGGACAAAGTCACTCGATCTCTGTTCTAGTGGGAGCTAGGTAACAAATAGCTGCATACAAGTAGACTAGGACACTAGTGTAAAAAATTGTTTACCTCTATACAAAAATTTCCTTCCCTTGATCACTGAGTCTCAATATGATATGATAAGATAGTATGTACAGATCAAATAACTGAGATGAGATCATATTGTTTAACACAAAGGAATTGACCAATCATATAAACACATGGAAGATAAATTTACCTTGATGAGGAGGAGCAGGAGGAAAGGCAGAAACAGGTATACTCTCAAAACAAGCATTTAGCTTCTCAGTAGGACTAAGTTGTGGCCCTTGTATGTCCCATAAATCTTCTACTTGCATGCCCAGCTTTGCTTCTGGGCTTCTTGGTGTTTCACACACGTCTTCTCTCATCATGTTCTCTCTCTGTGTGTGTATCTGTAACTCACAAAGTGAACTGAAGTTGCTGACAAAAATTCAAGAACTTGATGCTGGTTTACTTTATTAGAAAGTGACTCAATTATTTGATTATATTATTGAAATAGTAATCATTATACGGATATTACAAACTACTAAAAATAAGAATAATATAATCTCCAAGAAAAGAAAAGAGAGGTCGAGACAAAAGGTTAAAGTGTCCACCAATCGACCAACCACTTATCATTTCATCTAATCTCAAGTAGACATAAGTTTAACTCCACTTCTCTTTGTTTTAACTTAACACATATTTTTATGTTACCTTAAAAGGAGAAGAATGATATTGGCATATGTAACAGTTGCACTTGAATCACGTGGATGAGTGCACTGAGTTCAAATAGGGTGAATAACAGAAAGAGTTGTAAACACCTACTAATCGGCAAGATTCCAGTAAAATTACCTCAAACTAATCAATTTAACGTTAAGAGTTTACAATTAACGCATGCATCACTATTGTAGTTAGGTACAGGCAACGAATTCGATTGAGTCCGCTAGAATCTGCTCTTATAACGGTGGCTAATTGCCTTATTCATACAAAATAAAAATTATATAAGCTAAGTTTTGTGAGCGGAAAAATTCATTTAAAACTAGTTCGAACTAATTTTTTAAACTTGAAAATTCAACTTTCATCACATTATATGACCAAACAGCTCCCAAATGTAATTGAGTTGAAGAGTCAAGTGGACCACTGAGGGCGTCCTATCTGAGGTTATTCTTATCCATACTCCTATTATTAATGATGATTTGATAAATCCACTGAAACAAAAAAATCAGGGCTGCTGCAAAAGGGCCACGTCAAAGAAACTAATTAAAAAATCAGGGCTGCTGCATTAAATGTACCGAAAAAGAAAAATTCTGACTTGGCTTCCATTAGGTGACTCATCAAGGCATGTAAAGTGACTCTTCGTACTTTGACAATTGACATAATTAGTTGTGTCCCATGGGCAAAACTATACGTTGTCTCACACACGAAATTAGATTTGCCCAGTTTCCAAAACTTCTTTTGCCGGTTCAAAAGCTAACAGAATAGAAAAGAAGTTTGGCAATGATTGCCCTTGAATCAAACCTATTTCCTTATACCATGAAACCTACATCAATTCATATGTTAACGGAAAAACAAGGGTAGAAAAATTATCTGGTTTCTAAAATATAAAGAGATGCTGATCTTTTGGGATATACAAAAAGGACAACAGTAATGGAGGTAGTACACTAACTTATACTAGCTCGATTTCAGAAAAATGTCACAATTTTTTATTAATGCATTAAAAAAAAAGTACAATCAGAGACAGTTGAACTTTAAAGTTAGCACTTTAACTTAATGAGATTATTTATAGCTATTCATATATCAATGTCACATTTTGAACATCACTGTATCGGTGAGATTTTGTTACGGACACGTGGCGCACAGATGCAGCGCCATGGAAGGAAGTTAAACTATGCAGTCGGATATGTAACAATGAGTCAGCCAACGGATGGTTAGACCACGAGAGATCGCACCAGGAAGTCTCCGATGATTTGTGTCGGTATAACACCATCCGAGAGCAAGATCCACAAAGTATGGTTTGGTTTGGATTGGACCTTCCGCATCTATAACCGCCCACTTCGCGCATTAAATGCACTATCAGATTGCGGTTCTCCACGATCAGACGTGGGGAAAGTGGCCTCATAAATGCGGGGAGATGATTCATGCGACTACTACAAATACTCCCCTACCCCTCTGTAAATGGCATCACAATAACTCTGTCAAATTGTAGTTATCAAAGCAATAATATTATTTTTGTGTTCTTGTTCACCTTACATATTGATTTATTTCTTTTTATATTTGTTAGCCATTGTCTTGATATAATTGATTGCTTGTTATCTCGAAGTACAAATTTAATTGTAACCTAAAGAGATGATTTTAGGCCATACAATTTGGCGACAATATGGGGCTCAAGCAATTGAAACTATTCCGAGGTTATGGCATCTCAGTCAGTTTCATTAGTCTTTGTTTGTGAAGATTGTTGAAGATAATACACGTCCCATCGTGACCCATGCTAATGTGGTTAATCATGCAGTTGGAGATGTTTGATGTTCTGTTGGGACTCATGCTAATGGAGTCAGTCGTTCCAAACGCACACGCAAGTATACGTAGTATTAAGTAATAAAGTGATAAGTAAAATATCGTTTCCACGAGGACTATCGACTAACTGTTAACTAAATCAGATAATTTCTAATTAAATCTCAAGAATTTATATCGAATTAATCTAATTAAAATTAACTAATAAAATTAAGAAGAAAACAAGTAACACGATTTTGGATTTCAAGAAGAAAAAATAGTCTAGGGCTAAGGGATATCTGCCAATCCTGTTGAATTCTTTTGCTAATTCGACTAAATTAATTTATCTGGGTTACTAATCACAGGATTAATATTACTGACAAGACTCTTTCGATACCCTGCTCGCCTATTCAAACCAACCTAACGCTTATATGTCTATGAAATTAGAGTTAACAAGAACTTATTTATATTTCGTGTATAATGACTAAGCATGACTATTAAGTATATTTCTGTCCTAACCGTGAAACCATTCCTCGATACCCAGGTTCAGGAACACACTTTATTCAATCCTACTGCAACCTACGGTTCCCAATTTCGAGTTTAACTCTAGGTTCATAAATAATATTCAATTGGTGATCAATCAATCAAATAATTAGGCTCAGGATATGGATAAATAACCCAATAATAAATTAATGAAATCAAATCAACAATCATGGAGAATCCTAGAACACTAAGACTAGCAAATTGGAATTAAAGGGAAAAGAAGAAAGAAAAACTCGTTAAAGAAGACTCCAGGCTGCTGCGTTTTTGGTTCCAACGTCCGGTCTGACCAAACTCTCCAACGTTCAGCTTCTTTTATATTGAGTGCAAATTCACCTGGATAACAATTCGCTTTTCCAAATCACAATGGAATTAGGAGTTGTGTAAGTTAAATGTATGAATTGCAACTCTTTTAAGCTATAAAACTCCCAAAGTTCCACGTCACTCCAATGCTAAGGTAGAGTCCAGCGTCAAAGAATGCTAGCATCAGACCTTACAAAGATCAATTGGACCGAAGGCTTCTAAAAGTTTCTACATTGGCATGATTTTTTGCTGGAATTTCCGAGGTTTCATCATTTATTCCATTCTTAGCTTCTGTATGTAAAGCCAACTTCCTGATGTTCATCTCGTCACTTGGTCTCAAAATCATGTTTGTTCCTCCACCTATTTATTTCTTAAGTCGTCGCTTTCACGTGTGAAGCCACCATGCCCATCTTCGGCATCTCTTCAACTCATCATAATTAACTTCAAGTAGTCCTAATAAATCACATTAACATCCAATTAATAAAATACTAAGAATTTAGAAAATTTGGGCATAGTTAATCACAAAAACATACAAAGGACGGTAAAATTAAGAAAGAATTAACATCGGAATACATATAAATATGTGTGACATTAGAGTCAATCCAAGAATTGAAAATAAAACTGTTGATGATGCTCAGTCTATTCATTCCTAGAATGATTAGCCCTTGTAACCGGAAGGTTAAAGGGAGAACTCCCTTTGAGAAGATCAAAGGAACGACGGAGGGGCAGACGAGTTGGGATATAGTTCCTGGCAGGTCCTTTTCAAGAATTTTGTGATTCAGCAGCACGAAACTATGGCCGAACAAAATAGGTGGAGAGTGTCGCCAAATCAATTCTTCGTTGAACAGGCGAGAGTAAATGAGCGAGTGAGTAACGTGCTGCAAAATCTTTCCGAGAGTCTTAGAGTTTCAGCCACACCACCCGTAATTCCAACTGGAGGCACCGATTTCGGTTCCTCAGGGAGCAAAGATAGAGAACCTTCAAACAGAATTAGATCCAGGGGGTCTGGAAATTCAGTTGTAATAGCTGAGACCACAAGAGCGGTACCACAAAGCGTCTTGATGGACCAATTGAAAAAAAGGAAGAAAGAGTTCGAAGCCAAATTTTAGGAACAGATGTAATGGATACCTAGAGCACCAAAGTCTATCAAGCTGATAGACATCAAGAAGTTCAAGCAACAAGTATTCAAGCCAGAAGTTGCTCCGGCACCTATTTCCAAGAAGTTTAAATTACCGATATTAAAGAAATATGACGGTATATCAGATCCCACTGATCATATCACCGAGTATATTGCAATGGTGATGGGGAATGACCTAACCGACTTGGAGTTGGGTACTGCTTAAGAAATTTGGAGAGACGCTGGAGAAAGGAGCTCTGACGTGGTATACATCCGCCCGAGAAATGTATGGGGTCTTTGGATGAATTGGTTATTCTATTCATCAAAGCCCACATAGGGGCCTAAAAGATTCACAAGAGGAAGAAAGACATCTTCCAAGTCAAGCAGAGGTCGTGGAAACCCTCCGAGATTTTTGGACCGGTTCCGAGGGGAGTAGATGTTTATGCCAATCATGGAGGATGGCTTGGCGACTATGGCTTTCACTAATAATCTGAATGAAGACAACTTGAAGGAATGTAGAGAATTGAAGAAAAACTTACTCAAATGGCCAGCAATATTTTGGGATGATGTGCACACCAGAGCCAACTTTAAAGTTAAATTTGAAGAAAAGAGAAAGCTTTCAATGCAACTCGGATATTGTAGTCACCCAGAAGCATCAAGGAGAAATGAGTTACCGTGGAGGAGCTCAAGGTATCGTTTTGAGCCCTATGATTCTTCTAAAAAATCCATAAGTTAAAGATTGGATACCGAAAATAACAACAATTCCATTCGGAGAGACATTGCATGGCCGTCATTGGTTTCCAAAGGGCCAAATTTGCCCAGAATCTCCGAGTAAACTTTTAATATTTTTGATTCAGAGTTGGTGAATGCATTAAAGGGTATGACAGATAAGGGGGTAAGGCTCCCCAAAGATATGAGAACATATCCGAATAAAAGGGAACAAAATCTATGGTGCGATTTTCATGAATATCATGGCCACCTTGCCGAGGACTGCAAGGAATTATGGTACGAAATGGCTCATTTATTGAAGAAATGGATGTGGAAGGAGTTCTTAACGAATAACGAAAAGCAAACCTTTGCAAAGAACAGAGGTGGAGGACAACCACTAAGGCCTCCATCTCCTAAAAGGACATTGAATGTAAGTACCTGAGTGTCAGATATCAATGGGATTACTTATATTTCTGCGATGAAATTCTCCAAAGTTTTAGTGGCTCACGAGAAGAGGAGCCGTGATGGTGGCTCGAGAGGAGAAATTTTGTTCGGGGAGGAAGACATGGATGGGAAGATGTTTCCCCATCATGACGCGTTAGTTAATGTTGCGGATCCACGATTTAGATATCAAACGAGTGTTGGTGGATGCCGGTAGCTCAATAAATATTATTTGGCACGACGTGGTGAAGCAAATGTGGTTGAAGGATGAGATCGTCTTGAAGTCAATCGTACCTACATGTTTCAACAACTCAATAGAAAAATCCCTCAGTGAGATCACAGTCACCACTTTTGCCGAGGAGTCTCAAAGAAACCATGCTCCAAGTCATGTCTGGAGACATAGCTTATAATGGAATTCTTGGACGTCCGTGCCTTCAATTATACACCAAGTGGTCTAGTTCCCGACCCCCTGGGGGAGTTAGAGGCATTTGAGTGGAGCAGAAGACTGCAAGGGAGTGGTACTGAATAGAGCTCAAAAGTGGAGTCGTCCCAATCAGACAATCCAAATAGCAATTACTGAGCCCGGGGTCTTCGAATGAGTTGGTTCCAACAATTGTAACAGAACCAAAGAAAGAGTGTCCAGATATCCCGGCCTGCATACAAGAGCCCAAAAAGCAAAAGGCAGCGGACTCGATGATTGAGGAGTTGGATGTGCTTACATTGATGGTGGAATTTCCAAAAAGAATGGTGTTTGTTGGGTCAGAATTAGACCTTGGGTCTAGCGGTAGCATCATTGATTTCTTGAAGTCAAATACATACTATTTTTTTGGTCTCATACCGATATAACTAGGATCAACCTAGAGATCACCACTCATAAGTTGAACGTGGATTCTTATTTCCTTCGATGAAGCAAAAAAAGAGGCCGAATACATGCATCAAGAAAAAAATGATTGAAGAGGAAGTGACTAAGTTATTCAATAATGAATTTATTCGTTAGATCAAGTATCTGGAATGAATCGCTACCGTTGTTGTCAAGCCCAAGAAAATGAAAGTGGTGAATGTGCGTAGACTATACCGATCTGAATAAGGCTTGCACTAAAGATTCATTCCCACTACCATAAATTGACATGTTGATTGCTGCAACGACTAGGCATAAATTATTGAGTTTCTTAGATGCATACTCCGGGTACAATCAGATCTTGATGGAACCCACGGATCAAGAAAAAATCTCTTTCATCACTGATCGGGGAATTTATTGCTATAAAGTGATGTCGTTTGGTCTCAAGAATGCGGGTTCTACGTATCAAAGGTTGGTGTGCTGAATGTTCAAAAAATACATTGGGAAGTCTGGAAGTGTATGTCGACAATATGCTAGTGAGGTCGGTACAAGTCAAGGAACACTTAAGCCATCCAAGGGAAACTTTTGTAACCCTCCAACATTATAATATGAAATTGAACCTAGAAAAATGCGCTTTTGGAGTTGGATCCAGTAAGTTCTTGAGCTTCATAGTGTCTGAAAGAGGGATAGAAGCCAACCCGGATAATATTAAAGCAATATAAGAGATACCAGATGTTCTCATAGGAATAAAAGAGGTGTAGCATTTAACTGGCCGTTGGCGGCCTTAAGCAGGTTCTATTCAAGATCATCGGAGCGATGCCATAACTTTTTCTCCATTTAAGAATACAAGTTTTGAACTGACACAGGAGTCCCAGCAAGCATTAAGATATTTGAAGCATTACTTAACAAACGCTATGTTGCTTGCCAAACCAAAAAATAGGAAACACTGTTGGTCTATCTCGAAGTTTCAGAAGTGGAGGTTAGTACGGTATTGGTGTGAGAGGAGGAAGGGAAACAAAATCTGATCTACTATGTCAGTAAGTCATTTTTTGATGCCGAGACAAGATACCCACACTTAGAGAAATTAGAACTTGCATTAATTGTCGCTGCTCGAAAGTTATGACCTTATTTTCAATGCCATCTTATAGCTGTTGCTACTACCTTTCCATGGAGAAGTATATAGTATAAACCTGAACTCTCCAGAAGGTTGTCAAGGTGAGGCATTGAGCTAAGTGAATATGATAACATATCAGCCTCGAACTCGAACGGCAATTAAATCTCAAGTCTTTGCTGATTTCGTAGCGGATTTTAGTGCCAAAAGACTCCCAGAAGTAGAAAAGGAAGAAACGTTAGCAAAGGGCCCAATATCAGGGATCTGGATGATTTATATTGATGGAGCTTCCAATGTAAAAGGGTCTCGACTTGGGCTTGTTTTGGTGGCCCCAACAGGCAAAATGATACAACACTCTATAAAGCTCCATCCTTTTACAATTAATAAAGTTGAATACGAGTTTGTGATCGGAGGCCTGGAAGTTGCTAAAGAATTAGGGGTAGAAAGGATTGAGTTGAATAGTGATTCACTGATAGTGGTTAATAAAGTAATACGGGATTTTACGGCTCGAGAGCCTTGGATGCAACAATTCCTCGTTAAGGTGAAATAAGTATTATCTCAATTTCAAGAGTGGAAAAATTGAGCAGATTCTACGGGAAGAGAAATGGGAAGTGGATGCTTTGGCCATTCTAGGCTCCGTTGTCGAGATAAATGAATCCGGGGAGAGTTCAATTATTCCTCTTTTTAGTTCCGCGATTGGTCGAGTTAAAAATGATGTAAACACAGTGCACTATACCTGGGACTGGCGCAGTAAGTTTATCTCATATCTGGAACCGGGGACTCTGCCAGATGACAAAAAAGAAGCATGGAAGCTCAGGATTTGAGCAGTTCGATATTTTTTTTTATTTACAACGAGTTATATAGAAATCTTCATAGTGACTCGTTGGCCAAATGCTTGGGTCTGGGGCAAACTGAAAATGTCATGAGAGAATTCCACGAAGGGGAATGTGGTAATCATTTCGAAGGCAACTCGCTTGCCCGAAAGCTGCTCAGAGCAGGGTACATTTTGCCAGAAATAGGCATGGATGCCAAGGCCTTTGTGCAAAGATGTGATAAGTGCCTGCGCGATGCACGGATGCTCCATCAGCAAGCAGAACCTTTACATTTAATCTTATCCTCGTGGCCATTCATGAAATGAGGGATGTATATACTATATACTTGTCCTGACGGACTACTTTTCCAAATGGGTCGAAGTCGGGGCTTTTACCCAAGTTAGAGAGAAGGAAGAAATATATTTTATTTGAAAAAATATCATATAAATATTTGGATTTCCGAAGGAAATCACGAGTGATAACGGTCCGCAATTCATCAGATCCAAGGTCACATATTTTTTTTGCAAAACGGGGGATAAAGAGGGTAGTATGGACACCGTATCAGTCTAGCAGAAATGAAAAAATTGAGTCTTCAAACAGAATGATAGTCGAAAACTTGAAGAAAGGCTCGGGGAGGAAAAAGGTCCACGGCCGGATGTATTACCCGGAGTGTTGTGGGCAAATAAAACTATGGAGAAGAACAACACGGGAGAAACCCTTTTTTCTTTGGTCTACGGGATGGATGCATTGATACCCGTTGAAGTTGGTGAACCAAGCCTTCGATACGCCCATGCTACTGATGAATCAAACAAAGAAGCTATGCAAGTAGAGCTGGACTTACTGGAAGGTCGTAGGGAGTTGGTATTGATACGGATGGCAGCCCAAAAAAGGCAAATCGAGAGTTATCTTAACAAGAAAACGAGGTATAAAAGTTTCAAGGTCGAAGACTGTGTGCTTAGAGCCGTAAAACGATCGACTAAGGAACTCAATGTTGAAAATTTTGGAGCCAATTGGGAAGGTTCGTATAGAGTTGCAACGATGGTCGGAATAGGAACGTATCAATTGGAAACTTTGGATGGGAAGTCATGCCCATCAAATCGGAACATCTCCAATTTGAAGCGGTACTACTTCTGATGAAAAGTTACATTAACCTTTATCAATTGTTATTTCCTATCTTACATTCACCCACGACAACACCCGAGCCTCAAACGCTCTGGCTTCTGGGTTGAACGATTACTAAACCTATCATTATCTTTGCTTGACCTATTCAGGAAGCAGAGGGGGAGAATCAACATCACCCAAATACTGAAGGGATGGAAGAGATAACATGGAGTCCAACACTGTGCAATAATACATGTCCGTGACTCGCTTTAGTCAAAATGGGGACTGTCCACAAACTGGGGACTGCCTAAAGACATCAAGGTTATCATCAAGAGTTCTTAACCCGGGAACTTGCTTTACTTATTAAGCTTTTGTAAATAGTGCCCGTTAGTGGCAATATTTTAGTTATGCCTCAGTTTCCGTTACGACCAGGCTTAATGTAATGCAGAGTATGGCTTATTATCTTTGAGGGAACAGAAATTATGTGGGCAAAAATATGCCACCTGTTATTACGGGGATACGAGTCCAACTGGCGAGACTAGGCTTCTCTTATGAGTCATCGGGCACATAGGAACATGCCTGCTCCACGAGTTATGACCGTTCATGCGGTAAGGGCATAGGATGCAAGATATAAATCCGACCGCCTTAGGTTTACAGTCTCCTAGTTAGGGTCTTGTATATACCACCGCCTTGAGTTTATTGGCCCATAGCCTTTATTAGTCTTTGTATTTACCATAATTAGGACTGATAAATCACTACTATAAATACCCCTCCTTACATTATATTGTACATCAAGCGATTCACACCGAATCCGGCTATTCTCAAGGAATAATAGTACTTACTTTTTTGTTCATTACTCTCTATTTACTTACTTTTTCTATTCTGACCCTCTATATATTTAATTATTTAACCTAGAGGTCTAATTTTAGGCATAAACAGTTTGACGCCCATCGTGGGGCCCAGGCAATTGTAGGTATTCTACGAAGGAATAGGCGCAGTCATGTGAGACGAAAGATGATAACATCCCAAACAATACTACTGACGTAGTAGACGAGTCTGCATAGGATCCTAGTGATCCCAGCGTACAACCAAAGGATCCTGCCAAGGAGGCAGTTCATTTAGCCAGCGACGGCGAAGGCGATCAACCACGCGAAGGTAATTATAAGTTTAGAAGTTTCCTTGTTAATATCCTCAAAACCCTATCAGAACGGGCATAGTAGAACTCAATCAACATGGTCGAGGGCATGACCCAAATATTAGGAGCGATGTTCACTGGATCGTCTCACCGGCCAGAATCCTTGCAAGGACCAGCACCCGTGAACGATTCACTAGCATCCATTCCTAATCGCAGGCTCAACATGGATGCCGCCTATGTAGGCTCGACGACAGTCAATAATTAAGACCTTAAGGGAACACTTGTCATTCAGGACATCTTAAAGGATATGAAGGTCATCCACGATCGGATTGGTAACGTAACGGGTGCTCCACCCCAAGTTATCACCGTAGATGAGCAGAAGTTTTTCAAACATGCATACAAAGCAAGTGTTGCACTGATCCGTGTAACAAAACACTTACGCCCGCCGGATAACCTAAAGTATGACGGCAAGACGTATCCAGACGAGCATATTGCCGTGTACTATACAGTTTTCAAAAGCAACAAAATTTCTGAGGAAGAAATCCAATCTGCTTTGGTGAAAAGGTTCGGCTCGACCCTGACTAAGGGCTCCCTTGCTTGGTACACACAGCTACCGATGGGCTCCATTGAGTCATTCACCCAGATGCAGGATTTGTTTAAGAAAATGCATTATCGCACCCGTAAGCGGGAGAAGCACATGGAGGATATCTTCGAGATTTGGCAGCACGACAACGAGTTACTGAAGGATTACCTAGAAAGGTTTTAGAAGGAACGCATGGACCTCCCTGTAGTTCCCAACAATATTGTTGTAGTTGCTTTTGGAAAAAGTCTGAATTCTAGAGGATCGTTCGCTACTAGGGAGTTGCAGTGTAGTCTAACTCAACACCCCGTGTCAACATGGAGTGCCTTACATCAGAGGTACACTGAAATACTCCACCTGGAACTAGAGCATTCCTATAATTTCGAAGATGAACGAAGAAAACGAGCAGGAACTCCATCCCTAGAGGGAGAAGGAGATGAAGAAGACTAAAAGGAAAAACTCATAGGCAAGTAGGAAAGGGAAAGCAGGGCAGTACGCGTGGATCCGAATCACAGGAGAAACGTACAGAGCCCCACAATTCCAGAGATTTTGGTTTTGCCAGCCAGCGCCGTTGAACTAGTTACCAATCATTTTGGAAAACTAGGCCCAAAAGTACAGTGACCGCCCACCATAAAAGGAGCAACATGGAGGAATTCAATGGCCTACTATGACTTCCATCGAAGCAACGGCCATGCCATGGTCGACTGTAAGGCCCTGATGTTAGAAATTGAACATCTACTGAAGAAGGGTCACCTCAAGGATGTGGTTGAAGAAGGAGTAAGACGGTCAAGAACACCGAACTCTGGGGACAAGCGGAGAATCAATGCGATTTTCGCAACCGCGGGACCAATCACAACTTGGGTAACTGAAAGGCTAGGATCATTAGTTACCCCTATTATGTTCAGCCTGGAAGACGAAGGAAAGCATCAAGACGCTCTCATCATCCCCATAAGAGTGTCCAACCTTCAGATCAAGCGAGTTTTGGTTGACCTAGGGAGTAATATGAACATTATCTGGTGGGAGGTATTACAGAGGATAGGCCAGCACCATCAGATGATTCCGAGCTTTCGTAGGATAATCTGCTTCAATGTCCTTCACGAGGAACCTGTTGGAGAACTAGCTCTACCGATTTATATCCCAGGCATGACAGGCATAACCTCTTTCCAGGTATTAACCTTTGTTCTTTCATATGATTTCATCCTAGGATGACCATGGATACACAGCGTAAGGGGAATACCTTCAACACTCTACAAATTCTTCAAATTCCCTACCTTGCATGGGGTTAACGACTTATGGAGCGGTCTTCGCCTAGAAATTATCCTGTATACGACAGAAACCTCAACACATGGCCGATAGTCGACGTAAATATGGTCGATGAGGAATCCTTTTGGTATGAGTCTATGGAGTGTAAGGCTAGAATAGAGATCGATGACTTTAGGGAGCAGTTGTTGGAGATGAGCCATCTAATTCCCGAGGCAGCATAATTATGGTACCAGCTCTACAAGGTATTGGTGAAACAGGAAGGACCCTGGTGGCTGATACATTGTAGCTTAGTATTGGCCCAAGTAAAATTGCAACTCTTGTAGCCTCTGACAATAACCGAGCCAGTCCAGTGGGAGCACCTATTGCTGTACGTCTCAATCTTAGAAGTAGCATGGAGTGTGGTGCTCGCGCGGCAAGAGGATGGAAGACAATTTCCCATAAAGTATGCCATCAAAAGGCTTTTTTGCCCAGATAGGCTTTTGCCTCTACCTGTTCAATTTGTTGCGGCCGTGGTCATGGCAACTCAGGAGTTGCGTTCGTATTTCTCAGCCATACAGTCATTGTGGTCTCTTCTCTGCCGTTACATGCCATTTTGTCCATACCTGGGCTCTTAAAAGGGTTGGAAGAATGGGCTGAGGAACTGGGATAATATGATATCATTTATCAACCACGAACGACCGTAAAGTCATAGGCTCTAGAAGGTTTCACCTCAGATTTTATAGAGGAATTAGCACTGAAGGCGGAGGATTAATCAAGAGTGAATAGAAAATTGAGTCCGGGCACTGGGAAATCCATACAAAAGTGAATCTTGAAGGAAAAGAAGCCAACCTCGATTTATGGGTCGTGACATCCAACGGGAGGTCTTCTGCAAGGCTGCGAAATGTCTAAGCATCGAAGCAGAATATGAAGCCATAATTCAAGCTCTTGACTTAGCCTACATATTGGGAGCCAGGAAAGTCAGCCTCTACAGTGATTTCCAGTTGGTGGTCAGTCGAGCGAATGAGGTTTTACCATGGAGGACATCTGTGCGCTAGATCGATAAGAAAAAGTCAAAACACTTTTGAAAAACTTTCACAAATAGGAGTTTGTCTATCAGGAGGAAAGCTCAAACGAGGACGAAGCGCCCGAGGATTCACGCACTGATTCAGATGATCTGCAGATAGTGATTGAGTTGACCCCTACAGACCTGATGAACCTTGAGGTTGCAAGCACATGATCAGCTTCAAAACAACGCCATGCGCTGATTAATTACTTGGATAAGCGAATACTCCCTAAAGGAAAGTCAGAAAGCAAACAACTGCGGAAGCAAGCTATTTATTATTGTCTGATCAATGAAGATTTATACCGGTGGGTGGTCAGCTGCCCACGGGTCACATCTCGAGGCTCAGCACCCTCCAACGAGGGAGCCCTGGCAGATGCCTCTATTCAACGTTGGAAGTATAATCCTTTTCAGTATTTACTTTAATTAAGTCTCTAGTTTCTTTTAATTTTGATCGCAGTATTTTCATACTCATCGGTTATGTTTACGAGTTTTCACCCACAACAGTTCAGGCGTTGCGCCCCTATTTATCGATAAAACTACTATTTTACTTAGTCAGTTTTACAATTACAATTCAGATCCATCTATGATCCAAATATTCATAGCCCCGGCTGAACCTAAGTTAAAGTAATACACTAATCTTTCGCTACAAAAAGTAGGGTAAACTACTTGCTTAGAGCTAGATCACATCTAGCTCAGCCACCAGGCATTATTTGTAAGTTTAACTCGTCAACTCAAAAAATTGAACCTACATGCCGGTGGGGACACCTGCCCACATAGTGCCATAAAGTCTTAAAATACTCGAGTATACAAGCGCAAAAGTTTTGGTTGGAACGCAAAAATGTCCCGTTACATATCACGGGCTAAAGTTGTCTCATTGTGGGCACAATACAAGTCGTCACTTTCCGACGCAAATAAAGCACCGCTCAGTGTGCACGCCCATCTTTAAAGACACTAGCCCAGTAAAGCACACAAAATATACTGCTTAAACAACACAGCTATGCATAAAAATGTTAATGAACGACCGTTTCATTAATAACCAACAACCCGTAGGCTCATAATATATAATTAAGTCCTTTTGAATACAACATTGTTCAATATAGGTATTCTAAAAAACTAAAAAAGGAAAAGCTATAAATGTCTCAAAATTTGCATGGCTAAAGATCCTTCATCTGGATTGTAGCTACAAGCCGCTAAGCAGTTCCAAGTTCTTCCGGTATCAGGTGATATGTCAGCCCGAGCAACCTTCGGCGCATGGCCATTTATATAACCAAGGCCCGAATACTTTGGCAAAGCAAGGGTCCTCAGAAGCGGCTTAGCACGGACACAAACCACCTCCATCTCATTCGCTGAGCTTGAAGAGAAACTAGAAGATCTGCTTCGACCCCCGCTGGTCAATGGGGAGTGCACTGCCCTGCAGATCTTCAAGCACAATTAGAATCTCACCAAGGATGGAAATGCTTGAGCTGGGAACCTACCACAAGAGAGCCTCTTCACCCGGGTATCACACAGCAAGCGGGCGATGAGGTGTTGCAATAGCTATTCGGCTGAACTAGCTGGACAAGGTGAAAGCCATGAATCGTGAATAGATTCAGAGTTTGGTAACTCCTCGACCGGCTTATGGCTCGAAGCTATATCTTCTTGCCGGCCATAAAATTGAGCCATGCATTGGAGCCCTAAACTAGTGCTATTGAAAGAGCTACCTGAACGTCTACGACATCCCGAAAGAGAAGCCTCATGACAGCAGAGGGGGTTAAGCCTCCTGACCCCGCATGATAAGAGGAATATCATAGTAGCCGCCGTGTTAGAAGAAGAGCACACTGTAATGAGTGCACTCGTAATAATGAAGGTATCCTGAAGGACATCGCTAGAATCCGATCAAACTTTATGACTCAGAGGACTGCATTCATCCATTCATAGATGGGGAAAAAAAGGAAGAAGACTATAGATGGTCATTAGAATCATGATCAAAATTCATGGCTCGGGGGACTTCGTTCATCCAGTCATGGATGAAGGAAAGGAAGAAGAAAACTACAAATGATCTTTTTCCAACAGTTTTCTCATGCACCATCCATTCGAAACAAATGAGTTTTTTTGGGAATATCAAACCAGGGTCAAAGGAAAATATTTTATAGAAGAGAAATTCTTTCATAAGGAACTTTAAAGAAGATGAATTAGCCCTTAACTGGAATAGATAAGAACGAATCTTGAGGTCAAGCGTAATTATGGCCTGAAATATAAAACGATTCGGTACAGCAAAAAACATTCATGGTAAGGTACATGAAATCGATGTCAACCAATCAGATGAAGACACGCGGTAAATTAGCATCATTCTTGGTCAAAGAGACTGCGAGTTTCAAGGAGTCAGTGAGATATCTTTCATATCCGTCTTGAACACCGTTTTCACTTCTTGACTACTTGCATCAACACTCAACAAGTGGAAGGACTGACTGTGTTGAGAAAAATACGCCACCAATTATTACGGGGATACGAGTCCAGCTAGCGAGACTACACTTATCCTATAAATCACCGAGCATAGAGGATACATGTCTGTTCTACGAGTTACGACGGTACATACAGTACATGCGTAGGACACAAGACATACATCTAACCGCCTTAGGGTTATAGTCTCCTAATCACGATTTCGTATATACCACCACCTTGAGTTATAGGTCCATGAGCCTCATTAGTCTTTGTGTTTTACCATAATTAGGACTGGGTATTCTCAACTATAAATATCCCTCCTCACATTGTATTCTGCATCAAGCGATTCACCACTGAATCCGGCTATTGTCAAGGAATAAAACTCTTTACTTTCTTGTCTATTATTTTCCTCTCTATTTACTTACTTTTCCATCGTATTTTACTATATTACTTGTGACCCATTAAATTTAAATATTTAACCTAGACGTCCAATTTTAGGCATAAACAAGTCCTATTGGTGACTTTCTTTTTACCTCAATGTCTAACTAACCGAGGTTATGTTGCATGGTTCAAATTATCTTAGTTTATCCAAGCATAGAACAAAATGCCTTGGTAGAAGAATGAGACGGTCTTTCCTACGCGCATTGATTTGAAAAATGGATCCGCTCAAAATTATTCTAAACACAAGTCACGAACCGTTTGAAACTCACAAAGTGTGATTCAAATTTTTCTAAGTGTTATGCATATAGTAAAAAACAAACATTCAAGCATGAAATCAAAATCCCAAACACGAAAGAAAATTGCATTAAAAAAGAACGGGTACCATAGCCCATGAAAGTATGTTCATACTAGCCTCATAGGGCCACAAAAATAAATATAGACAAATTTACAAAAGCTGAAGGACAGATAAAATATGGAGCGCAACTCAGCTGGTGGAGAAGTCGCAGCGGCGGATGAATCCCCTCCCTTTTCTTTGCTCCCGGAAGCTTCATCACCTTCCTCATCATCAGAAGCTTCGCTTTCCCCATCATCTTCCGCTTCATCCTCTTCTTCATCATCATTAGAGAGGAAGTTTTTGGCTACCGAGCAGGTACTAGTTTCAAGAGTATCCATTCTAGCAATCACGGAGGGAAGATCCAATGTTTCCACTTGACACTCTTCGAGTGTATCCAAGCGAGTCTTGATAATCACCCAGTTCTTGTTGGCATAGGCTTTACTCTTCCTAGCCTCGAATCTCTCATTCAGTTTATCTTTCTTTTCTTGTAGCCGTTCCACGTCTTCTTAAAGTCAAGACACATCATCAACAATGGGATGGGCATGCTGAAGCCTTTCTTTCAACTTCCTTATCTTCAACTCTAAGTAGCCATGACAGCTTAATTGTTCTCGGCTATCTTTAACATCTCGATATTTCTACGCTTATTTGTGGTATTCAGCTCTCGAATTTTATCTGCAGCCTTGGACAGCTTCACCGCATGGCTTTCCTTCAGATTATCAAGCTTTATTTTCCTTTCTTCGGCAGCGTTGGTATCTTCGCTCAAATCCGCGACATTTTTTTGTGCTACAAGCTCTTTGAATTGATCGAGCTTCCCTTTTAGGTTCTGATTTGATTCCGTTAACTTGAAGTTGGATTCCTCCAATTTCTTAACTTCAATGACTCAGAGCTCCCCCTGACCCAGAGCTTTGAGTGAGTACATCATGCAATAGAAAAAAGAGAGTGTCAGTACGAAGAAAACAAAAATAATGTCATCACAGGATGCTTAAAGAATAGACTCACACGAAGCACATCAAAAATTCTTCTTTACACTATCGTCACTGTGTTCTGTTCATTGAGACGACTCCTCTCATTAGGCCCAAAAAGTTCATGTAAATATTTTGGAAATTTTTCCATGTGCCGAAAGAAGGTTCACCTCTAGAGGAATCGAAATTAAATTCTTCCTCATGTAAACAACCGAAATAGGATCGCCCGATAGCTCATTAGCTATTTTAGCGGCCAGGTCCACCACTCTTTCACTAGTCGAAGGAGGCTCAGACTCGGCCTCATAGATCTTCTACTTCCCTTTGGTATTGCCAACCAAATCCTTCGACCCGCAGAGTTCAATCACTTTGTGAGGACCAAAAGCTTTTGGACTCTTAGTGTTTGACTCTTCCCATAGGCTATAGTTGTGTGCAGGGGACTCAGAGGTCTCAGGATCCACTACAGCAGCTGCTTCACACCGAGCGCACTACCCGAGCCTTAGTCTTGCAGCGCTCTTCTTCTTCTTCTTCTTCTTCTTCTTCTTCTTCTTCTTCTTCTTCTTCTTCTTTATTTTAGAAGATGATTCCACTACATGACCCGTATCCGGAGTGTCCGTAGATGGCTTCACCAAAAACTCGAAGCCCCTTGCTCTTTTTTTTCCTTTGTTTTGATAGGGATACCTAAAAGAAAATGAAGTAATATTACAAAGATGTTATGGATGCATGAGCCGATGCGTAACAACTTACTCCCTGCCTCTTAACTTTCCATCCTTTTCTGGAGGCGGCAGATATCCAAGTCCTATCGGCTCGGAGATACTTGCCTATAGTGGAACTCACCATATATTAATCTTAGGATGAGGTTGGACGTCAGCGCAACAACTGTCATAGAACGAGAGAACATTAGGTGAACTGCGAGTTAGCTATGAAAGATGCAAGGAGGAAAACTTATGATTTAAGTTCCACTCCTCTAGGAACCCTGGAGAAGATGATACTTGCTAAGTAGGGTCATGAACATAACATCCCGCCCAGCCGCGGTCTCCCGTATCCTCACTATTTTTCACCAAGCCAAACTTGCCACGTCTGGTTAGTTGGACAATTCCACCCTTGTAAATTTTGGGTGAGTGAAGAGAAAAAAGGTTTTAGAAGGTGAAAGGTGCGCTTGCACCTTTAGCCAAGTAAATGAGGGTGCCTATCACCCTTCACTGCATTGTGCCCGAGTTGAGCCACACAGACATTGTACGTCTGGAAAAATGTATCAACCGCCTCATATAGCGAAAGAGAGAACCTAACTTTGAACGAATATGTGCAGATGAATGAATGACCTTTCACATGATCTGTTATTCTGCTACTGAGAGCCGGAACGGTAACATCAATCTCTTTACCCCACTTGAAATCGGTGCGAAGGCGGTTTAAGTGAATGGGTCCAATAAACATAGGGATCATTTCCACGGAAACATTGAAATTTTTCTCTTCTTGGGTTAAAGTCTGCTCCCTGAGAAGGAAGTCTTTGTCAGTCTTAAACACTGCGGGCACAATACCGAAGATAATAATTTCAATAGTTTTACCTTTTGACTTCTTGCCTCATCCAGGAGAAGTAGTGGGAGCTTTCTTCGCCCAAGATTTCTTTCTCTTCACCTTCACCAATGAGAGAGCTTCAGAAATCTCTTCCAGTTCCATGGTGTCGGTCACTACTTAAAGTGGCACCGGAACAATGTTAATGGCAGCACCGACATTTTTTGAAGCAGCATCGAAGACGTCTTGGTTAATTTGATGAGATGAGTTTTGGCTGGAATTCCTTGAAGACATGGTAATTTATCTGATTAAGTAAAGAGGTTGGCCGGTGATCGAAAATTCGAAACTGGTCGAAATTCTAAGAATGGAGAAGGCTCATGGCAATAGTGTATGCAAAGAAATTGAAGAAGTAAAAGTGGTGAAAAGGATACGCCTAGGGTTTATATAGAGGAGAGAAAATCATGACCTCGGTAACTGGCGGCAACGTTAGTACTTCCCGTTGGATGCCACGTGCACTGATGGGAATACAAAGTGACAACGAATGTTTCAAATCGCTTGGACCATGTGCAACCACATCTATTTCCCGCCTAAAAAATTCCACTCTCCGAGTTCTTCTGTCAATCACTCGGCAAGTTGGGACTATCTGTATTGATGAGATTTTGTCATGGGCATGTGGCGCACGGATGCATGGCCACAAAAGAAAGTTAAACGATGCAATCAGACGTGTAACAATGAGTCATCCAACGATTGGTTAGAACACAGAAGATCGCACAAGGAAGTCTCCGGTGATTTGTGTCCATATGACACCATCCTAGAGCAAGATCCATGAATTGTCCGAGTGGTTTGGATCGGACCTTCCGCATCCATAACCTCCCACTTCACTCATTAAATGCACTATCAAATCATGCATTCCCTACTATCAGACATGTGGAATGTGTCTTTATAAATGCGGCACTACTAGAAATTGCGCGTTCTACGAGGGAGTTTGGAGAGTGAATTCCCTCTCTAAATGCGCGATAGAGAGGAAAATCACTCGCACGCGCTTCGTAAAAAGCTTCGTAGAAAAGCCTTTTTAGAGAGGGAATTCCCTCGCCAACAGCGTGGTAGGTCCCTTTTTAATAAAGTGTATCAGTATATTTGGCGAGGAAATTCCCTCGCTAATTGTATGAATTTTTTTTTTCACTTTTTGGTGATGGAATTCCCTCGCTAAGTATTGATTTTATTTTTTTTATACATTTGTTGAGGGAATATAAATCCTGCTAAACAAAAACATTAGAAACAACATATAAAACAGCCAAAGAAAAATCATTACATGTCATTATTATGACATTCATTTAAACATCCAATTAACAAACAATGCAGTCTAATATCGAATAACAAAAATACATTAACAAATCAACATAAAGTCACACAACAAATAAGCCAAAACCAAGTCTAGTACAAACAAAGTCTTTCTTTCCATAATAACATCTTAATAGAGGCAGCGAAGAAAAATAGGTAACATTATGTTAAAAACTTCTTGTATTAGTTTGTTTCTTTTTTCAACTTCTTCATCCAAGTCCGATTCTGGTACCGTATCAATTGAGTTTTCGATCGTATCTTTAACCATTTCAATTGAGTCTTTGATGTTCATATCCATGATATATTTGATCTTGATAAAAGAGAAAAAGTCACTTAAAATTTTTTCCAACACAACATATCTAAGTTCATCAACCATACTACTTCCAAGTTTATCAACCATACTAAATCCAACTTCATCAATTCATCACATAACATTAAATTGCCATAACTAATTCAATTACCTAAATGTAAAATTGTCCATTACTACTACTGCAACTACTACTAAGGATGGTAACTGAACAACTAAAATAAATATTAATATTTCTTTCACAACTTAAACAAATATTAACCAAGATAATATTTTCACAAACAAATTAATATAATTAATTTTTCACTAAACAAATTAATATAATTAAATTAATATAGTTAAATTTTAACAAAATACAAAAAAATAATAAAATTAAATAAGTTTAAAAAGAAAATATACCTTTAACAAATTCTCCGGTGGCAACGTTATATATGGTGTGTCACTGGAAAAAAAAATAAATGGAAAAGGGAAATTTTTGACACTCAATTTTGTCCCTCCTATTTTTAAAGCAATAGTTTTCAAATTGTACACACGATGGTGTATTTATTTTTGGCCCGTCAATTCTTCCAATTTGTCTTCCTATACTAGTCTAGTAATCAAAGCCATTTTTTGGAAACGTCATCGCAAACCATAGCCATTTTACAAAATGTGCGTTCCTAACCGAAATTCCGTAATTGCTTCAATTTTTGATAAAATTGTCTAAATCGTTTTAAATCCCAAGATTACATTTTTATACGCTTTCCTAGCCATTTTAATTCTTTAAAATTAATTTCATAATTTTTCTATTATTTTATACATACTTTATACAATTTTTATGCCTATTTTATACTAAAATTATGCCTAATATACACTATTTATACACCATATATAAATAAATACACATATACACATTACACCTCACGTTTATGCACATCATCACACATTTTTACACTTCAGTGCTTACGTGGATCGATCTCAGCCGTCCACGTGTGCCATCCGACGGCTGAGATCAAATCCTCTATCCTATTCCCTAAACAACCCCTAAACCCCACCAGCCTTTTCATTTTCTCTCCCCGACCCCGATAATCACTCTCTCTTCTCTCTCATCGGCGATACGTTATGCCACCAGTGTTGAATGATTTTTCGGTCAATTTGGCCGGCAAAATTTATAGAAAATAGTACCATAGTACTCCCCTCATCACCCGCTATAAAACCCATACACTTTCGACCACATTCAGACAAGATCAATTCTTGACCCTTGTCGACTGAGTCACCGTCGCCGGGAAGCACCTCTGACGGGGTCCATGGTATTTTGAACGATGTTTATTACTTGAAAAAGGTAAGAAACCCTTCAGGCAAAGTCGATTCGCGATGGGTCAATTGACCCGACTCCAATGTAAAACGGGATAAGTTCAGACACAATTGGACACACTTCTCGCTGCTACACATACATACAGAACATTCACACAGACACACAGTTCTCTGCACATAGAAAACCTACAGAATACTTCTGAGACTTCACACATCTCCCTCTCTGATTATCTTCTTTATAACCCGTGGAAGACACTTGCTCTATCTGTTGTTTGGTCCTACTGTGCAAGCATTGATTGATAGTTATATATATTATACAATTTTAGATATATAAATTATTATATATATTTATGTTTTTATATAAAATATATGATATTATCTTCAAATATGTGCAAATACACAAAACAACCTTTCAGGAAAGGAAAGAACGCAAAAGCAAGGAAGATGGAAAAGAAGCCACAGATGGCATCGGTGGCTCGCATCCGTGGGACAAAAGAAAAGAAATGCCACCAATGAAATTAGTAATGACTTCACATTAGTAGCAAAAAGGAAGAGAAGCCACAGATGGCATCAGTGGCTCGCATCCGTGGGACAAAAGAACAGAAATGCCACCAATGACATTAATGATGACTTCACATTAGTGGCAAAAAGGAAAGAAGTGCGCTAATGCCATCAATGGCTCGCATTAGTGGGAAAATTACAAAGAAATGCCATACATGGCATCGATGGTTTCGCATTAGTGATGTTTTTGGCTGACAATTCCTCTATAAATAGATCGACGTTTTTGTTGAGAATGATCATCCTTTTTCTGTGTAAAGCAACACCAAATACTATCTATAATATTGGTTAAGCTTTTTAAGTGTTAAAATTATATTTTTCCTTTCTTTAAAAATACTAAGTTCTTCCACTTTTGTAGTATTTAGTATTTTCTCCATGGAGTAATTTTCTTTAAGTTGGGATCAATGTTGAAGCTTGGTATATTATTATAATAGAAATTTCGATATTTTATTATTCTTGAGTGAGAATCCTACTTTGTCAAAATCTTACATCAGAGTATTAAATACTATGCTATTCAACTTTATCAAGCCTATATATTTATGCTATAATATTTCTTGCTAATTTTTGTTATCGAAAGAAACAAAAATTAAATGGGAATATTGATAACTAAATATACTCTCGTGATAATTTGAAATAGTTATATTTAATCACTCAAAATTCTTTATCTTGATATTTGAGTTTTTCATTCGAGAGAAGAAAATCATTTAGCCAAGTTTGGAATTTAACAAAAGCTAATCGAAAGAGGTTTTTGTTCATACGATGTATTCATTCAAGATAAGTATTTTTTACTCCAATACTACAAGTTAATCATTTTATTATGCTAATCGAAAGAGGCATAGTTAATTGAGAAACTCATAGTAGTATTAATTGCCTTTCTCTTAAGCAATTAATATGTGGAATAGAAAATGAAATATCTAACTTCTATTATAATTTTATACCGAGTGAATCCATGAAATCCCAACTCTTTATTTTAAAAGAAAAATAAAAAACAAGTTTTCTTGCTTTCAAGTAGATCATAAATTCAACTCTTTTCACCCAAAAATCGACTCTCTTAAATAGTAGGATTGATAATATAAATTTGTAGGATAGAGTCTCCAATCTCTGTGGACGATATCATAAATTATACTAAAATTTGACAAGAACGAGCAGGAAAATCCTATACACATTGGACTCGTCAAATTTTTGGCGCCGTTGCCGGGGATTGGTAGTTGTCTACTTCAGATTAATTATCTTCTTACTAATTTAAGAACTTTTTTTTTGTTAGTTTTTGCAGGAATTTCAGTTGGTATATGACCCGTTCCTCTTCAAAGGAACTTGTTGAATACGATCCTGAAATTGAAAGATCATTTCGAAAAAGCAGACAGGAGCAAAACTCAATCTCTCTCTCTTCATCATATACAAACATGGAACATGAACATGATCCACCACCACCACCACCAGACCCACCAATTATCCCACCTATTCCTGAGGACCAATTTGATGAAGTGGTCCTTAGGCCAGCTAACATGATCCTAAGGGATTATTCTAGACCAGATCCCTTTGACTGTGAGTCAAGTGTTAGAAGGCCACCGGTGGCCGCTAATAACTTTGAAATCCGAACTGGCTTAATTCAAGCCATACAACAAAATTGTATATTTAATGGAGAAGCCAGTGAGGATCCTCACAGTCATTTGATTGATTTTCTAGAATTGGTGGAAACGGCAAAATATAATGATGTCTCACCAGATGCAATTAAGTTACGCCTGTTTCCATTTTTTTTAAAGGGAGAAGCAAAATTAGGGTTACGTAGTTTACCTAGAGGATCCATTACCACTTGGGATCAGATGACCCAAAAATTTCTCAGTAAATATTTTTCCCCAGCCAAAGCCACTAAAATAAGGCAAGATATAACCAACTTTGTGCAAACGGACTCAGAGTCAGTATATCAAGCTTGGGAAAGACTGAAAGCTATGTTAAGAAAATGTCCACATCATGGCATCCCTGAGCACGTGCAACTATATATTTTTTACCATGGCCTAAAACCATCGGTGAGAAACATTATAGATGCTGCAGCTGGAGGTGCCATAATGGGAAAAACCGCTGGAGAAGCTTTACAGTTGTTAAATGAAATTTTTGAGAATGCGGTACAATGGCCGTCTGAAAGAGTAATCCTTAAGAAAGCTGCAGCCATAAACCAATCTGATGTTCTGGCTAACTTGTCAAAACAAATTGCTTCTCTAACTCAGAAGTTTGATACTTTTCAGGTAGGATCTCAGCAGCCCGCTTCAACTGACAATTGTGATTTTTGTGCAGGAAATCATCAGAATTATGAATGCCAAGCTAGTAATCAAGTTGATGAATAGGTGAACCAAATTGGATACAGAACGTATCCATTCGGTAATTCTTTGGCCCAAAAGCATCCTGGCTTCCAGTGGAGTAATCCCAATGGAGCAGAAAATGCTCAACATTTTCAGAAACAACCAACACAGGGACCACCTGAATTCCAAGGACAAAACAGGATGCAACAAAATTTTAGGCCATACCAACCTAGACCACAACAGCAGGCACCAACTTTGGAAGATTTAATGTACAAGTACATCAAAACTACTGATGAAAAAATAGAAAGTCAAAATGCTTCCCTCAAGAACCTGGAAACTCAAGTAAGTCAATTAGCTACTCTTGTTTCAGAAAAGATCCAAGGACCATTGCCAAGCAATACTGAAAAAAATCCAAAAGAACATGTTAAAACCATTGCTTTGCGATCAGGTAAGAATCTTGATGATCCATACCCTAACAGAGAGGGTAAGTTACAGGAAGATCAAACAGAGGGTCAAATTGTTGATAATGGTAAGGAAAAAAATTTTGAAACAAAGAGAAAAATTTCTCATGAAAATAAAGATAATTCCAGTTGTGAGCCAATTCCTTTTCCACAAAAACTAAAAAGAGAAAAACTTGATCAGCAGTTTTCAAAATTTTTGGAAATTTTGAAACAATTGTATTTAAATATTCCTTTCACAGATGCTTTGACTCAAATGCCATCATATGCCAAGTTTTTAAAAGAAATTTTGTCCAGTAAAAGAAAACTTGAAGGAATTTCAGTGGTTAAGCTTACAGAAAAATGTAGTGCTATTTTACAAAATAAGCTTCCACAAAAACTTGGAGATCCTGGCAGTTTTACCATTCCATGTAGCGTGGGAGGAACTCATTTTGAAAAAGCTTTGTGTGATTCTGGAGCATCTATCAATTTGATGCCATTTTTAATTTTTCAAAAATTGGAACTTGGGGATATAAAAAATACGGTTGTTTCATTGCAACTAGCTGATCAGAGTACAAAAAAGGCAAAAGGAATAATTGAAAATATTCTTGTGAGAGTTGATAAGTTTTTGTTTCCAGTAGAATTTATTGTCCTTGAAATGGAAGAAAATACTGATGTACCTCTCATTTGGGAAGACCTTTTCAAGCTACAGGTAGGGCAATAATAGATGTACATCAAGGACAATTGATTTTGAGAGTAGATGAGGAGAAAGTTATTTTTGATATGCAGAAGATAATGAGATATCCTGATGATGACTCATCATCTCATTATTTTACTATTGACCTCCTTAATGATATTACAGATGAGTATAAGGATGCCAAGTTATTTTCAGACTCATTGGAAAGATGTTTGGTAAGATCAGGCACAACTAATGACGAAGATCCAGAAATTAAAGAAGAAGCTGAAACTTTAGAAAATGAGGGAGATGATGAGCCAAAAGAAACAGTTCAATCAAAACTTGAACTTAAAACTCTTCCCTCAAATTGAAAGTATGTTTATCTTGAGAAAGAATTTTTTCCAGTAATTATCTCATCTTTGTTGACCAATGAACAGGAATTGCAATTGATCAAAGTGCTGAGGGAGCATAAGAAAGCCTTGGGATGGACAATCGAAGATATCAAGGGAATTAGCCCAGCTATATGCACATACAGGATACTGATGGAGGAAAACTACAAGCCGATTGTCCAGCCACAAAGAAGGCTAAATCCAGCAATGCAGGAAGTTGTGAAAAAGGAAGTGGTAAAATTATTGGCAGCCGGTATCATTTACCCAATCTCTGACAGTCCTTGGGTAAGTCCAGTACAGGTAGTACCAAAAAAAGGAGGTATGACTGTTGTAAAAAATAAAAATAATGAGCTCATACCTACCCGAACTGTCACAGGATGGAGAGTCTGTATTGATTACAGATGATTAAATGATGCTACCAGAAAAGACCATTTCCCTTTACCCTTTATTGATCAAATGTTGGAAAGAGTAGCATGTTATGCTTTTTACTGTTTTCTTGATGGTTACTCTGGGTATAACCAAATCCCGATAGCCCCTGAGGATCAGAACAAAACAACATTTACTTGTCCTCATGGTACATATGCTTACAGAAGAATGCCTTTTGGACTATGCAATGCACCAGCCACTTTTCAACGGTGCATGTCTGCCATTTTTTCAGATATGACAGAAAAGTTTTTGGAAATTTTTATGGATGATTTTACTTTGTTCGGAAAAACTTTTGAAAACTGTTTGCAAAATTTGACTCTTGTACTCAAAAGGTGCGAAGAGACAAATTTTATTTTGAACTGGGAAAAATGTCATTTCATGGTTACTGAAGGAATTGTTTTGGGGCATAAAATTACTTCTAAAGGAATAGAAGTAGATAGATCAAAACTTGATTTAATTGCAGGGTTTCCCCCTCCAACAACTGTGAAAGGCATTAGAAGTTTTTTGAGACATGCTGGTTTTTATAGAAGATTCATAAAAGATTTTTCAAAAATTTCAAAACCCCTCACAAATCTTTAATGAAGGGCGTGCCGTTTGAATTCTCTGAAAATTGCAAGAAATCTTTTGAATTGTTAAAAGAAAAACTGATAAAAGCACCAGTTGTTGTTTCTCCAGACTGGAGTAAACCATTTGAAATCATGTGTGATGCAAGTGACATTGCTGTTGGAGCTGTATTAGGACAGCGAATGGACAAAATTTTTCGTCCAATTTACTATGCCAGTAGAACTTTGAATGAAGCTCAATTAAATTATGCTACCACTGAAAAAGAGCTACTGGCAGTAGTATTTGCTTTTGATAAATTTCGTTCCTATCTAGTTGGAACCAAGGTCATTGTTTTTACAGATCATGTAGCATTAAAATATCTTTTAACAAAAAAGGATGCTATGCCTAGATTGTTAAGATGGATACTCTTGTTGCAAGAATTTGACCTTGAAATAAAAGATAAGAAGGGAGCGGAAAATCAAGTAGCAGATCATTTGTCTAGATTGGAAATACCACCTGTTGAGGCAGTAGAAATCATGGAAGAATTTCCAGATGAGCATATTTTCTCTATCTCTGTGATCACAAAACAGGCACCCTGGTTTGCTGACATTGCCAATTATTTGGTAGGACATTGGATTCCAAAGGAATTTTCTCCGCAACAAAGAAGGAAGCTCAGAACTGAGGCTAGATATTATTTTTAGGAAAATCCTAACCTGTTTAAGTTTTGTGCAGATAACGTAGTGCGAAGATGTGTTCCAGAAATAGAGATGAATGATATTCTGAGTCATTGTCATAACGGAGCAGTTGGAGGACACCACAATTCTAACAGAACAGCCTCAAAGATTTTGGAAGCAGGATTTTACTGGCCTACCTTGTTCAAAGATGCAAGATCATATGTTTTGACATGTGACAAATGTCAGAGGGCAGGTAACATCTCAAAAAGGGATGAAATGCCTTTAAATTCTATACTCATATGTGAAATATTTAATGTTTGGGGTATAGATTTTATGGGTCCATTTCCTTCCTCACAATCCTATCAATACATTTTGGTAGCAGTAGATTATGTTTCAAAATGGGTAGAGGCAATTGCAACAACAACAAATGATGCTAAGGTTGTATGCAAATTCCTTAAGAAGAATATTTTTACCAGGTTTGGGACTCCTAGGGTGATAATCAGTGACCAAGGAACACATTTTATGAATAGACAGTTTTCCACTTTATTGTCTAAGTATGGGGTCACTCACAAAACAGGCACACCTTATCATGAACAAACGGGTAGTCAAGTTGAGGTTTCTAACAGAGAGCTAAAAAGAATTTTGGAAAAAACTGTTAGTACTTCACGTAAGGATTGGGCCTTGAATTTAGATGATGCATTGTGTGCCTATAGAACTGCATTCAAAACACCAATCGGGACTTCACCATATAGGCTTGTTTTTGGAAAGGCTTGTCATTTACCTGTTGAAATTGAGCACAAAGCCTTTTGGGCAGTGAAAACATTGAACATGGACATAGCCGGTGCTGGTAAAAATAGATTGTTCCAAATTGATGAGTTAGATGAATTTAGGTTGAACTCTTATGAAAATGCTTTGTTGTATAAAGAAAAGGTGAAAAGGTGGCATGACAAGTTGATTTGCCACAAAGAGTTTCAGACTGGTGATCAAGTGCTTTTGTATAATAGTCGATTAAGACTATTTCCTGGAAAGTTTAAATCTCGTTGGACTGGTCCATTTGTAGTAACAGATGTTACCCCATATGGAGCAATAGAAATTCAAAAAGCCAGTGGAGGGGAAAAATTCAAAGTTAATGGGCACAGGTTGAAGTTATATTATGGAGGACAATATGAAAAGCAAGCTCTTGCAATTGAAATTCAGTGATGATCCTTGAACCGCAATAAGTCGAGCTGACGACGTTAAACTCAGAACTACTTTTCAAACCCGTAGCCATTGAGGGTGAAGCATTGGAGCCTTATAAGTCCAGTATAGATTTATTTGATCAAATACTTAACTAATTGATCTGGTTAATATCCAGGTTATTGTACAATCGGAACTGCAAATGACGGCCTCTACAAAAACAGTGTCACCTATACAGGAGTAACTCTATGGTGATCGGTATGCCTGAGTAACTGGTTGGTTAACTATTAAATCATATTAATCTAATATCAGCACAGGTAATTTTCTAGTTTATATTTGAACTAGGACCCAAGACTGGTAAGGTCTAAAAAATTTCCAGTCTATTGCACATAGAATATGTGCGGTCACAGTTTCTTTCAAGCTTTCTTCTGTGATTGTATATTTGAAAGCAAAAATAGTAAATTTATTAATAAATTTACACACACACACACACACACACACACACACACACACACACATATATATATATATATATATTAGTATGAAAAATATATTAGTATATATCTATATATAGCAATACACTTTCACAAAGAAAGGAGACAAAACTGGTCAAAACTCCACTGAACGTGGACATCTTGAGTAGGACATGGATCTATTTTAGCTCTCTGATGATATAAAGTTGATGTGCTTCTTGAAATTATGGATGGTTTAACATATATATATATATATATGTTATACATATTATACATCTTATTTACATACTTGATTAATTACAACTATTTTGTGCTTATATATATATATACTTTAACCTTAGTTATTGCACTTTTGTAAATACAAAAATCTAAAATATAGAATTTTCTCATTTCTTGCAAATATTTATTTCTTCGATTTTTATCATCTAACTTCTAAGCTAATGATTTTATCTTTGTGAAGGCAAAAATGGATATTTCAAAGCTCAAAGAATCATTGAAGTTGAGAAGTTTTATGATCTAAAATAGGTGAACCCAATATTTTACTAAAACTTGCTCCATTTTTCTCTCAAAGCTAAAGTATAGATAACCACTCTTGAAAGATAGGCATCTTTTACCTATCTAGTAAATACCACTTCAAGAAAGATAAGCTTCCTTTTACTTCTATAGTAAATATCTATCTCTTCCAAAAAAAAAAAATGAAGAGAAAAGAGAAGTAAAGTAAAAGGCGTCTAGATATATCCTACAATCATGAAAATATTGTAATATAGGTGACAAGCACACAAAGAAAAGAAAAAAATTGTCAAAGTAGAGAAGTAAAAAAAAAGAGGTGAATAAACTTCTCAAAGACAATTAAGTTAAATTGTTACTATACAATATTTCTTTCATACCATATAAATCCAAGCCACTCTACTAACCAAATAAAAATACTATTCTGAGAGTCCATGTTCTTAATGAGATAGACATTTGGGGCACGTTGAAGAAAAAGAATTGGATTTGCCTAGTTTGCAGGATCATAAAATCATCAATTTTGATAAGGACATAAAGTGAGAAATATTTGTCTTTGTCCACCAAAGATGAATTCAAAGGTGATGTAAAGATTTGATAAATATGGAAAGGTAAATAGGTTGTATTAATAGAAAATTGTATTTGTTTAGATTCTTATTTTATAGAGAAGCAATGAAAGTGGTGAAGTAAATATTATTCTATTTTTCTCGAGGACGAGCAAAACTTCAAGTATGGGGGTGTTTGATAGTTATATATATTATACAATTTTAGATATATAAATTATTATATATATTTATGTTTTTATATAAAATTTATGATATTATCTTCAAATATGTGCAAATACACAAAACAACCTTTCAGGAAAGGAAAGAACGCAAAAGCAAGGAAGATGGAAAAGAAGCCACAGATGGTATCGGTGGCTCGCATCCGTGGGACAAAAGAAAAGAAATGCCACCAATGGCATTAGTGATGACTTCACATTAGTAGCAAAAAGGAAGAGAAGCCACATATGGCATCGGTGGCTCGCATCCGTGGGACAAAAGAAAAGAAATGCCACCAATGGCATTAGTGATGACTTCAAATGGAATTTAACAAAAGCTAATCGAAAGAGGTTTTTGTTCATACGATGTACTCATTCAAGATAAGTATTTTTTACTCCAATACTACAAGTTAATCATTTTATTATGCTAATCGAAAGAGGCATAGTTAATTGAGAAACTCGTAGTAGTATTAATTGCCTTTCTCTTAAGCAATTAATATGTGGAATAGAAAATGAAATATCTAACTTCTATTATAATTTTATACTAAGTGAATCCATGAAATCCCAATTCTTTTATTTTAAAAGAAAAATCAAAAACAAGTTTTCTTGCTTTCAAGTAGATCATAAATTCAACTCTTTTCACCCAAAAATCGACTCTCTGAAATAGTAGGATTGATAATATAAATTTGTAGGATAGAGTCTCCAATCTCTGTGGACGATATCATAAACTATACTAAAATTTGACAAGAACGAGCAGGAAAATCCTATACACATTGGACTCGTCATTGATCAATATACATATTTGCTTACTTATTCTTCTACTATTGAAAGGTATTTTCTTCTCCCTCATGACTATCTACTCCATATGTTTCTCTATTTGTCTGTGCCTGGATACTCGGTTTGCTTCACCCTAGCTGTGTTTGCCTAGTTAAACTGTCTATGCTTGCCTAAACATTGCACGCTTAGATTCTGTTAGTCCCTATTAACCTTGTCCAGTTGATTATGATGATCCAACAAGATCATACCAGTTTTTGCTAAGTGCAGGGACACTGGTTGCACCCTATTGATAAGGTTCTCTGCAGCCTATCATAGCACCCCCTCTTAATTTGGATAAAGCCTCATTTCATGCTTCTCTTTTTCCCTATTCCCCTGCTAATCTTGTGCTTGCAGCTTGTTTGGATGGTCTCAGATAGATCATACCATGTTTCATTGACTACAGGAGAACCCCAAAGTTTAATAGGGTCAATGGTTAAGCCCTCTAAGCTGGTTCTGGTATTGAGGTCCTGGAATTGCAAACCTCTGATTGTTATAATCGCAGTCCTGATCTTAATCCCTAAGAAACAGGGCATTACTCATGTTTTACCCCCCTTTAGAATTCCCTATCTATGTATTTGCTAGGCCTTCCTGCCTGTATTTGAGTGAGCAACGCTCACTGTTTTCTTTGCTTGGCCACATAGGGGCCTTTGTTGAACTCTCTCGCTCTGTGGTTGCATCATTATTAGGTAGGTTAAAACAAAGACCTGCATTGCTAAATCGAAGTCAGGCCATTAACAAATGCATATTCGCTAATTGACAGCATAAAAATGATAATTAGGTGTTCCATACTTGTGGTTTAAATCGTGTTTTATCTGAAATCTTTCATGAGAAAATCTGAAAAGCTAGTGATAAGGGCTGTATGTTCGCTAATTGCCTAAGATTGGACTATTTCTGTAAAAATTAAAACTGCCCCTTGATGTGTGGCTAAAATACCATACATTACATACTTGTACTTGAGCTATTGTTGTGTTAAATTGATGAAATAAGTGCATTTATCATGGTTTTGATGTATTTTGTAGGTTGAATATGTTGGAAAAGAATTATGGAAGAAACAAGTCAAAAAGAAGTCAAGTTGAAGAAAAAGAAGAAAACTTGCTAGTCTTTCAAAAACTCAGCAGAAAAGTGGCTATGCGTGAAACAGTGAGTAAGTAGAGCAGTGAAAAATTGGCCAGCGGGTCAACTTCAGTACCAGAGTGGCTACTTGATAGAAAATCAATTTTTTCTTCATTTTAACCTAGGGAGATTTATGGAAAGCCATGGTATTTCATTTTGGCAACACATAAATAGTTTGTAGCTTTCATTTGTACATATCTTTTGGCTACTTTTCCAACTTGGGAGCAAAAATCATCAACAATCCTTGGAGATAGAAGATTGGGTGCACCTTAATGAGCAATTCTTTATCCCTTTCTTTATTTCTTTGATTTGTATTGCTACATTTGGATAGTTGATGTAACTTTGGATATAATTATATGAATGATTCATAACTAGGAATTTATATATGTGGGTTTTGATTATCTAGCTTCTATTGATTTGGTTGCTTAACTTTAATACTCATGATACTAAAGTTACACGTCTACTTTGCTAATTAAAGACTCGGGAGAGATTAGCTACCGTAGAATAGTGAAGCTAGCGAGGATTTGGGTTGATAGGCTATTTCATAGACTAACTCATCTAAAATAAGTTACGCTCAGAAGAGGTCTTCTTTCCTCGGGTTATGGGTAGTGCTTTATAGGCTCAACTATGGCTTTGACGAGCGCCATTGAGGTAAATCCCTTCTAGGCTGAGAGGATTCTAGGGATTACATTAGGACGACTCGGCCATAACATATAAACCCCATGCTATATTTGCATCCTAGGTTCCAAACTTGTCTTCCTTGGTTGTGAGAAGGCCATTGATCACACATTTACTTGCTGTCGAAGTGTAGTTTATAGTTGTTAATATCATTTCATCACCTTGTTATCCTAGTTTGGCTTAGTCAAATAGGTTTAGTTCCTCCACTAGTTTGATCGCATCACTTTGTTCCTTGTGGATTTGACCCTGACTCCTAGTTGGGTAAATTGTATTGCGATGACTGTTCATACCTCAAGCTGAGGTGTGTTGAGCGTTGTCAAAATTGGCGCTGTTGCCGGGGGAAAAATTGGCGTATTAGAGTGGTTTGAGGAGTTGAGCTAGTTGGCTTAGTTCCAAACTTTGTGATCATTTGTCCTGTGCATTGTGAATAGTAGTAATGTTCTTTGTAAATAGTAAATATATGTTTGTGTGTAGTGTTTACTTGCATTAGTTAGTTAGTTTAGATTAGTGGTAATTATCTTGAAATGGCATCATGGAACTAAAATTGGTCAAATATTGAAAATTCATACATAAGTGATCCTTGTCCTTACTGTGGCGGATCTCACTATTGGCAAGATTGTCAAATTGTTTCCTGAGACGAGTTGTGTGCACCTTCTCAACTCTTGCTCCTTCTTTTCCTTTGTTTTGATAGGGATCCCAGAAAGAAAATGAAGTAATATAACAAAGATGTTATGGATGCATGAACCGATGCGTATCAACTTACTCTCTGCCTCTTAACTTTCCATCCTTTTCTGGAGGCGGCAGATCTCCAAGTCCTATCGGCTCGGGGATACTTGCCTATAGTGGAACTCACTATATATTAGTCTCAGGATGGGGTTGGACGTCAACGCAACAACTGTCATAGAACTAGAGAACATTAGGTGATCTGGGAATTAGCTATGAAAGATGCAAGGAGAAAAACTTACGATTTAAGTTCCACTCCTCTAGGAACCCTGGAGAAGATGATACTTCCTAAGTTGGGTCATGAACATAACATCCTGCCCAACCGCGGTCTCCCGGATCCTCACTATTTTTAACCAAGCCAAACTTGCCACGTCTGGTCAGTTGGACAATTCCACCCTTGTAAATTTTAGGTGAGTGAAGAGAAATAAGGTTAGAAAGTGAAAGGTGCGCTTGCACCTTTAGCCTAGTAAATGAGGGTGCCTATCACCCTTCACGCATTGTGCCCGAGTTGAGCCACACAGACATTGTACGTCTGGAAAAATGTATCAACCGCCTCATATAGCGAAAGAGAGAACCTAACTTTGAACGAATATGTGCAAATGAACGAATGACCTTTCACATGATCTGTTATTCTGCTACTGAGAGCCGGCACGGTAACATCAATCTCTTTACCCCACTTGAAATCGGTGCGAAGGCGGTTTAAGTGAATGGGTCCAATAAACATAGGGATCATTTCCACGGAAAGATTGAAATTTTTCTCTTCTTGGGTTAAAGTCTACTCCCTGAGAAGGAAGTCTTTGTCAGTCTTAAACACTACGGGCACAATACCGAAGATAATAATTTCAACAGTTTTACCTTTTGACTTCTTGCCTCATCCAGGAGAAGTAGTGGGAGCTTTCTTCGCCCAAGATTTCTCTCTCTTCACCTTCACCAATGAGAGAGCTTCAGAAATCTTTTCCAGTTCCATGGTGTCGGTCACTACTTAAAGTGGCACCAGAACAATGTTAATGGCAGCACCGACATTTTTTGAAGCAGCATCGAAGACGTCTTGGTTAATTTGATGAGATGAGTTTTGGCTGGAATTCCTTGAAGACATGGTAATTTATTTGATTAAGTAAAGAGGTTGGCCGGTGATCGAAAATTCGAAACTGGTCGAAATTCTAAGAATGGAGAAGGCTCATGGCAATAGTGTATGCAAAGAAATTGAAGAAGTAAAAGTGGTGAAAAGGATATGCCTAGGGTTTATATAGAGGAGAGGAAATCATGACCTCGGTAACTGGCGGCAACGTCAGTACTTCCCATTGGATGCCACGTGCACTGATGGGAATACAAAGTGACAACGAATGTTTCAAATCGCTTGGACCATGGGCAACCACATCTACATCTATTTCCCGCCTAAAGCATTCCACTCTCCGAGTTCTTCTGTCAATCACTCGGCAAGTGGGGACGATCTGTATTGATGAGATTTTGTCATGGGCATGTGGCGCACGGATGCATGGCCACAAAAGAAAGTTAAACGATGCAATCAGACGTGTAACAATGAGTCATCCAACGATTGGTTAGAACATAGAAGATCGCACAAGGAAGTCTCCGGTGATTTGTGTCCATATGACACCATCCGAGAGCAAGATCCATGAATTGTCCGAGTGGTTTGGATCGGACCTTCCGCATCCATAACCTCCCACTTCACTCATTAAATGCACTATCAAATCATGCATTCCCTACTATCAGACATGTGGAATGTGTCTTCATAAATGCGGCACTACTAGAAATTGCGCGTTCTACGAGGGAGTTTGGAGAGTGAATTCCCTCTCTAAATGCGCGATAGAGAGGAAAATCCCTCACTGCACGCGCCTCGTAAAAAGCTTCGTAGAAAAGCCTTTTTAGAGAGGGAATTCCCTCGCCAACAGCGTGGTAGGTCCCTTTTTAATAAAGTGTATCAGTATATTTGGTGAGGAAATTCCCTCGCTAATTGTATGAATTTTTTTTCACTTTTTGGTGATGGAATTCCCTCGCTAAGTATTGATTTTATTTTTTTTTATACATTTGTCGAGGGAATATAAATCCTGCAAAACAAAAACATTAGAAACAACATATAAAACAACCAAAGAAAAATCATTACATGTCATTATTATGACATCATTTAAACATCCAATTAATAAACAATGCAGTTACAAACAAAGTTTTTCTTTTCATAATAACATCTTAATAGAGGTAGGGAAGAAAAATAGGTAATATTATGTCAAAAACTACTTGTATTAGTTTGTTTCTTTTTTCAACTTCTTCATCCAAGTCCGATTCACGTACCGTATCAATTGAATTTTCGATCGTATCTTTAACCATTTCAATTGAGTCTTTGATGTTCATATCCATGATATATTTGATCTTGATGAAAGAGAAAAATCACTTACAATTTTTTCCAACACAATAAATTTAAGTTCATCAACCATACTACTTCCAAGTTCATCGACCATACTAAATCCAACTTCATCAATTCATCACATAACATTAAGTTGACATAACTAATTCAATTACCTAAGTGTTAAATTGTCCATTACTACTACAACTACTACTGAGGATGGTAACTGAACAACTTAAACAAATATTAATATTTCTTTCACAACTTAAACAAATATTAACCAAGATAATATTTTCACAAACAAATTAATATAATTAATTTTTCACTAAACAAATTAATATAGTTAAATTTTAACAAAATACAAAAAATTAATAAAATTAAATAAACTGAAAAAAGTAAACATACCTTTAACAAATTCTCCGGTGGCAACGTTATATATTGTGTGTCACTGGAAAAAAAATTAAATGAAAAAGGGAAATTGTTGACACTCAATTTTGTCCCTCCTATTTTTAAAGCAATAGTTTTTAAATTGTACACACGATGGTGCATTTATTTTTACCCTGTCCATTCTTTCAATTTGTCTTCCTATACGAGTCTAGTAATCAAATCCATTTTTTAAAAACGTCATCACAAACCATAGCCATTTTACAAAATGTGCGTTCCTAACCGAAATTCCGTAATTGCTTCTATTTTTGATAAAATTGTCTAAATCATTTTAAATCCCAAGATTACATTTTTTATACGCTTTCCTAGCCATTTTAATGCTTTAAAATTAATTTCATAATTTTTCTATGATTTTATACCTAGTTTATACAATTTTTATGCCTATTTTATACTAAAATTATGCCTAATATACATTATTTATACACCATATATACATAAATACACATATACACATTACACCTCACATTTATGTACATCATCACACATTTTTACATTTCAGCGCTTACGTGGATCGATCTCAGCCGTCCACGTGTGCCATCCGACGGCTGAGATCAAATCCTCTATCCAATTCCCTAAACAACCCCTAAACCCCACCAACCTTTTCATTTTCTCTCCCCGAGCCCAATAATTACTCTCTCTTCTCTCTCATCGGTGATATGCTACCCCACCACTGTCGAATAATTTTTCGGTCAATTTGGCCGGCAAAATTTAGAGAAAATAGTACCATCGTACTCCCCTCGTCACCCGCTACAAAACCCATACACTTTCGACCACATTCAGACAAGATCACTTCTTGACCCTTGTCGACTGAGTCACCATCGCTGGATAGCACCTCCGATGGGGTCCATGGTATTTTGAACGATTTTTATTACTTGAAAAGGGTAAGAAACCCTTCAGGCAAAGTCGATTCGCGACGGGTCAATTTGACCCGACTCCGATGTAAAACGGGACAAGTTCAGACACAATTGGACACACTTCTCACTGCTACACATACATACAGAACATTCACACAGACACGCAGTTCTTTGCACACAGAAAACCTACAGAATACTTCTGAGACTTCACACATCTCCCTCTCTGATTTTCTTCTTCATAACCTGTGGAAGACACTTGCTCTATTTGCTGTTTGGTCCTACTGTGCAAGCATTGATCAATATACATATTTGCTTACTTGTTCTTCTACTATTGAAAGGTATTTTCTTCTCCTTCCTGACTATCTACTGCATATGTTTCGCTATTTTTCTGTGCCTGGATAGTCTGTTTGCTTTACCCTAGCTCTGTTTGCCTAGTTAAACTGTCTATGCTTGCCTAAACATTGCATGCTTAGATTCTATTAGTCCCTGTTAACCTAGTCCGGTTGATTAGGATGATCCAACAAGATCATACCAATTTTTTCTTAGTGTAGGGACACTAGTTGCACCCTATTGATAAGGGTCTCTGAAACCTATCATAGCACCCCCTCCTTATTTGGATAAAGCCTCAATTCATGCTTCCCTTTTCCCCTATTACCCTGCTAATCTTGTGCTTGCAGTTTGTTTGGATGGTCTCAGAAAGACCATACCATGTTTCATTGACTACAGGAGAACCCCAAAGTTTAATAGGGTCAATGGTTAAGCCCTCTAAGCTGGTTCTGGTACTAAGATTCTGGAATTGCAAACCTCTGATTGTTATAATCGCAGTCCTTATCTTAATCCCTAAGAAACATGGCATTATTCATGTTTCACCCCCTTTAGAACTCCTTATCTATGTATTTGCTAGGCCTTCCTGCCTGTATTTATGTGTGAGTGAGCAACACTCGCTGTTTTCTTTGCTTGGCCACACAGAGGGCTTTCTTGAACTCTCTCGCTATGTGGTTGCATCATTATTAGGTAGGTTAAAACAAAGACCTGCATTGCTAAATCGAAGTCAGGCCATTAACAACTGCATATTCGCTCATTGACAGCATAAAAACGATAATTAGGTGTTCCAAATTAGCATACTTGTGGTTTAAATCGTGTTTTATCTGAAATCTTTCATGAGAAAATCTGAAAAGCTAGTGACAAGGGCTGTATGTGTGCTAACTGCCTAAGATTGGACTATTTTCGTAAGATTAGAACTGCCCCTCTCTTTGCATAAGTAATCCAGGCCTAAAACCATTTTAAAAAAAGGCCTTATATGTGTGATAGATTGTTTTTTCAACCACTCAAGGCCCCTATACACTAATTATTAGTGTATAGGGGTGTATATAGTATTTGGGGTCACTTATACGCTTTATATGTATTTTTCCTAAAGCTAAAACTATCATTTAGTCATATACTTGTATGCTTATACATATACATATATACTTTATGTGTGACAGCCCCTTCGTTTGCATTTGTGTGCCTCCGTGAAACTCATTTTTCGAAAACAACCTCTCCGCGTATATATATATTTTCAAAACTGACCCCTAAACAAAAATAATCATTAAGATTAGGGCTCAACAATTAATCACGAGTCACACCGACCCTAAATGGATAACATTCCGTTTTAAAAACAATACCCATTTGGTTTTAAATCTGAAAATCATTTGTAAAACCGTCCGTTTATGCAAAATAGTTTTAAGTGTTAGAATTACACAAGCAAGCTGAAATTGAACCCCCTTTACATGTTTAATTATACTTACGAAAAGGCATTTGTATTAGAGGCCATAAAACTACGATTAGGCTTAAGTGTGGACGAATTGCAAAAATATGCTACCGGAAGCAATGGTTTGCCAAATTGCCCTCACTAACAGATGTTTAGCAAAAATGACCTCATTAGTTTTATGAAACTATTTTCGGACCAAAATACCCCTACAAACCAATAAAAAGACGAGCACAGTCCATCTCCTTCCTTTTCACTATTCACGCGATCACAGCAACCCTAAAAACCCATTCATTTCAGAAATTGCTCCGTTCAAACAAAGGTTCACTTGTAAGATTTCTTCAAATTGCTATTGAATTTTAATAACAGTTTGATTAATTTCTTTATAATTTCATTTATATTATGCTTAACTTTGGTTAAAATTCTATATAAACCAAACGAGATATGGTTTTTATTCATAATAATAAAAAACCACATGACATTAGATTGATTACAGTAATTGTAATATGCACTTTCATAAAAAAAAACAAAATCTATCAATTCTGGAAAAGTCTTGGCTTATTGACAGTAGTTTAAGCTCTGGTACAATGGGAGGTTTGTATAAAGTTATTGCCTATTGCCAAGACTTTCAACCCTACTGCAATGAGGGGCTACAACCAAGACTTGCAGCTATGATGCAATGGGGTCCTTGTAGACACTTCTTCCCTATTGCCAAGACTTACAGACCTGTTGCAATGGGGGTACTTGCAGACAAATTCTCTGCAAGTCTTGGCTATAGCCAAGACTTGTAGCTCTGGTGCAATAAGCACAAAGTAGAGACTTCTTGGCTATTGCCAAGACTTTCAGACCTGTTGCTATGGGGGACTTGCAGACAAAGTCTCTGCAAGTCTTGGCTATTGCCAAGAGTTGCAACTCTGGTGGAATAAGCACTAAGGAGAAACTTCTTGGCTATTGCCAAGACTTTCAGACTGTTGCTATGAGGGGCATGCACACAAAATCTCTGCAAGTCTTGGCTATTGCCAAGAGTTGCAGCTCTGGTGCAATAGGCACCTAGGAGAGACTTCTTGACTATTGCCAACACTTATACACTGTTACTATGAGAGGCTTGCAGACAAAGTCTCTCCAAGTTTTGGCTATTGCCAAGAGTTGCAGCTCTGATGCAATAGGCACCTAAGAGAGACTTCTTTGCAAGACCTTAAGCCCAGAAAAGTGCAACACTTTTACCGATGATCCTGCTTCTATTAAAGCATATTATTTGTCTTGATTATGTGTAGGATTACCACTATGGCGACTCACTGCATTTTATATAGATTATAATGGGAATTGGGATGCAAACAACAAATACATCAACCATGATATAAAGTTGATACTTGTCGAAGACGGTATAACCTACCGGGCATTTGAAAAAGAAATTTGTAATGCTTTAAGCATCAACACTGATGAAAGTGAAGCAAAGATAAGGTTTGACACGAATCTTGAAACGTGTAGAGGCATGATGTAACAAATGATCAAGAACTTATGACTTGCATGTATCTGCTGAAGAATGATGACAAATTCAGAAAATCCCGCTTCATAGTAGAAGTTATTAAAATGAATGACATGTCAAGTAACAATACCACCACCACCACCACAAGTACATGCGAATTCTTTGTGAATGAAGCTGACCATAACATGGTGTTACATCAAAAGGAAGGGCAGTTGTCGATTATAAATATTTTTAAAAATCAAACGTGATTGGAAAGTTAATATTATCAATAAGCTGAACTTTTGGCTATAGCCAAGACTTTACACTCATACAGATAACCAATTCAATTTAACTTGACGCAAAGTCTTGGCAAAGGGTAAGACTTCCTACTGAAACTTATTTATCAACTTTAATATTAGAAATAATTAAGTTGCCTTGAAGTCTTGCCACATACTATAGTATTGACAACTAAATTTCCACCAAGTCTTGGCAAAAACATTGCCAGCACAACCCTCCACGAATTATTTATTATTTTTAAATTAATTATATAATATCAGACTTGGAATTAATTAACTAGAATTTAAGTCTTGCCTATTGGCAAGACTTTCCTTCTAATCCCTTCACCCCACAACAACTAAAAAGCCTTGAAGTTGCTAACACTTTCATCCAGGGGCGGACCTACGTGGCGGGGGTGGGTGCACCGGCATCCGCTGGCGTTGGAAATTTTTTTGTATATATATATGTATATATGATAGAAAACGTATAAATATTTAAGTGTGCACCCTTAAGAACAAAAGCTAGTTTGGTGTAATGGCAGCCCAGGTGTTCTAAAGTTTGCTCTAAAGTTGGTGAGCTGTGTTCAAATCTTGGCTCCTACCACATTTTTTGTACTTATTTCTTCAATTTTAAATTTACTTGACAACTCACCTGACCCCACCCCTTCTTAACTTATTTACCTTTTTTTGTACCTTTCCAGTAAACCAACATATCCCCCGTCCCCACCCAAAGTCAAAATCCCTTTTTGTCTTTTTCTCTCTCCAAATCCTTTTTGGCTTTGGCTCTTTGCCTGCCTTTATATTATTTCCACAAAGTGATTCTCCAACAACAATTGCAGCCAGCGACCTCCATTGTAAGTCCTCATCTCTGACTTTTTTATTTATAATAATTAAGCATAGAAAAATAAATTTTATATTAATATATATACTAATAATAGATTAATTTATTGGCACAATTAAATAATTATATACGCTATTAAACAAGTGAATGTGGATTGATGTGGCACATAAATTTGTGGACTTTAATCTAAATAATTGTGTTCTCTACTACCTCTTAGTATCATACTATCATTGTTTAACTACTAAACCCTAGAAATTTAATAATAATATCTTATTACATCTTGAAATTTGGGGCTTCTAATTAACAAAATGTCAACTAAAATACTATATTGTTATGATTGTTGATACTATATTGTTATAATTGTTACTAATTTCTCTTCTTTTGTTGTTTTACAGGAAGTTGTCAATGGATGTATTTTTAAAGAAATTTAATTCTTCTCAACCAAGTTCAAGTTCTAGAGACAATTGTTCTCATATTATTGATGAGTTTGACTTAGAGTCACTTAAAGCTGATCCTGCAGAAAGAATTTCTATTGATAAATATAGCACTAGAATACGAGATGAAGTGAGAAGATACTACATTCAGAAAGGGCCTTGCCAACCGGTTAGTCATAAATTTCCTCAAACAAAATTCGGTAAGAGATGGCGTCGTTTTTGTCCTGATTGGTTTAAAAGTTCATATTCTAGATGGTTAGAGTATAGTGTGAAGGAAGATGCCGCATTTTGTTTGTGTTTCTATTTATTTAAAAGTGAAATTGTTCATGGAGGTAATGGTGACGCTTTCACAACAGACGGTTTCAAAGCTTGGAATAAATTTCTCAAAAGATTTAATGTACATGTTGGTGAAGTAAATAGTGTCCATAATAAGTGTTTCAACAAGATGCTTGATTTGTCAAATCAATCTCAATCAATTCAAGTTGCTTTTACAAAGCAATCTGATAAGATAAGAAGCCAGCACCGAATTCGTTTAAATGCCTCAATCGATGTAGCAAGGTTCCTCTTGGACTTTGGCTTGTCTTTTCGAGGCCATGATGAAAGTGAGTCTTCAAAAAATAAAGGTCTTTTTCTAGGGCTTTTGGAATGGCTTGGAAAGAAGATTCCAGATGTTGATAGAGTTATATTAAAAAATACCCCAAAAAATGATATGATGACCTCACCAAAAATACAGAAGGATATTGTTAGTGCTTGTGCACAAGAAACCGTAAAAGCTATAATTGATGACTTGGATGGAGATTATTTTGGTATATTAGTTGATGAGTCCAAAGACATCTCGCACCATGAACAAATGGCCCTTGCTTTGCGGTATGTTAACCAAAAAGGTCAAGTGAATGAGCCATTTATTGGTCTTGTTCGTGTTGGAGACACATCGGCACGGTCATTAAAGGAAGCAGTCTATTCTTTGCTTTTGAAACACTCATTAAGTCCATCTAAAATACGTGGACAAGGCTACGATGGTGCTAGTAACATGCAGGGAGAGTTCAACGGCCTTAAAACTTTATTTCTACAGGATACTCCATCGGCATATTCTATTCATTGCTTCGCTCATCAGTTACAATTGACACTTGTAGCTGTTGCTAAAAAACACTTGAAGGTAGACAATTTTTTTTGCTATAGTTGCTAATGTGTTGAATGTGGTTGGAGCATCTTTTAAGCGCAGAGATCTACTTCGAGAACATCATGCAGAATTGTTGAAGCAATTGATAGAGTGTGGTGAAGTTCAAAGTGGGAAAGGATTAAATCAAGAGCGGGGGCTCCAAAGGCCAGGTGATACTCGTTGGGGATCACATTTTAGAACATTGGATAACTTAATTGTTATGTTTTCATCTGTTGTTTTTGTGCTTGATAAAATAGAGCGTAAGGGCTCTAATGCATATGATAGATTGCAGGCGGAACAACTTTTGAGTAAGGTCAATGCATATGAATTTGTTTTCTTATTGCACTTGATGTTGAAGGTTTTGTCTTTGTCGAACAACCTGAGCAACGCTTTACAGAGAAAAGACCAAGATATTGTCAATGCCATGTTATTTCTTGACCTTACAAAGGAAAGTTTGCAATTGATGAGAGATAAAGGATGGGATTCTTTAACAGGTGAAGTCTCTTTGTTTTGTGAAAAACATGATATTTTGATGCCTGAGATGGAAGAGCTCTATATTCCTGGAAGGTCGAAGCGTAAAGCTTCTGAAAAAAAAGATATTAGTGTTACTTATTCACATCATTTACGTGCAGATCTTTTTTGTGCTGTGATTGGTTTACAACTTCTGGAGCTTAATAATCGTTTTGATGTTGTGAGTAGTAACTTGCTTCTTGGTATGTCTAGCCTGAGTCCAGCTAATTCATTTGCTAATTTTGATAAGGAAAAAATTATGACATTGGCCAAGCATTATCCAGATGAGTTTGGTGAATCAAAGCTTCGAGATCTCAATTACCAGCTTGACACTTTTATAATGCATATGCGACATGGTGATCCTAGGTTCTCTAATATGAAAGGAATTGGTGATTTGGCAAAAATATTGGTTTGATACAAATCTTGTGGAAACTTATTCACTTGTTTATTTACTTGTGAAGCTGACTCTGATTTACCTGTTGCGACTGCAACTGTAGAAAGAGCATTCTCATCCATGAAGTACATCAAAGACGAATTGCGTAGTAGTATTGGAGATGATTTCTTAAATGATTGTTTAGTTTGTTATTTTGAGAAGGATGTATTTGCAAATGTAAGCAATGATGCTATCATAAAGCGTTTTCAGAAAATGAGAATGCGGCGTCTTCAAGTATGAATGATGATGTACTTTTGTTATATTAGTATTTATTTTTAATAATATTTGATAGTCGAAGTTTACACTTTGTTGACAAGTTATCAATAACCATTCAATTTTTAAAGAGTGCGTTGTATGTCAAAAATTATCTCATGTAAGTGATATATTTATGTCAAGTATAATGGTATCCCCACTGAGTTGAAATCCTGGGTCCGCCTCTGCTTTCATCTCATCCAATTCAAAACAACTCCCGTCTTTAAAATAACAAAAATGTCAAACATCCAAGTGTACTTGTTTACATAAACATAAAAAACAGAGTAAATATGAAACACACATAAGTAAAACTACTCATTAGCTTTCTCTAACTCTTTTGCAGTATTATAAGTCTTATTTGGACTACTACACGGATCATCTTGCAACGGAGGTAGTAAACGAAAATTTGGAAATTCATCGCCCACATTATATTTTTGCTTCTTCCTGGCACCTTCTACAGAAAATCTTGGTTGACTTATAAAATCATCCACCATATCTAAATGTACATGATCTTGATCAGAAGATTCAATATCCATTACCTGCAAAATTTAAAAAAATAACAATGACAACACATAATAACAAAATAATGAAACAATTATGAAAAGACCATATACAAAAATACTCCATAAAGTTGCCGAAAACTCCACCTTTCAACAACGTCAATTGCCGCTCCGTCAAAAATTCACTAACCAAACTACTATACTTCACATCACCACCTCAAGAACCTTTGGCATCAAACCAGTGCTCAAACTTAAAATTTTGATCTCCTTCCTATAGGAACAAAAGATAAAATATGCATATTCAATAAATAAAATTACAAAAATAGTATGATAACAAAACAACAAGTAAAGACAAGGAAACATTCATTACGAAGTGCCATCATGAACTAATGATTAATATGCAGAAAAATTCCTATGTCATTACCATAATTCAAAGTCAACAGGCCAAAAGCAAAGACAACTGAAAAACACAGCAACAACTACAGAATGCATGACTGATGAAAAGAGCAAACTACAGAAAAAAGTCTCTATAACTATTGACAATTGCCACACTTTAAACTCTAGTGGGAGTGGCAACTTGTAGAACTAATCTTTACAATTATTGACAATTGCCAATACTTTTACCTATATATCAGTGACAAACTTGCAGAGAAAGTCTCTGAAACTCTTGACAATAGCCAAGATTTTAAGTTTCGATGCAAGGAGGACCTTACACTGAAAATCTCTTAAAGTAATTGGCAAGACTTTTACCTCTACTGCAGTGAACAACTTGCAGACAAAGTCTTTACAACTCTTGGCAATAACCAAGACTTTTAGTGCTACTGGAAGCGACAACTTACACGAAAGATCTCTGCAAATATTGGCAATAGCCAAGACTTTAAAAACTAATGCAATAACCAACTTGAAGAAAAATTCTATGCAACTCTTGGCCATGGCCATGACTTTAAGCTCTAAACAATGAGCAACAACAACATCTAATAGCTATACCAGTAAAAACCTTCAAATCAACATAATCAACCAAAAACAAACGAAGCTCAAACTTAATTCAATGGTCATCCATCCAAATGCAAAACAAACTAACAGATAAATATAAACAATAAGTATAAAAATAAATTACAAGAAAAAATAAATACAGTTAAATCATTAGCGAAATAAAAATTACATTTTAAAGAAAAATAATGAACAAATATAAGATAAACATACGAAAAAGAGAGAAAAACAAACCCGTAAATCTCCAGCACACAAAGAAGAAACAAGGAAAGAAACTGGGAAAGAAAGAAAGGAATGCGTTCAATGTGAATTAGGTTTAGTCAGGGGCAAAAGAGTTATTTCCCAGAGGGGTGGATGATGTGGAGGACATTTAGTTAAATCATTTCTAAGTGGGGGCAATTAGGTAAGACCACCTCCTATTGAGGGTACTAGGTGAAATTTTTTGCTTAAGTGTAGGTCGTATATGAAACTTATTTGCATATGTGTGAATTAAATTGTACGGACATACTACCTTCATGAATTAGATACAAAAATGACCTCCCAAGTTAGTATTGCATGACAATATTCATTACTTATCCCAAAATATAGACTCGGACAGGAACCACCTTTCGTGGGACTCGGGGGAGTGCCTAACACCTTCTCCCATGAGTATTTGGACTTCTTACCCTTTTGAATCTCTGAAATTAGACTAGTATGGCTATTAAACTCAACCTTAGACACTTAGGTGGCCTAGTACACCTTAGAAAGCTATATTAGGTGGTGACTCTAACACTTGAACTCAAACGAGTTACCCCATCAAATCTGAAACTCGACTCGCTTTGAGTTGAGTCTAAAATCGGGTATGACAGAATGGCGACTCCACTGAGGATATTCAAGGTCCTAACCACAACGAGCCTTTAATTTTGGGATTTATTTGAGTATCTTGCCTTTTGTATTATTATGATTTTACTAACTTGGTTTCTTTTTTTTTGTTTTTGTTTTTGTTTTTTCATTTATTTACTTGTATGAATTTGAAATTTTAATGTAACATTTGCATATTTCACTCATACTCCCTCACTCCTGGGAATGACACTTTGCACACATACGGGCGATGGCGTGGATCATACGGTCGCTTCACCACCAAAACACCTTTTAGGAGGGACATTTTGGAATATTGTTGGTCCGTGGTATAACCAACAATTTTAAATGATCCCACTCCTTGGCCGTTTGTCTTGGGAAACCGTGTCTAGAATTATATCACTCTTTAAATGTAATGAGCATGCATCATGCCGTAGGAAGGGCTCCCCATGAGCCGGCTAGTCTTCAACTTGTCCAAACTACCTAACGGGTTTCTAACCCCGAAGTCATCGTTTTATTTTTCGTTTTCATTTTCCTTTGTTAACTAGTTGGTGGAGTAACTTCTCACTAGGTGAGCAAACCGAATGACACGACCCGGAGTCCGGTTAGGCCGTGCCGGCACCCAACATCCTCCCCTAGACCCGTCGGGCGAACCCTTACAAATTAAATCAGGAAAATAAATATAACAATTCACAAATAAGGACAAGACTTAAAAAAAAACACAGACATACTGATACCTCTAAGCTGTACAAAAGATATTACAGCTGACTACCCAACATGCTAGGTTTAGGGCTATCCAGACTAGACATCTAGGAGTACAAAAGAAGACAGATACCTCCCGAAGGGATCAAAATATAACTGAAATAATGAATAGTAAACTGGTGGCCATCCGGAATAAAAGCTGGCTCACCCTGATAGCTGAAGTCGTCTTCGCTCCTTCACAACGTGGCGAACTCAATCCTGGAGCGAACTTGCCAAAACGAAATACATAGACAAGAAACAAACAACAAACAAGAGTGAGTCAAAAGGACTCAATAAGTGGGGCAGACTAGCCACCTCAAAGAATAGGATAGCTAGCCAGGGAGAAAAGAAACAGATAGACCAAATTCCTTTTATTTAAATTATAAAAAGACAGAGCCAGATAACAACTGGAAATACGTAAGAAAACTTATAAACTCAACCAAGGATGCGTGCCAGAAACATATCAACAAATAAGCAATGCATATATAAACAGAACAGTAGTCATGTACCGCAAGTCTACACAATGGTATGAATTGAGATGAAATGAAATGAAGCAAGATGAAATGAAATGAAATGAAATATGATGCAAAGGGTCACATGTTCCAAATGAATGGAGCGGAATCCTTCTGCTCCGAGGGCGGAATCCTCCTACCCTCAATATGATGCAATGGTTCCTGCTCCGAGGGCGGAATCCTCCTACCCTCAATATGATACAATGGAGTGGAATCCTCCAGCTCCGAGGGCAGAATCCTCCTACCCTCAATATGCTGCAATGGAGCGGATTCCTCCTGCTCCGAGGGCGGAATCCTCCTACCCTCAATATGATGCACTGGAGCGGAATCCTCCTTCCCCGAGGGCGGAATCCTCCTACCCTCAATATGATACAATGGAGCGGAATCCTCATGCTCCGAGGGTGGAATCCTCCTAGCCTCAATATGATGCAATGGAGCGGAATCCTCCTGCTCCGAGGACGGAATCCTCCTACCCTCAATATGATACAATGCATAACCAAAAAATGTATTACATACGAATACGGTATGATGCAATAATAATCCTTCACCGGCGTAGCACTCACATCGATTGCTGGGAAGTATATATCAACTCACAGCCAAAGTACAATGCTCAGATCCTCAATGGAATACCAACAACAGGACATAACATATAATATACAATGTAAATTCAAAGCTAAGGCGTAATTAGTACGCCTATCGGCTGCTACACACGTAAGGAACGCGTGGTAGAAAATGCATGAGGCCACGTGCCTCCAATGAAATGGATATAAACAATTACCTCTTCCAAAAGTTAGTACGGCTAATCAACAACCGCTTTATCCTTTGGTTTCCTTGCCAAACGATCCCACTCTATTCAATAAGCAGAAAAATATATCAATTTAGGCTAAAGGCTTCATTCCTCACATCTTAGGGCAATCCGGTTAGGAACCTGATACCCACGCAACCGGACTATGTGTCCAATGTCCAGCTTTTATGGGGGACTCCAAATCACACATAACATGATCACAATATAAGTATAAGCATGTATGAGGCATAGCACATGTGGAAACAATAGATATGAACTAAAAGGAATGAGAAGAAAACTCTGGATAGAACTGTAGACACAACCTAGAACTCAGAATTTATCCAACTCTTTGAATTTCCATAAAATTTTCGACAGAGTTTCCCCTCCAACTCGATGATCTGCAAAAATAGAACCAGCAGTATACTACACACGGGAATGGATACCCGGATGAACTGATAACATAAACATGTTAAATGGATAACAAGATGAGACGACTGGATGACATAACAAATCCGCAGATAGAATATCTGGACAGCACCACTGTCATGCCTTTCGACCTAATTTTCAGAGTGTAGATCAAAGATATAGACTTCAAGGTCGTCATGAAAGTTTTAGATATATGTCTTAGGGTTCTGTAGATTCTTAAATAATCTAAATATCAATTTTGCACAAGGAGTTATGATCAATATACTAACAACTGTCAAAAGATCAAAACAATTTTTCAGATTTTCAAACGTTTTGTCTTGCTGATTTGGACATCTTTCACCTTGGATTTTAGTACCAAATTAAGTATATACAAGGTTCCCTTGATTATATACAAGTAACCAACAAGAAAAACCATGTTTGGAATTAAAAAACACATCAGAAGTTTCAAGATACATGCCTTGCCAAAAGAAAGGTCTAGTCTTACATACCTTTGATGTTTCTTTCTTCTAAACCTTGTTTCCTTTGAATTCCACACCTTCTAAAGCTTAAAAAAAGCTATAATACAGCATTTAGGCTCTTTACTTAGCCATGTAGTAATTCTAAAACTCAAGCTATAGACGAAATTGAAGGTAGCATAACGTTACCTTAATCGCGTAGAGCGTTTTGACGCAATCCGTCTTTAATTTCGAGTTAAGATTGATGTTGTTTCTTCAAAATTGTTGCTCCCAAACGCACACGCAAGTATACGCGGTCGCCAAGTAATAAAGTGACAAAGTCGAGTATCGTTCCCACGAGGACTATGCAGACTAGTGCTTAATAAACAATTCCTGAACAAACTATCCAGGGGTCTTTTTCCAATGGTTGTAAGAGTTTTTATACTAAAACACAGTAAGTAAAGTGTTAAAGATGTAATCAAGCAATGGGGCAAAACTTTGGTTGTTAACAATATCAAGAGAGCGATCCAGGGTCAGAGTTACGAACAATCCAGTTGATGTATCCAATTGATTCCACTTTTTAAAATCCCGAGTTACTAACTAACAGAGTAAATGTAACTGTGAAAACCTTTCAGTTCTTCGCAGTCTACTCAAGCTACTTCAATCTCTATATGTCTATAGGTTAAATCACATGCACGCATTAAGATTCATGTAATGAGTTAAACTAGGCAAGCAAGTATATGTCTATCCTACCCGCGAATTGATTCCCCGATGCCCGGGTTCACAAACTAGTTCTATTCTTTCTTATTACGTAATTAGATTCTCTCTTTCGAGTTCAACCCAAAAACCATAGATGTTGTATAATTATCGAGCTCTAACAATTATACAAGTTAAATCAAGAAAGAATAAGTAACCCGTTATGGGATTCAATCAATGGGAATCAATCTTCAACAATCAAATTTCATGTAAACTCTAACCCCAGAACGTTAGGAAATTAGCCACACATATTCATAATCACAAGACAAAGATTTGGTGTAATAATGAAATACTTGATGTAATAGATGGAAGATTGGGAATAACCCTTGTTCAATGAAGTGTGTAGCTCTCAAGATTGCTCCAAAGTCAAGAACTCCCTACAAAAACTAAGTAATAAACTATTTATAATGTTTCCAAACCCTTAGTAATAAGTTAGACCCGATGCTAGAAGGAATAGGAAGTAAAAACGCGCACAAGGGGCGCTATAACGGGCGCCCCGCGCCTCAGAACGCGTGCAAACAGTCAGAACCCGTCTCAGCCTCCACGCTTTGGCCATGCGTCGCATGCCAAACGCGCCTAGCCACTGCGCGCGGTAGAGCACGTGGCGCATGGGCTAGGGCGCCAGGCCAAAAATGCTTTTCTTTGGTCCGAAACTCGTCGCGTGTCGTGCCTTTGTGTGCTCAATCCAATCTTCAACCATCCTTCAACCAATTCATGCTAAATCAAGCTCCGAAACGCTCCAAATGCATCGCGTAACAACCTACACATGCACAACACAACATCAGTGTAAAACCACATTCACAAGCTACCAAACGAGTGCAAAACAAGCTCAAATGTGCGGAAATATTAAGGAAAAGTAGGCATAAAATGCTGAACATCACCACCCCACACTTGAACCCTTGCTCGCCCTCGAGCAAGTCACATCTCACTTCCCATCCTAGGTAAAACAGGTCTGCCTATGACTATGGTTGATACCGACCATTGAACCAATGCGCACACGACTACCATGGGTCCACAACATGCCAACAATTTACCAAAACCAAAAATATGAGAACAACCACCCCAAAATAGCTCAAATGCACAAAACTCAACTTAATGCAACCATGCTCCCACAAAATCACACCTATCTACTCAATCAAAAGCCATCAACTTTACCTACTTCATGCATCCCACGTGCCCTCACCAATATCAAAGAGAGTGCCCCCCCAAAGATCACACACACATAAATTATCATGAATAGAACGGGGGCAATAACAAATGAATTCACTCACTCTCATGAAAGGCTCACATGTCACACACAACGTACCATAGGCTTGCCTGTAGTGTAGGACTCCACTAATGTAGGCTCACTCCAATTGGGATTAACTAGGACTTTAGAAAGGTCGTAATGTAGGCTAAGGGGCGGGTAGGATACATATGGTAATAGTGACTACCTCCCTAAGCACTTTAATACATCACACTTAATTTCAAGCACAATTCTCATCAAACCACCCAATCACAAGTATCACACATACACCTTCCCAACAAGTAGCATTTTTATTTTCAAGCACACACTAGCAAGGAGTGGACATCTTTCTCTTTTTTTTTCTTTTCACAATTTTTTCAACTTTGCTATTTTTTTTCTTTTCTTATCATTTCATTTTTTCCAATTTCATTAACTTCCATCCTTGCCAATGTTTTCCACTACTTCACAATTTTCACAAGTATTCCCCTTTATTAGTTCCACTCAAGAACCTCCCAACATCCAACCACAACTCCAATCATCTACACAATATCAATAAAGTGCTTAAGGAGTAAAGGGCCAAAAGAGTCAATTAAGAACGAATGGGTAGGCTCGGGGTGTGGGTACCAATAGAAAGGATCAAAGAAATCACAACAACAATTTTTTCAAGGTATATATGTAAGGGTAGGCTAAAAAAGAAGGCCTTGTATCATTTCCCGACTAGAGCCAACCTAGGATTTCGCTTTGCACACACACGGGGCAAGTTCTAGACATTAACATGCAACATGGAGTAAACAAGAACATGCCTCACACACACATCGCACATGGTTCACACAAAGAGGTTCCATTAACAACTCTCAACTAAGCTTCTAGAATGCAACTTGTGGAAATTTAAGCACTCATGCACAAAGGATAGCAATCAAGTCAAGCAAGCGGACTCAAGCATCTCAAGGGGTCGTTCCAATTTTTCCTAGGCATGCATCAAAATTAAAACTCAAGGACACCACAAATAGCACATGCAATCAAGCCCAAATCCATCGGTATGAAACAAATCAAAGGCACCTAGCATTCTACCATCTTTCCTATATCTAGGGTCATCTACAACTAACTATCCTAATCCTAAAAATAAAAACTACCCGGTTCAAAGGCTTCCCCGTGGAAAAGAACCGTGGCCATAAGAAAAACCACGGGGCGGATGACATGTACCACTAATAAAACTAAAAGGAAAATCTTTTTGGAATTTTTCATTGGTTTTCTAATTTTTTTTTCATATATTAAAGCAAGAAACAAATCAAAATAAAGTCAAGTGACAAAAGAAAAAAATCCTAGGGTACATGCATCCTAACCTCAAAAATAGATAAAGGGCAGTACCCCACCCCACACTTAAACTAAGCAATGTCCCAGTGCGACAAAGAAGTAAGTGCAAAAGTAAAAGTACAAGAAAACTGCCCTGAAATCTGGATGGTGCGCAGGAGTGTGGACCTAGGCCTCCTCCTCATCATCGCCACCGCCCTCATGATCAGTCCCATACTCACTGTCCGGGTCATCGGCCACAACATCTGAATCCGTGTTCTCATCCTCCTGCGGATCCACCGTTTTAGCTTGAACCTCGCCCAGCAGACCCTTCGAGGTCTCCGTCAGCGGGACCTTGCGGTCAATAGCAGTCAAATCAACGCCCGACTGACGGGCCATAGCCTCAATCATCAAGTACTGACGTGCGGCCAAGTTGGCTCCTGCCTCCCGCCACTCGTCAGCCGTCAGCTTCACCGGTGCCGTGGTGATCACCCCCTTGACCGAAGCAATGTCAAAAGGCTTCCCTATATCAGGGACAATGCGATCCCCAACCTCATCTACGGGGACGCCCGCCTTCTCTAAGTAACGGGTCAAGAGGTTCCCAAAGTACAACCTACTACATGATTTTTCTTTTCTTTGCTCTTTCATCACTCGCAACATGCAGTATCCTATGTTCACCGGCCTCCCAGTCATGAAAAAATACACCATGCACGCCCGAGTCTTAGTGACCTCGGAGTAGTGGGAACATGGTAATATCCGTGCATTTATGAACCTCATCCATACACGAGCCGGCTTGAGAAACTGGGAGAAATGCATAAACTTGTGTCTCCCAGCCGCTCCTCGCCCCCACTTATGCGTGGAGCCCTCACCACATAGGGTCTCCCGCAAGGCCGTGTAATCCGGTTTCTTGATGTACTCTCTCAACTCATCATAATCGGGGTCAGCTACCCTCAAGAAGGCATTGAATGCCGATGGATCCAACTTCACCTTCACACCCCGAACCGTCACCACATCATCATCTCTCCACGCCTCATCGGGCTCCCAGTTAGCATACAATTCTTGGACCATGTCCAAGTTGGCGTGCCCCGGACTCTCAAACACTGAGTCCCACTTTAGGGCAATGATCTTCTCAGCCACACTTCTAAACTTTTGTAGCACCAGCCGTTTATCAATGGCTTGCTCGGGTATGTACCCCGCAAGCCGCACATTCTTGTACCATGTTTGGCAATCCCCCTTCTTTACAAAAGGAAGGCCATACTGGGTCTTGCCTCCGGGATGTGGTATCGGCACCGCGTCCTTTGGAATCTTGGCCTTTGCCTTTGCTTTTGCCTTGGGTTTGGCCGGTGCCTTACCCTTTTGCTTTGTGGATGAAGGCCCGGCTTGAGGTTCTCTCCTCGGGCCCATGGTGGATGAAGAACTCGCCTTATGAGATGTGGCTACCATGGTACCTACACAAACACAAATATCAATGTGAGATGTATAGCTAAGCGCCAAATATACAATTCAAGCTCAAGGGTACCACCCCACACTTATCACACACTCTATGTGTCAATCACTCGTTTCAATGGCACGAGCAACCCCACACTTGAACAAAACTAGCCTTGGGCAAAATATGCCACGTTTTGAATTTTTAAAATCAAGCTAGTGTGGGTGCCTCATGATCAATTCTAATGTGTATGCAACACCTAATGTTCATAGTAAGCCTAAGGAATGCATTGTTACTCAAGAATTCACAATGTCATTGATATTTAATCTTTGAGGCTTTTTCACAAACACCTAGTGTGCACAACTTTGAACTAGCAATTTCAATGGATTTTGTAATGTGCCAACCCTCTCAAATTGTTGGGAGATCTCTTTTTACAAGTCACAAGTTCTATACTAAGCATCATAGACAAGTTAAGCACATCAAGATTGAATTTTTATGCACAAGCTTGTAACTAGCCAAGAGAATCACCCATGAGCAATAATGAATACAACTTACATGTTATTGAGAAGGAAGAGTAGTAATGTACTTACTTGAATGTGTTAGAGTTGATTGCACAAGATTTGAGATGAGTTCAATTGTTAGAGATGAATTAGGATGTGATTAGAGAGAATTTGGAGTGAAAGTAATGAAGAACAAGTGTTAGAAATCGGGTTATAGGGCATGGGGGATTAAAGAATTTCGGGTCAAAACCCGTTGACCCGTTTTTTTAAAATTTCCTTGCCTTGCGCGTTTAAGTCCCCGCCGCATGCCAACAGCGTGCCAATATTTTTACGTTCTGCCAAGCATGGCGCGGTGGGAGGCGCGGGGCGCTCCCAACCGCGCCTAGCCTCTTTGCTCAGCTTTTTCTCGCGCTTTGGGAGGCGCGGGGCGCTCCCGAACGCGCCCGAGCACGTTTTTTCGCACCGAATTTCGATCCCAAGTACAAACCCAAGCGTGGGACATGTCTCGAGACGTCCCATACCCCTCAATGAATCAATTTCACCTTTTTTAGCTCACCCAATTCCTACAAAAACGACACACAAAAACAACAACTACGTGACACTATAAAAACAAAAAAAACTAAACTATTACAAGTACAAACTCGGGTTGCCTCCCGAGAAGCGCCTTATTTAACGTCGTGGCACGACGGGTATAAATCAAGGGTCTCTCAATGTAATTGAAGTGCGATGATTCACCGCACCTCCCCAATAATGTTTCACCCGTTGACCATTAACCAAAAATGTGCTCTCAGAACCCGGGGCTCTCAATGCAACCGCACCCTGTGCGGTAACACGAACCACTTCAAAAGGCCCCGACCATCTCGACTTCAACTTGTCCGGAAACAATTTCAACCTCGAGTTGAACAACAATACACGCTGCCCGGGCTCAAAGAGCGATGCTCAATGTGCTTATCATGCCACTTCTTTGTCCGTTCCTTATATAATTTCGCATTTTCATACGCATGGAAACGGAACTCTTCAAGTTCATGCAACTGGAGTATCCTCTTCTCACCCGCTAAGGCCATATCAAGGTTGAGCTTTTGAATAGCCCAATACGCCTTATGCTCTAATTCAACCGGCAAGTGACAGGCCTTACCATAAACAAGCCTATATGGAGAGGTTCCAATAGGCGTTTTGAATGCAGTTCGATAGGCCTAGAGAGCATCATCTAACTTCATAGCCCAATCCTTCCTCGAGGCATTCACCGTCTTCTCAAGGATTTGCTTGATCTCTCTGTTAGACACTTCCACTTGGCCACTAGTTTGGGGATGATAAGCAGTAGCCACCTTGTGGCGAACCCCATACTTAGCCAATAACTTATTGAACAACCGGTTACAAAAATGCGTACCTTCATCACTAATGATAGCTCGCGGTGTCCCAAAACGAGTGAAAATATTCTTCTTCACGAACTTCACCACCACACTCGCGTCATTCGTTGGAAGTGCAATAGCCTCCACCCATTTCGACACATAATCAACTGCTACTAGGATGTATTTATTGCCCATAGAAGGTGGGAATGGACCCATTAAATCAATACCCCAACAATCAAACAGCTCAATCTCCAAGATATTGTTCAAAGGCATCTCGTGACGCCTAGTAATAGTACCCGTTCTATGGCAACGATCACATTGCTTCACTAATGCATGAGCATCCTTAAATAAAGTAGGCCAAAAGAAACCAGATTGAAGTACCTTTGCAGCTGTTCGATCTCCACCAAGGTGGCCACCATAAGGAGAGGAATGGCAGCTCTGTAGAACCGGCTCTACTTCTTCTCTTGGAATACATCTTCTAGCTAGTTGATCAACTCCTATCTTGTACAAATAGGGCTCATCCCACACATAAAATCTACTCTCATGAAGGAGTTTACGCTTCTGCTCAGCAGTTGCCCCAGGGGGGTACACATTACTCACAAGTAAATTCACCATGTTAGCATACCATGGCACCTCAGCTGCATCAAGAGCAAAAAGTTGCTCATCAGGAAACACCTCTTTAATCTCGGACCCTTCATCTACATGATCTCTATTCTCCAGCCTTGACAAATGATCAGCAACTTGATTCTCAGTCCCCTTGCGATCTCGAATTTCAACATCAAACTCTTGCAATAAGAGAACCCATCTAATGAGTCTAGGATTGGAATCCTTCTTTTCAAACAAATACCGGATTGTGGCATGATCAGTGTAGACAACAACTCGAGTGCCAACCAAATAAGATCTGAATTTATCAAAAGCATAAACCACGGCTAGCAACTCCTTCTCAGTGGTAGTATAATTAGACTGGGCTGCATCAAGCGTCTTGCTTGCATAATAGATGGAGTGAAAGATTCTTCCAATTCTTTGGCCTAGAACAGCCCCAATAGCATTATCACTCGCATCACACATCAATTCAAATGGCAAGGGCCAGTCAGGAGCAATGATGATTGGTGCGGTCACCAACCTTTTCTTCAACTCTTCAAACGCCTTGATACAAGCATCATCAAACACATATTTCACATCCTTCTCTAATAATTTGCACAAGGGAGTGGAAATTTTAGAGAAGTCCTTTATGAAACGTCTATAGAACCCTGCATGTCCCAAGAAACTACGCACCCCCTTAACAGAGATAGGTGGTGGTAATTTCTCAATAGCCTCAATCTTTGCTTTATCAACCTCAATTCCTTGCTTTGACACCTTGTGCCCAAGTACTATGCCTTCTTGAACCATAAAGTGACATTTTTCCCAATTCAGCACCAGATTTGTTTCTTCACAACGGCTCAGCACAGCATCAAGATTTTTCAAACATTCATCAAAAGAGTCACCAACCACTGAGAAATCATCCATAAATACCTCCACAAAATTTTCCACCATATCAGTGAAAATAGCCATCATGCATCGCTGAAAAGTCCCTGGGGCATTACACAACCCAAATGGCATCCTCCTAAATGCATAGGTGCCATATGGACAAGTAAAAGTGGTCTTCTCTTGGTCTTCAGGGGCTATCACAATTTGATTGTAGCCCGAATACCCATCCAAGAAACAGTAATACTCATGGCCTGCAAGTCTATCCAACATCTGATCAATAAAAGGGAGTGGGAAGTGATCTTTCCTGGTGGCCTTGTTGAGCTTCCTATAATCAATGCAAATTCGCCACCCTGTAACAGTTCTTGTAGGAATCAACTCATTGTTCTCATTCTTCACCACTGTCATGCCCCCCTTTTTAGGAACACATTGCACTGGACTCACCCACTTGCTGTCAGAGATAGGAAAAATAATACTAGCATCCAGCCACTTGATAACTTCTTTCTTCACCACCTCCTTCATGATTGGATTTAGCCTCCTCTGCTGCTCTATGGATGGCTTATGATCTTCCTCCAAGAGAATTTTATGCATGCAGAAAGAAGGACTAATCCCTCTAATATCAGCAATATTCCAGCCAATAGCTCTCTTGCGCTCTCGCAATACCCGCAACACCTTCTCAACCTGCACATCAGACAATAAAGAAGAAAGGATCACGGGCAAAGTATTATCTTCACCCAAATAAGCATAACGTAAATGTGCGGGTAAAGGTTTGAGCTCAAGATTAGGAGCTCTCTCAATAGACGGTTTAGCAGGAGCTAAGGTCAACGGTCTATCAAGCTCCTCAAATTTCTTCCACCCTGGGATGAATCTACTCTGCATATTAAGAACCTCCAAATATTCTTCAGTATCTTCATCCTTCAGGATATCATCATCATCACATAAGAGCGCCCTCTCTAAAGAATCAACATTAGAAGCCAAGAATGACCTCTCATCAGCAGTCAATTCATCATCTATCACTTTTACCATGGACAACTCTTCATAGTGAGAAGGAAGCTGGGTAGCTCTGAACACATTAAACACAGCTTCTTCCCCATTTACCTTCATAATCATCTTTCCTGCTCTGACTCGAATAACAGCATCCGCCGTAGCTAAAAATCCTCTTCCCAAGATGAGAGGAACCTCAGGATCAGCTTCATAATCAAGAATAATAAAATCAACGGGTAATATGAACTGACCCACTTGTACAAGCACATCCTCAATAATCCCCTCGGGGCATGTCAACAATCTATCAGCAAGCTGCAGGGTCACAGTTGTGGGTCGTGGCTCACCTAGGCCTAGCTTCCTAAAAACTGAAGAAGGCATCAAATTCACACTAGCACCCAAATCACATAAAGCACGACAAACCTCATGTTCCCCAATTTTCAAAGGGATGGTAAAACTGCCCGGGTCCTTCAATTTCTGCGGAAGCTTGCTTCTAACTCTGGAACTGCACTCCTCAGTAAGTGCAACGGTCTCAAACTCAGTCAATCTTCTCTTGTTAGCAACAATATCCTTGATGTATTTAGCATATTTGGGAACATCCCGCAAAAGCTCCACCAAAGGAATATTTACCTGAATTTGACTCAATATCTCCAAAAATTTCTTGCATGCTGCATCAACTTTCTGCTTCTGAAGTCTCTGCGGGAAAGGTGGTGGTGGTCTCACAATAGCAGACTCGGGCTGCTTTTCAGTTACTTTTTCTGCTTCTTTTTCCACTTCCCTATCAACATTTGGCTCTAACTCACCAACAGGCTTCTTTGGCTTTGGGGGAACTTCTTCCAGTGCTCTTCCATTCCTCAAAGTCACTGCTTGCACAAATTCTCTAGGATTCTTCTCTGTATCACTCGGTAAAGCACCCCGAGGTCTATTATTTTGTGCTCCAGCAAGCTGCCCCAATTGTCTTTCAAGATCTTTCTGCGCACTGCTCAAATCTTTAATTATCTGTGCCTGAGATGCTGACTCATCCATGAGCTTTTGCTGCCCTGCAAGAATTTTCTTGAGCATATCCTCCATAGTATTAGACTGCTGTGGTTGAGCCTGTGACTGCGATCCCTGCTGTGGTGCATTGTTTTGAGTAAATTGGGCTATCTCATTACCCTGAAACTGCTCACGGGTATCCTTCCAAGAAAAATTTGGGTGATTACGCCAACCCGTGTTATAATTATTACCATACTGATTTCGGTTTTGGCCCTGTGATCTGTTCTGATTACCCACATAGTATACTGACTCTGGGTTAGAGGGACAAACCTCAGTGCTATGATCCTCACCACATACTTCACAAAAGGTCTGAACTTGCTGCACTGGAGCTGGTTGTGGCTTTGCTTGGAGAGCCAGCTTGCTGATTTGATTAGAAATAGCATCCATCTTCGCTCGCAGCTCTGTAATTCCATCTAGTTGAAGTACCCCAGCAGCTTTCTGCGTAATAGCTCTGGTAGCCCCCTCACTATGTATATTAGCTCTGCCATCACCCTGCCAATCAGGATTGCTCTGTGAAAACTTATCAAGCAAGTCATAAATCTGTTCAAAATTTAAGGCCAACACTTGGCCTCCAGCAGCAGCATCAACCACAATCTTAGTATGTTGGTTCAACCCCTCAACAAAAGTGTGTGCAATGACCTCATTAGATTGGTTGTAGTGTGGACAATCTCTCAATAAAGCTTTAAATCTCTCCCAGGCTGCATATAATGATTCGCCTTCAAACTGCCTGAAGGACAAAATGGCGCTCCTCAACCTGGCCGTCTTGGCAGACGGATAAAACTTAGCCAAGAATTTCTTAGCCAAATCCTCCCAAGTAGTGATAGACCCAGGCTTTTCAGCCTTTAACCACTTCCTTGCTGTCCCAATCAATGAAAATGGGAACAAAGTCATTCACACATAATCAGTAGGCACACCTGCCGGTGTATAAGTATCTCAAAATTTCCGGTAATAGCAGGCTTCACAAAACTTGACTCTACTCCTTTCAGACTAGGAAGAGCCACATCTCGCACTGCTACTACTTGTTCTTCAGCCATTTCAACAGGAAGAGAGGCAAGTACGATTGCTAATGCTTCTCGATCTTTCGCTTCCTTCTTTGTCTTTCTCAAGGTTCTTTCAGGCTCGGGATCAAAAGGTGCGAGTGATTCGTCCTTTTTGTTCCTTTGCATTCAAAACCTATTGCCTGAAACAGCACAAGAAACTCAACAAAAAATTAAACCTGAATAGCAATTAAGTAATTGTTCAAAAGAAAATAGTCTGTAATTAGTCCCCGGCAACGGCGCCAAAAACTTGTTGCTCCCAAACGAACACGCAAGTATACGCGGTCGCCAAGTAATAAAGTGACAAAGTCGAGTATCGTTCCCACGAGGACTATGCAGACTAGTGCTTAATAAACAATTCCTGAACAAACTATCCAGGGGTCTTTTTCCAATGGTTGTAACAGTTTTTATACTAAAACGCAGTAAGTAAAGTGCTAAAGATGTAATCAAGCAATGGGGCAAAATTTTGGTTGTTAACAATATCAAGAGAGCGATCCAGGGTCAGAGTTACGAACAATCCAGTTGATGTATCCAATTGATTCCACTTTTTAAATCCCGAGTTACTAACTAACAGAGTAAATGTAACTGTGAAAACCTTTCAGTTCTTCGCAGGCTATGCATGCTACTTCAATCCCTATATGTCTATGGGTTAAATCACATGCACGCATTAAGATTCATGTAATGAGTTAAACTAGGCAAGCAAGTATATGTCTATCCTACCCGCGAATTGATTCCCCGATGCCCGGGTTCACAAACTAGTTCTATTCTTTCTTATTACGTAATTAGATTCTCTCTTTCGAGTTCAACCCAAAAACCATAGATGATGTATAATTATCGAGCTCTAACAATTATACAAGTTAAATCAAGAAAGAATAAGTAACCCGTTATGGGATTCAATCAATGGGAATCAATCTTCAACAATCAAATTTCATGTAAACTCTAACCCCAGAACGTTAGGAAATTAGCCACACATATTCATAATCACAAGACAAAGATTTGGTGTAATAATGAAATACTTGATGTAATAGATGGAAGATTGGGAATAACCCTTGTTCAATGAAGTGTGTAGCTCTCAAGATTGCTCAAAACTCAAGAACTCCCTACAAAAACTAAGTAATAAACTATTTATAATGTTTCCAAACCCTTAGTAATAAGTTAGACCCGATGCTAGAAGGAATAGGAAGTAAAAACGCGCACAAGGGGCGCTATAACGGGCGCCCCGCGCCTCGGAACGCATGCAAACAGTCAGAACCCGTCTCAGCCTCCACGCTTTGGCCATACGTCGCATGCCAAACGCGCCTAGCCACTGCGCGCGGTAGAGCACGCGGCGCATGGGCTAGGGCGCCAAGCCAAAAATGCTTTTCTTTGATCCGAAACTCGTCGCGTGTCGTGCCATTGTGTGCTCAATCCAATCTTCCACCATCCTTCAACCAATTCATGCTAAATCAAGCTCCGAAACGCTCCAAATGCATCGCGTAACAACCTACACACGCACAACACAACATCAGTGTAAAACCACATTCAAGAGCTACCAAACGAGTGCAAAACAAGCTCAAATGTGCGGAAATATTAAGGAAAAGTAGGCATAAAATGCCGAACATCAAAAATCATAAAAAAAAAATTTCAAACTCAAGAAAGTGCTGTTTATATCGTGAGGTTTCTGGAAAATGTCGAGAAAGAGAAGGTATTTCTCTTTTATACTAAAATATTTCATTTCTAGCCCTCTTTTGCGCTTACGTCCCTTTTTCTGGCCTAATTTCTGATGCTCATATCTTTTTATCCATAGGTTGTATGAAGAAACCGTCAAAAGTGTTGGAAATTACACTATAAGACCTTCAATTTGGTATATGATATGTCCCCAAAAGACCTCATATAATATACGAAATTAATTGCTGAAAAGGCTCCGTTACAAGGAAATTCCTTAGTCGGTTTTCCGCAACTTAAATGTGATTTTTTCCAAACTTTATATTCAATATATAAACATCTTATATGGTAATATTATGACTTTAAACTCACTTAAATCATTCTTAACATGTCATTAGAATGATATACGTCACTTTGGACATACGGGGTGTAACAATCTTTCCCCGTTAGGAACATTCGTCCTTGAATATTAAATGAAGTATGTAGAAGCATTAAGCAACGATCTGTTACATACTTGTAGTAGTGATGAGATGTGAAAGGTTAAATTATTTAACTTTCGGCATTTTAGCGGAAGCTAGCCGAACAACATCGAAATTCACTTTCGAAAAAGCACAAAAGTCACAAATAATCATACAAACCTACCGGCGCTTTCGGATTTTGAATCAGAGCTCGTTCACCAAAACCGAGCTCGAAATCTCTTTTTTATATTAATCGACAATAAAAACTGAAACTTTCTTCCGATGCCTACCAAACGAGGTCTGATTTAGCTCAAATTTTACAGACAGGTCCTAATGGACATTACGAAGTTTTTTTTAATTATCGGCACACCAATCGGAGTCCTAACTTCCGAAACGACTAACCGAGGTCGTTTCATTCTCCTCTACTTATACTCTCGTTCGTCCTCGAACGAGCCTAAGTTTAAAGAAAATTCCGCACAGATAACAAAAGAACTTTCACGACCTTCATAAGCTACTCCACGGACATTATCTCAAGATTGCAGAATCAGAATTATAACACGAACACCGAACTCTTGGAATAAAATATATCTGGATAATATGATAACATCATTGCCCAACCTATTCGGACTAAGCTGACCCTTTCTCGATTATGAGAGAAGAGTTCTATATTTTCGAAATGAAGATACACGCAAATATTGATGGGCTAACATGATTCCACCAACGAATCTCCTCGTCGATATACTTTCGATATAGAACAGGTCGATGAAACAAAGAATTAGCTTACGCTTCAGCAACGCCTTAGAGATTTAATATTATGATTCGACATCAATTGGAGGAAGACTCCTCCACTTAGAGTATAAACTCATACAAATAATTTGAATAGGAATAGTCATCCTCACACAACCTGCTGGATTAAGGAAGACTTAGCTGAGTAGAGAACGCGACTCAGACCTGAGCTACCAAATTACTCTCTCGAGTTTCCAAACAGCTGCAACTTTCGAGTTCACAACTCCATACATTTTCTATAAGCACCACCACCTGATGGATCAAATCAAAGGTCAAATGACGCCTCTCATTACCCTTAGTAGCCTTGAAAAACAACCATGTGCTTACCCTGCCACCTTGACACACACTCTGGCTCAACACAGGGAACATCACAAGAGGCTACTGACCGCCTAAGCTTACCGGTGCCGAACAGAAAAGAGATGGAAACAGACTGAGGATGGAAATAATTAGAGCTATATGAAGCTCTTCTTCTTATTTATTTGGCTAACAGAGCTAGACTATTTATGAGTCAGGCTAACCGAAGAATCACAATTGAAGAAATAGACATTGAATGAGCTTTATGGAACAAAATCTATGTCAATTTAACCTTCCTATTAAAAGGAAACTCCGACAATTTACCAGAAAACCCTTTTATACCAAGACAAACTTTTAGAATAACATGACTCTACTACCATCTCGAACCAAGAGGAGACACATAGATTGAGTATTACTTACGAAGCACTTTACACCGGAAGAAACAATGACACTTTCTGATGGTGACAAATAAGAATCCCATCATCCTACCGATACTGAGTTCCAAAGAGAGGTAGACTGACTTGACATTATAACAGAATGAGGCATAACAAAATGCCAAGCAAACAATACCGATACTCACTCACAAATCTCTCGCATTTAAACCAGATAAACTAGTAGGGTCATCATAAATGCCAGGAATAAATCATACAAGAAGCTCACCCCTCTACCGCAACAGATTCTTAATAGAAACGCCATCCTAGGAAACTACAGAAACATGATAAGACAATCATTTCCAAATCGATCGGAAGAATCAAAGCTTACACACATATAAGTGAGCTAGAAATACTTGGGTGTACTACATCGTATACCTCAGCATTCTGCCAGACTGGCAGCTCATTGAACTGCCCCTGCAGCTGAGTTGAGCCACTACCCTGACAGTCACTTTCTGAAGAACTACTGCCACCACACTCTCAACCTCTACTGGATGGTGGAATTTCTTTTGCTGATTGAGATCTAAATGAAATTCCCTATGACGGTGCAGGTGCCTGATGACGAGAGAAAGGACGACTGCCTACTTGCCAGACTAAGGAAGAACTCCACCAAAAATGACAGGCTCACGACACTGATAACACCTTTCCAGTGAAAATGGAAGCTGGACAGATTGTTGATAGACTATAAAGAGAAAAACTGGGTCTATCTTAATGAACTACTAGCGTATTTTAAGAATTATGCTCTACCAGCTGAGATAACCTGGCAAGTGACCTCCCAAAATAATCAGAACTCTTACCTTCAAACGAGGTATGGTGCCCACAAGGGCTGCGGGATTTCTCACCCTCTCGCTCTAACTCTTCCTGCTCTAACTTATGGTATGCCTAATACCTTTGAGCAATATCAACAACGACATCAAATGAAGTCCCAACCTCAATTTTTCGAGCCATCTGGGATCTCAAGAAAGGAGAAAGGTCACCAATAAATCTTTGAATCTCTCGAAAGGCTCATGGACTAGTTCTAATGCATATTCCTCCATTCTATAGAATTCAATCTCATATTCTGATACCAACAGGCTAACCGACAGGCTACCCTGTCCAATCCACTCGAACTGGCAACATTTTTCATCTCGTTCGCTACTCGAAAGGATTTTTTCCACGAATCTAGAAGAAAAATCAAACCAAGTTAGCTAATAAGAGAGAGAGGCCCACCAATTCAAGGTTGGACCCCTGAAACTGGAAAGAAGAATAATCAATACCATACCGCTCGATATAATCAAGAGCCTGAAAGATACGCTGACATCATTTTATTTTTTAAAAAAAACTTACACAGGGATTATCTGATGCATGGCTTGAGAATATCGGAAGGTTCAACCAGATAAAATAATACAGCATTCCGGACACTCGGACCGAGCTATTACTTGGGCTACCTAACCAACCAGAATAATTAGTGGCGTAACATATGCTGCCTCTGGAACGTAATTTACTGGGGCAACATCAGGAACTGGAACTGGAACAAGAACTCTCTAAGTCCGAACATCTACATCTGTGGCAACCTGATAAGCTGCCTAGTGAATAATAGGTTGTTGTGGTATCTGTGTTGCCAAGATTCTCGTAAAAGCATCGTAGAGAGCCAAGGGAACCACAAGGCCCTGTTCCTTACCCATCGCGAGCTCGTACAGCTGGGGCCTCCGTAACTAGGTCGTCAGCACGATAAAAAAACTCTCGGGGCTTCGTCAGTGCTAGCCCCACGCTAGACTACTTCGTCTTGAACTCATACCGTCTGCTGATTTGTCGTACGAGGGTTCACAATTAACACGAACAAATTAACGAAAATACTTTTGCATCCTAAACCGACGCACAATCAGAAAAGAAGGAAATGAAACTTCCTAAATGCCATCATAGCCTTTCGTAGATAAGTACGGACGTCTACGTACCCATCAGCAAGACTCTACTAGACACTGTCTTAGTCTAGATAGAGTCTAAACCAGGCTCTGATACCAACTGACACGACCCGAAGTCTGGCTAGGCCGTGCGGGCACCCGAAATCCTCCCCTAGACCCAACGGGCGAACCCTCACCAATTAAATCAGGAAAATAAAAATAACAATTCAGAAATAAGGACAAGGCTTAAAAAAAACACTGACATACTGATACCTCTAAGCTGTACAAAAGAAATTACAGCTGACTATTCAACATGCTAGGTTTAGGGCTATCCAGACTAGACATCTAGGAGTACAAAAGAAGACAGATACCTCCTGAAGGGATCAAAATACAACTGAAATAATGAACAATAAACTGGTGGCCATCCGGAATAAAAGCTGGCTCACCCTGATAGCTGAAGTCGTCTTCGCTCCTTCACAACGTGGCAAACTCAATCCTGGAGCGAACCTACCAAAACGAAATAGATAGACAAGAAACAAACAACAAACAAGGGTGAGTCAAAAGGACTCAATAAGTGGGGCAGACTAGCCACCTCAAAGAATAGGATAGCTAGCCAGGGAGAAAAGAAACAGATAGACCAAATTCCTTTTATTTAAATTATAAAAAGGCAGAGCCAGATAACAACCGGAAACACGTAAGAAAACTTATAAACTCAACCAAGGATGCGTGCCAGAAACATATCAACAAATAAGCAATGCATATATAAACAGAACAGTAGTCATGTACCGCAAGTCTACACAATGGTATGAATTGAGATGAAATGAAATGAAGCAAGATGAAGTGAAATAAAATGAAATATGATGCAAAGGGTCACATGTTCCAAATGAATGGAGAGGAATCCTCCTGCTCCGAGGGCGGAATCCTCCTGCTCCGAGGGCGGAATCCTCCTACCCTCAATATGATGCAATGGACCGGAATCCTCCTACTCTGAGGGCGGAATCCTCCTACCCTCAATATGATGCAATGGAGCGGAATCCTCCTGCTCCGAGGGAAGAATCCTCCTACCCTCAATATGCTGCAATGGAGCGGATTCCTCCTGCTCCGAGGGCGGAATCCTCCTACCCTCAATATGATGCAATGGAGCGGAATCCTCCTTCTCCGAGGGCGGAATCCTCCTACCCTCAATATGATACAATGGAGCGGAATCCTCCTGCTCCGAGGGCGGAATTCTCCTAGCCTCAATATAATGCAATGGAGCGGAATCCTCCTGCTCCGAGGGCGGAATCCTCCTACCCTCAATATGATGCAATGCATAACCAGAAAACATAACACATACGAATACGGTATGATGCAATAATAACCCTTCACCGGCGCGGGACTCACATCGACTGCTGAGAAGTATATATCAACTCACAGCCAGAGTATAATGCTCAGATCCTCAATGCAATACCAACAAATGGACATAAAATATAATATACAATGTAAATTCAAAGCTAAGGCGTAATGAGTACGCCTATCGGCAACTACACACGTAAGGAGCACGTGGTAGAAAATCCACGAGGCCAGGTGCCTCCAAAGAAATGGATATAAATACTTAACTCTTCTAAAAGTTAGTACGTCTAATCAACAACCGCTTTATCCTTTGGTTTCCTTGCCAAACAATCCCACTCTATTCAATAAGCAGAAAAATATATCAATTTAGGCTAAAGGCTTCATTCCTCACATCTTAAGGCAATCCGGTTAGGAACCTGATACCCACGCAACCGGACTGTATGTCCAATGTCCAGCATCTATGGGGGACTCCAAATCACACATAACATGATCACAATATAAGTATAAGCATGTATGAGGCATAACACATGTGGAAACAATAGATATGGACTCAAAGGAATGAGAAGAAAACTCCGGATAGAATTATAGACACAACCTAGAACTCAAAATTTATCCAACTCTTTGAATTTCCATAAAATTTTCGGCAGAGTTTCCCCTGAAATTGGATGATCCGCAAAAATAGAACCAACACTATACTACACACGGGAATGGATACCCGGATAAACTGATAACATAAACATGTTAAATAGATAACAAGATGAGATGACTGGATGACATAACAAATCCGCAGATAGAATGTTTGGACAGCACCACTGTCCTGCCTTTCGACCTAATTTTCAGAGTGTAGATCAAAGATATAGACTTCATGGTTTTCATGAAAGTTTTAGATATATGTCTTAGGGTTCTGTGGATTCTTAAATAATCTAAATATCAATTTTTAACAAGGAGTTATGATCAATATGCTAACAACTGTCCAAAGATCAAAACAATTTTTCAGATTTTCAAACGTTTTGTCTTGCTGATTTGGACGTCTTCCACCTTGGATTTTAGTACCAATTTAAGTATATACAAGGTTCCCTTGATTATATACAAGTAACCAACAAGAAAATCCATGTTTGGAACTAAGAAAAACATCAGAAGCTACAAGATACATGCCTTGCCTAATGGAAGGTCAAGTCTTACAGACCTTTGATGTTTCTTGCTTCTAAACCTTGTTCTCTTTGAATTCCACACCTTCTAAAGCTTACAAAAGCTATAATACAGCATTTAGGCTCTTTACTTAGCCATGAAGTAATTATAAAACTCAAGCTATAGACGAAATTGAAGGTAGCATAACGTTACCTTAATCGCGTAGAGCGTTTTGACGCAATCCGTCTTCAATTTCGAGTTAAGATTGATGTTGTTTCTTCAAAATCATAAAAATTTATTTCAAACTCAAGAAAGAGCTGTTTATATCGTGAGGTTTCTGGAAATTGTCGAGAAAGAGAAGGTATTTCTCTTTTATACTAAAACATTTCATTTCTAGCCCTCTTTTGCGCTTATGTCCATTTTTCTGGCCTAGTTTCTGATGCTCATATCTTTTTATCCATAGGTTGTATGAAGAAACCGTCAAAAGTATTGGAAATTAAACTACAAGACCTTCAATTTGGTATATGATATGTCCCCGAAAGACCTCATATAATATACGAAATTAATTGCTGAAAAGGCTCCGTTACAAGGAAATTCCTTAGTCGGTTTTTCCGCAACTTAAATCTAATTTTTTCCAAACTTTATATTCAATATATAAACATCTTATATGGTAATATTATGACTTTAAACTCACTTAAATCATTCTTAACATGTCATTAGAATGATATACGTCACTTTGGACATACGGGGTGTAACAATCTTTCCCCGTTAGGAGCATTCGTCCTCAAATATTAAATGAAGTACGTAGAAGCATTAAGGAACGATCTGTTACATACTTGTAGTAGTGAAGAGATGTGAAAGGTCAAATTATTTAACTTTCGGCATTTTAGCGGAAGCTAGCCGAACAACCTCGAAATTCACTTTCGAAAAAGCACAGAAGTCACAAATAATCATACGAACCTAACGATGCTTTCGAATTTTGAATCGGAGCTCATTCACAAAAACCGAACTCGAAATCTCTTTTTTATATTTATCGATAATAAAAACTGAAACTTTCTTCCGATGACTACCAAACGAGGTCTGATTTAGCTCAAATTTTACAGACAGGTCCTAATGGACATTACGAAGTTTTTTTTAAAATTATCGGCACGTCAATCGGAGTCCTAACTTTCAAAATGACTAACCGAGGTCGTTTCACCGAAGTACGTCAACACTTGGGTCATTTGGTTTCACTATTAGAAATGGAACTGTGTAGGGAGATGATTGAAGCATCAGTGTCATTTTGGGATGAAGAATTGTATGTGTTTATATTTGAGGATGTCAAATTAACACCTTTGTTGGAAGAAATAGGGGGTTCGTGTCACACTCGGGGTTAGACAAACATCGTTGGCAAGGGGGCCGCATGCTATCACCTAGCGTCCCCACAGCTGAAGAGTTTCGTAAAAAGTTAGGGATGGTGGTGAGTGTGAATGTGGAATTTTTACAACAAAATAAGATACCCTTTTCCTACTTCTACACTCGGTTTGGGTAGTTGAGTACGTTCGACAACCGTAAGAAAGAGTTCGAGTCCTACAGTGATTGGAGGAGAGTCAGACCACTCGTATTTGCTATTTGTTTCTTAGGAGTAATGGTGTTCCCCGAAAGTTTGAGTCACGACATATGTTCAAGAATTTTCATGGTCGCCGATGTGGTATTCAATGGAATTGATGGTTACCGTTATACCATAGTTCCTATGATAGCAGCATACATCTATCGGGCTTTGGGTTGTTGCAAAAGGGGAGCAAAATATTTTTAAGGGTGCAATCTTCTACTACAAGCATGGTTCAAAGAGCATTTGAGGAAAACGAAAGGTGTACTAGAGTTGTCTAGGCCTAGTGGTTCCAACTACTTGGTTGGAGAACGATACGGGGTCCTAAAATTTAGGCAACCAAGCAGCACAGAGAAGTGGGTAAAATTGTTTGAAAACATAACAGAGGACTCAATTCAGTGGATGTTCACTTGGTTTCCTTCATCAGATTTCATCATTAGCTCTGGGAAGGCACCCTTTGTGATACTTATGGGATTAAGAGGTCTCCAACCTTACCAACCATTGAGGGTGAAGAGGCAAGCAGGGAAGAAGCAAATCCTACCGTTGATACCAGACACAAAGGACTATCAGTTTGATTACACTGGAGATGTTGTCCCAAGATTCAAGAGCATTAGAAAATCCTGGGTGGGAAGACAAGTTATGGGAGAAGAATCGCTAGCGTCAGATAGATACAACGCTGGATGTGAACCAAATTACAAAAGCTGGTTACGCTCTAGTATAAAGGGAAATGTGGTAGTGGGGCCAAGTCGAGGAAATGACATAAGAGATCGTGAAGCGGAAGCTCAAAAAATGGATAAGGAGAACAAAGAAGAGATCGAAGTATGGAAGAAACGTACATTAGAGCTAGAGGAAAAGATAGAGGCGTTGGAGACAAAACTTGAACAATGGAACTCGGAGTGTGCAGAGATAGACATTTTACCCTTAGTAGCGGCTAAGGGATACTTAACCAAAGGTATGGAAGAAGTTAAGGAGATTACACAAGAAGCAAAGAGAGCCAGGCTGGAGAAGGAGCGTGCTGCCTAGTCAAAGTTGTCATTTTCATTTTTTCTTTTACTTTTGTTGAAAGCTGGTTTTGAAGTATGACAAACGAGAAGGACACTGAGGTTCAGGAGAAGAACCTTGTCCTTGAGATGAAGGACACGCTTGATCGAAAAGATTACGGGTTGCAAATCCCTGAGGAACTAGGAGTAGTGGCGCGTGATTGTTGACGTATCCTAGTCAGACTAAAAGAGGCGGTGTCCAGGCTGTATCTTTGAAGTGTGGACAAGAGTTAGACTTTAACATGGAAAAGAGTTACTGCGAATCTGATATTGCCATAATTAAAAGCATTCCCAGCAGGACTCAACTAGGGTTGCAAGACCTATATAAAAGCAAATAGAAGAGACAGCCGAAATTAGTTTTTCAAGTAGAGAGTCGAGAGCATATAGAGGTGATCTGAAGAACTGTCTACGTTGGAAAACTAAAGAAGACAACTGGTTTGCATGTTGAGTATTTGAAGTCTAGATCTCTTGTCTAGGTTCATCGAGTTGTAAGTTGTCTTTGTTACAAGTGTTCATTGTTTTGTCTATTAGCTTATTTCAGAAGCATATGTATCAGGCAAACTACTTTGTGATTACTAGAAAAAGCTAGAGTTTAAGCTTTGGTCAGTGATTAGGGTCTAGAGTGTAGCCCCTTGGTTACAGAGTCTGTAATCTGAAACGTTGCTCTTGTGTTAGTGGATTGAGATTCAAAATCCCAGAGTGTGGGTCGTGGTTTTTCTCCCTTGAGCAAGGAGTTTTCCACGTAAAATTCTTGTGTTCTTGGTGAATGTTTTGAAGTGGGTTCTTAAGTATAGTTTGCATAAAAGAGAACTGAGGAACCTAGTTCTACTACGGAAGAACAGGGTTCTTGCAACAAAAATCGGAGGACACTATTCAACCCCCCCCTTCTAGTGTCCTTAGGAGGTGCTTAAAGTATAACAAGTGGTATCAGAGCGGGTCTTCTCTTGTAAGGCTAACACCTTGAGAAGGATCAAAATGAGTGCACCGCCTACTATTACTGAAGGACAGTCGGTTCTGAGGCCTCCACAGTTTAATGGGCAATACTACGCATGGTGGAAAAATAGGATGGAGAATTACATATGTGCTGAAGATTATCAACTCTGGCTGATAGTCTCTGAAGGAAACCTGATTCCCACCAAAATAGTTGGTGAAGGAACCACTGCCACAAAAGAACCTAAGCTGAAAGAAGAATTTGATGAGTCTGACTATAAGATGATCGAAAAGAACCACAAAGCCAAGCGGTTGGTTATATGTGGTCTAGGTCCAGAAGAGTTCAATCGAGTATCATCGTATAAGACGGCTAAGGAAATATGGGATGCTTTACAAGTCGCACACGAAGGAACCACTGAAGTAAAGGACTCAAAAAGAAGAATGTTGAAGAGACAATTTGAGTTATTTACTATGGGCGAGAAGGAATCGATTCAGGATATGATGACCAGGTTGACCATGATTACAAATGAAATGAGATCTCTGGAGATGGTACTGCCTGAGGTGGAGATGGTTGACAAAATCCTGAATGTGTTACCTGAAGCATGGGAACCAAAAATGACAGCCATTATTGAATCCAAACCTTTAAAATCTATCAAGCTTGAAGAACTGGTTGGAAGTCTGAAGACGCACGAGATGATGAAGGACTCAAAGGCTAAACCTGCAGCAAAGAAGGAAAAGACCCTTGCACTGGAAGCAACAGAAGAAGCTGATGAATATGTTGATCTTCAATCAGTGGAAGCTGCAATGGTAAGTGCTCTAAGACAAAAACTCAATCTGGGAAGATTTAAAGGATTTAAACGAGGGAACAAGGAGAGCTCTAGCAGGAAGAACATAGTTGACAGTCCTGACTACTCTGGATGTTTCAAATGCTTCAAGAAGGATCATGCTGTCATGGATTGCCCAATGTGGGAAATAGAGTGGATGAAGAACAGAGCTGCTAAGGAAAAGGAAAAGGAAACCACAAAGGAAAACAATGCAGATAGAAAGAAGTCAAGACGGCCCCCAAACTTCAGAGCAGAACGAAGGAAAAAGAAGGAAGCTTTCTATGCCACATGGGGACCAACTGACAGTGAGTCTGATCACGAGAAGGAAGCTGACGATGACTCACCACTAGCATTAGCAGGAATGACGGATGTTAGTTCTGACGAAGAACATCCTCTTGAGGCAAAATGGGGAAGAGATCCATCAAAGCCACTAGTGTTCAATGGGACTCATTACAATTATTGGAAGAAACAAATGAAGAATTTCTTGCAGGCGACTGATTATAGTCTGTGGCTAATTGTGAAAAGAGGACCTCATGTTCCAGTGAAGAGAGCAGCAAATGGAGTCTTGGTACTCAAGAAAGTAGAAGAACTGGATCCACAAGATCTGGACTGGCTGCAAGCAAACTCCAAGGCTGAGGGCTATCTAAGAAGAGGACTTACAGATGATGTGCTCGGACAGATACAGGAATGTAAATCAGCCAAGGAGATATGGAAGAAACTGAAGGAGTTGTACATAGCTGACAACACCAAGAAGGACTCTGCCCTCATGGCAACTGAAGGAAAGGAAGCTGACGGTTCAGCAGAGGTATGTTTATCTGATCTTAAGGAAACTTTACATACATACTCTTCTGAAAATCTAATCCTAATCACAGCCACATTGATTGAAGGATATGAAAAAGAAAAGCTTGAAAAAGATAAATTAATTGAAGAATTGGGTGATCTTAGAACTAAGCACAAGAGTCTCCTAGAACAGAACATTGAGCTTGAAGAAACAAATGCCATCATGAAAGGACAGACTCTTGTGTCAAACTCTAAGATCACTGAGCTTGAATTAGAATGTAGACAGTTGAGAGAGAGTAAGAATGGTAAGCAAGTTATGAGTGAAGTTCAAACCTTTCTGGAAGATGAATTGAAAAGGACAAATGAGATTTTAAACCAAGAAATTGAAAAAAATAAGATGTTAAATCAGAAGGTTGAAAACTCAAAACTTGAACTTACCAGGCTTACAAAATGGAATAAGTCTTCAGAAGCAATGCATTGGGTCCTTGAAAATCAAAATAAAGGAAAACAAGGTTTAGGATTCAAGAAGCCCTTGCCTCCATATAATCCTAAAAGCAAATATGTGGGATTACCTTGCAACATGTTATGCACTTTCTGTGGTCAAACCGGTCATACTAAACAAAAGTGTGTTAACATTACCAAGGCAAGGGCCAAGAATAAAAATTGTGTTTTACCCAAATGGGCCAAACAAGATCTGATTTATCCATTTTCTCATAAGAAGGGACCCAAGCTTGTCTGGGTTCCTAAGGCTAACCTCTAATTGTTTTACAGGCTGGAGTGAGGGAGAACAACTCAAGCTGGATTCTTGATAGCGGTTGTTCTAGGCACATGACGGGAGATAGAAGAAACTTTCTCTCACTCGCAGCATTTCAAGGAGGCAGTGTGGCCTTCGGAGGAGGAAAAAGTGGTCAGATAGTAGGCATTGGGAAGATTGGGAGATCTCTTGAGCATGCAATTGAAAATGTGTATTGTGTCGATGGTCTTAGACACAATTTACTGAGCATCTCTCAACTATGTGACAGAGGAAACGAAGTGAGCTTCTCATCTGTAGGATGCATCGTGAAGAACCTACAGAGTGGAGAAGTGGTAATGGAAGGAAAAAGAGTGAACAATGTGTACAAGGCGTCACTGAGGTCCTTACCTGAAAACAATCTGACATGCTTGAATGTACAAGAAAGCGACTCTCAGCTGTGGCACAAAAGACTGGGTCATGCAAGTCTCACTCAATTAAATAAGCTAGTCTCGAAGGAACTGGTTCGTGGATTGCCAAACAAGAAGTTTGAAAACATAAAAGTGTGTGATGCTTGTGTAAAGGGAAAGCATGTAAGAACGTCATTCAAGTCAAAGAAAGTGGTAAGCACATCTAAGCCACTGGAGCTGGTACATATGGATTTGTGTGGACCTATGAGAGTAAAAAGCAGAGGAGGAAAGAGGTTTGTGTTCGTAATTGTTGACGACTACTCAAGGTATACATGGACCTTGTTCTTGGCCTCTAAGGATGAAGCTTTTGAGAACTTTAAAGACTGGGCTGGTGTGGTTCAGAAAAGGCTAAGTCTTGAACTCATCAGTATTCGAACAGATCATGGAACTGAGTTTGAAAACTCAAAATTTTCTGAGTACTGTGCAGGGAACAACATAGATCACAACTTTTCAGCACCAAGAACTCCCCAACAAAACGGGGTGGTTGAGAGGAAGAACAGGTCGTTGGAGGATATGGCTAGAACCATGCTGCTGTCAAGTGGACTAGCAAGAAATTTCTGGGCTGAAGCTGTAAACACTGCATGTTACTTGCTAAATAGGTGTTCCATCAGAGCCATTCTTGACAAAACTCCATATGAGTTACTCAGAGGTAGAAAGCCGAGCATTGCCCACCTAAGGCCTTTTGGGTGCAAATGCTTTGTTCACAACAATGGCAAGGAACCCTTGGGAAAGTTTGACGCTAGGAGTGATGAGGCAATATTCCTGGGATACTCCACTCAAAGTAAGGCATACAAGGTACTCAACAGAAGAACACAAGTAGTAGAAGAAAGTATGCATGTTGTGTTCGATGAATCAGATAAGGAAATAGGAGAAGATGATGCAGATGATCAGGTGATTGGCTTAAGAAGAGAAGAAAGCATAGATGAACTGGAGGAACCGGATGAAAAGGAGAGCAAAGTCATGTCCGATGAAGGAGTCAACTTGACAGGGGGAACTTCTGATGAAGCTGAAGATCAAGAAAGTCAAGAAGAATTTACTCAAGACGATGCTGCAGGTTCTTCTAATCAGATTCAGATCAAGCCATGGAAATATCAAAGTTCTCACCCTCTGGAGAATGTTCTATCTGAACTGGATACTGGAATTATGACTAGGTCAGCATTAAAGAACTTCTGTGCATTCTTTGCTTTCCTCTCAGCCTTGGAACCAAAAAATGTCAAAGAAGCTCTAGAAGATCCAGATTGGATTATAGCTATGCAGGAGGAACTTCATCAATTTGAAAGAAGCAAAGTGTGGCACCTAGTTCCTAAACCAAAGGACAGATCCATAATTGGAACTAAATGGGTGTTCAGAAATAAGCTGGATGAACATGGCATAGTTACAAGAAACAAGGCAAGGTTGGTTGTTCAGGGCTACAGTCAAGAAGAAGGAATAGATTATGATGAAACATTTGCACCAGTGGCACGAATGGAAGCCATTAGAATGCTGATTGCTTTTGCTACATACATGGAATTCACACTGTATCAGATGGATGTGAAGAGTGCCTTCTTGAATGGATACCTAAATGAAGAAGTCTATGTAGTACAGCCTCCAGGTTTTGTGAACAATGAATTCCCTGATCATGTGTACAAACTGGACAAGGCTCTGTATGGTTTGAAGCAAGCTCCTAGAGCCTGGTATGAAAGACTCTCAGGGTTCTTGATGAAAAATGGCTTTTCAAGAGGTAAAATTGACAACACACTATTTCTCAAGAAGCAAGGAAAGGATCTGTTGGTAGTTCAAGTGTACGTCGATGATATCATCTTTGGAGCCACTGATGAGGAGCTGAGCAAAGGTTTTGCTGACCTGATGGGAAGTGAGTTTGAAATGAGCATGATGGGTGAATTGAATTTCTTCCTTGGGTTGCAGATAAAGCAGACGCAGGAAGGAACTATGATACACCAGCAAAAATATGTCAAGGAATTGTTGAAGAAGTTTAACATGGAAGGAGCTAAGGAGATGACTACTCCTATTGCTCCTGGAACAAAGCTCGATATGGATGAACTTGGTCCTTCGACAAATGAGACCAAGTATAGAGGAATCATCGGCTCACTTCTTTATCTCACAGCAAGTCGACCTGACATAGTCTACAGCGTAGGACTGTGTGCCAGATTTCAGTCAAAACCCAAGGAATCACACTTGACAGCTGTGAAGAGAATTCTGAGATACTTGAAAGGGACTCAGGATCTATGCCTTTGGTATCCCAGAGGTGGAACTTTTGAACTAATTGGTTTTGCTGATGCAGATTATGCAGGTCATTTGGTGGATAGGAAAAGCACTTCGGGGATGGCACACTTCTTAGGTCCTTGCTTGGTGTCATGGGCTACAAAGAAACAAAACTCTGTTGCTTTGTCAACTGCTGAAGCTGAGTATGTGGCAGCTGCTTCATGCTGCTCACAATTGCTATGGATCAAGCAGCAACTGGAGGATTTTGGAATCAAGTGTGGGGCAGTGCCAATCTTTTGTGACAACACTAGTGCTGTGAACATTGCCAAGAACCCAGTCCAACACAAAAGGACCAAACATATTGATATTAGACATCACTTTCTGAGAGACAATGTAGAAAAGGGTCTAATCACTATGAATTCATGCAGGACTGAAGATCAAATTGCTGACATATTTACCAAAGCTTTGAACAAGGTGCAGTTCGAGAGGAACAGGTTGGAGTTAGGGATGACCAAAATACACGGATGACCCAGCAGGTAATCCCCTGGTGATTGGCTAGTTTAGTAGTAAAAGTGTCTGTTAGGAATTTGTCATTACTATCTGGACTAAATTTGTACTTGAGTAAGTACACTCGTTTTTTAGTGTTTTGAGCATTAGGTACAAATAATGTGATCCCATGAAGAACCTACTGTGTACTGAGGAGGAACCAGTCTTAACGTGAGGAATCGTGTCCAGGTACAGTAAACTTACTCTATTTGTCACAACTGGAATTAAAATTGTCTATTGAACGTGCATCATGGGAGATTCTCCATATTCTCATAACTGTCCAAAATTATCGGAACACATTCCTTTTTAGGATAGAACTCCTTTTAAATTGCTTGGACCCCACTTCTTGAAAAGGGTATATTTAAATTAAGTTTATAACCGTCAAATCTCTTAACTTCTCCCGGTTCTCAAAAAGTTCAAAAAGCTGCCCTTCTTTATACTCATTATTTTTCCTTCCCTAGACATTGTCACTTCACCAAAACCCTCTCTCTTTCTACAGTACTCCTTCAATCTCTCATAATCTCATCCACCACTTCCAATTGAACATCAAAATTCTCTCAAGCCCTAAAATAGATAAACCGTCAACAAACTCAGAAATCTTTACAAAAATTCAAGATGTCTGAAAGACCACCTCCATCCACTCTTGCTGAAAGAATTGCTAGGGCTCGCCTAAAATTTCTCAAAAAGGGGGACAAGAAACTGGTCAAGAAGTTAAAATCAAGAGCCGTTCCTTCAACACCCACTACTCAAAGTTCATCTCAACCGTTACCTGAGGTAATTCCTGATCCTACTCCATCTACACCTGTTGGCTCAGTTGATATAGCCAGTCCTGGCATTGTAGAAACTGAAACCCTAGTTGCTGAATTAGATAAAATAGTAGATGTTGAGCAGAGGGACAATTTAGATAGGGGGAACCCACGTGAGGAGGAACAAGTAACTAAAGAGAATGAACCTAGAGAAGATGTGCTGGATGGTGTAGACGGTGTGTCTAGAGGCGAGTTAAATATAGCCGAAAAATTAGAAGAACAGTTGAGGGAACTGGACAATGATGAATCTCTGAGAAAAGATGTTGGTGAGTCAAGTAAAGATGTGAGTGGAACAGGGGTGTGTTTAGAGGATTCTGTGCCTAAAGGTCCTGAGGGTGATGGAACTGCTACTGCTGAAGTTCCAGGGGGAGAGGGACAAGAACCTGTTACTTGTCTAAACCCTACTAGAGCTGATGATGCAGATTTTAGCTGGACAGAATCTGATGAAGATGGAAACAAGGAAGTTGTTGTTGAAAAACAAGAGAGTGAAAAGGAAGAGAAAAAATTAAAAAGGAAAAGAAAATTTGGGGCAGAAGATGAGAAGGTGACAGGTGAGGAAGAGGAGGATGAGGTTGTGTTTGTAAAAGAAAATAAAGTAGAACCTGACAAAAGAAGAAGGTTGGTGAGAGATGGGAAACCAGTGTTGAAATCTAGACTGGTAGATGAAGAATGTGAAGGAGGTGACCAAGAGGCTAGTGAGCCTGTGGTCAGGAGAGTTGGTACTAGGTCAGCTTTCAAAATGCAGATGGAGAGGATTGAAAAGATAGGAAAGACAGTAAAAAATGTGAAGATGAGGGAAGAAGAGAAGAAGAAAGAAGAAGAGGAGAAGAGAGCTGGTGAGGAAGAGGAGGAAAGTGAAGCTGGGAGTTATGTGGAACCCAGTGATTCTGATACTGACAGTGAGGTGGAGAGTAAAAAGAAAAGAAAAGAAGTGGATAGGGAAGCCTTCTTTTCTAGACATCAGGTGCTGCCAGGGAGTATACTATATGATGAAAAGGAGTTCCATATGAAATCTTTGTTGAGAATGATAGGCGATCAGGGTTGGTTGAGTGTGTTTGGAAACAATGACAGGAAGCTGTTTGTGGATGAAGTCAGGGAGTTTTATACAAATTGCAGGGTAGTAGCCAGGAGGGTGTTTACAACTGTGAAAGAAGTGGAGATTGAATTTGGGAGACCTGAACTGGGAGTAATTCTGGATGTTCCTGCTGAAGGGTACTGCAGGTATGTTAAGCTAAAATGGCCAAAGAGAACAGATAGAGTTACTCCCTTAGATGTTGTGAGAAAGTTTTCAGGGAAACCCAGATTGAGGAAGGAGAGGAAAGTTGAGAAAAAGGAGATGGAGCCTGCACATCAGCTTTTGTTTGAGTTTGTGCATAGGTTTCTTCTGCCTAGGGGGGAAAGGAATTGTGAGGCTAGTGCTCTTGATCTGACCTATATGGATCTGATGGACAGAGGGGTAAAAATAAATTTGCCTGGGCTCATTATTAGGCACATAAAGAGAATCTGTGATACTGATCAGAAGCCACACTCTCTTGTGCATTCTTACATCATCCATCAGATTCTTGAGCATTTTGGAGTGCCTTTAGGTGCAGGGAAGAAGCCAACTATCCATCAGAGGTTTGGGGTAAATGTGCTGAAGAGCTGTGACTTCTTTCAAGAAAGCAGGGCTTCCAAAAAGCCGATGCAGGTCAAGCAGGAGGAGTCAGAGGACAGTGAGGAGTTTGGACCTGATGAGGCCATCGGTGCTGTGCAGGAACTGGAGAAAATGGTTCTTGAAGTTAATGAAGAAAATGCTGAACTGCACAGGCAGTTGAAGGTGAAGGATCAAGAGATTGATCGCTTGAAGATTGATTGCCACAAGTATGAGGCCGAGCTGGTAATGGAGAGGGCCAAAAATACGAAACAACTTGAGGCACTCGTTAAGCACTTCAACCTTCAGCTGTGATTCTTCCAGTCCTGTCCTCCTATCTGTCTCTTTTTCCTACCTCACCTGATCTTTATTCCTCCCTATTCTCCCTTGATTGCATGATTTGGATAATTAAGACAATTTCACTTTTTTTGTTGTGTAACTAAATAGAGTGGTGCTGCTGTCACCCTCTGGATGTTTGATTTTAAATTTCTTATGTTTGCGACTGTTTCCTGGTTCAGTGCCTGGTTCCTTGTTGGGCCCTTATTTTCATATACCTATGTTCTTAATGCTGATGAGTTGCCTTGTGCTCTAGTTTGGATTAAACTGACAGGTTCCTGCAGGTCTTTGAATCTTTTCGATGATGCCAAAAGGGGGAAGAAGGAATGTTGGGGTGTTTGTGACCTAACTCATCTGTTTTTATTGTTCTGTTATTTTCGTTCTTGTTTTTGGTATATGTTATGTAGGTTCTTGGGCAACATTTGTTTGTCATCATCAAAAAGGGGGAATTTGTTGAAAGCTGGTTTTGAAGTATGACAAACGAGAAGGACACTGAGGTTCAGGAGAAGAACCTTGTCCTTGAGATGAAGGACACGCTTGATCGAAAAGATTACGGGTTGCAAATCCCTGAGGAACTAGGAGTAGTGGCGCGTGATTGTTGACGTATCCTAGTCAGACTAAAAGAGGCGGTGTCCAGGCTGTATCTTTGAAGTGTGGACAAGAGTTAGACTTTAACATGGAAAAGAGTTACTGCGAATCTGATATTGCCATAATTAAAAGCATTCCCAGCAGGACTCAACTAGGGTTGCAAGACCTATATAAAAGCAAATAGAAGAGACAGCCGAAATTAGTTTTTCAAGTAGAGAGTCGAGAGCATATAGAGGTGATCTGAAGAACTGTCTACGTTGGAAAACTAAAGAAGACAACTGGTTTGCATGTTGAGTATTTGAAGTCTAGATCTCTTGTCTAGGTTCATCGAGTTGTAAGTTGTCTTTGTTACAAGTGTTCATTGTTTTGTCTATTAGCTTATTTCAGAAGCATATGTATCAGGCAAACTACTTTGTGATTACTAGAAAAAGCTAGAGTTTAAGCTTTGGTCAGTGATTAGGGTCTAGAGTGTAGCCCCTTGGTTACAGAGTCTGTAATCTGAAACGTTGCTCTTGTGTTAGTGGATTGAGATTCAAAATCCCAGAGTGTGGGTCGTGGTTTTTCTCCCTTGAGCAAGGAGTTTTCCACGTAAAATTCTTGTGTTCTTGGTGAATGTTTTGAAGTGGGTTCTTAAGTATAGTTTGCATAAAAGAGAACTGAGGAACCTAGTTCTACTACGGAAGAACAGGGTTCTTGCAACAAAAATCGGAGGACACTATTCAACACCCCCCTTCTAGTGTCCTTAGGAGGTGCTTAAAGTATAACAACTTTTTTGAAAGTTATCATGTACTGATTTTCAAATTTTGGGGACAACAAAATGTGTATTTATTTTCTTTGCATAATGACAAACTTAGGAAGGCTATATGTCCTTGGTGCGTACGTCCAAATGTCGAAAGGGTTTTTAACTCGAAAATGGCAAATTGCATCTCTGCATAGATTCGAAGAAACGTTTGCACAAAATATTGATCGTCGGTTTAAACATGATCAAAACTATAAGAATGTTTTGGTCTTTACCTTTTCTTGTTTTGCTTTCAGATTATGGATGCAAGAGGTACACTCCAATGTGAGATTGTTTCCCGACCTCCTCACTTGATCAGACTCTGGTGGGAAGATTTGGCCATTTTCAGCAAGGCTCACGTTCAAAAGATGTTGGGAGAACTGGTGGCTCTAAAAAACTACACTACCATGACTGGTTTGGTCGAAGCTGCTACACATTTCTGGGACTACAAGAGGGTTGTGTTTCATTTCAATGGATTTGAGTTGGCACCAATGTTGGAAGAATTTGGAGGACTAGCAGGGTTAGAGCCTGGGCCCGAGACTATGATTTATCCCTGAGACGTGGACCCTAAGGAGTTGATTGAACTGTTGGGTGCTCCTTATGATCCATACGTCGAAGGGGTGCATGATGGGAAAGTTACGTTGGAATAACTGCACTCTAGATTTGGAGATCCAACGCTTAGGCATGATAGGAGTGGGGCGTGGGAAATTCAAGACAGGGAGTGGACTGAATCCAATGCTTTCATCGTTGCTTTTCTGGGAAGCATTGTTTTTCCCGAGAAGGAAGGAAAGATTGACATAAGGTTGGGAAGAGTGGTAGAAGGGTTACACAAAGATGCTTTCAAGCGTCAAGTAAGCTTGGTTCCAATGATTTTTGGAGAAGTTTATAGGGCTTTAACCAAATGTAGAAGAGGAGGAGACTTCTTCGAGGGATGCAACCTGTTGCTGCAAATATGGTTGATAGAGCATTTGCACAGTTTCACCGTCAGTCCGGTAGTACCAAAACCATCTTGGAAAGGAGGGATCTGCTCACATAGCATCTGCATGGTTGGAACAACAGCATAGGAAGACCCAGCAAATATGGAAGGATAGTACACCAAGTCTGAAGAGTTGCAAGAAGTACAATGGGTAATTGAAAGCTGTGCTGGCTTCGTTGTTTCTATACAAGGTCAAGACATCACTTTCTTGACATTGATTGGATTCCGAGGAACTCATCACTATGTTCCTTTAAGAATCCTCCGACAAGTGGGAATGACACAACAAACTCCGTAGTTGACTGAGGGAAGAAGCTTTAACGTTGAAATAAAAGACATCGAGCATCCGATGGTTGGCACTATACTGACAATGTGGGAAAAGAGGCTCACTATGCAATTTTGCCGTGACCGAGACAGTAGGGTGAACCCTGCAGCTACTCTGGATTATCCTCAATGGCTCAGCGAAGATAAGGCGAGATTCCCATCAAAGACTACACTGAAGGAAAACCAAAGGTCCTAGTGCTACCGAAAAATACAAGAGGTTGAGACACGAGTTTGATCAAGGAAAGAAGGAGTTAAGGGTGACACAAGAGAGGGAGATGAGGAGACAATACAAGGATAAGATCAAATGGGATGAACTCAAGTACTGGACCGGCAAGGTCATGGCCGCAAGACAAGCTGCTGGGAATTTGCAAGATCTGCTCAAGGGATGGGGGAGTATTTTAAGTCAGTACCACTAGAAGAGAAGGAAGCAAAGGGAATAGAAATATGTGAGTTCTTCACGAAAGCCCTGGGTGATATGGAAGCTGGGAAGGACCTGATGAAGACATTTGCTGATCCTCCGCCTATGAACTTGGTTCACAAGCCCAAATAAGAAGCCAAAGAGAAGAAGGGAAAAAGAAGACGCTGGAACTGATGCTTGATCTGGAGCCTCTTTGCTTGCCACGTAGTCTGGTCATATCGAGTCGAGTCGCCTAATCCTTTGTGTCGTTGTTTTTGTTTTAATCGAGTCATTGTCTCAAATTAGTGGTTTTAATAAAGCCAAGTAAATCAAATAAACTTTTTATTTTTTTTTATTTTTGGGTTTTAAGCTTGTACTGATTATGTTTATGCAAACGAAATGATGTGTTTGGTGCAAACATTACTTTGAAACTTCGATAGGCCTACCTCCGGCACAAAAGAGGTCTCATGCATGATAGAACACGATTTTATTCAAACTAACATGTACTCACATTCTCTTTCTTTGTTTTTGATGTATCACTCCCCAAGTCCTTGATAGTTTGGTTTGTGCATTCTGGCCGTGCCGCAATACCGGTTGAGATCCAAAGGATCAATCCCGACACCTCCCCCTTTACCTACAAGGACAAGGACGAGATGAAATATCATGGCTGAGTTTGACAAAGCCGGAAATGGAACTCCTGAGAAGCAAGGTGTGGTTGCCTATGAAGACTATGCTAAGTTGGAACAAAGACTATTCAAGTTGGAGAATAGGATCCCCCTTGCCCGTGTTGATGAGGCTGTTGAACCAAACAAAATCACCCGCCCTCACGGCAAAGATCCACTCTACCCTGAAAAAGATATTCCTTACCCTACCTACACTGCACCACCAAAAGCACCACAAAAGAATTTACCCTCTTTCACTGTTGAAACAAAAACCATCGCATCACCCACCCAAAGATTATGAAATGTATGAATGGACCAAGGAAGACCCAGACAACACCAAGGAGCAAGTCCAATGGCTGGTAGAGAAGTTCAAACAATTCCAAGGCACCAAAGGAACTCGAGGGCTAGCTTATGATGACCTCTGCTTATATCCTGACTTGAAGCTGCACGAGGGCTATAAGACACCCAAGTTCAATATGTTCGACGGCAGTGGAGACCCAATGTTCCATTTGAGATGTTATTGTGACAAGTTGATTGGGGTTGGACATGACGAAAAGATCCGCATGCAACTGTTCAACCGCAGTCTGACCGGAGACGCGTTGGTATGGTACTTTAAGACACAAACAAAGAAGTGGACGAACTAGGAAGCAATGGCTGGAGACTTCATCGACAGTTTTGGGCACAACACTGATGCTATGCCCGATCAGTTCTGCTTAGAGAAATTGAAGAAGGAGCCCACTGAGACTTTTAGAGAATTTGCAACTAGATAGAGGGCTGAAGCTACCAAGGTCCAACCTCCCATGGAAGAGGCCGAGATAGTGGCAATCTTCATCCGCATATAAGAAGACGTCTACTTTGACAAGATGCTGAATCTGCAAGATAAGAAGTTTGGAGATTTGATCAAGATTAGGGATATGGTCGAAAATGGACTGAAGATTGGTAGGATCGTTAGCTTGGCTGCACTACAAGCCGCTAACAAAGCCCTATAAGTTGGAAACACTACCACAACAAGAAAGAAGAAGAACGATGTCTCCTTCGTGGCCGCATCACTTGACCACTCTCCTACCCATGACCATTACTACCAAACACCTCCTCCATCATACCTATACATTCCACCCGGATCCACCTACCTAGTCTACAACACTCAACCCATGCACCAAAATCCACCACCACAAAGACCAACATACGCACAAAGCCCCAACTATCGAAACACCAATGCCTACTCACCAAGGCCCCACACAAATAACAACCCAAGACCAAAAAGAAGCTATACCCTATTGGTCGAGTCCCACACTCAGTTGTTCGAAAGACCCAAAGCAGCCAGCCATATACAACCCATACCATTTAAAATGCCCGATAGGATGACACCTTATTTTGACCAAACCAATAACTGTGCCTATCACTCGGGAGGACCTGGTCACGATACTGAAAAGTGCTACGCCTTGAGAGATAAGATACGAGACTTGATCGATCAAAAGGTGATACATTTGAAAACTCCAAACGTACACAACAATCCCCTGCCTAACCATGGAGACAATACGGTGAATCTGATCGAATTGGATGAAGAATGCAACTTGGAGGGGACCATTGTTAAGGCAAAGGAAGGTGCACCAGCAATTGCTTCAGTTGCTCAAGCCGCTACAGCACCACAGCCCATCGAAGTGGAAGTGGCTCCCAAATTCTATGTTAATGTGGTTCCTCCATACAGCGACTAGGCGGTACTATGAGATTATGAAATAGAGAAGAAGAACAAATCAACAATTGAGACTGTTGCTACACAAGGGATGACTAGGAGTGGAATTTATATACTCCCGAGCATCTTGTTCAAGGTAGGCGAGGCATCAGCGAGGAGAAGTCCAAAGGGTTGTGGAAGAAGGTACAAGCAAAGGAATACTCCATGGTTGAACACTTGGGCAAGACTCTGGCGCAAATCTCCGTTTTAGCCTTACTCCTCAAGCCGGAGAGCCACCGAAATGCTTTGATGAAAGTGTTGGGCGAAGCACATGTTTCGACAGACACCTCAGTCAAGAACCTGGCTAGCATAGTTGGACAAGTCATGGAGGCCAACCGAATTGCTTTTTACGAAGACGAGTTGCCACCTGAAGGGCTGAGCCACAACAAAGCTTTGCACATTACTATCAAATGCAAAGACCGGTTCATAGGGGGAGTCTTGATCGACGGAGATTCTGGTCTAAACATATGCCCGTTCATCACTCTAAAAAGAATGGGAATTGACCAAGGCAAAATAAAGGAGAGCGATATGAAGGTAAAGGCGTTCGATAGATTGCAATGGAGCAGCATTGGGGAGATTGACTTAACTATCATGGTCGGTCCCATGGAGTTCACTACTGAGTTTCATGTCATGGACATCTCTGCTTCTTACAATCTTTTATTGGGAAGACCTTGGATCCATATGTGACACGACCCGAAATCCGGTTAGGCCGTGCGGGCACCCGAAATCCTCCCCTAGACCCGTCGGGCGAACCCTTACTAATAAAATCATGAAAATAAATATAACAATTCACAAATAAGGACAAGACTTAAAACAAAAACACAGACATATTGATATCTTTAAGCTGTACAAAAGAAATTACAGCTGACTACCCAACATACTAGGTTTAGGGTTATCCAGACTAGACATCTAAGAGTACAAAAGAAGACATATACCTCCTGAAGGGAGCAAAATGCAGCTGAAATAATTAACAATAAACTGGTGGCCATCCGGAATAAAAGCTGGCTCACCGTGACAGCTGAAGTCGTCTTCGCTCTTTCACAACGTGGCGAACTCAATCCTGGAGCGAACCTGCCGAAACGAAATAGATAGACAAGGAACAAACAACAAACAAGGGTGAGTCAAAAGGACTCAATAAGTGGGGCAGACTAGCCACCTCAAAAAATAGGATAGCTAGCCAGGGAGAAAAGAAACAGATAAGCCCAATTCCTCTTAGTTAAATTACAAAAGGGCACAGCCAGATAATAACTAGAAGCACGTATGAAACCTTAAACTCAGCCAGAAATACAAGCCAGAAACATATCAGCAAATAAGCAATGCACGTATAAGCAGAACAGTAGTTATGTACCACAAGTCTACACAATAGTATGAAAATGAAATGAAATTAGATGAAATGAAATCTGATGCAAAGGGGTCACATGTGCCCGTAATCCCATCCCGAAGCGGAATACTCCTGCATTCGAGGGGAATCCAATCTGATAACCAACTGGAGCGGAATACTCCTGCTCCTGGGGCGGAATATTCCTGCACCCGATATAATATAAACCAGAGGCGGAATACTCCTGCACTCTCTTGGGGCGGAATACTCCTGCACCCGATATAATGTAAAGATGAGGCGGAATACTCCTGCTCTCTCCTGGGGCGGAATCCTCCTACCCTCAATATGATACAATGGAGCGGAATACTCCTGCTCCTGGGGCGGAATACTCCTACCCTCAATATGATACAATGGAGCGGAATACTCCTGCTCCTGGGGCGGAATACTCCTGCACCAAATATGATATGCAATGTAATGCATATGAATGACATATAATGCATATGAATGCAATGTGATGCAATAATAACCCTTCACCGGTGCGGGACTCTCATAGACAGCCGGGAAGTAGATGCCAACTCACAGCCAGAGCACAATGCTCAGATCCTCAATACAATACCAACAACAGGACATAACATTTAATATACAATGTATATCCAAAGCTAATTCGTAAGGAGTACGCCTATCGGCAGCTACACACGTAAGGAACACGTGGTAGAAAATCCACGAGGCCAGGTGCCTCCAAAGAAATGGATATAAACACTTACCTCTCTCAAAAGTTAGCATTGCGACCAACAACCGCTTTATTCTTTGAATTCATTGCCAAACGATCCCATTGTGTTCAATAAGCAGAAAAATATATCACATTAGGCTAAAGGCTTCATTCCTCACATCTTAGGGCAATCCAGGTAAGAACCTGATACCCTATTCGCATACGCAATATGCAGGCCAGGCCTATATACAGGGTTTAAGGCCACATAACCAAACCCCAAATAAATTACATTTATAAGTTGCCCATAACTCACTGAGTACGAATAGATAATCAATTTCATTATCGGGGTCCATTTGACCTTTTAAACTATCAATTTACGTCATTAGGGCGATGTCTAAGATCTATATTTTTACCGTAAAAATATATTCAAACATACGTAATAAACTCAAATAATATATTAAGATCATTACCTGAATGTTTTGGAGTAAAAGTTCTACTATTTTCCCGGCTCTTTTCTCATTTTCTGGCATTTTTCCACTGCGTTTCGCATTCTCATTTCTGTTCAGTTTGTTTTTGAGCGTTTTAAAAGATTTCTGCTCAGTCCTTAGCTAAGGACCACCACCATGCACTCTATTTTACTTTCTAATGTTTTGTCCTTTTCCTCTTTTTCATTATTTTTTTCTTTTTTTTAATCTTATTTTCTTTTGTTAACGAAAATTAAAACAGTACCCTACGATATTCAAAATAATTCCAACTTTTGCATACGAGTTATACAAAATATATGTAACATACTCGCGAAGGCGGATCTCAAATCGGATTCCCGAAACTCAAGATGCGAATTTAAATGGAAAAGAAGTCAAATTATTTAACTTTCGGCATTTTAGCGGAAACTAGCCGAACAACATCGAAATTCACTTTCGAAAGTTCACAAAGGTCATAAATAATCATACGAACCCAATGGCGCTTTCAGATTTCAAATCGGAGCTCATTCGGCAAAACCGAGCTCGAAAATCTCTTTTTAATATTTATCGCCAATAAAAACTGAAACCCTCTTCCGATGCCTACCAAACGAGGTCTGATTTAGCTCAAATTTTACAGACAGGTCCTAATGGACATTACGAATATTTTAAAATTATCGACACGCCAATCGGAGTCCTAACTTCCGAAACAACTGACCGAGGTCGTTTCAATATGGCTGGTGCAGTGCCTTCTATACTGCACCAAACAGTGAAGTTCGAGTGGGACCACAAAGAGGGGGTAGTGGTCGGTAAAGGGAACAACTCAATCTAAATGAGCAAACCATACCAGCACTCGAAGGGAATGCTCCTGATAGGCAGACATTCTATACTATAGAACTCGTGGGTGCGGTGTAAGGCACTCGAGGAGGACGTCACAAGAACTATAACTCAAGTTGGGATCCCACAGACACAATCCAAGGAGGGTATACTGCACATTTTGCTCCCAAGTTGGTCAACACATAACCCGGGGTTGAAGAAAGAAAGAGAAAATTTTACAGCGCCTACTGGGATGGCCGAGGCAAAGGCTATGAAGGGAGGAATTCGGCCTGGGAGCTGGTCATATCTGATTGGGGAGTGCCCTCACACGAATTTCGTGAGACCCTACCAGCTAAGACCGAGAAGCGACCAATGTACTTACCTAATGCCCGTCCCAATTGGAAGCGCATCTCTTAAGAAACAAAGGAAAAGCAAGTGTGGATACCCAAGGCACCCGAACCTATGGAGGTAGTGATTGAAGAGACATATGTACTCCCACAACCTGCAAAATAGCCCAGAGACTGAGTCATAGGCATAATGATCAAGCAAGGCTATGAACCTGGTAAAGGTTTGAGCAAGAACCTGGATAGCATAGTTGAGCCGATTAAAATTGTGATGACGCCCGACAATGAGAAGGCTGGCATAGGGTACATTGTGACCTACGAGAAGAGCATGGAAGAAGCATCACTGGACTTCAAGTTCTATTAGAAAAGCACCAAGACTCTCTTGCATATTTCATCTCGTCTGGATACTTGGATGGCCAAAAAGGGGAGGTGTCCGCAGCGCAAAGGATGAAGCCAAAGATAGCTGATGCTGAAGAGGATCTGCTGGCGGGAGTGCAAAAACTATTCATATCCGACGAAGGCTGACGTGTTATCCTGGAAGATCATCTTGAACCTCCTGGACAAAGGCTGGATCTGGAGCTGCATTGAACAACTGGATCAGCAACTGGACCCGAGTTTACCGTGGACCTTGGTAGAGCTGGGGAATAGAATTTATTTTATGCTTTCTAAATAAAACCCGGCTTTGAGTCGTGGAATTTGCATTTTTCTCTCTTGTTGCACATGTCTCCCTACAAGTTTTGTTTTGCAAGGATTCATAATAAAATATCGCACTATTTCCCGTTTTACTTTTGTTTTAATCTTTTAATTTTGCAATATTTTTTTTCAGCATTCGAACTAATAATCCCATTGAGTCCACAATCACAACGTGTAATGAAACGATGGAGCTCGAGGAAACTGGGGTTGATTATGATGGTTTTGATGAAACCACACAAGAAAAAATTGAAAGAGTTGAAAACAAGCCTAAGCCAAACCTAGAGGAAACTGGGGTGATAAATCTAGAAGATGAGAAAATTGTGAAAGAGACAAGGATCAGTGTGCATCTCACCGCCGAAGATAAAAAGTGATATACTAAATTTCTTAAGAATATGAGGACGTATTCACTTGGTCGTACGATTACATGACTGGCATAAGCACGGATGTGGTAGCTCACAAATTACCTTTCAATCTAGGCTTTCTGCCAGTCACAGAAAAGGCCCGAACTTTCAAGTCATCGGTTCTGTTGGAAATTGGGGAGGAGGTAACGAAGCAGCTCAATGCAGGAATCCTGAAAACAGTCAAATACCCAACTTGGTCAGCTAATATTGTCCCAGTCCCGAAGAAAGTTGGGAAACTCCGAGTTTGCGTGGATTACAGGGATCTGAATAGAGCAAGCCCGAAGGATGATTTTCCTTTGCCAAATATACACATCCTGATCGATAATTGCGCGAAACATGAGCTACAATCCTTCGTGGACTGTTTCTCTGGATATCATCAAGTACTCATGGATGAAGAGGATGCCGAGAAGACAGCTTTTACTACATCTTGGGGGACTTATTGCTACAAGGTTATGCCGTTTGGATTGAAGAATGATGGGGCGACTTACATGAGGGCAATGACAACTATGTTCCATGACTTGATGCACAAAGAGATTGAAGTCTATATGGATGATGTGATCATCAAATCAAAGAAGAGTTCAGAGCACCTTGACAACTTGCGCAAGTTTTTCAGTCGCTTGCGAAAGTACAATCTGAAGCTAAATCCAGCAAAGTGTGCTTTAGGTGTTCCAGTGGGGAAGCTTCTGGGTTTCATCGTCAGTAGAATGGGTATCGAGTTAGATCCATCCAATATCAAAGCCATCAAGGAACTGCCACCGCTAAAAAGCAAGAAAAAAGTTATGAGTTTCTTGGGAAGGCTCAATTACATCAGCCGGTTCATAGCACAATCCACTGTCATCTGTGAGCCGATCATCAAGTTACTGAAGAAAGACGCAGCGATCGAGTGGACTGCCAAAAAGCATTTGATCGGATAAAGGAGTACTTGTCTTGCCCGCCTGTGCTGGTTCCACCTGAGCCTGAGCGACCTTTGATCTTGTACCTGTCCGTGGTAGATTTTGTCGTTGATTGTGTATTGGGAAAACTTGATTCAACTGGAAGAAAGGAGCAAGCAATATACTATCTATGTAAGAAGTTTACTCCTTACGAGGCCAAGTACACCTTGTTGGAACGCACGTGCTGTGTGCTGACCTAGATAGCACAAAAGGTGAGGCACTACTTGACATCTTACTCAACATTGCTGATATCAAGGATGGATCCTCTCAAGTATATCTTCCAAAAACCAATGCCTACTAGAAAGCTGGCTAAATGGAAAATGCTGCTCAGTGAATTCGACATCACTTTTATCACTCAAAAGGCGGTGAAAGCTCAAGCCTTGGCTGATCATATGGCCGAGAATCCGGTAGGAGATGACTATGAACCTTTGCATACCTATTCCCTGACGAAGAAGTCATGTTCGTAGGGGAAGATATCACCGAAGAGTATAATGGTTGGAGACTATTCTTCGACGGAGCAGTAAATTTCAAAGGAGTCGGCATTAGAGCGGTATTGGTCTCCGAGACTGGACAACATTACCCTGTCACAGCCAAATTACGGTTCCCTTGCACCAACAACATGACGGAGTATGAAGCTTGCATCTTGGGTCTAAGATTGGCGGTAGACATGAACATACAGGAGCTGTTGGCAATCAGGGATTCTGACTTATTGATTCACCAAGTCCGAGGAGAATGGACAGCAAAGAACTCCAAGATACTGCCATACTTGGAGTGTATAAAGGATCTGAAGCAAAGGTTCACCAAGATAGAGTTCCGGCATGTCCCAAGGCTGCACAATGAGTTCACTGATGCTTTGGCCACCATATCTTCCATGATCAAACATCAAAACAAGAACTACATTGACTTAATACCCGTGACAGTAAGGAAGCAGCCGGCATACTATTATCACGTAGAAGAAGAATCAGACGGACATCCTTGGTTTTATGACATCAAAGGGCTTCTCAAAGACGACACTTACCCAAAGAATGCAACAAGTCTCCAAAAGAAGACACTGGGGAGGTTAGCAAATAATTTCTTTCTGAACGGAGAAATTTTGTACAAATGGACACCCGATTTGGGGTTGTTGAGATGTGTAGACGCTAAAGAAGCTGCTAGATTGTTGGAAGAAATACACTCTGGGACGTGCGACCCACACATAAACGGTTTCGTTCTTGCAAAGAATATTTTGAGGGCTTCCTATTTCTGGATGACAATGGAGCATGATTGCATAAAGCACGCGAAGAAATGTCATCAATGCCAAGTCCATGGAGATATAATTCGAGTGCCTCCTAATGAATTGAATATCATGGGATCAACTTGGCCTTTCGCCGGCTGGGGAATGGATGTCATAGGACCTATCGAGCCAGCCGCTTCCAATGGACATCGCTTCATATTGGTGGCCATCGACTATTTTACCAAATTGGTAGAAGCTGCATCGTACAAGTCAGTGACAAAGAAAGTGGTGTCAAACTTTGTCCGTGATAAGATGATCTGCCGATTTGGCCTCCCTGAGTCGATCATCACTGACGATGTGTCAAATCTCGACAGTCACCTAATGAAAGCGACCTGTGAGGTCTTCAAGATCAAGCACCACAATTCCACCGCATATAGACCTCAAATAAATGGTGCGGTCGAGGCGGCCAACAATGGTAGACAATTCAAAGCAATGGTACGAGAACCTACCCTATGCTCTGTTAGGGTACCGCGCCACAATGAGTACATCAACGGGGACTACTCCTTACTTGTTGGTGTATGGCACTGAGGCAGTGATACCCGCGGAGGTCGAGATACCATCTTTGAGAATCATCCAAGAAACACAGTTGAAAGACGCTGAATGGATCAAAGGAAGAATGGAGCAATTGGTTCTCATCGATGGCAAGAGACTGAATGCGATATGTCATGGGCAATTATATCAGAGGAGAATGGCTAAGGCATTTAGCAAGAAAGTTCGAGAAAAATTCTTCGAACCTGGGCAATTAGTACTGAAGAAGATATTTCCAAATCAAGAAAAAGCAAAAGGCAAGTTTGCATCGAATTGGCAAGGGCCGTACATGGTTCACCGAGTTCTGAATTGAGGAGCATTGATATTGGCAGAGATGGATGGAGAAGTTTGGCCAAAACCAATCAACCCACGCGCTGTCAAAAGATACTATGTATAAGAGCTTGTATTAGTTAGTGATCTCACCATTCTGTAATACATTATGTAATCTGAACTACGTCACGACCTGATTCCCCAAGTGGGATACATAAGCAACCTACTCAAGGTTCGGTTGCATAAATACAAAAATTTCATTTTCCCACAAAGCAAACACTGGGGCAGAATTTTTGAGGAACTCCCAAAAATTCCTAGAGGACAAACTTAGTCGACACTGGGGCAGAAAATTTTTGAGGATCTCTCAACAATTTCAAACACAAACTGGGGAGGAATTTTGAGGGTATTCACTTGATGGAGCTTGAAATAACATGAAGGGAAACAATTAAGGCTTTACACAACGCGACTCGTGACTCAATGGGGTAAACCATTTCATTTCATTTCTTCCTTAGAAATTTTTTTCAAAACATTTGCATTATTTACTATTTCGTGCATATCCCTATCAGCTCAGCCAAGATCCCGGCACTCGTGGACAGTGAACGCGAAGCAAGCCAAGAATTAACAAACCAAACCACCCCGCACTACTTAGCAATATTTCTTTAGATGCAGGCATAAAAGATACACAACTAAGCAGCACACGATAGACGCGTTTCAACAAAGGTTTGTCATTTAAATTTAGCTAAGGGTACATAGCCCGAAGCGTCGATTGAGGCTACACAGCCCGATATCCATTTGCATTTAAATTAGCTGAGGTTACACAGCCGGAAGCGTTGGTTGAGGGTACACAGCCGGAAGCGTTGGTTGAGGGTACACAGCCCGATATCGATTAACATTTAAATTAGCTGAAGGTACACAGCCCGAAGTGTCTGCTGAGGGTACATAGCCCGATATCGATTCACATTTAAATTAGCTGAGGGTACACAGCCCGAAGCGTCGGTTGAGGGTACACATCTCGATATCGATTCATATTTAAATTAGCCGAGGATACATAGCTTGAAGCGTCGGTTGAGGGTACACAGCCCGATATTGGTTCACATTTAAATTAGCTGAGGGTACACAGCTTGAAGCGTCGGTCGAGGGTACACAGCCTGATATCGATTCGCATTTCAATTAGCTGAGGGTACGCAGCCCGAAGCGTCGGTTGAGAGTACACAACCCGATATCGAGTCGCATTTAAATTAGCTGATGGTACATAGCCCGAAGCGTCGATTGAGGGTACACATCCCAATATCGATTTGCATTTACATTTGCTTAGGGTACACAGCCCGAAGCATCGGTTGAGGGTACATATCCCGATATCGATTCGCATTTAAATTGGCTGAGGGTATACAGCCCGAAGCGTCGGTTGAGGGTACACAGCCCGATATCGATTTGCATTTACATTTACTGAGGGTACACAGCCCAAAGCATCGGTTGAGGGTACACAGCTCGATATCGATTTGTCATTTTAATTCCTTGCGGAGGGTACACAGCCCAATGCATCGACTGAGGGTACACATCCCGACATCAAATCTAACACTTGACAGCAAAGGACACACAGTCAGGCATAGCAGGCACAACTACATACGGTAAAATCCTTGAATGACATTCCAGCCCGACAGGAAGGTATGTTTTATATACATTCTGTTAGCAGACACATCTTTATTGCAGGATATACACTCCGAGCAAAGCATTACAACCTAGCGCCCTGACGATTTTCCTAAGTCTTACCCACTCCTCTAGAGTCGTGACAAAATTGACCGTATTGTCAACTTCTTTGCCTAAAGACTCTTTCATCATTCCCGGGCAAAGAGGGGCAATTGTTGACACTCAATTTTGTCCCTCCTATTTTTAAAGCAATAGTTTTCAAATTGTACACACGATGATGCATTTATTTTTGCCCCGTCCATTCTTTCAATTTGTCTTCCTGTACGAGTCTAGTAATCAAAGCCATTTTTTGAAAACGCCATCGCAAACCATAACCATTTTACAAAATGTGCGTTCCTAACCGAAATTCCGTAATTGCTTCTATTTTTGATAAAATTGTCTAAATCATTTTAAATCCCAAGATTACATTTTTATATGCTTCCCTAGACATTTTAATGCTTTAAAATTAATTCCATCATTTTCCTATGATTTTATACCTACTTTATACAATTTTTATGCCTATTTTATACTAAAATTATGCCTAATATACACTATTTATACACCATATATACATAAATACACGTATACACATTACACCTCGCGCTTATACACATCATCACACATTTTTACACTTCAGCACTTACGTGGATCGATCTCAGCCGTCCACGTGTGCCATCCAACGGCTGAGATCAAATCCTCTATCCTATTCCCTAAAAAAACCCCTAAACCCCACCAACCGTTTCATTTTCTCTCCCTGACCTCGATAATCATTCTCCCTTCTCTCTCATCGGCGATATGTTACGCCACCACTGTCGAATGATTTTTCGATCAATTTCGATGGCCAAATTTAGGGAAAATGGTACCATCGTACTCCCCTCGTCACCCGCTACAAAACCCATACAGTTTCGACCACATTCAGATAAGATCAATTCTTGACCCTTGTCGGCTGAGTCACCATCGCCGCGAAGCACCTTTGACGGGGTCCACAGGATTTTTAATGGTGTTTATTACTTGAAAAGGGTAAGAAACCCTTCAGGCAAAGTCGATTCGCGACGGGTCAATTCGACCCGACTCCGATGTAAAATGGGAAAAGTTCAGTCACAATTGAACAAACTTCTCACTACTACACATACATATAGAACATTCACACAGACACGCAGTTCTTTGCACGTCGATTCGCGACGGGTCAATTCGACCTGACTTCGATGTAAAATGGGACAAGTTCAGTCACAATTGAACACACTTCTCACTACTACACATACATATAGAACATTCACACAGACACGCAGTTCTTTGCACACAGAAAACCTACAGAATATTTCTGAGACTTCACACATCTCCCTCTCTGATTTTCTTCTTCATAACCTGTGGAAGACACTTGCTCTATTTGCTGTTTGGTCCTACTGTGCAAGCATTGATCAATATACATATTTGCTTACTTGTTCTTCTACTATTGAAAGGTATTTTCTTCTCCTTCCTGACTATCTACTGCATATGTTTCGCTATTTTTCTGTGCCTGGATAGTCTGTTTGCTTCACCCTAGCTGTGTTTGCCTGGTTAAATTGTCTATGCTTGCCTAAACATTGCACGCTTAGATTCTGTTAGTCCCTGTTAACCTTGTCCAGTTGATTAGGATGATCCAACAAGATCATACCAGTTTTTGCTAAGTGCAGGAACACTGGTTACACCCTATTGATAAGGGTCTCTGCAGCCTATCATAATACCCCCTCTTAATTTGGATAAAGCTTCAATTCATGCTTCCTTTTCCCCTATTATATTGCTAATCTTGTGCTTGCAGCTTGTTTGGATGGTCTCAGATAGACCATACCATGTTTCATTGACTACAGGAAAACCCCCAAGGTTTAATAGGGTCAATGGTTAAGCCCTCTAAGTTAGTTCTGGTACTGAGGTTCTGGAATTGCAAACCTCTGATTGTTATAATGGTAGTCCTGATCTTAATCCCTAAGAAACATGGCATTATTCATGTTTTACCCCCCTTTAGAATTCCCTATCCATGTATTTGCTAGGCCTTCCTGCCTGTATTTGTGTGTGAGTGAGCAACGCTCACTATTTTCTTTACTTGGCCATACATGGGCCTTTCTTGAACTCTCTCGCTATGTGGTTGTATCATTATTAGGTTAAAACAACGACCTGCATTGCTAAATCAAAGTCGGGCCATTAACAAATGCATATTCGCTAACTGACAGCATAAAAACGATAATTATGTGTTCCAAATTATCATATTTGTGGTTTAAATCATATTTTATCTGAAATCTTTCATGAAAAAGTCTGAAAAGCTAGTGCCAGGGGCTATATGTGCGCTAACTGCCTAAGATTGGACTATTTCCGTAAAATTAGAACTGCCCATCTCTTTGCATAAGTAATCCAGGCCCAAAACTATTTTCAAAAAAAGGCCTTATATGTGTGATAGATTGTTTTTTCAACCACTCAAGGCCCCTATACACTAATCTAATTGTGTATAGCGGTGTACAAAGTATTTAGGGTCACTTATACGTTTTATATGTATTTTTCCTAAAGCTAAAACTATCATTTAGTCATATACTTGCATGCTTATACATATACATATATACTTTATGGGTGACAGCCCCTTCGTTTGTATTTGTGTGCCTCCGTGAAACTCATTTTTTTAAAACAGTCTCTCCGCCTATATATATATTTTCAAAACTGACCCCTAAACAAAAGTAGCCATTAAGGTTAGGACTCGACAATTAATGACGAGTTACACCGAACCTAAATGGCAAACATTCCATTTTAAAAACAATACCATTTGGTTTTAAATCTGAAAATCGTTTGTAAAATCGTCCATTTATGCAAAATTATTTTTAAGTGTGAGAATTACACAAGCAAGCTGAAATTGAGCGCCCTTTACATGTTTAATTATACTTACGATAAGGCATTTGTATTAGAGGCCATAAAACTACGATTAAGTGTAGGTCGTATATGAAACTTATTTGCCTATGTGTGAATTAAATTGTATGGACATACTACCTTCATGAATTAGATACAAAAATGACCTCCCAAGTTAGTATTGCATGATAATATTCATCACTTATCCCAAAATATAGACTCGGACGGGAACCACCTTTTGTGGGACTCGGGGGAGTGTCTAACACCTTCTCCCCTGAGTCATTTGGACTACTTACCGTTTTATATCTCTGAAAATAGACTAGTATGACTATTAAACTCAACCTTAGATACTTAGGTGGCCTAATATACCTTAGAAAACTATATTAGGTGGCGACTCCAACACTTGAACTCAAATGAGTTACCCCGTCAAATCCGAAATCCGACTCGCTTTGAGTTGAGTCTAAAATCGAGTGTGATAGGAATAACGGTCAGTGGGTAAAGGGGAAGGGGAATAATGGGCACTGTGTAAAGGGAAAGGGAAGGGGAATACAGGAAAAGGGGAAGGGGAATAACGGATTTCCTGAACGGAGAGGGGGAATGTCGCCGCTGGCATTGATGTGCCGGTGGGAAGGGGGTTTGGAGAAGGGAAGTTTTTTTGCTAAGGAAAAAGAGTATAAAATGAAGAAAGAGTTGTGAGTATAAATTGAATCACGATAGAGAGTAATGAATTTTTTTAGTGGTTTTGGCTAGGGATTTCCCTCGCCAAGTGCCTGACACAATTTCTTTTTTCTAAGTGGCGAGGGAAAAGAGGTGGGAGAATTTTTTTTTTAACTAGCAAGGGAATTCCCTAGCCAAGTTTAATATTTTTTAAAAAAAAAATTTGGCGAGGAAATTTCCTCTCTGGGTGTTCAAAGAGGGAACTCCCTCGCCACCTCTTCCATCGCATAAAGCCCATTTTCTAGTAGTGTGGGGAGACGATTCAGCATACGACTACTATAAATACTCCCCTGCCCCTCTGTACATGGCATCAAAATTATATGCCTATACCAAATTGTAATCTCATTACCAAAGATGTAATATTATCTTTGTGTTCTTGTTCACCTTACATATTAAGTTATTTCTTTTCATATTTGTTAACCGTTGTCTTGATATAATTGATTGCTTGTAACCCCAAAGTATAAATTTAATTATATCGAAAAGCCGATTTTAAGCCATACACAGACGTTTTAAAAATCATCATTTCTTTCTTAAATTTTATGTGGAGTTACATTATGACAAACTTAAGTGAAATAGAGTGAGTAATATATTTTCCTCTTCTCATTTTATATTGCCATATTTAATTAGATGCAGCTCAATATAATTAACGTGGATAACTTGGAACTCACAAAACGACACCGTGCTAACCATTTTTGAATAAATTATAATTTAGCTTGTCAGCTGAAAATTGTACTGTTTCCTAACAAACCAATATGTCATGAAATGATACAGCTCTAAATTTGATGATTCCTATTTTTCATCTTTCAACAATTCTCAATAAAAAAATAAGCTGGAACATCACAATTCCCTCCATTGAGGAGCATCAAAATAAGAACATTTTCGGAGAATCGGAATCATAACTATTAATCGGTGGTACATTTGCATCGATTCACTCACTACTTACTCATTACAACAATATTATCGAGTTGCTGGATAAGCACATGTTTGCATGTTTGGATTGATGCTACACTTGCCCATGCATATAGTCGAAATCTTTTGATACTTTCTTCAATCATATTATTTTTGTTTTAAGATTTTTACGTACTTCGCAAGAAAGACATTTAATAGCCTACCTACAAATTAAGAGCATTTGTTTAGGAGTCTAGGATCGGAGTATCATTTATCTAAACGTCTAACTCAATTAACACTCAACTAATTGGAACATTGAATGTTGATCTGTGATATTAATTGAACAAGAAGAAGTTCTTCACAGCTTGATTACTAAGCTGTGATTAATGGAGAAGATGAAAACGTGAGATAAGTGATTAAGTTTAGAGAGAGAATCTGAGTAGAGAGGAAGAGGAAATCATGTTTTATTGAATTGTAAAAGTAATCCCAAATTGGGGTATTTATACAACTAATAGAGTAACTAATTCTTAACTAACTAGATTCCTTTAACCACTTTTTAACTAATATTCGGGCCGCTAAAAATGACTAAACTACCCATGTATCATTAACTGGTTTAATCAGCTTGCTTAACACTCCCCCCTCAAGCTAGGCAGTCCAAACAAATTAATCAGACCTAGCTTGGAGCACAAATATGCATACCGAATATGACTCAGGCCTTTTATGAGGACATCAGCTGGTTGATGCTTAGTTGGATTGTAGACAGTTTGAATCAGTCCTTGCTTTTTTCCCTTATAAAATGACAGTCGATTTCAATGTGTTTAGTTCTTTCATAGAAGACTGGGTTAGCGGCAATCTGGATAGCAACCTTGCTATCAGTACAAACTTTGATAGGCACCTCACATTTGACACCAAGTTCTGTAACTAGACAAAACAGCCAGATCAGTTCGTCAGTTAGTGAAGCCATACTTCTGTATTCTGCTTCTGCAGAGCTTCTAGATATTGTAGTTTGTTTCTTAGACTTCCATGATACAAGTGAGTCACCTACTTTCACACAGAAGCCAGTCACAGACTTCGTAGAGAACACACATGATGCCCATTCTGCATCATAGCATGCCTTGATGGCACTGATTGGGTTGCTTGATAATAGTATCTCCTTGACCAGGTTGATTCTTTACATACTTAACTACTCTCAGAGCTGCATTCATGTGAGATTCCTTAGGTTGGTGAAGGAATTAATTCAGAGTCTGTACACTGTAGGCTATGTCTGGTCTAGTGACTGTTAAATATAGAAGTTTTTATATCAACCTCTGGTATGAGCTGGGATTTCACAGAAGTTTTTCATTCTCCATGTGTTTGAGCTTCAGATGTTCATCATATTCCCTTGTAGTTAACTTGAGATTAGGATCAATAGGAGTAATTGCTGGTTTGGCTGTGTAACGACCCTCAAATAGTCATTACGGGATCTGGGACCTCGATTTGCGTGTCGACAGTCCTAAAAGCTCCGTTAGGTCATTTATGACCCGTCTGTGAAATCTGAGTCGAAACGGAGTCCGTTTGATAGGTTTTCGAGAAAAGGATCCGTTTATGAAATTCCGGAAAGGAATTTGGGGTTTCGATAGGTCGTTTTGAGTAAACGAAACCCGATGGAAAATCCGAGCGCACCTATAGGTCCGTCCCGTTATTTATGATATGTAGCAACCTTCAAAATTGAAAACGAACCTCGTTTGATAGGACTTTTGATAAAGTCCCCGTTTCGGAAGTTTAAAAGAGTTAAAAGAGGTTTCCGAGCTCGATTTGAGCAAATGAGCTCCGATGAGAGATCCAAAAGTTCCGTTAGGTTCGTATAGTCATTTGTGACTTGTAGCAACTTTCAGAATTGGATTCCGAGGTCGTTTGGTTAAATTTCGCTATTTTGGCGAAAGTCGAAAATTGAACCTTTGCCGTGGGACCCATTTTTTGAGTTCTGGAGGTGCGAATTGAGTTCCGTCTTGACGAGCATGTCACCCAAGTATTTTATGGCTTGTGTGCAAAATTTGGGATCAATCCGAGCTTCGTAGGGTCCCGTTTTGCCCCTAAAACAGTAGAAAATCTGGTGCGACTTTTCTGTTCTGTTTTGGCGTAAACAGCCAGATAAAAGCTGATTTTCCGGCCAATCCGTAAGAAATTAGGAAAAACTCAAAACATGAAAGTTGTAGCCCTTTGAGTTTTGGTTCTAATGGCACCGGTTTCAGGTCATTTTGACATTCCTATCAAAAGTTATGATTTTTTCAAAAGAAGCTGTCACAGAGGCAAAAAAAAAAACTGCTATAAAAAGGCCATTTCGGGCCATTTCGGTTCATAACTTATAAAAATCATTTGGTGAGCTCTTGAGGCGATTTTTGGGTATTTCTTGAAGACCCAATCATACTTACACTTAAGGTAAGCCCTTTCAATCCATCTTTATGTTGATTAACACAAGAATCAAAGGGTTGATTCTTGGAAATGGGTTAGAACCCTAGATTCTTAAGAATTGAGGAAAGACATCGAGCAAGGCTCGCATGTGGAATCTAAGTGTACTTTTGGACTCACGGGAGCGTGGGGAGTCCGGAAAAGTACATTTTGTAAATTTAGGGCTCGGCCCTACCCGGGGGCATTTTGGTAATTTTTACCCTAGGATGCCTATAGGCTTAAATAGCTATAATTGAGCACTCATATGTGCTATATCTTGTCTTAATAGACCTAGTGGAGAGTCCTTCGCGGACAAGGCGAGCGGGAAAGGAGATTCTTCCCGGCATTTGAGCCCGAATGTCGAGGTAAGTGAGACTTGACCTCTATTGTGCTTGTGGACTCTTCCTTCATTCTAGTATGCTTCATGTACGCATATATATACCTAACAATGGTTAGGATTAATGATGTGAATTACTTGCTATTATTGTTTGTTATAAATAGCGAGATTGTGACTCGACCGAGGTATGTGCCGGTCTAAACGCTACGTCGAGGTAGCTTAAATTTATATCGTAGTAACGCTTGCTACGCCATGCTTAGATAGCAAGAACTTGGGACATGGCCGACGATGTTGCCGGCATGTCATGATAAATGTCTTGCCGAGGATTTTGCCGGCTTTTGTATGATATTGATACTTGATTTGTTCACGTGCCGGGTTGGGTAGTGCTGTCTATACGTAACCTTGGGTTGGACGACATGGGAGTAGGGATTGTACCCCCAAACTGTGGTCGGGTTAACCTTCGCCTTACGTTCAGCTAGCATAACCAACCTGGGTTACGGTGACTGTGAAATATTATCGTTATTAATATTTCTGTTATTATTTCTGTTATTGTTATTAATGTCGTGGATATTAATACTGTTAGAGGGACACTTGATAGGGGGTGTGGTGTCGCCTATACTATGAGATGTGTCACACTTGACAGGGGTGTGGTGTGGACACTTGATCTTTGAGATGTGACACACTTGACAGGGGGTGTGGTGTGGTCACTTGATTTATTGAGATACGACGCACTTGACAGGGGGTGTGGTGCGATCGTAGACAGATTTGAGATGAGCCAACGACTACGGGTCGTTGGTCTACTTATTCATGATTGTGATAGTGACTTCGGGTCACGGTATATGGTTGATACTTAGTAGTGGTGTTGCTAGTCCATCGTAGGTCTAGGTTAGTCGGCACGGGAGAAGAGATTGGACCTCCAAACCGCCGCTGAGTTGACCTATGCCTTACGTTGGATGGGCATAATCCTTGAGACTTCTGATTACTACTTGTGTGTATGGAATGTGTTACATCTATTTGTGATTTCACTACTTTATTGTATGATTACTATAGTATGTTGTTGCTTATGATGCATGTAGCGACTTGTCCCGCAAGGGTACCTTAGAGGGCCTGTCGGTGATCTTACTGGGCTTCGGCTCATAACTTACTCTGCTACGTGCACAGGTCCTTCATCCAGTCAGCAGCCCGGACGTTAGCGGTTCCCGAGGCTTCTGAGACTTTTGATTGAGGTGAGCCGACCACACAGACCGTGGTGGCATACCGCCGGAGTCACTTAGAGATAGGACTCAGATTTCTTTGATGTATATTCATACTTTATTGAGTCACTCTTAGAATGCTCCAATTCTTTTGTGGATATATTCTTTTGGACTTCACCCTTTTATATTTATATATCCATTTATGATATTTTCACATTATTGTTCTTTTCCGCATCTTGTTTCATTGGTTCTCCTAGGCAAATGTTGTTTAGGTGCCATCACGAGCCCTTGGAAATTGGGTCGTGACAGTTTGGTATCAGAGCCCTAGGTTCTAATTCGAGTCCTAGGAGTCTTGGAGCAGTGTCTGAGTAGAGTCTTGCTTATGGGTATGTTGTCGACCATACTTATGAGCGAGAGGCTACAAGGGCATGTTAGGAAATGTTTTCCCTTCATTTTATCTCTATTCGTGCTGAGTAGCTTATATAGGTGCTGACCCTTTTTCGTGTATTGTATCAGATGGCGAGGACGCGAGCATCCTCAGCCAGGAGGGCTGCATCTTCGACACCCGCGTCTGCGGGAGAGCCATCAGCACCTACGCAGCCGCCAGCTGCTAAGAAGACTCGGGCAGGTCGCTCGTCAGCCACTAGGCAGGACACAGCTATCCCTACGGTGTCCGCAGCGACTCTGTCAGCATCTATTCCCCCTGTGCCTGCTGTTGTGCCAGGCACCGTTGTGATCTCTTCAGAGGAGTATATGAGACTGATGGCCTTGTCTAGCCATCAGGTCCCTGTCAGAGATGATGTTGCAGCTCCTGTTTCGGCTCCTCAGCCGACCACACCTGTTATGAGCACGCCTACTTCTGAGGCTGCTCCTGATCATATTGCCCAGCCTTCTGCTTCTGCTCCTCAGGCAGGCCTTGTTATTTCTACTCCTCCTATGGGCACTGAGGAGGTTGCCAAGAGGATAGAGTCATTCATGAAGCTTCAGCCTCTAGAGTTCGACGGTACCTCAGCTACATGTACTGCCCAGAGGTACATTCAGAAGTGTGAGAAGATTTTGACAGTTCTTGGTACTAGAGACACCTTAGGGGTGCAGTGTGCTTCTTTCAGTTTATCGGGAGATGCGGAGACATGGTGGGTCTCCATGATGCGGCAGAGGTCTAGTGTCCTCCCTCCTTTGTCTTGGGCTGAGTTCGTGTCTATGTTCATGAGCAGGTTCGTGCCCCAGAGTCAGCACGATGCTCAGAGGCGCGAGTTTGAGGGGTTGAGGCAGGGAAACCTGTCTGTTTCAGAGTATGACACCAGGTTCTTGTGGTTGTCTCAGTTTGCGCCGGCTATGGTGGCTCAGGAGAGGGACAAGGTCCTCCGGTTTGTTGAGGGTCTTCATCCCCGCTTGCAGGTAGCTGTTGCCCCTGATATGGGCAACAAGTCATATTTTGAGATAGTTGATGTGGCGCGGCGGATGGAGGATATCTTCGCCAGGGCTGACGCGGAGAGGGCGGCCAAGAGATCGCGTCAGTCTGGTGGGTATAGTGGATCCGCTCAGAGGGGTCAGGGTCATCAGGGCCGTTCTCAGTCTAGGCCCCAGGCTGCTGCTTTGCCTGCCCAGGATTTTTCTTCAGAGACCCCGAGGCCTCAGTCATCCCAGAGGCGGGGTGGCTCTTCACAGTCTGGTCCGCCGCAGTGCGGGAGGTGCCATCAGAGGCATCATGGGAGGTGTTCGTCTGGAGGTGGTCATGGCAGAGGTGGTAGAGGCGGTAGAGGAGGTAGAGGTAATGGATGTTTTGAGTGTGGGTCTCCAGAGCACTATGTCAGGAGTTGCCCTTATGTTTCATCAGGTCGCCAGGGATCCGCAGCTATGGTACCATCTGGTCCTCAGGCCGCCAGGCCCGTTTCTCAGATTCCTCCTAGACAGCAGTCTCAGAGAGCTCCGGGTTCAGGAGGCTCGGCGCAGGTCTATGCTATGACTCGTCAGGATGCTGAGGCATCCAATGATGTCATCACAGGTATTATTTCTGTCTGTGGCCGCGATGCTTATGCTCTAATTGATCCGGGGTCTACCTATTCGTATGTGTCGCCGGGATTTGCCCCTTGCTTGGGCAGGGATCTGGTCTTCTTAGATGATCCCTTTATGGTTGCCACCCCTGTCGGGTCTTCTATATGTGTAGATAGGGGTTATCGGCAGTGTATGATCTCCATCTGTGGTGTAGAGTCCTTAGTGGACCTGATGCTGCTCGATATGTCTGATTTCGATGTCATTATGGGCATGGATTGGCTGGCTTCCTGTCATGCGACTTTGGATTGCCATGCCAAGTCCGTGACGATCGGGGCAGAGGGTGAGTCTCGGGTTGTATGGAGAGGTTCCAGGCCTTCTCCGAAGAGTAGGATCATTTCTTTCTTGGAGGCGCAGAGGATGATATCTAGTGGGTGCGAGGGATATATTGCTTCAGTTCGGGATGTCCGGGCAGAGGAGTTATCCCTTGATAGAGTTCCGGTTGTTTGTGAGTATCCGGATGTGTTTCCTGATGATTTGCCGGGTTTGCCGCCTATGCGGGAGATAGAGTTTTGCATTGATCTATTGCCAGGCACTCAGCCTAAATCTATTCCCCCGTATCGTATGGCTCCTGTTGAGTTGAGGGAGCTGAAGGAGCAGATTCAGGATTTGCTCGATAAGGGCTTCATTAGGCCCAGTGTGTCTCCATGGGGTGCCCCGGTATTATTTGTGAAGAAGAAGGATGGCTCTATGCGGATGTGTATTGATTACCGGCAGCTGAATAAGGTTACTATCAAGAATAGGTATCCTTTGCCGCGTATTGATGATTTGTTTGATTAGCTTCAGGGTGCTACCTTCTTCTCGAAGATTGATTTGAGGTCGGGGTATTATCAGTTGAGGATTCGGTCCGAGGACGTTTCCAAGACTGCTTTTCGTACCCGATATGGCCACTATGAGTTTCTGGTGATGTCTTTCGGGCTTACGAATGCCCCAGCTGCTTTCATGGATCTGATGAACCGAGTGTTCAAGGCCTACCTTGACTCCTTCATCATTGTGTTTATCGATGATATCTTGGTTTATTCGAGGAGCAGGGAGGAGCATGAGCAGCATTTGAGAGTTGTTCTTCGGACTCTGAGGGATCAGCAGTTGTATGCCAAATTCTCCAAGTGTGAATTTTGGCTCAGTTCTGTATCTTTCCTAGGTCACGTGGTGACCAAGGATGGGGTGTGTGTTGATCCGAAGAAGATAGAGGCCGTTCGGAGTTGGCCTAGGCCTACTTCTCCTACAGAGATTCGGAGTTTCTTAGGCTTGGCAGGTTATTATCGGCGGTTCGTCGAGGGGTTTTCTTCTATTTCAGCACCTCTGACGAAGTTGACCCAGAAGAATGTTCCTTTCCTGTGGTCCGATGCCTGTGAGTCTAGCTTTCAGAAGCTTAAGACTCTGTTGACTTCAGCGCCAGTGTTGGCCTTGCCTAGTGGATCCGGGGGATTCACCGTATATTGTGATGCTTCGGGTGTTGGCCTGGGTAGCGTTCTGATGCAGGAGGGTAAGGTGATAGCTTATGCCTCGAGACAGCTGAAGGTCCATGAGAAGAATTATCCTGTCCATGATTTGGAGCTGTTAGCTGTCGTGTTTGCACTGAAGTTGTGGAGGCACTATCTTTATGGCGAGCCATGTGAGATATTCACCGATCATAAGAGTCTCCAGTACTTGTTCACTCAGAAGGACTTGAACGGGAGACAGCGCCGCTGGTTAGAGCTGCTGAAGGATTATGATCTTTCTATCCGGTATCATCCCGGAAAGGCTAATGTTGTAGCCGATGCCTTGAGTAGGAAGTCCATGGGTAGCCTCGCCTATCTTGATGCTGATATGAGGCCGTTGGCCCGTGAGTTGCAGGCTTTGTCCATTAGTGGGGTTCGGTTTGATGATTCTGTTCCAGGCCGGGTGCTTGCATATGTGGGGTCTCAGTCGTCTTTAGCTTCCCAGATTCGGGAACGGCAGTTCGAGGATCCTTATCTGAGAGATCTCCGGGACAGGGTCCTGAGTGGGGGAGTGTCCTCGTTCGTGATTGGTGATGATGGTGATTTGCGGCTTAACGGCCGGGTATGTGTTCCAGCCATTGTGGAGCTGAGGCAGATGATTTTGGCAGAGGCTCACAGTTCGAGATATTCCATTCATCCGGGTACTGCGAAGATGTATCATGATCTTCGAGAGCTGTATTGGTGGAAAGGGATGAAGAGGGATGTTGCTGATTATGTATCTCGGTGTTTGAATTGCCAGCAGGTGAAGTATGAGCACCGGAGGCCAGCCGGGGTGACCCAGTCTATGCCCATTCCCGAGTGGAAGTAGGAGCAGATCACTATGGATTTCGTAGTTGGTTTGCCGCTGACCGTGGGTAAGCATGATTCGGTGTGGGTAGTAGTTGATCGACTGACGAAGTCGGCTCACTTCATTCCAGTGAGGACTACTTATACCTCGGAGCGTCTGGCTCGTATCTTTATTGAGCAGATTGTGAGATTGCATGGTGCTCCTGTTTCTATCATTTTTGACCGAGGTGCTCAGTTCACAGCTCAGTTTTGGAGATCTTTTCAGAGAGAGCTGGGTACTCGGGTCGATCTCAGCACTGCATTTCACCCGCAGACTGATGGCCAGTCTGAGCGGACCATTCAGATCCTCGAGGATATGTTGAGGGCGTGTGCTATTGATTTTGGAGGCCATTGGGATAGCCATTTGCCGCTAGCAGAGTTTGCGTATAATAATAGCTATCAGGCTTCTATCCAGATGGCTCCGTTTGAGGCATTGTATGGTCGGAGATGTCGCTCGCCTATCGGTTGGTTCGAGTCTGGTGAGGTCCAGGTGTTGGGGCCCGATTTGGTGCAGCAGACCTTAGATAAGGTCCGGGTTATTCAGGATCGACTCCGCACGGCTCAGAGCCAGCAGATATCGTATGCAGATCGGAGGCGGAGAGATCTTGAGTTCATGGTTGGGGACCGGGTATTCCTCAGAGTGTCGCCCATGAAGGGTGTTATGAGATTTGGGAAGAAAGGCAAGCTCAGTCCTAGGTTCATTGGGCCTTTTGAGATATTGGAGCGCGTTGGCGCCGTTGCTTATAGACTGGCTTTGCCTCCCTCTCTGTCTGTTCATCCGGTGTTCCATGTGTCCATGCTCCGAAAGTATGTTCACGATCTGTCTCATGTGATCGATATGGCTTCCGTGGAGGTAGATGGCGACTTAGCTTATTCGGAGGAGCCTATTGCTATTGTGGCTAGAGAGGTCCGTAAGATGAGATCGAAGGTGATCCCGCTTGTGAGAGTTCAGTGGGGGCATCACTCCATTGCCGATGCCACTTGGGAGCTTGAGTCCGAGATGCGTGAGAGGCATCCGCGCTTGTTCGATGATTCAGGTATGAAATCCTTGTATTTTCTAAGCCTGAATTTGCATTTTTAAGTTTTATTGATTTCGGGTGGTACCGAGGGGTCCTCGAAATCCGTGCCAGCTCCGTGGCTAGTGTGTGGATCCTACCTTAGACTAAGGCTTGTCCGAGGACGGCCGAGAGTCTAAGTGGGGGAGAATGTAACGACCCTCAAATAGTCGTTACGGGATCTGAGACCTCGATTTGCGTGTCGACAGTCCCAAAAGCTCCGTTAGGTCATTTATGACCCGTATGTGAAATCTGAGTCGAAACGGAGTCCGTTTGATAGGTTTTCGAGAAAAGGATCCGTTTATGAAATTCCGGAAAGGAATTTGGGGTTTCGATAGGTCGTTTTGAGTAAACGAACCCCGATGGAAAATCCGAGCGCACCTATAGGTCCGTCTCGTTATTTATGATATGTAGCAACCTTCAAAATTGAAAACGGACCTCGTTTGATAGGACTTTTGATAAAGTCCCCGTTTCGGAAGTTTAAAAGAGTTAAAAGAGGTTTCCGAGCTCGATTTGAGCAAATGAGCTCCGATGAGAGATCCGAAAGTTCCGTTAGGTTCGTATAGTCATTTGTGACTTGTAGCAACTTTCGGAATTGGATTCCGAGGTCGTTTGGTTAAATTTCGCTATTTTGGCGAAAGTCGGAATTTGAACCTTTGCCGTGGGACCCACTTTTTGAGTTCTGGAGGTCCGAATTGAGTTCCGTCTTGACGAGTATGTCACCCAAGTATATTATGGCTTGTGTGCAAAATTTGGGATCATTCCGAGCTTCGTAGGGTCCCGTTTTGCCCCTAAAACAGTAGAAAATCTGGTGCGACTTTTCTGTTCTGTTTTGGCACAAACAGCCAGATAAAAGCTGATTTTCCGGCCAATCCGTAAGAAATTAGGAAAAACTCAAAACATGAAAGTTGTAGCCCTTTGAGTTTTGGTTCTAATGGCACCGGTTTCAGGTCATTTGCACATTCCTATCAAAAGTTATGATTTTTTCAAAAGAAGCTGTCACAGAGGCAAAAAAAAAACTGCTATAAAAAGGCCATTTCGGGCCATTTCGGTTCATAACTTATAAAAATCATTTGGTGAGCTCTTGAGGCGATTTTTGGGTATTTCTTGAAGACCCAATCATACTTACACTTAAGGTAAGCCCTTTCAATCCATCTTTATGTTGATTAACACAAGAATCAAAGGGTTGATTCTTGGAAATGGGTTAGAACCCTAGATTCTTAAGAATTGAGGAAAGACATCGAGCAAGGCTCGCATGTGGAATCTAAGTGTACTTTTGGACTCACGGGAGCGTGGGGAGTCCGGAAAAGTACATTTTGTAAATTTAGGGCTCGGCCCTACCCGGGGGCATTTTGGTAATTTTTACCCTAGGATGCCTATAGGCTTAAATAGCTATAATTGAGCACTCATATGTGCTATATCTTGTCTTAATAGACCTAGTGGAGAGTCCTTCGCGGACAAGGCGAGCGGGAAAGGAGATTCTTCCCGGCATTTGAGCCCGAATGTCGAGGTAAGTGAGACTTGACCTCTATTGTGCTTGTGGACTCTTCCTTCATTCTAGTATGCTTCATGTACGCATATATATACCTAACAATGGTTAGGATTAATGATGTGAATTACTTGCTATTATTGTTTGTTATAAATAGCGAGATTGTGACTCGACCGAGGTATGTGCCGGTCTAAACGCTACGTCGAGGTAGCTTAAATTTATATCGTAGTAACGCTTGCTACGCCATGCTTAGATAGCAAGAACTTGGGACATGGCCGAGGATGTTGCCGGCATGTCATGATAAATGTCTTGCCGAGGATTTTGCCGGATTTTGTATGATATTGGTACTTGATTTGTTCACGCGTCGGGTTGGGTAGTGCTGTCTATACGTAACCTTGGGTTGGACGACATGGGAGTAGGGATTGTACCCCCAAACTGTGGTCGGGTTAACCTTCGCCTTACGTTCAGCTAGCATAACCAACCTGGGTTACGGTGACTGTGAAATATTATCGTTATTAATATTTCTGTTATTATTTCTGTTATTGTTATTAATGTCGTGGATATTAATACTGTTAGAGGGACACTTGACAGGGGGTGTGGTGTCGCCTATACTATGAGATGTGTCACACTTGACAGGGGGTGTGGTGTGGACACTTGATCTTTGAGATGTGACACACTTGACAGGGGGTGTGGTGTGGTCACTTGATTTATTGAGATACGACGCACTTGACAGGGGGTGTGGTGCGATAGTAGACAGATTTGAGATGAGCCAACGACTACGGGTCGTTGGTCTACTTATTCATGATTGTGATAGTGACTTCGGGTCACGGTATATGGTTGATACTTAGTAGTGGTGTTGCTAGTCCATCGTAGGTCTAGGTTAGTCGGCACGGGAGTAGAGATTGGACCTCCAAACCGCCGCTGAGTTGACCTATGCCTTACGTTGGATGGGCATAATCCTTGAGACTTCTGATTACTACTTGTGTGTATGGAATGTGTTACATCTATTTGTGATTTCACTACTTTATTGTATGATTACTATAGTATGTTGTTGCTTATGATGCATGTAGCGACTTGTCCCGCAAGGGTACCTTAGCGGGCCTGTCGGTGATCTTACTGGGCTTCGGCTCATAACTTACTCTGCTACGTGCGCAGGTCCTTCATCCAGTCAGCAGCCCGGACGTTAGCGGTTCCCGAGGCTTCTGAGACTTCTGATTGAGGTGAGCCGACCACACAGACCGTGGTGGCATACCGCCGGAGTCACTTAGAGATAGGACTCAGATTTCTTTGATGTATATTCATACTTTATTGAGTCACTCTTAGAATGCTCCAATTCTTTTGTGGATATATTCTTTTGGACTTCACCCTTTTATATTTATATATCCATTTATGATCTTTTCACATTATTGTTCTTTTCCGCATCTTGTTTCATTGGTTCGCCTAGGCAAATATTGTTTAGGTGCCATCACGAGCCCTTGGAAATTGGGTCGTGACAGGCTGCACTAAGTCCTGCTTCTAAAATTAGTTCCAATGCATGCTTTCTTTGATGCATCACTATCCTTTTTTTTTATCTAGAAAATTCTATTCCAAGAAAGTATTTTAGCTCTCCTAGGTCCTTCATTTTGAATGCTTGCTGTAGTTCCTCCTTTGTCTCTTTGATCAGTTCTAGACTATCTCCAGTGACCAGCATATCATCCACATACACAAGAACCACTACTATGCCTCTGTTAGTTCTTTTTGTGAAAAGTGAGTGATCTGGTTGACTCTGACTAAACTGCATTTTCTTTAGTGCTTCATATAGCTTGGCATTCCACTGTCTTGGTGCGTGCGTGAGACCATACAAGGATTTGTGAGTCTGCATACTTCGTTCTCCCCGTGACTCTTAAATCCTTGAGGCATGTCCATATAAATTTTATCATATAAATCACCTTGAAGAAAGGCATTGTACATATCCATTTGATAAACATGCCAATTCTTTGAGGCTGCTAGAACAGTCCTAACTGTAACCATTTTTACTACAGGAGAGAAGGTCTCACTGTAATCAATCCCTTCTTTCTGACTGAACCCTTTTGCAACCAACCTAGCTTTAAACCTTTCAACCTCTCGAGATACTTTGTATTTGATCTTATATATCCACTTACAACCAATAGGTCTTTTTCCTGATGGTAAATTCACTACAGTCCAAGTTTGGTTTCTTCAAGTGTCTCAATTTCAACTCTCATAGCTTGCACCCATCTTGGATCCTTGACTGCTTCTGAGTAAGTAGTATGTTCTATTTCATTTGACTGAGATGCAATGTAGGCTTGATACCTTGGTGATAGCTAGTCATAAGAGTAATACTTATCCGTAGAATATAGTACTCCTTCATGAACTCCTAATGATACAAAATCTTTCATCCATACTGGTGGATTCTTTTCTCTTGATGATATTTTTCTTGGTCCTGGTTGAGGTTGATCTTGTGCTTGTTGATGTCCAACCTGCACTGGAATCTCAGCTTCAACATTCAATTCAGGTGCTACTGGCAAAATGGCTTGTTCTTGATCATTTTATTCATAAGGAGCTACTCCCCCTGTGTTGGTAGGTATTTGGAGATGTAAAAGAGCTTCATGTTGTCAGTGAAAGTAGAGTTATCATGGAACAATGGTTCAGTAATATTTTGTGACTTGAATGGAAATTTATCTTCTCTGAATTCAACATCCCTATTAACAAAGAAGGTCTTAGTGTTCAGGTCATATAGAACACAACCCTTTTGAATCTCAGAGTATCCTATATGTACTGCCATCCTAGTTCTGGAAGACCACTTGTCAGTTTCCTGAACTACCTTTGCATAGCACAGACACCATAGCACTTTGAGATGACTTAGAGAAGGCTTCTTTTGATACAGTTTCTCATAGGGTGAGACATTTTCTATCACTTGAGATGGTAACCTGTTTATTAAGTATACTGCAGCTAACACATAGTAGCTCCAAAACTTTATAGGAATGTATGCCTGAAACCTGATAGCTCTTGCGAGTTCTAGGATATGCCTATGCATTCTCTCAGCTACCCCATTCTTCTGAGGTGTGTAGGCACAAGTTCTTTGATGTACAATTCCTAACTTCTTGAACATCTCACTGCAACTAGTGTTCAGAAAATCTTCACTATTGTCTATTCTTATAACTTTGACATTATAATTGAACTGAGTATTAATATAAGTGAAGAATTGCTGTAGAATCACACACATATTAGATTTCAACTTTAACAGAAATAGCCATGTCATTCTTGTCATATCATCTACAATATTCAGATAGTATCTACTTTCATCAGCTGTTGTTACTTTATAAGGACCCCAGACATCTACATGGATTAGTTCAAAAGGAATTTTACTTCTAATGGAGGTATGTTGAAATGGAAACCTTGTCTGTTTTGCACCAGGACAAATAGAGCAATATCTACTACCTTATTGACAGTATCACTTTGAACATAAAACAACCTCCTAAGTACAGAAGAAGACACATGACCAAGTCTCTTGTGCCACAAGCTTATATCAGCATGATTTAGACTAGCTGTCAGACTAGTGACATTTACATCAATATCAGCATCACCCCTTAGCATGTAGAGCCCATTCTTGACCTTACCAATCTGGTTCACCTTTCCACTGGAGAGATCTTAGAAAATACAGAATGTGGGATAGAAGGTGACTGAGCAAACAAAACCTTTTGTTACTTCTGAGACTGGAAGCAAATTGTATTTGAACTGTGGTAGATGGAACACATTAGATAGATATTGCTGCCTGATATAGTACTGGTACCAGTATGAGTGCCATATAAAATGTCACCATTCGGAAAAAACACTTTCTTAGGATTAATAGGCTGTACTGAGCCTTGACCTAATAGACTAACATCTGAAACCATATGGTTTGTAGCACCAGTGTCTATTATCCATTCTTGAGGATTATTTGGTACTAATAGAGCACTGCTTATACCTGCTATATTCGCATTGGAGGTTGAAGCAGTTGCATTGTTATTTCCCAGTAGTTAAAGAATCTGAGCCTACTGTTCTTGAGTGAAAGTGCAGGGTCCCAACTGTTGTGAGAACTGAGTGAGTCGCCCTTGGCTGCTACCTTAGCCCTGCATTTCATTGCCATCTGATTTCACATTATAAGCAGTAGGTCTAGTTCTTCTTCTTCTTCTTTTCTCAAGGTCCAGCTTCCAACAGTCTTCCCTATTATGATTTATTAGCTTAAAATAGTCACAATATAGTCTTCTAGGCTGTTTCTTGGGGTTTTGATATCCACTAGCCTTAGAGTTCATAGCAGCTTGCTCAAGATCACCAATAACTGGTGCAGCACCCACTATACCTGTATGAGTTGTAACCTCTTTTTGACTTCCATCACTGAGTATCATTGCATAAGCCTGGTTCACTGTGGGCAAGGGACTCATTAACAGAATCTGACTCCTAGCTTGCAGATAGGATTCATTCAAGCCCATCAAGAACTGGTAGAGATTTTGTCTTTGCAGATACATCTTAAATTTCTTGGATTTTTTACAATCACAACCAGGTGTTGGAACTAATGCTTCAAACTCATCCCACATATCCTTCAGCTTTGTGAAATACACATCCACAGAATTGGTTCCTTGGGTTGAAGAACTTATTTCTTTATGCATATTAAAGGTTCTTGAATCGTTTATTTTGTCAAACCTTTCTTTCAGATCTTCCCACACCATTTGTGCACTAGATGCATAGACAATACCCCCCTAACAGACTTGATGCGATAGAGTTCATTAGCCAAGATAAAACTATTGGATTGCACATTTCCCATTGGGTCAAAGCTGTTTCAGGATAATCATCCTTCTTACAGGTACCATCCACTAAACCTAGCTTGTTTATACTCAACAGCGCGATCTTCAAGGATCTACTCTACAGAGAATAGTTTTCACTACCAGTTAATTGAACAGAAACAAAAGAAATACCACTAACATCATTGGAATGCAAGTAAAGAGGATAGTTATGATCTATAACCTGATTTTCTGCAGGTTGTGCCATTGTTGAAACTAAATTGTTCTTCAAGAATTCTAGAAGATGAGATTTGTGCGGAATAACTTGTCGCAACATCAATCAGTCCAGATTATATCTGAAATGCTCTGATACCATGATACTAATTGAACAAGAAGAAGTTCTTCATAGCTTGATTACTAAGTTGTGATTAATGGAGAAGATGAAGACGTGAGAGAAAGGATTAGGTTTAGAGAGAGAATATGAGTATAGAGTAAGAGGAAATCATGTTTTATTGAATTGTAAAAGCAAACCCCAATTGGGGTATTTATACAATTAATAGAGTAACTAATTCTTAACTACCTAGATTCCTTTAACCACTTCTTAACTAATATTCGGACTACTGAAAATGACTAAACTACCCCTGCATCATTAACTGGTTTAATCAGCTTGCTTAACAATTTGAAAAATTACTAAATGTTTTGCTTTCAGAATGTTAAATATTTTAAAACAATAATAAAATTGCCCAAAGGTCAAATATTTGTTTAGATCACAAAGATCCATGCAACTAACACTACATAACATTTGAAGTGAGAAGGCTAGAAGAGATATTGGGCCTCTTGGCACATTACATATTTGTTGATCAGGAACCCCATATTCCATAAATATTAGACTCACACAACAGTAGATGAGGGTGTGTATTAAATGATGGTTTTCTCACACGATGCATAAGGATCCATTCCAGATCAATCACAATAGTCGTTACCAATTTGACAATTTATCGATCATGTATATATTGTTGCTCCAACAATACTAGGTTTTCCTTCAATAGTCTAGTCTGATGGTTAACATGTTTTAACGATTTAGATTTCACTACACATCATTAATTATACTTGTAAATGTCTAGCAAGCTGATCTCTGTCGCCTGTCTATAAAACGAAACTTCAATAAACGTATGTAAAAATGGGATACATGTGGCCGAAAACTGCAAGAGCCAGAGCATGATATTTAGTTAATTAATGTTGATATGCTTGTAATGGAAAATGTAATACTTAATATATTGTACTTGACAATACTATACTATATGTTATTTTGATGCTGAATTTGATTATAATCATCAGGCGATTCAAGTAAAAGCATGAAATAATTTATTATCTGTCTAATACATATACTAGTATATGTTTTCGTTCTCTTTACTACTCTTCTGGTGAAGTGTTTAAAAGAGAGAAAAAAATCTTTTTAAATATGTCTAAATGCACATAACTTGAATGGTATGAAAACTAAGAAACTTGAATTTACAATTAACTGAGACTGCATTACAAATCACTTTTCACTATTTTGCTTTTATATTTTACATAAAAATTAGGAGTACTTCATTTCTCGATATAAAGAATGTTCAAAGAACCATGAGTAAAAAGAGAGGGTGGCGGAGGGAGGAAATATTGTTACTCTATTAATTTTCTATTGGTCTATGGCCAGAGGCAGATTTGTAGTCATAATTGTGGTTCATGTGAACTCATGGTCATTCGATAAAATTAGATATATTATGTATATATTTTTCAAAATACGTCCTACATGATGTTTGTGAACTCATGCTTTAAAAGCTTGAATAGTTGTCTTGGTGAAATATTGATTCACTTACCTTCGATATCAGGGATCAATTCTCGTAAAATGCATCTTTTTAATATTTTTTTCCTTCTATTACTTATATTAGTCTAGCCTATTTTTACTTTTTGCTTCAAAATATGAAAATTGTGGCAAAGGGAGATTTGCACTTGTAGTACTATAAATTTAAAAAACCCTTAACCACTAGGCTACCATAATTAGTTGTTTATATGTGGTTTAAATTTAATATATTACTCCCTCTGTCCCAATTTATGTGGCGGTGTTTGACTTGGTACAGAGTTTAAGAAATAGAAGTTGACTTTGGAAATGATCAAATTTATCTTTGAAAAAGTAAGAGAGAGAAGATTTGAGTAATAAAAAAGTTGTTAGTGGCTTTTAAAATAAGTAGGACCCAATATGGGTAAAGTAGAGATAGTGTATTAAATAGTTGACAAATAAGAAAATTTGACATTCTATTTGGAACGGACCAAAAAGAAAAGTGTGACACATAAATTGGGACAGATGAAATACCATATAAACTGCTATTTGGCATATATACGCAATTTAGATCACAAATCTTTTTGCGGGCCACCCCTAGGACAATATAGCTTCATCTCTGACAGTCGTAATCATCCTTTTGAAATCCTAAATCCACTTGTGTCCATGGCTAACACTTAAATTTAATCAACAAAAAATTGATAAAGCCAGGCTCACTGAGAAATTGAATTAACGTCATTCAAAGTAAATAACATATTTTGCTCCTTGCATGGCAAATTTAGTTCAAACTTAAGACTAAGGTATGCGCGATGTTTTAAACATCCAATTCAGCAAGAATGATATGGTACATCGTATATTGTTTAACAGTCTTCGACCTCATTTGTTTGCACTTAATGAGCCTCTGAATCTGAATGAGACAGATCTAAGTTCATTAAGTGTGTTTATTTTTTTAATTTTAAAAGGTCTTAATATCCCTTAATATCTCTTACCAAATAAGAGTTGTGGCCAAGTCTGTATGGCATACAGATCAATAGAATTTACGGCACTTTCCTAGAAAACGTTCATGAGAAAAAGGGAACCAACTCTCACACACTATCTTGTCCGTTTTCATTTGTTTTTTTCATTGACCTCTCTTTGGTCTCCCTTCCTTTTCCTTTCATTTAGTGCAAACTAAGTAAAATTCAAATAAGCAGAGAAACGATCTAATAATATTCAAAGAAATCCAAAGACTTCAAGTTTCCACTAGTAATCTAATTTTGAATGTTAAGCATTGGATCTTTTTTGGATATATATTAGACACTAATTTGATTGTTTTGCAGTTGTTTATTCATGTTTTCTTATACTTGTATATTTTTACTACAATAAATTACGAATTTATTTTTGTGACAACGATTGCGTTAGCTGATATATAATGTTATGTTATTCCTATTTCAGACGTTTTGACAATTTTATCAATATAATATTTATTTATATTTGATATTTAAATTTTTTATTAAATAATAATTTTACTTTTTTAACGACATTGTATTTAATAATCACTATTAATATAATATTTAATTATTATTTTATTTAATTTTAATATTATTATATTTAAATACATATAAATTACACTCATTCAGATGTTGAAAAAACAAACAGCCTTAATGATTTAGTATTCAAGTCCAAAGACAACATCTTAATATTCAGATCTGCATTCAGATTCAGGCCACTTAATCTTAATAAAAACAAATAGCCCCTTCATTTCTTTCATAAACTTCAAATGAAGCCACAAAAATGTAGTGGAGGGAGTATAAAATAGAGAACTTTAGGAAACTGTAAGTTCATATTCCACTTTCAACGGCTGCCACGATTAGAGATCCTCACATTGAAACCTCCAGCCATACAAGCAGTTAAAAGAGGGACAAAAACCGGCTTCTCTAAATTAACCGGTCTAATCTCAAACCTTCTCAGTACTGCAGCCAACACATACTTCATTTGAATAAAAGCCATTTCTTTTCCTAAACACGCCCTTGGACCTGCTTGAAACACTGGAAACCTATATGGATTTTCTATTTTCAGCTCACCATTTTCATCAAGCCATCTTTCTGGTCTAAATTCAAGTCTATCTTTTCCCCATATCTCTTCCATTCTACCCATTCCATATTGAAAATAAGTAACTCTATTCCCTTTATAAACTCGCGTTCCATCGGGCAAAATATCATCCTTTTCAGCATGTTTTGAGTCCCATGCCACTGGTGGATATAGCCTCATTGATTCACATAAACATGCTTGGGAAAACTTCATTTCTTTCAGTTGGTCATAGTCCATATCATGAGCATTGTTGTCATTCTTGATTGACATTATTTCATACAGTATTTCTTGTTCGATATTTCGATGCTTTGTGAGTTGCCAAAAAAGCCATGTTAAAGCTGAAGAAGTTGTATCTCTCCCTGCCATTAGAAAACTTATGACCATATCCCTTACCACATCATCCTCAAGATTCATCATTAATAATCTAGATAGAAGATCATGACCATCACTCTTATCACCATTTACATGGATCTTTCGTTTCTTGGTTGCTATAATCTCGTTTATACAATCATGAACGAGTTTTACGTTTTCTTTTAACTTTCTCTCAGACCCTAAATTCAGCAATTTCTTAATTTTCCAAACAAAATAAACAGGTGCCATACCACGCATCGCACAAGCAAGCGATGAGTTATCAAACGCCTCTGCGAGACGTGGCACGTGTGAGTTTTGGGAAAAATCCAAAAAATGTAAGTCGATACCAAGTGATACCTTACAAATAGTGTCAAATGCAAAACGTCTCAACACGTCTTGCAAGTCCAAAACTCTCTCACTTTCAGCAGCTGATTCCAACAAAGGGGTCAGCCTAGTCTCAACTTCTTCTTCAAGCGTCTTCACAACGAATTCTCTCAATGAGTTTGCACTAAACTCGTGGCTTGCCAATTTACGCTGCATGTTCCATAACTCACCATCCACGTTAAAAATCCCGACACCTAGAAAATCACCTAGAATATCGGTAAATGGCTTACCCTTTGGATAGTTAGTGAAATTTGTTTTAAGAATGTGTTCGACGTTATTTGCATTGGCTGTGATTATGGTACGAGGTCCACCAAAGCGGTGAACTAGAATTGTTTGTGTAGGTGAGTTAGATAGGAGATTAGTGTACCAATCTAATAGTCGATGACGGTTTTTATAGAAAGAAATGAGACAGCCAATGATGGGACAAGAGGAAGGGCCATAGATGTGAGGAAATTTTCTTGATTTGAAATGGAGTTTGATGGAGAAAGAGAAGAAAGAAACGGAAAGAAAACCTAAAGAAAAGAAAAGGAAGAGAGGAAAAAACATTTTGTGAGAAGAGAGACCCTTTTCTTCAATTGAACTGAAAATATTAAGAGGAGATTAGAGAGTGGCTGTATTTATATGTGAAGAAAGAAAATGACACGAGAAAGAGAAGTCTAAAAGAGACAAATTAGTGCATTAATAAACTTGTGTTGTTTGAAAAGGAAAAAAATGAAAGCAATTTCGTCACGTGATTCTTAAGTTGAAACTGAAAGTTGGCTGTGGCAGACGAGAATATTTATAGATTATACCAGTATACCACCGATAATGTGTTCCGACATGGTATGCTTCTAGTTTTCTGACATTTACACTAAATATATCAATGAATACACTCTCTGTGTTTTACATGTACTGATGTATATCTTTATTGTTGATCATGGTTTATAACGGAGTATTTTGCATTCTCTATCTCAATCTATCACTTTATAACAGTAAATTACTTTCTTGTGTAACAGAGTGTAAGTTGTCGTATCACTACAAAAGGATGTGATGTGGTAGATGGATCCCTCCACCTAACTGGAGTGTAGGAAATTTTTTGAAAAAGTGCTCCCTTAATAGATTACTCCTTATATAGGATGTTATTTCAAATTAGTCGAGTTAGTATATATCGATATTATATTTTATACCGATCAAAAAAATAAGTTTTTCTCTTCTATTTCTAATTAGATAAACATTACACAATCTTGGTGATACTTTATTTTAAGAATGTGAGATTGTTTATGGTAAGTCTAGACATAGATTCTTTGAATTTTTTGCAGTGATATTTACATACTTGGAAACTACGTAAAAATATATTATAAATAATATAGTAATACTTTAAAATTAAAAAAAAAAAATTGGATTAGAGTCGTCCATATGTGTCAACCCAAATCTCCAAATAATATTTAGAATAATTGTAGAATTCTTTTGGCTTAACAATGACATTATTTGTGGTTTAGGACACTTACTTTCATTATTTTAATTTTCTTGTAACAATTCTTTTAATTCATTTATCACTAATTAGAGATTATTACAATCTTACCAATATATCCTTCCATACTCTATTTAGCTAACTAATTAAATTCATTTTTTTTTTTTAAAAAAAAAAAAACTAAGACCTAAGCCCACGTTTTTCTTCTCGTTCGTCTGTGTATAAAAAAACTCATCAAGTTAAGTCAGTTCTAGAAACCCTTTATTTCCTGAAACTGAAGAAACTCTTCTTATTCAAAATGCACTATAAGTTCCAGAAATTATAGCAGAACGTGGTATGGTGTAAAATGTTGAACCCCCTTAAATCATGGCCACAGAAAGTAATTAATACATAAAATTTCAAAAATTAAGGAGATTCAAAGCTTTCTCTTCATAGACTTTTAAAAATAAACTAGCCTTTCTTGAAACAATAATTTGCAAACGTAACTGATAACAGAAGCAGAAACAGCCAAAATGGGTACCAACAGATTCTTGTTTAACAGCATGAGCATGTGACCACTCTTTGCTCTAACCGCAGCTTTGATAATTATTCTAAGCTGCAAAACAACAACTCACCAGGTCTAGATGCAACTGTTTCACTTGCGTATTTGTGAACTAAATGTATAACGAAGTAGCTTCGACATTTTCAATAAATCCTTCGTCTAGCATATCTATAGTTCCATTCGTTCTTCGGCTGGTTGAAAAGTTAACACCACCGTTCGTGGTACTATGGCCATGAATTCGATTAGCTCAACAAATTATTTAAATGAAAAAGAAATAAAAGGGCTAATTAGGAAATTTATTACTCCCTCCATTCCATAAAGATAGACATATTTCAGATTTCGAAAATCAGACGAGTTTTTCGTTGACTGCGATATTTTCATATATCTTTTAAATATTTTGAGTTATTATATAGTGTGATTTATAATACTTTTTATGTAGTTTTTAAATATATAAGTATTATTTTTAAAAATTTAAAGACACTATATCCAAATTCACGGTCAAAATTACAAGGTTTGACTCTCAAAATCTGAAATATGCCAATTTTTGTGAAACAAATGGAATATTTTTTATATCAAGAATAAAGGAGTTAAAAGAATTGGTGTATGAAAATCAAAATAAATTAAGGAATGTAAGCTCAATATTGTAAAGTACAAGGAATACCGCTGTACGTTAAGCTAAATCTGTGCTGAGGACCCTGAAATTGTTCCTAATATATATTGGGGAGAATTACAAATATATACAACCCTAACACTAAAATTACAAAACATACCAATACTATACCACTTTATAAAAAAATAACAATACTTTTTTTACATAATATATACAAAACTCATTTAAACATACAAATTAGGGTTTTACCCTCTTCCTTGCCCACTGCTGCGTCGCCACCAGTCACCGGCAGCCAGTCGCCGGCCGGCAGCGGCAGGTGGCCGGATTTGTATTTTTTTTTTATTTTTTTTCTTAGATCTACAAAATGAAACATACAGAGTATACACATATATACATATGAAACTTTATATAATTTATTGTTTCGAATTTACTCATAGTCAAACATACACAATATACAAAAATATACACAAACATACAAAAATATACAAAAAAACAACATACAAACTATTTTGTTACTTCATACATACACATACACAAGCATACGATAACATACACATTTATACAACAACATACACATACAAAAAAATGGAGATTAGACATCTATATACAAAAAATACAAAGACATACATTTTTATATACAAAATAATATATATATATATATATATATATATATATATATATATATATATATAATATACAACAAATACAAATATATACATACCACATACATATATATACACATAGAAAAAGGAAAAAAGAAAAGAAGAAAAAAAAAAAAAGAGGAGCAGATCGGAACCCACCCGAAAAAACCCATCAGAAACATAGATCGGGGCTGCCACTATTGTAGTGCAGCAGCGCTGCTTCAGCGGCGCCGCCGTGAGGAGCAGCGCGGCTGCACTACAGCCGCAGCAGCACCGAAAACGATGACCTTATGGGGTCACAGAAACAGCGGGAGGGACACCAACAGCGATGGGGGCTGCTGGTTGGCCACGAAGGAGAGGCTGACGGCGGCGGTTGGGGTGGGCAGATGGGTGGAGGAGAGGAGAAAAGGAGAGAGGAAGAAAGTAGGGTTTATGTTTGGGGGAAGTGGGAAATGAAAAGGATGGTATATAGGGTAATTTTTAAAAACTATTGTTATGTTTTGTAAATATAGTAAAAATGTTGGTATTTTTTATAATTTAGCTATTAGGGTAGTTATGTGGTGTAAATTTTTCTATATATTATGTCAAGTTATAGCTTTCACATTTATTTAAAAGGTTTACGTCAGAAGAAACCAATGGTCATTCCATTTCTTCAAAATTAAAGGAAATGAACGCCCTACTATTCGAGAAAAAATAAAATCCCTTCTTCTGGTGAAGAATTTTTATGGAAACTTCATGAGAAAAATGAAAGTTTCTTCCATAATAATCGAGACAATCTTCTGTAATTGGTGTGGTTCTTTTTTTTAAATATATAATTACACGCTATTGACTAGTGAAATAAATATAGTAGTTGGATTATGGAATTGTTTATTTTTAATAATTAAGGGAGCCAACTATTTTTGGAATAAATATTAGCGGAATTTTAATGTCAATATATAGTAGAAATTTTTAATAGTTAAATAATTTGTGTACACCCTCTTTCCCTATCGGAACAAATAGTGGCCATTTTCACATTTTGTTCATGCAAATTCTTGATGTTATAGATTGAAATGTTTACCATCTAAGAAACTTATATATGTGAAAGAAAATTATGACTTATAAATGAAAACCTAAACATTAAATTATTGCTTGTAATCATCAAATACCTTGACTCCGGTTCTTCTTGTCGACGACTAAAGGATTTCTTGGTTGGGTCATAAAAATCGGGTTTATTTGAATCTCCTTCTTTTTCTATTTTCTCCTAATCTACTTACTTTCTCGCTTAGATGATATTTCCACTTTTATCATAAGTATTGATATGTCGGTATTTTGTGCTTAATTGTAAGCCTTTTAGACTAGCTATTATCCTTTCAAGTGATGTTATTTTAAAGATTCTTATGTTCTTTATGTTTCAGGTTATTAAGAAAATTGATATACAAAGCCGAAGAAAATGTGAAAAAGAGCAAAAACAATTGTCCTTTGGCTACAAATTGAAGAACATGAAAATAAGGCAGTAATTGGATCGGCGCTTCGCCGAATCTGCAGCTCAAAAGGTCAGTCATCCACCGAAGGAGGGAAGAGCTCAAGTCAATCAGCAACTTGAAGGGCGGATCGCCGAAGAAAGTGTTGAAGGCAAGAGGCGACTCTGCAGAGTAAAGGGCGAACATGCCGCTGCTCACAGAAAGTCTGGATGATCAGCGAAGCCCAAGAGTCGTCTATAATCACAAGGGCGCCCTGCCGAACCTGCATCGGAATTCAGAGGAATGATCAGTAAAATAGGCCATCAGCGAGCCAGCAATTTATTAGCCGGAATGAAAGGTGGGCTGGCGTAAAACAGGGCAAAATGACAATTTTGTAAATAATAGACTAGTTTTCAAACCCATGCCTATATATAGGATGTTATGCCTCCGAGAAAGGAGAACCTTTTTCAGCTTAGAATATTACTTTTCATACTTTTGAATATTCTTGGAAGTTAAGGAAGGGTTCCAACTTGAATCTTATTATAAGAATTCTATTTCTTAATATATTCTTACATGATTCTTGTCATTTCATATTCTATTATGTGTGTGTTAGACCCTTAAACTCATACTAGGGGTTTATTCATGAAAACTTGATTATCTTAGCTTAAATCTTGTACTTAATCTTGTAAAATCAATGGGTTACATACTTTTAGTTCTCCATCGTACTTTCTTGACTATGATTTAAGGCACGACCGTACTTGAACCTAACCCTACTTGCTTTCATCACCCTAGTGGGGTTGAAGGTATAGGTTAATGGAAACTAGTGAGAATTTGGGTTATATTAGTTGCAGCCTCTAAAGGGGAAGACCTAAAAAGGTCATCCCCGCTCGGGTCTATGGACTAGGGTTTCTAGCACTTCATCATTGACCCTAACGGGCTTGATGAGGTAAATCCTCCCTATCCCGAGAGGGTTTTGAGGAATACATTAGAAGTCCGACCATTGATGTTATCCATTTGATTTGTGAGGTTAATACAAGTGTTTGACTATGAGAATCTAGTTGGAGTGGGTAAATCCTTAGCTCATTCTCATCGTTTACATCAACTATTATTATTAAGCTTGTTTTATGTTAGTTGTTATTTGTAGTTGTAGTTAAGATAATTCTACCTTTACTTATTAGGAATATACAGACAATTCATAGAACTTATCACTATTCATCCTAAGATTAATAGATTGCTTTGCTAGCTCCCTGTGGAAATCGACCCCGACTCTTATTGGGTACTATTATCTTTGACGACCGCCCCACACTCTTCGTGGAGAGTGGATTGAGTGTGGATCAAGTATTAATTAGGAAATTCTTTGGAGGTTGCAGTTATTTACTCCCCATTCTCATTTAGTTTTCGTGTTTACAAAAAATATAACATACTAGTTGTTTTAGGATAATTTTTTTTTAAGAAAATCAAGAATTACTTTTCAACAACTAACCTTAGTTTAATAAACGTAGAGAGAAATTGATATAATGAAAGTGCTTAGGCCTAAATTTGGCCATTTAGGTAAAACAATTGAATTTGTTAGAGGGTCACAAGCAATACAGTAAATATGCAGAAAAAGTAAATAAATATCGAGAGAAAAGTAATAAGCAAGAAAATAATAATCTTATTCCTTGAGAATAGCTGGATTCTGTATGAATCGCTTGATGTACAATACAATGAGAGGAGGAGTATTAATAGTAGAGATTTACCCAGTTCTAATTATGATAAAATACAAAGACTAATAAAGGCCATGGGCTAAACTCAAGGCGGTGGTATATACAAAAATCTTAGCTAGGAGACTGTGAAGCCTAAGGTGGTGAATGTATACCCTGCGTCCTATGCCTGCGCCGCCTGAACGGCCGTGGCTTAAGGAACGGGCGTGTATCCTCTGCGCCTGGTGACTTGTTGACTAAGTGTAATCTTGCTAGCTGGACTCGTATCCCCGTGATAGTAGGTAGCGTATTTTTCCCACACAGTTAGTCCCCCCACTTGCTGAGTGTTGTCGTAAGCAGTCAGGAAATGAAAGAGGTAAGAAAAAATGATGTGAAGAGATATCTCACTGACTCCTTGAAACTCGTAGTCTCTTTGACCGAGACTGACGCTTGATTTCTCCGAGAACCCTTTGTGTCTTTATTTGATTGGTCGATGTCGATTGCATGCACTTTTCCAAGAATATCTTTTTCTGCGCTGAATCGTTTCATATCTTCAGATCATAATTATGCTTGACTGTTTCACACTTCATCTTTATCTCATTCCGCCTATAAATAGGGTTTCATTCTTGCCTTTGATCCTAATCCAATATTCCTAGAATAATCCTTCGTCCAGAATGGATGGTGCATGAGAAAACTGTAAAGGAGAAATTTCGTACAGTCCTTCTCTTTTGCCTTTGTATCCATGATTAGATGAAAGGAGTCCCCGGAGTCATGAAGTTTGATCGGGATTGTAATGGTATTTTGGAACGTCTTTACTATGGCATGTGCACTGATTACGGTGCGCTCATCTTCTAATACAATGGTTGTTGTGATATTCCCCTTGTCATGTAGTGTTCCCCAGCAGAAGATTGCCAACCCAGCAAGTTTTCTGCATCTACTCATCTTTTGGTTGCATATGGACATAGTCTCGGAAGCAACTCCATTTGTACAAGGAGTGCATCTGCGACGGTATTCTCTTCTTCTCTAGGCAGTTGATGTTCAACAAAATTTAACTGGACTGTGGCATTCAGGGTGGCCTATAGCTCTGCTCTGTTCTGTGAATCGGAGGTTGCATCTGCTTCTAATCGTCTGGTGAATAGGGGGAACACCATGTTCCTGTGGCCACCGGGGGTTCCTCATTGGAGTCTCTCCAAGCGATTATAGATGAAATTCCCGGTCCGCGTTCTGCTTCCTCCACCGTTCCACTGAGGAATTCCTCTGTTTGACTAATTTTCTAACTCCCGTGGTGCAGCGTCACAGAGATGCTTCTGCTTGGAGTGTTATGTCGGTTATCTTTTCTTCTGAATGCCGAGGGAAACTTTGATGCAAGAGCTACAATCCAGATGAAGAGTCTCTGGCCGTTTAAATTCATAGGAATTTGCAATTTTTTGCCTTTTTAGTTTTTTTCTAGAACATTTATCGTAAACAATATTGTATTCAAAAGGAGTTGATTGTATATTATGAGCTTACGGGATGTTGATACTAATGAAATGGTTGTTCATTAATATTTTATGCGTAATTGCGTAGTTACTTGTAGTGTAGTAAAACAACATGTGTTTGGGTGTCTTTCTGGGCTAGTGTCTTTTAAAGACGGGCGTGTGCACTGTTGCGCGCTTCATTTGCATTAGTAATTGTTGGCTTATGTTGCGCATGTGTTAGACGGCTGTTTTGCGCCCCCAATGAGACGACTTTAGCTCGTGATATAAAACGGGGATAAATGTTGTTTCTTATTTACTCGAGTATTTTAAGACTTTCTGGAACTATGCAGGCGGGCGTCCCCACGGGCATATTAGTGCAATTTTGTTGAATTGACGATTTCAACTTACGAAGTAATGCTTGGTGGGTGAACTAGAAGTGATCTAACTTTAAGTGAATAGTTTACCCTATTTTTTTGTAGCAAAAAGTGAGTGTATTACTTCAACTTAAGTTGCATCGGAGCTATGAATAGATGGATTATAGTTGGATCTGATTGCAAAACTGAGTAAATAGAAATGTAGTTTTATTGATAAAGGGGCGTGAAGCCATTAAGAGAACAGAGGCGAGGGTGAGGGCTCGCATAAAGTAATAACAGAAAAGAGCGAGAAACAAAAAGGGAAAAATACAAATATCGAGTATATGGGTTCAGTTGGCCTTTCAAGAGTAGTAAAAGCCAAGAAACGTTCCAGTTATTTGGAAAAGTCATTGCCTTCATGTCTTCAAGAACATACATATATTTTCCCGCACCTGCCTCCTTTGTGCTCTGGTTCACATTGCGAAGGATGATCTCGTATGCTGAGGGAGCGTAGATTGGTCTGTGCATAGTAGTACTGTTCCACCTGTTTCTTCTAGGCCGCCAAACGTATGGCTGCTATTTCTCGGTGTTCATCCAGGACATCGATTGAGGCTGCTAAAGCCTCGTTATTCCATATCTCTTCGGCGAACAACCATCGTAGGCTGGATTCCCCTATCTCCACAGGCCTAATAGTATTTATCCCGTATATTTATGAAAATGGGGTTTCCCTGCAGCTGGCCTTGAACGTGGTGCGGTATACCCAGAGTACCCGTGATAATTCTTCCGGCCACTTTCATTTGACCTCCTTGAGTTGCTTCTTCAGGCTTTCCACTATTGTCTTGTGAGAAGACTCAGCTTGACCGTTGGCTACAAGATAGTAAGGCGTTGAGGTTATCCTTTTTATCTCCAACTCTTCTAAGAAGGCGGTGATCCTGTCTCCTGTGAACTGAGATCCATTGTCGCAAGTGATTTCTGCCGGGATGCCAATTGGCATATGATATTCTTCTAGATGAACGGTATCACCTCTTGTTCCCGGATTCGGGCGTAGGTGGCTACTTCAACCCATTTAGTAAAATAGTCTGTCATGATAAGCAAAAACTTGACTCCTCTGGGCGCCTTGGGCATTGGCCCTACGATGTCCATCCCCTATTGCATGAATGGCCATGGAGCTATTACTGAGTGCAGAAGCTCCGCTGGCTGATGAAGTATATGGGAGAATCTCTGATAGCTGTTGCATACTTGAAAAAACCTGCTCGCATCATCCTCCATTCAGGACCAGAAATAACCCACCCTTATTAATTTATGAGCTATGGATTATCCGCCGGAATGATTTCAGCACTACCTTTTTATGGATTTCTCTTAACACATAATCAACTTGGGATGACCCTAGGCATTTAGCCAAAGACCCACTGAAGAGTTCCTTTGTCCAAGTATTCGATGATCGGGTATCGCCAATCCCATACAAGTCCTGTGACGTTAACTTCTTGGCGCTTGACATCTGCATAGGTTAACTCAATAACAGTTCCTAGACTGTGTGCGTTCATATTTCAGGTGGCCGCTAGACTGGCTAGGGTATAAGCCTCCGTGTTTTCTTTCCTTGGGATCTGAGTAATCTTCTACTTTTGAAAATTTTTCAGACGCTTGTCCACCCTGGCTAAGTACTCTTGCATACGAGCGTCTTTGGCGGCCTAGGCGTCGGTTACCTGATTGACCACCAACTGAAACTCGCTAAAGAGAATGATCTCCTTGTTTCTTAATATGTAGGCTAATTCAAGTGCTTAGATTACGGTTCATATTCTGCTTTATTGTTTATAATTGGATGGCAGCTGACAGCCTTTGAAAATATGTTCTTGGTTGGGAATTTGATCACGAGATCGAGACAGGCCCCTTGACTTTTGAGGCTCCATCGGTGTGGATCACCCATTCCCTGGGGGTAACACCTTGCATCATCTTACACTCAATTTAGGCCTTCGGAATTATATCGGTACTGAATTCAGCGACAAAATCTGCGAGGACTTGTGACTTAATGGCTGTCCGCAGCTGATAAATGATATCTCATTCTCCTAGCTCTATGGCCCATTTTGCTAGCCTCCCCAAAAGCTCAGGTTTTTGAAAGACAGTCCGTAGAGGGAAAGAAGATACTACAATAATCGTATGACTCTGAAAATACGGCTGCAGCTTCCTTATTTCCGAGCGACAACTTTTCAAGATGTTGATAACGAGGTTTAACGTCCAGGAGAGATTTGTTAATGTAGTATACTGGAGATTGTTGCCCCTTCTCATCTCGTACTAATACAGCGTTGACTGTGACTTCAGACACCACGAGGTATAACGGTAATGGTTCTCCCTCGTGTGGCTTGGTTAGAAATGAGGGATTTGCATGATATTGTTTCAACTCTCAGAGCACTTTGTTATTGATGTTTGGCATTTTATGCCTATATTTCCTTAATATTTCCTCACGTTTGAGTATTTTATTCGCCTGTTTTCTAGTTAATGATTGTGATTTTGCACTGATATTGTGTCGTATGTGTGTAGGTTGTTATGAAGTGCAATTGGAGCTTTAAAGAGTATGATCGAGCAAGAAAAGGTTGGATTTTTATTGAGGATTGGATCGAGCACACGAAGGCATGACACGACGCGAGCTGCAGACGAAGAAAAGAAGAAAATAGCCTGGCGCGTTGGGTGGCGTGCCGCGCCAGGGAAAGCGCCCAGCATTCTGGCGCATTTTGGAGCGCGGAGCGGGGCTATTGCGTGCGAGATTCGACGGGTTCTGCCTAGTTGAGCGCGTTCCGAGGCGCGGGGCGCCAGTTATAGCGCCCCTGGAGCGGGTTTTGAAGTCCTATTTCGTCTAGGCTTAGGGTAACTAATTGCTAGGCTTTTGTAAACATTATAAATACCCTTCTACTTAGTTTTTGATGAGAGTTCAGACTTTGGAGCAACTTGAGAGCACCATACTTCATTGAACAAGGGTTTAATTCCTATTTTTTCATCTATTTAATCATTTACATTATTATTTCATCAATTCATTGCCTTGTGACTATGAGTATGCGTGGCTAAATCTTACGTTCTAGGGTTAGAGTATTTCATGAAAGTTGATGTTTGAAGATTGATTTCCACTAATTGAATCCCATAACGGGTTACTTATTCTTTCTTGATTTCACTTGTGTAATTATTAGAGCTCGATAATTATGCATTATCTTTTGTTTTTAGATTGAACTCGAAAGAGGGAATTTATGAACACAATAAGAAAGAGTAAGGCTAGATTGTGAACCCGGGTATCGGGGAACCAATTTGTGAGTAGGATAGACATATACTTGCTCGCCTAGCTTAACTAATTACAGAATTCGTTAATGCGTGCGCGTGATTCAACCCATAGACATAAAGGGATTGGAATAGCCTGCATAGACCGTGAAGAATCGAAAGGTTTTCACGGGTATATTTAATCTGTTAGTTAGTAATCCGGGAATTGAGAAGTGGAATCAATTGAAAAACTCAATAGGATTGTTCGTAACTCTGACCCTGGACCGTCTCCTTAATATTGTTTACAACCAACGTTTGCTCCATTTTCCATCATTTTAGTTATTGCTCTTAGTTAGTAAAAACTCTCACTATTGGAAAAGACCCCTGGATAGTAGTTAGAAATTGTTTGTTAAGCGTGAGTCTGAGTAGTCCTCGTGGGAATGATACTTGACTTATCACTTTATTACTTGTCGACCACGTATACTTGCGTGTGCGTTGGGAGCAACAAGTTTTTGGCGCCGTTGCCGGGGACTAATTATTGACTGATTTCTTTTTGAACGATTACTTATTATCTATTCAGGTTTAATTTTTGTTTAGTTTCTTGTGCTGTTTCAGGCAACAGGTTTTTGCATGCAAAGGAATAGAAGGGACGAACCACTCGCACCTTTTGATCCCAAGCCTGAAAGGACATTGAGAAGGGTAAGAAGAGAAGCGAGAGATCGAGAAGCACTAGGAATTGTACTTGCTTCCTTACCCATTGAAATGGCAGAAGAACGAGCAGTAGCAGTGCGAGATGTTGCTCTTCCCAGCCTGGGGGAGTAGCGTCTAGTATTGTGAAGCCCGCTATCACCGGGCACTTTGAGATTAAGCCCGGCATGATTCAATTGCTGCATGTGACTGGGAAATATGCTGGATTACTTCATGAAGATCCGCAGCAACACATTCAGAATTTCCTGGAGATCAGTGACACTTATACACTATCGGGAGTTCCTACTGATTATGTTCGCTTGACGTTGTTCCTGTTTTCACTGATTGGGGCAGCAAGGAAGTGGTTAAAGGCTGAAAAGCCTGGGTCTATCACTACTTGGGAGGATTTGGCTAAGAAGTTCTTGGCTAAATTTTATCCATCTGCCAAGACAGCCCAGCTGAGGAGTGAAATTATGTCCTTCAAACAGATAGAAGGAGAATCTTTGTATTCAGCCTGGGAGCGATTTGAAGCTCTATTGAGAGATTGTCCACACCACAACCAATCCAATGAGGTTATTGCACATACTTTTGTTGAGGGGTTGAATGCACATACTAAGATCGTTGTAGATGCTGCTACAGGAGGCCAAGTACTGGCCTTAAATTTTGACCAAATCTATGATTTAATTGACAAGTTTTCGCAGAGCAATCCTGATTGGCGGGGAGTTGGTAGAGCTACTGCACAGAAATCTGCTGGGGTACTTCAATTAGATGCAGTTTCAGAGCTGAGGGCGAAAATGGATGCTATTTCCAATCAAATCAGCAAGCTAGCTCTGCCGCAGACTCAACAACCAGCAGCTCCAGTGCAACAACTTCATGTCTTTTGTGAGGTTTGTGGAGAGGATCATGCCACTGGCGTCTGTCTATCTAATCCAGAGTCAGTGTATTATGTGGGTAATCAGAACAGGTCACAGGGTCAGAATCACAATCAATATGGTAATAGCTATAACACTAATTGGCGTAATCACCCTAATTTTTCTTGAAGGGATAATCGTGAGCAGCTACAAGGCAATGAGAGACCCTATAATAATCCTCAAAATGCACCACAGCAGGGGTCACAGTCGCAGACTCAGCCACAACAGTCTAATTCAGTTGAGGATATGCTTAGAAAAATTCTTGCAGGGCAGCAAAAACTCATGGATGATTCAGCAGCTCAGGCACAGACAATAAAAGATTTGAGCAATGCTCAGAAAGATCTTGAGAGACGAATGGGGCAGCTAGCTGGAGCACAGAATAATAGACCTCGGGGTGCTTTGCCAAGTGATACAGAGAAAAATCCTAAGGAATTTGTGCAAGCAGTTACTTTGAGGAATGGAAGAGCTCTAGAAGAAGTTCCCCCAAAGCCAAGGAAGCCTGTTGGTGAGTTAGAGCCTAATGCTGATAGAGATGTGGAGAAAGAAGCTGAGAATGTGATAGAAAAGCAGCCCGAGCCTGCTATTGTGAGACCACCACCACCTTTCCCTCAGAGACTTCAGAAGCAGAAAGTTGATGCAGCATGCAAGAAATTTTTGGAGATCTTGAGTCAGATTCAGGTAAATATTCCTTTGGTGGAGCTTTTGCGGGATGTTCTCAAATATGCTAAATACATCAAGGATATTGTTGCTAACAAGAGAAGACTGACTGAGTTCGAGACAGTTGCACTCACTGAGGAGTGTGGTTCTAGAGTTAGAAGCAAGCTTCCTCAGAAATTGAAGGATCCTGGCAGTTTTACTATTCCCTTGAAAATTGGGAGCATGAGGTTGGATGAGCTTTGTGTGATTTGGGTGCTAGTGTGAATTTAATGCCTTCATCAGTTTTCAGGAAGCTAGGTGTAGGTGAACCACGACCAACTACTGTGACTCTGCAACTGGCTGATAGATCTTTGACATGCCCCGAGGGGATTATTGAGGATGTGCCTGTACAAGTGGGTCATTTTATATTGCATGTTGACTTCATTATTCTTGACTATGAGGCTGATCCTGAGGTTCCTCTCATATTGGGAAGAGGATTTTTGGCTACTGCTGATGCTGTCATTAGAGTTAGAGCTGGAAAGATGATTATGAAGGTGAATGGTGAAGAAGCTGTATACAATGTGTTCAGAGCTACCCCGCTTCCTTCCCATTATGAAGAGTTGTCCATGGTAAAAGTGGTAGATGATGAGTTGACTGCTGATGGGAGGTCATTCTTGGCCTCTAATGTTGACTCTCTGGAGAGGGCACTCTTATGTGATGATGATGATGATATCCTGAAGGATGATGACATTGAAGAATATGTGGAGATGCTTAATATGCAGAGTAAATTCATCCCAGGATTGAAGAAATTTGAGGAGCTTGATAGACCGTTGACCTTAACTCCTGCTAAACCGTCTATTGAGAAGGCTCCTACTCTTGAACTCAAACCTTTACCTGCGCATTTGCATTATGCTTATTTAGGTGAGGGTAATACCTTGCCCGTGATCCTTTCTTCTTTGTTGTCTGATGTGCAGGTTGAAAAGGTGTTGAGAGTGCTGCGAGAGCGCAAGAGAGCTATTGGCTGGACTATTGCTGATATTAGAGGGATTAGTCCTTCTTTCTGCATGCACAAAATTCTTTTGGAAGAAGGCCACAAGCCATCTATAGAGCAGCAGAGGAGATTAAATCCAATTATGAAGGAGGTGGTGAAGAAAGAAATCATCAAGTGGCTGGATGCTGGCATTATTTTTCCTATCTCTGACAGCAAGTGGGTTAGTCCAGTGCAATGTGTTCCAAAGAAGGGGGCATGACAGTAGTGAAGAATGAGCACAACGAATTGATTCCTACAAGAACAGTCACAGGGTGGCGAATTTGCATTGATTATAGGAAGCTGAACAAGGCCACCAGGAAAGACCACTTCCCACTTCCCTTTATTGATCAAATGCTGGATAGACTTGCTGGGCACGAGTATTATTGTTTCTTGGATGGGTATTCGGGCTACAATCAGATTGTGATAGCTCCTGAAGATCAAGAGAAGACTACATTTACTTGTCCATATGGCACCTATGCATTTAGGAGGATGCCGTTTGGGTTGTGTAATGCCCCGGAGACTTTTCAGCGGTGCATGATGGCTATTTTCACCGACATGGTGGAAAATTTTGTGGAGGTGTTCATGGATGATTTCTCAGTGGTTGGTGATTCCTTTGATGACTGCTTGAAAAATTTAGATGTTGTGCTGAGCCGTTGTGAAGAAACAAACTTGGTGCTGAATTGGGAAAAATATCACTTTATGGTTCAAGAAGGCATAGTACTTGGGCACATGGTGTCAAAGCAAGGGATTGAGGTTGATAAAGCGAAGATTGAGGCTATTGAGAAATTACCACCACCTATCTCTGTTAAGGGGGTGCGTAGTTTCTTGGGACATGCAGGTTTCTATAGGCGTTTCATAAAGGAATTCTCCAAAATTTCTAATCCTATGTGCAAGTTGTTGGAGAAAGATGTGATATTTGAGTTTAATGATGCTTGTCTCAAGGCATTTGAAGAGTTGAAGAAAATGTTGGAGCCTGCACCAATCATTATTGCTCCTGACTGGTCTTTGCCATTTGAATTGATGTGTGATGCGAGTGATAACGCTATTGGGGCTGTTCTAGGCCAAAGAATTGGAAGAATCTTTCACTCCATCTATAATGCCAGCAAGACTCTTGATGCGGCCCAATCCAATTATACCACCACTGAGAAGGAGTTGCTAGCCGTAGTATATGCTTTCGATAAATTCAGATCTTATTTGGTTGGCAGTCGTGTTGTTGTTTACACTGATCATGCCGCAATCCGGTATTTGTTTGAGGAGAAGGATTCCAAGCCGAGACTAATTCGATGGGTTCTCCTATTGCAAGAGTTTGATGTTGAAATTCGAGATCGCAAGGGGACTGAGAATCAAGTAGCTGATCATTTGTCAAGGCTGGAGAATAGAGATCATGTAGATGAAGGGCCTGAGATTAAAGAGGTATTCCCTAATGAGCAGCTTTTTGCTTTAGCTGCAGCCGAGGTGCCATGGTATGCTGATATGGTGAACTTAATTGTGAGTAATGTGTATCCTCCTGGGGCTACAGCTGAGCAAAGGCGCAAACTCCTTCATGAGAGCAGATTTTATGTATGGTGGATGAGCCTTATTTGTACAAGATAGGCCCTGACCAATTAGCTAGGAGATGTGTTAGCTTGGATAAGCTTGAAGTTTTGACTTATGATTAAGGAACGGATTCAAAGGACCTATTCCTTTGAATCACTGCAGCTAAATAGATAATTCATGCAAAATCATTTAAGCTGAGATATTATTAATTATCCTAAGACTGACGTTTATCTTGATAATTATGCAGGTCTAAACGGATATGAAAAGATTGCATAAATAAAGGATAAAGGATAGAAGATCCGAATACTAAAGAGAAGAATCCAATTAGGACTCAAACTCATGGGAGCTTTGGAGTTCTAATTGCTCAAGACTTCTTGGCTGCTGGAGCTATAAAACTTGGAGCATATCAGCCATTGAAGTACGCACAAATACAGAGAGAAAAGAGCTATATCATTGTTGAGTCGAAATTGTATTTGTGTAGTCATTAAGCTACAGGGAACTAAGTGAAGAACCTGTTCCTTAGATTGAGTCTTGTCAAAGTTCAGTCTTAGTTCATCTGTAGTAGGGTATATCAAATTGTACTATTTGCTTTCATAGAAGCACTGTAAGAGTACGTGCCATTCAAGTCTTGTTACTTGGAGGAACTTCACTGATCGTGAAAAAGATCACTAAAGGATTAGAGTTAGTCCTAGGTTAGTAAGAAGGTAGTCTTGTAACCAAGTGGGTCTTTTACATAGTGAAGTTGAAATCCTACTTGAGAAGTAGGTCGTGATTTTTTTATCCCGAGTCAAGGGGTTTTTCCACGCTAATATTTGGTGTTCATTTACTTACAGTTTGAATTCCACACATAACATAGTAAAGGAACACATCTTAGGGAACTGGTCCTCAAAACAGTAAAGTAGTGTATATTGGGAAATAACAATTGGTATCAGAGCGGGTTATCCTTGAAGAGGCTAACACCTTAGGATTAGAATGAGTGCACCACAAGAAAACTCCGAGGGTCAGTCCACTGTTAGGCCACCATTGTTCAATGATGTTGTAGGTAAGGAAATCTGGGATGCATTGCAGGTTGCTCATGATGGAACCAATCAGGTTAAAAGATCTAGAAGAACTGGTCCTTATAGCCAGAAATGTCCAAAGATTCCTGAATAAGAAGGGATCTAGAAGACAAGATAGATCTTCTAACTGAAATAGGGAGGAGAATGCTTCAAATGTGGAAGCATGGAGCACTACATTAGCAAATGCCCAGTCATGGAAGAAGAATGGAGGAAAAAGTATGTTGAAAAGAGAAAGGCTAAGGAACAGTTCCGAAAGAAGAATGGAACTCCCAAAGCAATGGTTGCTGGCCGGCAAGATAGCGAAGATGAGCAGTCTGATGATGATCTGGATGATGAGCTGGCTCTAATTGCTCTTGAAGATTCAGATGATAAAGAAGATGCAGAGGTATTTGTTTCTAAACTTAGACAAGATGTGAAAAGCATGCCTAGAGAGAAATTAATCAAAGTATTTCACACTGTGCTAAATGAGTTTAAATCTCTAAGGGATGGCAATCATCAACTGCATGATGAAATTGACAGTTTAGGAGCAGAATACAAAGAGGCAGCAATTAAAACTGACTTTCTGAAAAGAAAGATTAGCATGCTTGAAGAACAGGTCCTCACACTTGAATCAACTGTTCAGGAATTAGAAAATGTTAAAACAGTTGAAAAGGGTAAAGGTATTGCTAATTCTCATCAGATCATTGCTGAAGAGAAACTGAAAGTCACAGTTGATGAATTGTGCAAAAAAGATGAGAAGATAAGATCTTTGGAAGAAGACTTGGTTAAAACAAAATGGAGCTAGGAAAAACTGTAAAATGGAACAAGTCTTCTAAAGCACTAGAATGGTTATAGGAAAATCATAGCAGTAACAGGAAGGGTATTGGATTCATGAAAGCACAGTTTTCATCCAAATGGGATCCAAAGAGTAAGTACTTATCACTTCCTGAAAACTGGCTATGCACTCATTGTGGGAACACTGGCCACCGGAAAGAAAATTGCAAATCTTTAAAAATGGCCGCACAGAGGAACAGGTCCTATAAACCAGTTCAAAATTATGTGAGAAAGAAAACTGTTCACACAAAGAAACCATTACCATTCTGGACTATGAGAGATTTAATTCACCCTTTTGTTAAAGGAAAGGGACCCAAACTAGTTTGGGTTCCTAAAATTAACCCCTAGTTTTCTTTTTGCAGGCTGGAGTGAAAGTAAGGAGCCATAAAATGGTACATGAACAGTGGTTGCTCAAAGCACGTGACAGGACACAAGGAACTGTTCCATTCACTCTCAGCCTTCCAAGGAGAAAGTGTTTCCTTCGGTAATGGTAAGAAAGGGGAAATCATTGGCATTGGAAAGGTAGGTAGGTCTGATTCACATAGTATAGACAATGTGTTTCTAGTAGATGGGCTGAAGCATTGCTTATTAAGTATATCTCAATTGTGTGACAAAGGTAATAATGTTAATTTCTCATCTACTGGATGCACTGTGACTAACCAAACTTCTGGAGAGATTATTTTGCAGGGAAATAGGCATGGAAACATCTACAAAGTAGACTTGCTGACACTATCTGATGGAAGCTTAAGTTGCTTAAGTGTGGTGCAAAATGATCCCCTCCTATGGCATAAAAGACTAGGACATGCTAGTCTTTCACAATTGAACAAACTTGTGTCCAAGGATATGGTGATAGGTCTTCCCAACATCAATTTTAATGATGAAAAAGTATGTGAAGCATGTGCCAGGGGGAAGCAGGTAAAATCCTCCTTCAAACTGAAGAAACAAGTAAGTACCACTAAACCTTTGGAACTGGTCCATATGGATTTATGTGGTCCAATGAGAACAATGAGTCGTGGAGGTAAGAAGTATGTTATGGTATTGGTAGATGATTACTCTAGATTTATATGGACTATATTTCTTGCATCTAAAGAAGAAGCATTTAATGCATTTTCAATTTTTGCTAAGAAAGCTCAAAGAACTCTAGATAGTCATATTGTTTCCATTAGGTCAGATCATGGAACTGAATTTGAAAATCATATGTTTTTCAATTTTTATAATGAAAATGGCATTAATCATAATTTTTCTTCACCTAGAACTCCACAACAAAATGGTGTAGTGGAAAGGAAAAATAGGACTCTAGAGGAAATGGCAAGGACTATGTTAATATCTTGAAATCTTCCACAAAACTTTTGGGCTGAGGCTATTAATACTGCATGCTACATAATGAATAGATGTATGACAAGGCCATTAATAGAAAAGACTCCATATGAGCTGCTTAAAGGAAGAAACCAAATATCTCTCATCTTAAGGCTTTTGGTTTCAAATATTTTATACACAACAATGGGAAAGATGCCTTAGGAAAATTTGACCCTAGAAGTGATGAGGGGATCTTTGTTGGTTATTCTTCAAATAGTAAATCTTATAGAGTTTTTAACAAGAAAATATTGAAAATTGAAGAAAGCATGCATGATAAATTTGATGAAACTGACAATCTCACTCAAGAATAGGTACAGGAGGATGAAGAGATTGGAACGCTAAAACTTAATGAAGTTTATCCACAAATGCAGACTCTGGATGTGAGAAGTGAACTGCAAGGAAATGTTCTTCAGGACAGAACTGAGAAGAATGGCACAGAAACAGGGGGAACAAATGTTGGTTCCACCTCACAAACTGGTAGTGCTACTCTCTTAGGAACTGTTCCTCAGCAAGGGACTTCTGACAATGGATTGATACTCAAGCCTTACAAGTATCAAGGGTCACATCATTTGGATCAAATAATCTCAGATAAGACTGCTTGGATTCAAACTAGATCAGCAGTAAAAAATCACAATATGTGTACCTTTTAGTGCTTTCCTATCTCTTGTTGAACCCAAAAATGTGAAAGAAGCACTGAAGGATGCAGATTGGATCAATGCTATGTAGGAGGAATTAAATCAATTCCAGAGAAGTCAAGTTTGGCATCTGGAACCCAAGCCAAGGAACAGGTCCATAATTGGAACAAAATGGATTTTTAGAAACAAACTCGATGAGGATGGCATGGTAACAAGAAATAAGGCCAGGCTAGTTGTTCAGGGATATAGTCAAGAGGAGGGCATCGACTATGATGAGTCTTTTGCTCCAGTTTCAAGATTGGAAGCAATAAGAATTCTCATAGCCTTTGCTACATACATGGAATTTACTCTACATCAAATGGATGTGAGGAGTGCATTTCTAAATGGTTACTTGAAAGAAGAAGTGTATGTTAAGCAACCTCCAGGATTTGAAAATGAACAGTTCCCTGAACATGTGTACAAGTTGGACAAGGCCTTGTATGGACTCAAGCAGGCACCAAGAGCATGGTATGAAAGGCTATCAAAATTTCTACTTCAGCATGGATATAAAAGAGGTAAAATTGATAGCACATTGTTTTTGAAAGAAAAAAGTAAGCATCTCTTAATTGTTCAAATTTATGTAGATGATATAATCTTTGGTGCTACTTGTGAAAATTTAAGTAAGGAATTTGCAAACTTGATGGGGAGGGAGTTTGAGATGAGCATGATGGGTGAACTCAATTTCTTTTTGAGTTTTGATATTTGGCCACAAAACGTGTATTTTAGTATTAGATTCTTCACATTTTGGGTGTCTTGGTGGACGGTTTATCATTAATATTAGTGTTTTGTGCTTATATTGGATGTTTGAATGTGTAGGAATCAAGTGGTATGAAAAAGTGTTAAAGTTTGATGATTTGGAGCAAAAAAATGAAGTTAATTTACAGCGTTGTAAGGTGCCAAGGCCGTGGATTAGCCATGAAAGGAATTTGAAGACGAAATGTCACGGCCCAGCCATCGTAAAGCCATGATTCAGCCATGAAGTTGAAAGTAGAATTTCGCAAGTGCATGGCCCAGGCATCGTAAGGCCATGATCCAGTCGTGAGGCAAATTTTCTGGCGAAAAGTGGCGAGGGGCAAACTTGTCCAATAGTTTGACACGAGATTTAAAAGGAATTCTAACCTATTTTCATGAGGATACACATTGGAGAAGAGGCAAAAAAGGAGGCTAGAGCTTTGGGAGACTTGAAGAACACGAGTTTTTCTAAATTCTTCCTTACTTTTTGTAATTTATTCATTCATGAATTATTTTGATATGACTATCATGAACATGAGTGGCTAATTCACCCATTCTAGGGTTGATTGAACCACTCCAATACTTATGTGCTATGAATATTGGTTTTGATGAATGAAACTTGATTATTCTTCCTATCTAAGTGTTGATGTTTTGATTGCTATTAATTGGAAGAGCTCCCAATTGATTGTTCCCATTATTCTTGTGTGTCTAGGGATAGATTCATAGGTTTGGGTTCAACACTTAGCAATATTTCAATCTAAAATCAAGGTATTACTTAGGTTGTCAATAAGGTGATTTGTGACCATTGATCCTGATTGTGAACTAAACTTGTAGTCCTAGTTATCTTCATTAATTAATTGGAAAATTAGTTAGTGAAAGTTACAGTTATTACACGGAAGTGAATAGTTGTGAATTTGGAGCAAGTGTTCAATAGGAAGAACCAAGTTGAATTCGTTAAATCATTATTCTAATACATAGGTAGGAGTTGGGTAGATCAATCCTAGGCTTTACATTCTTGAATCAATTTTATTCTCTATTAATTGTTGTTTACTATATCATTAATTTTTATTACTTAGTTGTTACTACACAATCAACCTTAAATCAACCACCCTTAGAAGTTAGTTGATAGGTAAATTAGTTAGAACAACAACTAGATTTCGAGTGTTCCTTGTGGGATTCGACCTCGGGACTTTAAGTATCGAGCTATATTTGCTGCGACCGCTTAGCCCCTTTTATAGGGCGTAGTTGGGCGTGATCAAATTTTGGCGTCGTTGCCGGGGACACGGTGTTATTTTAGTTGTTAAAATAACTAGTTTTATTTCTCAATTGACTTCACTTTTGTCATCTTGAGTTAACTCTTTGGAATTTGTGTGTTTCAGGTGTATGCGTAAAACAAGATCTCAGTCTGCAGAGTTGAAACCGTTTGACCCAGAGATTGAGAGGATATTCCACGCCTTAAAAAGGGCGAATACTGTTGGCAATACACTTCGGAAATCAGAAACCAAAGATATTGAGATGGCTGAAGATTTGGCACTTAATGCTTTTGCTCAGCCTGTGGCTGGAAACTTGGCTTCTGCTATTCGGCTTCCGGAATTTGAAGCTGAAAGTTTTTACATCACCCAAACTATGGTCAGTTTGTTGTCCAATGCTGGACTTTTTGCGGGTAAATTGACTGATGATCCTCAAAAGCATTTGAAAAAGTTCATGAGGGTGTGTGAAACTCAGAAGCATGCTCGAGTTCCGGCTGAGGTCGTGCGATTGATGTTATTCCCGTTTTCTTTGACGGATGATGCTAGTGACTGGTTTGATTCTTTGCCAGTCAATTCTATCACTTCGTGGGATGAGTTGGTGATCAAGTTCATGAAGAAATTTTTCCCACCAAACAAAACTGCGAAGTTGGTTGATGAAATACTCATGTTCAGGCAGACTCCGCTCGAGACTCTGCCAGAAGCTTGGGAGAGGTTCAAGAGCTGCTTGCGAAAGTGTCCCCATCATGGAATTCCAGATCAGATGTTGGGACAAAGAATTTACATGGGCATGAGTGATCAAATCAAGGGCAATTTAGATGCAGCTGCTGGAGGAGCATTCTTGAGTAAAACATTTACTGAAGCAAAAGCTCTCCTCGATACCATGGCTCTAAATTCAGGCTGGTTGACTAGAGATACATCTGCTGGTTCAGGCCCAAAGGTTTTAGCTGCTTGAATTGATAATGGGGTTGAAGAGAAAATGTCAAGGCTGCAGACTACAATGGATGTGGCTTTGAAACAATTTAATGAAAACATGCTGAAACCCGTTAACCAAGTGGACACACCTGATCCTGGTAATTTTGCTGACTCTGATTTATTGGGTTATACTGAAGATGCCAATTTTCTGAATTATGGGCAGAGGCAGCAATACAATTAGCAGGCCCCAGTTAGACAGGTACAACAACCAGCTCCATACAACACTGTCAGACAGCAAGGACAACAAGTTCCTTACTAGAGACAAGCAGCTTATAATAACCAGCAGGCAGTATTACCTACGCAGCAAGCTAATGATATAGCTGACATTAAGAGTATGGTGCAGTCCATGGTGGGAGTACACAAGAAGCTGCAAGATCAAGTTACAGCCCATGACACTGCCATTAAGGGAATAGAGACACAGTTGGGACAACTAGCCATTGCTTTGAACAATAGACCTCAGGGTACCTTGCCAGGAGACACAAAGGTAAATCCAAAGGACGCAAATCCTAACCAAGTAATGGCAGTCAGCTTGAGGAATGGTAGAGATTTAGACAAAGAGCAAGAATTGGCTAAGGAAGAGGTGCCCAGTGTGCCAAAAGCTAACCCTGTGGATGTTCCAGCTGAAGTTGGTGACAAGGATGAAGCTGAAAAAGAGATTACACCTGACCCTGTGATTAAGCCAACTGAAAAGGTAAATGAAGAGGTAAGTATAAAGCGTAAGACCCCACCTCCCCCTTACCCCCAAAGGCTCGTAAAACAGCAAAAAGAGAACCAGTACAAGAAATTCATTGATATGCTTAAACAATTACATGTTAACATTCCTTTACTTGAAGCAATTAGAGATTTACCTGGTTATGCTAAAATGCTGAAAGATCTTTTGTCTAGAAAGTTTGATTTTCAGGATTTGGCTACGGTCACTCTGACTCACACTTGCAGTGCTGTGGTGACTAAGCCTGTGGCGCAAAAGCTGGCAGACCCAGGTAGTTTTACTATACCTTGCGCGATTGGTAAGCACATTTTTGCTAGAGCCTTACTTGATTTAGGAGCTAGTATAAATTTGATGCCTCTATCTATCTATAAAAAGCTTGGTATTGGCAGAGCTAGACCCACCTCTATGAGTCTTCAGCTAGCTGATAGGAGTGTTAAGAGACCTGCCGGGATTTTAGATGATGTTCTAGTGCAAGTAGATAAATTTGTGTTCCCTGCAGACTTTGTAATTCTTGATTGTGCAGTTGATGAGGATACCCCCATAATTTTAGGGAGGCCTTTCCTTGCTACAGGGAAGGCTATTATAGATTGTGAGGCCGGTGAGATGAAGATGAGGTTAAATGACGAGGAGGTGACCTTTAGTGTTCAAAAATCTATGAGGAGACCTAGTGAATTTGCTAATTGTTCCATGGCTAATGTCTTAGAGGTAGACGAATTTGAGGATGATGAGTCTTACTATCGTACTGACCCACTAGAAGCTTCTATTATGAATATGGGCATCCCTGATGGCGAGGAATGGGATGAGACTATATTGGCCTTAGAAGGGCGCGGGTTTTGGCATAGAGAACCACGATTTGAGTCACTTGATTTGGTTAATAGGATAGCGCCACCCGCAAAACCATCTATAGAGGAGCCCCTTCAGTTGGAGCTCAAACCATTGCCCGAGCACCTAAAATATGTTTTCCTGGGACCTAACTCTACTTTGCCTGTTATTATCTCATCTAGTTTGTCAGGTATGCAGGTAGAAAGGTTAATGCAGGTTTTGAAAGAGTGCAAGCAGGCAATTGGATGGACTATTGCTGACATCAAGGGAATAAGCCCAGCTTTTTGCATGCACAAGATCCTGTTGGAGGAGGGTGCTAAACCTACAATAGAATATCAAAGAAGGCTAGTTCCGAACATGAAAGAGGTAGTCAAGAAGGAAATAATAAAGTGGTTGTATGCAGGTATTATCTTTGCAATTTCTGATAGTCAATGGGTAAGTCCAGTCCAGTGTGTGCCAAAGAAAGGTGGAATGACTGTGGTTAAAAATGAGAACAATGATCTAATCCCCACTAGAACTGTAACTGGCTGGCGAATTTGTATGGATTATAGGAAGTTGAATAAAGCTACTAGGAAAGATCACTTCCCCCTTCCCTTTATTGATCAGATGCTTGACAGATTGGCAGGGAGGTCCCATTTTTGCTTTTTAGATGGTTACTCGGGGTATAACCAAATTCACATTGCCCCTGAGGACCAAGAGAAAACTACCTTCACATGTCCCTATGGCACCTTTGCTTTTCGAAGGATGCCCTTTGGTCTATGTAATGTGCCTGCCACCTTCCAAAGGTGTATGATGGCTATCTTTACGGACATGGTAGAGGATATTATGGAAGTATTTATGGATGACTTCTCTGTGGTAGGTAACTCTTTTGATGGATGTCTGACTAATCTTGAGAGAGTGTTGAAAAGGAGTATTGAAACTAATCTTGTGCTTAACTGGGAGAAGTGTCATTTTATGGTACAAGAGGGGATAGTCTTAGGGCACCAAGTGTCAAGTAGAGGGATTGAGGTTGATAAAGCCAAAGTAGAGGTAATTAAGGAGTTGCCTGAACCCACCTCGGTGAGAGCGATTCATAGCTTTTTAGGCCATGCTGGTTTCTATAGGAGGTTTATTAAGGACTTCTCTAAAATTTCTTATCCCTTGTGTAAATTGCTTGAAAAGGATCACCCCTTTGTTTTTTCTGATGAGTGCAGGTTAGCTTTCAAGGAGCTAAAGGAGAGGTTGGTGTCAGCACCGATCATTGTAGCACCTAATTGGGAGGACCACTTTGAGTTGATGTGTGACGCAAGTGACTATGCTGTGGGTGCCGTGCTTGGGCAAAGAAAAGATAAAATAATGCACCCAGTCTACTATGCCAGTCGCACACTGAATGGAGCACAATTGAATTACACCACTAATGAGAAGGAGATGCTAGCTGTAGTATTCGCCTTTGACAAGTTCCGTTCTTACCTACTTGGTTCGAAGGTGGTGGTGTATACAGACCATGGTGCAATCCGGTACTTGGTGGAGAAAATGGACTCTAAGCCCCATTTGATACGGTGGGCATTGTTTCTACAAGAGTTTGATCTGGAGATCCGTGATCGTAAAGGTACTGAGAACCAAGTTGCAGACCATTTGTCTAGACTTGAAGGAGCTGAGAAGCGAGTTGAGGAAGGTGAGATTTGGGAAAACTTTCCCGATGAACAATTGTTGGCTACTACAGTAGAAGAAATTCCATGGTACGCTGATATTGCAAATTATCTGGTAAGTGAAATAATTCCTCATGATTTTGACTCGGCGAAAAAGAAAAGGTTCTTGTATGAATGTAGATCTTATTTTTAGGATGAACCTTATTTGTTTAAGATATGTGTTGATAATAGGATCCGGAGATGTGTCCCCGAGATAGAGCAATCTTTCATTTTGCAGGCATGTCATTCTTCACCTTATGGAGGACATTTTGGAGGGACCCGGACAGCTGCTAAGGTATTGGAAGCGGGCTTCTTTTGGCCTACCTTGTTCAAGGACGCTAACATTTGGGTCCGGGCTTGTGATGAGTGCCAGAGGACTGGCAATATCTCTCGTCGTCATGAGATGCCTATGAAACCAATCTTGGAGGTTGAGGTATTTGACGTGTGGGGGATAGATTTCATGGGTCCATTTGTTAGCTCCTATGGGAACAAGTACATACTGGTAGCAGTAGACTACGTCTCCAAGTGGGTCGAGGCTGTTGCTCTCCCCACTAATGATGCTAAGGGAGTTACTCAGTTCCTTAAAAGGAACATCTTCTCTAGATTTGGTACTCCTCGGGCTATCATTAGTGATGGAGGAAGTCATTTTTGCAACCAAGTGTTCAAGAGGTTACTGGAAAAGTATGGTGTTCATCATAAAGTTACCACACCCTACCACCCGCAGACCAGCGGGCAAGTTGAGGTCTCAAATAGGGAGATTAAAAGTGTGCTTCAAAAGACTGTAAATGCTACCAGAACTGATTGGGCAAGGAAGCTGGATGACACCTTATGGGCTTATAGGACTGCTTACAAGACACCTATAGGGATGACTCCCTAAAAGATGGTGTTCGGGAAGACATGTCACTTGCCTGTAGAGTTAGAGCATAGAGCTTTGTGGGCTCTTAGGAGGGTAAATTTGAATTATGACTCTGCAGCTTCTGACAGGATCAACGAGCTGCATGAACTTGAGGAGAGACGCTTTAACGCTTATGAGAGTGCGAGACTGTACAAGGAGAGGATGAAAAACTTGCATGACAAGAGGATAATAGATAGGAGCTTTGAACCGGGTGAACAGGTATTGCTTTATAATTCTAGACTTCGTTTGTTCCCTGGTAAGCTTAAGTCGAAGTGGTCTGGACCATTTAAGGTTGTGCAAGTGGCACCTCATGGAACTGTGGAAGTAAAGACCGAGGATGGTTCAATACGATTTAAGGTAAATGGGGAAAGGTTGAAAAGTTACTATGGAATGGATGAAGAGGTCAAGGTGATCTCTGTCTGGTATTTTTACGAGTGATTGAAGCTTGCATAATGTCGTGCCACGACTTTAAATAAGGCGCTGTTTGGGAGGCAACTCAAAATTTTACCGCTTTCTATTTAGTTTTAATTTAAAGTTAAAAATAAAAAAACAATAATAATAAATACGAAAAAAAATGAGTTAGATTTTAGCACATTTAATGTATTAATATTTGTTTTTGGAGGTGTTTTGCAGGTTGGAAGATAATTTGAAGAATAAGGAATTGATGGTTTTTCAGGTGCAATGAAGAAAAAAAAACTCATGGCCCAGGCATAGCCTTATGATGGTATGGCCATTAGGAGTAAACATTTCAGTTGAGAAAAAGGCAAAGAAAAAAATTTACAGCGTGGTAAGCCTAAAAATCGATGGGTATAGCGATGGGTAAGTTTATTTCAAATTTCTCTCTAAGGGAAAAGAATTTGGGACATAGCCCAGGCATGGCTTTACGATGGGTTAGCCATGAGGAGTAGAAAATTTCAGCTGAGTAAGAAAAAAAGAAAAAAAATTCAGCGTTGTAAGCCTAAAAATCGATGGGTAAAACGATGCCTCCAGTAAGTTTGGGTCAAAATATTTTCTAACTCCTAACATAGTCACTCTACATTGCACACACACTAGTAAACAGAGCAAAACAAAAAAAAAAACCAAACGTTCAAATAAAAACCCATCCCCTTACCCCTGCGATCCCCGACGCCCCCAACACCGGTTCCCCCTCCCCCACCGCAGCTCCGGCGGCTCTGCTCTCGCCGGCGACGCCAGGTAAGGCCATCTCTCTTTTCTCTCTTCGTCTCTCGTTTCTCTCTCCTAAATTCTCCATCCCCTTACCCCGCGACTGTATCCCCTGCCCCCTTACCCTGCGACTGAAATTCCCCATCCCCTCCACCCCGCGTCTGTAACCCATCCCTACTACCCCGTCGCACCACCCCCTCTGAATTTCTAGGGTTCTGCGTGACCCTATATTGCTATCAATCACTGATTTTGTTTTTATGCTTTGTGATTCTATTTGGCTAAGTGGTTTGTTCGACTTTTGAGTCCGATGCGCTAATGTTTTGATCAATATTGCGTAAGTGACTGAGCTAATTTTGTTTTCTCTATGGGGTTGCGGGCTGAATTGTAAGCAATTGAAATCTCCTTATGAGTTGCTATGCTGAATCGCTTCCGTTAGGGCAGGGGAGGTTGTGTATTGTAGGTGTTGGCTTAGCTTGATATTAGTGTGTGTATATTCGCTCGTTCGTACTTGCGAGCAACTTGCTTTCTGGCATTGCACATAGGTAGTTTACATATTCTATAGATTGCTGCATCATTTGTTCATCGCGGTGGTTTGACTGAACGACACAATGCCTGACTGAATTCTATGGTGGAATATGAGTTGCGATACACTTTTCTGGACTGAATATGTTTCCTTGACGCTTACAAGTTGAGCCAAATGATGCTTCAGATTATCTATGAAGTGTTAGTTCAGTTATATGCCTTAGATTGGGTAATTCGTTGCGCTAAATGCTTGGTAGTTCGTACTTTGATTCTTAAATGAGTGCAATTCAGCCTGTAGCGTCAATTTCTGTTCATACCCTCCCTGTTGGTTATTGTGATTTTTTTTTTTTTTACAATTAGGCTTTGCGCTTTTGGTGAATAGATGGTTTGCATTGAACAGGTTGGAGTGTAGTTCTTGTTTGGGAGTTTTCTAATTGCAGGGAAGTCAGATTACCTGCACGCTAGTGTTCTAAGTTTTGTTCTTCACTCTCTCTGAAGTTGCCACTTTGTATTGTCGTAACGCTGCCTCTGTAGTTAGTTAAGCTCGACACGTATTCTCTATCTGTTTAGTGGCTGAATAGTGCAACTTCTGAGGTGTATTGTTTATTGTTAGTAGAATAATGCAGTGGCTTAGGAGATTTTTGGTTGCTTTTCGAATGTTAAGCGAGGAAGTCTGAATACCCGCAAGCTGATTTCATAACTATACTAGTGTGTCCAATGTTGTCTGCACTTAGTTTGCTTGCTTTTGTGGCCGTTCTTAGGTTGTATTTCACGAGTTGCTATATAACTCTTGGCTTACTACGCTACCATGGTGTTATTGCAGGTTTAGGTACAAATGGCAAAGACTACGCAGACAACCAAAGCAGGACAAAAATCCATTGCACCTCCTGCTAAACGTGCAGCCCCGTCTAGTAGCAAAAAGAAAGGGAAGCAACCTGTTTCACCTGAGGTCGAGCCAGAGCTACCTCTTGCTGAGATCCCCCGCCATGAACTAGAACTTGTTGATGAAGAAGCAAGGGCTTGGTACAAAAAGTTTCGTCCTAAGCCTTACATTCCAGAAAAAGCAATTAAAGTTGACGCTTGCCAAGCCAAACACCCTGAAATCTTGGAAGCTATACAGGCTAGGAAGTGGGACAAGTTGTTAAAAGCAACCGGGAAGGCCAACATGACCATGATTCAAGAATTTTATGCAAATTAGAACCCGGCAACTAAAGGTCACCTAGTCTGGATTCGGGGTGTGATTGTTGACATATCCCCTGCTGCTTTGTGTGACTATCTGGGGGTCGACAACCATCCCAAGGAGCCGTTTGAGACGTTTGTGCTACGACGTAACTATGAGGACATTCGCATGGAACTATATGGAGGAAATAAGCTAGCTAAGTGGAAAGCGTCTACTCTGAGGAGGCATAACTGGTTACCTAAACGATTCTTCGTGAAGACCGCAAAGGTTTGGCATCTCTTTCTCACTACAAGGTTGATGCCTTGCACTCACTTGTCTGATGTGACCCGAGAGCGGGTATGTCTTCTATATTTTCTGATGAAAGGTGAACCTATTAATGTTGCTGAGATTATGCTTGGGGAAATGCAACGAACCCGTCTCAAGACTCATAGGAGGTTGTTCTTTGCGAACACATTGACCAAATATCTGTATGCTAAAGGTGTGTCGAGTATGATGGGGATCACATGGAGAGAGCTTCTTTTACTAAATTTGACATCACTAATGTCAAGATCCAGGAGGATGCGAAGACCTTTAAGGTGCCTACTGCTGATAAGGATGCGCTGATGGTTCGCCTGCTAGCTCGTACCCATATGATGCAAGAGAAGTGTTGCAAGGCCTTGAACATAGATGTCAAGGATTGTTTTGAGAAGTACCCGATGTCAGGGCTGGAAAAGGTGCTTTTGGGGCATGAGTTTGGTAATGAGGTGCACCCTTCTGACGATGAGAACACTGATGCTGAGCCTCCACAGACGTTGGACCTTGCTGATGATTCAGATGATGACTCTGACTATCTGCCAGAGGAGCGGCCCGATCCCTCAGAGTCTAGTGAGGACGATCTATCTGACTTTACTGTGAATGATGATGATGTTGGAGCAGACGCAGAGGATGAGTCTGACAGAGACGCTGACATGGATGAGACCGGCACTACTGATGGTGTCGATGATGAGCTGGAGGCTTGACAGGGAGTCTTCTCACCCCCTTGTTTTTATATTTCTTTATTTGAGCATTGAGGACAATGCACAGTCTTGAGTGTGGGGTGGGAGTATATTTTTGGATGATTGTATATATATGCTACTGATTTAGTTTGTTTGTTTGCTTTTAGTCACTTGACTACTTTTTATTTGTTTCCTGCTTTCCATTTTTGAGGTCTGTAATATCCCGAATATTAATGGCCTGTAATAGATTAGTATTTTTAATATTCAGCAGTTCATTATAGCTTAGTTAATTTCTAGCATATCAATAATCTCTTTGGGTTTTCTTAGCCTTGGTTCTTTCCCATTGAGTTATTTTTGCTGAACCAGGCATTGTGTAGGTTAGATTAAAATAATAATAATAATAATAATAACAATAATAATAATAATAATAAAAAAAAAAAAAAAAGAAAGAGTTCAGAAGGAGGAAAAAGGGAAAGGAGGCAGAAAAAGAGAGAAGGGAGAGCTTTGAAAGACAACCTTTAGCTAGAACCACCTACATATTTTTGAACTTCCTTTTTAAGTTCATAATTAGGTATTGCGAGGTGAAATTGAAACGATCCTTGAATTCCATGTACAGTGTGTGGTGAGCTTACTTCTTTTTCTACTTCTCATTGTTTCATGTTAAGTCTAGAACTTGCCCTGCTTGTTGTTTGAGGCGAAATCCTAGGTAGTCTTGATCTTAAGAATGAAAGTAGGCCTTCTTTGGCCCGCCAGTTTCCAAATTAGCCTACCTAATGAATATATTCTGTTGAGTCCTCAATTTGAGCTGATTGACCTTTTCTTTGGCAACTTGAAATACAAGCCTTACCTATTTTTCTATTTACCTCTGTTGTTACCCATCTTCCCCTTAACTACTTTAGGTTGTGTGTTTGGAAAGATTGTTGGGTTATTAATAAGAGTTGTTGTGTATTTGGGAGGAAAGTTGCTAAAGAATGAAGGAATGAAATACTTGATATTCTCTTCGTAAAAAAAAATGAAATGAAGGATGGGGGCAATGTTCCTATGCTCGGATAAGGGTGATAAAAGCCTCGAGTATGAACACGCCAAAGGCACCCTAGTGAGGATGATGTACCACATTGAACTCCTAGGGCCCCAATCATTCAAGTGTTGTGAAAATTAAAAAAAAAAGAAAAAAAAAGAAAGAAGAGGATGAGTTGATGAATAATTGAGGAGAAAAGGGAAAATCAGTAGTAAGTGATGTTTAAAGTGTTGAGGGGAAGAATTAGTCACTATATACCCAAAAGTGTACCACACCTTACCCCAAGCCAACATTACAAGCTATTGAAAAGCCCTACTCGACTTTTGATTGAGAATCCTACATTAGTGGATAACGACAAAATGGGCAAGCCTATGGTACTTTTCTATGAGACATGAGAAGATTCTTTGTGAGTGTGAAAGTGATATTTGATATGCCACAGAGTTTCTTGAAATCATATATTGTGTGTTTGGTGGCATCTTCTTGTTGTGAGGTACATTGGAATTTAAGAGGTCTATAGGTTTCTACTTTCAATACTTGATTATGACCAAAAGAAAGGGGGTTTGAATTTCATGGGTGAGTCCGGTTAAGTTGTCGGTCATGAGTTTTTATCTGATCTTGATGTCTTGCCTGCTTTCTATGTATTCTTCTTCTTTGCTCGAGGACTAGCAAACTCTTAAGTGTGGGGTGGTGATATTTGGCCACAAAACGTGTATTTTAGTATTAGATTCTTCACATTTTGGGTGTCTTGGTGGACGGTTTATCATTAATATTAGTGTTTTGTGCTTATATTGGATGTTTGAATGTGTAGGAATCAAGTGGTATGAAAAAGTGTTAAAGTTTGATGATTTGGAGCAAAAAAATGAAGTTAATTTACAGCGTTGTAAGGTGCCAAGGCCGTGGATTAGCCATGAAAGGAATTTGAAGACGAAATCTCACGGCCCAGCCATCGTAAAACCATGATTCAGCCATGAAGTTGAAAGCAGAATTTCGCAAGTGCATGGCCCAGGCATCGTAAGGCCATGATCCAGCCGTGAGGCAAATTTTCTGGCGAAAAGTGGCGAGGGGCAAACTTGTCCACAAGTTTGACACGAGATTTAAAAGGAATTCTAACCTATTTTCATGAGGATACACATTGGAGAAGAGGCAAAAAAGGAGGCTAGAGCTTTGGGAGACTTGAAGAACACGAGTTTTTCTAAATTCTTCCCTACTTTTTGTAATTTATTCATTCATGAATTATTTTGATATGACTATCATGAACATGAGTGGCTAATTCACCCATTCTAGGGTTGATCGAACCACTCCAATACTTATGTGCTATGAATATTGGTTTTGATGAATGAAACTTGATTATTCTTCCTATCTAACTGTTGATGTTTTGATTGCTATTAATTGGAAGAGCTCCCAATTGATTGTTCCCATTATTCTTGTGTGTCTAGGGATAGATTCATAGGTTTGGGTTCAACACTTAGCAATATTTCAATCTAAAATCAAGGTATTACTTAGGTTGTCAATAAGGTGATTTGTGACCATTGATCCTGATTGTGAACTAAACTTGTAGTCCTAGTTATCTTCATTAATTAATTAAAAAATTAGTTAGTGAAAGTTACAGTTATTACACGGAAGTGAATAGTTGTGAATTTGGAGCAAGTGTTCAATAGGAAGAACCAAGTTGAATTCGTTAAATCATTATTCTAATACATAGGTAGGAGTTGGGTAGATCAATCCTAGGCTTTACATTCTTGAATCAATTTTATTCTCTATTAATTGTTGTTTACTATATTATTAATTTTTATTACTTAGTTGTTACTACACAATCAACCTTAAATCAAACACCCTTAGAAGTTAGTTGATAGGTAAATTAGTTAGAACAACAACTAGATTTCGAGTGTTCCCTGTGGGATTCGACCTCGGGACTTTAAGTACCGAGCTATATTTGCTGCGACCGCTTAGCCCCTTTTATAGGGCGTAGTAGGGCGTGATCAGGTTTACAAATTAAGCAAACCTCAAATGGAACTATGATCCATCAACAAAATTATGTTAAGGAATTACTTAAAAGATTTGATATGGATAATGCTAAGGAAATTGACACACCTATTGCCACTGCTACAAAATTGGATCTTGATGAACATGGAATATCAGTTGATAAAAAATTGTATAGAGGTATGATTGGTTCTCTACTTTATATAACTGCTAGTAGACCTGATATTGTGTTCAGTGTTGGTTTGTATGCTAGGTTTCAATCAGATCCTAAGGAATCTCATTTGAAAGCTGTTAAGAGAATATTGAGGTATCTGAAAGGAACAGGTCCCTTAGGACTTTGGTATCCAGAAGGTGGTAGTTTTAATCCTGTTGGATATACTGATGTTGTCTATGTAGGTTCCTTGTTGATAGAAAAAGTACCTCAGGTATGGCACATTTTCTTGGTGAGTGTTTAGTTTCATGGGGAACCAAGAAACAAAATTCAGTGGCACTTTCCACTGCAAAGGCTGAGTATGTGGTAGCTGCCTCAGGTTTTTCACAATTGTTGTGAATTAAGCAGCAATTACAAGATTTTGGTGTTGATGTAGGAACTGTTCCTATCTATTGTGATAACACTAGTGCAATTAACATACAAAGAATCTTGTGCATCACAAAAGAACTAAACACATTGACATAAAACACTATTTCTTGAGGGATCATGATGAGAAGGGTTTAATTACCATAGCCTTTTTTTCCTACTAAAAAATAAATTGGTGATATTTTCACTAAGGCTTTAGGTAGAGATCATTTTGAAAGGGACAGGTTAGAATTAGGGATGATTAAATTCACTAAGTCTACTCAGCTTTACATCATACATTGGCTAGAAAATTTGGCTTAAAAATGAATTTTATTAAAGTCAATTTGAAGTTTTCAACTCAGTTTTATACTTAAATGTATACGCTATGTCATGATTTCTGCTTAAGTTTACTAAATTTTAATGAAGTTACCCTTATGTTCTTAGAATTTCAGATTATGCAATTTGATTGAAATTGGGTAAGGAACTGTTCCCTGTTACATTCTCAGGTATGTACTACTTTATTATTCAGAAACTATTAGAGTTTGAAGAACACAGGTAAGTAGACAAGTTTAAATCCCACTCAAACTCTATTTCTCTGAAATCGTCTCATCAAGGAACTGTTCCACACTCCATCTTCTGCTTGAACTCTTAATCCTAATGGCTCTATTTTGAAACGTTCAAGAAACTTAATCAGTCTGGAACTCTATTTAATCAAGGAATCTGAAAGGTAATTCATTTTACCCTTCATCTCCATCACTATCATTTACTTCTATATAATATTTTAAGCTCCAATCTCATATTCTCATTCAAGAAAGAGTGATACATTATCTTCTAAATCGAAAAACTGCAATGTCTCTCTCATTTGAAAACACTTCATCCATGCCTACCAATGAACAAACACCAGTTACAAAGTCTACGTCACCCATGCAAATAAATTCATCACATCCAGAACATCAAAACCCTCAAAACCCTGACTCTGAAATTCAGGGGGAAGGATCAGGTCCATCTGTTGCTGAGACACTGGAACATATGGATAATTTGTCTAGGGCCATGATCCTGTATGAATTCAAGGAAAACTACGCTGAACCTTTGAAATGTTGTTGATGATAAGGGTGAAGAAGTAGAAGGTTTAGGTTTGTCTGTACCAAAAAATGAGGGAGAAAAGGAAACTGTGAATTGTTTAGAGGCTCCCATACATGAGTCTCCTGGGTCTCCAGAGGCTGCTTCTAGAGCACCCATGGATGATATAGATATGTTGGATGTCAATGAGGAAATTAGTGATAGTGATAGGCCTATTATTTAATTAATCAATGTTAGAGCAATGGAGAGTAAATTGGCAAACAGGGGCCTGTTGATCCTAAAGAACTTGCTGAAATAAATGCTAAGCTTAAAAGGATCAGTGATAGCTATAAACTTGCATTTAAGAAGAAAAGCCAAAGGGAAAGTTCTGCTAAGGGTATAGGAACTGTTGCTTTTACCCAAACTCCTACTAGTAGGGTGGAGAACCAGAAGTTCTGTGAAAGTTGCTGATGAGATAATGTCTAAAGCTCTTGAGAGAAGCGGGAAAGATAAATAGAAACAGGTTCCTAAGCCTGTTTTTCCAGTTGAGAACTTTAGTAGATGATAGTAGTGATTCTAAAGAAGGTGAAGCTGAAAGTGAAAATAAAGGTGATGCAACTGAACAAACTATACACACTGATTTTGACAAAAGAAAATTATTGAAAGGCAGTGTGCTTGCTGATGTGGAAGAAGAGAGAATGGTCTGGTTGTTGCAAAAATTAAGAGTTGGAGGAAGAAAGGGTATTCTCGAAGGCTGAGGCTGCTAAGGCAAAAGAAACAAATGAAGGGATGCTCAGTAAAATGTTTGAGTTGCTGCAGGAAAAATTTCAGGGACCTGGTCCTTTCACCCCCTTGATACCCAAAACCAAAAGCCATATTTTGTCCAGTGGGATTTAGATTAGTTCTAGTCTCCTAACCTTCTTATCTTTAGTTTTTGACTAGTTTAGCAGTACTTGCTTAGTTTGTTTCCCCTGGTTGAAAATCTTTTTACTTATGATGTCATATCTTCGATGGCTAATATCATTTCAATGCAGTTGCTTTTTGTTGGATTATGTTTGCATTTTGAGTTGCCTAAACGACTATGAGTTGATTATTTTTATTGCTTATGCAACCTTTTCAATGATGCCAAAAGGGGGAAGAGTAAGTATGATTTTGCTTGTGATATTTATAACCTGTTTAAGAACCAGATCCTTAATGATGAAATTGATTTGTGCTAATGTGGCTTTTAAGTTGTAAATCGTGGTTCAGGACATTAAGGATATGAAGCGAAGTCTATGAGTTTGTCATCATCAAAAAGGGGGAAAATGTTAGCTTGGATAAGCTTGGAGTTTTGACTTATGATTAACAAACGGATTCTAAGGACCTGTTCCTTTGAATCACTGCAGCTAAATAGATAATTCATGCAAAATCATTTAAGCTGAGATATTATTAATTATCCTAAGACTGACGTTTATCTTGATAATTATGCAGGTCTAAACGGATATGAAAAGATTGCATAAATAAAGGATAAAGGATAGAAGATCCGAATACTAAATAGAAGAATCCAATTAGGACTCAAACTCATGGGAGCTTTGGAGTTCTAATTTCTCAAGACTTCTTGGCTGCTGAAGCTATAAAATGTGGAGCATATCAGCCATTGAAGTACGCACAAATACAGAGAGAACAGAGCTATATCATTGTTGAGTCGAAATTGTATTTGCGTAGTCATTAAGCTACAGGGAACTAAGTGAAGAACCTGTTCTTTAGATTGAGTCTTGTCAAAGTTCAGTCTTAGTTCATCTGTAGTAGGGTATATCAAATTGTACTATTTGCTTTCATAGAAGCACTGTAAGAGTACGTGTCATTCAAGTCTTGTTACTTGGAGGAACTTCACTGATTGTGAAAAAAATCACTAAAGGATTAGAGTTAGTCCTAGGTTAGTAAGAAGGTAGTCTTGTAACCAAATGGGTTTTTTACATAGTGAAGTTGAAATCCTACTTGAGAAGTAGGTCGTGGTTTTTTTATCCCGAGTCAAGGGATTTTTCCACGCTAATATTTGGTGTTTATTTACTTACAGTTTGAATTCCACACATAACATAGTAAAGGAACACATCGTAGGGAACTGGTCCTCAAAACAGTAAAGTGGTGTATATTGGGAAATAACAAGATGCATTTCAAGGGAAGAAGTTGAACCGATTCTACAGAGCTGTCATTCCTCTCCTTATGGTGGCCATCTTGGTGGAGATCGAACAGCTGCAAAGGTACTTCAGTCTGGTTTCTTTTGGCCTACTTTATTTAAAGATGCTCATGCTTTGATTAAGTAGTGTGATCGTTGCCAAAGAACGGGTACTATTTCTAGGCGTCACGAGATTCCTTTGAACAATATCCTGGAGATTGAGCTGTTTGATTGTTGGGGGATCGACTTTATGGGTCTGTTCCCACCTTCCATGGGCCACAAATACATTCTTGTGGCAGTCGATTATGTATCTAAATGGGTGGAGGCTGTGGCACTTCCAACAAATAATGCGAGTGTGGTGGTGAAATTCTTGAAGAAAAATATTTTCACTCGTTTTGGGACACCGCGGGCTATAATCAGTGATGAAGGTACTCATTTTTGCAACCGGTTGTTCAATAAGTTGTTGGCCAAGTATGGGGTTCGCCAAAAGGTGGCAACTGCTTATCATCCCCAAACTAGTGGCCAAGTGGAAGTGTCTAATAGAGAGATCAAGCAAATCCTTGAGAAGACTGTGAATGCCTCGAGGAAGGACTGAGCTATGAAGTTAGATGATGCTCTCTGGGCCTATCGGACTGCATTTAAAATGCCTATTGGAACTTCTCCATATAGGCTTGTTTATGGTAAGGCATGTCACTTGCCCGTTGAGCTAGAGCATAAAACATATTGGCCAATTCAAAAGCTCAATCTTGATATGGCCTTGGCGGGTGAGAAGAGAATGCTTCAATTGCATAAGCATGAAGAGTTCTGTTTCCATGCTTATGAAAATGCAAAATTGTATAAGGAACAGATAAAGAAGTGGCATGACAAGCATATTGAGCGCCGTCAGTTTGAGCCCGGGCAGCTGGTGTTGTTGTTCAACTCGAGGTTGAAACTATTTCCGGGCAAGTTGAAGTCTAGATGGTCGGGGCCGTTTGAAGTAGTTCGTATTACCGCACATGGAGCGGTTGAATTGAGAGCCTCCGATTCGGAGAAGACGTTCTTGGTGAATGGCCAAAGGGTGAAGCATTGTTGGGGAGGTTCGGTGAATCAACGTACCTCCATTACTTTGAGGGACCCATGATAGAATACTCGTCGTGCCACGACGTTAAATAAGGCGCTTCTCAGGAGGCAACCCGAGTTTGTACTTGTAATAGTTTAGTGGTTTTGTGTTTTATAGTGTCACGTAGTTTTTGTTTTGTTGTGTCGTTTTTGTAGGTGTCGGGAGTGCTAAACGAGATGTAGTTGATGTATTGAGGGGTATGGGACGCTTTGAGGCATGTCCCGCGCTTGGGTTTGCACTTGGAATCGAAAAATTGGTACGAACAAATTGCTCGGGCGCGTTTGGGAGCGCCCCGCGCCTCCCAACGCGCCTGAAGGAGGTCTGAAGCAAAAAGCCTGGGCACGATAGGAGCGCTCCGTGCCTCCCAAAGCGCCGAGGCAGGCAGAACACCCAGAAAACTAAGCGCCTTTGTGGCGCGCCGCGGAGGCCACCGCGCCAAGCAAAAGTTTTGAAAAAATCAGGGTCCAGACGGGTTTTAACCCGCGACTCGGATTCCCTTTCCCCTCTTTACCTGATCCCCTCCCCTTTTCTTCATTATTTTCTCTCAAAACACTCCCAAAATCTCCCCCAACTCACTCCTAATTCTTGGAATTAATCACAAGTTCTTCTCCACTCAATCTAACACCTTCAAGTAAATAAATTCTCTCCCTTCTCTCTCCATTACATGTAAGTTAACAATCTCTTTCGATGGTAAATTCCTTAACTAGTATGCAAGCTTGTGATTAGAATTTGATCTTAAATTGCTTAGATTGATTAGTATTCTTTATGGTTAACTTGTGTACTTGTAAAAGGGATCTTCCAATAATTTGGGAGGGTTATCACATTACATTAGCCATTGAAATTGAAAGTTGAATATTGTGCACACCAAGTATTTGTGAAAAAGCCTCAACTATGAAAATTGCCTAATATTGTGAATTCTTGAGTAGCAATGCTATCCTTAGGCTTAAGATGAACTTTGAGTGTCGCACATGCATAAAAATTGGCTATTTTATAACTCCTACTAGTGTGAACATAAAGTCCACACCCGTGGCAATTTTGTGCAATACTAGTTTTAGCTAAGTGTGGGGTCGTGCGTGTTATTGAATTGAATTGTTGATACATAGAATGAGCAATAAGTATGGGGTGGTGTCCTACCAATTGTGCTTGAATTGAAATCTTGTGCTTGAATTGACATCTCACATTGGGATTCTTGTTTGTTGTAGGCACTATGGTTGTAACACCCTACAAACCAAGCTCTTCATCCGCCTCGGCTCCTAAGAAATCACTCCAAGCTGGCCTTCATCTAGCAAGGCAAAGGGCAAGGCACCGGCCAAACCCAAGGCCAAGCCAAAGGCCAAGGCTAGAATTCCTAAAGATGCGGTGCCTATCCCAAGGCCCGGGGGCAAGACGCGATTCGGTCTCTCTTTTGTGAAGAAGGGTGAGTGCCAAGCTTGGTACAAGAGTGTAAGGCTTGCGGGGTACATTCCCGAGCAAGCCATTGACAAGAGGAGATTGATGCAAAAGTGTCGAGGTGTGGGTGATGCTATTCATGCCTTGCATTGGGACTCGGTCTTTAAGAGCCCGGGGCATGCCAACCTCGACCTAGTACAGGAGCTCTATGCCAATTGGGATCCGGATGAAGCATGGAGAGATGATGATATAGTTACTATTCAGGGTGAGAAGGTGAGATTGGACCACACTGCGTTGAATGCTTTATTTGGGGTAGAGGACCCCGAATATGACGAGCTGAGGGACTTTATTAGAAAGCCTGATTACAAGGCTATGTGGTAGACATTGTGTGGTGAGAGCTCCACTCATAGGTGGGAACGAACTGAGTCAGGAAGACACAAATTCATGTTCTTTTTGCAATTTTTGAAAACAGCTCGAGTGTGGATGAGATTGATAAATGCACGCATCTTGCCTTCATCTCATTATTCCGAGGTCACCAAGACTCGAGCGTGCATGGTTTACTTTTTCATGACCGGGAGGCCAGTTAACATCGGCTATTACATGCTGAGGTTGATGAAAGAGCAAAGACAGTCGAAGACATGTAGCCGATTCTATTTTGGGAACATTCTTACCCGGTATCTGGAGCAGGCTGGAGTCCCAGTTGATGAGGTCGGGGATCGCATTGTCCCCGACATTGAGAAGCCTTTTGATATTGCCGCGGTGAAGAGTGTGACCACTACTGCACCAGTGAGACTGACAGCAGACGAGTGGCGGGACACAGACGCCAACTTGTCCACCCGTCATTACTGGATGATGGAGCACATGGCCCGGCAGGCTGGCATGGATATGGCGGCGCTTGATCGCACAGTGCCTTTATTGGAATCTTCGAGACGCCTGCTGGGTATGACTCAGGCAGTAGAGATGCCCCCAGAGGAGGATGAGAATACTGATTCGGACATCGTTGACTGTGATCCGGACAGTAAGGCTGTGGAGACTGATGCTGAGGGAGGTGCCACTGATGGGGAGGAGGAGGACTAGGACCGCACTCCAGCGCACCACCCAGTGTAGGCCGGCTGGCCTTTAGGGAACTTTCCTTTCCTTTTGCACTTTCTTCTTTGTTGCACGGAGGACATTGCTTAGTTTTAAGTGTGGGGTGGGGAACTCTCCTTTATTTTTTAGGTTAGGGATGCATGTACCGTAGGATTTTCTTTTGTCACTTGACTTTATTTTGATTTGTTTCTTGCTTTAATATATGAAAAATATTGAAAAAAAAATTAGAAAACCAATGAAAATTTTCAAAAAGATTGTCCTTTTAGTCTTTATTAGTGGTACATGCCATCCACCCTATGGTGTTTCTTATGGCCTCGGTTCTTTTCCACGGGGAGGCCTTTGAACCGGGTAGTTTTTATTTTTATTAGGATTAGAATAGTTAGTATAGGTGGCCCTAGACGAAGGAAATAGGTAGAATGCTAGGTGCCCTTGATTTGTTTGATACCGGTGGACTTGAACTTGCTGCATGTGCTATTTGTGGTGTCTTTTGGTTTTAAATTGTGATGCATGCCTAGAAGAAATGGAACGACCCCCTTGAGATGCTTGAGTCCACTTGCGTGGCTTTGTTGTGAACCTTTGTGCATTAGTGCTTAATTTTCCACAAGTTGCACTCTATTTGCTTGATTGAGAGTTGTGATGGAACCTTTTTATGTGGATTGTGTGCAATGTGTGTTGTGAGGCATATTCTTATTATACTCCATGTTTGCATATTGGTGTCTAGAACTTGCCCCGTGTGTGTGCAAAGCAAAATCCTAGGTTTGCTCTAGTCGGAAAATGATACAGGCATTCTTTTAATTTGCCTACCCTTACATATACACCTTGGACTTGATTGTTGTGATTTCTTTGACATTTTTGTTGGCACCCACACCCCGAGCCTACCCACTTATTCTAAATTGATTTCTTTTGGCCCTTTACTCCTCAAGCACTTTAATTGATAACGTGATATTATTGTGGAGTTGTGGTTGAAACATTGGGAGGTTTTTGAGTGGAACCAATGAGGGGAATATGTAATGAATTGTGTAGTAGTTGTTTATGAGCATTGGCAAGGTTGGAAAGAAATGAATAGAAAAAGAAAACAAATGAAAAAAAAAAGAGCAAAGTTGAAAAGTAAAAAAATTGGAAAAAGAAATAAAGAGAGAAGAATATCCATCCTTGCTAGTGTGTGTTTAAAAGAAAAAAATTGCTACTTGTTGAGAAGGTGTGTATGAAAGTTGTTGATTGGGTGGCTTTGATGAGATTTGTGCTTAAATTAATTGTCATGTATTAAAGTGCTTAGGGAGGTAGTCACTATTACCCATATGTATCCTACTAGCCCCTTAGCCTACATTACAACCTTTTTAAAGTCCTATTCTTGATATTCATTGTTGTGTGTGATATTTGGGGGACACTCTCTTGCTTCATTTTGGTGAGGGCACATGGTTTACATGAGATAGGTGAAGTTGCGGCTTCTTGGTTGATTAGATAGGTGTGATTTGGTGGGAGCATGGTTGCAATGAGTTGAGTGTGTGTATTTGAGCTATTTTGGGGTGGTTGTTCTCATGTTTTGAGTTTGGTATATTGTGGGCATGTTTGTTGGACCCATAGTAGTCATGTATGCATTTGTTCAATGGTCGGTATCAACCATAGTCATAGGCAGACCTGTTCTATCTAGGTTGGGAAGTTATTTGTGATTGCTTGAGGGCGAGCAAGGGTTCAAGTGTGGGGTGGTGATGTTTGGCATTTTATGCCTATATTTCCTTAATATTTGCTCACGTTTGAGTATTTTATTCGCCCGTTTTCTAGTTAATGAATGTGATTTTGCACTGATATTGTGTCGTATGTGCGTAGGTTGTTATGAAGTGCAATTGGAGCTTTAAAGAGCATGATCGAGCAAGAAAATGTTGGATTTTGATTAAGGATTGGATCGAGCACACGAAGGCATGACACGACGCGAGCTGCAGACGAAGAAAAGAAGAAAATAGCCTGGCGCGTTGGGTGGCGTGCCGCGCCAGGGAAAGCGCCTTGCATTCTGGCGCGTTTTGGAGCGCGGAGCGGGGCTATTGCGTGCGAGATTCGACGGGTTCTGCCTAGTTGAGCGCTTTCTGAGGCGCGGGGCGCCAGTTATAGCGCCCCTGGAGCGGGTTTTGAAGTCCTATTTCGTCTAGGCTTAGGCGTAACTAATTGCTAGGCTTTTGTAAACATTATAAATACCCTTCTACTTAGTTTTTGATGAGAGTTCAGACTTTGGAGCAACTTGAGAGCACCATACTTCATTGAACAAGGGTTTAATTCCTATTCTTTCATCTATTTAATCATTTACATCATTATTTCATCAATTCATTGCCTTGTGACTATGAGTATGCGTGGCTAAATCTTATGTTCTAGGGTTAGAGTATTTCATGAAAGTTAATATTTGAAGATTGATTTCTTTTAATTGAATCCCATAACGGGTTGCTTATTCTTTCTTGATTTCACTTGTGTAATTATTAGAGCTCGATAATTATGCATTATCTATGGTTTTTAGATTGAACTCGAAAGAGGGAATTTGTGAACGCAGTAAGAAAGAGTAGGGCTAGATTGTGAACCCGGGCATCGGGGAACCAATTTATGAGTAGGATAGACATATACTTGCTCACCTAGCTTAACTAATTACAGAATTCATTAATGCGTGCGCGTGATTCAACCCATAGACATATAGGGATTGGAGTAGCATGCATAGACCGTGAAGAATCGAAAGGTTTTCACGGGTATATTTAATCTGTTAGTTAGTAATCCGGGAATTGAGAAGTGGAATCAATTGGAAAACTCAACTGGATTGTTCGTAACTCTGACCCTGGACCGTCTCCTTAATATTGTTTACAACCAACGTTTGCTCCATTGTTTGACTGAATTTCCATCATTTTAGTTATTGCTCTTAGTTAGTAAAAACTCTCACTATTGGAAAAAGACCCCTGGATAGTAGTTAGAAATTGTTTGTTAAGCGTCAGTCTGAGTAGTCCTCGTGGGAACGATACTTGACTTATCACTTTATTACTTGTCAACCACGTATACTTGCGTGTGCGTTGGGAGCAACAGTTATACTGCTCTGTCCACGTTACTTTTATGCCTAAAATTGGACGTCTAGGTTAAACAATTAAATTTATTAAAGGGTCACAAGCAATACAGTATAAACGACGGAAAAAGTAAGTAAATAGAAAGAAAAGTAATGAATAACAAAGTAAGATGTATTATTCCTTGAAAATAGCCGGATTTGGTATGAATCATTTGATGTACAATACAATGTAAGGAGAGGTATTTATCGTAGAGATATTGTTGACACCCAATTTTATCCCTCTGTTTTTCGTAATTTGGCTATATTTAATTAAAATCGATAATAGTAATTTTTCAAACAAAACTGCATTAGATAGCATGCATTTACGTGTGTGATACTATTATTAATCCCCTACTTATATAATATTTATTTAATTATGATTATAATTACGTAATTGCATTTATTTAGGCTATTTTATAAAATACATACTTTATTTGCGCTATTTAATGCATTACGACATCATTTAAATAATTATCTGTGACTATTTATATTTAATCAGTATTATTTTTGAGTTCATCTATATTTAATTTTGATTAAATACATAATTACTTATAATTTTCCTATTTGTTTTACTAATTATTCATATTTATAAATATTTTTTATTGAATACTAGCCAAATTTATCAATTTACAACTCATTCCCATTACATTTAGTCCATGTCATCACCCTTTGTCCACGTATACGCCACTTAAACTCCGCATAAGCCTAACACCTCACTAAATACGCTTATAGCACAAAGTACACACACATTAGGCGTGTGCACAACTCACTCCAGCACCTGGTACAACCCCCCAAAGCACATTGTCCTACACCTCAGCAATACAGATTCATATATGCGTATATACACACACCCTCAACAAGCACACGTGGCTGAATCATGGCCCTTCACCCCGTAAATCCAACTGCTCATATTATTTCCTCCTTTTACATGTATACACACATCCACTTACCAAAACCCTAAATCATAATTTCCTCTCCACTTTTAAACTTAACAGCCGTCGCCCATTTTCTCCTCTTCCCACTTTCCCTATTTTTCAGTCCGAATACACCATGACACCTCCTCCGCCATTAACGCCACTAACTTCGCTGCGACCCTCTTCTCTTTCATATCTCTGATTACACAGGGACGAATTCCCCTCTCTCCCTCCTTTGCCTCATGGAATCCGAAATAGGAACAAAGAATCGGGCACAAAATCATGAAGGACTTGTACCAAATCGGAGTGGATACAACACAAAAGTCAAGATCATTAGATTCAAACTTGAATCTGTATGAACCCTCACAAATCGGGCTAATAGAAACAGAAACGAACCGGGTCAAGCACGATCCGACCCGCATCGAACCCGGTAACCTCTTTCCATTTTCTGTTTTCTTTTAATTTTTTCTTATGCTGAAAAAATTGTGAAACACATGCCTATTTTTATTATCATGATATAACTAGATGTCTATCAGTACTATTCCATGATTTATACTAAGTATAGGAAGCAGTTTCTAATTTATATTTATTAGTTGAAACTGATTTAATCTAAAGTCAAGCATAATGTTGAACTGTTTTTGAATCAGTTGAAATTAAATTATAGTATTTGACATTGTTAATTCGAGTCGAAAGCGTCTGCCCCTTTGGTTGATTTGTTGTTGACTTTGCTTTGGCCTGGTAATGTATACATAGTCGTGCTCATCTGCGTGTATATACGGATGCTTTACTGAATTTTAGAAAGGGAAAAGAGTATACTGTTTGGTTTATTTTCTCATATCACATATATATTTCTTTAAATCCCTATGTTATTTAAAACCCATCACGTATCTAGTTAATTTTCAATCAATGAATTTTGAATAGACTGTTGTTGCCTTATATAAAATCTCCAACTTTTACACATAATTTATAGGTGGAAAAAGTTTTGTTGAAATCTTCTTCCTTGATTCTGGCTGAATTTTTCCCTTCCTTAACTTTAGGAAGATTGAGTGTTGGCCCTAATTCTAGCTAATTGATTTATTGTTTCTTTAATTAGAAGATTACTTTAATTGAAGACTTTTAAAACGTAACGGTAGCATGTGGCTTTGAATATTTATTACAATTTATAAAATAATTTGGAGGCTTCTCTTTTCATGACTTGTTTCATCTCAATGTGTTTAAGCATGACCGTACTTTTTTATGTGACGCCTAGCTCGAGTCTAGTTTGGGGCACTTAATGCACTTAGGAGAGTCTAGATGATTTATAATTTTTAATTAGCAGTCTCAATGGCCTCCGAGACATTAAGTGAGGACGCTAGCAAACCTTTAGGACGTTTAAAATATTAGTAAACTCGCTTTAGTTAAATACTTAAAGAGAGTATGGGGGTTAAGGGTAAATTAAGCCCCCTCGGGTATGATGTAAATTGCCCGAGCTATATATTTGATAGTGGATTCTGAAACTATCGTCCCTTACAAAAGCCGGGTTCTGATCCAAATAGGATAATAAAACCTAGGGTTATTTATTCAAATGATTAATTGGTTATTTATTATTTTGTGGCTATTTATGCAACATGATTACTATTTCAAATTGTTTATGCAAATACTTTAAACTGCCTATTTACTTACTTTGCATCTCATACCTCTTTTGTTCATTTTATTTAGATTTATCCTTTTATAAGCAATATGTTAAACCCAATATAGAAATCGGCCGGGAACCACGTTTAGTGGAACTTAGGAGGTGCCTAGCTCCTTCCTTCTAGGTTATTTCTAACACTTACCCGAATCTCTGACTTGTCGACCAACCCGGAGTTAATTCTTTAAATAGAATTAGAAATTAATAGGTGACCTAATATGCCTAGGAAATTTATTAGGTGGCCACTCCAAAACTGCTAACTCAAACGAGTTACCCCAAGTCGAAAACCACTTGCTTACCTTAAAGTGGGGTGCGACAGATATACCCAGTCGTAATTATGGTAAAATACAAATGCTAATAAAGTCCATGGGCAAATAACTCAAGGTGGTGGTATATATAAAACCCTAACTAGGAGACTATAAACCTAAGGCGACGGGATGTATGACTTGCGTCCTACGCCCGTACCGCCTGAACAATCGTAACTCATAGAGCAGGCGTGTATCATCTACGCTCGGTGACTTGTAGGATAAGTCTACTCTCGCCAGCTGGACTCGGATCCCCATAATAGTAGGTGGCATTTTTTTGCCCACATAGTCAGTCCTCCACTTGCTGAGTGCTGATGTATCAATCAGAAAATAAAAGCAGTGCACGAGACAGATGTGAAAAGATATCTCACTGACTCCTTGAAACTCGCAGTCTCTTTGACAAAGAATGATATTGATTTCTTTGAGAACTCCATGTGTCTTCATATAATTGGTTGATGTTTCCATGTACCTTTCTACGAATACTTTTTGCTGCGCCGAATCGTTTCATATCTCAAGCCATAATTACCCTTGATCATTTCATGTTCCATCCTTATCTTTTCTAGCCTATAAATAGGAACTTCGTGATAGTGGTGGAATAAAAAATCTTCTTCAGCAAAACACTCCTTCTTCTCAAAGTTCCCTTATGAAAGAATAAATCTTCTATCTTCGAAAATATTTGTCTTTGATCTGGTCTGATATTTCCATAAAAACTCATTTGTTCAGAATGGATGGTGCATGAAAAAACTTTAGGCAAAAGACCATTTGCATTTTGCTTCCTCTTTTCCTCCATCTGTGAATGGATGAACTGAGTCCCCCGAGTCGTGAAGTTTGATCGGGATTATAATGATGATCTTCGGAATGTCTTCACTCTGGTATATGCACTGATTACAATATGCTCTTCTTCTAACACGGTGGTTGTTGTGATATTCCTCTTGGTATGCAGGGTCAGGACGCTTGGCCCTTTCAGCTGTCATGGGGATTCTCTGTCAGTACGTTTCTGGCGTTCGGGTAGATCCTTTAACGATGTAAGGTTGAAGCCCATGTTCCTAGCTCTTTTTCATGGCGGGCAGGAGGATATAGGTTCATGCTATCAGCCGGTCTAGGAGTCACCAAGTTCTAACTCTGCTCGTAGTTCAAGGTTGTCTCTTGGTTCGACTGGTTCTGCCGTATTACTGCTGAAATGCCTCATCGACCGCTGGTTGTGGGATACCTGGGGGGAAAAAGCTCCCTTGTGGTAGGTTCCTAGCTCAACCCTCCCTGTCTTCGATAAGCTCCCAATTGCGCTTGAAGATGTGTGGGTCAGCGTACTCCCGTATGACTAACGGGGCTCGATGCAGATCTTTTAGTTTCTCTTTAAGTTCAGCGGACGAGATGAAGAGGGTTGTGTCCGTGCTCAGACGCTTCCGAGCACCCTCGCTTTCCTCAAGGTATCCAGGTCTTGGTTACATAAGTGGTTGTGTGGCGAAGGTTGCTCGGGCTTACATATCCCCTGTCGTGCAGATTTTGAGAAGTTTATTGTTTTGCCTTTTTTGTTTTTTTAGAATATCTGTACGGGACAGTGTCATATTCAAAAGGATTTAATTATATATTATGAGCCTACATGTTGTTTGTTATTATTAAAACGGACGTCCATTAACATGTTTATTCATACTTGTATAGTTAAGCAGCATATTTTGTGTGCCTTTCTGGGCTAGTGTCTTTAAAAAAACAGACGTGCGCACTGAAGGGCGCTTCATTTCTGTCTGTAAGAGATAGCTTATATTGCGCCTGTGATAGACGGCTATTTTACACCCACAATGGGATGACTTTAGCCCGTGATATGTAACGGGGCATTTTTGCGTTCCAACTAGAACGTATGCGCTTGTATACTCGAGTATTTTAACACTTTCTAGTACTATGCGCGTGGGCGTTCCCACCGGCATGTAGGTGCAATTTGTTGAATTGGGGAGTTCAACTTACGAATAATGCCTAGTGGCTGAGCTAGATGTCATCAAGCTCTAAGCGAGTAGTTTACCCCACTTTTTGTAGTGAAAAGTAGGTGTATTACTTCAACTTAGGTTTGATTAGGGCTATGAATAATTGGATCGTAGATGGATCTGAATTGTAAAACTGACTAAGTAAAATAGTAGTTTTATTGATGAATAGGGGCGCGAAGCCTGAATTATTGTGGGTGGAAACCCGTAACATAACTGAGAAGTATGAAAATATTGTAACGAAAATTTAAGAAGAGAACTAGAGACTTAATTAAAGTGAATACTGAAAATAATTGTACTTCCAGTGTCGGATGAAGGCGCCTTCTTGGGCTCCCTCGTCGGAGGGCACTGAACCTCGAGATGTAACCTGCGGGCCGCTGACCGCCCGATGGTATAAATCCATATTGATCAAACAATAATGAACTGCCTGCCTATGCAGTTATCTGCTTTCTAACCTGTCTTCAGGGAGTATTTCCTTGTCCAAGTAGTTAATCATCACATGGCATTGTTCTGAAGCAGATCATGTGCATGAAAGTTCCAGGTTCATAAGGTCTTCAGGGGTCAGCTCAATCACTATATGATGTCCATCTGAATCGGCGTGTGAATCATCGAGCACTTCATGCTCGTTTGAGCTTTCCTCCCCATAGATAAACTCCTATTTGTGAAAGTTTTTCAAAAGTGTTTTAATCTTTTCTTTCCAATCTGGCACACAGACGTCCTCCGTGGTAAAAACCAGGTTCGCTCGACTGACCACCAACTAGGAACTACCATAGAGGCTGACCTCCCTGGCCCCAATATGTAGGCTAAGTCAAGAGCTTAAATTATGGCTTCATATTCTGCTTCGATGGTTGGACCTTTCGCGTCCTTGTAGAAGACCTTCCCGGTGGGGCTTTCGACCCATAAATCAAGATTGGCTTCTTCTCCTTCGGGATCCACGTCCGTATAGATTTAACAGTGCCCGGACTCGATCGTTTTGCAAATTTGATTGATTCATCCACCTTCAGCACTAATTCCTCCACGAAATCTTAGGTGAATCCTTCTAGAGCATGTGACTTGGCGGCTGTTCGTAGTTGATAAATGATATCATATCCTCCCAGCTCTTCAGCCCATTCTGCCAACCCTTTCGAGAGCACAGGTCTGGACAAAATGGTCTGTAATCGCACAGAAAAGACCACACTTACCGTATGGCTAAGAAAATACGAACGCAGCTCCTGAGTTGCCATGACCACAGCCGTAACAAACTGGACAGGTAGAGGAAAAAGCCTATTTTGGCACAAAAGTCCTTTGCTAACATACTTTATGGGAAACTGTTTCTAATCTTCTTCTCGTGCAAGGACCGCATTCCATGCCACTTCTGAGATTGAGACATACAGCAACAGGTTCTCCCACGGGACTGGCTCAGTTATCGTTGGAAGCTACAAGAGTTGCACGTTACTTGGGCCAATACCAATCTGCAATGTATCAGCCACCAGAGTCCTTCCTGTTTCACCAGTACCTCAGAGAGCTGGTACCATAATTATGCTGCCTTGGGAATTAGATGGCTCACCTCTAACAACTTCTTTCTCAACTCACCGATCTTTATTCTAGCCTTACGCTCCATAGACTCATACCAAAAGGGTTCTTCAACGACCATATTTACCTCGACTATCGGCCCTTTGTCGTGTCTTCTGTCGAACTCAAGATAATCTCCTGGCAAAGGCCGCTCACTCCGTAAGTCGCTAACTCCGTGCAAGGTTGGGTATCTGAAGACTTGGTGGAGTGTTTGTGTGGGCAAAAATATGCCACCTATTGTTACGGGGATATGAGTCCAGCTGGTGAGACTAGAGCTATCCTACAACTCACCGAGCACACTGGATACACGTCTGCTCTACGAGTAACGACCATTTAGGCGGTACAAGCGTAGAACGCAAGGCATACATCCTGTTGCGTTAGGATTACAGTCTCCTAGTTAGGGTTTCGCATATACCACCGCCTTGAGTTTATAGGCCTATGAGCCTTATTAGTCTTTGTATTTTACCATAATTATGACTGGGTATCCACTACTATAAATACCCCTCCTTATATTGTATTGTACATCAAACGATTTACCACTGAATCCGACTATTCTCAAGGAATAAAGCTCTTTACTTTATTGTCTATTATTTTGAATAAAGCTCTTTACTTTATTGTCTATTATTTTACTCTCTATTTACATACTTTTCCGTCGTCTTTTAATGTACAGACGTACAAATTTAGGCATAAACAGTTTTGGCGATCCCAGCATGCAGCCAAAGATCCTGCCAAGGAGCCAGTCCATGTGCCCAGTGATGGTGAAGGCGATCAATCACGCGAAGGTAATTCTGATCCTAGAGGTTTTCTTGCTAATCTCCTCACAACCCTATCAGTACGGGCAGAGCAGAACTCGCTCAACATGGTCGAGCGTGTTGAACCACAAAAATTACCCCGAAAGGAATAAATTCCGGAATATCGACAGGATGGACTAACTCTTTTGGAGTTTTTGGAGTCGCCACCCAATTTAAGGAAAACAGGGAACCAAATTAGCAAATGCGTGCAAAACTCCGTTTTTATAAAAGACGGTCTTTCTTTCAGAGATTCTAAAGGTAAGAAGTTTTATTAATTTCGGAAGAAGGTTTTTAAGGCACTTCCGAAATTCCGTTAAAAACGGTTAATCCGACAGGTTTCCAAATATTTACAAGTGTGCTTTTCTTTCAAAAGAATAATTTAAAAATAGTAATAATAATAATAATAATAATAATAATAATAATAATAATAATAATAGTAATAATAAGAATAATTAATCGAATAAAAGTTTATTTGCAAAATATTCTTTTACTTGCATACATTTTGCTAAGACGGCCCAAATTTTGCAATAAATTAAATAATGACTTCACAATAAAAGGCAACGAACATAAAGTAAAACAATATACAAACAATCAAATATTATTGATAAATAAAAATATTCTACACATTTATTTGCATAAATATCCAAGGAAAGTAATGCAAAGTTAAAGATAGAACCGAGACATTGATCAACTTGCGGGAGTCTTGAATTTTTTAAATTTCCTAAGTCTTATTTCTGAATGCTCGGGTCCGAATTCAATCCCCAAATGCCTTCAATGCAATGGATTATTCTCATTTGTGAGTTAGCCAAACTCGTCCATAAATTATTCGTGCCAAAATGTACCTCGCAAAACAAACAAGTAAAATTGGATTAGTACAATAATAAGATATAGTAACTAATGAAAATAAAATAATAATAATAATAATAATAATAATAATAATAATAATAATAAAGTAATAAAGTAATAATAATAATAATAATAATAATAATAATAATAATAATAATAATAATAATAATAATAATAATAATAATAATAATAATAATAATAGTAGTAGTAGTAAAGGGGTTGTTTTTGCAAAATTTAGGCTCAGGTTTGTATGGCGCGGCGGATAGAGGCTCGTGATTTGGTACGGCTGCAAACACGGAGCCCGGGCCGGTTGCCACGCCAAGTACCAAACCCACTACTATATTCGACTTGCTTTGCATTAATTTCATACATTCATTATCGCCTTTTTGCTTTAAGGACACGGAAACGGGACGGTTCAAGTGTAGTATCATGTTCAAAATCAGTCCCGAGGCCTCAATACGTGCATATGTATTTTCATTGGCCAGTGTAGTATCGGTTCAATATCAGTCCGTTTATTCTAACGTATAATATCCGTCAATTTGTTATATATCCATCGATTCCTTGTCAAATATTTTCATTGGGCATTTCAAACCAATATCTGCTCAATGTGCAATGGGTCCCACAAGCATTTTATCCGGTATGCATCTTTCCAAATCTGTATAACAAAAACGGGATCAGCCAAAATCAGTGATAGTCAACAGCAGCAGATAACTCAAAACAAATTAAGGAGTAGTGGAAATGCAGTATTATCCAAGAATGAGTCAAACAACGGCTCAAAATTTTAACAAAGCAGCAGAATCACAAGCGGAACAAAGTCGAACACAAACAGTGGTAACACCAGCCACCAAGAATGAGAAAACACGGTGGTACACCAGTCTAATCAAACGCCGGAATAAACGATTGCACTCACATCTCAACGCGACAAGGCAACAAAATTAGGGAGCGACTTCCGGTGGCAAATACCCCGGTGTCACTGCGACCCATTTCTTTTTTTCAACTTTCCACAACGAATCAGCATAACAAAACAAAGAAAAAATGATTCGCCGGCGACAAGATTTCCTAGCGACGGTGGGTCCCGCCGCTGTCGATGGTGGTGTCATCTCCCTACTTTGATCTCCTCTTTCCACTGGTTTCCCTGAACTGTACACCCCTATTTGCTAACCCCCCCCCCCCCATCTCCGATAACCCCGCTCTCTCCGTTTCAGATCTCTGAATGTATATTTTGATGTGGGTCTCGATGGAAAAATGAAAGTATGGGTATAAAGAAGTAAAGATTGAAGAATATTGAACTGGGTTTTTGATTTTGGTATTGTTTGTGTGTTTGTTATTAGTAATAGGAGAAGATGGGGTATTGTAGTGGTGGGATATTGGAGAAGGTGAGGAGGATAGGTCAAAAATCGTGGGGGGCTGATGGTTTTTCTTTTGTAAAAAATGAGTGTTGTGGGAGATGAGTAAAAGAGGGGAGGGGTAAGTGGGGTGCAGCGGCTGGTGTGTCAAAAATGGGTGTTGTAGGGTTTTTTGTATATGATGAAGATGATTGAATAGTTGGTTGGGGATTTTGTGTACTATGGGCTTTTTAGAAATGATCCTAAATTGAAATTTAAAAACAGATTTAGCCCTTTAATTAAATTAAACAAATTATTATATAGTATGCTGCAAATGAAGGGATGACTTGCAATTTTGGCCATTTCCATTTAAAATTAGCTATTTACTTGCAATTTTCAAAATTGAACTTAATTTTAAAATAATTATACATTTAATTAAAATCCAGGATAAAATTGGGTGTCAACAGCTGCCCCTCTTTACCCGAAAAGGATGAAAGAGTTTTAAGGGTAAAGAAAGTTGACGTGAAAGCCAATTTTGTCACGGTAAAGCCAGGGCTCTAATTCCTGGGATCAAAACGCGAGGCTTATGGACATGGTCGAACTCCGGTTTCCGAGTTGCCTACATATCTCGGGCTGAAAGAGAATCAGGCCATATGTAGTTCGACGCGATATGAAAATCAAAGACGAGATAGTAACGACTACTCAAGCGCGGGAAAAGAGGCTTGTAATCACCCAAGTTATGAAAATGTGGTCGACGACACACCCATAAAGAGGGGTTTACACGGACATAGCTTCCACTGCACCTCGATAACCGAGCCATCTTGTCTTCAATCTCAAACCTCAGACTCAGGGTTAACAAGAGACTTACCTCTAGGGTGGATGACTTATGCGGGTGCGATTCTTCAGGTCTTCGTTGACGAGTCTAGCTCATATCAACGATTGCCCGGTTCACCGCTAAGAAAAGCTCCATGTAATGCTCCAAGCGCTGCTGCGGTGCTGCTAAAATCCTGTAATAATCTCAACAAGCGGTAAGCGTGCAACTGCTAATAAACTGTAAGGTGAATGAGCCTAAAATGTTCAATTATAAGGCGAACGAGCCCAAAATGCTCAATATAAGGTGAACGAGCCTAAATTTGATAGCAGCCTGCAAAACAAAGTTCCAAATTGGATTAATTAAGGCAAGATGATGCAAACCAAATAAGCAAAACTGGGTCGTGTTGCTTGAATTAATAGTGCTGCAAAGCGTTGAATGCCTTCAGTTCTTATTGAATCCGATGTTCAATTTCTGCAAATTTAAAGTGAATGCATTAGAAAACGAGTGAATAATAAAGCAAAAGCTATAATGAAAAAAGGAAGAAATAGATTTGTGCTGCATATGCGACAAGGCGAATGATCTTTGAGAAACTGATGGTTGACGGTAGGACAATAACAAAAGAGCCTTCAGTTGCCTATGATAGGCTTCAGAATAATGCCTCCAATTGCTTATGGTAGGCTTCAAATGATAACGATGTCTTCGCTTGCTCACGATAGACTTGATAATAAAACCCCCGATTGCTTACGGTATGATCAATAACAGAAGAGCCTTCAATTGCTTATGATCAGCTTCAGAATAAGGCCTCCAATTGCTTATTGTAGGCTTCAAATGCTAATGAAGTCTTCGCTTGCTTATGACAGACTTGATAATAAGACCCTCCGATTGCTTACGGTAGGATCAATAATAAAAGAGCCTTCAATTGCTTATGATAGGCTTCAGAATAAGGCCTCCAATTGCTTATGGTAGGCTTCAAATGCTAATGAAGCCTTCGCTTGCTCACGATAGACTTGATAATAAGACCCCCTGATTGCTTACGATAGGATCAATAATAAAAGAGCCTTCAATTGCTTATGATAGGCTCCAGAATAAGGCCTCCAATTGCTTATGGTAGGCTTCAATGCTAATGAAGTCTTCGCTTGCTCACGATAGACTCATAATAAGGCCCCCGATTGCTTACGGTAGGCATGACGTAATTTGTAAATGCAAGCTGCAATATCTTTGATAAATTGTCTTCCCATCCACTGGCGAAGCAATAAAGCAAGTGCGAAGGCATAATGCAAAGCATTCTCAACAATCTTGACAAATCAACTGGAAAGCCGGTCTGGCATGAAGCAAGGAGGGTCTTGGGGTTGATTGTCAAACAAATCAGCTGGCGAACCGGTCCGGCACGAAGCAAGGAGGGTCTCGGGACTGACCTGTTAACCTGAAAAGTAAAACAAGACATAATACAAAGGAAATGCGAAGGCATAATTTAAAGCAAGTACAAAGAAAAGCAGTGTGGGAATGTAGAGCAATGCAAGAGCCATTTGGCAAATCAATGGGCGAGATAGTCCAACAAAGGGAATCCTCGTAGCTGATGGTCAACCTGGAAGAGTAAAGCAAGGCGTTAATTTTAAAGCAAGTGCGAAGACATAATTCAAAACAAGTTCAGAGCAAAGTAGTGCGGAAATATAGTCGGTGCGATAGACATTGATAAATCAATTGGCGAGACAATCCGGCAAGGATGACCTTGTGCGGATTATAACTTGAAACAAAGCGATGCCCTATTTGGCTTAGTTTTGAAAACGCAAAACAAGCCTCGGCTTTGTCGCCTATTAGGAATTAAAGTCATAGGGATAGAAATGCCGCCTGTTCAGCAATAACTCATGACAAAGCATAATGCTTTAAGTCGTGAAAAGGGCAATGCGACGCAATTTGCAAGGCAACTTTGGATGCGCGTTTAATAAATTGTTCATCCATAATGCGAATGATCCTTTCATTGCAAGCTTTCATATTCCTGCTCTCAAAGAAAAATTGTTAGCTTTGGGGAGGAAAGGGGAAGCGTTTGATTTGTGCAGACTTCTTCCTGATCTTGCTGCTTCCTCGTTTTCATTGGACTTGGATTTGCAAATTGTTTTCAGAAACTTGGCTCATGAACTCAAATAGCATAGATTTTGAAAAATAGAGGCAAGATAAAATATTTTAATGCAATATAGCGAGTGAAATAAGCATGCAAATGAAGTCAAAGATGCATTTTGCACATTTTGCCTTGACTCAAACTTGTAACATATTTTAAAACAAACTGAACGTCCTATGCCTTAGACTTTGCACTGTTTGCTTAACCAATTACAGAAATTTTTGCCAACTCATCTTTAATAACCAACACCGCTTCTTGCAAAATTCTGCCCCAGTTATTATCTTTCGCATCTCCAACTCGTTTTGCAAAAATTGCCCCAGTTGTCCTTCCTGGGGGAAAATGAAAGTTTAAATGCTAAAGGGTCGAGCCCGATGGGGGAGCCTACGTATCTCTCCTTGGGAATCAGACCGTGCGTAGTTCTGCAGCATTGCTTCAATGCCATATACCAACAAATAAAAGCTGCCCCAGTTGAAGTTCTAACAGAAGTGCGATATCCAAAGAGCACAGACAGTAACTTTCAGTGCATCGATTCAAATTGTTCAGTTGTTTTGCCATACGTTACAAGCAAAGCTTTGACAAGTTTACCAATTTTAACTTTGAAACAGAAACAAATGCAAGCGTAAATAATATAATAAGAATGAGGTGCATTTTATTTCAACTTTCATAAATTCAAAATGAGTTGATTCAGATTAACATAAGCTTTAAAGTACAATGCAATTCAGGGTCTCAATCTGAATTAAAAATTGAAAATAATGCTACTAAGTTCAATTGCCAAGTTCTTTCAAACAATGCTGTTAGCTTCTGGTGCTGCATCATTCACGAGCTAGAGCATCTGTTTAACCTAGATTCGATTTTAGGCCAATTAACAATTAAATTTGTATTTCCGGGGTCACGGTCAACAGCTGAGATCAAAAGTATATATGATAAACTAAGGTGATGAGAATATTCCCGTATGAGTTAAAGAATAATATGCGTAATGCAGATAAAAGAGAAGAAACCGTATTGTATCACTCGTCCTCGAGGAGAGTTCTTCGATATCGAACGTACGTCTGATGGGCAAATTAAGCAAAAGCAAAGAGAATAACTGAGCAAGATTGAGAGAGAGAGAGTAGTTTATTGATATTTCAGATATGAGGTCCCAGAATACATAATCGATTAAGGTAGGTGCTATTTATAAGTCTGGTGAGCACCCGTTGAGATTTCTGTAACCGCTGGGCGTGGATCCGTTGGGATAAGTAACTGCCGGTCACCTATCCATTAGAGTTAAAGCTGCTGGGTTAATTGTCATTAATAGGTTGATCGTGGATGATCATGCTAATTACTGCTCATTGAAGTCGTGTTGACCTTTGAGATGCTTCGTAACTTCTTTAGGTCTGTTCGTGATGCTTGTCTGCCCGTTGAGTGCCTGTCCGTTTGAAAAGTCTGTTCGTGCCACGTGGAAGACACGTGTCACCTTCTCAAGCCTAGTCAGCTTTTATCCAATACAGATAGTCCCCGTACTTCTCGAGCAGAGTATCTGTTCGAGGAGTGGATACAATTTTTAGCGAGAATCCCTGGAGAATTTTTGTATTTGTGTGACGTATTCTGGTGACGTACGATCCATACACGCTAAATGAAAAGTCTTCGTGACGTGTGCATTCAATGCGCCGTAACAAAAAGTAATTGTAGCTAGCACGTCTGCAAGACTGCAGGTTACTCCGAAGTGACTATTGCGTGCCCCAAGAGTAAAAGGTAATGATTTTAACCGCTCTAGTCACGTGCATACGTCGTCTTCTGATCGCGAAGTGATTGTCCCTTTTCCATGATAATGATGATTTTATAAAGCTGGGATGAACCCTATTTAACGGCCAGATCTGACCTAGGTCTCTTTGATAGCCTCCACGTATCTTGACGGAAGTTAGTAGGGCTGAATTTTTGCTCCTATAAATAGGGGTTTGCTTGGTGATAAGCCCTTTACTCGCTTTTATTTCTTCTGTTGTTCTTCAGAAATACTCTGAACTAGCTTTGAATTCTTTCTGACAATTTCATACTTTTCTTGTGACCATGTCTTCACGATCCAGAAGAAACCAGGGTACTGATGTTGTTGGTAGTTCTTCGGCTGCCGCTTCTAGGCCCCGGGCTACACAAGCTACGGCTGCGGAGATAATCCCCAAGAAGTGGGGTGAACTTGAAGCAGACTGCAATATCAAGTCCTTCCATAATAAGGAAGGGGACACGCGGAACTGGCCGGCGTACAGATATAAATTTGGGATCACGAAGGAAGTGATCCCACGAGTAAGAGTGGATTGCAACTGGGGCGATGAGATTCCCCTCTTACCGGTCTCCGAGGAGGAGAATACTACTTCTCACAGAGTCGGGTGGACAACCATGTGCACCTACCCTTTCACCGTGGGGAGCAGTTTACCCCTGCACCCTGTGTTGGAGAGGCTCTGTCGTGAGTATCTTCTCTGTCCGGGGCAGTTGAGCCCCAGTATGTATAGAATAGTTACTCTTTTAGATTGGTTCGCGGCTAAGACCGACCAATCTTTTGGTTATGAGCATTTTATTTCTTTGTATAGTATACAAATTTTTAAAGACGGCTATGTAAATGCCAGAATGCGCGGAAGCAAAGGCTTGGTGCGCAGTTCTGAGGACACCGGTGACCGAGGCTGGGCTTATCGGTTTGTGTTTGTGCGCTCATCGGTCCTGACTTTTGATGACAAGGCCTATCTTCCAGAAGTCTGGAATAAGAAGCGTAAGTCCCCGAGTACTTTTATTTAATGCTTTTCGTGCTTTTCCTTCTTCTCGGTTTCTAACTCCGTTCAATTTTGTAGCGGCCAAGCAACCCTATGACAAGCTCATTTCTGTTGAAGACTTGACTGCATGGGTTGGGCCAATTTTGAAGTAGTTTTCTCCAGAAAAGAGAGAGTGGATGTATTTCTTCACTCAGCATAGTTTGACTGTGAGGAACCATGGTAAGCATGTTTCTGCTTTTATGATCATTCTTCTTCTTTGGATCTTCCTTATAGCTGACCGTTTTACCTTTTAACAGGTTGGGGCACTTCGGGAAGTTTCTTTCCCGCTCCGCCTCAAGACGGGCCTCCTGAGCCCGTGGCTGACCCAGAGGCTGAAGCTGAGGCTATACTAGCTTCAGTAGGGGCTTTGCGCAGCCGGGAGGGCGGCGAAGAACTCCTGTCTGGTGGATTGGCCCCCTTGAAGAGGAAGAAAAGGAGCCAAAGCGAGGGCGGAGCGCGGAAGAAGTCTGCTCGTAAGACTTCCGCGGCTGCCGGGCAAACCTCGTCAGTTGGCGGCGATTCTTCTTTCAAGGCCAGTGTACCGGAGCCCATGGAAGCTGATGCTAGTGTTACTGGAGTCCCCGAGTCCGGACGGGAAGAGGAGGTAGCTAAGGAGGTTATCACTCTTTCGGACACGGAAGTCGAAGAGGATGCTTCCCTTAGACGAAGGCCTCATCTCCGTAGTGACAGGAGGAGAGCCAAGGAGGAGACTGTCCATATTCCTCAGGGGAGTCCCCCAGTCAGTGTAGGGGCGGAGGCAGGTCCTTCTCGTGCGGATAAGGGGAAGAGAAAAGTTGGTGAAGAAGAGGAAGAAGAAGTGAAGGGAGAAGCAGAGGAAAGAACTCCCCAAGAGGGTAGCCAAGGTCCTCGTGTTTATCGCTTCGACGATCTGGAGAACAAGGCTACTGAGGGGGCAACCCCCGTCGTTCTTCGTGATTGTGAGACCATAAACCCTGGAGTGGAGGGTGATTCTAATCTCTCCTCGTCGCGGTTCGTTTGGCGATCAGCCATTAGTGGTAGGACAGAGCTAAGTGACATCAAAGGAGTTCGCTACAAGTTTGGGCCAGACTATCCTTCTGAACAGGCTTGGGAACCCAAGTTTTGTGAGAGAAAGCATACTTTGAAACTCGCTCCTGATGTTAACTTTGTGTCCAGACCACATAGCTTGGCCAAGGCAGTCTCTTCGCTCATCGGCCCTCGTGAGGAGTGGGTACTGTGGGAGTTAACCGATGAGGAACTGGCTTTCCAGATTGCTTCTGATTCTGCCCGGGTAAGTTCTCCCCCGCTTTGTTTTGGGAATAACTCTTAGTTTTGGATTTTCAACCGTGACTTACTTTGCTCTTTTTTAGTCGAGCATGCTGGCTGCTGAAATCATGTTCCGCTCCAGGATCAACAATGCTAATCAGGTGGTTGAGGTGAAAAAAGAATTGCTGGAGGCTCTGAAGGACAACAAGACTCTGATCGAGCAGTGTGGTTTCCCTGGTAGAGAAGTTGATCGGCTGACTAATGTCAACAATGGTCGTGTTGGGCAAATCAACGCTCTCACCAGGGAAAAGGACCTTCTTCTCGAGGAGAAGGAAGGGTTCGCATGTTCTATCCAGGGTTTGGAGAGACTGCTTGAAGAATGCCGGAATTCTGTGAGCAATGCTAATGAAGAACGCGCATCTCTCGAGATGGGTCTGCAGAGAGCAAATAAGGAATCAATTAAAGCCCGTTCTGATCTCCAGGCTGCCAAGGATCAGATCGCTCAGCTGATGAGTGCTCAGACCGTATTAACCAAGGATTTGGCGAACCTGTGTGATCAGTCGGAAATCAAGACTAAGCTCGCGGCTCTTGAAGCTAGACGTGCATTGCTCGTGCAGATCCAGGCTGGACAGATCAACGTCGAGGAGATGCTGCAGACAAAAAAGAACGTTGTTCGAAGAATTCACCAAGCATTGGGTCTCTCTCCTGAAGAGTCTGCAGGTGATGATGATGACGATGATGACGGCGGGGATTCGGGGAATGACGACAGGATTGACAGAGCTGGTGCGTTGAGTCCTGGTCATGGCCCTTCATGCTGATGCCTTTTTAAATCAATGATTGATGTATTTTTATTTTGTCTGGCGAGAGCCAGACTTGTTTGTTGATGGACAGGAGTCTAGTATAGACTCTCTGGTCCTTTGTATGGCCGGTAAGTTTGGCCTTTGAGCACTCTGTAAACTTCTGTCAGCCGTATTCGGCATTTTATCCATTTACAAAGATAATGTATATATGCTTTTTAGATCTGTCCAGCGACTATATTTAGTTTGAACTTTTCGATCTTGTGTTTGCATGTATTGTGGCTTTCAAGCCTTGTGACTGGGAGTTTTCTGAGGTCAGGACTTTATTAAGTCTGTATTCTCAAGAATCCGCCCGAGTGAATTTAGCTTAGCCTTTCGTTGAGAAGAGGCCGTAAATTGTAAGTGACCGAATATTTGTAACTTAACCTTTCTTTAGGAAGAGGCAAGTTGTCATTGGTCTGACCGAATGATGGTCGTTTTTTTTTATGGTGTTAGCCGAATTGTTGCCCCATGCATATGTCTTTGCTTATCGTTTTGATGATTGAAAGTTATTGTAGGGCTTTGTGAATTGGCTCTGGCCGAGTCGTTGGCCTGGTGATTGACTTCTCTTATTTTCGTGGAAGCCTTTATCACACAGAAAGTTTTGTTTTGTGAGCGACTCCTCTTATTTGTTGTGGGAGTTTTGTCACGTGATTTTTTTTTATTTGTGAACTAACTCCTCTTATTTGCTGTGGAAGTTGTGTCACATAAAAAATTTTGATTCGTGAACTGACTCCTCTTATTGGTTGTGGAAGCCGTGTCACGTAAAAAGTTTTTGATTTGAAAAACTTCGAGTACTGTTTGCCTTCTGGTAAGGTCTTTTGCCTGGCCTACGGGGGCCTCTCACCACCCTCCTTGTTTTTATGTTAGAACACGTAAAGTGATAACATGAAAAGAGTTGTCAATGAGTCGCATATAGAACACATATAACCAAACGAGGAGTGTGTCCGTTGTGGGATTCGAACCCACAGCCGGGAAGTTGAAAAACTTCGAACTCTGCCAGTTGAGCTAAACGGATCTGACCTTGTTCAGGCCGTTAGTACCATTTAGAAGAAAGAATATATAATTAAAAGTAAGAACTTTTTATAGAAATAAAAGTTAAGTGTTAGAGGACTAACCGTTTTACCACTTAAAAGTGATACCTTTTGAGGTGGATCACATTCCAGCTGTTCAGGACAGTAGAGTCGTCTGGTCGTGCCAAACGATAAGATCCTTTTCCTACCGAAGCAATTACTTTGTAGGGGCCTTCCCATTTAGGACACAACTTACCTGAATTTGTTTCTTGTGTGCTTTGGGAAACTTTTCTGAGTACAAAGTCCCCGACTTGAAAGCTCCGTACGCGCAATCCCCGATTGTAGTATTGCACGACTCGTTTTTTCTGGCCGATTACCCGTATAAGAGCAAGCTCCCTGCGTTCTTCGAGAAGATCCAGCTCTTCGGATATATTGACTGAGTTTGACTCTTAATTTGCGTGTGCGTATCGCAAGCTAGGCTCTCCGATTTCAAACGGGATTAGAGCGTCAGCACCATATACCAACGAATAAGGAGTTTCTCCGGTGCTCATTTTTATTGTTGTGCGGTAAGCCCATAGTACTCCGGGTAACTCTTCTACCCAACATCCCTTTGCCTGCTCGAGGTGCTTCTTAAGGGATTCCACGATGATTTTGTTGGTAGATTCTGCCTGTCCATTTGCAACAGGATGATATGGTGAGGAGGTGATCCTTTTGATATGAAGATCCTCGAGGAACCTAGTCACTTTCTGGCCGACGAATTGCGGGCCGTTGTCCATGACTATTTCCTTAGGCGCTCCAAAACGACATACGACAAAACGCCAGAGGAAATCAACGACTTCCGTTTGTCGTATCTTTGAGTACGCTGCTGCCTCGACCCACTTTGTAAAGTAGTCAGTGATGATCAATAAGAAACGTATCCCCCTTGGCGCTGTGGGAAGAGGGCCAACGATATCTATCCCCCATTTCATGAAAGGCCATGGAGAGATTATTGAGTAGAGTGGCTCTGCTGGTTGATGTAGAAGATGAGCGAACCTTTGGCATTTGTCACATTTCTTGACAAATTCATTTGTATCTTTGTCCATCTCGTCCCAATAATAGCCTGCACGAATCAGCTTTCGAGTTAGTGCCTTACCTCCGGAATGATTTCCACAACAGCCTTCGTGGACTTCTCTCATTACATAATTGATCTGATTAGGTCCAAGGCATTTTGTAAGAGGTCCTGCAAACATTCTCCGGTAAAGCTCGCCGTTGAGAATTGTATACCGGGCAGCTTTCACTCGAAGTTTGCGTGCAGCTTTCGCATCTTCAGGTAAAGTTCCATGAATAAGATAATTTGTTATCTCATTCCGCCAGTCCCAAGTAGCATTGATAGTGTCGACTTCAAACTTTCTCTATCCATGGTTGTGTAGAGAAGTTGAACAATAGCTGAGGAACTAGCTACCCATATCTCTGTCACTGATCCCATGTTTGCAAGAGCATCGGCTTCATTATTCTCTTCCCGTGGAATCTGGACTGCTTCCCATTCGCCAAACTGTGCTAGAAGCTCTTTTACTCGTGCGAGGTACGCTTGCATCCTGGATTCTCGTGCAACAAAGCCTCCATTGATCTGATTCACCACGAGCTGAGAATCGCTCTTCAGCTTGACAGAAGTTGCCCCATAACTCCGGGCTAGTTCCAATCCTGCAATAACTGCCTCATATTCGGCCTCATTGTTAGTAATGAATGGGCACTTGATAGCTTGCCTTACCGTTTCGCCGGATGGAGTAATAAGAACTAATCCAAGGCCGGACCCTTTGACGCTCGAGGAGCCATCTGTATAAAGGGTCCATGTGCCGGTTGCCTGTCCTGCATAAAGAATAGATTCCCTCTCTGACTCAGGGTACATGTTAGCGCTGAAGCCTGCTACGAAGTCAGCCAAGACTTGCGATTTTATTGCTACTCTAGACTGATAGGTGATATCAAATTCAGATAATTCTATAGTCCATTTTACCAATCTTCCTGAGAATTCAGGTTTGTGTAAAACATTTCGCAAAGGGAAAGTCGTAACCACGGCTATCGAATGGCTCTGAAAATAAGGGCGTAACTTACGAGCAGCGGTTACTAATGCCAGTGCCAGCATTTCTAAAGGTTGATAACGCGTTTCTGCATCAATTAAAGCTTTGCTAACGTAATAGATAGGAAGTTGCTTACCTTGGTCTTCCCTAACTAGTACAGCACTTACCGACGATTCCGAGACGCCAAATAAATCAACAACTGTTCGCCTTCTTGAGGTGTGGAGAGTAGCGGAGGATTGGATAGATACCTCTTCAAATCCCTCAATGCTTGTTGGCATTCGGGAGTCCATTCGAACTCCTTGTTTTGTTTTAAGACATCGAAGTAACTTTTGCACCGGTCAGATGACCGAGAAATGAACCTTCATAAGGCAGCCACTCTCCCTGTTAATCTCATGACGTCTCTTCGGTTTTGAAGCATATCTGGAATTGATTTGATAGCTTTTATCTGAGCGGGATTGACTTCAATGCCACGCTGAGAAACAATGAATCCTAGAAATTTCCCTGATCCAACTCCGAAAGCGCATTTCTCTGGATTCAGCTTCATATTATACTGATCCAGGATCCGAAAAGCTTCTTTCAGATGTGCTAATGGTCTTCTGCTCGCTTAGATTTTATCAGCATGTCATCGATGTATACTTCCATAGTCTTACCAATATGGTCGTGAAACATTCGATTGACTAGACGCTAATAAGTTGCACCTGCATTTTTTAGTCCAAAAGGCATAACTTTGTAACAGTACGTACCTCGACAAGTGATGAATGTTGTCTTCTCCTGGTCTTCAGGATCCATCAATATCTGGTTATACCCGGAGTATGCGTCGAGGAAGGTTAGCACTTCGTGCCCAGCTGTAGCGTCGATCAGTTGATCTATCCTGGGAAGAGGATACGAATCCTTCGGGCAGGCTTTGTTTAGATCTGTGAAGTCGATGCAGACTCGCCATTTGCCGTTCTTTTTAGGTACGACAACTACGTTGGCTAGCCAGTCTGGATACTTGACTTCACGTACTGAACCAATCTTCAGTAGCCGGTCAACCTCATTGTTGATGACCTGATTTCGGAAGGCTCCTTGCTGGCGCGTCTTTTGTTTCACCGGGCGGTGATATGGATCTACGTTTAACCTGTGAGTAATGATGTCAGGAGAAATACCTGTCATGTCTTCGTGAGATCAGGCGAATGTTGTATGCCGCTCCTTGAGAAACTGGAGAATATCTCTTCGTAGGCGTTTGTTTAGCTCGGTCCCCAGAAACACTTTCCGTTCTGGCTTATCGGTGAACAGCTCTTCAGGATCCAAGGCTTCAACGGTTGGCATATGGTTTTCTTTCTCGTCCATCTTCGCGATGAATTTCGGGACTTCGTACTCAGCCGTCTCAGGTGGTATGTCTGGTCCCGGTCGCTGTAATTGCTATTTTTTTCTTCAGGGAGTTTGAGAGCCACAGAATAGCAATCTCGGGCAGAGCGCTGCTCTCCTCGAACTTCACGTACTCCCCATTCGGATGGGAATTTTAACACCTGATGATAAGTGGAAGGAACAGCTTGCATGTCGTGGATCCAAGGTCTGCCCAATATGATATTGTAGGCCAGATCTGCGTCGACAACATGGAAAGTTGTTTCCTTTGCTACTCTTTCGGCAAGAGTTGTGAGGGTGACCACCCCGAGAGTCTTTTTGCTGGAATTGTTGAAACCAGATAAAACTCGAGATATTGGCACTATCTTGTCTGACACCTGCATCTCTCTGACAACCCGTGCTTGGATGATATTTGCAGAGCTGCCTGCGTCAATGAGTACCCTCTTGACGTCGAATTCCGCCACGCGTAGCGTTATAACTAACGCATCAGCATGTGGGAATTGCGAGCCATTTGCGTCAGAATCTTCAAATGTAATTATTTCTTCCGATCGTGGACATTTGTTGCTTGTGATGGAAACCTTTGCATACTTCTTTGCTGTGACAGTAACAGAGTCCACCTCGATCCCGCCTGAAATAACATTAACCGTCCTCCTCGGAGAGGCTGCTCGTGGAGGGCCAGGTTTGTTTTGCTGTGCTTTTGCATGAGTCTGCTTTCCCTTCTCGGTCAGGAACTCCTTCAAGAATCCCTGTTTCAACAAATGAGCAATTTCATACCTGAGGGCTTTGCAGTCTTCGGTGGTGTGGCCGTGGTCGCGATGGAATTCACACCACACATCCTGGTTTCGCTTGCTCGGGTCGGATTTCATGTATTTTGGCCAACTGACCTTCTCTCCCATGTCTTTGAGTGCCGCTACTACCTCAGACGTTTCTACGTTGAAGCTTGGCAGGCTTGGCGCTCCGCGGAGACTTGATTCTGAATTATCTCGCCGAGATAGTCCTTTGTTGTTGCGGTTGCGTCCTTTGGAATGGCTGCGTGTCTGATCCGGGTACGGCTCGTAGCGTACATCCGTCTTTTCTGACTCGGCCTTTCCGCTAGATCCACCGCTGCGCGTCTGAGTTCTTCCTCGAATACCTGTTCCAATTAATTTATCTTCATCGATACGTACCTTAGAATTGTGGCGATTGTAGACGTCTGACCAACTGGTTGCTGGGAACTCGCGAAGAGACTCATAAAGTCTGCACGTGGCCTCCGAACTCCTGATGTCCAGGCTGTTGGTAAATGCAATTGTTGCCCATCTGTCAGGTACTTTGGGGAGCAGCATTCGTTCCCTCTGGAAGCGATCCACATACTTGCGGAGAGATTCGTCGAGTCTTTGCTTGATCTCAAAGATGTCCTCAACGCGTGTCTCCGTTTTTTGTGCACCTGTGTGCGCCTTCACGAACAACTCAGCTATCTCTGCGAAGGATCCAATGGAGTTGGGTGGCAACATTGAATACCATCGCAGAGCTCCGTCTGCTAGAGTTTCCATGAACTTCTTCAACTGAACAGACTCAATCTCCTCGTCGGTGAGGTCGTTGGCTTTGATAAAGTTACTGAACATCATGAGATGGTCATTGGAATCAGATGTTCCTCGATACCTAGGGATGTTTGGCATTTTAAACATTTTAGGTTTCGCCTTTGGGGCTGCCTCCTTCTTCCAGGGCTGCTGCGAATAACGCTGGACATCAACTTTCTTCAATGTGGGTAGAGCACCGGGTATCTGATCGATTCTTTCGTGGAGAGACTTCTGAAGTGCTTCCTGACTTTCTTTGAACTGTTTGGTGAGAGCTTCCACAACAAGGCTCACATCCGTTGGCGCCATGGATCCTCCATTCTGATTTTGGTTGACTTGGGTCGTTGGATCAATGGTTCCACCGTTGTTTCGCTCCTCGCCTTGCCTTGAGGTATGTGAAGATGGTGCATCACGACCAGGCACTGTAGCTTCGACTCTTGCAGCCGAAGGGTTGCTTTTACGGAGAGAGGTGAGTGCCTCGTTTATTCCACGGTTCACTTCATCCTGTTCTTGCATAAAAGCAAAAAGTGTTTCTTGGAGATCCCCTCGGCCAGGGGAGAGACTCCTATGGCGCCGTCTCCTAGGTGGAGTAGCACTCTGAGAGCGCATACACCTATATCGTCGCCTGACCGGTCCTTGGGAAGATTGTTGCTGCCCGTCGGACGAATAGTCGGGAGAATAATCGGTGGAATAATCAGGGGAATAATCAAGATGAAGCGAAGGGGTGCTTACCTGTTCCCCACCTACGACAGTTCGTTGTGAGTTGCTTTCTTCCATGTTAGTTATAAAGCATAAAGGATAGACAAAAACGGAGATAATAGCAAAGATAAACTATTAACCTACGAAGGCTTATTGACCGGCTCCCACTGTGGTCGCCAAATTGTTTAACCTAGATTCGATTTTAGGCCAATTAACAATTAAATTTGTATTTGCAGGGTCACGGTCCACAGCTGAGATCAAAAGTCTATATGATAAACTAAGGTGATGAGAATATGCCCGTATGAGTTAAAGAATAATATGCGTAATGTAGATAAAAGAGAAGAAACTGTATCGTATCACTCGTCCTCGGGGAGAGTTCTTCGATATCGAACGTACGTATGATGGGCAAATTAAGCAAAAGCAAAGAGAATAACTGAGCAAGATTGAGAGAGTGAGAGAGAGAGAGAGAGAGAGAGAGAGAGTAGTTTATTGATATTTCAGATATGAGGTCCCAGAATACATAATCGATTAAGGTAGGTGCTATTTATAAGTCTGGTGAGCACCCGTTGAGATTTCTGTAACCGTTGGGCGTGGATCCGTTGGGATAAGTAACTGCCGGTCACCTATCCGTTAGAGTTAAAGCCGCTGGGTTAATTGTCATTAATAGGTTGATCGTGGATGATCATGCTAATTACTGCTCATTGAAGTCGTGTTGACCGTTGAGATGCTTCGTAACTTCTTTAGGTCTGTTCGTGATGCTTGTCTGCCCATTGAGTGCCTGTCCGTTTGAAAAGTCTGTTCATACCACGTGGAAGACACGTGTCATCTTCTCAAGCCTAGTCAGCTTTTATCCAATACAGCATCTACCATCAATCAGATCTCGAAACTTTTGCGTGGTGAATGATCAGCCACTTCACAAATCCAACATTTGCTAGAGAAATAAACAAAACAAAAGAAACCTCTCAAAGGGTAACTAAGATAGTTTGCATGTCATTCATAGGATTGCATACAAGCAAGCAACAACTAGTATAACGCATTTTGAGCAAACAAAGCAGGGCAAGCAATTAACATGCGACAATCACAAGTAGTTGAGCGTAAATAAATATGCAAATGAGTCCTACCCTGCAAGGTGCCTCTTTGTGCTAGAGGTAAGCCTAACGCGCAAACAAGTGGTAACGAAAAATAGTTCATGCCAGTTCTGAGCAATTCAGACTTAGAGTAAGCAATAAATAATAACAATAATCGATAACAATCATCTCTCCACCTTGACATTGCAATTCCATTATCCCAACTAACTTCTATAAAGCTGGTGTCAACTCGAAATTTTGACACAGCTCCTGCTCTCTACAACATCTGCACAAAATTCTAAACCTAAATGCATAAAACCTGAAACAAACTTCTATACCTTTCGCAAACATCAACGCTCCTCCAAGCAGCACTCCCAATTATCTCACAACATCCAATACCAGACTGCAAATCATGAATGGCGCCAACTGGCATTTCAAAAATAAAACCTCACTGGTCCTCGGCTTTGGTCAAGCCTCTCAGCTTTCTAGGTTTTGCAAGGCTCACAGACCTTGTTCATAGGGCGCCTCACTGGTCCTCGGCTTTAATCAAGCCTCTCAGTTTTCTAGGTAGCCAAGACCGCACTGGTCTTCAAGGAGGGACCCCATTGGTAGTTTATAGACATAGGGGCTTCACTCTCCTAGTATGCGACAGGCATACTTCATTCCATAAGAATTTGCAGCTGGTTAGTCAACATGGGCATGCACACACGCAAAGCCATTCACGAGAGGGAACCCACTGATCTTTTAAAGACACCAGGGGCTTCGCCTCTTAGATCTCACTACACCATACCATCTCCAAAACACAAACCAATCAAAGCTGCCTAACTTTTCCCGGACTGCAATTCTGTCTATGATCTCAAATTCTATGTGGACTGCTATGACTACATAGATTCTTCTAAATTCTTCCATTTTCTGACCTAAAAGACAACATAGCAGACAAAATTCCAAATCTGATTTTTTGCTCAAAACATGGTTAGGACTGAGGATTCGTTATCACATAGCACATAATATGCATTGTCATTGAATTTCAAGAACCCGCTGACGTAAGGGCGGTTTCCTAACTATGGAGGCGGTACCAAGGACCGGGTCCAAACTAAGGTGTAAATGCATGCATGCTCCTAAAGCTCCGTCTAAGAGTAGGTTAACGGTTGAGGCTAACAGGTGAGTGGCAAGCGGCCTCGCAGTCGAATTACTCCCACGACAACCGCCGGTGTACCAACTCGTCATAAGGGTTCTTTAGTGGAAGAAAGTGCGGGTACGCATGAGCGTACCTTACGGATATTTGGGGTGAAAATGCAAGAGGTTCCCAGAAGTGGGGGAAGTGTGAACGGAATGCCAGTTTATTTGTGCGCAAATAGGGGTGTAGTGACATGCTTTCGTGACACACAGCAAATCAATTAGATTATTCTACGCATGCTTGCAAATAAACAGTAGATATGATCATGTTAATTTCAACATACAAACGAAATAATTAAATAAGCTACGCATACTAGTATCGACATGCAATTCAGACAATACAAACAAACAAATTCGTGAAAGCCTTATGGTTAGAACCATTTGCTATCCCCAGCGGAGTCGCCATGCTGTTGAACCCCAAAAATTACCCCGAAAGGGATAAATTCCGGAATATCGACAGGATGGACTAACTCTTTTGGAGTTTTTGGAGTCGCCACCCAATTTAAGGAAAACAGGGAACCAAGTTAGCAAATGCGTGCAAAACTCCATTTTTATAAAAGACGGTCTTTCTTTCAGAGATTCTAAAGGTAAGAGGTTTTATTAATTTCGGAAGAAGGTTTTTAAGGCACTTCCGAAATTCCGTTAAAAACGGTTAATCCGACAGGTTTCCAAATATTTACAAGTGTGCTTTTCTTTCAAAAGAATTATTTAAAAATAGTAATATTAATAATAAGAATAATTAATCGAATAAAAGCTTATTTGCAAAAATATTCTTTTACTTGCACGCATTTGCTAAGACGGCCTCGATTTTGCAATAAATTAAATAATGACTTCACAATAAAAGGCAATGAACATAAAGTAAAACAATATACAAACAATCAAATATTATTGATAAATAAAAATATTCTACACATTTATTTGCATAAATATCCAAGGAAAGTAATGCAAAGTTAAAGATAGAACCGGGACATTGATCAATATGCGGGAGTCTTGAATTTTTTAAATTTCCTAAGTCTTATTTCTGAATGCTCGGGTCCGAATTCAGTCCCCAAATGCCTTCAATGCAATGGATTATTAACATTTGATAGTTAGCCAAACTCGTCCATAAATTATTCGTGCCAAAATGTACCTCGCAAAACAAACAAGTAAAATTGGATTAGTACGATAATAAGATATAGTAACTAATGAAAATAAAATAAAATAATAATAATAATAATAATAATAATAATAATAATAATAATAATAATAATAATAATAATAGTAGTAGTAAAGGGGTTGTTTTTGCAAAATTTAGGCTCAGGTTTGTATGGCGCGGCGGATAGAGGCTCGTGATTTAGTACGGCTGCAAACACGGAGCCCGGGCCGGTTGCCACGCCAAGTACCAAACCCACTACTATATTCGACTTGCTTTGCATTAATTTCATACATTCATTATCGCCTTTTTGCTTTAAGGACACGGAAACGGGACGGTTCAAGTGTAGTATCATGTTCAAAATCAGTCCCGAGGCCTCAATACGTGCATATGTATTTTCATTGGCCAGTGTAGTATCGGTTCAATATCAGTCCGTTTATTCTAACGTATAATATCCGTCAATTTGTTATATATCCATCGATTCCTTGTCAAATATTTTCATTGGGCATTTCAAACCAATATCTGCTCAATGTGCAATGGGTCCCACAAGCATTTTATCCGGTATGCATCTTTCCAAATCTGTATAACAAAAACGGGATCAGCCAAAATCAGTGATAGTCAACAGCAGCAGATAACTCAAAACAAATTAAGGAGTAGTGGAAATGCAGTATTATCCAAGAATGAGTCAAACAACGGCTCAAAATTTTAACAAAGCAGCAGAATCACAAGCGGAACAAAGTCGAACACAAACAGTGGTAACACCAGCCACCAAGAATGAGAAAACACGGTGGTACACCAGTCTAATCAAACGCCGGAATAAACGATTGCACTCACATCTCAACGCGACAAGGCAACAAAATTAGGGAGCGACTTCCGGTGGCAAATACCCCGGTGTCACTGCGACCCATTTCTTTTTTTCAACTTTCCACAACGAATCAGCATAACAAAACAAAGAAAAAATGATTCGCCGGCGACAAGATTTCCTAGCGACGGTGGGTCCCGCCGCTGTCGATGGTGGTGTCATCTCCCTACTTTGATCTCCTCTTTCCACTGGTTTCCCTGAACTGTACACCCCTATTTGCTAACCCCCCCATCTCCGATAACCCCGCTCTCTCCGTTTCAGATCTCTGAATGTATATTTTGATGTGGGTCTCGATGGAAAAATGAAACTATGGGTATAAAGAAGTAAAGATTGAAGAATATTGAACTGGGTTTTTTATTTTGGTATTGTTTGTGTGTTTGTTATTAGTAATAGGAGAAGATGGGGTATTGTAGTGGTGGGATATTGGAGAAGGTGAGGAGGATAGGTCAAAAATCGTGGGGGGCTGATGGTTTTTCTTTTGTAAAAAATGAGTGTTGTGGGAGATGAGTAAAAGAGGGGAGGGGTAAGTGGGGTGCAGCGGCTGGTGTGTCAAAAATGGGTGTTGTAGGGTTTTTTGTATATGATGAAGATGATTGAATAGTTGGTTGGGGATTTTGTGTAATATGGGCTTTTTAGAAATGATCCTAAATTGAAATTTAAAAACAGATTTAGCCCTTTAATTAAATTAAACAAATAATTATATAGTATGCTGCAAATGAAGGGATGACTTGCAATTTTGGCCATTTCCATTTAAAATTAGCTATTTACTTGCAATTTTCAAAATTGAACTTAATTTTAAAATAATTATACATTTAATTAAAATCCGGGACAAAATTGGGTGTCAACAGAGGGTATATCTCAAAAGATAGAAATAATGTTCACAGGATCATCTCAGATGCCAGAATCCCCGCGAGGACTAGCGCCCATGAACGATACTCTAGCATCCGCTCCTAATCGCAGGCTCAACATGGACGCCGTTTCTGGAGGTTCAACGACAGACAACAATCTAGACCTCAAAAGAATACCTTTCATTCATGACATCCTAAAGGAGATGAAAGCCATCCACGATCTGATTGGTAAAGTACCGGGGGCACCACCTCAAATTACCACCGTAGATGAGCAAAAGTTCTATAAGCATGCATATAAAGCAATCACTGCACCAATCCGCGTACCAAAGAACTTCCGTCTGCCAGATAACTTGAAGTACAACAGAACAACGGATCCGGATGAGCATATTGTTGTGTGTTACCCAGCCGTCAAGAGCATTGAAATCTTAGAGGAGGATATCCAATCTGCTCTGGTGAAGAGGTTTGTCTCTACCTTAACTAAAGGTGCCCTTGCTTGGTACACCCAGCTACCAATGGGTTCCGTCGATTCATTCACCCAGATGCAAGATTTGTTCAATAAAGTACACTCTGGCGCCAGTAAATGGGAGAAGCGCATGGAGAATATCTTTAAGATTTGGAAACACGACGACGAGTTGTTGAAAGACTATCTTGAAAGGTTTTAGGGGGAACGCATGGAGCTACTTCCAGTCCCCGATTATATTGTTGTGGTAGCCTTTGGCAAGAGTCTTAATTCCAAAGGGCCACTGGCTACCAGGGAATTGCAGTAGAGTCTAACTCAACATCCTGTGTCGACATTGATTGCCTTGCATCACATATATACTAAAAAGCTCCGCCTTGAGCCGGAACACTCTCAGAACCCTGAAGTTGAGTAGAGAAAATGAGCAGGAAGTCCGTCTTTTGAGGGAGAGGGGGATGGAAGAAGAGTAAAAGGAAAAAAGCAGAGCCAAGAGGGAGTGGCAAAGTAAGGAAACACCTGGGGCTCGGATCCCGGGAGAAACGAACTGAGCCCCATAGCTTCTGAGATTTTGGTTTATGAGTCGATGAGTGGAACTAGTGTCCAATCACTTCGGCAAACTAGGACCAAAAGTACGGTGGTCGTGTACCATAAAAAGAACAATGAGGAGGAATACAACGGCTTATTATGACTTCCATTACAGCAATAGCCATGCTATGGTCGATTGCAAGGCTCTCATCGTTGAGATCGAACATCTACTAAAGGAGGGACACCTCAAAATTTTGATTGAAGAAGGACCAAGGCGTTCGAGAACACCGGACTTTGGGGACAAGCGGCATATCAATACGATCTTCGCAACACCGAGACTTTTCATGGCCCGAGGGACTGAAAAGGTAGGGTCGATCGTTAGCCCTATCACTTTCAGCTTGAAAGGCGAAGCAAAAGATCAAAATGCACTCACGATCCCGGTAAGGCTGTCAAATCTTCAGATCGAGCAAGCTTTGGTGCACCCAGGGAGCAATGTGAACATTATTCAGAGAGAGGTACTGCAGAAGTTAGGTCAAGACCATTAGATGACACTTAGCCATCACAGGATAATTGGTTTCAACGGCCTCCAAGAAGAACCTGTTAGAGAATTAGCTCTGCCGATACATATCCCGGGCATGACGGACATAACCTCCTTCCAGGTAGTCACCTGTGATATGTCATACGATGTCATCCTTGGGCGGCCTTGGATACACAATGTAAAGGAAGTGCCCTCAATGTTTCACCAAGTTTTTAGGTACCCTACCTCGTACAGGATTAACAACTTACGGAGTGAGCGGCCTTCGACTGAAGACTATCTAACATCTGGAAGAGGATTGTTCAAAGAGCCAATAACCAAGATAAACATGATCGATGAGGAATCAACTTAGTACAAAATGATGGAGTAGAAAGCTAAGATAGAGACCGGAGTCCTGAGGGAGCGATTGTCAGGGATGAGCCAATTAATCCTCAAGGAAGCAGAAGTATGGTACCAGTTAACCGAAGTATTGGTAAAGCATGATGAGCCATTATGGATAATACACTGCTACTTGGTATTGGCTCGGTCAAGGTGCAACTTTTGCAGCTTCCAACAATCACCGAGCCGGTCCAGGGAGAACACCTACTGGTGTATATATCGATTTTAGAAATTAGCATGGCACGCAGTACTCGCACGAGAAGAAGACGGAAGGCAGCTTCCCGTAAAATATGCTAGCAAGGGGCTTTCGTATCTAGAGGCTTCTACCTCTACCTGTCTAATTTTTTCGGTCGTAGTCATGGCAAGCCAGGAGTTTATTTTCTCAGCCATACAGTCAGTGTGGTTTCTTTGGTACCTCTATGGGATATTCTATCTAAATTTGGGCTTTTAAAAGGGTTGGCAGAATGGGCCGAAAGCTGGGAGAGTGATATTATTTATCAGCCGTGAACGGCCATCCAGTCGCGAGCTTTAGAAGGCTTCACCTCAATTTTGTGGAAGAGTTAGTGCCGAAGGCGGAGGATTCAATCCAACATTCAGTGATAGTTGAGTCGGGGAACTAGGTCCATATAAACGTGAATCTCAAAGGAGAGGAAGTCACCCTTGATTTATAGATCAAGACACCCACCGGGAAGGTTTTCTACAAGGCCGCAAAGCTCCCACGTGTCGAAGTAGAATATGAGGTCATAACTTAAGCTCTTGACTAAGTCTACATACTGGGGGCTAGGGAGGTCAGTCTCTTCAGTAGTTCCCAGTTGGTAGTTGCTCGAGTGAATGAGATTTTTATCATAGAGAACATCTGTGTGCCAGGTTGGCATGAGAAAATCAAAGCACTTTTGCAAAATTACCACAACTGGGAGTTTGTCTACAAGGAGAAAAGCTTAAATGAAGGCGAACTCCTCGAGGGTTCACACACTGACTCAGACATTTAGCAGACTGTAATCAAACTGACCCCCATGGACCTGATGAACCTTGAATTTCCAAACACAGCTTTCGCCTTGAAACAACATCACGCATTGATTAGCTGCTTGGACAAGGGAATGCTCCAGAAGACAAGTTCGAAAGCACGCAACTGCGGAGGAAGGCAGCTCACTACTGCTTAATCGACAGGGATTTATATCATCGGATTGTCAACGGTCCACAAGTTACATTTCGAAGCTCAGCACCCTCCAGCAAGGAAGCCTTGGAAGGCCCCTTCGATCAACGATGGAAGTACAATCCTTTTCAGTATTTTACTTTAAATTAAGTCTTCAGTTTCTTTTCATTACAGTATTTACATATTTGTCACTCGTGTTATGGGTTTTCACCCATAACAACTCAAGCCCTGCGCCCCTATTTATCAATAAAACTACTATTTTACTTAGTCAGTTGTACGATTACAATTCAGATCCATATACGATCGAACTATTCATAGCCCAAACAGTCCTAAGTTTAAGTAATACGCCATTTTTTCTACAAAAAGTAGAGTAAATTACTTTCATAGAGCTCGACCACGTCTAGCTCGCACCAGGCATTATTCGTAAGTTGAACTTGTCAATTCAACAAAATTTACACCTACATGTCGGTGGGGATGCCCGCCCGGATAGGGCCAGAAAGTCTTAAAATACTCATGTAAACAAGCAACGACGTTCTGAATTGGAATGCAAAAGTTCCCCATTTCCACACGGGTTAAAGTCGTCCCATCGTGGGCACAATACAAAGTCGTCTACCACAGGCATTACAACCCGTTAACTACTGATGCAAATGAAGCGCCTTCAGTGCGCACACCCGTCTTTTACAGACACTAGCCCATAAAGGCAGACAAACATGTTACTTACATTACACAAGTACGCATAAAATATTAATGGACATTCGCTTCATTAATAACAAACAACCCGGAGGCTCATAATATACAACTAGTTCTTCCTGAATAAAATATTATTCATAAAAATTGTAAAAAAAACAGTAAGGGAAGGCTAATAACTATAAGCTCCTTAGGAAATACACGGTTGAAGGTCCTTCATGTGGATTGTAGTTACAAGCTGTAAAGTTGTCTGGAGTTTCCCATAGCGGCCGGAGATATGTCCATCCGAGCATTTCTTCAAGGTGCGCGCCGTTGATACAACCGAAGCCCATACACTTGATCAAAGCAAGGGTCCTCAGAAGCGTCTGAGTGCAGACATATTCTTCCCCCATCACGTACGCAGAGTATAGAAAGAAAACTTGAAAATTCGCTTCAACCTCAACTAATCGAACGAAAGTGCACTGCAATGCGGATCTTCAAGCATAATCAGAAGATCACCAAGGACGGAAAGGCATACGCTGGCGACCTACCACAACAGAGCCTTTTCCCTTGGGCATCTCACAGCAAGCAGCCAATGAGAAGTTACAGCAACAATACGGCCGAACCAAAGACAACCCCAGAACATGAGCAGAGTTAGAACTTGGTGACTCATTAATCTACTCATGGCTCGGAACTGTGTCCCCTTGCCTGCCATGGAATGGAGTCAGACAAGTAGGCTTCAACCCTGCTCCATTAAAGAAACTACCTGAGCACTAGAAAAATCCTGGCGGAGAAGCCTCATGATAGTTGAAAGGGCCAAGCATCCTGGCCCCATATGGCAAGAGGAATATCACATCAACTGTTGTGCTAGAAGAAGAACACATCATAATTAGTGTGCATCCCACGATGAGGACACTCCAAAGAACAATATTAGAATCCCGATCAAACTTCATGATCCGGGGTAATCTATTCATCCAATCACAGATGGAGAAAGAGAAGAAGAAAACTGAAGATGGTCTCTCCTCTACAATTTTCTCATAAGTCATCCATTCAGAATAAAGAAGTTTTTCTGGGAATATCAAACAAGGATAAAGGGCAAATATTTTTGAAGATAGAAAAGTCATTCTTTCATGAAGGACTTTGAAAAAGATGAAGTATCTTTTTGAAGGAGATTTGTGATTCTACCACTATCACAAAGCCCTTATTTATAGGCTGGAAGATATAAGAATGAATCATGAAATGGTCAGGCGTAACTATGGCTTGAGATATGAAATAATTCGGTGCACCCAAAAGTATTTTTGGAAAAGTGCATGGAATCGACATCAAACAATCAGATAAAGACACGTGGAGTTCTCAGATAAATCAGCATCAATCTTGGTCAAAAAGACTGCGAGTTTCAAGAAGTCAGTGAGATATCTTTCACACTGCTTTCACTTTTTGACTGCTTGCATCAGCTCTCAGCAAATGGGGGGACTACCTGTATGGGCAAAAATACGTCATTTATTGTTACGGGAATACGAGTCTAGCTAGCAAGACTAGACTAGACTTATCCTACAAGTCACCGGGCACACTGGATACACGCCTGTTCTACGAGTTACGACCATTCAGGCGGTACGGGCATAGAATGTAAGGCATACATAATGCCGCCTTATTGTTACAGTCTTCTAGTTAGGGTTTCTAATATACCACCGCCTTGAGTTTATAGACCCATGAGCTTTATTAGTCTTTGTATTTTACAATAATTAGGACTGGGTATCCACTACTATAAATATCCCCTCCTTACAATGTATTGTACATCAAGCCATTCACCACTGAATCCGACTATTCTCAAGGATAAAGCTCTTTACTTTCTTTCCTATTATTCCCTCTGTCCCATGTGACATTCTGTTAAAAAAAAATGTCACATTTCCATATTTGACAACTATTTATTACACTATCTCAATTTTACCCTTGTTGGGCTTTACTTACTTTAAAAGCTACCAACAACATTTTAATTACTCCAATCTTCTCTTTCTTACATTTTCAATGGTAAATTTGAAACTTTCCAAAGTTATGTTTTCCCTCTTAAACTTCGTGCCAGTCAAATGGTGCCACATAAAATCGGACGGATGGAGTATTTTCCTCTCTATTTACTTATTTTTCCATCGTATTTTACTGTATTGCTTGTGACCCCTTCATAAATTTAAGTGTTTAACCTAGATGTATAACTTTAGGAAAAAACAGTGTTGAGGGTTTACTCTATTTACACTGTGTATCCATGGTCGTCCAAGGATGCTCCACTTACCCCCTGAGTCCGGTGCTCTTGACCGCCTTGATCCTTCTTCAATCAAATTCTTGAGGTGCCACTCCTTCAGCAGATGCTCATTTTCAATCATCAAGGCCTTACAGTCGACCATGGCATGGCCACCGCTTCGATTGAAGTCACAGTAGGCCATTGAATTCCGCCCGGTCGCTCCCTTTATGGAGGGCGGCCACCATACTTTTGGGCCTAGCTTTTCAAAATAATTGGCAACTAGTTCTATGACGTTGACTCGCAAACCAAAATCCCCGAAGCTGCAGGGCTCTGTACGCTTCTCCTGGGACCCAGACCCGCGGGTGCTCCTCTTCTTTCCTGTTCCTTCTTGGCTTTGAGTCTTTCTTATTACTCTTCTTTCATCCCCTTCTCCCTCTAGGGATGGATTTCCTGCTCGTTTCCTTCGTTCATCTTCGAGAATCTAAGAGTACTCCTGCTCTAGGCCGAGCTTTTCAATGTATCTCTGATGTAGGGCACTCCATGTCGATACGAGGTGTTGAGTTAGACTCTATTGTAGCGCTCGAGCCGCCAACGATCCTCTAGAGTTTAGACTCTTGCCAAAGGCTACCACAACAATATTTTCGGGAGCTCTAAGGAGCTCCATGCATTCCTTCTGAAATATTTCTAAGTAATCCTTCAGTAGCTCGTCATCGTGCTGCCGAATCTCGAAGATATCCTCTATGCGCTTCTCCTGCTTACGGGCGCTGGAATGCGCTTTCTTGAACAAATATTGCATCTAGGTGAATGAGTCAATGGAGCCCATTGGTAGCTGAGTGTACCAAGCAAGGGCGCCCTTAGTCAAGATCGATCCTAACCTCTTAACCAGCGCAGATTGAATTTCTTCCTCTGAGATTTCGTTGCATTTGATGTTTGTATAGTATGCAGTAATACGCTCGTCTGGATCCATTGTCCTATCATACTTTAGGTTATCTGGCAGGTGGAAGCACTTTGGTATGCGGATCAGTGCAGCACTTACTTTGTATGCATGTTTGTAGAACTTCTGCTCATCTATGGTAGTACCCTAGGATGGAGCACCCGGCACATTACCAATCCGATCGTGGATGGCCTTCATCTCCGTTAGGATGTCCTGAATGATAGGTGTTCCTTTGAGGTCTTGATTATTAACCGTCGTTGAGCCTCCAGAGGCGGCATCTATGTTGAGCATGAAATCAGGAACAAATGCTAGTGAATCGTTCTCGGGCGCTGGTCCTCACGGACATTCTGGCCTTTGAGACGATCCATCGAACATCGCTCCTAACTTTTGGGCCATGCCATCAACCATGTTGACCGAGTTTTACTTTGCCCGTTCTGACAGGGTTTTGATGAGATTAACAAGAAAACCTCTAAATTCAAAATTATCTTCACGCGGTTGATCGCCTTCGCCGTCGCTGGCTACATGGACTGGCTCCTTGGCAGGATCCTTCAGCTGTACGCTGGGATCGCTAGGATCCTGTGCGAATTCGTCTACTGCATCGATAGTGTTCTTTAGGATGTTGTCGTCTAACATGACTGCACCTTTTCCTTCGTAGAATACCTACAATTGTCTGGGCCTCACGATGTGCGCCAAACTGTTTATGCCTAAAATTGGACGTCTAGGTTAAAACATTAAATTTATGAAAGAGTCACAAGCAGTATAGTATAAACGATAGAAAAAGTATGTAAATATAGAGAAAAGTAATGAACAAGAAAGTAAGTTGTATTATTCCTTGCGAATAGCCAGATTCGGTATGAAGCGCCTGATGTACAATACAATGTAAGGAGGGGTATTTATAGTAGAGACTTTCTCAGTCCTAATTATGGTAAAATACAAGACTAATAAAGGCCATGGGCCTATAACTCAAGGTTCTGGTATATACAAAACCCTAAACTAGGAGACTATAAACCTAAGGCAGTAGGATATATGCCTTGTGTCCTACGCCTGTACTGCTTAAATAGTCGTAACTCGTAGAGCAGGCGTGTATCCTCTGTGCTCAGTGACTTGTAGCATAAGTCTAGTCTCGTCAGCTGGACTCGTATCCCCGTAATAGTAGGTGGCGTATTTTTGCTCACAACTGGTGACACTTCTCTGAAGATCTTGAGATAAACCAGCTAAGCGCGGCTATCTGGCTGTTCAATCTCTTCAGCTCTACTTCGCTTTTCAATACCTCAGGTATGGCCTCAATTGCCTTGTTCTTTGTGGGATTAGCCTCTATCCCTCTATTGGAGACGCTGAAATAGAGAAACATCCTTAAGGATACGCTGAAAGCGCACTTCTCGGGGTTGAGCTTCTTTCCAAACTTATCCAAGATGTCAAGCTACTTCCAAGTGGCTGAATCTCTGGCGATCTCCAACTTGACCAGTATATTGTCGATGTAGACCTCCATGGTTTTTCCAATCTGCTCCTTGAACATTAGGTTCACCAACCTTTGATATATTACTCATGCATTCTTCAAACCAAAAGGCATCACCCGGTAACAGTAAGTCCCCCTATCCGTGATAAAAGAAGTTTTTTCTTTATCATCTAGATTCATGAGGATCTAGTTGTATCTCGAATATGCATCTAAGAAACTAACGGCTTCATGGCCTGCCGTTGAATCAATGAGTTGATCGATGTTAGGCGGCAGCAAAGAGTCTTTGGGGCATGCTTTGTTCAGATCTGTGAAGTCAATGCACATTCTCTACTTCCCATTCTTCTTCGGGACCACCATAACGTTGGATAGCCAATCGGGGTATTGGACCTCACGAATGGATCTGTTGTTTAAAAGCTTCTCGACCTCTTCGTGAACTTCCAGCCGTCACTCACGATTACTCGATTGTTTATTTTGTTTGACCGGTTTAAAGCTTGGATCTACATTCAATTTGTGTGTGAAAACGTTGGTTGATATTCTGGGCATGTCGATGTGTGTCCAGGCGAATGTGTCTGACCGAGCATGCAAAGAGCTAGCGAATTCTTGCTTGGCTTCAGTTGAGACCTTGTCCCCTGCGTAAAACTTCTTATCTAGGACCCTCTCGTAAAAGATAATTGGGTCGAGGTTGTCGACGGTGGCTTTGGAAGTCTTCTCTTCATCATCCAAGTCTTGGGGCGTAGCGGCTGGCTCCCGGGGTCCGGTCCCTTCGTGCCCTTCGGACCCAAATGGTATACTTGTAACTAGGCAGGGGCCGAGCAGCTTGTCTAAATTCTTGCGCTGGTTCTTTACCTCCTTCTTTATTGCGCATGTGACGACCACTACATAACAACTTCTGGACAACTTCTGCTCCCCCCGAATCTCTCTTGGTCCCCACGGAGTAGGGTACTTGAGGACTTGATGAAGTGTAGACGACACAGCACATACTTCGTGATTCCATGGTCTTCCCAAGATAATGTTATATGAGAGATTGCATGTCATTACTTAGAAAGACATTACCTTCGTTACTTCGGGGAGGTGGACCTGGGGGAGTATCTCTCCCACCAACTTCTCGCTAGCGTTGTTGAAGCTAGTTATGGTGTATGGGCGGGGAATTATCTGATGTTGTACCTCTATCTAGCAAACAACTTCCCAGTGAATGATGTTCACAGCGCTACCTGAATCTACCAGCACACGCGTAACTTGGGAATCATGTACTTGTACGGTGACTATCAGGGCATCGTAGTGCGGATAGAGGACATAATGTATATCTCTATCGTTGAATTCGATGGATTTGACACAAGGCCTCCTAGGCATCTCTGGGTGGACGTCACAAATCATGACAGTTCTTGCATCAGTGTTATCAACTCAAGGCCCCCCAAAGATGGTATTGACAAGCTTTAGGGTATCCCGAGCTTTCGACACTGGTCCGCTAATTCTACTGTCAGGCGCAGATCCTCGATGAGATACTGGCCTCGGCGGTAAATAGAGGAACGCTCCTTCTTACCTGCTCATGGTTTCAACCGTTTTGGTCAAGTAACGAGCCATCTGTCGAATCTTGATGATGGTGTATCGTCGTCGCCGTCTTTTCCTTCATAGAGTACCTACAATTATCTGGGTGCCAAACTGTTTTAGGCCTAAATTTGGCCGTTTAGGTAAAATAATTAAATTTGTTAGAGGGTCACAAGCAATACAGTCACTATGCAGGTAAAGTAAATAAATATCGAGAGAAAAATAATAAGTAAGAAAGTAATAATCTTGTTCCTTGAGACTAGCCGTATCCTGTATGAATCTCTTGATGTACAATACAATGAGAGGGAAGATATTTATAGTAGAGATTTACCCAGTCCTAATTATGGTAAAAGACAAAGGCTAATAAAAGCCATGAGCCTAAAACTCAAGGATGTGGTATATACAAAACCCTAGCTATGAAAAGGTGAATCCTAAGGCGGTGGGATGCATACCCTGCATTCTATGCTAGCGCCGTCTGAACGGCCATGGCTTAAGGAGCAGGCGTGTATTCTCTACGCTTGGTGACATATAGACTAAGTCTAATCTCGCCAGCTTGACTCATATCCCCGTAATAGTAGGTGGCGTATTTTTGCCCACACAGAAAGCAAGTAGTAATAACATGTCAAGATTATAAAGGATAAATAAGAGGTGGAAGTATATTACTGAAAACAAAAGGATAAATAAATATAACTTTTTCAGATAATCCTTTTAATTATTTCCTTAAAGATAGGCGAAGGCTTAGCATGACAAGTACAAGATGTCAGAAAAGTGGGAACACCTTCGCTGTTTTCTTCCTTCTTCTTCTTTTGTCGTAAATATATGTAAAGTACGTACGTCTCATTTATTGCCCTTGCACGTGTATTGGTCAAAATCTGGATGCACGCTTGCTACACGTGATCGGTGACATGGCGAACATAGCATGAATATCGTAGACAAGTCAGCAATAGTTTTATCATCAAGGATCGAGCAACAACGGAGGCTTAGAGGAACCGACCGATGGAAGAATCGGACACAATCACTTTAAGAGCAAACGTTCAGTTGCTAGCAGAGGATAAACCTTATCTTTAATTGACTCTGCTATTTTAGGGAGGCTATTGGACGTGGATAAGTGCATTATCTAATGGAGGAGAGACGTGCAAAGGGAGGAGTTTAGCTAGGGTTAGGATTTTACAACTATAAATAGAATCTTCCCATCCCATTTATTTTGTTACGTTCTTCTGAACACAAATTTTGTATCAAAACACATTATTCTCTCGTTAGCTACTGCAAACTATATCATTCTTCCATTTCATAGTATTTCGTTACTACATTGTTCACGTTCGGTCTTGCTTTGCTTTGGAGGAAACGAAGTCCATCCCCTTCATTGGAGCATAAGCGCCTGATTAATTGATTAAGCTTTACCGCTTCTGTTTATTTATTTTTTTAATCGTTATCATTGTCTTTGCTTGTTTATTGATTGTTGTCATTGTTCTTCTCGATCGATTTTTACTTAATCACTAATTCTTTATATTAATAATCTTAAAAAGACTTGTCATTGCTTAGTCGGATAAAACTTGACCTTTAAGCAGCAATATTAGTAATCTCAGAACGGTCTCATTATCTGTTACGCCATCAGAACATCCGCCCTTTATTCTTCTCTATTTATTATTGTATTGATAAACTATACTATTTGCACGTCTTTACTTTAACCGATCGAACACGTAACTTGTTGATCACTCATTTCATTCCAAGACGCTCAATCAATTAATTTATAGACAATAATTAACCAATAGAATTTCGAAACAAATGATCGTTTGTGGCTCAACTAAATATAAATTTAATTGTGATACCTAAAATTATATTTTAGGAAATACAGCGCATCTAATGGGTCATTTATGACCTTAATCCATTGTTTAAGACACACTCACACAAGGAGAAGCATGTGGCTTTGACGGTAACAAGTACTCAAAATAATGTAGAGGCGCACCATGAAGCTTTGATAAGCTAGTAGGTCTTAAGTGATAAGAAGTTGTATAAGATGTGCAAGTAATGCCCCAAGTTGGAGGTGAAAAGAAATATATGAGCTAAATATAAGATAGAGATATAAATGGTCTGAGATCCTTTGAAGAAGCTTGTGCAAGCCTGGCTTAAAGAGAATGATATAATCCCACCACGCATGTTTTCTTTTAATATGGCTCGGCCTGACTTTACATAACCATATTACATAAATAGACTATTATAGAGGCATATGCTACATAAAATAGCTATAACTTTCTACTATCGAAAAATAGCTATACTTTATTTATACTTTATCGAACAATATACAAAATATGACTCACTAAAGATATTTATTTTACACGAGATACTAGTGAACCATATATCTACTTTCAAATTAAACGTTATTTTTCAATATGCAGACGTCGTTTTTCAATCTTCATGTATATTATTGTTTCTTTATGTATCTTCATGTATATTATTATTTCTCTATGTATCTTCATGTATATTATTGTTTCCCTGAAATATTTTTATATATACTCATAGAAGCAAAGCATATATTGCTATGAATATCTATGTATCTTCATGAATATTATTGTTTCTCTATGTATCTTCATGTATATTATTATTTCTCTATGTATTTTCATGTATATTATTATTTTTTCCTATATGATGTCTGTATTTCTATGAGGGCAATAATTCTTCTTCTTCGGATATTACTAACACAATTGGGGCAAAAAGAGAGATTAAGATTGAGAAAGTTTACTGATCAAAGAGCAAAATGTCCATGAAAATAGAGGTTAATTTGTTGGGTGAAAAAGACAAGATTGAGAAATATACGTTTTAAGAAAATAAATTATATGATAATGGAGAGAATTTAGGGAAGTTAATTTATGAGTGTCTTTTATATTAATTCTTCCACAATAAGAAATACCCTTGTAGATACATAAAAATACAAGAGAATACATAGTTATACAAAGTAATACAATGTTATACAAAGTTATACAAACTGAATATATACAAAAAAAAAAATACACTAGATATATAAAAATACGAAGATATATATAAAAATATAGCTTAATTTGTTGGGTGAAAGAGACGAGATTGGAAAAATATGCTTAAGAGTAAATAGAAGTCTGATAATTGAGAGAATTTAAGGGGATGAAAAATTACGCCACATAACCATTGGAAAAGAATAATTACCGTTTTTGTCCACCTTTTGTTGTTTCTTTCTTTCCATAACCATAAATATATTTTAAATATTTTGAATTATATTTAATATTATGTACTTCGGATATATATATTTAATATACATTCAATATATATTTAATATATATTTTGGATATATATTTAATATATTTTAAATATTTTGGATATATTATTTATGTATCAAGTTTTTGTATAGAAAAAGTTATGGACAGATAAAAGTAAATATTTGTTGATGGGCGGATATTTATGTAAACTTCCCAAAGAGAAATTTACACAAATAGACTAGTCAAGACTTAATTAGGTAAAATAGCTGCATTTTAGAAATATTATTAAACATAGCAAATCCTAATAGGTTATCTATAAAACATAGCTACTTAGAATAATTAAACATATAAACTAAAAACCTTAAAAATAGATTTTTATTATGGAAGAATTAACACAAAAGACACTCCTAAATTAAGTTGTGATCAGTGGCGGAGCCACATGGGGCCAAGGATTATACTGTGTACATGGTTTAAATTTAACTATTTATGACTAAATATTACTATATTTTGAACACCCTTGACAACAACTAATAGTGCTAGCCTAGTGATACAGGGTGGTCAAATTTAGCTAAACAACCAAGGATCAAATCCCAATTTATATATTTTGAAGGAAAAAAAAGTTCTGTAAAATTTGAACACCTTTGAAAAAATTCCTAACTACGGTACTGGTTGTGATGAATCCGAAACTCTTGGCAGATACTCTTTTAGAAATTTGTTCAACCGCACCAAATTTTCTAAATTAAAACCAAGGTCCAGGGAAAAAAAAAAGGTCCAATTCAAAAGTAGTAAATGTGATTTTTTTTTTTTACTTCATTTTTTTTCTAGTAAATGTGATTGAACCTTTTCAAAACCAGAAAGAGACGCGCCTTTAATTCCAACTGATGACTTGTTAATCATGATACATATCCTTCTATAGTTTTTTTTTCATCATACACGTGCTATGAAGAAGATGATAGCCTGACATAATTTGATACTTAGCTTTTGGATTTGATTTTCGCATTAGCAAATGCTTCTAAACTTAATCGACAAGCTGGTCGATATCAAAATTTCGGCGCCGTTCTCTTTATATGGATTAAGTTATATCCATAAGGATTAAACTAACTTCAATTTGGCTCTGAACTTCTATCCATAAGGATGTTGAAGGCTCTTCCCTATGAATTGAAGTTTTGTCCATATATGACTTAAGTTCTATCCATAAAGATTGAACTTCTATTCCTATTTACTTAGCTACAAGCAAACATCCTTCAAACTCGGTCCTATTCAGGCTTTAAGTACTGAAAATTCCATATAGACTAAATGTAGTAAAAATTCCACCATAATCAACTCAATGTACTTCAAACTCACTCTAATCGAGTGAATCTAATTCAAACTTAGTCCTACTAAACTGAATTTAGTTCCAGTTCAGTCCTAATTTTCTGATCCTTCATGCAAAATATGCGACAAAACATCGCCAAGTTTATATATGCATTTTCAGGCCTCTTAAGCATTGGATTTATTTAGAAGTCAGTTCTAATGGAGTGAACTTACTACAAACTAGTGTGCTGATACTTCACATGACCGTGGCGATAAGTAATCGGCAAGTCCTGAGGTTGCTATTTCAGTTTATAAATGAACTTTCAGGCCTTAAGAACTAAAGTTCAGCCATCGATATCTCATCGAGGTATTAAAACTACTAAAATTTAAACGAATTTCTCTAAAATTCAGTTTTGATTGATTGACTTTAGTTCCTGAGATAGTTTTTCACTTTATATTTGAATATTCTAGCCTTAAAAATTGAAGTTCAAGCGTTGACGTCTCATCGAGATATTAAAACTACTAAAAAGTGAAACGAATTTCTCTGAAATTCAGGTCACATGGATTGAACTTAGTTCAAATTCAGTTCTAATGCAGCATAACGTAGATTTGAAACGAAGAATACTCACAATTTTTTCAAAATAATAGCAGAAATTGCAAGCGAAATTGGTGAAAATTGAGCAACAGCAGAGGAACAGAGAACTGACAGATGAAGAGAATAGACGAAATGTGACGTTTATATATTGTGCTTAGGGGGTAATTTAGTCTTTTTATCATTTTTCTATTTTTGGTGGATGTAATGAAAGTGGCTACAAAGTAAATATTTTGATATTAGTGGCATGTGCCAAAGATTAGTGGCAAAAGTGGTCTTTTGTGCACTTCGCCCATTCCTTATAGAAGCCCACAAGGCTCCTATGCCAACAACCATGTAAGAGAAATTTACCTTTTAAGCGCACTATTAGTACATATTTACTGTTCCTAACCCACTTTCTACTCCCTTTCTTTCTCTAGCCATTTAGATTTTTTTTTCAATATTTATTAATTAAATTATGTAATTTTAAATGCAGTGAGATATTAACTATTTATCCTATTATTGAAAGGTTAATCACAAATCAAGATAAGACCCAAAATATTTTAAATCACTAAATTTCAGGTAATTAAGTGTGCTTTTAAGGCATTACAATCAATGCACATCTATTCATCTTCTACCTTCACACATGATTCAATATCTCATATTTTTCTTCTCTCTCCTCTTTACTTAAAATTAAATAAATATTAATATATAAATTAGTAATTAAATAAATTCTCCATACATAATATATTAAAATATTAAGTTAATAATTATTAAATACACGATATGTAACAAATATTAAATATCATACACATCATGTATCTAATAAATAAATATTAAAATACATGATATTCTGTATGTATATTACATTAATCACTTAATATTTTAACATATTGTGCTCAATTTCATATGTGGCAATTCCGCCAAGATCTCTTCGTTAGTTGGGGGAAGAATCCACCCGAATCGGATTGGGGGGTCCCATTGGTGTGCATCCAGTAAGAATTGATGTGTAATATTTATTCAATTAATATTTTTAAACATATTATGTATTCAATATTTATTTACTATTTTAACACAATATATCACTTTTTGTAGCTATTGTGTATTCAATATTTATTTATTTTAATATCTTTTGTTCTTATTTTTAGGTGATATGATTTCATTTGTGCAAATATTAAATATGGCAACTAGCTAAAAGGAAAAACTAAAGAAAAAAATTGTCTAAAAATTGCCCCTAAAACATGGGTCTATTGGTAAATACCAAATGCCATATAATTTAGAATTGAATTATATCCCTAGAAATTAAATGTTAGAATATCATTACTAGTATTTAATATTTCTTTATTTTTGCGTATTGATATATACTATATTTTATTTAAGGGAAATAGTATTAAATAACTATTAATACTAAGATTTTTATTATTATTTTATTGAAATGTTGTGGCTACAAAAAGTAAGGGTTAGAAGATAGTAAATATCTTCATATAGACTGCTATTTATGTAAATAACAAAAAAAAAAAAAAAAAAAAAAAAAAAAAAAAAAAAAACCAAGGTCCAATTCAAATGTAGTAAATGTGATTTTTTTTTTTTTTACTTCATTTTTTTTTTCAAGTAGTAAATGTGATTGAACCTTTTCAAAAACAGAAAGAGGCGCGCCTTTAAGTGATGAACTTTATTCAGTTACAGGTCGTGTAATTCCAACTGATGACTTGTTAATCATGATACATATCCTTCTATAGTTTTTTTTTTCATCATACACGTGCTATGAAGAAGATGATAGCCTGACATAATCTGATACTTAGCTTTTGGATTTGATTTTCGCATTAGCAAATGCTTCTAAACTTAATCAACAAGTTAGTCGATATCAAAATTTCGGCGCCGTTCTCTTCGAACCAAGGAGAATTGTGTAAGAAATTTAAAACAACTCGTGAGTTGAGGAAAAATGGCCTACCACACCAGTATCTTGGGAGGGAAAAGAACAAGAAAAGTGAGTGGACTATACTCTTAACTTTGGGTTATAAGATTTTTATACTCTTAACCGAATATTTTGAGTTCGAATCTTAAAAATTAGTAAAAGAAATGATGTATCAAGCACTTCCTCTCTTTATGACTTTTACATAGTGTGAATTGATGGACGAGATGGGAAATCAAAAGATAACGGGAGTAGTTGGTAATAGATATTTCAGAAAATATCGAAGTTGATTGCCTCTATGGTCACTCAATTTTGGGTAATTGGTCACTATGGTCACTTATCTTTGTTTTGTCTTTCTATGGTCACTCAACTTTGGGTAATTAGCTACCATGGTCACTGATCTTTGCTTTGTCTTTCTATGATCACTCAACTTTGCCGAAGTATCTCTTATGGCCATCCAACACAGAAATCCTAAGGTCCGTTAAAATTTTACTGACGTGGCAACTACAAAAATATTTTAGCAAGTTACATAAATAGAAAAAAATTAAATTATTTAATACCAACCCAATTAAAATTAAACCCCACCCAAGAGTTCTTGCTTGAGGTGTCCATTTTTCCAAAAAAAAAAAATGACTTATTTTTCTTTAAATCTATCAAGAAAGCCTTATGGTAACACATTTTCAACGTTAATTTCTTCACCTAATGAAAATCTGAGCACCCAAATGAAGTTCGCCTCACTTAGCTCATTCACTTACAAATGAAACATAAACATACGAAGACTTATTCTTCTTAACTAGCCATCGAATAATCCTGGAGCTTTCCTCATTCTCTATTATTGTTTTCATTTCATGAATAAGTGAACCTATAAGTCTGATTTTTTTCTTGCTTAGAGTTGACAGATAATCCACATACTTCCCTTCAATTTCATTACAAATATTGATCAAAATAATATCATGGGTTTTAGCAAAATTTGGTCCCAAGAAGTTGTTCATCTTGGCAGCGAGTTGGAGTTGCTTTGCCGCATAGTCCTTAAGAAAAATATCTGAGAATGCAAAATCTCTTGAACCAGTTTTGCTAAACAAAAACATTATTACTTAAACAAACTGTGAAATACTATATAATAAATTAAAAATTTATGCCACTTCAATAAAAATTTCAGCTTATAGAAAGCGTCAAAAGCCGCTAATTCGTTAAGGCCAGACACTAATTCATTTGGGTGCTCAGATTTTCATTAAGTGAAGGAATTAACGTTAAAAATATGTTACCAGAAGGCTTTCTTGATAGATTTAAAGAAAAAGAAGTCATTTTTTAAAAAAAAATGGGCACCTCCAACAAGAACTCATGGGTGGGGTTTAATTTTAATTGGGTTGTTCTTAAATAATTTAATTTTTTTCTATTTATGTAACCTGCCAAAATATTTTTGTAGTTGCCACGTCAGCAAAATTTTAACGGACGTTAGGATTTCTGTGTTGGATGACCGTATGAGCTATTTGGACAAAGTTGAGTGGCCATAGAAAGACAAAGCAAAGATAAGTGACAATAGTGACCAATTACCCAAAGTTGAGTGATTATAGAAAGACAAAACAAAAATAAGTGACCATGGTGGCCAATTACCCAAAGTTGAGTGACCATGTTGGGAATCAACTCGAAAATATCGCACTTAGCAGCTTTGGTGATCATTAATGTTTAGGCTTTAACCCGGCAGAAGAAGTGTGTGAATTTTACCATTTATGGCGATCCATTAGGAAGTGCTCTAAGTTATGACAATAAGTTAAAAATTAAATGCTTTTTTTTTTTTTTTTTGGAGAGGGTGGCAAAAAGTTAAAACTTAGGCTAAAATATCCTATTTCTATAAATCACCCTAAATATTTTTTCCTTTTTTTATTAACTTATTAGGCCGTAAAATCTAGCGATTGAAATTCTTTTCTCCATTCATAAAATTTAACATTTTTTCAAGTGAATTACATATTCAAATACAAATTTTATTTCCAAATATGAGTTTTCAATTCAACTTTAAAATAGTTTTGAAACCTATGGCCAAACGCCTACAAAGGAAAAACTATGGAATTTTGATAATTGTTACTGTGGTGGGATTCGCCGTCCAATGTCAAAGAACAAAGACTGTTCGTATCGCAACTAATCGATCATCATCATAACTTTGGCGTTCGACAGCTGCTATATTTGGCATTGCGCTTTTTGGTGGATGACGATAAGACAATCTTATCTTATTTTGTATTGGCTTATCATTTGAAGATTGATTGTTTCCGGCCCCTTTTCTCATGTTTGAATAGTGTGATCCTATGAAGATGGGTGTGAAATCATCGATATAATATTTTTGAATGCGGCCAGCAGAAATTATTGTTGATTTAGCCTTCGCGTGGATGAAAACTTATTTTGATCCATAAAACTATAATGGACAATCCAAACTCAATTTGAGTTGGACATGAATATTTGGAGCTAGCGTAAATATTTACCAGAATATGGTATTTACATTAAAATGAGTAGTATATTTTAGTAGTAAAATAAAGTTAGAATGCATACATATGTTAAGAGAAAAAGATCTGCATATATGTTATACTCTATGCACCTCCTGAAGACACTAGAAGGAGGGTTGAATAGTGTCTACCGATTTTCGTCACGAGAACCGTTCTTCTATCGTAGAACCTAGTTCTTATCTTATCTTTTATGTTGCCTTGAACACTATAACTCACAACACCACACACACACAAAGAACACAAAAATTTTACGTGGAAAACTCCTTGCTCAAGGGAGAAAAACCACGACCCACACTCTGGAATTTTAGAACTGAATCCACTAACACAAGAGCAACGTTTCTGATTACAAACTCTGTAACCAAGGGGCTACACTCTAGACCCTAATCACTACTGAAAGCTAAACTCTAGCTTCTCAGTAATTACACAAAAGTTCACCTAATACATACGCTTCTGAATAAGCCAATAGGTAAAACTATGAATGCTCGAATTGAAGACAACTCGCAATTTGACGAACCTAGACAGAATATCTAGACTCAATACACTGCATGCACTCAAGTTTTCTTCTCCAGTTTACTCACGTAGAAAGATGCTAGATCGCCTTTGTATGCTCTCAACTCTCCGTTTGTGAATAACTGATTTTCGGCTGTCTCCACTACTTGCATTTATATGGGTCTTGAAACTCTAGTTGAGTTGTACAAGGAATCTTTATAATTATGGCAAGTCAGGATTCCCAGTAACTCTTTTCCTTGTTGAAGTCCAACTCCTTTTCACACTACGAAGACACAGCCTGGACACCGCCTCTTTTAGTCTGACTAGGATGCATATTCATTCACGTACCACTACTCCTAGTTCCGCAGGGATTTGCAACCCGTAATCCTTTTCGATCAACCGTGCCCTTCATTCCAAGGACTAGGTTCTTAGTGGGAACCTCTGAGTCCTTCTTGTTTGTCATACTTCAAAACCAGCTCTCAACAAATTTCCCCCTTTTTGATGATGACAAACAAATGTTGCCCAAGAACCTGAGTAGACATAAACCAAAACAAAAGGTAACAAATTCAAGAAAAACGAAACAGATGAATTAGGTCACAAACACCCAACATTTCCTTCTTCCCCCTTTTGGCATCATCGAAAAGATTCAAATACCTGCATGAACTTGGCAATAATATCCAGTCTAAAGCACAAGGCAACAAGTCAGTAATAAAAGCAAACACAAGCAGTAATAAGGGCCCAATCAAGAACCAATTACTTAATCAGGAAACATTCATAAGCGTAAGAAAATTAAAATCATCATCCAGGTTGTGATATCAGCACAACCCCAGTATTAAGTACACAACTGAAAATCAAATTGTCTTAAACAACCAGCACATGCAATCAGGAGAGAATAGGAGGGGGTAGACAACAGGTAGAAAGAGGAGGACAGGACAGGAGGACTCAAAGCTGAATGTTGAAGTGTTTGACAAGCGCCTCAAGTTGCTTCGTATTCTTGGCCCTTTCCATCACCAGCTCGACCTCATACTTGTGGCAGTCTATCTTCAAACGATCAATTTCTTGATCCTTCAACTTCAGCTGTCTGTGGAGCTCTGTGTTTTCTGTATTAACCTCAAGGACATGCGTCTCCAGCTCCTTCACAGCATCAATGGCCTCTTCAGGTCCATAGTCCTCACTTTCCTCTTCTTGCTCTTGCTTGACCTACATTGGTTTCTTTGAAGCTCTACTTTCTCTAAATAAGTCACAATTTTTAAACACATTAATCCCAAACATTTGGTGAATGGTTGGCTTCTTCCCAGCTTCTAAAGGAACCCCAAAGTTCTCAAGTACCTGCTGGAGGATGTAGGAATGCACAAGGGAATGTGGCTTCTGATCTGTGTCGGCAATCCTCTTTATATGTCTAATTATCAGCCCAGGCAAATTAATCTTTACCCCCCTGTCCAGCAGATCCATGTATGTCAGGTCCAGAGCACTAGCCTCGCAGTTCCTCTCTCCTCTAGGTAGAAGGAACCTGTGCACAAATTCAAACAACAACTGATGTGCAGGTTCCATTTCCTTCTTGTCTACCTTCCTCTCCTTCCTCAACTTGGGTTTCCCTGAGAACTTCTTGACAACATCCAGATGAGTGACTCCATCAGACCTCTTTGGCCATTTCAGCTTTATATACCTCCAATAACCTTCAGCAGGTATGTCAAGAATCACTCCAAGCTCAGGTCTCCCAAACTCAATCTCTATTCCCCTCACTATGGTGAACACTCTCCAAGCATTAACCCTACAATTTGTGTAGAACTCTCTGATCTCATCAACATACAACTTTTTTTCTTTGTTGGCAAACAAACCTAACCAACCCTGGTTAGCAATCATTCTGAGCAGTGGCTTCATGTGAAACTCCTTCTCATCATGCAGGATGCTGCCAGGCAACACCTGATGCTTAGAGAAGAAAGCCACCCTGTCAGCTTCATCCTCACTACCTCTCCTCCTTTTTCTGGTCTTAGCTTCACTGTCTGTATCAGAGTCACTTGGCTCTGCATAACTCCCAGCATCATCACTTTCCTCCTGTGCTTCCTCAGCTCTTCTTTCTTCTTTTTCCCTCTTCTATGCCTCTCTACCTCTTACATTTGTCACTGTTCTTTCCAACTTCCCAACTTTCTCCAATTGTTGTTTTAATGCAGACCTGGTGCCAACCCTCCTGACAACAGGCTCATTAACAACCTTGTCATCACTTTCCTCACTAGCTTCATCAACCAGTCTTGTTTTTAGCACTGGCTTTCCCCCTTTCACTAATCTCCTTCTTTTCTCAGGCTCCACTAAGTTTTCTTTCACAAACACAACTTCCTCTTCTTCTTCCTCACCAGCCATTTTCTCATCCTCTGCCCCAAACTTCCTCTTTCTTTTTGGTTCTTTAGTTTTATTGGCAATCTCTTCCTTTTCTGCAACAATTTCCTTATTCCCTTCTTCCTCAGAATCTATCCAATTTAAATCTGCATCATCAGCCCCAGTGGAATTTGGACAAGCAATAGGCTTTTGAACCAAATTCTCTGAGGCTTCAGCAAGACCAAGTCCTCCAACTACTGGACTTATTGGCACAGATTCTTTTTCATTATTCTCTACCAACATCTTTACAGGGTTCTACTTCACTTTCTCTAAGGGCTTCCACACGGTCTTGTTCCCTAAGTTGTTCTTTCACTCTTTCTGCAATATTCAACTTTTCACCAGACTTACCAACCACAGGCACCTGCAAATCTTTCCTAAGTTCATCCTTTGCACTATCTCGCTCGGCATCACATGAGTTCCCCCTATCTATTCTGTCATTATGCTCATCATTTATTATTTTGTCTAGTCCTGTAACTAGGGTTTCAGTTTCTATAGTTCCAGGGCTGTTTATATCTACTGAAAGGACAGGCGTAGATGAAATAGGATCAGGGATTACCTCATGCGGTGACTGTGATGAACTTTGTGCAGTGGGTGTAGTGGGAACTGCTCTTGACCTCATCTTCTTTACCAATTTCTTGTCCCCTTTTTGAAGAAATTTTGTACGGGCCCTTGCGATTCGTTGTGCAAGAGTGGATGGGGGTGGTCTTTCAGACATTGTAAAGAATTTGTGAGTAGTTTTTGAGATTTCTAGAGAGGTTTTTGTTTTAGGGCTTCAGAGAGAAATTTGGTGTAGTGGAGAAGATGTGGTTGAATGGTGAAGGATTCCGGGTGTATCGACAAACAAAGGGAAGGGGTTTGTGATTTGACAACTTCTAGGGAAGACAAAGCATTAATGATGAAAAGTGGAGAAGCAGCTTTTTGAACTTTTTGAGAACCGGGAAGAGTTAAAGATTTGACGGTTATGGACTCTTTTGATATACCATTTTTAAGTAGTGGGGTCAAACCAGTCAAATAGAATTCTACCCCGAAAAGGAATGTGTTCCTATAATTTAGGACAGTTATAAGAACATGGAGGATCTCCCTTGACACACGTACGATTGACAATTTAATTTTAGTTATGACTTCTATCATGCAGGGTAGTGTGAATGTACCTGGACATGATTCCTCATGCTTTGGTTGGTTCCTTCTTAGTACATAGTAGGTTCTTCATGGGATCACATTATTCTTACCCGGTGCTCAAAAACTGAACAAGTGTACTAATTCAAGTACCAAGTTAGACTGGACATCAATGACAAAATTCAAACATGGACAATCGAATACTTAACTAACCAATCACAAAGGGATTACCTGCTGGGTCATCCGTGTATTTTGGTCATCCCTAATTCCAACCTGTTCCTCTCAAACTGTACCTTGTTCAATGCTTTGGTAAATATGTCAGCAATTTGATCTTCAGTCCTGCACGAATTCATAGTAATCAGACCCTTTTCCATATTATCTCTCAAGAAATGGTGTCTACTATCAATGTGCTTGGTTCTTTTACGTTGCACTGGGTTCTTGGCAATATTCACTGCACTAGTATTGTCACAGAAAATTGGCAATGCGCCACACTTGATACCAAAGTCCTCCAGTTGTTTGATCCACGGTAATTGTGAACAGCATAATGCAGCTGCCACATACTCAGCTTCATTAGTTGATAAGGCAACTGAGTTTTGCTTCTTTGTGGCCCAAGAGATCAAACAAGGACCCAGAAAATGTGCCATTCCTGAAGTGTTTTTCCTGTCCACCAAATGACCTGCATAATCTACATCAGCAATACCAATTAGTTCAAAAGTACCTCCTCTTGGGTACCAGACACAAAGGTCCTGAGTTCCTTTCAAGTATCTCAGGATCCTCTTCACAGCTGTCAAATGTGACTCCTTGGGCTTGGACTGAAATCTAGCACACAGTCCTACACTGTAAACTATGTCAGGCCGACTGGCTGTGAGATAAAGAAGTGATCCTATGATTCCTCTATATTTTGTCTCGTCTGTTGAAGGACCGAGTTCGTCCAAATCCAGCTTTGTCTCAGGTGCAATGGGAGTAGTCATTTCTTTCGCTCCTTCCATGTCAAATTTCTTCAGCAGTTCCTTGACATACTTTTGTTGGTGAATCATAGTTCCTTCAGGCATTTGCTTTATCTGCAATCCAAGGAAGAAATTTAGTTCTCCCATCATGCTCATTTCAAATTCGCCTCCTATCAGATGAGGAAAACCTTTGCATAGCCCCTCATCAGTGGCTCCAAAAATGATATCATCGACATACACTTGAACCACCAATAGATCTTTTCCTTTCTTTTTGAGGAACAATGTGTTGTCAATCTTTCCTCTTGAAAAAACCATTCTTCAATAGAAATCCTGAGAGTCTTTCATACCAGGCTCTCGGGGCTTGCTTCAATCCATAAAGAGCCTTGTCCAGTTTGTAAACATGATCAGGGAATTCATTGTTTATAAAACCTGGTGGCTGTATTACATAGACTTCTTCATTCAGGTAGGCATTTAAGAAAGCACTCTTCACATCCATCTGATATAGTGTAAACTCCATGTATGTAGCAAAAGCAATTAGCATCCTGATGGCCTCCATTCTTACCACTGGTGCAAAGGTTTCATCGTAGTCTATTCCTTCTTCCTGACTATAACCTTGAACTACTAATCTTGCTTTGTTTCTTGTCACTATACCATGCTCATCTAGTTTGTTCCTGAATACCCATTTTGTTCCAATTATTGATCTGTTCTTTAGCTTAGGAACTAGGTGCCACACTTTGCTTCTTTCAAATTGATGTAGTTCCTCCTGCATGGCTAGAATCCAATCTGGGTCTTCTAGAGCTTCTTTTACATTCTTTGGTTCCAGAGATGAGAGGAAGGCAAAGAAAGCGCAGAAGTTCTTCAAGGCTGACCTGGTCATGATTCCTGTATTCAATTCTGATAGGACATTTTTCAAAGGATGAGATCGTTGATGTTTCCATGGCCTGAGTTTAATATGACTGGAAGAACCTGTATCATTATCTTGGAGAGTTTCTTCCTAACCTGCTGGATCATCAGCTTCATCAGAGGTTCCCCCTGTCAAGTTGACTCCTTGTTCCAATGTACTTGGATCTTCACCTGACGTCTCCTTGTCTTCTGAGTCTTCCAGTTCATTCACACCTTCTTCCCTGCTAAGGCCAATCACTTGATCATCTGTCTCACGTTCCTCCAGTGCCTTGTCTGATTCATCAAAGACCACATGCATACTTTCTTCCACTGTTTGTGTCCTTTTGTTGAACACTTTTTATGCTTTGCTTTGGGTAGAATAACCAAGAAATATTGCCTCGTCACTCCTAGCATCGAACTTTCCCAAGGGTTCCTTCCCATTGTTGTGAACAAAGCATTTACAACCAAAGGGTCTTAGGTGAGCAATATTTGGTTTTCTACCTCTGAGTAGCTCATATGGGGTCTTGTCAAGAATTGCTCTGATGGAACATCTGTTCAGCAAGTAGCATGCAGTATTTATAGCTTCAGCCCAGAAGTTTCTTGCAAGGCCACTTGACAACAGCATAGTCCTGGCCATATCCTCCAGAGACCTGTTCTTCCTCTCAACCACTCCATTTTGTTGGGGAGTTCTTGGAGCGGAAAAGTTATGATCTATGCTGTTCTTTGCACAATACTCAGAGAATTTTGAGTTCTCAAACTCAGTTCCGTGATCAGATCTGATACTGATGAGTTCAAGGCTTAACCTTTTCTGAACTACACCAGCCCAGTCTTTAAAGCTTTCAAAAGCTTCATCTTTAGTAGCCAAGAACAGAGTCGATGTGTATCTAGAGTAGTCATCGACAATCACGAACACGAATCTAATTCCTCCTCTACTCCTGACTCTCATAGGTCCACACAAATCCATATGCAAGAGTTCCAGTGGTTTTGATGTACTTACCACCTTCTTGGACTTAAAGGATGATCTCACATGTTTTCCCTTTACACATGCATCACACATTTTTATATTTTCAAATCTCTTACTTGGCAATCCACGAACCAGCTCCTTTGATACAAGCTTATTCAGTTGTGAGAGACTTGCATGACCCATGCTTTTGTGCCACAGCTGAGAGTCACTTTCTTGTACATTCAAGCATGTTAGGTTGTTTTCAGGTAGTGACTTCAGCGATGCTTTGTATACATTGTTCACCCTCTTTCCTTCCATTACAATTTCTCCACTCTGTAGGTTCTTCACAATGCATCCTACAGACGAGAACTTCACTTCATTTCCTCTATCACATAGTTGGGAGATGCTCAGAAGATTGTGTCTAAGACCATCAGCACAATAAACATTCTCAATAGCATGATCCAGAGTTATCCCAATCTTTCCAATTCCTACTGTTTGACCGCTTTTTTCTCCTCCGAAGGCCACACTGCCTCCTTGAAATGCTGCGAGTGAGAGAAATTTTCTTCTATCTCCTGTCATGTGCCTCGAACAACTACTGTCAAGAATCCAGCTTGGGTTGTTCTCCCTCACTCCAGCCTGCAAAATAAATTAGAGGTTAGCCTTAGGAACCCAGACAAGCTTGGGTCCCTTCCTACTAGAAAATGGGTAAATCAAGTCCTGTCTAGCCCATTTAGGTAGAACACTTCTTTTGTTCTTGGCCTTTGCCTTGCTGACATGTATGCACTTTTGTTTGATATGTCATGTTTCACCACAAAACGTACATAACATGTTGCAAGGTAATGCCACATACTTGCTCTTAGGGTTATATGGAGGCAGTGGTTTCTTAAATCCTAATCCCTATTTTCCTTTATTTTAGTTTTTAAGAACCCAATTAATTGCCTCTGATGATTTATTCCATTTAGTTAATCTGGTAAGCTCAAATTTTGATTTTTCAACCTTTTGACTTAAAACCTTGTTCTTCTCAGTTTCCTGATATAGAATTTCATTTGCTCTTTTCAATTCATTTTCCAAAAAGGTTTGAACTTCACTTATTATTTGCTTACCATTTGCACTTTCTCTTAACTGATTGCATTCCAGTTCTAGCTCAGTGATCTTAGAATTTGACACAAGAGTCTGTCCTTTCAAGGTAGCATTGACTTCTTCAAGTTCAATGTTTTGTTCTAGGAGACTCTTGTGCTTAGTTCTAAGACTACTTAGTTCTTCAGTCAGTTTATCCTTTTCAAGCTTCTCCTTTTCATAACCCTCAATCAAGGTGGCAGTAATTAAAATTAGGTTTTCAGAAGAGTATGTATGCAAGGTTTCCTTTAGTTCAAATAGACATACCTCTGCTGAGTGAGCATCTTCAGTTCTATCCGTTGCCATGAGAGCAGAGTCCTTCTTGTGACTGTCATCTGAGTACACCTCCTTCAGCCTTTCCCAGACTTCCTTGGCCGACTTGCATTCAGATATTTTAGCAAGTACATCATAGGTAAGTCCTCTTTTCAGGTACCATTCAGCTTTGGAGTTTGCCTGTACCCAGTCTAGGTCTTGAGGATCCAGTTCTTCTACCTTCTTTGGTACTAGAACACCATTTGCAGCTCTCTTTACAGGGACATGGGGTCCTCTCTTCACAATCAGCCATAGACTATAGTCTGCTGCTTGCAAGAAGAGCTTCATCTGTTTCTTCCAGTTCTTGTAGTGAGTTCCATTGAACATATAAGGCTTTGACGGATCTCTTCCTCCTCTAAACTCTCGAGGGTCTTCTTCATCATAACTATTTTCTGACATACCCATTAGTGCCAGTGGCGGATCATCTTCAGAATCCTTTTCATGGTCGGATTCACTGTCAGTTGGTCCCCATGTAGCATAGAAGGCCTCCTTCTTCTTTCTCTTTTCTGCTCTAAAGTTTGGAGGTTGTCTTGACTTCTTCTTATCTTTGTCAGTTTCCTTTGGCGTCTCCTTCTCTTTTTCCTTGGATGCTCTATTCTTCATCCATTCTATTTTCCACATAGGACAGTCCACTACAACATGATCTTTTTTGAAGCATTTGAAGCATCCTGAATAATCAGGACTGTCAACTATGTTCTTCCTGCTAGAACTCTCCTTGCCACTTCTATTGAACCTTCCCAGATTGAGCTTCTGTCTTAAGGCACTTACCATTGCTGCTTCAACTGATTGAAGATCAACATAGTCATCAGTTTCTTCAGTTGCTTCAAGGGCAAAGGTCTTGTCCTTCTTTACAGCTGGTTTAGTTTTTGAGTCCTTCATCATCTCATGTGTTTTCAAACTTCCAACCAGTTCTTCAAGTTTGATGGATCTCAGAGGTTTGGATTCAATGATGGCAGTCATCTTTGGTTCCCATGCTTCAGGTAGCACACTATTTCAGGCAATTCCATATCCAGGGATCTCATTTCATTTGTAATGATAGTCAACCTGGTCATCATATCCTGAATTGATTCTTTCTCACCCATGGTGAAAAGTTCAAATTGTCTTTTCAGCATTCTCCTTTTTGAGTCCTTCACTTCTGTGGTTCCTTCATGCGCAACCTGCAAAGCATCCCATATTTCCTTAGCCGTCTTATAAGATGATACTCGATTGAACTCCTCAGGACCAAGACCACATATGACCAGACGTTTGGCTTTGTGATTCTTTTCAATCATCTTATAATCCGTCTCATTGAACTCTTCTTTCAGTTTTGGTTCTCGCTTAGCAGTAGCTCCTTCACCAACTATTTTGGTGGGGATCAGGTTTCCTTCAGAGACTATCAGCCAGAGTTGATCGTCTTCAGCACATATGTAATTCTCCATCCTGTTCTTCCACCATGCATAGTATTGCCCATTAAAATGTGGGGGCCTCTGAACTGACTGTCCTTCAGTGATGGTAGGTGCTGCACTCATTCTGATCCTTCTCAAAGTGTTAACCTCTTACGAGAAGACCGCTCTGATACCACTTGTTATACTTTATGCACCTCCTGAAGACACTAGAAGGGGGGATTGAATAGTGTCTACCGATTTTTGTCACGAGAACCTGGTTCTTCTATCATAGAACCTAGTTCTTATCTTATCTTTTATGCTGCCTTGAACACTATAACTCACAACACTACACATACAAGGAACACAAAGATTTTACGTGGAAAACTCCTTGCTCGGGGAGAAAAACTACGACCCACACTCTGGAATTTTAGAACTGAATCTACTAACACAAGAGCAACGTTTCTGATTACAAACTCTGTAACCAAGGGGCTACACTCTAGACCCTAATCACTACTCAAAGCTAAACTCTAGCTTCTCAGTAATTACACAAAAGTTCACCTAATACATACGCTTCTGAATAAGCCAATAGGTAAAACTATGAATGCTCGAATTAAAGACAACTCACAATTTGACGAACCTTGACAGAATATCTAGACTCAATACACTGCATGCACTCAAGTTGTCTTCTCCAGTTTACTCACGTAGAAAGATGCTAGATCGCCTTTGTATGCTCTCAACTCTCCGTTTGTGAATAACTGATTTTCGGCTGTCTCCACTACTTGCATTTATATGGGTCTTGAAACCCTAGTTGAGTTCTACAAGGAATCCTTTTAATTATGGCAAGTCAGGATTCCTAGTAACTCTTTTCCTTGTTGAAGTCCAACTCTTTTTCACACTTCGAAGACACAGCCTGGACACCGCCTCTTTGAGTCTGACTAGGATGCATATTCATTCACGCGCCACTACTCCTAGTTCCGCAGGGATTTGCAACCCGTAATCCTTTTCGATCAAGCGTGCCCTTCATTCCAAGGACTAGGTTCTTAGTGGGAACCTCTGAGTCCTTCTTGTTTGTCATACTTCAAAACCAGCTCTCAACAATATACTTGTCTTGCGTTCATAAAATTTGGTTAAAACAACCTGCAGGGATAAGTTTTTGTTATTAAACTTTATCTTTCAACTCGTTTCGACTTTAATAACAAGATGAGTAATGATCCTTCTATTGATTCAATATTTGAGATTCCGCAAAGTTTTCTAAATGTTTACCTGTAACACACCTTGTTGAACCTCGAAAATTACCCCTTCTTAAGAAAAGACAAGTTTCGGGTATATTTCAACAAAGTGGGATTCCAAAGGGTTTCTTTGGAGTCGCCACCTAATTTAAGGATTATTAGGAACCTAAGTTAACTAAAGAGTGCAGTTTAACTTTTATTTAAAAGAAATTAAATTAAATTCAGAGATTCTTAGGTAAGTGGTTCTGTTAAATTCGAAAGAAGGTCCTTATTACGGGAGCATTTTCGAAAATCCGCTAAAGGCGGTTAATCCGGCGATTTTCACGAATTTTACTTGAAATTTAGTTTGGGATAAATTTTAAATAAAATAAAATAAATAGGTAATAAAATAATATAAAGAAGATAAAATTGATTATGACAATACTTTGAACAAAACTTAAAATTAATTAAATGAACAATGAGAAGGGTTGGTTGATTGACTAAATAAATAATGGCTAATTAAAATTAAGTAAATAAATTTAACAAATGATTGAATAAGAATAATAATTGATTGATTAATTAATTAGATAAATAAATAAATAACTTAATTAGATAATAATTATTTATATGATTTCAATTAGATGAGGGATGAGCACTAATAATTGACTAGTTAAATAAATAAATAAATATAATTAATTAAACGAATAAATAATTAATTAGAATTAATCAATTAAATAAATAGAATAAATAAATAAAATGATAAATAAATACCACTTAAATAATTTGATAAATAAATAAATAAATAAGTAAGTAAATAATTATAATTGATTAGGTAGATAAATGATTAATTAAAATTAAACAGATAAATTAATAATAAATGCCACTTAATTAATTTAATTAATGAATAAATAAATAAATTTAATAAATGGATAAATAATTGACTAAATATAAATAATGAATAAGTAGGTACAATTTTAACTTTATTTCTTTTGCACTCGAAAATTAACTAAAGGTTTCTACTATCTTAAATTAATCGGCGAGTCCCAAAGAGACGGGATATGCAATTTATAAACACTCTTAGACAAACAATAAGATAACAATTCAATTAAAGCGACTAATCTACCAGGCTTCTAATCATACAAAGTCCTAAAACATGCTTTCTAAAAGGGGACGGGAGAGAAGGAGTTTTTAGAAAGTAGAACCCGAAATAGCGAACTTAATGTGAGCCCTATATTTCACAAGGCTTTTCATTTATTCATTTCTCTTTTTTTATCTTACATTTTCGGGGATATCAAGTCCCGAAAATGCGGAGCGATTCAAGGAACTTCCAAATGCAAATAGCCGATCCCAATTTGTGAGTTGAGCAACTCAAACTCGATCCCAAGGTTCATTATGCAAAGAAAGAGGAAAAATAAGAATTAGTAAATGCTTGAACACGATTCACATAACTAACTTCCGAATTAGTAAGGTATGAAAATAATACAAACAGCTGAAACATAATTAATAGAACAGAAAAGCACAAAAGTCCAATACTGCTAACTCCATCGAGAAAACGCGTCAGAATCATGAATTGGGAAAGCGGCCATGAAAACTAATAAAGTTGATCCTATAGTCATTTGATTAGCTTTCAAGGCTAGAGATTTTCATATATTCAGGCATGTCTTCAAACTCAAGCAGTTATGCAATGGTTTTCAATTTTTATGAAATTTCAGACCAAAGAGTAAAACCCTAAAGTTACTTCTGGTTTAATAATTATCAATTTAAGCTAAACAGGAATAAAGTTCATACCTTTCAAGCTTAAACATACTTTAATCTCACATAATGCAACAGAATAATAAAGATTAGAACTTTATAAGAAAAAATTAAAAGGACGCAAATAACAGATCCCAGAATCTAGTCAAGCATTCAGTAGGATTCTTTAAATATATTGGCACCCTACTGACCCGCGAACACATAAGAAGAATGACTTTAGATCTAGAAGAAAACATCATGAAGATTATAACTTTGGTTTCAAACCTTATCACACTTCTTAGATATTAAGAATGGAGCTAAACTACAGTTCTTTTAGAAATTGCCCTATAAATGAGGAAAGTTAATTAAAACAGGTAAAACTCCATTTTTCAAATGAACATTTCACCTTCAGACCAACTTGCTACCCTTGAAAACAACTAGGGCACTTTCCGAACCAACCTACAAACACGCTGAAATAAAATAGGATCCCTGCTAAATAAGGTGCATACTAAGGAACAAAATGCAGACAAGATGCAGACTATAGATCCCTGACCCCTGCACATACATCTGCTATGCCTGCAACCAAACTCTCAGATAATCGACCAACTTTTACAACCTTCTGCTATCATCTTTTACACTTCCAGGAACTCCAATCTAACCTACTTACTCTAAAATTCCAGGAACAAACTACTCACCCCCTTTTGAATCTGCAGCACCAAACCAACAGACCCCTATTATCTACTCCTCAACTTCCAAGCTTAACTCCCTGCTCCTCTTACTATTCCAGGACCTGCAGCATTGAACAACCTCTAAACAAGCTGAAAACAACTCCAGCAAAGACCCTGAACCATCAGAACTACAACAACAACAAGAAACAGGAACCTCCATCCTGTTAACACAACCTGAACTACTCCAGCCTACTCTACATCCATAGACCAAACTCCTTCTCCATTACCTGGACCTGCTACACCAAGCAGACCCCCTAACAGACCCTCATACCTCCTAGCATCACCAGAAACACTCCCACACTAGCAGAACTACACCCTAATGCTCTCACAGCTTCAAAACTAACTCTCCAGAACAGACCCCTCAACTCACCTAAGCTAGCAGGACAAAATCTGAATGCCTTACACTCCTGATCTCCAGAACTCCCTCACTCTCATAGCATCTCACAACAAACCTATGCTACCCTGCACACTAAACAGCTTTCACTACCATGACCAAGACCTCAGACCCTCTCTTTACACCTCACAGAAACACTTCACAGAACAAGGCAAAGCAACCCCTGGAACCAGAACAAGCTACTCTAAACACTGCTGCTGCCACCTGAACCTCTACACATACTCACAGACACCCTGCACACCTAAGCCAGCTCCTACACTAACTGCACATCACCTGAGACACTTACTCAAAACAGGGGGAACTGCATATCAACCTCACTCATACACAAACAGACTTAGCACCTGAAAAGCTGATTCTGCAGCATCTACATACTCAAGATAAACAGGAAATTTAAAACTTTTACTTACCAGAATAGCCCTGACCTTAAAACTGGAAGAAACTCTCAATTTACACATACAGCTAGGCATGAATACTTTATAAGGATCTTTAGACTTAATAAATATATTTGAACTGCTTGGACTACCATTTACACTTCATTCTTGCATCTTTTATTGTGTTTTAGATGATGAATAAGACCAGAGCTTTAACCATTATCCGAGGTTCATTATTTTAGCTTAAAAAGAATATGATTTTATCTATTCACCACCTATACAGGTATACACACAAACACAAAGTTTAGATTCTTCTCATATGCCAGATTTGTCCCAGAATATCCCTTTTAGAAAAAAAAAAACTATTATGCTTATCCATCTTCATGTTCAAACACATTTCATATAAGCAGAGAAAAAATCGTACATATTAAACAACATACGAAGACTATAAAAGGGTTCAAAAACTGACCTGGTTTTACGCAATGAACTAAGGCGATGGATCAAATGTATCGACTCGAACAAAGCGACCACGATTTAAACAAACAATGACAATGTTCCAACAGAATTCTCTTCTCCTCTAGCTAAGTTTAAAATAATTTTTATAGTTGAGAAACAGTAAATGTTTTTTTTTTGCTTAGATGCTGCCGTCTTTCTGTGTTAAAAATCCCAAAAAAAAAACCTCTCCAAAAAAAAATGAGATAATGAATAATATATACCTGCTCGCTAGGGTTTAGACTGAGGTTTTGAAATTCAAACCAGACCCAAAATAGACATTTCCTTGCTAAGATTAGGGTGGAAATTGTCCAATCCCTAAAGATTGTACAAGTTCCAACCTTATCTACAAGAATATGCCCGTTTGAACCAAATCGACGATGCGGATTAGACTCGTACAAAATCAACGGGTAAAAACCTTCCAGCTAAACTTCGTACGGAGAAGAAGACAAGGATTTTAAGTTGGCTTGTCGTTTTGAGTGAATTCGGCTGCGTTTCGATTGAGATTTGCAAAGGGTCGCGGGTTCTAGGGCTTTTAGGTAGGGTTAACGGGTTGGGGGAAACTGATTAGGGGAAGAAAGAAACGCTTGTAGTGTATATATGTGCTTTGCACAAATAGGCTGATTTCGGGATTTTAGAGCAAAATTAGCCCTACTTTTAGATTTTAGTAGATAAGTAGAGGAATTGCGAGGGTCAACTGAGATTAAGGTTGCGCATTACGATTTTAACCACTTTATTTGAAATTAAGCAATTGCCTTTAATTTCAAAATTAATTTTAATTTTAGAACAATTAAACCTTTAATTTGAAAACTTCCGGGACAAAATTGGGTGTCAACAGCTGCCCCTCTTTACCCGAAAAGGATGAAAGAGTTTTCCGGGTAAAGAAGTTGACGAGAAACCAATTTTGTCCCGATAAAAACCAAGACTTCGATTCCAAGGACCGAAATGCGAGGCTTACGGACATGGCCGAACTCCGGTTTCTGAGTTGCCTACATATCTCGGGCTGAAAGAGAATCAGGCCATATGCAGTTCGACAACACTTAGATAAGAAGATTCGCACGATTGATAGAAAGAGGCGCACGAATAGGAAAGACTTCAAACTGACGCCTAATCTGAAATGAAAGATTAGGTAAAACTTGTTTGTTCGAGTGCGATTCTTCAGATCCTCGTTGACGAGTCTAGCTCATATCAACGATTGCCCCAGTTCACTGCTAAGAAAGAGTTCCACGTTATGCTCCAAATGCTACTGCGGTATTGCCAAAATTCTGTAAAGACTTAACAAATGGTAAGCGAGCAACTGCTAGTGAACTACAATAATATTTGGAATAAGAAATAAATAAAAGTATAATATAAAATTGTAAATGCTGGTCGTGATGCTCAATAAGTTCTTCTCTCGACCAACTGACGAGATGCTCCGCCCGGAGAACCTTTAGGCTGATCGTTATTCTGAAACAGTAAAGTAAGACAATAAGTAAAGCGAAAATGAATTGTAAAAATGCAAGGATTTCATAAGATAAGTTGACTAACGAGACGTGATGTCTCGAGTCGAATCATGCATTTCAAAGACAATATGTCAATATTGCAAGACAACCGACATTGCGAAACACCCCGAAAGCGGTGCTTCAGCCGACTTGTCTTAAATTATCAATCTACTTCAAACATAAAATGCTAATATTGCAAGACAACCGACATTGCGAAAACACTCCGAACGTGGTGCTTCAGCCGACTTGTCTTAAACGATCAGTAAATTTTAAATATAAAATGCCAATATTGCAAGACAACCGACATCGCGAAACACTCCGAAAGCGGTGTTCCAGCCGACTTGTCTTAGATTATGAATAAATGCCAATATTGCAGGACAACCGACATCGCGAAACACTCCGAAAGCGGTGTTCCAGCCGACTTGTCTTAAACTATTAATAAATATCAGGTATAAAATGCCAATATTGCAAGACAACCGACATCGCGAAACACTCCGAAAGCGGTGTTCCAGCCGACTTGTCTTAAATTATTAATAAATATCAGGTATAAAATGCCAATATTGCAAGACAACCGACATCGCGAAACACTCCGAAAGCGGTGTTCCAGCCGACTTGTCTTAAATTATTAATAAATATCAGGTATAAAATGCCAATATTGCAAGACAACCGACATCGCGAAACACTCCGAAAGCGGTGTTCCAGCCGACTTGTCTTAAATTATCAATAAATTTTAAATATAAAATGCCAATATTTTGCAAGACAACCGACATTGCGAAACACTCCGAAAGCGGTGCTTCAGCCGACTTGTCTATCAGTATCGCGAGATAAATTCTATCGCAATGTCAAGATTCAAGAAAAGAAAAGCGCCGCCTTTTCGGCAATAATCCAATGTAATGCTTAGATGTCAAGCCAGCCAAATCATTTGCATTATCAACTTGATTGGTGTTGCTTGCATGGATAGTGGTGTAAAGTTTTGAATGATCTCTTCAGTTCATATTGAATCTGATGTTCAATTCTTTGAATGCGCGTTCAATAAATTGTTCATCCATAGTGCGAATGAACCTCCCATTGCAAGCTTTCCGGTTCCTGCTCTCAAAGAAAAATTTGTTAGTTTTGGGGAGGGGTGTTTGATTTGTGCTGATTCATCTTGAATTCGCTGCTATCGCTTCCTCTTCTTCGTGAAACTCGGGCTTTGAAAACCATCCTCGGAAACTTGGTTTATGAACTCAATAGTATAACTCATCTTAATATAGAGGCAAAAATAAAAATAATTTGATAAAATAGTAAGCAAGCAATCATTGATATGCAAGTAAAAAGTTTATAATGCATGTAAAATTCCTGCTTTAACTCAAACTCATGACATATCTCGAAACAAACTGAACATCCTTTGTATTGCAACTTGTGCTAATCTTGAATACTTTCAGAACTTTGTTGTTCCATCCTTTGATAAGCAAACCAATTCTTGCAAAGATCTGCCCCAGTTATGAACTTCCAAATCTTCAACTCATTTTGCAAAATTTGCCCCAGTTGGTATCTTTCAAATCTTCAACTCATTTTGCAAAATTTGCCCCAGTTTCTATCTTCCATATCTTCAAATTATCTTTACAAAAAATTGCCCCAGTTGCTTGCCTTAAGGAGACTGAAAATTTTAATATTATAGAGTCGAGCCCGTTAAGAGCGCCTACGTATCCCTCCACGGGAATCAGACCGTGCGTAGTTCTGCTTACATAAGATTTTTTGGGAAGATATGGCAATCTAAGTACGAAGCCGTATCCGAATTGGAAAATCCACACATCTGCCTAGATGCATAGTTCGGCATTACATCATAAAAGATAAACAAGCCTAAAGCGTTACAATATTTTGACCGAATCCGACGGGGATTGCCTACTTATCCTGTTGCCATTCCAGGAATCAGGTCAGAAGTAGTTCAAACTTACATAAAAGAGGAAATAGGGGAAATTCTTATATCAATGCAACCAAACTCTATGTGAGTTACTACGTATCCCACCTTGGGACTCAGGTCACGCGTAGTTCGTATTACATCAAAGATTACATTCAAAACCATGCTAACTTGCGATCGCCTCAAACATAGTATCTTTTGACGGCATCTGCGTTGATTGCTTTTGGCCAAACTTGACCATCCATTTCTGCCAGAATCAGTGCTCCTCCGGATAAAACCCGATGAACCACATATGGACCTTGCCAATTCGGTGCAAATTTGCCCCTTGCTTCTTCTTGATTAGGAAAGATCTTCTTTAGCACCAATTGCCCCGGTTTAAAGTCTCTCACTCTCACTTTCTTACCAAAAGACTTGATCATGCGATTTTGGTAAAGTTGCCCATGACAAATTGCATTCATTCTTTTCTCATCAATAAGCATCAACTGTTCACATCTGATCTTCACCCATTCAGCATTTTCTAATTCAGCTTCTTGAATGATTCTCAAGGAAGGAATTTCTACCTCCGCGGGTAAGACTGCTTCTGTGCCATACACCAAAAGATAGGGAGTTGCCCCAGTCGAAGTTCTAGTGGTGGTGCGGTACCCAAGAAGTGCAAATGGCAACTTTTCATGCCAATCTCTATAATTATCAATCATCTTGCGAAGAATACGCTTGATGTTCTTATTTGCCGCTTCAACAGCTCCATTCATTTGAGGGCGGTATGCAGTAGAGTTGCGATGAGTAATCTTGAAACTTTCACAAGTCGCTCTCATCAAATCACTATTCAAGTTTGCACCATTATCAGTGATGATTGATTCAGGAACTCCGAATCTACAAATGATATTGTTGCGCACGAAATCTGACACCACTTTCTTGGTTACAGACTTGTGAGAAGTTGCTTCCACCCACTTGGTGAAGTAATCAATAGCCACCAAAATAAAGCGATGTCCATTTGAAGCGGCCGGCTCAATAGGACCAATAACATCCATTCCCCAAGCAACAAAAGGCCAGGGAGAACTCATTGCATGAAGTTCAGAAGGAGGTCTTTTGATCATATCTCCGTGAATTTGACATTGATGGCATTTTCGCACAAACTGAACACAATCAGTTTCCATAGTTAACCAAAAATAACCGGCTCTCAAGATCTTCTTTGCCAAAACAAAACCATTCATATGCGGCCCACAAACTCCCGCATGCACTTCCGTAAGCAATTTATTTGCTTCAACTGCATCAACACATCTTAAGAGTCCCAAGTCTGGGGTCCTCCTATATAGAATTTCACCGCTTAGAAAGAATTGATTTGCTAACCTCCGAATGCTCTTCCTTTGGACACTTGTTGCATTTTCAGGATAACTCCCAACCTTGAGATAATTCTTGATATCAAAATACCATGGATGTCCATCCCGTTCTTCCTCAACTTGAAAACAATAAGCTGGCCTATCATGCAATTCAATTTCGATAGGATCAATATAATTCTTGTCAGGATGTTGGATCATGGAAGATAAAGTTGCCAAAGCATCGGCAAACTCATTTTGAAGCCTCGGAACATGCTTGAACTCTATCTTTACGAACCTTTTGCACAATTCCTTGACACAATGCAAATAAGGAAGAATCTTTGCATTTTTGGTGTTCCACTCGCCTTGCACTTGGTGAATCAGCAAGTCGGAATCCCCAATCACTAAAAGTTCTTGAATGTTCATATCAACTGCCAATCGAAGGCCCAAAATGCATGCTTCATATTCAGCCATATTGTTAGTGCACGGAAATCTTAGCTTGGCCGAAACAGGGTAATGCTGACCCGTTTCAGAAATTAAGACAGCTCCAATACCAACACCTTTGAAATTTGCTGCTCCGTCAAAGAATAGACGCCAACCATCATATTCAGAAGAGATGTCTTCACCCAGAAACAAAACCTCTTCATCGGGAAAGTAAGTTCTCAATGGTTCATAGTTGTCATCAACAGGATTTTCAGCTAAATGATCCGCCAATGCTTGTGCCTTTACCGCCTTTTGGGTGACATAAACTATGTCAAATTCACTCAACAAAATCTGCCATTTTGCTAATTTTCCCGTGGGCATCGGCTTTTGAAAGATATATTTCAAAGGATCCATCCTCGAGATAAGATAAGTTGTATATGATGAGAGATAGTGCCTTAACCTTTGTGCGGTCCAAGTCAAAGCGCAACAAGTTCGCTCCAGGAGAGTGTACCTGGCTTCATAAGGGGTGAACTTCTTGCTTAGATAATAAATGGCTTGTTCTTTCTTCCCGGTCTTGTCATGTTGCCCCAAGACACATCCAAATGCATTTTCCGAGACAGACAAATATAATATCAATGGTCTTCCAGGTTCAGGAGGAACTAACACAGGCGGATTAGATAGATACTCCTTAATCCTATCAAAAGCTTTTTGACAGTCTTCCGTCCACTCGATAACAGCATCTTTCTTCAACAACTTGATTATTGGTTCACAAATAACCGTGGATTGTGCGATGAAGCGGCTTATATAGTTCAAGCGGCCAAGAAAGCTCATCACATCCTTCCGGCTCTTTGGAGGAGGCAAGTCCTGGATAGTCTTGATTTTGGACGGATCCAATTCTATACCCCTCCGGCTTACAATGAAACCCAACATCTTACCAGCAGGAACACCAAACGCACATTTTGCAGGATTAAGCTTCAAGTTATACCGTCGAAGGCGGTTGAAGAATTTTCTCAAATCAGTCAAATGCTCTTCTTTCTTCTTGGATTTGATAACAACATCATCTACGTAGACTTCAATCTCTTTGTGAATCATATCATGGAAAAGAGTTGTCATTGCTCTCATATATGTTGCCCCGGCATTCTTCAAACCGAAAGGCATAACTCTATAACAGAACACACCCCAAGGCGTGATGAAAGCGGTCTTTTCAGCGTCATCTTCATCCATTAGAATCTGGTGATAGCCAGCAAAGCAATCTACAAAAGACTGAAGCTCATGTTTTGCACAGCTATCAATAAGGATATGAATATTTGGCAATGGAAAATCATCCTTTGGGCTTGCTTTGTTGAGATCACGATAATCAACACAAACTCTAACCTTGCCGTCTTTCTTGGGCACCGGCACAATATTCGCTAACCAAGTGGGATATTTGAGAGATCGAATCACCTTGGCGGTCAATTGCTTTTGCACTTCTTCCAATATTTGTTTGCTTGTGGAAGTTTTGAAGTTTCTCTTCTTTTGCTTAACAGGCGGAAATGAAGGATCAGTTGGCAATTTGTGAGTGACAAGATTAGTACTCAAACCGGGCATATCATCATAAGACCAAGCAAAGATGTCCCGATACTCGTTCAATAGTTCAATATAAGCTCTTCTTTCTTCCGATGTCAAATGAACACTGATTCTGGTTTCTCTAACATCTTCTGAAGTCCCCAAGTTGATCGACTCGGTTTCTTCCAAGTTAGGCTTTGGTTTGTTCTCAAATTGATCCACTTCTCTTGTTATTTCATCAGGAACAAAATCTTCATCAAACTCCCCAATACTCAATGCATCAGTGCCAGTTTGTTCAGTTGTTTCATTATATGTCACAAGCAAAGTTTCGGCAGTTTTGTTAAGTGGAAAGCTGAAACAGAAAACAAACATTAATCAAAAGCGTAAAATAAAGTAACTAATTGAAGCATATCAAAATAATAGTAGGGAGAATGCAATGCATTTTATTTGTTTCAAAATCTAGTTTAGGGAGGCATACATTAAAGCAAAACATGCAGAATGTAAACAGATTATTTTGAAAAGACATAAACATAAACCAAAAAGCGAAACACAGTTCAGGGCCTCAATCTGACTGTGACGCCAAAATAACTGTTGAGTTCATTCACCAGGTCTCTTCCACTGGGACACAGGTCCAATTGGCCATCGGATCCTTGGCCTCAACATTTTGCACAGGTGACTCCTCAGCACATTCTTCAATAATAACATCGCATTCCAAATCATCACTCAGAAACAAATTGCCAACTCCCTCTATCAGATCCGGTACAATGACTTCTGGTGCCTTGACAAACGACTGGTACAAGGAAGGAAGGGGTTCTGGCATGGCAATGGCCGGTTTCCTTTTGGCCTTCTCAATCTCTTTTTTGGTGGGACAGTAGCCCAAGCCAAAGGTACCCAGATTCTTGGGCAAGCAGATGGGTTCGGTTATGCCGTTCAAATTTGCTCCCAATCCCGAACCAGGTTTGAAACCATTTTTCAACATCTCCACAGCAATCATCTTGGGGACTCTGGGTAGGATACCTTTCTTTGAATCCTCATTTGATGCTCGGGTCACATTCATCAGCTCAACCGTGTGAAAGGTAGTCCCATCAAGCTCTGCGGCGTTGTCCACCATAGGAATCGTGGTGCTAGCATGCGTGGGGCTGTTTCCCTCGCCCTTGACCACTACTTCTTCATTGTTCCATATAAATTTCACACTTTGATGCAAAGTGGAAGGGACGGCTCCGGCCATGTGAATCCAGGGTCTTCCTAACAGCATGTTATAGGTAGACGGGATGTCGAATACCTGAAACTCCACAGAGAAGTTCACAGGACCTATCTGCAGATCAAGATCAATCTCTCCAAAGGTGCACCTTTGAGCCCCATCAAAAGCCCTTGCTTTCACATTGCTCTGTCTAATTTTGCCAGCGTCAATTCCAAGCTCCTTCAGAGTTGCCAATGGACATATATTGAGCCCGGAACCACCGTCGATCAGTACCCGTCCAACAAATTTGTCCCTACATTTGACAACAATATGCAAGGCTTTGTTGTGTCCGAGACCCTCGGGTAGAAGCTCTTCTTTGAAGAAGGACACCTTGTGAGGTTCTAAGATTTGGCCAACCAAGACGGCCAAGCTCTCACCCGTGGTCTCAGCGGGCACCTCTGCTTCCTTGAGCACTTTTAGCAATGCATTTCTATGCGTTTCAGAGCTCATCAGCAAAGCCATAATGGATATGCGGGAAGGAGTATTCTTTAGGTGCTCCAGAATAGAGTATTCCTTTGACTGCATTTTCCTCCAAAAGTCCTCAGCTTCGGTGTCAGTCACTCTTCTTACAACGCCCTCCTTTTCCCTAAGGCCTCGACCCAACTCCTCAGGCGTATAGAATCTACCAGATCTGGTCATGCCTTGTGCAGCAGCAACAGCAACAGTTACCTTTCCACTTCCGATAGGCACTTCAGAATAGTTCCAAGGAACCCTCTTGCTATCATATTGAAGGGGTGAGGCAAGCATGACGGTGACAGTTGGCCTCGGGATACCCGCTTGCACTAGAATAGGAGCTCTAACTTGCACAGATACTTTGGCCTCGTTAGCAACCCTCACATTGCTAACGGGAACAATGGTCCCTTTCAAATCGACTCCCTCCTCAAGGGAAATGACATTGACAGCATTGTTTCCATAGGCGGGAAGAGGATTATCTTGCACATTAGGCTGAGTTCCAGTAAGCTGGATAGTGCCTGATTTGATCAAAGCTTCCACTCTATCCTTGAAGGCATAACACCTTTCCACATCATGGCCCGCAGCCCCAGAATGATAAACACAATGCTTATTAACATCATACCACCTTGGAGGAGGATTTGGAGTATTGTCAGGAACAGGCTGCACAACTCCGGCGCTTCTTAATCTTTCAAACAATTGACCATAAGATTCAGCTATAGGAGTATAGGTTTTGGGTGCTCTCCTCTCATAGCTTTGGTTAGGTCCTTGCATATTTGGACGGACAGGAGCACGGGGTTGGTAATTTTGTGGGCGAGGAGGGTATTGTTGTGGTGCTGGTGCTCGTGGTGGATAATAACTGGGTTGTGCTTGATAGACAGGATATGGAGCGGGAGGAATTTGATAGTGACTAGGATAATTTGGGGGTGGTGCATTTGGGTAAGGAGAAGGAATATTTGGGTAATGAGGAGGTGCATTTGGGTAATGAGGAGGAGTGTTTTGGTAAGTAGGGTAGGTCGGTGGATTATCAAAGTTCAACCTCCTAGCCGGGCGGCGGTCAATGTCTGCGGCAACAGCCGTGACTTCTTCCCTCTTCTCTCTTCTTCTAGCATTGTTTGAGCTGGCCTGAGCATTTTGAGCACTTGACTTCATTTCAGCAAAGCTCACAATCCGACCGGATTTGATGCCTTCTTCCACCATCTCCCCCATTGTGAGAAGTTCAGCATAAGGTGCACCCATCATAGGAAGCATATGCATATAATATGAGTCGTCTTGAGCACGAATAAAGTACTTCACCATATCTCTCTCAGTCATCGGGGGTTGCACCCGTGCAGCCTGTTCACGCCACCTCAAGGCGTATTCCCTAAAAGATTCTGTTGGTTTCTTCTTCAAATTGGCCAAGGTTATGAGGTCAGGGACCATCGCCACATTGTATTCAAACTGCTTTGTGAAATCACCAGCTATATCATCAAATTCGTGCCATTTGCTTATGTCTTGTCTGGCAAACCATTCAGCGGCAATACCTTCCAGACTGTGGCTAAAGTAAGCCATCAGAAGTTCTTCTTTACCTCCCGCCGCCCTCATTCTGTTGAGGTACTTGGTTAAATGAGCAAATGGGTCACCATGACCATCATACATGTCAAACTTCGGCACTTTAAAACCGGGAGGAGGAGTAATGTCCGGGAATAGATAAAGACTGCGATATGAAGTGCTTTGCCGTTTCTTAGTCACCTGCAAGTCCTTAATAGATTGTTGCATGACTTTCATTGCCTGGATTATCTCATCTTGTTCGCTTGTCCTTCCCTGTTTTTCCACGGCTGTGGGCATTTCATTCTGTGGCGGATAATCTGTGAAGTCCGCATTCTTCCCATTAGGGTCATGCTCATAATATAACGCCTCGGGATATCCCTGCCTTGGATCATTGGCGTTTGGAGGAGCAACGGCTACAGGAATGGGCGCTTGAGATTGTGGAGGACGGGGAGTGTCTTTAGCAGGCAAATATTGGTAGTGAGGAGGAGTGGGGTCGTTAGGATATGGATAATATGAAGGATAACCAGCGGGTTGGGCATTTTGCTGAGCGGGCGGGGTATTTTGACTAACTTGTGGGCGATTTTGTGGTGGTGGTGTTTGATTAAGTGGGTTGTTTTGGTATGTGGGTATATTGTGAACAGGATTGGCATTTAAAGGTATGTTTTGAGGGGCTTGCCCTTTAATGGCTGCTAGCTCATCGCTCAGCATTTGTATTTGTTTGGTCAGGTTCAAAATAAGGTCATCCTGAGCAAGGAGGATGTTTCCTCTCGAAGATCCGGGAGTTTCGAGAGTCTTATCATTGAGGACGGGAGGCTGATCATCATTACCGGACATTTTGTCGAAATTCTGAAGTGTATATCAATGTGCAGAGGAAGGCCTTTGGATCAACTCGATCAGCACAAATCAAACCTCTGTTTAGGAATAAACAAAACAAAAGAAAAATTCAAGAGGTAACTGTGTTAGTTTGCATGTTGTTGGTAAAATTTGCACGTAAGCACATAGCGCGCGTCACGTAGCGCTTTTGCATTTTAAACGGGCGATAAATTAGGCATGTGGCAACCACAAATAATGTGCGTAAAATAAAATGCGGATGCGTCCTACCCTGTAGGGTGCCTCTTTGTGCTAGAGGTAAGCCTAATCGCGCAAATTGCATACACATGTGGATATTATAATGATACAAACCGTTTGTCAATACAAAATTGGGATGTAAATAAACATTAGTAATTGCCATTAGTAATAAACCGGTCTCAAAACGTTACATCGTGATAGAGTTGGGATAATAATATCCAAATATTAAAAGGGGAAGAAGCATCAAGCTTTACATCGGGACAAAAGAAGGGAATTTTAGAAAACAAGAGCTAAATTCTGCTTCAATCTTTAGGAATCAGCAATAATCATCAGCATTCAGCAACATCATCAGGCAGGTGGCCTTTCAAGATACAACCGGTTTGTGGCATAGAGATATCCTGAATATCCCGGGTAATGGCGAACTTGGTCAAACATCAAATCATCCAATGTTGTTATGGGCAAAATGTGAAGGCGAGAATGCCTTTCAGCTTCTTTATCAACAAACCCAGTCTGCTCCCAAGGACTTGTTTCTATCTCCCCAGTTTCATAGATGTACCTTGCCCATGCGTAATACTCAGGAGAACATGGTGGGTTTTGATCTCGACGAATCAATTCTCTTTCTAAGCGAGCCCAGTCATTACAGATGTTTGTTGCTTCAGGAACTGTGTAATTGGGTGCTTCATATTTGATTTCAGACTCCCGAATACCAGCAATGAGTGGGATGGACTGTAATAACCCGAACTGCCTCATCACACGGATCGGAGCGTAAGGCTGGATGCTCCTGAACCCGATCAACCTGATATAATACCGGTCGGGACTCCTTAAACGAACTTCATGATTGCCAATCCATGAATAATTCCAGTGAATGTCCGCGCCACTCAAACCCTTTATATCATCATACCAACCTTGAGCAGTCTTATGACGTCTGAAATTTCCCATTCTTGCATGGTGTGTGGCGATTCGATTTCCATTTTGGGGAATCAAATCATCCAATGGGCCTCGAGTGCAAAGATGTTCAATAACCCATAGTTGCAAAAGAAGATTGCAACCAGAAAAATGACAATTCCCTCCTTTAGAACACTCAGTCAAAGCGCCCAGTATATCGGCCAAAATCATGGGAACCAGAGTAGTCTGCCTCCCATTCACGCCCTCAAATATAGATCGGACCACGGTGCTAAGTCGCATGTCAACTGCGTCATAGCCACAAGGAAATACTAAAGTGCCAAGCAACGCCATTACAAAAGCTTTGGGTCTGAGCTTCTCCCATTTATGTTCAGTGCATTTGAACGCCCTTGGATTGGCGCGATAAGATCCCTTTTTCCCGAAACGGTCAAACAAATATTTCAAAGATACTGTGCCCTGGGTTTTAGTTATCAGTGATGAAGAGTAGTTTAATTCAAACATTTTGCAGAACTTTTTCTCACACTTCTCCATGGGCACAATCAACTCACGGTCATCCAGGGCCAAATTGGTAAAACCAGAAATTTCCTCTAAAGTAGGGCATAATTCACAATCTGGAAAACGGAAAACGCCCTGTTCAGGATCCCATAGTCTTATTAAAGCCTCGATAAGACCCTTGTCTCCCTGGATATCCATTAATGAAACTAGGTTCCCTGTTTTCCTTATGACCAAGGAACCATGATCTCTTCTGATGTTATCCCACCAGTCTTTGAGAATTTTTGGACAAGTGTGGATCATCTGAGTGTTCCAGAAACTCGGAAAAAGGTGGTCTGCATTCATATCTATAAAACAACAAAAGACACGACATGAGATCCCAGATTTGACATGGCAAAGGGCTTGGAGTTCATTATAATATCCACACGATCACATAAGATGCAACGTCGTTGGGTCTGCAATAACCCGTCAACAAAAGGGCGGTTTCTTAATTCTTGGAAACGGTACCAAGGACCGGGTCCAAACTAAGGTGTATATGCATGCATGACCTAATCTCCTTCTAAGAGTGGGCTAACGGTTGAGGCTGACTCGACCTATGCGGGATAGACCTGGCCTCACAACGCAGTAGAACTGGCCATGACAAAACCAGGCAATCTCAATATCCCGAACTAACTTTGGTGACACGAAAGAAGTTTCAAAGGTGAGGTAAGGGCAATGCCCTTCCTGCATAACTACCCGTCAAGCGGGTGCCCCGTGATGAAATCGAGGAGGTGAAAGAGAATTGACAGGCTCCATGAGGGAGGAAATATGAACGGAATGCGGACTATGCACAAATAAGAACATGCTTTATACACAATCAATCTAATCATACAAACAAACATTTATTTAAGCCATGTATACTAGTTTAGGCATTCAAACAATAATGAGTTAAGCTACGCATACATACAATCAACACATATATAAATAGAGGAAATTCATGAAAATCTTTTGGTTAGAACCATTTGCGCAATCCCCAGCGGAGTCGCCACGCTGTTGAACCTCGAAAATTACCCCTTCTTAAGAAAAGACAAGTTTCGGGTATATTTCAACAAAGTGGGATTCCAAAGGGTTTCTTTGGAGTCGCCACCTAATTTAAGGATTATTAGGAACCTAAGTTAACTAAAGAGTGCAGTTTAACTTTTATTTAAAAGAAATTAAATTAAATTCAGAGATTCTTAGGTAAGTGGTTCTGTTAAATTCGAAAGAAGGTCCTTATTACGGGAGCATTTTCGAAAATCCGCTAAAGGCGGTTAATCCGGCGATTTTCACGAATTTTACTTGAAATTTAGTTTGGGATAAATTTTAAATAAAATAAAATAAATAGGTAATAAAATAATATAAAGAAGATAAAATTGATTATGACAATACTTTGAACAAAACTTAAAATTAATTAAATGAACAATGAGAAGGGTTGGTTGATTGACTAAATAAATAATGGCTAATTAAAATTAAGTAAATAAATTTAACAAATGATTGAATAAGAATAATAATTGATTGATTAATTAATTAGATAAATAAATAAATAACTTAATTAGATAATAATTATTTATATGATTTCAATTAGATGAGGGATGAGCACTAATAATTGACTAGTTAAATAAATAAATAAATATAATTAATTAAACGAATAAATAATTAATTAGAATTAATCAATTAAATAAATAGAATAAATAAATAAAATGATAAATAAATACCACTTAAATAATTTGATAAATAAATAAATAAATAAGTAAGTAAATAATTATAATTGATTAGGTAGATAAATGATTAATTAAAATTAAACAGATAAATTAATAATAAATGCCACTTAATTAATTTAATTAATGAATAAATAAATAAATTTAATAAATGGATAAATAATTGACTAAATATAAATAATGAATAAGTAGGTACAATTTTAACTTTATTTCTTTTGCACTCGAAAATTAACTAAAGGTTTCTACTATCTTAAATTAATCGGCGAGTCCCAAAGAGACGGGATATGCAATTTATAAACACTCTTAGACAAACAATAAGATAACAATTCAATTAAAGCGACTAATCTACCAGGCTTCTAATCATACAAAGTCCTAAAACATGCTTTCTAAAAGGGGACGGGAGAGAAGGAGTTTTTAGAAAGTAGAACCCGAAATAGCGAACTTAATGTGAGCCCTATATTTCACAAGGCTTTTCATTTATTCATTTCTCTTTTTTTATCTTACATTTTCGGGGATATCAAGTCCCGAAAATGCGGAGCGATTCAAGGAACTTCCAAATGCAAATAGCCGATCCCAATTTGTGAGTTGAGCAACTCAAACTCGATCCCAAGGTTCATTATGCAAAGAAAGAGGAAAAATAAGAATTAGTAAATGCTTGAACACGATTCACATAACTAACTTCCGAATTAGTAAGGTATGAAAATAATACAAACAGCTGAAACATAATTAATAGAACAGAAAAGCACAAAAGTCCAATACTGCTAACTCCATCGAGAAAACGCGTCAGAATCATGAATTGGGAAAGCGGCCATGAAAACTAATAAAGTTGATCCTATAGTCATTTGATTAGCTTTCAAGGCTAGAGATTTTCATATATTCAGGCATGTCTTCAAACTCAAGCAGTTATGCAATGGTTTTCAATTTTTATGAAATTTCAGACCAAAGAGTAAAACCCTAAAGTTACTTCTGGTTTAATAATTATCAATTTAAGCTAAACAGGAATAAAGTTCATACCTTTCAAGCTTAAACATACTTTAATCTCACATAATGCAACAGAATAATAAAGATTAGAACTTTATAAGAAAAAATTAAAAGGACGCAAATAACAGATCCCAGAATCTAGTCAAGCATTCAGTAGGATTCTTTAAATATATTGGCACCCTACTGACCCGCGAACACATAAGAAGAATGACTTTAGATCTAGAAGAAAACATCATGAAGATTATAACTTTGGTTTCAAACCTTATCACACTTCTTAGATATTAAGAATGGAGCTAAACTACAGTTCTTTTAGAAATTGCCCTATAAATGAGGAAAGTTAATTAAAACAGGTAAAACTCCATTTTTCAAATGAACATTTCACCTTCAGACCAACTTGCTACCCTTGAAAACAACTAGGGCACTTTCCGAACCAACCTACAAACACGCTGAAATAAAATAGGATCCCTGCTAAATAAGGTGCATACTAAGGAACAAAATGCAGACAAGATGCAGACTATAGATCCCTGACCCCTGCACATACATCTGCTATGCCTGCAACCAAACTCTCAGATAATCGACCAACTTTTACAACCTTCTGCTATCATCTTTTACACTTCCAGGAACTCCAATCTAACCTACTTACTCTAAAATTCCAGGAACAAACTACTCACCCCCTTTTGAATCTGCAGCACCAAACCAACAGACCCCTATTATCTACTCCTCAACTTCCAAGCTTAACTCCCTGCTCCTCTTACTATTCCAGGACCTGCAGCATTGAACAACCTCTAAACAAGCTGAAAACAACTCCAGCAAAGACCCTGAACCATCAGAACTACAACAACAACAAGAAACAGGAACCTCCATCCTGTTAACACAACCTGAACTACTCCAGCCTACTCTACATCCATAGACCAAACTCCTTCTCCATTACCTGGACCTGCTACACCAAGCAGACCCCCTAACAGACCCTCATACCTCCTAGCATCACCAGAAACACTCCCACACTAGCAGAACTACACCCTAATGCTCTCACAGCTTCAAAACTAACTCTCCAGAACAGACCCCTCAACTCACCTAAGCTAGCAGGACAAAATCTGAATGCCTTACACTCCTGATCTCCAGAACTCCCTCACTCTCATAGCATCTCACAACAAACCTATGCTACCCTGCACACTAAACAGCTTTCACTACCATGACCAAGACCTCAGACCCTCTCTTTACACCTCACAGAAACACTTCACAGAACAAGGCAAAGCAACCCCTGGAACCAGAACAAGCTACTCTAAACACTGCTGCTGCCACCTGAACCTCTACACATACTCACAGACACCCTGCACACCTAAGCCAGCTCCTACACTAACTGCACATCACCTGAGACACTTACTCAAAACAGGGGGAACTGCATATCAACCTCACTCATACACAAACAGACTTAGCACCTGAAAAGCTGATTCTGCAGCATCTACATACTCAAGATAAACAGGAAATTTAAAACTTTTACTTACCAGAATAGCCCTGACCTTAAAACTGGAAGAAACTCTCAATTTACACATACAGCTAGGCATGAATACTTTATAAGGATCTTTAGACTTAATAAATATATTTGAACTGCTTGGACTACCATTTACACTTCATTCTTGCATCTTTTATTGTGTTTTAGATGATGAATAAGACCAGAGCTTTAACCATTATCCGAGGTTCATTATTTTAGCTTAAAAAGAATATGATTTTATCTATTCACCACCTATACAGGTATACACACAAACACAAAGTTTAGATTCTTCTCATATGCCAGATTTGTCCCAGAATATCCCTTTTAGAAAAAAAAAAACTATTATGCTTATCCATCTTCATGTTCAAACACATTTCATATAAGCAGAGAAAAAATCGTACATATTAAACAACATACGAAGACTATAAAAGGGTTCAAAAACTGACCTGGTTTTACGCAATGAACTAAGGCGATGGATCAAATGTATCGACTCGAACAAAGCGACCACGATTTAAACAAACAATGACAATGTTCCAACAGAATTCTCTTCTCCTCTAGCTAAGTTTAAAATAATTTTTATAGTTGAGAAACAGTAAATGTTTTTTTTTTGCTTAGATGCTGCCGTCTTTCTGTGTTAAAAATCCCAAAAAAAAAACCTCTCCAAAAAAAAATGAGATAATGAATAATATATACCTGCTCGCTAGGGTTTAGACTGAGGTTTTGAAATTCAAACCAGACCCAAAATAGACATTTCCTTGCTAAGATTAGGGTGGAAATTGTCCAATCCCTAAAGATTGTACAAGTTCCAACCTTATCTACAAGAATATGCCCGTTTGAACCAAATCGACGATGCGGATTAGACTCGTACAAAATCAACGGGTAAAAACCTTCCAGCTAAACTTCGTACGGAGAAGAAGACAAGGATTTTAAGTTGGCTTGTCGTTTTGAGTGAATTCGGCTGCGTTTCGATTGAGATTTGCAAAGGGTCGCGGGTTCTAGGGCTTTTAGGTAGGGTTAACGGGTTGGGGGAAACTGATTAGGGGAAGAAAGAAACGCTTGTAGTGTATATATGTGCTTTGCACAAATAGGCTGATTTCGGGATTTTAGAGCAAAATTAGCCCTACTTTTAGATTTTAGTAGATAAGTAGAGGAATTGCGAGGGTCAACTGAGATTAAGGTTGCGCATTACGATTTTAACCACTTTATTTGAAATTAAGCAATTGCCTTTAATTTCAAAATTAATTTTAATTTTAGAACAATTAAACCTTTAATTTGAAAACTTCCGGGACAAAATTGGGTGTCAACACACCTAACATGTTAATCAATTTTGATTCAATATTGCTCCCTTTTTATTACCGGTTTTGGAATTGGATTTTGAAAAATGAGATTAGAAAACTTCCTGGAAGTGAGTGTTTTACCTCCCTTAGTGTACCTAGTGTGAAATCGAAATAGCGGAACTAGTGAGATTTTAAATACTGAAAGGTTAACTCAAAAATAAAAAAGCACATGCACACTCATTTCACATTCCTACATCAAATACTAGTGGGGTGGTTTTCAGCACGTTTTTGTTCCACTTAGAGCAGCAATTTCTTTCTATAGTTCGTACTTCTCTATTAATGGTTAAAAGGACTAGTGTGGAAGAAGAAGCCAAGGGAGCAGCAATTATTTGTTGTTCCCCTCAATGGTACCAACTTCTGGGATAATATTCCATATTATGATACTCCTATTATGATCGAAAGGAAAGTCATATTCCCACTTTATTTCGTCGTCATCCAAGCAAAACGTACTAAAGGCTATCCATTTACCATAAAATTCATAAATCATCCAATTATTGATTATTTTCACTACTTGATGTCCAGTCTATATATCAATCGACATCACTACATAAACTTCTAGTGGTGTAAACATAAGAATGCCTTTCACTTTGTTTCTTTTTACACAGTTAACAAGGAAGTATAAAAGGTCCAACTGCACACAGCATCGGCTAGTCAGCTAGAACATGTGATACTCTGACTCGATTTGGCCTTTCACCTAAACATAGTTTCTAAAACTAGCCTAAAACATTCACGTAAGAAATAAGAAATAAATGATACTTGTGATTTGTGACATCAAAAAAAAAGAAGAAGAGTACAAGAACCAGCTCTGCGGGTATGCGTGTGTGTGTGAATATTTGAGTTGGAACTGGTCCCTTACCCTTCGTAAAAATTAGCAAGCAGTTAACGCATTTCATGTATTATTAAACTTTAGTATAAAATGTTAACTTGCTTTGAATTGTGGAAAGAAAGGGAAAGACTAGGGTTACGGAGGAGAGACAAAGAGAGAATTGGGGAATTTGAGTCAAATATTTTTTATTAAAAAATGAATTGTCTGACTATACACATGTGCTTTCCACTATATATATTATGTGACATAAACCCAAACTAATGAAAGACTAAGAAATACATTGGGCCAGTATACAATTAAATAAATGAATGGACTATACTAAAGAATTATTCTATTTTATGATTAACCATGATCGACACATTGTATATCAAAACACCTTCCCCCCCCCCCTTCCCGCGCAAGTTGGAGGGTGAGTAAACCCCCCAACTTGGAGAGATAACCCCTGTGAACAGCTGCACCAAGAGGTTTAGTCATGATATCGGCAAGCTGAGAATGATTTGGAACATGAGACAAGGAGATGAGTCCTTCAAGCAGCTTAGCCCTCACAAAATGACAGTCTAGCTCGATGTTTTTCGTCCGTTCATGGAAGACTGGATTGCGCGTAATGTGGATAGCTGCTTGGTTGTCACATAGGACATGGAAAGGTGTGAGCCCATGAACTCCAAAATCTGCCAGCAAACAAAGGACCCAAGTCACTTCAGCAGCGACTTTGTTTAATGCTCTGTATTCAGCCTCAGCTGAAGAAAGAGACACAACATGCTGCTTCTTTAATTTCCAAGCAACGGGACTGCCACCGAGCAACAAATAAAAGCCTGTGACAAATCTGCGAGTGTCTGGACAAGTTGCCCAGTCACTATCAGAGTAAGCAAGAATGGAGAAGTCAGGAGAGTTGTTAAAGAATACTCCAAATTCAGAGGTGCCCTTCAAGTATCTTAGCACATGAAGTGCAGCCTGCATATGAGGGACACTGGGAGTCTTTAGAAATTAGCTAAGGTGTTGCACTGTGAAGCCCAGATCAGGCCCAGTATGCACCAAAAAATTGAGCTTGCCAACCAAGCTCCTGTAAGTTTCAGGATTAAGAAGAGGCTGACCATGATTAGCTCTCAGTTTCACACCAAAATCCAGATGAGTAGAAATAGGAGTAGCATCATCACAAGAAAATTCCTTAAGCAGATCACCAACAAACTTTTTCTGGGACAATAAGAGCCCATTAGAGAGGTAAGCCACTTCAATACTTAAAAAATAATTCAGAAGGCCCAAGTCCTTGATCTTGAATTGTGCATCAAGGAAAGCCTTCAAGGAGATGATTTCATCAGCATCATTGCCAGTTAAGATATGTCATCAACATACACAGCTAATAAAATAATAGAAGATCCAGAATACTTGATAAACAGGGAGTAGTCATTGAAAGAGTGTACATAACCCCTTGAGTGAAGAGCTTGGGAAAGCTTGGCATACCACTGCATGGATGCCTGATTTAACCCATATGAAGACTCCTGTAACTTGCATGCATAAGTGGGAGTGGAAGATGATGAAGATGGAGGCAAATCAAGTGAGAGTCCAGGAGGCAGCCTCATATAGACATCTTCAGATAGGTCACCATGCAGAAATGCATTATTTACATCTAGTTGAAACATAGACCATCCCTTCTTAACAGCTACTGCAATCAAACACTTGAGACTATTCATCTTGATAACTGGGGAAAAAGTCTCAGTATAATACACCCCATCTTCCTGTATGTCTCCTCTTACTATTAACCGTGCCTTATACCTCTCAATTATTCCATCAGCCTTATACTTTACCTTAAACACTCATTTGCACCCAATAGGCTTTTTGCCTTTGGACAGCTCAACTATCTTCCAGGTTTGATTAGCTTCTAAAGCCTCAAACTCTTTTTGCATAGCCTCTTGCCACTCAGGAATTGGGGCACCCTGAGCATAGGTCTTTGGTTCAAATACAGCACCCAAACAAGTAGAAGAATTAGCACTGGATAAAGAAAATGGATTGGATAGGGAAGGTGGAAGGTTATAAGAGTACTGCTGGAGATATCCTGGAAGGGTATGAGACCTAGAAGTTCATCTCAAGGCTATTGGAGGTTGGGAAGGAGAATTTGGAGAAGGAATAAGTGGTGAGAGTATTGGAACATGGTGTTGTGGAGGAGAAAATGAAGGAGTAGACTGAACTGCGTAATCAGCAGGTTGAGAATAAGAAGAATGATTTAGAGGAATGGTAGAAGGATCAGGGACTTGAAAGACAGTAGACTCTGGTGAAGCAATGCTGGAGTAAGGAAAAATTGTCTCATGGAAAATAACATCCCTGGACACAAAACACTACTTAGTTTGGAGGTTAAGCAGCTTGTATCCTTTCTTGCCATAGAGATATCCAAGAAATAGACAAGTGATGGCCCTTGGCTATAGTTTATCCCTATGGCATTTGGGAACTGTTGTATATGCCAAACATCCAAAGGCCTATAAGTGAGAATAAGGAAGAGGAGAGCCAAACAGTTTCTCAAAAGGAGAGAGGTGACCAAGAATATGAGAAGGGAATCTGTTTATAAGGTATGTGGTAGTAAGAACACATTCCCCCCAATATTTGGTAGAAAGGCCTGATTGGAACAATATGGCTCTTGAAGTTTCAAGTAAATACTTGTGCTTCCTTTTCACTACTCCATTTTTTTAGGAGTATATGGGCAGGAAGTTTGGTGAACAATCCTCATTTCTGAAAAGTAGGATACAACAATATTGGATAATCCAAATTCTAAGGCATTATCAGATCTAACAACTTGTACAGTTTGATGAAACTGGGTTTTTATCATGGTGATGAAAGATTTCATGAGTGTAAATGCATTACTTTTTGAACCCATGAGGTAGGTCCAAGTAGTTCTGGTGAAATCATCTATAATGGTGAGAAAGTACCTAAAACCATTGTAAGTATTAACGTGATATGGACCCCAAGTGTCCACATAAATGAGTTGGAAAGGTGTAGTTGTCTTGGTCACACTATCATTGAATGGTACCTTTGTTGTCTAGCTAAAGGACAAATGGGGCACATAAAAGATTGTTTAGAAGAGGAAAGAGAATAAGCAATGCGTTTAACTGATTTCATCTTATGAAAAGGCAAATGACCAAGTCTATAATGCAAAATCAACTCCATTTTATTCAATGATGAAGGTTATTGAGCCTGTACATTATTTATATCACAAAAAGTAATGGAGGGAACAACAGAATTACAAGAAACAATGGATGAGGATGGAGTTGAAACTGTGACCAACAGCTTGTAGAGCCCATTTTCTGCTTTACCAAGAACTTGTGGCTTCTTCATGGAAGGGGCCTAAAGAACACAGGAATCATGAGTAAAGGAGATTGTGCACTGTAGCTGTTTGGTTAACTGATTGACTGAAATGAGATTAAAATAGAATGAAGGCAAGTAAAATAATCTAGTCAGAGTGAGGTTAGGAAATAAAACCACAGAACCTATTTTTGTTACTTTTGATTTATATCCATTGGAAAGAGTGACTAAATGGGGCACTGGGAGTGGTTGGATATTTTTAAACATGGATAAATCAGAGGTCATATAGTTTGTAGCTCCAGAGTCAAATTATCAACTAATCTAGAGTGCAAACAAGTATTAAAACCATGAACTTCCTTACCAGCAAAGGTGGCAAAACCCATGGAATCTGATTCAGTAATCCTGTTCTACTGTAGAAGAGATAATAGCTGAGTTGTTTGCTCTCTTGTGAGACCAGGTATCATAGGTGTAGAAGATGGTAGCAATGGACTGAGTATGTGATTTAGGAAATTCGGTGTTGCTAAAAGATATCATAGCAGCCCCTGTTTTATCTCATCAGCCTTCCTCCTGTAACAAAATTCAGCAACAAGCCCAGATTTTTGGCAGTATGTACATTTCATGTTTCTTTCATTAGAATTGTATTTTTGAGATGATTATTGACTCTGAGATGACCTTTGAGAGGATATTTGGGAAGAGTTGCAATTGGGATTATAACCAGAGGGGTTGTAGTTGGGGTTCCAGTTCTGAGATGGATAATTCATTCTAGTGTTGTAGTTTTGGTTGGTTTACTGGTTAGACCTTTGAGAGTTGTAATTGTTTTTGGAAGAAGAGTTTCTCTTATCATTTGTGTTGGCAAAAAAGGATGCTGACCCTAGGTTAAGAGAAGAATTGGGTTGCATTTGCCTTTGTTTCTCATCTGAAATTAACATGTTGTAAGCACTGCCCACTGAAGGAAGAGGAGACATCATGAGAATATTGCTCCTAACTCCAATATAAGTGTCATTCAACCCTATCAGGAACTGATATAGCCTCTGGTCCTCTTCAAACTTGTGGAAAGCAGTCTTTGCTCCACAACTACAGTTTATAGCGTAACTCCTATTTATGAGACTTATCTCATCCCACAAAATTTTGATCCTGTTGAAATATGCAGCTATGTCAATTGACCTTTGAGGGATACCAATTCCTTCTTTAGCTCAAAAACCCCGACACCACTAATTTTCCCATACCTTTCCTCTATGTCTGACCAAATTTCTTCAGCAGTGTCAGCATACACAACACTATCAGATATCTTTTTAGACATGGAGTTTAAAATCCAGGAGGTAACAATGTCGTTTACCCGTTCCCATTGCCTGTAGTTGGGGGAATCACTATCTGGTTTAGGACACTTCCCATTAATAAAATCAATCTTGTTCCTTCCAGATAGTGTCCTCAACATATTTCTCCTCCACCCGCTATAACCAGTACCATTGAATAGTGTAGAAATAAGGCTATTCCGGGTATATCGGTTGACTGAATGTAAAGAGGGCCATTGAAATCTAGAACTGATCCACCGACAGTAGGGGCCAAAGGCGCCGAGGTTGAAGGAGGAAACTGATTCGCCATTAGAATGACTCAAGAAAACTACCAATTATATGATTAATCTAACGATCGAAGTTAATATCTCTCCACAAAATCCAGATGATGTGTGATGATCAAAAGAATAAACCCTAAGATATGCTTAGTAACAAGGAAAGAAGAAATTCTTAGAGAATTGAAGCATTCCGCGAATCGCCACCATAGGAAACCCTAAAAATTGCTGATTCGCCGTCGAAGAATTCACCTCAAAATTCAAGCTAAAAGATCCCGATTAAAGCAAGTATATGTTGTAAAACACTGTGAAATCGAAAAATCCACCGTAAAAATGCAGAATTGCAGCGGAATTTGAAACGACGATGGAAAAATTACGGTGGAAATGCGTAAAATTTGGGTGTAAAGAAAGAGAATGGTCCGATCTATGTCGATTTAGGCTTTGATACCATGTTAACTTGCTCTGAATCGTGAAAAATGGAAAGGGAAAGACTAGGGTTACGGAGGAGAGAAAAGAGAGAAATGGGGAATTTCTCAGAGATCTTTTATTGAAAAATGAATTGTTTGACTATACACATGGGCTTTCGACTATATATATTATGGGCCACAGACCCATACTAATGAATAAGAAATACATTCTGGCCCCTTTTACATTGGGCCAGTATATAATTAAATAAATGAATAGACTATACTAAAGAATTATGCTATGTCTATGATTAACCATGATCGACACATTGTATATCAACATAAAAACAGTAATTAAATATTTGAAGGGAAGTAGTTGTTAGCCTCAAGGTTTCACCTATTGATTTTGATGATAACAAACCAAGATATTTAGTCAATGAACGTTTACTTGTAGTTAATCTATTTTTGTGTAGGATTGCTCATGAAGAAGAATTTCGTGAAGAGAATATTATGGGAGAAAATATTATTTTCCAAGATTTGATCTCCATGCTTAATAGAAGAATTAATATTTGAATTTTGGATTTTAAATATTAATTTACTTGAAAGAAATTACTACAAAGGAAGATCTTCTACTCTATGAAAGGAATACAATATTGAAAAATTACCATTCTTGGGATTTCACTTTATGGAAAGAATATTAAGTATTTTTCCTTTACAAGTCTGGTAAAAGATTCATATGGAAGAAATTTTTTGGGATTTACTACAAAGTCAAGGGACGAGATATTTACTACAGTGAAGATCTTTTCTTATTGGGTGAAAATTATATTATGTACTCGGTGGGAAAAGAAACATCTATAAAGGCCTTACAATCCGGAAGCTACACAAGAAAAGAAATATATTGAAACAATTTATGATGCAAGCTGTTCACACCAAAGATTCTAGAAAGGAATCTTTTTAAGGCAAAGAAGGAAATCGTGTAGTAGCATAAAAAAGTCCAAGACTTGGTTATATAATGAAAGCTCCAGAATATTTAATGCTTGTCGAGATCATGCAATCAAGAATGATTCAAGGTTTGTCTACGTCCAAACTTTATAGCAATAAAGATATTGGATAAGCTTTGAGAACCTTTCAAAGCTTAACTAAGGCAATGACAAATTATGCAAAGATCACGGTACACTTTGGAGTATGGAACGTCTAGGACAAAACCCACAAGATCAGGAAGACAGATTTATGAGGAACGTTTGGAGACTGTCAAATTCAAGTTACAGGAGCGCAATTGTCATTTTTCTATGGAAGGAAAATAGCTCTTACTTTATTCTCAAAAAGATTCAATCTTTTTGAGGATCAATTCTCTTGGGCAGAGGCGGATCTAGAATTTGAACCTTATGGGTTCTAAATTTTTTAATAACGAAATTATGTGCAAGTAACTGGGTTCTTAACTTAATTTTTGTACATATTTAATAATTTTTTTAACAAAAATACATTGTTTATGCTAAACCTACTGGGTCCTACCGAACCCACAATATACACTCTACATCAGCCACTGCTCTTGGGCTGATTATCTCTTCACAATAAAGGCTACTCTCAATCAACTTTCATTATGGAAACAATATCAAGGAGCAATCATCAAGCACAAGGAAGTATCAACAACTAGTTCAAGATTCACAACTATAAATTCAAGAAGTCACTAGTTGAGAAGATACGCTTCTATTGACATTCTACGTTCTCTCTTAGCTTTTACTTATTACAAATCATTGTATTCTTGAGAGTCTACTAGTGTACGAAAAGAAAAGAAAAGAAAGAGAGTTGGGCTTAAGGTAATAGTTGTGTCAAGAAGTTGGTCTGATTAGCTATAAATCAGACAAGTCCGTTGTTGGTGAGCGTGTTGGAAAAACCATCAGGGAAAGACGTTTTTGGTTAGCGATAAACCATCACTGCGTTGTTGGTGAGCGTGTCAGAACCAACCTTATAGATCGTTGGTGGTGAACGAGGAAAACCACAAACCTTGTAACCAAGATCAAGAGCTAAAGAGATAACTCCTTTGCAACCCAACGGGACTGGATTAGGATACCACATTGGTTCCAAACCAGTATAAAATATCACTGTGTCAATTTTATATTCTGCATTTTTATTACTGCACAGTTTATTTTATATCTTTATTCTGCTACAGTATTAGTGGACTGTCTTGGTAAAGCAGTCGACTAAGAAATTTTAAAAAAAATACAATTCACCCCTCCTCTTGTACTTTCAATTGGTATCAGAGCCACGTCTTACATCTTTATTTTTGTCTAACAGCAAGTGAGTAAAGATCCATGGGAGATTATCAAATCACGGGGGAGATCCTTCAAGAAGGATATTCATCCAATAGGCCGCCATATTTCAATGGACAACGATACGGCTATTGGAAGTCAAGAATGAGAATTTATGTGCAATCTATTAACTACCAAGCTTGGCTAGTCATCCAGAATGGACCACTACCCATTCCAAATGGTGGATGAAAGAAATATAAAGGTACCAAATCCAATTCTACAACTAGGTACTCGAAGGAACAACTTGATGTTATGCAAACAAATGCTAGAGCAATTAACTTGCTCTATTGTGCTATGAGTGGAGAAGAATATGACAAGATCTCAAGTTGTAAAACTGCAAAAGAGATATGGGATAAGTTGGAAACGACTTATGAAGGGTCTTACAATGAAAATGAGGAGAATGCAGTCAAGTCAATTCTTGATAAATCTGGAGATGAAACCGATCAAGAACCGGCTAACATTTATTTCATGGCCAATAATGAAACTAGTGAGACAAGTTCTTTTGAATGTGATAATTGTCTCGAGCTTCAAGAAGACTTAGAAAATGTTCTAGATGATGTAGAAAAACTTTTCAAAGAACTCAAGAAAATGAAAAGAGAAAAGAAAGACTTGGATATTCAGCTTGAAAATTTTCAGATTGAAAATAAGTTACTTCAAGAAAAGGAGAAAGAGAAGAACATTCGGCTTGAAGGGTATCAGATTGAAAATAAAGTACTTCTAGAAGAAAAGAAAGATTTAGAAACTTATCTTCAAGAATATGAGAGTGAAAGTGCCTTACTTCATGAAGAAAATTCTGAGCTACGCATACAAATCAACAAATTGCGAAAATCAGTTATCCATTACCGTGTTCGTTCAGATAAGTCGATTAAGTTCCATAACAGCTCCGAGTCAACTAAGAAGAGATCTACTAGCAGACACTTCACACCAGATAAGCCGACTCATAACTATTTTAAGTTGACTAACTCGGAATCTACAGGTAAATACTTTACTTCTTATATTACGTGTCACTACTATGGTAATTCTGGACATAAAGCATTTACGTGTAATTATTCTCAAAGTTACGCAAAATCAAAATATGTTTGGAGACCCAAACAATTACATACACCACCCATTGCTCAAACTACTAACCATGAAGGACCCAATACTAGGGTACCAAAATCAAACTAATCTGTTTTGCAGGAATTCCTTGAGTCCAGCCTTATAGAGAATAAATGGTAGTTGCATAAAGGCTGATCAAGATCATTCAAGTTCTTCACTCTGAAGTGAAATTTCATTGATCGTTTAAGTATAGTCGACTAACCTGGTTTGAGTCGACTCCCTGTTCTTTATTACTTATCTGATTGGTATGAATAAAAATACATATATCCATAGTTTAGATTTCTTGAATGTAGATCTTATCTCATTAACATGAAACCTATCATATTAGCCAAGCGAGCATGAAATATTTTTTACTTTATATCAAACGTACATGTTCATGAAATCGTTTGCTTAAGATAAATTTTTATTTGAGCTACTTGTGATATGTATTTCCTTGCTGAGAGTATTAATGTTTATCCAAGTGCAAGAAAGTTACTTTTTTATAAGGGCATTCGACACACAATACATTTGGTTATCTTAAAGATGCGAATGTTGGAAAAGAAAAGGTATGTGTTTTGACTATCCAGGTCTTACTTAAATTATATGTTTGATCAATTTATGTAATACATATGAGGTCATTGAGGTAAGTTTAAGGATTATCTATTTTGAGCCTTTGATATTTTTCTCATGTTCCTCTTGGATCCAAAATGAAATATGTGAGGTATTGCTCTTTACTATGTTTGACTCACTAACATTGTTTGATAACCATATGTTTAATACTCTGTGTTAATAGTCTTGTTATTACCATTTGCTTCATGATATAATTATCTCTGAATCTATCTTGGAGAATTATTCAGATGAGATATAGAAATGCAGTAAAATCAGTTTCCTCCCCTTTGCGCATAAGCGTATTCTCCATCATGGTAAGGACAATATTGGTAAGATTCAATTTTTGTACTTACACTTCCTTAATTCTTTTCAGAATGTTAGTTGAATAGAAACCTATGGATACTATTTTTTATACTAATATTATCTTGAGCAAAAGTGTAAATTGAAGTTGAATGGCACAAGTTAGACACCAAGCTATAAAATGATATTTGTGCAAGTTGAAATGGAGAATCCATGAAGGAGTATTAAGTAGTGTATCATACACTTCTTCATTTTCGGAAAAACTGAAAGAAATTGCAAAAGACCAGGTACGGGGATTTATTATCAAGCCAACTATACTACAATCTTGAGAATTCAGATTCGAGCTTGAAGGAAGGGTAAGGTTGTGAGAAACAAGGGTAGACTTGTAGCCCAAAGTTTCACACAACAAAAAGGTTCTTTTCTCTTTTATAAAATTACTCTTGGAAATATTTGTAAAGCTTATTGAATTCCTGATATTACTAATGAAAATTGATTGAAGAATTTAATAAGCTTCTTTGAGATGATCAACTTTGAGATGAGCATGATGAAGAATTAACCCTCTTCTTCAAGTTTCATACAAGCTAGCAAGAAGCTTCTTCAATAAAGCCAAATATTCAAAGGAACTACTCAAGAGAGTATGTATGGAAAATTCATGTACATGATTGCTCTAGCGAGGTTCACTTTTTTATTGCAAAGGAGAAGATTGGTAAGTCCTTAAATTATATGAGGTATCAAGGTATGATTGACTCTCTATAATTTATTTTATAATGATTTATTTATCCTATTGAGTCATTATAAATTTCCACGAAATGATCATTGTTGGCATCCAAAGTTTCGGCTTATTATTGTATCCAAGAACTAACTGATTGATCTAGTAGGATACTCTCACATACAAGCCTTGCAGATGGTAAAGCAATATGAAAATAGCAGCGCTAATATTCAAGCAAGTTCTTTTGTAGCTCATTTGTGCTATGTAAAAGGATAAACAAAGTTCCTTAGCCTGATATAGCTAAGGGTGGATTACTTATCCATGAAAAGTTGGCGCACATGAACTTCAATGGAATATCAACCAGAGTCAAGAACTCACTCTATGCCACTAGATGAAAGATCTACAATAGAAGTTTCCAGTTGACTGTATCATATCTGTCTATTACAAGTTCTGTAGTTGACTACACTTCATATTCCACCCTTTTGATAATGACAAAAGGGAATGATATTTTCCTGTACGAGACAGCACTTTAAGACAAGATATAAGGAGAGAGCATGAAGTAAGGGGGAGCATCTACCTACTACCGTACTTAGCTTCAAAGATCAAAGCGCACACACTCAGGGGGAGTTCACTGATTCAGGGAAGTTCACATCTTTTTATCATCTTTGATCTATTTATTTATCTCACTAAAATGTCATGATAATCTAGTTAAAATTTAATTAAATACTTGCGAAAGATTGTCCACCTTTTTTTATAATGTCAAAGGGGGAGAAAATAGTGTGTACAAAACTATGGATAAGATGCATAGGGTGAGGGGGAGCTCTCACTTAATGTACTTCAGGGAAGTAACCTATTTACCTTCATTTATTATAATTACATATTTTGTACACGGTGGTTTGTCATCATCAAAAAGGGGGAGATTGTTAGCCTCAAGGTTTCACCTATTGATTTTGATGATAACAAACAAAGTTATTTAGTCAATGAACATTTACTTGTGGTTAATCTATTTTTGTGTAGGATTGCTCATGAAGAAGAATTTCGTGAAGAGAATATTATGGGAGAAAATATTATTTTCCAAGATTGATCTCCAGGCTTAATAGAAGAATTAATATTTGAATTTTGGATTTCAAATATTAATTTACTTGAAAAAAATTACTACAAAGAAAGATCTTCTACTCTATGAAAGGAATACAATATTGAAAAATTACCATTCTTGGGATTTCACTTTATGGAAAGAATATTAAGTATTCTTCCTTTACAAGTCTGGTAAAAGATTCATATGGAAGAAATATTTTGGGGTTTAATACAAAGTCAAAGGATGAGATATTTACTACAGTGAAGATCTTTTCTTATTGGGTGAAAATTATATTCTGTACTCGGTGGGAAAAGAAACATCTATAAAGGCCTTACAATCAGGAAGCTACACAAGGAAAGAAATATATTGAAACAATTTATGATGCAAGCTGTTCACACCAAAGATTCTAGAAAGGAATCTTTTTAAGGCAAAGAAGGAGATCGTGTAGTAGCATAAGAAAGTCCAAGACTTGGTTATATAATGAAAGCTCCAGAATATTTAATGCTTGTTGAGATCATGCAATCAAGAATGATTCAAGGTTTGTCTACGTCCAAACTTTATAGCAATAAAGATATTGGATAAGCTTTGAAAACCTTTCAAAGCTTAACTAAGGCGATGACAAATTATGCAAAGATCACGGTACACTTTGGAGTATGGAACGTCTAGGACAAAACCCACAAGATCAGGAAGACAGATTTATGAGGATCGTTTGGAGACTGTCAAGTTCAAGTTACAGGAGCACAATTGTCATTTTTCTATGGAAGGAAAATAGCTCTTACTTTATTCTCAAAAAGGGTCTCAATCTTTTTGAGGATCAATTCTCTTGGGCAGAGGCGGATCTAGGATTTGAACCTTATGGATTCTAAATTTTTGAATAACGAAATTATGTGCAAGTAACTGGGTTCTTAACTTAATTTTTGTACATATTTAATAATTTTTTTAACAAAAATACACTGTCTATGCTAAACCTACTGGGTTCTACCGAACCCACAATATACACTCTACATCCGCCAGTGCTCTTGGGCTGATTATCTCTTCACAATAAAGGCTCCTCTCAATCAACTTTCATTATGGAAACAATATCAAGGAGCAATCATCAAGCACAAGGAAGTATCAACAAGTAGTTCAAGATTCACAACTATAAATTCAAGAAGTCACTAGTTGAGAAGATACACTTCTATTGACATTCTACATTCTCTCTTAGCTTTTACTTATTACAAATCATTGTATTCTTGAGAGTCTACTAGTGTACGAAAAGAAAAGAAAGAGAGTTGGGGTAGAGGTAATAGTTGTGTCAAGAAGTTGGTCTGATTAGCTATAAATCAGACAAGTCCGTTGTTGGTGAGCGTGTTGGAAAAATCATCAGGGAAAGACGTTTTTTGTTAGCGATAAACCATCACTGCGTTGTTGGTGAGCGTGTCAAAACCAACCTTGTAGATCGTTGGTGGTGAACGAGGAAAACCACTAACCTTGTAACCAAGATCAAGAGCTAAAGAGATAACTCCTTTGCAACCCAAGGGGACTGGATTAGGATACCACATTGGTTCCGAACCAGTATAAAATATCACTGTGTCAATTTTATATTCTGTATTTTTATTACTGTACAGTTTATTTCATATCTTCTGCTACAGTATTAGTTGACTGTCTTGGTAAAGCAGTCAACAAAGAAATTTAAAAAAAAATACAATTTACCCCCCTCTTGTACTTTCAGTAGATTTTGAAATTGAAGAAGTAATTACACAAGGCTATTATGAGTAGGCAGTACTCCAACATGCGGACGGATGATGATAATTACTCAATTGAACTTAATCTCCTTCATTATTTGAAGTTTTGAACTGAAGACCTATATATGATTAATTATTAGATGCATGATACTTGTTTTTCACAAGTGAAACTGAAGCTTTTCTGTAGCACGTTAACATTTCAGAATCCAGAGTCTTATGGGGCTTTGGCATGGCAGGCCCTCTCAAGTTATTTTTGAATGGAAAAAGGCTCAAGTTTTAATCATGAAGTATAGGGTCCTCTAATTATTAATGTCATTAAAAACTTTTAATTATCTAACCTTCTCACCCCAAAGTTTTTTATGCTACACATTGGTCCAAGTATAAAAGACCACTTTTTGCCAAATTTGACCATAAACCTAGATCTACAACAGCCTTTCCCTCTCCTCTCCTCCATTTTTCCCTCTCAAATCCTTATTCGTATCATTCTGCTTGTTTCTTCAACCGACACTTCATTTTATGATTATTTCTTCAATCTAAGCAATCCTAAACGAAATATAACACATATTCATTTCGTATTCTTCGTTAATAAGATTTGTGAATGTTCATCATTTTCAAATATTGAAGTTTTTGAAATGGGTTTTAAAAAATCAACCAAATTTTTGTACTGTTTTCAAGTGGGTGTTGTTTATAATTGTTGGAAATAATAGTGAGAGGTTCAATATAAAATTTGAAATCATTTGGAGTTAATTTGGACTGGATTTGGTTAATTTTAGACTAAAAGCGATGTTGAAATTTTTCTCAGCGCGATGAACATCTATTAGGATGTTCGGAACATCCTGACGGGGAGACGCTTGAAACATCCTGACGGATGTTCCAAACATCTTGAACATCAATACAAATGTTCTGAACATCCTGAACATCTTGATAGGCAAGATGCTTCGGATATCTAGAGAGACGTCGTGAACATCGAGAGATATGTTACAATTAATATCCCGCCAGATGTTTTGATTATCTCTTATGATGTTTAGCAAATCTATATTTTACCCATCGAAATATTGTAGAAATGATGACAATTATCAGTAGTAATGACCAATTATACTTGTTAGAGTGATAAATGTTGACAATTATCAGTAGTGATGACCAATTGACTGACAAGTGATGATCATCTATCGTAGGGTTGTTTTAAACAACCTATGATGTTCGTCACATTAAACGGTCGTTCGGATCGCACAATTTTTAATGTTGCTATCTTCATCATATGATGATCCATACATACTGGTTTCGAACATCAAATAGATGTTTGTCACATGTTATGTGTCGTTCCGAGCGCCATGTTCAATTTTTTCTATGTTCATCATACTCTTTCACAATCAGAGTAGTTAGCGCGATAAATTATGATGATTTTATAGCTATAAGTGACCAATTATACTTGTAAGAGTGATAGACTCATCCACTTTCATCACAAAGACCACTTAGAATAGTTGGTGTGACAAATGATGATCATTATGAGTAGAAATGGATAACTAGAGTTGTCAGAGTGACAAATGATGATTATTATACCTACAAATGACCAACTATACTCGTAAGAGTGACAAATGATGATCACTATCACTATAAATTACCCACTATACTTGTAAGAGTGACAAATGATGATCATTATCATTATAAATGACCCACTATACTTCTTATAGGGAGAAATGATGATCACTATCACTATAAATGACCCACTATACTTGTTATAGTGAGAAATAATTATCATTATACCTTCAAATGACCCACTATACGTGTAAGAGTGACAAATGATGATTATTATGACTACAAATGACCCACTATGCTTGTAAGAGTGACAAATGATGATCACTATCACTATAAATGACCAACTATACTTCTTATAGGGAGAAATGATGATCATTATACGTACAAATGACCAACTATACTTGTAAGAGTGACAAATGATGATCACTATCACTATAAATAACCAACTATACTTGTTATAGGGAGAAATAATTATCCATACATATACTCTAGTTTCGAACATCCACTAGATGTTTGTCACATGTTATGTGTCGTTCCGAGCGCTATGTTCAATTTTTTCTATGTTCATCATACTTTTTCACAATTAAAGTAGTTAGCGCGACAAATTATGATGATTGTATGGCTATAAGTGACCAATTATACTTGTAAGAGTGATAAACTCATCCACTTTCATCACAAAGACCACTTAGAGTAGTTTGCGTGACAAATGATGATCATTATGAGTAGAAATGGCCAACTAGAGTTGTTAGAGTGACAAATGATGATCAATAGGATAAGAAATGACCCACTATACTTGTTAGAGTGATAAATAATGATCATTATGAGTAGAAATGACCCACTATACTTGTAAGAGTTACAAATGATGATCATTATACCTACAAATAACCCACCATACTTGTTAGAGTGAGAAATGATGATCACTATCATTATAAATGACCAACTATACTTGTTAGAGTGATAAATGATAATCATTATACCTACAAATGACCCACTATACTTGTTAGAGTGAGAAATGATGATCAATATCACTATAAATGACCCACTATACGTGTAAGAGTGACAAATGATGATTATTATGACTACAAATGACCCACTATGCTTGTAAGAGTGAAAAATGATGATCACTATCACTATAAACGACCAACTATACTTCTTATAGGGAGAAATGATGATCATTATACGTACAAATGACCAACTATACTTTTAAGAGTGACTAATGATGATGACTATCACTATAAATGACCAACTATACTTTTTAGAGTGACAAATGATGATCAACATGATAAGAAATGACCCATTATACTTGTAAGAGCGACAAATGATAATCACTATCACTATAAATGACCAATTATACTTGTTATAGGGAGAAATGATGATCCATACATATAGTCTTGTTTCGAACATCCAATAGATGTTTGTCACATTATATCTGATGTTCCGCGCGAAATGTTCTATTGTTTCTATTGTCACATTATAATTAAAGGGCGATGATCATTATCACTCTAAATTATCAAGTATACTTGTTAGAGTGACAAATGATTATCCATCTATCTTTGTTGTTTCGAACATGTTGTTGATGTTTGTCACATGAATATCATGTTCGGAGCGCCATTTTTCGATGTTGCTATCTTCATCGTATTGTTTTTGAAAATATTCAGAACATATAGCGATATGATTGAAACATGAAGTGAGTCGTACGGAACGACTTAGGGTACAATGGTAATTTACAGGACAAAATAACAATTTCAAATGAAATTTCTTGATCATTAGTACACAAAACATAACAATTGGAAATAAATAGAACCTAAAGTATGAACCAACACTTGATCCAACTTGTATTAAGTTATAATCATCTATATTTATCGCTCTAACTTGTATAATTGATTATTTTAAGTGATAATCTTTTATAATTATCACTTGAACATTATCAGTTGATCATATATTGTGCAGACGTTGGGAATATCTATGAGTTGTTTCAAATGTAGAAAATTTATAATTGCTAATATTTAGCCATATACTATGAAAGATTATTCATATATTACATACCTACAAGAAAGATTAATTTATTATTCTCTACTTCTTTTTCATTCTCTTTCGGAGTGTGTGTGTGTGTATATATATATATATATATATATATATATATATATATATACACAAGTTGATGTCTCATAAATAAGTATCTAATTCATATGATAGTACATAAGATTTTAACATCTACAATCACTCTGGTAGATATTTAAACATCGGTGGAAAGTGAAATATCTCACAAGAAGTTTCAAACATCATGTAGGAAGTTCAGAACATACTTGTAGTCGTTCAAAACTTTCAATATGTTTGAAACATCTTGAGTATCTTTTTTTTCTTCAAAAAAAATGATAAATAAATACACAAGGATGGTTATGTATATTGTGTGATAATATTTGATCTGTTGTTGTTGTTGTTGTTGTTGATTGTAGAGGTTGTGTATACAAATGAAATTTATAAAATCTGGTGCATTTGTTAAGGGGTTGTGTATACAAAAAGGTATCTTGAGAATAAAATGAGTGTAGATAGACGAGTTGGATAGCTCGAGTGTGAAAAAGTGTGAAAAAACTTATTAGTTTTCTAAGTTTAGTTCTCTAAATTTAGTTAATGATTGGAACATCACAAAGAATGTTTCGAACATCTTGAGTAATGGTAGGAACCTCCGTCAAGACATTTCATCTTTAATATGTTGGTGTTTTTTTTTTTTTTGAGTTCATCGCTTAAAGATAAATAATCCTAAATAAGGAGAGAGGTTTCTGAAGTTAACTCTACCATTTTTTCTTTTTTTAAAAAAAAGAAGGATATTGAAAAAATTTATAGGTACATTAATTCTGTCTAATGATTGTCGCTTTCCTTATATTTTTCATTTGTCACTCACCGATTAAGTCTTACTTATTTTTGTTTTTGAGGATCGAAAAATCAAATGATATTTTTATTTCAAATCTTATCTCAACGTCTAGATAAAAGATGCTTCCAACATCCAGACAGAGATGTTCCGAACATCATGATAGAAGATGTTATGAACGCCCTGGCAGTTGTTCTGAATTTCCTGATAGAAGATATTCCAAATACCGTAACAAATGTTCCGTACATTCTGACAGAAGATGTTCCGAACACCTAAAAAAAAAAAAATTCAACCGCGAATTTTTATTCAAAATTCATCCAAAACAACTCAAATCAACACCAAATTATCTCAAATTTTATACTTAAGATCCAAATACCATTCTCAAGCATTTCAAACAATACCCACTCCAAAATTACATAAAAATCATGTTTGGATTTTTAAACCCACTTCAAATTTTAAATTTTTTTTTTTTGCATAAGAAGAAGAAGAAGACAAAGAAGAATGAGAGCAAGAAGAAGAAGAAAATGACTATGTAAACAACAAAAAGTAGTTGAAGAGTATGACAAGAAAGATGAAGAAAATGAGAAGAATGTGAAGAAAAAAAAATAGAAGAGAAGGAAGATGAAGTAGATATGATGAACAAGAAGAGAAAAGAGAGCATTTTTATTTACTATTTGTTTTAAAAAATTTGTGGTATTTAATTTTGATCCCAAGAAGTTTAAAAGTTTTGTTACATTTAATTACAGCCCACAAAGTTTTAATAATGCTAATTTGATCCATGATTAGTCCTAATTATACTTAGAATAAAAAGAAAATAGAAAAGAAAAGACAAGACCCTTTTCTGCCAAAAAAGACTTGAGGGGTTCTGGAACACCACATCTCACGAGTCTTATAAACATCGTACAAATCTTCTCGAGACTCGAAAGTGAAAAAATATCATGCTAGGGATCTACAATTTTTATTACACGCGTTTTTCACTTGTGGTGATGAATATGTCTCTCTATACACACACAAAATATGATTCTATAATACAATATATTATAATTGGAGCCAACAAATAATAATATCATAACGAGGAAGACATTTTCTGTAAGATTTTATAGTATGTTGACTTTAGATAATACTGGTGTTACTATTTGGTGACGATCTACATTTGGGTTGTTTTTACTTCCGGAAAAGCACTTTGGTTTAGTTTCATAAAACCAAAGTTCTGTTATTAAAACCAAGTAGCATTAATTTTGGCCCCCGTTTGTTTATAGTTTTTGGGAACATTTTTTGGGGAGTTTTTTGGAGAAAAGCTGTTTGTTTATGCTATTTGAGCAAAACTTCCCCCAAAACTCAAAAAATGTTCAAAGGCTCTTTTTAGGCTAAAAACTAACATTTACATACAAATTTCATTTTCATAAGAGCTCAAAGGCTCTTTTTGAGCCAAAAATTTTGTTCCCAAAAAATATGGCCAAACACTTTTTCATTTTCATATCAAACTTCACCCAAAAAATATTTCTCAAAAACTATTTGGGAATCTATGTCCAAACGCTAGCTTGGTTTCTACAACACTAAAAATATCCCGCTAAAACTTTTATAAAGTCCTGCTACTTTAATCATTGCATTCGATATTTATGTCTTCTACTACTCAAACAATGCCAATTACTGTCTCTTACTGTCATCATAGCCATAAACAGTATGTTCTACATATTATCAGTTGCTGACTTTTTTGCATGTTTAATGTATTTAATAAAACACTGTGTTACCAGATATAACATTTTCATTTTTGATCATGCTAAATAATTTAAACATGTTACTGAGAATTGCTTTCCGTTGTAGCCAAATGCGTAAAAACGTGACAAGAATCTTAACAGGACGACCTACTGAAAAAAATCAGAGTTAATTTAATCCATTTCTCACCAAGTTGGCGTAATGAAAATAAAGTTTGTAAGATACTATAAGTAGTAATCTTTTGGGATAGTGCTTTGCATTAAGAGGTTCTACTTCTACAGCATTAAATCATATAACTTGAAGTTCACTACAATACACGATGGAGTATTGTAATGGAGAACCCCATGATCCTTCCGTGTGGAAGCGAAGGACAAAAGAAGGCGAACACAAATACTAAAAAGCGGTTCATGTGGACCCCAAAAAAAAAAGGAATAGAGAGCAGAACGAGCTTCCAAGCATAAAACAATCCCTACCTATACATTCCATGGCAGTGACCTTGGTCCTTTGATCCACTCTTTATCCCTCCGATTCATATAAAGAAAAAAAAAATTCTAAAGTAATTAATTGCTAATGGTTCAGTCGAACTCACTCTCACTATGTATAATCCAAACTAATTAAACACAAAATTCAATCATATGCGTATGTACTGATTTGTGAAAAAAAATAAAAATAATTACATATAAAGAAGAGAACCTACTATGGAATATAACCAAGTTATTCTCAGCAACACAAGTTAGTGAACAACTAGCAGAAGGTTGATCATTTCCCCTTCACTAGAATGAAAGAAGACATTAACGAAAACCAGAACAGGAATCAAAAAGAGACGACTATATTTTGAGAGAACAGTTCAATTACCAATTGCAAAAAGTAGCTGATTTCCAAATTTCTTGACATGAACGTGTTTACTTATCGGACATATCATATATCTGTAAGAACATATTCACCAACCACAACTCAGAAAATTGTTAAGGCATAAGAACAATTAAAAAATATGGTTATACGAGATGAAACGAAATCCTATTCATCATGCTGCATGATACAAAATGGAAGAAGTAATTGCATTTAGTCATAACTCATATGCCCCCTTAAATGGAGAAAGTAGTTCATCCTGCTTATACTGTTGCAGATTGTCAGTAGAAAACACCACAGAAATCTAAAGCAATAACCAGTATAAAGGCTTTCATTGCTCTACTCACTACGTATGTAGTCTGCATAATAATCAGTACCTCTTTAAGTACCCAAAAATGAAGCATATGCTAACTCTACCTCAAAAATTCTCAACTATTTCACGTTCTTTTTTCGCCCTAATCCCATCTCTAAGATTCTTGTTGCGGATAGCTGGTTGTAGATTCAGGTCTGGGAAGAGATTACTAGCATGACAAGCCAATATGATGAATAGCTAAAGCACCTATACATGCTAGATGTGTCACAAAATCCATTGGATTTTTGGGACCCCGATGAACCAATCCCTTCTCTTCCACTGGCTTTCTGTGAATTAAGACATCACACAATAACCAAAAGCGAGAGACAAAGAGACGCCAGCAAAATGATGTAGGCCGAGCCCATATTTAGGGAGAATTGGTCTCACTGGAAGAACATCTTTCTCACATCCCATTATCTAAGAAATGCCGCCACAAATTCTAGCCTCAAGTACATATTCAATCATTTCAGAGCCATTGCCCCCAAATCAGACAAGATGTTACTCATGTCAGCAAAGTAAGGCCCTTTTTCCTGGCTTCTCGTATCATTCTTGCTTTCCTGTTACAGAAAGGTAAAAGTCGTCTTAATTAGCAACATATTGCTCAAGAGAGGAAGAAACGTTTAGAAGACAATATTCAGTTTAAGTTTTTGCCTTTTTTTCCTTATAACACGCCAAATTAAGGGGTGGTCCCTATTTCACCTTTTGACCCCTGGAAAAACAGACATCGATAGCTAGTCCTTTGGAACAAGTTTTCAGGATCATTCGGTGAAGCTAAAGTATGCTATTGACCAAGTAATAGAACTACAAATGTAGCCCAACATAGAGGGGATAAGGAAAATTACACACCTCATATTTTTTTACTTGAGAAGCCCACTGAGATTTACACTGTGAAGGAGTTCGATCAATTCCACCAGAAAGTAATCTTGAAGATATCTCTTCCCAAAGTGCCGTTCGTCCCCGGAGAACCTGAAACCTTCTATGGAGTTCCCCTCGTATTTTAATCAATTTTTTAACCTCTTCAGGTTTCCATCTGTTCCTCTTCAAAGGGTTGGAAGATTTTAACTTAGATTCTAGCAAGTTTGAATCAAGTCCAACGCTCACTTTTCTGAACATTTCTTCAGATCCCGCTTGTGACAAATTATCAAAACTGCCTTCTGATAACTGATCTACTGGTATTGATGTTATATCTGACTTACAAAAATTATCTGACAGACCCTCACTGGAAGAAAATTTATCCTGTGAGCTTGAACTTGAAGTAATTGCTTCCCTATGCATAAATCTCTCGACATCTATACGATCATCACCTGTGAAGAAAAAATCATGAAAGAAAACCAGTACAAAATTTTAGCACGCATTGGATGCATAGGACATAATCATACCACAAGATGAGAATCAAGACACATTGAATTTATTATATAATATCTGCGACCAGCAAAAGAAAATATCTTCTCTAGAAGATAAAAGAAACTAAATTTTATGAAAACATATAGCACAAAATTGCACCATATACTTAAAACATGGAACACAGGTAAAAATTCACCAGTTAAGTGCGAAATTAAGCAATATAGCTTGAGAACTTAAATCTGTTTGCATGCTAACTCAAATTAAGGAACTTTCCCATGAAACAAAAGAGAGTGTACAGGGAGAGATCACACTCCCTTCCTTTTCACCCAATATGAGGCTTTCAAAGTAATGGAGGAAGAGAACTATCATTAAAGTACGTCAATAAATACACCATAGTTTGCAACAGATATTCTAGTTGGAGACTATAGTTATGTGATATGTGGTTTACCGACCTTGCATAATTGCAGTACAAATATTACCTTAACACCTATATTACTTTACTAATGTTCCAACTTAACTCCTTGAAATTTCTATACCATAATACAAGTAGCCTAATCATCGGTTCATTTAACCACACAAATCTCAAAAAAAGAAAAAGAGTTACATCACTAGTGACGACAATGGCAATGATGATAACAAATTAATATAATAATAAAGACAATATTAATCCAAAATGTCTAAAAGACCAAAGCCAAATACTATATGTAAGTTCTGTGGTGATTATATGTAATTACATTTGCATTAGTCTAATATAATAAAAAGAAAAAAAATAAAAAATAAACTTCGAACATAAATTTTTTAATGACAGCAGAGTGTCCATTGAAAAGGGAATAATATTATTAAAATCATTGTTACAATTATTGCTGTCACTGGGAAAATCTCAGCTTGTATCATTTTTAATTATGAACTGTTTCCTAATTGAAGATAGTCAGAGGATAGATAGAACTATAATAGATTATGGATTAAGAGTAATTAGGACACATTAAGAAGAAGAATATGACTAACTAGTCTATAGAACTTCGATAGGATTAGAAAGTCTCTAAGACAGAAATAGGGCACTGATAATTTTCAAACTAACTAGTCTATAGAACTTCGATAGGATTAAAAAGTCTCTTAAGACAGAAATAGGGCACTGATAATTTTCAAACTATTTTTCTTGTAAAGAGAACAACAGGAACAGAACCTTTGATTTGCTGTTCTGCATCATTAATTGGATTTGCATGGGCATGGTATTCCTCTGCATGAGTTGCACTTGGCTGTCTTTTTCTCTGATCTACATCTAGCACATTTCTAAGTGCTGAAATTCCAAAACCAACATCTGACTTTCGAGAAAGTTTTCCCTTGATCTCGTCTGCCAGGACTCCTGGAGGATTTTCTAAAGCAACAGCAATAACTTCAGGTTTTTTACTACTGTACTTCATGACCATTTTTCTTAGAACATCAGACACAGTTCTTTCCATGTGGGACAGTGGGCAATTCACAGGACAGCTTGACAGTGCAGCATGTGCAGCTTTATGGAGTGCATCCAAAAGTTTTCCTTTGTCGAGCCACAAGCAACGTGTAGTGATTCTTATTTTTCCTTTTAAGGTTTTCTCTGCTATACCCTCAGAAAATTGAGGGCGTAAAATTTCCATACTGCAGTCCAGATACCTTACAAGAATCAGTATCACAAAGTTGAGAAATCGGTGACTCAATGAAAAGTTGATGACATTTACCTGACCACTATAAGACCATCAGATGCAATTCTTAGTCTTTCATCAACACAAAGTTCAGCAGACGTACCAAATGCTTTGTCACCATCACTATACATCAACTGCAATTTGCTAACTGGATTAGTGGCATGTCCTCAATTATCAAGAATAGAAAATAAGAAACCAAAGATGAATGGTCTGTCTGTGTATATAAAGTCTGTGTGTGTGTGTGTGTGTGTGTGTGTGTGTGTGTGTGTGAGAGAGAGAGAGAGAGAGAGGGAGGGGGGTGGAGGAGAAAACAAAACCTGAAAATTCTCTTTCCCTAGGGAAATGAAACCATTGGATAGAACCTTTCTGTTCCTCAAATGGGAGATTCCAAGCATCTCTCCGTTCTTGATAACCTTTTTATATACAGTTACAAAAAAAGCATTTTAACCAGACATCAACTGAGAATTAAGTATGAATGTTAAAAAAGGAAGCTTATGGAGCAACAATTAAACTAAATAGCTCTCTCCATGCAAATAATTCCCAGTGCCTGGATCTCTTTCGCCCACCCCACCCCCTCCTTTCTCAGGCCTTTAGATACATATTCTTTTAAGAATGAAAAAGAATGGACTCAACCTACTTGCATCAGTGGGAAAATGGAGGATTCTGTAGCATCTAAGACGAAAGACACAGCTTCGTTGGTCAGCTTGGTTTTTTTTCCTTCCGTAGCTTGATTTTATTTGGGCACATAGATTACAAGGTTGTTAACTTGGTTAATATATTTTCTGTAGGTCTTGCAACCATCATGTTACAATGATGCTATTTGAGCAGAGCAGTAATCAGAATCAGGGACATTGCATGTACCCTGTTTCACATGCTTTTATCTGGGACTAAACAAACTAATTTGTCTGGGATCTTACACAAGCAAAAACACATTTGAAGCTTCAAAAGAAAACTGTACGTACTCTGATGGACATGCATCCTCCAATGGTATAGTTAGTTAAGATACAAGACCCTATGCTACATTCTTTCTGTTTGGGGTTGACAATAAAACCTTAACAAGACTAATGTCGTCGATGGTCTGTGCCAACTTCTATGACCTACAGGAGCTGTTTTCTTCTATTTCAAATGGCACGGATAATTTAGGCGTGATGTTATCACAAGATTTAGTTAGAACATGATATCAATTGGTTTGATTTGTTCAGAGACAGTAGACATAATTTTCATTCTCTTGCCATGGAAAAAATTATAGTTATAACAGTCGAACTGTATTTTGAGAAATAAGGAGAACTGGAATTCTTGAAAAAGCAAAACCGCATACAAGCAAACTCCAAAGAAAACCATGCTTCAAACATGATGAATTTGGCTTCCATAGCGAGTATTCAAGTATAGTTATGATTATCTACACAACCTGAAAGACTTGAAGCAAACAGCAGCAACAATCAAATATTGAACTATTACCACATTACTTACAGCTGTGTGATGAATGCCAGTTGATCTCCCCAGTAATTCATGCTCTTTCAGGAACAAGAGTTCACCATGAATAGGAAGAAAATGTTGTGGTTTCACGATTCTCAGAACTTCTTCCTTCAACAACAAATCCAACATTAGAATCGCAGCTTAAAATTTGAGCATGATGTTGTAAAGGGGAGTAATACTAAAATCAATGGTAGAAGATATATTATGTCCTGCACTAAGTTTGATAATATGTCTTTTCTCTTGTTTCTTTATGAAGCCAAAGATGCACCACGCATATGATTAAACTATTCCACTTTAATATGTCTGCCTGCAACAACTTAAGAACTTATAAGTTCAATTCACCTTAAAGAACAGTAACTACCATGGAGTTTACCTTGCACCTCCATAGTTTTTGCCCTTCAATCATTCCCCCTTTCTTGTTACAATATGAAGAGAAGATACAAATGATATCTATAAGTAGAAGGCAAGTTTTATTGCTTGTATCATATCATAACTATGGTGCTTATATCACTGTTTTTAAGTCGATCGAATGACTGCAGGCTGATAAATAACCACCAGCTACAACAGACTATGGAAACTTTAGCTGCTTGTACTGTCAGCAAAAGAATATAACTTGAGAAACTAAGTCACATATATCACATAGTAGAGAGAAACAGAAAGAAGCACCATCATTACCAACAACTCAGATAATAGAAACAAAAAGGTTTTACAGCCTTGCATACCAACAACTCCTCTCAGATTCAGAACCACATGTTCAAATCCATGAAATCTAAAAATTGAAATCGAGTAACAGTTAAAAGGAAAACGACTCACCAGCTCCTCCCGATGTGCATGGCCAGATGTATGCAGCAGCTCATTCTTTCCCATCACTATGGTCGATCCTATATCTGATATACGGTTTAGCATTTTCATCACCCGCGAATCATTACCAGGAATCACCTATAAAAGATTGCATAGCTTAAATGGAATTCCAACAACGTTTTCACTTTGTGCAAAAACACTTTCAAGAAACACCTGGACAGATCTCTCTTGAATGACTCAACAAAGAGTCTGAAGAGGCATTAAGAACATGCAGAAAACATGTTCCTAAACTTGCCAAATAAACACACACACACACACACACACACACACACACACACAAAAAAAAAAACTAAGTTGCCAAATACTTTTATTTTATAATTGTGGTGTTCATGCTAGCTTGTGCGCACATCGACTATTTCGTCAGATGCCTTATACCTCCCACCATCAGAGGCACCGGGACTCTGGCAACAAAAGCTTAGCTCCCGTTTGTTTATAGAATTTGGGAGCAATTTTTGGGAAGTTTTTGGGTGAAAACTTGTTTGGATATACTTTTTGACTACTTTTTGGTCAAGTTTTGAAAATAATTTCTCAAAAACCAACCACTTTTTGGAATTTTTTCAGAAATTTCGTATATTTCACTCACAAAACTTCAAATATTTTTTCAAGTGAAATGTGTGTCCAAACGCAATTTCAAGTTCCAAAAATTCTTTTTCAAGTCGACTTCAAAAACTCAAATTCCCAAATTTCAACCAAATCTATGTCCAAACGCTAGCTTAGATGTGAAGAAATCACCTAACGTTGTTTGTCTCTGCTCAAAGTTGAACCTCGTTTCCCGTGGTTTTTACCCACTTCACTGACCGCTAGTTCACACCCTAGGATGGCCCTAAGTTAACAAATAAAGTTCAGCTGGCTTGTTTGTCATTCCGGCAAATCAAGAAGATCTTTTCCGTCATTTTCCCCTCGTGGTGATTTATCACAAAAAGGAACCTGACCCACATCTTTTTCTCATGTTTCTTTCACTTCACCTTTTTGTTTGGCCTTGGAAGGACAACTAGAAGAGTGATAAATTTGCTTTTAATACAGATAGACATTGTTTGTAAGATCCCTCGAACTAAGACGCTGCGAGTTCAGACCAATGTGAAACCACAATGCTCTGTCAACTGGAAGCTTTAACAACACACAGATGGTTCCTTATTGTGTTGAGTTATACATTACCTTGGCTGAATACAATATAATATCTTCTTTGTTCAACTTGAGCAAATGACTACTTCCATAGGATGCAAGATTCAACGCAGCACGTGTTTCAGCCTGACATGAAAAAGCAAAATTAGGTTTATTTAAGAGATGGTTGAAGCTTGCAAAGCCACCAGAAACGCTAATGCCACTTACTTGAGAGCCTGTTGTCACTATCAGCAAATCTTTTGGGGCATAAGCATCAATATCTTCCACTTTCACCTGTAATATGCTATGCTTATGAGTTTGAAGAAATTAGAATCAGAGAGGTGGATTTTAAGGTGGAGATCCGGGAGAAAGGTAGGAATGGTAACTGAATCAAATGTCATTTCCAAAAAACACATAATACACTCCATAGATTAGACAGTAATCACATACATATAATCACCACTGAAAGTGAGAATCCATTAGCCAACTAAATGGTCAAGTAGCAAGAAGGTAAGGACTGTTACAGAATCAAAATTTTATTTCCATAAACACTTTAATATCCACAGATTAGACAGTAATTGCATATATATAATGTCCATTGCAAGTTGGGCTTTCCTCCCTCTCCTGTCAGATAATAGTTGCGCGAAACAATATATCCAGTTGACTCAAACTGCAATTGGACAAAAGTTGAGTGCATTTGGTATGTAGGAAAAAGAATTTCAAAAAATTAAAATAAAAATAAAAAAAAAGATGTTTTACTTTCAGAAATAGTTTTTGGATCATTTTCTACTGTTTGGTTAGAGATAAACGTAGGTGCCGGTAATCATATCGGGTGAAAGATATGGTATGAGGATAGTGGTGTTGGTGGTTTTTTTAATTACTAAAGGTTGACAACAATGTCTAATACGGAGTAAGAGCCGGATTACTTTTAAAAAGAAAATGACATCTAATCATAAGAGACAACGGTGTTCCCTCATTTGTTAGATATTATTTTCCCTAAGAATTAATTTCCATAATAAGAAAAGCAAACATCATCAAGGAATATATTTTCTGGAAATACAACTTTTGACGTGCCAAACACATTATAAGCTGATAAACAGGAAACACAACAAGAACAATGAACCTCAACAAAAAAGATGTGTGGAATTTTCTTACTTAGGAATAGCTAATTACTCAGATAGCCAAAAAGTGTGAGATTTGGTTTCATTTGGTATTCAGCAATAACATTCTGATGTACTAATTATACCTCATACTCACAATATTATATAAGGCCTTCATAGGAAGGAAAAACAGTACCCTGTGCACATAGTGTGAATGATTATAATATGGGTGTAACGTTGAGAAGAACATCCTTTTTCATACCATTAGCCTTAATCCTTATTGTGTTCAAGTGACTGTACCCATTAGTCCCATGCCTAAATAGATTAATGAATCCATTCTCTAACAACCTAAGCTTTTAGATGGAGGCGGTTATCACAATCACAATCACAATTCAATTTGCTACTGCTAGAGATTCCAGGTTTGGGCTTATTTGTCTTTTATCAGAATAATTTTTTATTTGCTTGGTCCAGAAAACAAGAATAAGGTCTGCATGTGAAAAGGCGTGTACCAGACCTAAAATAGAACAAAACCCCCTCTAAAGGCTTATACGGCTATACTTTTGTCGATCCAATTCAGCAAAAATAATCAATCAAACACTTACTAGAATTACATGGCTTATAATCCATGCAACATATAATTCACATAATTCTTGTACTATCTTCTCATCATGCACCTTAGCATTTCGTATCGCATAAGTGAACAAATGGGCTGGTCAGCCTAACAGTTGTGTTTTGCATAATTAGGCATGTCAATTGGCAGAAGTAGTGCATCAAGTGCATGTTAGTGTCATAAGCAAACGGATAAGATACGGGCTCCTATCCAGGGAGAGATGAACAAATAGAAAACTTAGTTAAGTCCGTCCGCAGAGTTGATGGATCAAAAGTATGTTCTCCAGTCAAAGGAGAGATGAACAAATAGAAATATAAGTCACGTCCATTACCAGAGTTGATGGATCAATTGGTGCATTCCCATCTTTCCATGCAGCTTCAAGATATGTTCTCAATGACATGCCGACAAAAACCTATTGAAAATGACATTATTATCTGAATCTAAAAGCACTGAAGAAGATATGGTAAACAACTTGAGAATATGATGAAAACACAAGGAATAAAATTTTAATAGTGTAGATGAGAGAGCATATACCAGCTTTCTACCAGTCAAATCAGCTGCAGCTTTAACACTACCAAGACGGTGAATATTTGATGCAAACTGAGTAGTAATAACCCTTCCTTTGGCAGCTGAAATATGTCTAAGCAATGAATCTGCAACTACAGTTTCGCTGAGTGTTCTTCCAGGGGAAAGGGCATTTGTCGAATCACTCATCATCTGAAAAAGAATATCCATCCATAATATATTGAGCACATAAAACCTGTTGGAGCGATCGAAGACATAAAGTAGTTGATGCGTGACAGTGCATTATAAATAGAAATATGGTATAAAATAACATTGGAGCAGAAACCAGGTTCACAGAACAAAACTTACTTTTATATGCAAACATAAAATACATACACCTGCAAACACTTCAGATAATAACTAGACAATTTTTAACTAGCAACAGTTCATAGTTATATAAACAATTGAAGGATGCATGAAAGAGAGATTGTGCTTCAATAAATGTAACCAGACGACTATATGGTACTGCCTCTGAAGCAAGTAGTGAGATGGTTTATGGCTTCGAATAGAGAGCCTGCATAATCAAGTGCATATGGAGTACTACATGATAATACTTAAAGTAAAGTCAACAGAAAAGACGTCAAATATGTCTGTGTGTAACACTATTCACAATATAAACCCTTTTTTTTTACTGATGACACATCAGAGGTATAAGAACTACAAAAGAACACAACTATGAGAAAGTTGCACCTGAGTATATTAAAGAAAAACTACAAGTTGATGGCCAAAAAATTTTAAGGCAAAGGGAGAGGCTATATATGTGCATTAAAATTCATCTAACCATATCACAATCACAATTTATCAGTTTGTTGAGCAAATAAAAGTGTACCATCCCTAATAACTTAAGCTTTTTGATGAGGTGAGCAAGTAGAAATAGTAAATAGTAGTCCATTTCTTATTTGACTTCTTTACTTTTAAAGAACCTCAAAAGTACCACACAAAATTCACATGACATTTTAGTATTGTTTACTCATTCCATAATTCCCCTTCTCTTTCTTCTTTGGAGGAAAGATTGGAGTCAGAAGCAAAAGGATTGTTCTCCAAAAGTTAGGTAATCAATCAAAGCAGAATGTGTATCTTTGTCACTACACACATTATTCTGGTAAGTTGAAGAGAGTCATTAGAAAAGTAGTATGTCTAACTGGAAAATGTAAAATCCACAATTAGATCCTTGTGCTTACCAAAGTAACTCCCTCTTTTGAGAGTTCCTCAAGGGCCTCACGATCAAAAACTTTCCCATCCAGTGGTGACTCATCAATCTATCAGACACAGAAAACTCATTAAGCTAAGATGAAGATTTAAAATGTAACCTGTCTAAGGATGACCTATGACAGGGACATGACCAAATACCTTCCAGTCGCCTGTGTGGAGAATGGTACCGTTAGCACAGCGTAGAACCAGTCCACTACAATCAGGAATAGAATGGGTAACCCTGATAGATTCCACCTCAAAGGGCCCAGCACTAAATTTCCGTCTTATTTTAAATTCCTTGAGCCTAGATGGAACAAAGATCCCAAACTCCTTCAATCGTTTTTTAATTAGCTGCAAGAAGAGATATCAGTCCTCAAATAAGGTAAGTGGACATCGAAAATGCAATAATGTTATTCAGTTGTTCATAGATAAAATGGAATATCAGAGCTCCAATGGAATAAGTCAGCAATAGTTACATGACAATGAAAAGAACAAGCAAGCCAAGGCTTATTAAAAAATGGCAATACGAAACAAACGAAGAGCAATACTACACAGAAAGGAGAAGGAAGAAAAAGGAAGGCAAGGGCTAAAGAGGAGAAAACTGGGGAAAGTATGGAAGAACTAAAACGACAAGCAGAACAAGAGAGTACAATAAATAATAGAGAAGGAAATCCAGTAATTGAAATTTTCTTTTGATTGTTAGGCAAGCAAGACAAAGGAGAAAACATAGGGTATCGCGTTGTCTAGACTTTCTCCTTTTCCCTTCAAAGTAGAAGACGGTTTACAGGTTTGGCTTTGGGCTTTAGGCTGCTGAATACCACATTACACCTGCATGTAAAGGCTAAGATTCCACGACCACTCAAATAACTCATAACATGATTTTAACAAACCTTCATTGTGAATGATGACGCAAAAATTGGTGTATGAGAATCCAGTGCAGGAATTACCTGTTTAACAAGCAATAGGTAAAGTGAGAACAAGATGTGCAAAGAAAATCATATAGGGATATTTGATAATTATACAAAAGCTGGAAAAACAAGATATCTTTCCCAAGCACCAAAAAGGCAAATTTTCAAGGAATGAGATTGTCAACAAAAGGGGGTGAGCCAACCAAAGATATAGTGAGTAACTTATCAAGAAAGGACTTTCTAAGAAATACTAGAGCTGGATTTATATCTTTAAACGGAAGAGCTTTAAAAAGATCGAAGCTCCAACTTAAAACCTTCGGAAAAAGGTTGAAATGACCCGAGGCCTTTATAAACTCTTTTGATGCCTTTATATAACTTATGTGGCATGTTACATATCTCAAACACCTTCCTGCGTGTGCTTCCAATGTTGGAGTTCACATGCGGATTTTAATGCAACTTTAGCAGACTTAAAGTTTACTCGAGGTTCATTTTAACACCATGTGAAACAAATCCGACTATCTGCTTGAAGAACTTAAAGAAATGGTTAGAGCAGTCCAAGACAATTACAAACCTTTTGAATATCCTATATAATGTGGACATTAATATCTCCAAGAGGTTCAATTTGACATAGACTAAATCTCAGTAGGTATTGCTATTATGATCAGGTTCTTAATCTTTGATTTAGGGCATAGCAAATTACCTCGATAAACTTAATTTGGCGAACCACCAAGTCATCCTACTGTCCCCAGGACCAAATAATTATCGATATTATATCTAAAGCGACCACTCTCTCACACTCAAAGCTTATGAGGACCACAATTCATTTAGCTGGCTGCACCCCTGCAGTCTTATAGGCAGGATACCCAGAAAGGAAAGATGTCGAGTAACTAGAAACATTGCAATCTACTGTTAGATGCAAGTCTCTAGAATTGACTGTTACATGTAGACAGCAGCGTAATAAGCATCAAGCTGGACTGTATGCAATATGCATTATTCAACATCCAACCTTGTTCCTAGCTATTAAATGACACTTTTTCATGGCTTCAGTTCTCTTAGTAAGATAAGCAACAACATTCCTAACTGAATTCTTGTAGACCCATAAATGCAAATATATGTAGCCAATCATTATAGTGTAACGATATATATAGAATCAGAACGAGACTTTATATGTTGTCAATCATTATAGTGTAACGATATGTATAGAATCAGAACGAGACTTTACCCAAGGCAACGCACCGATGTGATCTTCATGCCCATGTGTTATGACGACTGCTTCAATTTTGTGACTCCATTTTCTAATAAAAGTTGTATCAGGAATAATCTTCTGGACACCAAGCTCATCATACCTAAATACCATGTCACAAAAATCCCAGGTTTATCCATGCAGAACAAATAAGGACAAGTAACTGAATTACAAAAACACATGGAGCTAAAAAAGATCAACAAGAAAAAAATGCTTTCAATAGCTTTCTTTAGTAAGAGCTCTCGGTTCATATGTAGAAGGAGCTTAAGTAAGAACTACTATAAAAGCTCCTCCACCATCATATAAACCACTAAATCAGGTTGAGTTAAGAGGAGCTCCAGCTGGATTTTGCAATTTGCATTATGTGAGGATTGAATTGTTGAAAGTTTCACAGCAGAACACTGTCCAATACCTACCCTGGGAACATTACTCCTGCATCAATAAGAATATATCGATCATAATTTCCAACAAGCATGCAATTCATCCCAATTTCTCCCAGACCACCAATAGGAAGAACACGTAAAGGCGGGCCATCAGACCCTTGGTAGAATTGTTCCATCCTTCGTTGTACAGAGTCATCAATACTTCTTCCAGCCCCCTCAGTTTTTGCAGGTCTTTTATGAGGACCTTTAGTTCCACGAATGCCTAAAAGGACAGAAGATGATAACTATAAATGAACAACAGGAGTTTCAGGTAAGTGGAGGAAGTGAGAAACAAAGAAAGCAACTGAATTGTTTTTAAAACCAGTGAATGTACGAGTCTTACATATATGCAAGAATGTATTTCCAGAGAATGCTTAAAAAAAGACATAATGCAGCCAGCTCTTAAATGCTTTAATCAGAGTTTACAGGAATATACTGCTGCTTTTTCCAAATTGAAACAGAGTCCAGAAGGCAGAACCACAGAAACAGCATTAAATGACTTCCAACTGGAGCAACTGCTTAAGTTCAGCACCAAACATAATTACAGTGTCATTTTCACATAAAATATAGATACTTCCACAAAACCCTCTAAGTAGGACATGCAATAAAATATTAAATTTTTCATGTCTCATTAGTTATAGTTGAAAGAAAACATAAAAACACAAGAAAAGTGAGGTACCGTACCTATATAAGAAGGGGAAGGTATAGAGCAAGAAATGAAGGGTTTGGGTTTGGTAGGGTTACACAGATTGTAGCTACAAACTGAAACAGCACTGAAAGAGGCCATAATTGGATATTTAGCAGCTAACAGAGCTGAATGAATGAAGGTAACAAAGATATGAGAGGGGATGCTTCAAGCCACGTCACTATGCAACATAAATTTGTTTTTTTAATTATTCAAAATTCATTCTTCACTAATACTATCATTTCAACATAATTGTGTTTGGATTGTGTAATATACAAGTACAAAACTAAACATCATTATTATCAAAGTCAAAATAATTTGATAGTTGATGTAGAAAACAAAAGAAAATGTTTCATATTATTTTCAATAATAGAATAAAGCAATTTTTTACGAAAATTTTTTAACATAATACTAGGAAGAGATATGTTAAGTTTACAAAGGAGGGAAAACTAAAGAGCCTATTTGGCCAAGCTTTTGGGGAGTCAAAAATGTTTATTTTTCTCAAAAAGTACATATTTTAAAATTTTAGAGTTTTTTTTTTTTTCCACCCATTTTTGGAGGATCTATAGTGTTTCCACACTTCCCCTCCAGCGTGACTCGAACCCGGGACCTATCGGTCGTGGGTGGAGGTGCTTTACCAATTTTAGGCTGTTTGGCCAAGCTTCTAGAGATAAATAATTACTTTTGAGTGAGCTGTTTTTCTGTTGTAGGGAAGAAGCTGAAAAAAGTAGCTTCTTGAAAAAAAATAAGCTGTTTAGATTATTTGGGGCAAGAATACTCATTTCAAACTTCTATATTTAATCAAATTAATATTATTATATATCTATTTTCGTAATTTGATTAAAAAAAATAAATATTGGTCAAACATAAATTAATAACAAAAGCACTTCTCTAAAACTTGGTTAAACATAAATTGCTTATCTGACAAAGCACTTCTTTGAAAAGCACTTTTAATAAAATAAAAAAATACTTGTCAAAATAAGTTAATTTTGGCAGCTTGGCCAAACAGGCTCTAAGCTAGCGTATGGACATTGATTTGGTTGAAACTTGAAAAAATGAGTTTTGAAGTTGAGTTGAAAAATAATTTTTGCAATTTGAAGTTGTGTTTGTACATATATTTCACTTAAAAAAATTGAAGTATTGTGAGTCGGAAATTAACTTTTTCCCCAAAGACTCCCAACCACTTTTTGGTTTTTGACAAACTCATTTTCAAAAATTCACCAAAAATTGGTCAAAAATATGTCTAAACAAACTTTTCCAATAAATACTTGAAAAGTCCTCTCAAGTTTTATAAACAAACGAGAGCTAAGGAAAAAGGACAAATTGATTGCAAAATTTAAAATTATGCACTCCGTTTTGAGATCAAATTTAATTTGGTTTGGTTCTATTCAAACGAAAAACTGTAATTCGAATCTTTTATTTATAATTTCTGAAACATTCTAACTTGACATTTAAGATAAACCTCTCTTTTCATAATAAGTAGAAACCTTTCATGTCCTATCGCTACTTCATTGCAAAGAAAATTAGCGCAAACACTTTTCGCTGAGGCTCAAGACGTTCTTATTTGAAGAAACGTAAAACAAAAATATAAAACAGTTATACATGATAGATTAAGTTAATGAACAGAAAGATAAATGAATGGATAACCTCAAGGACTTAAGTTTAAAACACACATACACACAACGCACAAAAAGGACGAAGAAGCACCAATTCAAAGAGAACAAAACATTCATTTCTCTCATATTTTGTCTTGTTTTCAAGAAGCATATTCAAATATGATGCATTTAACGCATCTTAATCTACTAAGACCACGCATTATAAGTTGAGGATTGTGTGATCAGTCCAAAAGAAAACCTTAATATAGTAAAAAAAAAAAAAACAGAGATTTGTCGCTCAGCCACAAGAATAAGATAAGAGATACCAGATCAAAGTTCTGAAATATCAAGATCACGCAAAAATACTACAAATTTCTCAGGAAACCTGGTTCAACTATCACAAAATTCTTTCATCAAACTATAGTTTTATCTCAACATAAACAAACTTCCCACTGTCTTAAAATCTGAGATTTACTAGTCGGACTAAGAGGATGCCTTTGACTTTCTTGGAGCCAACTGAGTCTCAGGCTGCATCAAATGAAGAAAAAGTCAGACTTGTAACGTATGAAAGTGTGCTTGGAATCCACAGTGATGAAGAACAACGACGCATTGCATGATAATTAACTTTTAGAATAAGAAAATGTACCTCCTTCTTGACAGACTCCTCTTTTTCAGACAATATCAACTCGATATGGCAGGGATGAGACATGTAGGCTGCAAACAGAAAACAGAGGTTAAGATCACACTCCCCATCACCATTTACAAGAAAAAGCTAGTAAACAAGGCATAGCACTTACGATTGATTCTTCCATGGGCACGGTAGGTACGACGCCTCTGTTTCTGTGCTTGGTTCACTTGGATGTGAGATATGAAAAGCGAATCCACATCCAAACCTTTAACCTAAGACAAGTTCATAACGACAATCAGAACTACTTGGAGGAAAGAAAAGGGCAAAGAGGTAATAAGATCAATGATCCAATAAACAAAAACATACCTCGGCGTTACTCTCGGCATTCTTCAGTAAATCTAGAATATGCTTTGCAGATTTGACTGGCCAACGTCCTTGTCCATTTGAATGACGATTCTTTGCCTGTGCAGTGCGGCCAACACCACGACAGTAGCGCGTGAAGGGAATGGCTTGTTTGTGGGCAAGAACATCCTCCAAGTACCTCTTGGCCTTGTCCAAAGGCATCTTCCTAAGTGCATGCGCTGTCTCCCTTGTATTCTGTTACAGGGTTAACACATACAAATTTGAGAAAGAAAGGCTTATAAAAGAGAACAGAAATTCCAGAGCTCTGAATATTGTCATGACTAGTTAACTTATTAGGGACGGTGCAAAATGCATTTTTGCTTAATTATGTAGTGCTATATAAATTTGAGGAACGAAATTAAGCATCAACCAACATATGTTTCATCTATCCAAACCAATCGAGAAATCATTTATCTATTCAAACCATTCAACGGTCACTCCTTGCACTTGCCTTCAATAAGGTACTTCTAGATGAACAATTGGCGCAACAAACTAGGACTTGTTTTACAAAAAAGCAAAACTAGGAATAAAGCCCTCGAAAGGATCAACAGGGGTTACAAAACACAACAGGGTTGCTAAAATAAAGCAGTGAGGTTAGGTATGATCCTAGTTCGAGGCTCTAAAGTGAAAGAGTAAATGACAAATGTATGTCATCAAACAAATGAATGTCATCAATAAATGACAAGAATGCATATGAATACTAGCAGATTTCAATCACAATACAATAGGAGAGGCGGTAAAGCAAAAAGGGAATGATGTTCTCAAGATAAATGTTTGGAAACATTGTGCTTTGAATTCGGAGAAAGCTTTGTCATCCAATGTGATGGATCAACTCAACTTTTTACCCCTCTTTACAGCCTTCAACGAGATTAGCCAAACAACATATAGAATTGCTAGCAAAATCTAAATAATGAGGTCAGAAGGGCATGTATTCTAGCAGCTTGTAAATAGCCAAGAGAAGTGGATTAAAATAGCATTTATACATTACATTGTGTACAACCATATGGTCAAGCTTCTATGGCCAAAAGGAGCTAAAGTCGTTGTGTTTCAATCAATGGTATCTCAAATCATCACTTGACAGAGACTTTATTGGATACAGTCATCACTTGGCATATAGACTAGATGAAGGAAAATTCAGACTTCTATGCTTTCTTTATAAGGCCAGACTTCTATACTTAATTTTGTCAACAAACTCAGAGGCACGGTTCTTTTTTCCGATGGTAACAAAGAAACCTCGGAGAGCCAGTGGCGCACAAGTCTAAACTCGGCGAATAATGGGCCCACCCATTCTCCACCTAAGCAGAGACTTTTGTCGTCTGTGTCATCCGGACCGATGACGTGCGCTTAACCTACACATTACAAGCTAAGCATATATCACTAGACCAAAGCCTCCGGGTGCCAACTGTCGTTCTCTTTTCTTATCGCTTAGAGGCATGGTTAGTAGGGACACAACTATCCTATTGACATACTTGGAAAGATTCAGTTACTACTCCATTGAAAGACTAGTCTCTTAGTTCACGGTAACCAGCTTAAGAAGTGGAGAAACGATGTTCAACAACATTACTCAAAAGTCTCATGTGTCAGGCATCTATGCTTTAATTAGATACATTATATTTTACTCGAGTATACAGCCACTAAGTGTTGCAAAATGATGAAGTTTGATCAATCTTGATCCAGCATGTATATGTTAAAACAAGAAGAATCTTATACAGAACACAGCCGGTCAGACTGAACTCATTGCCATACGGGGACAGTGTCCCATGGTTCGAAACTCGGTGGTTAATCGGTCAAAAGCTAATAAAACTTAGTACCCCACAAAATGCTAAAACAGGTCCCAAATAAACATGAAAAATAATTTATTTAACGAACCTTGAAATGAACTCTGAGAGCTGAGCCTCTTGCTTTGCAAGCTGATACATATAACACAAACAACAAAATCAGAATAAACAAAAATGAACACTTATTACACGAAAAGAAAAAACCAAAAACACGTGTATATATATGTATATATAATGTGGAGAAGTTACATTTGGTATGGTTATCGGGTTCTCTTGAGTACTTCACCATTGCTGCCTGCGATGTTGCTGTTGTTGCTGCTGCTGCTAGTTGCCCAACTAAACAAGTGTACAAGAATAGGGTTTTCGTTTGTATATTTGGAAGATGCAATGTATGTGAGTTTATCAGGCCTTACTAGTGGGCTATTTTTGTAAAAATTTCGCCGAGCGGCCACTTTTAATACCAATATTTAGTTTGTGGCCACTATTTTCTTTGGTCTTACACTAGAGGCCACTTTTGGGCCTTTACTAAATAAGCATTGACTTAAGTTCTGATCATTGACTGAAGTTCTGTCCATAGGGCCCTGGACTGAAGTTTTATCTTTAAGGACTGAACTTCACTCAATATGGCACTGGACTTAAGTTCCATCTTTAAGGACTGAACTTCAGTCAACATGGCCCTAGACTGAAGTTCTATCCTTAAGGAGTGAACTTCAATCCATATGGCCCTTGACTGAAGTTCTATCTTTAAGGACTGAACTTCAATCCGGGCCTTAGACTGAAGTTCTATCGTTTAAGCAAAAGTGGCCACAAACTAAATATTTTGGTATTAGTGGCCTATGCCCAAAGACCAGTGGCAAAAGTGACCTTTCGTGCACTTACCCTGCTATTTTCATCAATTATTCTACAAATAGGACATTATAAGGGGTGGTCTTTAAGTTTTAATACCCGGGTTAACTAAAGAGTGACCGGTCGGGCATAAGCTTTAGTTGTAATGTGAGAATAAGTTAGTTTTGCCTATGACGCAGTAGTTGAATATTTCAATTAGTTATTTTTAGTGAACATAGTTACTTATTGCATGTGAGTTTTAATTGTATTAACTTGTGAGACGATCGAGCAACGCACTATAAGGCAAAACTTGTACCTAATTTAACAGGTTTGGTGTCATTGGCTTATTGAAATATATAGAATTCATGTCTCATAGACAAATTAGTTTATGCCCACAACTTATGATTGATCAACAAAAGCGATCATTTCTTAAAGATTGTTCTAAATGTATCTAAAATTTCACCCCTTACGAAGGCCATACTTGAAAATCACCCATTTGCACTAACGGGGATATGGGATGATTTGAGACCCCTGTTTTGTTTAGGGATTTTTACACTCTATACCCATAAAATTTAAAATATTTACAAGTCATACCCATTACAAATTATACTACCCATAAAACTAAAAGTATTTATCCAACCTACCCATTTATTATTGTATACCTTTGTTATGCCTTATAGGTGTATACCTTTAAAGTATACTGCATAAATTATGGTATACAAGTCTGGAGGGACATTTATTACTGTATACCTTTGTTATGCCTTATAGGTATATACCTTTATGGTATACTGCATAAACTATGGTATACAAGTCTGGGTGGGTAGAGTGGGTAAATAATTTAGTAGGTAGGTCAGGTAATATTTGAAAGTAGTGGGTAGTGGCTGTAATTATTTTAGGTTTTGTAGGTATTTTTGTAAGTGTCTCTTTTGTTTAAGGAAGTTGGTGCAAAAAAAGTCTTGGCGTTATCCATACGGATGAATGAAAATACTTTATGTTAGTGGTGTCAATGGATACTTAAAAATCGATCATAACCGATCTAATCGAACCGCACCGAATAGATTATGAGATTTTTCAAATGAAAATGTAGATTTTTATTTAAAGTTATAACCAATACCAAATAATTAAGTTTGGTTTTTATTTAAAAATAAAAAATAAAAGTACCAAACCGAATCGAAAAGTTTTTTTTTTTTTAATGCATAGAACATATTTAAGATATGTTTGTGTATATGGGTGTGTTTTTAGTATTTTACCATAAGGCGCAATCTCTAAGGTAAAATCTTTTATTTTTTGTTATCCTAGAACTTACTACTATTCAGAGTTAAACCTATAGTGCTTCAATAGTGAAGTTTTTCGATGACTTTTGAATCCAATATAAAATACTTTTCCTATAGAAGTGGTGGATTTGCTTTATTACAAGATTTTGTGAGACGTTTGTTTGGTCTTATTCAGTTTGTTCACTTTTAATGGAGGTTCTTTTTTATATTTACGCCGACTAATCTAACTTCTAAAATTTGATTTAACACTAGATGATCAAATATCTCTGTGAATAAATGAACGAGCCTTATTTTGGCAATCGAAATAATCTCAATATATGATAAAGTCTAACTTTGTATATAAATTTGTATACCCACTATTTTATAATATGTCTTAGGATTTGGTAATTTAAATATTTCATACCCCCGTATTGCTCATTATTAGTTTGTAGCATCATTTATTTTAATATGATGAAATTAATATTTTGATTTAGTCATTAATTTTATGAGTTTTATAAATGAAAGTGATATATTTTTTTTATTGTACACAAGTTCATCTTTATTTGTGGGGTAGTTTTAGATGGCTTTATAAAAAAGAAAATTAACTTAATCGTACCGATATTGAAGAGAAATTGAAATGATTGAGATGATTATGAAAACTCAAATTTTAATTATATATAGTAGACTAATCGAAAAATTAGTATAGTACAAAATTATCAAAATAACGGAACGGAGCGAACCAAACCATTAAGACTCCTACTATATATACGTGTTTAGTTGTCACAAGTTTTTCAGATTCCGGGAACTTATTACTATTGATTGCTTACAAATTAAATTTAGTCTCATAGGAAAATCTTGTATATGTTGTTCAATTATTAATAAACTAGTGAACTCACCGCGCTTCGCGCGGTTGTGAATATATTTATGAAATAATATTTCTAATAAATTAATACTAACCATAACAAAGGAATATGTTTTATTCACCTAATTTTACTGGCCTTCTCGTACTATTTAATCACGTCTAATGGTAGAGAATGATAGATGAGAGAAATTCAGTTATTTATATCCTTCGCTTATGGTATTTGTAATTTACTCCATAGTACTTAATTGTTAGTATTGCAATGGAACTAAAAAAGACAATAGTTTCTTATATTTGTCTAATTTAAATAATAAAAAGTGAAAAAAATAGCTACTTCTTGTCTACTTTCCTCTTCTTTACCCTTAAAACTTTCATTCTTTCTTTCTTTTATTCGGATTAACCAAAGACGGTATCAATTCATGTACCTATATAGTATCCGATGAAACTAATTAAAATTATAAATAAGTTTTGATCCATGTATGTCTTGACTTTTAAGATCTCAACCTTTACTTTTATTTTAATGCTTCATTACGTCATTAATTAGTAATAGTTATCAAGATTTATTTGTGAAAGAACAGCTTCTAAGTCAATAAACATTAAGTCTTTTGGAAATCATTCAAACGGTAAGCACAACATAAAATTAATAACTGTTGAAATTATTTTAAGATGGGATTCTTTTTATTGTTGATTACCACGTTAGCTTTGATCGATGAACATGATTTAGTCATACTAAAGGAGGTGTTGGGCTTCATCAAGAAGCATGGTAAAGGGCGAGCAAAGCTTCGATAATAATTTGGTAGAATAACAAACACATGATAATATATTATATAATCTCAAAAGATGCTTAAAATCTCTAAGTAAAAGGGGATGCAGAAGAAGAAACCTGGCAATTAGTAACTATGAGACATTTAGAAAAATTAAGGGATTCTAAAAATAAAAAGAAGATGATAAAACACATAGCAATATGATGCAAACACTAATAGGTGAAAAAAAAGGAAATGTATTTGATGTCAAATAGCATAGGGGAAAAAGTGGTAACAGGAAAAAAAAACGAAAAATAATTACTGCGGGATTTACATACATTTCCGCTTTCTTTGCTTTTCTCTGTTTCAAATCACTTTCTTTCCATTATTATCATGTAATCCGCCACTTTTTCCTCCCCGTTCTTGTCCTAGCATCACACTAAATCTTATTCTTTTCAGAAAAGTTTCCCACAAATTTGCTCATTTTTCTTCATTTCTTGCTCATTTTTCATACACTATTTCAACATTTGTCACATTTTCTATAAATTCAAATACTCAAAGAAAAAACTAAGACTTCGTAATGTGCACCATGCTCACACAATTCACAAATAGAGCTTCGGATGTGATCTCGGGGTCTATATTGAATAGTTTCGTAGAGCAATAAGATCTTAGGATAGTTCTACGTCAAATCCACAAGTATTACTCTTTTTTCTTCAGTATCTAAAGGTTAATATCATCTGATTATTTAATTAAGTTCGATTTTATCACATAAAATATCAAATTCGTTGCTTGTTGTGAAAGTCATTGAGGAAGTGATATACATCTTTAAAAGCTTTATACAGAGAAATAAATTCATTTATAGAGACAAAAGCAAGTCTTTAAAAAAAATACCTGAGGTAGTTAAGCTCTTTTTTCGTCATCAGCCATGGGATGTTCAACGTCCTTGAGATCTTTTGCTCTATGTCCATAATCTTTATACCCTTTTTCTAATTGATGATTGTATTAAATTATGGACAACCGTTATGACTTCTCATTATCTTTCTCTATTACAGTAATCAAGAAGTCAGTTATCCATTCTCCATTTCAGCCTTTCATTACCATCTCTAATTGCATAATAAATAGTAATAAATAAATCTTCCACCACTAATTAGTTATTAGGCAACGGAAAAGGCAAGCGAGTAGTAATTATTGATAAGACTTAACTAATTCCTGCAATTATACAATATGTTGAACATAAAAACAAATGAGAAAGCCAAAAAATGGAGAAAAAAGATAAATAGGATTCCTACATTCTGAGATATGCCACATCACACCTCTTGAGGCTTTGGTTTATATAATATATAGATTATGTCGAATGAGCGAAACTTGGTATTATATTCCTTTTACCTCTCCTGTTTATTAAAGAGTTGCACGTGTCGTTCAGGTTTTAACAAATTTTAGCCAAATAGACAAAACTTTGCACTGTCTTAGTTCTACCTATATATTAAATTGTTCACATGTTTTTTTTCAAATAGACAAATTTTACATGTGTTGTCAGTTATTCACAAGTTTATATAAAATGTGAAAGAGCTTATTACGAAAATAATCTCTTAGATGTCGATATTTATCCTTAATATATTATGCTGAGCACCTATAGTCTTTTAAGTTTGCTAAAAATTGGCACATTTTGTCTGCTTAACAGCTGCTTAAGCAACCTTTCTCAGATCTCTTGGAATAGACCTTTATTTACCAAGTTTTTACTCTTTTGTTCACTCACTATTGATCGCAACAGATATTCTCAAACATGTGATTTGCACGTGATTACATGTAATTGGTCTCCTCCAATTTTATTAGTCATGAACTAATGCCATCACTAATTAGCAGCCAATTGCCCAAATCTTATACCATAGCTTCTGGCTCTTTATTACAAACCAAGATTAAATTCCTTTTCTTAGTTCTGAATATCCCCAACGCCAATTTCACTTTTCCACTACTATTGCTTAATTGCCATACCTTTGCTTTAGTTTTGGATTCATACAACTATTGCGAGAAGTAAAGGATTTCGTAAGCAGGTGTTAATTAATTTGTCAAATTTGTACAATTCCAGGAATATGATACTGTAAAAACTGTGGCCTTCAAATTAATATAGTCCATCCATCGAGCCCCATAAATCTATCAATTTAACCCCCCATAGTTGAAAAGAGAGCTTGTTATTACCGTCATTTCGATGCTCGCTGGAATCTTGTGCTCCGAAACTTGACTGCGCTCGCGGGGGATCGTCTCCTCCAAGGCTCTAGGAACTTTAGGTGCTCCGTTGGCAAGGGAATCGGGATATGAAATGCAACTTGGGCACTGGAGGACTTGCTAATGGCGGTAATGAAGCTCTCTTACATTGTGACGACAAGCGGTTTAGAGATTGCAAAATGGTACTGTACTCGAGCTTCGGAGGAGACGACCAAGTTTCTTTCTTATTTTATCTTTTACTTTTACATGACATGGGATATAATGAGGGCACCGTTAAGTTTTATGAATCCGTTCAAAGATCCGTTAGTCAGACTAAATATGTCAAGTTTTAGGTAAATTAAAGGACTATAGGTGCTCGACATAATATATTAGGGATAAAAATAGATCTACTCTTAAACATAAGGAATTGTTTTCGTTAAAAGCACAACAAAGTTACAAAATAGTTATGATTTTAATTTTAATAAGGGTATTTCTAAACTATACAATAATACGAGTAACGAGAATAAACTAGTAAAAGTACTAGGTGAAATAAAATATGTATAAGTTAGAAAAGGCGACCAACTTATTACTTTGGCTAATATTGATTTATAATTATTTTGTATGTTCATCAAATATGTAGATAAGACAAACACCTCCATAGATAAATTTTTATAATCCATTCATTCTTAATGCAAGCCTAGTGCCTTAAGCGGTTTCGCCGTAATTTTAAAAAAGGAGAATATACACCACATTACGATCTACACACACTAATTATAGCTATAAATAGATATTTTTTTTAAAAAAAATTATGTATTGGTAAAACTATAGCTTGGACACGTGGCAACCGAAGCGCAAGGCTCCATACAATTTCCCCGCAAGTTACGAGTTGACCACAAAAATAGCAGTGACAATGCCGGGGATAGGTTCCGAGGTCAAGATTGCTCGTTCCCCAGATGAATGTCACGAGGCTCCGAGGCAGGCGAGTCGAAGCCTCGGGATAGGCGGTTAAACTTAAGTGTGATGAATGTCCCATGATCTCTGTCCGCGATCTCAGCATTTAATGGGGATGATCATGGGTTATCCATGACCTAAGTACGGAAAGTGGGATAATTAATGCCTATAATTGTCTCTAGCCTACTTGCTATAAATAACACCTATGCAATTATGTAAAATCATTCACAAATATAGCCAAAACTCTGTCCAATTGTAAACTCAACTATTGTAAAATGAAATCCTTGCTTTCGTGTTCTTATATTCATCATTGCTTTTATTGTTTCATAACTCATTACAATCTTGATACGAACCATTACCTGTAACTCAAAACAAATTTATTGTATTTTTAAATTCTGATTTAGGTCCATACAATTTGGCGCCGTTTGTGGGGATCAGGCAGAAGGAGAGTCTTGGAGTAACTGGTAAAGCTGTCTTCGTGTGGCCTATAGGTCACGAGTTCAAGCTTTGAAAACAGCCACTTATGCTTGCATAAGGTTAGGCTGGGTACATTACACCCTTTGGGGTGAGGCTCTTCCCCCGACCCTGCAAATGCGAGATGCTTTGTGCACTGTGCTGCCCTTATTGTGGGGATCGGGCAATTACGTTTTTTTCTGAGATTATGTTGTACGTTCATTCACATCCATCTTAATTTGTACGTTGCGTTAATGGAAATCAACCACGTCCCGTTGGGCAAACAGGCACTATTGATGGTGCATTTGTTCCTCCTCCGCCTTTAGCTGAACCCACCTCATCGGGGTCAAGTGATACTTGGAATGCATATATTATGAACTTGTTGGGTCAAGTGATACTTAGAATGCATATATTATGAACTTTATGCAACAAGTTCAAGAGCAATTTGCTGAACAAGGCAAAGTTAACACTAACATGCGTAATTCATTACAAACTATCGCAGAAAGTGTAAGGGCCAATACTACTCCCACGAACACTCCACCCGTGGCTTTTAATGGAAGCATCCCGAACTTTGTTCCTTTGTGCGCAACAATATAAGAACTTCCGAACGCGGCGCGTCTGGAGGCTTGGGGACTGTTCCTCATGGCATTCGACCCTTTGAAACAGCTCATACGGTAGCAGAAACAACGCCCGTGGCTCCAACCAGCGTCCCGACGGACCTAGATAAATGGAAGAAGGACCTCGAGGATCAGTTCGAGAAACGGCTGGAGGACGTCCCCGGGGTCAGAAACTCCCAAATGGTGCTGAATATTGAAAAGTCTAGGCAACAAGCCTTCAAGCCAGAGGCAGCTCCGACCCCCATTCCAAAATACTTCAAGTTGCAAATCTTGAAGAAATACGATGGCACGATAGATCTAGCTGATCACATGGCTGAATACATGGCCGTGGTGACGGGAAATGATTTGACGCCATTGGAAACAGAATCTATGTTCTTAAAGAAGTTTGGGGATACGCTTGAGAAGGGAGCACTATGTTGGTACTTACATCTATCCTCCGAGTCGGTTTCAAATTTGATGAATTGGTTGATCTATTCATTAAAATATACACCGGTGCTCAAAACATCCTCAAAAGTGAATCAGGCAGTGATACAGAGAGTCACTCAGAGATTTTCTTGAGCACTTCCAAAACATTACTAGCAAAAAAGAAAAAAAAAGCAAAAACTGGTGTAATTAGAGAGAAATACAAGTGCATAGGAGTCATTTCAAATTAAACCTGAGAGAAGAATTTGACTATTCATATCCTAGTCCTAGTCGAGTTTTCAAACACCAGAAGGTCCGAAAACCAACACCCACAGAGCAGACGCATCAGCATCAGCATCAGCATCATCATATCTCTCAACAAGACAGACCATTTACACAGGTAAAAAAGAATGTCGAATTCAGTGAATTTGGAAGATGTTCCATCGGAGAGTATAATGACTGAAATTCTACGCCGTATGAAGTGTTCCACTAAACCTGACAAACGTCTTATTCTCATTGGTATGTTATGTACTTGTATTCCTACATTGCATTTCTTTTGGACTCACTATTCTTTCTTTTATACGGTTCCTTGTCAGATCCACACTATACCCATTTTTACTTTCTTTCTTTCTTTCTTTCTTATTTTCTAGAAAAATAAATCCTACTGAATTAGGAGTAGTAATGCCCCTGACTAGTCACATTATAGCATTCTATTAGTTTGACGTGAGGTAGCAGGTATCTGGTAGAATTGTGATGGTATTGGTGTGAGGCAGCAGGTATCTAATGGAATTGTGAAGGTGCGAGATGAAAGTTGTCAACTTTGATGATTTTTGTGGTTTATTTATTTGATTATTTTTATTCTGTGTAATGTATATGTTACTTCTCTAATAAGAACTAGTAACAAGTAACAAGGGGGACCGGAAATTGTGCTAAGCTGGCTGCAATGTGGAAAAGAACAAGCTTTATTTTGAATTTTACTTATTTCATTTAGGAAAAGAAATTTATGTGAATGCTTATGACTAAGATTGTAATTGATATGTATGTTAAGTGGATCTCATGAGATCTGAGCTCTGTATTGCCACCTAGGTCCGCTACCAAGGTTTCCTAAGATCTGTTAACAGTCCTGATCTAACTGAACCAATAGATTCACGATGAATATGGGGGGTGGGGGGCTGGTTTCTTGGGATATATTGATTTTGAAATAAGCCCTTAACGGAATTTGATACCGGACAGCATTGGAGGATGAGAGTCTTGATGCTTTCCTCATTTTAAAAGATACGTAAATAGAATCTAAAGAAGATCATTTGGTTAGCTAGAGTAAAATATTGGATCAAACTTTATTGACCGAGGAAGTGCAGGCTGAAAATGATTACATGGTGTGATAGAAATTAGAGTTCTTGAATCATAGGATGGAAGAAGTCGCTGACTTTATTTCTGCAAATGAATTCTTTTAGTTGTCGAAAATAAGTTGACTCTTGATACAGATTTTGAGGAATTGGGTGCTACATTTGGATCATAAGGTGAAAATTTGGGGGATTGTTTACAAATTATCTGGTTGAGATGGTTAGATAAAGAAACTGCTCAGAACCCAGAATGTCAGGAATTGAACAATAAGTGATGCTAAGAGGCGCCAAATAGTTTCATCAACCATGAAAGAAGAAGAACTGAGTAAGACATGGTGAAGATCTGTCTTATTTCGATGCAAGAAGAATTGAATTAGAAGGCATGCTACCTTACTTTTCCATGTTGCATGAATATGGCTTTGAAGGGGATAAAGAAAAAAAAGAAGAGTTCGAGGATCTATTCTTGACCATTGAAATTGGCTTGCATTTTATTGGGTTGCAGTAGATTGGTATTCAAATTTGAAATAAAGAAACTCTGAGTATATCTATCTCAAATTTAGAGTGAAATTTCTTTCTTTTCCCCTGCTTATGTTATCCTTTTCAAATCAAGGGACTTTGGTTGGCTCAAACCTTTTGCCTTGTTTAAAATCTCATGAAAGTAATGGCTTTTTGGCTAGTTTGACTTTTGCTAGTACTGTCAGGAAGTAGCAGCACTCATCTCTCTGAAAAATCATTATGATCTCTTGGGGTTGCAATTTTTTGAAAAGAGAAACTGTTTTGACTTCCATAATCATTCCCTTCGCTGAAAGCTCTTTGGAAGCGCGGAGCTGCTAACTCACTAAGCCCGTGTAGCCCAAAAATGTGTGGTGTTCTATTCTTCATGTAGTCTGGACTACATGAACTTCTTTTGACTCTTGCCACTTTTTAAAGCTGAGGCTAGAGATTTTTCAATCAATGCAGCGTGCTTCAATAATAAGTAACCGGTTACTTCGTTCTGAAGTTTCTTAGGAGTTGTGAGTATACATTTCTCTCTAAGATCATTTTGCAATTGATGATGAATTTGGAAGATGTTCCATCAGAGAGTATCATGACTGAAATTCAACGCCGCATGAAGTGTTCCACTAAACCTGACAAACGTTTTATTCTCATTTGTAATTACTAAATATTATTCCTGCATTGCACTTGTTTTGGACTCAATATTGTTTCTTTTGTATCTTTTATACTGTTCCCTGTCAGAGCCACACTTTAGCCATATTTGGTGGACTGAAATTTTACTAAATACTTTAATTTCCTTGTTATTTTTTGGAGAATCTCTAGAATAATAAATGGGCTTGTATAAGGAGTAGCAATTATAATGATTCATGTAATGTCCCAGACTAGTTTGAGATTAAGGCATGATTGTTGTTTGGAGACTAGAGCTTAAATCGTAACGGTGTTGGTGTGAGATAGTAGGTATCTAGTGGAACAATGAAGGTGCTCGTAGGCTGGCCCGAACACCACTGTCATAAGATTTTTTATCCTTTTGTTCACTTTGTCTTATGTTTTTCTTTTAGAGGCTTTTTCTTGTTGGGGGGGGGGGGGGTGCATATACATACCTGACAGGAGATGAAAGTTCTGAACTTTGACGATTTTTGTGGTTTAACTTATTCATTTAATTATTTTTATTGTGTGTAATGTATGTGTTAGTCCTCTAAGAAGCACCTAACAAGTACAGTAACGAGGCGACATTCATTTCTTATGTTGCTTTTAGATTTTTGGTAAGGGGACCTGGGAATTGTGCTAAACTTTCTGCAGTGCAGAAAAGAACAAGCTTTTTTTTTTTTTTTTTTTTTTTGGAATTGCTTATTTCATTTAGGAAAAGAGATTTATTGTGAATGATTATGAGTAGGACTGTTTTTGGTCTGGATGTTACGCAGACCTCGCGAGATCTGAGCTCTTAATTCTTCTGCTAAATTTGCTGTCAAGGCTTCCCGAGATATGCAAAAGGTCCTGATCTAATTGAAATCAATAGATTCTCATGGAAATTGAGGGGGAGGGGTTGTTATTGACTGGTTTCTTGGGATATTTAAGTTTCTAATTTAGTCCTTAATGAATTTGGTAAAGGGGACTTCATCATCTTTAAAAAATGTAGAAAGAATCGGAAGATCTCTGGTCAGCTGTATAATATTGGTCAAACTTTTTTGAGTGAGGAAGTGAAGGCTAAAAATAATGTACATGGTGAGATAGAAAGAAGAATGCTTGAATCATATGGTGGAAGAGGTTGCTGACTGTATTTCTGCAAATGAAATCTTTTATTCGTTGTCAAAAACAAGTTGATTTTTGATACAGATTTTGAGGAATTGTTAGGTGCTTCACGTGGATCATATGGTGAAAATTTGGGGGATTGTTTACGAATATCTGGACGAGATGGTTAGGAAAGATAAAGAAACTGCCCAGAGTGTCAGGAATTGAACAATAAACGATGCTAATAGGTGCCAAATAGTATCATCAATCATGAAAGAACTGAGTAAGAACGGGGTTGATTTGCCTTATTTCGATGCAAGAAGGCTTGAATTTGAAGGCATGCTATCTTGTTTTCTCATGTTGCATGATATGGCTTTTTTGAAGGGGATAAAAGAAAAAAAGATAACTTCGAGATTCTATTCTTGACCATTGAAAGTGGCACGCATTTTGTTGTGATCCAGTAGATTGAGAAGATTACTTTTATAGAAATAAATAAATTTCGAGTATCTCTATCTCATTTTAGGAGTGAAATTTCTATTCTTTTCCCCTGCTTATGTTATCCTTTTTTTCCGTGTTTATTAAATCTCATGAAAGTAATGGTTTTTTGGCTAGTTTGATTTTTGCTAGTAATAGCAGGAAGTAGCAGCACTCTTCTCTCTTAAACTCATTATGAATTCTTTGGGTTACATTTTATCAAAAAGCAAAACTGTGTTGTCTTCATATCATACTCCTGCACTGAAAGCTCTTTGGAAGTGCGGAGCTGCTAAGCCACTCAGCCTGTGTGACCCAAAAATGTGTTTTGGTGTTCAATTCTTCATGCAGTCTGGACTACATGAACTTCTTCTAATTCCTCTCACTCTTTAAAATGGAGGCAAGCAGTTTGTCAATCCATGCCACGTGCTTCAACATTAAGTCGCCTCTTGCTTCATTCTGCAGTTGCTTAGGATTTTTTTACTATACTTTTCTCTAAGATTTTTTCTAAGTCTCAAAAGGGAGTAGATTTATATGTTGTTGATATTGCTAAATTTTAAAACTGCATGTATTCTGTTTCAGGGGTTTGAATTCTTTTTCCCATCAACTAGTATGGTGATTCATAACTGAACTAATTTAAACACTTTTTAGATGGACTAGGTCTTTCTGTTGAGGAATATTGCTCACTTGAGGATTTTTGATAAGCTTGATTTGGGTTTGGAGTGGATTTCTTTAAGAAACCTTTTTGAATGCCGGTTTTCCCTTTACTTTTCCTAAATTACAGTTCTTTAGTTCATAGCAATTGTGTTTCGCTATTTGATTTTAGAATCATTCATGGACACAAAGTTACTTTAGTTTAGGTGCGAAGTTGTTATGCATACATAGAGTACTATGTAGTGTTGTAGTTGTGATCTTTGCTAGTTTGCTATAGGTTTGAGATATACAGAGAGCAGAGTTTCTTTTTTATTTCAATATTGTAGTTGTTGAGTTGTCATGCTTATATGACTGTTTTGCAGTTGTGCAATTGTTCTCTGCTAGTCTGCTATGTTCTTGAATCATTAAAACATAGAAGATATTCAGTATTTTAGTTGTTGAGTTCTCTAAAACTAGATGTACTCTGCAGGCCCACCTGGATCTGGGAAAGGTACACAATCTCCAATTATCAAGGATGAGTACTGCTTATGTCATTTAGCCACGGGTGATATGTTGAGAGCTGCTGTTGCTGCGAAAACGCCTCTGGGCATTAAGGCGAAGGAGGCCATGGATAAGGTCAAATTGCGTTGTTTGTTTAAGTGTTTATTATATTTCTAATCTTGCTTCGATCATACAATATTTGTGATGCCATATTGGTTTTCCTTGTCACTTTAAATTTGTTTTACTCTCGTCATTTCAGGGCGAACTTGTTTCTGATGACTTGGTTGTTGGGATAATAGATGAAGCATTGAAGAAACCGTCATGTCAAAAAGGATTCATTCTTGATGGCTTTCCTAGGACAGTGGTGCAAGCAGAAAAGGTTTCCTACCTCCTTAGGCACCTGAAAACATATAGTACTTCTATTGTTTTTAAGATTATCATGCAAGTGTTGTACCCATGAAATCATCCAGTTTCATGTCTTTCATATTTATACAGCTTGACGAGATGCTTCAGAATCGGGGAACTAAAGTTGATAAAGTTCTTAATTTTGCAATTGATGATGCTATCTTGGAGGAGAGAATTACTGGACGTTGGATCCACCCAGCTAGTGGCAGAAGCTACCATACAAAGTTTGCACCTCCTAAAGCTCCTGGGATTGATGATGTAAGTTATACTATAAAATTTATTATTTCTTGTAATGATTATACAGCCGTCTCCCCTGTAATTGCTCGTGGCATGACATCTACCAAACAATTAGATTATTTTACTAACTACGTAATAGTTTAAATGAACTGTCATACAACTTTAATTTCTAATGGAAATACTTAGCTTCACAATTGTCTGTTAGGGATATTTCTCCTAGGTCTAAGGCTAAGTCAATTTGTTTGTCTCCATAAAGGTCACTGGAGAACCTTTGATACAACGCAAAGATGACACAGCTGCTGTTCTCAAGTCAAGGCTGGAAGCTTTCCATAGGCAAACTGAACCGGTATACTTCTCGTTATCTTTAGTTGCTTTTGTAGAGAGTTGATCTCAAACTTACTTTGAATGGAAGATCTTGTTTTGGGGAAAATATCTGCTAGACTAACAATTGCATTTGTAGTCAGGACATATGCTCCGTTTGGATGTGCCCAATATTTGCAAATATTGAAAAGCTATTTGCAGATCAAATTTTGGTTCATAAATTAGATCAATGTTTCAGTTTCGACTCGAAATAGGCTATTTAAAAAAAAAAAAAAAAAAAATTGTTTGAGGAGTATCTCAGGTGAGATAGTTCACTTTCAGTTCCAAGTAAAATTCATAACTGTCAGCCGAACACAACTACTTCCATATATTCTTTTTCAACTTCAATTTCAAGCACTCTTTTTTCTGCTTTCAACCAAATATAGGCCAAAGGCTTATTTTGGTAATCTTGAAGTTTAGATTGTCAAAATTGATTTTTCATGCTGCAACTTAGGCTGGATTTTTCATACCAAAACTTAGATAATTTGTAGGCGGCTTAGGCAAGTATGTTAGCTTTTTTTGGTTCCACAACGTGCAAGATATAACTTTTGGCAGTCGAATCTTGTGATTGCCTTTTGCAAAGTTGTATTTGAATAATTTTGGGTTATGTGCAGGTAATCGACTACTATGGAAAAAAGAATATGGTAGTGAACCTTCCGGCAGAAAAACCACCTCAGACAGTCACAACGGAAGTGAAGAAAGCCCTCTCATGACCTCTCTTCTTTTCGTTCTTTTTTACATGGAACTGTGCAATTTTGGTTTAGCTGACATCTCTAGATGACAGAGTCACCTGAACGCTGATGAATAAAGACATTGATGAAACTAGTAGGCTTTTGTTGCCCACTAGTATTTTGTACCCAAAGTAGTACTTCATTGAGCTGGAATGGTTGCAACAGTGAATAAAAGATACTAGCAGGAGTCACCACCTCTTCAGAGTGATTGCCTGAGAGTTGCGAAATGCTTAGATATTTAGTGACGACTTGCTTTTATGAACAGTTTCACATATTATTATGCTGAAACGGCATTTTTATTAGCAGCAGTCTTTTCTTTTTTACTCAAATAACGTTTCAAAAGGTTGACATATTAAGACGAATCTTCAGTTAAACAGTTTAACATGCGATTTAGAGAAAGCTTTATTTGGTTCACTGTCTTGCTAACTGAAATTAGCATATCCACACGTTCACTTGGATTTCACCAAACAAACTGTTGAAATAGATGCTCTTCGTGTCCTTCCTTTACTATTATTATACTCCGTAGAGTAATTCCTAAAGTGAAAAATACAACATGGCTGATGCTTAGCTATAGTAGTATTTTAAGCTACTTTCTATGCTTACATTTTTCTTGCTACATCACTGAACTTGTGGAAATTGAACATTTCTCCCTTTTTTTGGAGAAGAAAATTTGGAAAAGTCAATCACAAGCTGCCACGTCTTCCTTTTGGGCGAGGTTCCTAAAAATGAATATATCATGAAATTTATCAGATTTCACCATCACAATAAAATAAAATAAAAGTTCCATGTGATGCAACATCAAAGAGGAAAGAAAATTAATCTAACGATCAAACACAATAGTACAGCCTAATCAGTGGGTCACACTTGCTCAAGTAATTCCAAAGCATAAAGTACACGTAACATAATTTACGTGCCCCACCGTAAGTTGATAAGTATGTGGTTTTTTAGTTTGTTAACAGTACATGGTTCGAAATGTGTGGTTGGAAAACTATAGTATTTGAATCTACTACTTTAATTTGATATTTATTAGAATCGGAAATCAAAGGAGTAGTTGAAATATTTTTTCAGATTACTAAAGGGAGGTAAATGAAAAAAAGTAATTGCAGAAAATAAAAAATTAAAAGAGTTAAATTGATTACATTCGAAAACCATAGCCAGCTGTGTAATTTTAGGGGTCATAAAGAATTTTTTTAATACCAATGCATTTCGTGGTACACATACCATTGATGTCTTGCCCAACGAGAAAGTTGATAAAGTTGGACAGACTCATTTGCAGCATGGCAACCTATAAGCATATAATTGCGAGGTTTTATCATCCATCCGAATCTCATAGCCAACATTGAGAAAACACACATTGCTGCACCCAAAAATTAGACAACAAAAGTTATGTAAAATTTTTTGTTAATATTTCAAAAGTTCTATCCTCTAAGAAGAAGCGAGTTCAGAATTTAAATAGTAAATGTGGCATAACAGTACATTTATTCATTTTTGTTAGTGGGTGCAAACATAATATATATATAAAAACAGACTCCGAATTTAAACTTTATGTATATTCAGTCGTTATATAAGGTTTTTATCATCGAACTCATAGTATTTTTTTATAATATAGGTTCGAGTTTAATCTTTGTTGAATTGTAGTGATTTTTCACAAATATATTTATTTTTATTATCGAAAATGTTGTCTAGTTGAACTCAATGTATAGCTTACCTGCAGTCATGTTACCAGATATCATGTCTGGGGCCTTCTTCGTATCCATAATTCCCTAAAAGTAAATTTGTGTATATATATCAAAGAACCAAGAGATTCTTTAAAAAAATAAAAACTTGTATAGTGACACGAAGGAAGATGATGAACTGAAGTTGGGAACCATACAGAGATGACAAATCCCCAGTTGGTCAGAGGACCCCAAAAGTGTGTTGTTTTTGGACCCATAGGACTGTTCAAGTATGCCCTCAAGGAAGCTATCATCTTGGAATTCATGAATGGTCTCTGCAGCAAACGAAACAAAATCAAACCAATTCAACTTGCTCACTAAAGAAATACTAATATAACTTTGAAATTACAACTGAGATTAGATGCTGCATATGTCTATTCTATCTTTCTACTATCTAATACTATTACATATAATTAATATTAAAAAGAGGAAAAATAAAAAAAAAACTGTGATAGAGACTTGATGGTCGACAAATAAGCAAAGCAAAGTCAAGCTAGATCTTATGTTGTGACTTGAAACTCAAGAGGACTAATAAGAACTCAGATTTCTAATTGAAAAAAATGGGATTAGCTAGAAACTAAGGAGATTTACCCTTTTTAGGCAAGTGTATAAGTTAAGACATCTTCTACTTTGTGGAAGCTTAATCTTAATAAACAAAGCCATGAAAATTAGACGAAAGGACTAACCAGTCGTCGTGTCATGCATAAGACGTGCAAGTAGAGAACTTGATACGATGTCTAGATCGATTAGTAGATGTACTTGGAGATGAAGAAGCAAGGGATCGGAGGAGACAACGTAAAGAATTTTTATAGTCATGGGTTCAATTTAAGTATAGGTTATTCTTACTCACCATATCAGGCTTGCCATAAAAATTCATCTATGTTTCTAGGTCGACTTAAAATGACCATGTAAAAAAAGTACTACTAATATACTATCGGTACACAAAATTTATTTGTTGAAATTGAAGGTAGGCTATGCGATACATTAGAATTTAGAGGAAGAGGCATCAATGCATCACTCCATTACCTTATAGCTACATAATTGGCCTAAAAAGGTCATCCTCATGAGTGACATTTATGTTGTTTGCACTGGAAAATTTTTTGACCGTGTTTCAAGAGACGAGGAACATACAAGATGATGACTTAAGTGTTTTTTCTCTGGTAGTTTGGAAGGCCATTTTCCAACCTAACCTTTCTTCGATGTTTGTCCAAATGGTACACATCTGCCATTAATTTGGCCAAATTTAAGAGCTTTCTTTGATCAACCGACAAACTTCAACCCTTATTGCACTTGACACGTGTGTTTAAAGTGGTAAAAACTTAAACCACATGATGTTTACACCAAACCAATGTATGCATGTCATATATTTGAAAATAGAGTTCCACCATCTAACCGTAATTAATTAATGCATATCATGGTAGCTCAACATAATGTGGCGTGAATACCCGGTGTGGATAAGTATTTACCATTTAAATTTAACAGTTACCACCATGGACTTTTCTTAATAATATGTGTTGGGTTTATCTGTTTAGGAGTCCAACCATAAGGGTGCTCTTAAAGTCTATCCAGGTAAAAAGAAAAGTTACCTGATAGAGTCCTATAAGAGGACAACTACTAATATATATATATATATATATAGTGAAACACTTAGATAAAATACACATGCTTTTTCTCTACTGCTCTTCCTAATATTTAGACTGTAGAAAAAGGGTTGATCTGTCAAGCACGCGACCAGTAATTTCAAACGTGGTCAAGATCTTACCGCTTCCGCTTACGAGAAGAACAAGTAAGTTCTCAGATTTATGGTTTTAGTTAATCTATCAGTAAAGATTTTGTGCAGATGAACGTGAATCCTTCAATAAAAAATGTGTAAAATTTCTTTATTGATATACTATCATATTATCTTAAAGGGGTGTGTGTATATACATAAAATTAATTATCTGACTTTTTTTTGGTACTGTATTAACTTGCAATGATAGTGCAATTTACACAGTGGATATAATTAAACTCTAAACTATTAAACTCTCCCTAGAATTGAATACGTAAGACTGACTTTGGGAATTTGGTATTTCATTACCTCCCTTGTTTACGTCTATAAATAATCTTTACCGTAGAAAATAACTCTAAGCAAAGTCAAGAGACCTGATGATCGACGAATAAGCAAAGCAAAGTCAAGCTAGACTATATGTTGTGACTTGAAACTCCAGAGAAATAATAAGAACTCAGATTTTTAATTGGGAAAAAAGGAATTAGAAACTAAAGAGGTTTACCTTTTTTTAGGCAAGTGCAAAAGTTAAGACATGTTCTACTTTGTGGAAGCTTAATCTTAATAAACAGAGCCATGAAAATTAGATGAAAGAACTTACCAGTTGTGTCATGCATGAGACGTGCAAGCAGAGAACTTGAAACTATTACTAGTTCAGCTAGTATATATACTTGGAGACGGAGAAGGAAGGGAGGAGACAGTTGGAAAGAATTTTTAGAGTAGTAACTTCAATTTAATATATAAAGGCCTATTATTACTCACTATATCAGGCTACCGTGAAAATTCTTATGTTATTTAGGTAACTTAGAGCCTGTTTGGCCAAGCTTCTAGGGAGCCAAAAGTGCTTATTTTTCTCCAAAAGTGCTTATTTTAAAAATTCGAGCTGTTTGGCCAAGCTTCTAGAAAAAAATAAGTGATTTTGAGTGGCAGTAGAAGCTGTTTTTCTGCTGTTGGGAAGAAGCTGAAAAAAGTAGCTTTTCCCTAAAAGTGCTTTTGAGTAGAAGCAGAAGCTGTTTTTAATTTCTATGATTCCAAAAATATCCTTGCTAAAAATACTTATATACCTAATTACCCCCATATATTTTAACCTAATGATTATAATATATAAATAGTACATTACTTTTTTAATCACTATTTTTTCTATGTACACCTACATCACTATTGTTACAAACTTTTAATCAAAAAAATATTTTTTTAAGGTATAGATCAAGAATATTCAATTATGAATGTTGTATTTTGGGAAATTTTACGAAATAAAAAAAATTAAATATAGTGTTTGAAAATAAATATTTAAAATCATTCATCTAGTTAAATAACTGTGCAGTGAGTCTTTAAATGTCCTTACTCGTAATTTAACACTTAAAAGCACTTTTTCAAAAGTTTGGCCAAACACAAATTATTATTCAACTGTTGACAGAGCTGCTTCTCAGATGAGTTGGCCAAACACAAACTGCTTTTCTCCAAAAGTACTTTTATAAAAAGCACTTTTGAAAATAAGCACTTCTCAAATAAGCAGTTTTCATAAGCTTGGCCAAACAGGCTCTTAATATGACCGTGTAAAAAAATTGATGTTATGTCAGCATACAAATCTTATTTGTTGAGATTGATGGTAAGCTGTGAGAAGTGGCGTTCCAGAACTCCACAAGTCTTTTTTGGCAGAAAAGGTCCTCGACTTTTTTTTTTCATTATTTTTTTAAGTCTGATTAACACCAATCATGGACCAAATTAACACTTTTAAAACTTGAGGGTATTTCTTAAAACATACATAATAATTATTTCAAACCTTGGGAACAACATCAGTTAACCTTCCCCTTCCCCCTCGTGGCTTCTTTTCAACTTCCACACTTCATCTCCTTTTTCACTCCAAATCTAAACCAAATACTCTCAAGTTCTCTGTGTTTTCAAGGAATCCGACCAGCAATACAACAAAGTATTTTATATAAAAGGTAAACAATGTCATTATCATTTAAACTGTGGTGTAAATGTCGAACCTAGGTTTTTGTTTTTAAGTTTTTCGTCGACAGTGATTAACGATGATTTGGGTGTTTGTTTTTGTACAAAAGGTGTAATATTGTGTTGAAATTGAATGGCATTATGTGTTTTAATGGGTAAAGTAGTTCCGAACTACAAAGGAGATTTTCGATGTTCAACTGAAATTTTTAGGCTGTTTACATTTTTTGGTTAAATTGTGACGATTTGAGGGTTTTCTGGGAACCAACGCTGCTTTATTTAGTTGCAAATTGAAGTTATTGCTGTTATGTGTCTTGATGTTCCGAACACCATAGTAGCTGAGGTTCTAAACATCTAATAGGATGTTCATGTTTTTCTGTAACCAAATTTTGTATCCCCTTATTTTACTTTGCAGAAAAATGGTAAATTTAAGACCGAGAAATAAAGATGAAGATGAGCAGAAGAAGCAGCCTACAAAGACTCCCAAGAAGGAAATTTCTAAAAAAAAAAAGGGCCCTTCGCCGTAGAAGAAACTTGAGAAGCCTACTACTTCAGATTCGGAACGTACTTCTACAGATTTAGAACCTACTCCTAAACGCCCAAGAACTACTAGAACCACTAAAAGAAAATTAGTTGTGGAGAGTGACGACGATAGCCAATGAGAAGTAGTAGGTCCATGGAACAAAGGTGATAAACAAGAGGAAAGCCAAAGTCCAGCACCAAGTTACGATCTAAGTAAAGGTGGGTGAGGATTTGGAGAGGACTGCAGATGAGGGTGAAAGAAGGGTGGATTTAGATGACGCCAGTATTGATGAACTGTTAAAAAGTGATTTTTTGAGGACTGGAGTGGAAGATGGTGAAAAGGAAGAGGAAGATGGTGGTAAAAAAAATGAAGAGGCTGATGATTTAAGTAGAGAAAAAGGAGAAGAAGTAGAGGTAGGGGTGGGCATTCGGAATTTCGGTTCGGGTTCGGTTTTTATAAATTCGGAATTTCGGTTTTTGGTACCTAAATGTCGATACCAAATACCAAACCAAAATTTATTCGGTTCGATTCGGAATTATGTAATTCGGTTCGGTTTTTTCGGTACGGTTTCGGTTTTATAATTCGGTTTTTATTTCAATTTTATGTCGTTCTATTAATAGCATTTTTGCAAAACCAAATTTTGTAGTAAGTGGCGAAGTGTCACTGTACCAACTCCTAATATTGTTCAACCTTAATAAGCTTTCAACGTGCTTTTAAGGACCACAACTCACAACATGATAGCAAGAAAAAGAAACAATGTTCAATAATATTATTAACTCTGTCAATGATAGAAATTTATAAGCGTATCAATTTCTGGCACCTACTTATAACATTTTATTGAAGAGTATGGCAGGCCAAGGTCGTAACATTTTAATACAATCCTGCCTTCAAACAAAGTGATTTCTACGATTAGAATTAATTATATCACAAAGTATTTATTCATCTGGCTATAATACAGATAGAGAACTTACAAAAAGAACGACAAGAAGTTGCAACTTAACCTCTTCAATGCAGAATAAGTAAGAAAAAATATATTTGCTATTTGGGCTAAGAAAGAATTGGACTTGGGTTTGGTTTTAGTAATTCGAATTGTATTATGTATATATTTTAAATATATACACTATAAAAAATTCGGAATTTCGGTATTTCGGAATTTGAGACCTCAAAACCGAATTCCGAACCGAAATTCCGAAATACCAAAATTTTACACCGAATAGTGTTCCGAAATTCCGAAATTCCGAAACCGAAAAACCAAATTAATTTGGTTCGGTTCGGTTTTTCGGTTTTCGGAATTTATGCCCACCCCTAAGTAGAGGGGAAGCAGATAAAACAGGGGAGAGTCCAACAAGCAGTAAAAGAAGTAGAAGAGAGGCGGATGATGTAATTTTAAAAAGCAACTTTCTGAAGGATCGTGTAAAAAGAGTTAAAATAGATGGGGAAGCTGTAAATAATGCAGGTGGAAATATTGAAGAGGAAGCAGGTGAAGAGAAGGAAACTGCTGAAAGAACATCTGGATTGAAACTGGAGGAAGACCAAGTGATAGTTGAATTGAAACACGTATTGTTCGGAACGCCAATGTTGATGTTCTACACGACATTTATACGTTACCAACATCAGCATTAAGGCTGGTAGCTCTCGTTCGGAACACGTTACATGTTGTTCCAAACGATTGCTACTGTCGTTCAGAACCTCAGAATAAGCATGTTCCGAACATTTATTAATTTAATATTATTGTGATTCATTTTATTAATTTTATGCTAAAATTATGTGCAGTATGAAGACGTTGGTCATGCTACTTTCAAGAGTAACGTTGAGGGTCTCTTCAAGACCTTCCTGACCAACAATGAACCATTTAATGGGAAGATTACTGTTCGTTCTTCGTTGGCTAGGGGTATGATACAGTTCAAGGAGGTTCTGAAAAAATTGCAGGTGAGAAGGGGATTTGTCAATAGCTGTTTCGGTCCTTTCTTGCAATTACCGGAATATCCACTGTTTGGCACCAAGTTGGTGCATAACCTCCTCATGAGAAGGATTATTAACAAGAAGCAGAAAGAGGTTTGGATATCCTTCAATGGATTGCCAGCACGTTTTGGCCTATCCGAGTTTGCACTAATGACAGGGCTAAACTGTGGGCCCTATCTAAGTAAACAGTACATGGAAAAAATGAATGAAAAGGGGAAGGAATTGTGGAAGTTTGTTGTAGATTATTTCAAGGAGAAAAAGAGGAAGGAGAAGGAGAAAGAGATAAAGGAAAAGGAGGAGAAGGAGAAGAAGGAAAAGGAGGAGAAGGAGAAGGGTAGTGGGAAGCGGAAGGGGAATAAGAAGGTGGAGGAGTCACCCTCAGCCTCACCTTCACCCGCAAAGAGGAAGTTCAACAAGCCCAAAAAATAAAAACAGCCGAAGAAAAAGCAAGCTGTGAAGTCTGGTGACTTGCTTGAGTTGGTATGTTCTAGAACCTGTCCCAAGAAGTGGTATTTAAATCTGTGCATGGCTTGGTTTGTTCATACTATTCTCTGTGCGAGGGATTCCAAATATGGAATAGAGGAATGGGTGGTGTGCTTGTCCGCCGATCTTGAGGCATTCCAGCGTTATCCTTGGGGTAGGATGAGTTTTGAATTAACAATGGAATATCTGATCAAACCAATGGAACCTCGTGCAGAAGGAAGCCAGACTTACAATCTTTATGGATTTCCATGGGCATCCATGGCCTGGGCTCATGAATCTATTCCTGCCTTGAGAGTTGAGACCAAAGGATTTGCCAAAAGAAAAGACAATGCCATGGATCATAAACAGGCTTACTGAAATTTGTGAAAGAGATACAGACAGGTTGTTTGACCAACAAGATATTCCTGTAAGTATTCCGTTTTTCATATATGTTATGTAATGTTTGGAACAACCTCGTGTTTGCTGAGATATTTCTAATTGACGTTCGGAATATCTTCATGAAGAACCATCAACTGCTTCAGTCAACGATGTTCGAAACATCCTTTTCTGATGTTTTCGAACAACATGACTTTGTTCCAAACAACATTAAAAGATTTTTAAAATTTAGTTGATATTTATTTAATGTTGTTGGGTATATTAACAGGTTGTTCACCCTTTCCTCATTCCTACTGATGAAGAGCTGGACATGGATTACTTTCTAGACCTCATGCCATTTGATAACTCCGAGGACGACACAATAGATCGTTTTTGTAAAGTATTTGAGGATGCTTGCAGCGTTTGCCTTGTTGGTGGCACTACAATTTGTATCTTCAAGAACAATCCTGCAACCCCTCCAAGACAAGTGATAGAAATTAAAGCTATGGAAGCCCCAGAAACGATGATGTTTGGAAGTGATGGTGAATACAATAAAGAGGGAATTGGTGGCCTGCAAGATGTAAATATTGACATTGGAAACAAAGCTGATGGTGATGAACTTGGCGGTGAGTTTGAAGTTGCCGGTATCACTGAAGTTGGTATAGTGAAGAGGAGCTTCAATTGCAGAGGCTGCAAATGTGGTGAATGCAGCGGATGGAGGGAAGCAATGGAGCAAAAGATTTTGGCTTACGATCAAAAGATGGTTGCTTATGATGAAAAGATCGTGGCTTATGAGAAAAGGATGGTGGCTTATGAGCAACAGATCCTGCCTTATGAGACAAAGGATGGTGCTTCTGAGCAAATCAAAGGTGATTCTTCTGGTGGTGATGGATTCGACATCCCCAAATATAGCAGTTGCAATTGCAAAGAGTGCGACAATTGGCGTAAAGGCATGGAGATGGAGATGGCGGCCGTGCAGGAGACGATTGAGCAGTTGAAGAGCAAAACTATTATAAAACCTGCAAAGGCTGTGAAATCACTACAAACATAAGAGAAGAAGAAGCAGGAAGAAGTTTGTCCGAGGCTTTCAGTGGATATTTACAAGCCATTGAAGCGGAAAAAAGTGGCGGCGTTGAACGCATTTATCAAAAAATGGAAGAAACAAAAAGATGTTTTTCTTGGATTGCCGATGAATTACCTTGATTTCAAAGATCTGATGAACAAGACTGTGTGGCTGTGGGACATTGTAAGTTTATTTTTGAATGATTTTCTGAACTTCACATCGTTGTAGGGAACATTCTAACTGTGTTCGGAACATCAGTATTATGCTTGGAACAACTCAAGCATTTCTAGCTTCTCATAGATTTCTAGAACATCACACAGTCGTTCCGAACATGGAATGATGTTCGGAAAGACGGACCTTTCTTTCACTCGCTTATACTCAAATTTATTTTTGTCTCTTACATGTTATGCAGTATGTAGAAGCTGTGATGACAATGATGCGGGAGAGGCATTTGAATTACCCCGATCATTACGATCAAAGTGACCTCATTTTGGATATGGCATTCTTGGCAAATATGAAAAAACGCTACTACAAACTGGAACAAGAGGCGCACGATAATAAGATACCGCTTGATGAGGCGTTGAATGCTTATCAGTTTGATGAGGATTATCTGAAGTATGCACATGGAAAGCTACCCTACCCAAGGGGTAGGTGTTGGGCTGGTTCTAAGAGGATCTTCACCGTCTTCAACATCAACGACAATCACTACGTGATGGTGGTGTTTGACATGGTTGAAGCGAAGGTTTGGGTGTATGATTGCAATCATGGTTTCAATGATGATGAAAAGTTCTTGCCAATAATTATCCCTATTCTCTACATGTTCCCGATCTATATAAGAAATTCTAAGTTATTCAAAGACTTGGAGCCGATGTGTAAGGAAGGAGACATGTGGTCGTTTAAGAGAGTTCCAAGATCTCGTTGTCCACAAAATCTAACAGGGCAATCCTATGGAGTGTTCGCATTGATGTACATTGAGCATCTCATTACAAACACCCCCATGGAAAAAATTTGTGACAATGTGGCTGATCAGTGAAGGCGACGTTTAGCCGTTTGTATTTATGACGGCAAAATGAAGCCTTGATTTGGGTAATATGTAATATTTGGATAATCTTTTAACTTTTATTTTGGTTATGTAATTAGTTATGGATGACTTTTACCAAGTAATAGCTTTTGATGTGCTTAAAAGGATACTATAATTAGTCGCAATTAAAACATTCTTATATATTGTTCAGTTGTTCAACATTCAACAGAAAATGACAGTAAAATTTAGACGATTATTACATAAGCTCCAGAACGACTTATTATTGTTCCTGAAAAACAAGATGATGTTCCAAACATCAGCAAAATTTAATTAAGCTTACCCTGGAACAATATTACTTTGTTCTGGAACGACAATTATTCCTTAATATAACCACTGACATATAAAATTATAACTAAAATAATCATAAGCAATCGAACTTAGGGTGCATGTTGCGGAGCTTGTGGTGGTGCTTCAGGTGGTGTTCTTGGTGGTGTGAAGTATAGGACATAATCAATTCCCTTTTCAGCAAGCAGCCCTTTAAGCATTCTCTTCATCCTTCTTATGTCCCTTCTATAATCATGGAAGAATTCTTCAAATTTGAATTTTCATTCCCACACTTCATACCTCAGCTGGTCCAAGCCGTCGTTCGAATTTTCAGATCTTACGATATAAGTGGACTACCCACGAATCTGAATGTGAACTCGCGGAAGCAACCCTAGGCCATCTTGAACTCGATGCTCCTTTTATCGGTGCTCCCCTTGTTCTTGGACGACGAGGCATTTTGAAATATGTGGAATCAATGTGTGACTGTTGGGTAATTATAAGAGTAAAATGGCAATCGACGAGTCTGTTGGGAATGGTTTTATTGAAAGTGACTTTTGACGAAACTCGTAACCGTTGTGCCTTTTAGATTTTAACATGCAGTTCGGAACATTTTGAATGTCGCTCGGTATATTGTGTTTATTTAATTATAGATGGATTAATTTTTTAGAAAATGAACAGAGCATATAAATTGTTCATTTTATGTTCAGAACGACAGTGTGATGTTATGCGCGTAACGTTAATGTTCGAAACATGTATATCTCATTGTATACAAGTTGTTTTTTCCAGAACGACAGTTTAACTTTCTGAACGTTATCAGGATGTTCCGAACATACTTACTGGAACTAAAACATATTTTTCATTGATAATCATTGTAGAGCTTTACAAAAAGAATGCTAGTTATATTATCATTCAAATGGAGAAACTGCACATCACTGTCAGTGCTTTACAAAAGGAATGCTACTTATACTAGCATTCTAACAAAAGATACTAGATTATAAACATTCAAAAAGAAATTATATAATAAACATTAATAGGAACATCCACATCTAGCGTGAAGGAGAGGAGTAGAAGTCAAGGTAATGCATCGCCTTATCAGCTAGCAGCCCTTTGAGCATTCTTTTCATCCTTCGCATTTCCTTCGTCATCTTTCTGACGTCCTTTCTGTAGCCATGTAGGAATCCCTCAGACTGGAACTTCCAACCCCACACTTCTGCCCTTAGTTGTTCCAATATGTCAATAGCTCTTTCAATTTGTGGTTCGTCTGCAAATGCTAATGCAACAGCTCTGTTTTGCCTCGATGTGGAGGCTCCTCTAGCCGCGGAGGCTCCTCTCGCCGTGAAGGCTCCTCTGGGCGTGGAGGCTCCTCTGGCCGTGTTGCCACCTCTTGTTCTTGGTTGACGTGCCATTTTTGATGATGAATGGTTTGAATTGAAATGGTTCGAATTGTAAGATGATGAATGTTGATTGAAATAATTTGAATTATGGGGTATTTATAGAAGCAAAGAGAGGCAACCGAAACATTTGTAGCCGTTTGATGTATGTGTTGGTATTTGAGTGGCTTAATTGTAGCCGTTTGTGTATTTCAAATTTAGAATGTGGTTCCGAACGTCAGCCTATATAAGTAGGGAGTAGAATTCGTGTAACGTATCCTTGAAAAGATGTTCCGAACATCATTGCGACCTAGCTGCTACCTACCTGCAACCTAGTCTAGCTGATAGGTGCATTGGTATTGTAGCCGTTTTTGAATTTCCCTTGAACGATGTTCCAAACATCATTTCGATCTAGACCAAACACGTTATAAATTATTATATTGGGCGCGTGAACAACATTTATTTACCAACGGTAATAAAAATACACCACCCAACACATTATATATCCGTTCATTATTTATAAAACCAGTTTACAAAATTAAATCAAACATCTATATTAAAATGTCTAGTAGATCCGTTAATAGTGGCAATGTAGTACTATTTTGTCGATATGACAATTATGCGAAGTTAACAACATCGTGGACTCAACTAAACCCAGGAAGGAGGTTTTACGGATGCAAATATGGTCAGGTTAGGCGATGGGTTTATTTTTTTCTTGTAGTCATTTGTTTGTTGTATTTTTTTTTTATGTAGGCAAATGGCTGCAACTACTTTAGATGGCATGATGAAGAGATGTCAGATCAAGCGAAGAGAGTAATATGGGGTCTACTTAAGAAGTTGAAAGCTGTTGAAGAAGAGAGGAAAGAGGCACGGTTATGGCGCAAAAAATTGGGTATTAGGGTACTGCTAGTTGTGGTGCTAATTGTTCTCATATTCTGTACTTGGATCAAGTGTTGGTTCATACTTTAGGTTCTATTTATTTCCAATTGTTATGATTTGTACTAATGATCAAGAAATTTCTATTGAAATTGTTATTTTGTCCTGTAAATTACCATTGTACCGAAGTCGTTCTGCACGACATACTTGTTGTTTCAATCATATCGCTATCTATTCTGAACTACGATGAAGATAGCAACATCGGAAAAAGGCGCTCCGAACAAGATGTTCATGTGACAAACATTAACAGCATGTTCGAAACAACAATGATAGATGGATAATAATTTGTAACTCTAACAAGTATAATTGGTAATTTAGAGTGAACGTATCATCATAGCCCTTTAATTATAATGTCACAATGTAATTTTTACAAGTGTAATTGGTCATTTATAGTAACAATGATCATCAGTTCTAAGTCTAACTACTCTAAGTGTTCTTGGTGATGGAAGTTTATGTATATAATATATATATATATATTGGTCACAAACTTATAGTTCTATAATTATCATCATTTGTCACTCTAACTGCTCTAACTGTGGAAAGATTGATGAAGATAGAAACAATAGATCATTGCGCGCGGAACATCACAAGTAATTTCACAAACATCAAGTGGATGTTCGAAACAAGATATATGTATGGATCATCATTTCTCCCTATAACAAGAATATATAGTGATAGTGATCATTATTTGTCGCTCTTACAAGTATAGTGGGTCATTTCTTATCATATTGATCATCATTTGTCACACTTACAACTCTAATTGGGCATTTATAGTGATAGTGATCATTATTTATCTGTGTAACAAGTATAGTGGGTCATTTCTATATATGGTGATCATCATTTATCATTCTAACAAGTGTAGTGGGTCATTTATAGCTATAATGATCATCATTTTCACTCTAACAAGTGTAGTGGGTCATTTCTAGGTATAATGATCATCATTTGTCACTCTTACAAGTATAATGGGTCATTTCTTTACATGGTGATCATCATTTATCATTCTAACAAGTCTAGTGGGTCATTTGTAGGTATAATGATCATCATTTGTCACTCTTACAAGTATAGTTGGTCATTTCTAGTGATAGTGATCATCATTTGTCAGTCTAACAAGTGTAGTGGGCCATTTGTAGGTATAATGATCATCATTTGTCACTCTAACAAGTCTAGTTGGCCATTTCTACTTATAATGATCATCATTTGTCACTCTAACAAGTATAATGGGTCATTTGTAGCTATAATGATCATCATTTGTCACTCTAACCAAGTATATTGGGTCATTTATAGTGATAGTGATCATCATTTGTCACTCTTACAAGTATAGTTGGTCATTTCTAGTGATAGTGATCATCATTTGTCACTCTTACAAGTATAGTTGGTCATTTCTAGTGATAGTGATCATCATTTGTCAGTCTAACAAGTGTAGTGGATCATTTGCAGGTATAATGATCATTATTTGTCACTCTAACTACTCTAAGTAGTCTTTCTGATGAAATTTGATGAATTTATCACTCTTTCAAGTATAATTGGTCACTTATAGTCACATAATCATCATATTTTGTCGCGCTAACTACTTTAATTGTGAAAAAGTATGATGAAGATAGAATAAATTGAACATGGCGCTCGGAACAACACACAAATGCGACAAACTTCTAGTTGATGTTCGAAACTAGATACATGTATGGATAAATATTCGTCACTCTAACAAGTATAGTAGCTCATTTATAGTGATAATGATCATCATTTGTTACTCTTACAAGTATAATGGGTCATTCCTTTACATGGTGATCATCATTTGTCACTCTAACAAGTCTAGTTGGCCATTTCTACTTATAATGATCATCATTTGTTACACAAACTACTCTAAGTGGTCTTTCTGATGAAATTTGATGAATTTATCACTCTTGCAAGTATAATTGGTCATTTATAGTCACATAATCGTCATATTTTGTCGCGCTAACTACTCTAATTGTGAAAAAAATGAACAGGGCGCTCGGAACGACACACAAATGTGACAAACTTCAAGTTGATGTTCGAAACTAGATACATGTATGGATCATCATACGATGAAGATAGCAACATTAAAAATTGTGTGATCCGAACAGCCTTTTAATGCGACGAACATCAATAGGTTGTTCTAAAACAACCTTACGATAGATGATCATCACTTTTCACTCAATTGGTCGTCACTACTGATAATTGTCAACATTTATCACTCTAATTAGTCTGCCAACTATATTTGGCTCTTTCAAGCGAAATGAGCATCATTTGTCACGTTTTTTATCGAACAAGTATAAATTGTACTTTCTAGTTAAAATGAACATCATTTATCACTATATTCTGGATATTTGGACGTGTATAATGTTAATGATTATCATTTATACATGGAACATACCAGGTGCGTTCCGAACATACATCTTTGTGTTGGAACACATTTTTTTTTATGTTCCGAACGTGGTGTATGAATTTATTAACTTTTCCAGAATTGGAGTAGAACAAGTCGTCATTTGGAACATCATATTTAATATCCTAAACGACAGTTGATGTGTTGCGAACTATAAGCAAATATGATGGTTTGGAGACGATTTAACAGTCCTAATTAAAGACCTTCATAATAATATTAATTGAAAAGAGATACAAAAGCATATTCATAAACAATACAACTACTTAAACAACTAATATATAATAGCGTCTTCGTTATTGTTTTTCCCTCCACCGAATTGATTTTGCAAAACCCTCTCAATCCTATCTAACTGCAATTGCATCTGCTCAAGTTTTGTCTCGAGTGTTTGAATGGACCTCTCGCAATTATCTGCCACCCTTGATGTCAACAACTTCAAAGTGCACGTTTAGCAGTCTTGCAGGAAGCGACTTGTTTGGAGGCTCTCGGACTCGGTGGTACTTATTCCATGGATCGTTAAATGCATTATTGGCCATCTGCATGAAAAGTTGTTTAAAATTTAGAAAAGATTCGAAGTGGAGTTATGTTTATGGAATTATAAACAGATTAGATTTTGAAATTGTTTTATGAAAAACGTAGATAATATGGAAAACTTGAGTACCTCAACTTGTTCTTCCTTGATAGAAACTGCTGAAAACTGAACTTGATACTTGGTTAATGCAAAATGAATTGTGAATTGGGTATTCATCAAGGAGGTATTTATAGATGTTTTGAAGTGACTTTTAATTTCTATTGCACGCCTTTTCAATGGCCGAGGGAAATGAAGGGACGCATATTTACAAGTGTGCATGTGTTTTGACGTGACTGTTGCAGCAACCAACTTGTATCTTAGCCGTCTGGTGTATTGGTATTTGAGCATCCCAACTGTTCATTGTAGCCGTTTGTGTCTTTTAAATTTTGAATGGCTTGTTCGGAACGTCACGTATAAAAGTATAATATAATATTCTTGACAAGATGTTCCGAACATCTTCTCGATGGTAGCACTTGGTAAATGCTACGACTATGAATTGTGAAATAAAGAACTCACAAGCTTTCGCATGCCTTGACATCGTTCCGAACATCAAATGTAATATCCTAAACAACTCTGGATGTGTTGCGAACAATAAACAAATATGTGCACAACATAATTGCAAAAGATGCAGTAAAGCAAATATGTGCACAACATAAATTAAGAAACTAGTAAAGCAAATATGAACACAATATAAATTATACAAGTAGGACGAATAGTCTATTATGCAATTCAAATAGAAATCCAAATAATCGAAATTATAACGAGGACGATGCTTTGTCCAATTCACAAACTCAATTTGTAGGCTGGCTTGTAGCCTCAGTTCCACTACGAACAACGGGGCATGTAGTTTTCTTGTGACCATATCTCTTGCAGTTGCCACATTTATTTCTCCTCTTTGGAAGACGTTCCCCAATAGATCGAATCCGGTTAACCCTTCTCCTTCCACGGTTGTTCAGCTTTGGGGGCGGAGGCACTGGATAAAGTATCTCTTCAGCAGGGACGACCCATGATTCTTCAGGAGGCACTGCATTGACAGGCTCTGCATAGGCAAAGATGTATGCTTATGATGTGTAATATCCAGAAGTGTATTCATACACTCTACTTCCATATTCATCGCCATGCAACCCCCTAATTGCTGTCATAGCATGTACACAAGGTAACTGATCAAGATCAAACTCCCTACATGTACATGTCCTCTCATATAGATCAACTTCTGCCTCATACCATGGACTAATGATTTCTAAACCATAAGTTCCCTTTCTGTTGACAACTAGCTTGTCTCCCACTTCTTTATTCTTCCTTATTTTTATTTCAACGTCTGGGACGCATAAATTTGGGTGGTTGATTAACTTCATAGCCCTAGTGTGGAATTTTTCCGCAAAATTACTACCTTTATCCTTCATGAGTGCAGCAATGGGGTATTCTCTTTCCTCCTTCAGCATGGAGTTAATGGACTCAGCTATGTTTGATGTCGTAACTTGAAACCTATTAAAAAGAATATATTTTATAATAATCAAAAGATGTTCCTAACATGAAGTATAAGTTCAGAACGACAATAAGAGGTTCGGAACATATTTAGAAAATAAAGTTTCCTCATAATGTTCTGGCACATATGTGTTATGTTCGGAACGTGTAGTGTGACGTTTGGAACATACTGAAAGTAGACAGTAATATCAGAACTTGTTATTATACTTTACCTGTTTCCTGGGAAATATAATCTGCTCCATCTATGATAACCAACAACATTTTCAAGATAATCCGCTACCCTCCAATCAATAGTCCTGATCTCATTCATAGCATCAGTGAACTCCTCTCCCCTGTATACCTTTGCTGCAGTGTAGTATTTATGAAGACTGATTCCAAACTGAAACTTTGTTCGGATGCTTTCACCTAGGTGCCACATGCAAACTCCATAGTGTGCAGAAGGAAACACTTGGGCGACCATTTTCGAGATGCTCGGATGTCTATCCGAAACAATGCACAACTATTCACTATCTGAAACTATGCAGCGTAATTGTTCGAAAAAATACTCATATGAGGCGTTACACTCTTTGTCTACAACACAAAAAGCAACAGGGAATACGTGACTCATTGCATCCTGAGCAACAGCAGACAACAACACCCCTCCATACTCACCAGACAAATGTGTACCGTCAACGGCTAGGACTTTTCTCACGTAAGTAAATCCCCTGATCCACGCTCTATAAGAGAGAAAAAAATACAAGAACTTCCTTGTGCTAGAAAGCCTCAAATCTGTCTTGGTTCATGGATTCTTACTCCTAACCATATAGGCATAATCATCAAGAATTTCAATACCTTTCTCATGTGTTCCCCGTGTCAAAACTTTTGCAAAGTGACAGCCTCTAAGACACTTCCAGTAGCTAACCTTACAACCAAAATCATTGTTAAGGGACTCCCTGACAGCTTTTGTGGTTGGACCTTTTCCCATTAAATATTTACCTTTCATGAACTCACCAATTATCTGGGCAGAGGCGTGTGAATTATGACTGGAATGATGTTGGACACCGCATGTGTGCAAGTTATTGTAGACGCTAATGTAGAACCTATCATTACTTTTATACCTCATTGCCCTTAACCACCATTTGCATTTCACATCTACACATCTAGCATTAAAAATCTTTGGAGTATTCTTCAATGCTTTATAATTAAAACGATGTTTAACTGCTGCAATCTTCAATTTGGTGACCAGTTCTTTCTTATTGGCGAAAGTCATACCTTTTTCAAAACCTGTGCCATCGAAGAAGTGAAATATCGGCTCGCTGCTTTGTGTTGGAAACGCAGGGGTATAAATGGCAGGATCTTCCTCTACATATTTTTCTTCCAATTCTTCTTCTTTTTCTTCATCTACATCTACACCTCCTCTGTCTTCTTCTACCCCTCCTCCTTTGTCTTCTTCTACTTCTTCATGTAAGTCATCCAATCGCTGACTAAAATCATGCCCTCCACTATTTGGCATTTCTTGGTCATTAGAACCAATACATTCCTCCGTCGTAGAAACCACAATTACCCTTAGAGTGGGCCTAGCACCATTACGATCAACGTCAGCCATATAAAGGCGTACATCATCATCATTTCTTATTGTAACGGGAGGAGTCTTTTGATTTGCAGCAACACTCAGCATGTAAGTAATGCAAATGTCCCTCCGATTGTCTCTTATCTCCCAACTTTCGATGATTTTGTTAAGTAGAATATCATACGTAACATCTCTAGGCACAAGAATGGGTCTTGACTCTTTAACCTTCGGAACCCAAGCAAAACATTTAGAACGCTCCACCCATTCACCTTGATAATTAACTCCTAATATAACCTCACCCATCGATGGTCACCTGCAATAAATTGGAATGACCAGATATTAGTATTACTAATATTAATACAGTATGTTCCAAACCTCACTTGCTCATTTGGAACATCTTTGTTGACGTTCTGAACATCACGTTACAGTTTTTCAATGCTTAATGCAAGATGTTCCAAACCTCAATGTTGCACGTTTGGAACATCGGATTAGACGTTCTGAACATCACGTTACACTTTTTCGTTGCTTAATGCAAGATGTTCCAAACTGCTAATAGAACTCTCAAACATCTACCAGGATGTTCCGAACATCATCTGTGAAAATTTCAATAAATACATACTCCGTGTAAAACGCTAGCGATATGTTTGGAATTACAATTACGACCATAAGAACGTCGAAATGATGTTTTAAATTTCAGGCAGATTGTTCGGAGGAACTGAATCCGTAACAACCTCGAATCAACAAAAACAACTAAAAACATGTTCTAAAGTTAGTACACTTACCAGAGATGACTGGATTGATATGATTAAAATTAAAGGAACAATATTTTCCTTTTAATGGATAAGAAACGACCAAATTTAACAAAATGCCGTATAACCCAAATGTGGGTGGTCTCAGCTTGAATTGCCTAAAACTGGAAAGGATATTTAGTAAATAAGCTCAGCAGCTATGGTAGAATGGGTATTATTTCGATCTATGAAAGGAAGCTCAGCAGCTATGATGGAACTTTCGGCGGGAATGGAATGGGGAAAAAATGGAGGGAAAATGGGGGGGGGGGGGGGGGGGAGGAGAGAGGGAAGCAGCTTGGTCAATGGCCAAATTTGGCAAAAAACAAGCTTTTATACATGGACTATTGTGTAACTTATAAAACATTGGGGTGAGAATGTTCGATAGTTAATACCACTAATTAAATGAGGACTCTAGATTTCATGTTTAAAACTTGAGCCTTTTTCCACTCAAAAAAGACTTGGGGAGTCCTGCCAAGCCAAAGCCCCTGGTAAGCTATACTTTATATTAGCCGATGAGGCATCATGAATCCTTTCATACAGCTACGAGAAATTTTATTATATATCTCACACGTCACGTCATACTTGTGTGAGGCTCTTATCATTTCATAACTGGACTCATGAGTCCCATTTTACTCAAGAACAAAAATTTTAAAAATTGTAACCTTTTACTCCATATTTATTGCTATTAAGATTATTAATGGAAAGACTAAAATTAGGAATAATAATAAGAAATTATGGTAAGAAAATATTATTGAGAATTTGAAGAAATACTCCTACTTAATTTTTTAACTTTTGCTAAGTTGTTAAAACAATAAAAGTTGTATTAAGAATAAGATCACAACAAACAACATGCCAATATTTCTTAAAATAACGAATGAATTAGCTCTAACTAGTTTTCTACTAGTTTACTATCTTGTACTATTAACTAAAATAGTATATCACTTGAACATATATGCATGTTTAGTATTCTAAAAAATTACGTGCATATTAGGCTTAAAACTAGTACAAACCTTTGGTCATGGTCAGAATTCAGAAGGCAGAACCAAAGCTAGAAAAAATGATTAAAGCAGACGAATCAATATCAGTCAAATAATTTTCTACCTTTGGTCTCAATGATTTTTTCATACCATAATTTCTTGTTATTATTGCTAATTTTAATCTTTCCATTAAAAATCTTAATAGCAATAAATGTGAAGTAAAAAGTTACTATTTTTATTTTTTTTCTTGAGTGAGATGGGACCCATAAGTCTATTTGTTAATTAATTGAGAGTTTCACACAATTATAACATGGCGTGTGAGACATATTATAAAATTTCTCGCTACTATGGCCTAAAAAGTCATCCTCATGAGCCTGACATTTATGTTGTTTGTACTGGAAAAATCTTTGGTCGTGTTTCAGGCTACGAGGACCATACTAGACGATAGCTCAATTATTTTTCTGGTAAGTTGGGTGACTATTTTCGAATCTAACCTTTCATTAACGTCCGTCCAAATGGTCACATCTGCCAATTTTTTGGCCAAATTTAAGAACTGACACATCACCACATCCTGCTGTCAAGTGCGAGCGACAAGAAAACAAAACCCAACACTCACATTAAACCATTTTTTTTTGTGACAATTGACACTTCTGTTTATATTTACCCCGCCATATACTCTTCTTAATAGTAATATTAATCGTGTGAATTGTTTTTCCTGACATATCATTTCATTTAAAATATAATTACATGTCAATACACATAATAAATAAAACTAATTATCTGAGAAGTAAGACAAACCATTTATAGCAGATTAACTTACAAAAATAGTGTAAATTCTTTTAGACTACACTACAGTGTATATAAATCAAAATAAAATTCTACTTGGAGATGAGATTTGGGTTTTTCACGTAAATATACAAATTTTCATCCTTAATTAAAAAAAAATAGCAATATTTTTTAATTACAACACATTACAATATTTTTTTAGCACATTTTTACAATAAGCAAAACTTCTCATTTTGATAATTACACTTACAACCCACTTTCCTACAAAACCTAAAATACTTTCTCCATTTTTCCCAATCCAAATCAGCCGCCACCACCATCACCCCCACCCCACAACCACCGATCCAAACAGAAACAGATCCTCCACCCACCCCTGAAACAAACCATCGCCCCCATCACCCCCAACCCCAAATCCAAGTCAAACAATAACGGAACTTCAACCCAGAAGCTGCGACTGTTCCGATTCCGAGGAGGGAGAAACGGAAAAGGACTATGGCGAAGAGCAGCCATTGCCACTATAGTATTCAGGTGCTCCGATCTCGACTGCTCCGATTCCGATCTGATTGTTTGTTACACGTACAGGGAATCTAGATATGATGTTCTGATGAAGTAGACGGTCGCAAAATCCAATATAACTTTTAAGGAAGAAATTGGCTACTGATTTTAGATCTTAACTTGAAATTGGTTCATAGTCGCTGCATCATCATCAAATCCAGGTTTGGATCCGCTTTTAATCATATTTAGGGGTGGGTCCAACTGTTCATATATTTTGATCTAACAAAAGAGAAACTCACTTTAAAATGCTGTTGAAACAGTCTTAAATAGGTTGAAACGGTCTAAAACGGAGTTGAAACAATCTGAAATGGTATTGAAACACAATGATACAATTTGAAATGGAGTTGAAACTGTCTGAAACGGTGTTGAAACAGTCTGAAACGGTATTAAAACAGTCTAAAACGACATTGTAACAATATGATACAGTCTCAAAACGACATAGAAACACTATGATACAGTCTGAAACAGAGTTGAAATAGTCTGAAACAGTGATGAAACATATGATACAGTCTGAAACCGCTTGTGAAAATTTCTGAAATAAAATATAAAAAATAATATGAAAAAATGCTAAAAAGGTGAAAATAGCTTAGAAACAGTGAGAAACAATGCACAAATGGGATGAAACAATGCTGAAACAATCAAGAAACAACTTGATACAATTGAGAAATAGTTAGATACGGTGTTGAAATAATCTGAAACAGTGCTGAAACAACGTAGATACAGTGAGATACAGTTAGATACGGTGTAGAAACTGTTAGATACAGTGCTGCAGAAACAGTAGAAACGGTGCAGAAATTGTTCGATACAGTGCTGTAGAAATAGTTGAAACGGTGCAAAAACTGTTAGTCACAGTGCTGTAGAAACAGTTGAAACGATGCAGAAATATTATAGAAATAGTTAGATACAGTGAGATACAGAAAGGTACAACGAGATACGAGGTGGTTGGTTGTTGAGAAACATCGAGATACGGTGAAATACAACGAGATACAGTGAGGATGGGATGAGGAAAAGTGAAATTGGGAGAAATAGAAGGAGTAAAAGTGAAATTTGGGGAAATGGTGGGAGGAAAAGTGAAATATGGGGAAATGGGAGAAGCAAAAGTGATAGTGGGGTAAATAGGAGGGAGAATGTAACAGTTTGGTTTATATTTTTGCTATGTTTGTAAGTAACTTGTGTTTTCCTCTATATAGAGTTATTTTGCTAAAATGTTGCTATGTTTGGTAATTAAGTTCTAAAAATTGTACTTTTGTGTAAAAATTCCATGGGATTTAGATGGGGGAAGTGCAATAATAGCCTATATTTACAGTTTTGTACAGTTCAGCCACTTTTAGCGCACCATTGCATATGCTGGTTGTTTGTCTATCTTTTGATCATTGGAGTTGAAGTTAACCTAGATTAAGCTAATTTTAGCTCCTTTTGGTTTGAAGTTGAAATATGTTTTTTTTTGGGCTCAATTTCACACTTTTGATCTGAATTTGACTCAATTTTAGATAATTTTTTTTAAAGGTAAGTAAACCTCAAACCATAGGCTAAGGTTGGGTACATAACTTTAATTTTGATGGTTTGAAAGTAGGTGGTCATACTTGCAAATAATTTTTTGAAAGTGGACAAAATCTAAATGGGGTGGAAAAATAGGCTAACCTAACCAATTTAAACGATTCAGTTACATACTGTTTATTCCTAAAATAGATCGTATAGGTTAAAATAATTAGATTTATTATGAAAGGGTCACAAGCAATATGGTAAATACGCATGAAAAGTAAGTAAAAACTGAATGAAAAGTAATAAGCAAGAAAGTAAATAATCTTATTCCTTGAGAGTAGCCGGATTCTGTGTGAAACGCTTGATTGTACAATGCAATGTAAGGAGGGGTATTTATAGCTATGATTTACCTAGTCCTAATCATGGTAAAATACGAAGACTGATAAGGTCGTGGGTCTGTTTACTCAAGACGGTGGTATAGACAAAACCCTTACATGGAGGATGTTAACCCTAAGGCGGCGGGATGTATACCTAGAATTCTATGACTTGTACTGGCTTAGCAGCCGTGGCTTGAGGAGCAGGCGTGTATCCTCTGCGCCCGGTGACTTGTAAGCTAAGTCTAGCCTCGCTAGATGGACTCGTATCCCCGAAATCATAGGTGACGTAATTTTTCCCATACAATCACCCCCTACTTACTGAGTGCTGACGTAAGCAGTCCGAAAGTGAAAGAGGTATGCAAAAAGGATGTGAAAAGATATCTCACTGACTCCTTGAAACTTGCAGTCTCTTTGAGCGAGATTGATGCTTGACTTCTTCTGGAATCCCACGCGTCTTCCCTGGTTGACTGATGTCGATTCCATGCACCTTTCCCATAAGCACCTTTTACTGCGCCGATTCGTTTCATATCTCCAGGCCATAATTATATTGACCGTTTTGTGTTGAATCCTTATCCCATTCCGCCTATAAATAGGGGCTTCATGATAGATGAGAGTCGCGAACTTCTTCAGAAAAGACATTATCTCTCTAAAAACTTCCTCATGAAAGAATAATTTCCTTTTTCTTAGAAAAATGTTTTGATCCTGGTTAGACATTCCCAAAACAACTCCTTCATTCAGGATGGATTGTATTTGAGAAAATTGAGTACAGAGATACTTCTGTAGTTATCCTCATTTACTTTTCCATCCATTGCAGGATGAGCGAAGTCCCCCGAATCATGGAATTTGATCGAGATTCTAATGATGTTCTCTGGAATGTTTTCTTTTTGGGATGTGCGCTGATTACGGTGCGCTCATCTTCTAACACAGTATTTGATGTGATATTCCTCTTGTCATGTGGAGCTCCTTAGTAGAGGAATGCCAACCAAGCAAAACTTTTGCATCTGCTCGTCTTTTGGCTCCGTGGTACAAATAGTTCAGAGATAGCACCACCTGATGAGGTAGGGTCTTTGCTACGGTATTCTCTCCTTCTCCGGATGCTTGATATGCAATAAATTTCTCTAAAACCTAGGCATTCAGGGTGGTTGTATAGCTTTGCCATGATTTGCACTTAGGAGGTTGTATCGGCTTTCGATCGTCCAGAGAAGAAGGGGAACATGAAGCTCTCGCAACCACTGATGGTTCTATGTTGGTGTCTATCCATGTGATTCCAGATGAAACTTCCGGCTTATGCGCAGCTTTTTCCGCCGTTCTACTGAGGGATTCCATAATTGGACTGATTTTCCAACGCCCATGGAGCAGCTTCACAAAGATGTTGCTGCTTGGGATATTATGTTGGTAATATTGCCTTCTGTACGCCGAGAGAAACTTCGATGCAACAACAATCCAGATAAAGAATCTCTGACCGTGCAAATTTAAATGAACTCGCAGTTTTAGCCTTTTAAGACCTTTTAGTTTCTTAAGAATACTTGTAATGAACAATATTGTATTCGAAAGAAATTAATTGTTTTATTGTAAGCCTACGGGCCTTTGACATTAATAAAAATAGATGTTCATCAATATCTTGTATGTACTTCCGTAATTACATGTAGTGTAGTCAAGCAACATTATTTGGGTGCCTTTTCGGGCGTTTGTCTTTTTAAAGACGGGTTTGCGATTTGTTGGGCACTGTTTATGCATCAACAAGTGATGTCTTATTTTGCGTCTATGATAGATGGCTTTTAGAGCAAGGCCCGCGCCCGCAAAGGGACATCTTCAGTCTGTTGTATGTAATGAGGAACTTTTGCGTTCAAGCTAGAATGTTTGTGCTTGTCCACTCGAGGGCTTAAGTCTTAAATGCTACGATACTGGCGGGCGTCCCCACCGACATGTTCGTGCAAGTTTTGAATTGATGATTTCAACTTACGAATAATGCCTGGTGGCTTAACTAGAAGTTATCTAGCTTTAAGCGAGTAGTTTGCTCTACTTTTTATAGTGAAAAGTGAGTGTATTACTTCATCTTAAATTCGCCTGGGCTATGAATAGTTGATGGTAGATGGATCTGATTATAAAACTGACTAAGTATAATAGTAGTTTTATTGATAAAGAAGGCGCAGAGCCAATAGAAAGTTCAACAAAATAATAGTGATGGGGTAAGTGCCCGTTGAAAGTAATAAAAATAAAAGAGCAAGAAAGGAGAAAATACAAGTCTCGAGTATATCGGTCTGGTTGACCTTTCAAAAGTAGAGCTTCTTAAGCCAAGAGACGTTCCAATTATTAGGAATGGTTGTTCCTTCCATGTCTTCGAGAACGTACACACCTTTTTCAGCTATGTCTCAGACCTTGTACGACCTTCCCAATTTGAAGCTAGCTTACCCGTGCTGGCTTCCTTGGTGCTCTGGGATACCTTGCGGAGAACCAGGTCCCCTACGTTGAAGGAACGCAAGTTGGCTCGCGCATTATATTACTGCTCCACCCGCTGCTTCTGGGCCGCCAAGCGTACAACTACTATCTCTAGGTGTTTGTCGAGGACATCTAGTGAAGCTGCTAAAGCCTCGTTATTTGACTCTTCTGCGGCAAAAGACCGCCGCAGACTGGATTCTCCTATTTCTACAGGGATTATGGCATCCATTCCATACGTAAGTGAGAATGGAGTCTCTCCTATGCTGGCTTTCGCTATGGTGCGACAAGCCCATGAATCCCTGGTAGCTCCTCCGGCCACTTGCCTTGGCTTCCTTGAGCTGCTTCTTCAGGCTTTCCACTATGGTCTTGTTAAAAGACTCAGCTTGACAATTGGTGGCAGGATGATAAGGCATTGAGGTTATCCTTTTTATTTCCCATTCTTCTAGGAAAGTTGTGACTTCGACCCCTATGAACTGAGCCCCATTGTCGCAGATGATTTCTGCCGGAATTCCAAAATGGCACATGATGTTCTTCCAGATGAACTGTATCACTTCATATTATCGGACTCGAGAGTAGGATGTTGCTTCAACCCATTTAGTGAAGTAGCCCGTTATGATGAGTAAAAATTTGACACCTCTGAGCGCTTTGGACATGGCTCCTTCGATATCCATCCCTCATTTCATTTAAGGCCATGGGGCAGTTACAGAATGCAAAAGCTCCACTGGCTGATGAAGTAAATGGGAGAATCTTTTACAGCTGCCACATGCTCTGACAAACTTGCTCGCGTCGTCCTCCATTCGGGGCCAGAAATAGCCCTTCCTGATTATCTCCGACCTAAGGATCTTCTGTCGGAGTGGATCACCCATTCTCGGGGGGTAACACCTCCCATCAGCTTGTACTCAACTTCGACTTTTGGAATCATATCAGTATTGAAGTTAGCAACGAAGTCTGTGAGGACTTGTGACTTGATGGCTGTACGTAGCTAATAAATGATGTCGTACTCTACTAACTCTACGGTCCAATTTGCTAGCCTGCCCGAGAGTTCGGGTTTATGCAAAATAGTCTGTAGCGGAAAGGAGGAGACCATGATGACTGTGTGACTCTGAAAGTGCAGTTGTTGCTTTCTTACTGACATTACTAGCGCGAGTGCAAGCTTTTCCAAATGCTGGTAATGAGTCTCAGCATCCAAGAGGGATTTGCTGACGTAGTATATGAGAGGCTATACTCATTTCTCTTATCGTACAAGTACTACGCTAACAACAGCTTCTGACACCGCCAGATATAACAACAACGGCTTTCCCTCGCGTGGTTTGGTCAACAACGAGGGATTCAAACGATACTGCTTTAGATCTCGGAGCGCTTGGCTGCATTGCTTCTTCTACTCAAAACTTTTATTCTTCTTCATGACATTAAATAACTGGTGGCATTTTTCTGAAGATCCGGAGATGAAACGGCTGAGCGCAGCTATCCGTTTGTTGAGACTTTTCACCTCAACCTCACTCTTTAGCACCTCTGGTATGGCCTAGAATTCTTCGATCCTGGCTGGGTTCGCTTCTATCCCTCTATTAGAGACGATGAACCCGAGAAACATCCCCGATGATACACCGAAGGTGCACTTTTTGGGGTTGAGCTTCAACACATATTTGTTCAGGATGTCGAATGCTATTTCCAAATGTCTGACGTGATCTTTGGCGAATTCTGACTTGACCAATATTTCGTCAATGTAAACCTCCATAGTTTTGCCAATTTGATCTTTGAACATCAGGTTTACTAATCTCTGGTATGTTTCTCTCGCGTTCTTTAGACCAAAAGGTATCACTCGGCAACAGTAAGTCCCCCTGTCCGTGAAGAAAGAGGTTTTCTCTTGATCATTCGGGTTTATGAGGACTTTAAATCTGCATCCAGGAAACTGAGAGCTTCGTGGTCTACGTTGAATCAATGAGTTGATCGATGTTGCGCAGTGGAAAAGAGTCCTTGGGGCATGCTTTATTCAGGTCTTTGAATTTGATACACATACTCCATTTACCATACTTTTTCGGGACGACTACGATGTTTGACAACTGGTCAGGGTATTAGACCTCGCAAATGGATCCATTGTTCAACAGTTTCTCTACCTCTTCACGGACCGCCATCCCCTTTTTTCGGTTGATCAGCCGATTCTTCTGCTTGACTGGCTTGAAGTTGGGGTCGACGTTTAGATTATGCGTTATAACACTAGTTGAAATTCCGGGCATGTCGATATGTGTCTAGGTAAAGGTGCCTGACCGCGTACGCGGGAAGTTGGCGAACTCTTGCTTCGCTTCGGCTGAGAGTTTAGCCCTCACGTAGAATTTCTGGTTCGGGGACCTCTCGTCGAAGATTACTGGATCGAGGTTGTAAACGGTAGCTTTAGCGATCTTCATCTTATTTTCTAAGTCCTGGCGTGTGACCGCTGGCTCTCGGGCTCGGTTCCCTCACATCCTTCAGACTCAAACGGTATATTGGTGACTAGGCATGACCCAAGAAGCTTTTCCAATACCTTTCGCTGATTCTGGCCTCCTTCTTTACTGCGCACGTGACGGCGACCACCTAGTACTTTCTGGAATCTTCTGCTCTCCTCAAATCTCTTTCACTCCCCACGGGGTAGGGTATTTAAAGATTTGATGAAGTGTAGACAATACTGCGCGTACTTCGTGAATCCAGGTGTGTGGGCAAAAATATGCCACTTATTGTTATGGGGATACGACTCCATCTGGAGAGACTAGGCTTATCCTATAAGTCATCGGGCATTGAGAATATATGCCCGCTCATAGAGCCAACGACCATTTAGGCGGTTTGGTCACAGGGCACAGGGTACACATCCCGTCACCTAAGGTTTACAATCTCCTAGTTAGGGTTTAGTATACCACCGTCTTGAATTATAGGCCCATGGCCCTATTAGTGCTTGTATTTTACCTTATTTTAGGACTGGGTATCACTACTATAAATACTCTTCCTTGCATTGTATTGTACAACACACGATTCGCCATCAATTTCGGCTACTCTCAAGAAATAAGATTTACTTTGCTTTCTCAATTTTTTTTTTGTTTATTTACTTGTCTTTATTTTCATCATATTTACTTACTTTTCCATCATAATTTATCGTATTGCTTATGACCTCATAAATAATTAATTGTGTAACCTAGACGTACACATTTAGGCATAAACAGTTTGGTGCCTACCATGGGGCCCAGGCAATTGTAAGTATTCTACAGAGGAAAAGGTGCAATCATGTCTGACGTCGGTAGTAGCATTCCAAAGAACACCACAGACGAGTCTGCGAAGGATCTCAATGATCCCAGTGTACAACAAAAGAATCCAATCGAGCAACGAAAGGATTTTTCTCATGAGCCAATCCCTATTGTTTGCGATGGTGAAGGCGATCAACCGCTAGCAAGTAATTCAGAGTTCAGAGGCTTCCTCTTGGACATCCTCAAAACTGCGTCTGAGCAAAACTTGAACAACATAACTGAAGGGATATCCCAGAGATTGGGAGCAATGTTTGCTGGATTGTCTCAGAGGCCATTATCCCTGAAAAGACCGACGCCCATGAACAACTCGCCAATATCAGTTCCCAATCGCAGGCTCAACCTGGATGCTGCCCCTGGAAGTTCAGCAATAATCAAAAATCAATACCTTAAGGGAACTCCTGTCATTCAGGATCTCATAAAGGAGATGACGACCATCCATGACCGAATCGGTAATATGTCGGATGCTCCACCCCAAGTTACCATGATAGATGAGCAGAAATTCTACAAACACACTTACAAAGCAAGCACTGTGCCACTTTGCATACCAAAGCACTTCCGCCTGACGGATAACTTGAAGTATGATGGAACGACCGATCCGAACGAGCATATCGCTGCTTAATATACGGCTGTGTAGAGTAACGAGATTACTGAAGAAGAAATCCAGTCTGCTCTAGTGAAGAGATTTGGCTCAACCCTGACTAAAGGAGCCCTTGATTGGTACACTCAGCTACCAATAGGATCCATCGAATCATTCACCCAAATGCAAGACATGTTCAAGAAAGCGCATTCTGGTGCCCGCACGTGGGAGAAGCGCATGGAAGACATCTTCGAGATACAACAACGTGACAACGAGTTTCTGAATGATTACGTTGATAGATTGCAGAAGGAATGCATGGAGCTCCCTCTAGTCCCTAATAACATCGCGGTGGTAGCCGTCGGTAAAAGTTTGAATTCAAAGGGATCTTTAGCTATCCAAGAATTGCAGTGGAGTTTGACTCAACATCCAGTGTCCATATAGAGTGTGCTACATCAAAGGTATACTATCAAACTTCGCTTGGAACCGGATCATTCTCATAACCCGAAGGACGAGTGAAGGAAGAGATCGGGAAACCCGTCCTTAGAAGGTGAGGGGGATAGTAGAAGGATGAAGCTGAAGGTTCAGAATCAAGCGGCACCAGGCGGCAGAATAATTTTCGAGCATCCAGATCCTAGGAGAGGTAGACTGAACCTCAGAATTTCAGAGACTTTGGTCTTCATGTGATGCTGTGGACCTAGTCGCTTATCACTTTGGTAAACTGGGCTCCAGGGTTCGATGGCCACATAACGCAAAAGGATCTACAAGAAGAAACACAATACCCTATTGCGATTTTCATTGCAGCGGGGGCCATGCAACGGTCGATTGCAAAGCCCTGATGATCGATAATGAACACTTACTAAAGGAAGAGAATCTCAAAGAGCTGGTGGAAGAAGGACCCCACTGTTTTAAAGGTTCAGATTCTCAGAACCTGAAGACCATCAATGCAATCTTTGTGGACGAACGACCGGACATGGCCCGGGGAGGAGGGGGAAGGGGGGGCTGCAATGGCTGAGATAACACTCGAGTCCATACGATTCGACCCAAAGGAGCAAGCAGACCAACAAAGAGACCTCATCATACCTGTGGAAATATCTGGCGTACACATCTAGAGGGCTCTTATCGACCCGGGGAGTAGTGCTAATATTATCCGGGGGAGTTATTACGCAAATTCAGCCATTGTCCTCAAATATCCTCAAGTGCTCAAAACATAATGGGTTTCAACGGAATCCGGGAAGCATCCACTGGAGAACTAGCTCTACCAGTTCATATATCGGGCGTGACGAGCACAACCATTTTCCAGGTAATGAACTGCAATCTCCCTTACGAAGTAATCCTGGGATGGCCGTGGATATATGACGTCAGGGGAGTTCCCTCAACACTTCATCAGATCTTCAAGTACCCGACCCTACACGGGATCGCCGACCTGCGAGGTAAGCAGCCTCTCCTTAAGGAATATCACCCTACTTCTGACGGGAATACATCCACCGAGTTGGAAGTCATAGAGTCCATAGAGCAAGAGATTAGAGAGGAACTCAATGAACTGCATGATCGACTGGCGACAATGGATTAACTAGTCACGAGAGCGACTGAATTGGTATGTCGTCTCTTTAAGGTGTTGTGGAAAGAAGAAGGACCATTGTGGGTGATTCAATGTTATTTGACAATAGCTCTAACAGACATTCAACTCCTACAGATTCCGGTGATAACCGAACTAGAGACAGGTGAGCGCCTAATTTTATACGTTTCAATATCTGAGATGGCCTGGAATGCGGTCCTTGTAAGAGAAAAGAACGGACAACAGTTTCTGGTGACGTACGCTAGCAGGATGCCGCAGCGTATAGACAAGTTCTTGCCCTTACCGCTCTAGATCATAACAACCGTGGTAATGGCCACACAAGAGTTACACTCATACTTTTAGAAACACTCGGTCAGTTTAGTCTCTTCGACACCGGTACAAGCTTTTTTTTTTTCTAAATCCAGACTATCGAAAGATATGTTAAAGTGGGCTGAAGAGTTGGGAGAGTACGACATCACCTATCAACCCCGAATAGATGTCAAGTCAGAGGCGTTGGAAGGTTTTACCTCAGAGTGAACTGAAACGGAAGGCTGAAAAGTCACTCAGGAATGAACTAGTGATTGAGTATGGCCGTTGGGAAATTCGCATAGACATGAATTCCAAAGGGGAGAAGGTCGACCTGTGGATCCGAACGCTGTCTAGAATGGTTTATCATTAGGCCATAAAAGCTGATGACAATGAAGCAGAGTGTGAAGCCATAATTCAAGCTCTTGACTTTGCCTACACACTGGGGGCCAGAGAGGTCAGCCTGTACAACATATCTCAGCTGATGGTTAATCAACCAAGGAAAATCTTCGTAACTGAGGACATCTGCGAGCCAGATCGAATGAAGAAAATTAGGGCAATCTTGAAAAATTATTAAGCGTGGGAATTCATCCACCAAGAAGAGATCTCAGGAGATGCCGAAGCATCCGAGAATTCGTTCGATTGGCAGGTGATGGTTGAGGTAACCCCCGCAAGCCTAATGAACCTTGAAGTCTCAGATATAGGATCTTTCGCAGGGCAGCGCGATGCGCTGATCAACTATCTTAGAAAAGGATATATTCTTGAAGATAAGCCAGAAAGCATCTACTTGCGGAAACAGGCAGTTCACTATTGCTTGATCGGCAAGCAGTTGTACCATAGGGTCGTCAGCGACCCAGGGGATGACTTTCAAGGTTTAGCACCCTTAAACAGGGAAGCCCAACTGAATGCCCCCAAATCTTTCAAAGATCAAACATGAAGTACTTTTGCTTGAGAAAGTATTTTCTTTGTTTTTGGTTATTTCTTTTTAATTACAGTATTTATCAGACATGCTATGGGTTTTCATCCATAACATCACAGGCCCTGTGCCTCTTTTATCAATAAAACTACTATCTTATTTAGTCAGTTTTACTCATTTATTTAGATCCATCTACGATCCAACTATTCATAGCTCTTGCTAGATCTAAGTTGAAGTAATACACTTAGCAGAAATAGATTACACTACTCGCATGTCTAGCTCAGCCACCAGGCATTAATCGAGTGTTGATCTCGTTAAATCAAAATTGTACCTACACGCCGATGGGGACGCTTATCCGCGTAGTGTCAGAAAGTCTTAAATACTCGAGTACTAAGCGAAGACGTTTTGTCTCAAAATGCAAAATGGTTGTTTTCACACGAGCTAAAGTCGTCCCGTTATGGGCGCAAACACCCATCTGCTACGGATGCAACCTAGCCAACGTCTATCGGTGCACAACGGATGTAATTGCTCAAGTCAGACACACTGACACATGTTTTTAAATGACTAGAACAGTTAGGACGACCGGAAGCCATCTAATAACTAGGTGCACAAACATACTGCTTGGTTACACATTACGAAACACAAAATAACACAAGTACGTATGAAATATTGGTGAACATTCATTTCATTAATAACAAACAGCCCGTAGGCTCATAATATACATTTAGTTCTTTCTGAAAACAACATTTTTTAATAACAATTGTAGAAAAAAAGAAAAGGGAAGACTAAAAACAAAGAGCTCCTCAGGATTAACATGATTGAAAATCCTTCATTTGGATTGTAGCTATACGCCGTAAACAGTCCGGAGTTCTTCTTTTCTTCTGACAGCCCGAGATATGTCGGCCCAAGCATTCTTTCAAGGTACACGACCACTGGAGCAACCAAGGCCTGCCTTCTTAATCAAAGTGAGGGATCCCAGAAGCACCTGAGCACATGCCTGACCTTCCGCCATTTCGTCCGTTGAACTCGAAGAGAAACTGGAAGACTAGCAACGAAGTTTGACCATCTGCTTCAACCTCGACTGGCCAAACTGGAGTGCACAACTCCGCAGATCTTCAAGCGCAAATAGGAGTTCGTCGAGATCAGAAAGGCTTGAGCTGGGAACTTACCCCAGGGGAGCCTCTTCCCCCGGTATCCCATATCCAACGGCCAATGAAGCATAGCAACACCGACAAGACCGTGCCACCAGAACCAAGAGATAGCCTAGGATCATAGGCGGAGTTAGAATTTGGTGATTCGTTAATCCGCTCACGACCTAGAGCTCCATCTTTTTGCCTGCCATGAATGGAGTCAGACAAGCCGGCTTCAACCCTACTCCATCAAAGAGACAGAGTAAACACCAGAGAAATACTGGCGGAGAAGCCTCATGACAGCTGAAAGGGCTAAGCGTTCTGACCCTGCATAACAAGAAGAATATCACATCAACCGCTGCATTAGAAGATGAGCACACCATAATCGGTACACGTGAAGCAACAAAATCATCCCGAAGGATATCGTTATAATCTCGATCAAACTTCATAACTCGGGGGCCTCCTTTCTTTCCATCACGATGAAGAAAGAGAAGAAGATAACTGCAGAGGAGTTTTCTCCTATAATTCTCTTAAGTGTCATCCATTCAAAACGATAAAGGTTTTCTGGGAATATCAAACTAGGATTAAAGGCGAGTATTTTTAAAAAGAGAAAAGTTCCTCACTATCATGAGAAATTGCTGAAGAAGTGAATTACTTTCTGAAGAAGTTATGATTTTTCCATTGTCATAAAGTCACTATTTATAGATAGAAAAGGGATAAGGATGAGGTACGAAACGGTCACGCATCATTATTGCTAGAGATATGAAACGATTCAGAGTAGTTAATGGCAGTTCATGAAAATGTGTGTAAGATCGGTACCGGCCAATCAGAAGGAAGCACACAAACTTCCCGAAGAGTTCAATAAAATTCTTGATCAAAGAGACTGCAAGTCTCAAGGAGTTAGTAAGATATCTTTTCAAGTCTATGCCGCTTTAACTTCCTGACTGCTTACATCAGCACTCAACAAGTAGGGGGACTGACTATGTGGGCAAAAATATGCCACTTATTGTTACAGAGATACGATTTCAACTGGCGAGACTAGGCTTATCCTATAAGTCACTGGTTACTGAGGATATATGCCCGCTCCTAGAGCCAACGACCGTTTAGGCGGTTTGGTCACAGGGCGCATGGCACATATCCCGCCGCCTAGGGTTTACAGTTTCCTAGTTAGGGTTTAGTATACTACCGCCTTGAGTTATAGGCCCATGACCCTATTAGTACTTGTGTTTTACCTAATTTAGGACTGGGTATCACTACTATAAATACCCCTCTTTGTATTGTATTGTACAACACACGATTAGCCATCAACTTTGGCTACTCTCAAGGAATAAGATTTACTTGCTTTCTCAATTATTTCTTGTTTATTTACTTGTATTTATTTTCATCATATTTACTTACTTTTCCATCATAATTTACCGTATTTCTTGTGACCTAATTCATAATTACTTGTTTAACCTAGACATACAAATTTAGGCATAAACACCAGGGCGTTCCCAAGATGATGTTATACGAGAGGTCACATGTCATCACCTAGAAAGATGTCACTTCGTTACCCCGGGAATCAGGATTGGAATTCACCCATGGACCTCTCGCTGGAGCTGTTAAAAATGGTTATCATATATAGACTACGGATTATCTGGTGTTGTACTTCCATCTGACGGACGACCTCCAAGTAGATACTCCCTCCGTCCCAATTTATTTGTCGTTGTTTGACTTGGTACAAAGTTTAATAAAGTAAGGAAGACTTTTGAAACTTGTGGTCTAAAATAAGCCATGAATATTTGTGTGGCTATAAATGAGTCAAAAAGTAACTTTAGAGTTGAATTATTGCCAAATTTAGAAATACGTCAATCTTTTTGGGACGGACAAATAAGGAAAGTATGACAAACAAAATGGGACAGAGGGAGTAATATTTACTGCACTGCCTGGATCTACCAGCACACGCTTGATTTGAGCGTCACATACCCTGAGTGTGACGATCAGGGCATCGTGATGTGGGTAGAAGGCATGTTGTCTATCATACCATCGAATTTAATAGTATTGATGCATGGCTTTTTGGTCACCTCCTGATGTGTTTCGCAGACCATGATAGTTTTGGCTCTGTCAGCATCGACCTCGGGTCCCTCGAAGACTGTGTTCACAGGCCGTGGGGTCCCTGGCCTGTGTTCGCTATTTCGAGGAGGTTACTAGAGCGCACAGATCCTCAGCGAGATGCAGGCCTCAATAGTGAACTGTAAGACGTCACTTCCTGGCATCCGGATTTCAGCCATGTTGGCCGAGTTACGAGCCGATTGTTGGACCATGCGGCATTCTGTGGGACATCGTCGTCGTTGTATGACATGACTGCGCTTTTCCTTCGTAGAAACCTTCAATTGCTTGGAGCCCACGGTGGGTGCCAAACTGTTTATGCCTAAAATTGGTCTTATATGTTAAACAAATAAATTTGTTATGAAAGGGTCACAAGCAATACGGTAAATATACAGGAAAGTAAGTAAAACTGAATGAAAAGTAGTACTAATAAGCAAGAAAGTAAATAATCTTATTTCTTGAGAATAGCCAGATTCCGTGTGAATCGCTTGATTAATGTAAGGAGGGGTATTATAGCTATAATTTTTTCAGTCCTAATTATGGTAAAATACAAAGACTAATAAGACCGTGGACCTGTTACTCCAGGCGGTGATATATACAAAATCCTAACTTGGAGACTGTTAACCCTAAGATGGCAGATGTATACCTTGCATCCTACGGCCCGTACCGGCTTAGCGCCCGTGGCTTGATGAGCAGACATGTATCCTTTGCGTCCGGTGACTTGTAAGCTATGTCTAGCCTCGTCAGTTGGACTCGTATCCCCATATTCGTAGATGACATATTTTTGCTCACACACATACACCTTACTTTTACCACCCATGTTTTACTTTCTGTAAATAATCTTTAACTTGACATAGAAAATAACTGAAAAGATATACAGAACAAGGAGATAAAATTTACCATCTTATTAAAAATTATATTCATGTCTTTTTTCTGAATATTAATTGTTAAATATGGGACTAATATAATTCTTTTGCTTGTGAGTTTAATTACAGAAACAGAGAAAATGTATCTTACTCCATTGCATATTGGTTTACTTATTTGCCATTGTTTGTTTGTTTCCCTAGCTAACCCACTCTCTTGGATAGCGGATTGACGCTGGGAATTGGCTCGGCATTAGTTCAGACTGTGTAGGTATTTGGGGATCACGCCCTGCATTTATTGTGTGCATATGCATGTGAATTTTGAACTTAAATAGCAAAAGCAAATTAGGTAAATATAAAGTACACTCGTTCTAACTTGTAACTATTGAATGAATGTACATTACTCAACCTAACACACTTAAATTTAGGTAAGTTTGGTAGGTTTCACATTTATTTGTCAAAACTGACGTTCATAATCTCTGTTGTTTGAATATCATGCCTCTTGTCCAATATGGCAGAAGATACAATGGTGTAGTGAATTGAATTAGTTTTCTACCTAATGATGACTAGGTATAGATTGAAATTTTACTTCGAATTATGCCTTTAAATGGTTAAAATCCTGCATGTCAATTTTTTTTATTATTATAATTGTGGTGTTCAAGCTAACTTGTGTACATCCCAACTAATTTCAAGGGTATCTGTTATCTCTCACCAATACATATACCACATAATTTTATCTATCAAAGCCTGGACAACTGGAAAAAAATCATCTAATATTACTCGTAATCTCTTGATAATAATGAAATGGAAATTATGGAAGTTTACATAAATATTCGCCCATCAACAAATTTACTTTTAGTTGTCTATAATTTTTCTATCCAAAAACTTAATACATAAATATATATTTGAATTATTTAAAATATATTAAATATATATTCGAAATATATATATCCGAAATAGATAATATTAATATATATCTAAAATATTTAAAATATATTTTAAAAAGAAAAAATAGTTATGGAAAGATAGAAACAACAAACATGGATGGCTTTACACGAACACTTCACATAGTTTTCTTGGAAGTGTCATTGATTCCCTTGAAAATTGAAGCCATATAGGACCGTTTAGGTTTACAGGCTAATGAATGTATTTGGCAAAAAAGACTTGCATACGTAGCACTTCAGTGACACGATTCAGAGTTAACCGAACAGATGTTTGGGAGTTGAGGATCGAGGTGGACGATGAGGCCACCAAAGTCAACTACCGAAGATAGAGCACAAATTGTACCTCGGTGAAATACCACGTCGGTCGATCAATAAATGCGCATTACGAGGTCGATAATTCAAACCTCAGTGGATCACTTTGACTCCAACGGCGTAACTTCTCACTACTTCAGCCCACTAACTCCATTATTGGAGGTGCATAATATGGATATGGAAGTGACCAGATGTGGGAAACGTGGTCAAGGGTTGCTCATCTATAAATAGATTCATTTTCTATGTTGTAATAATTCAGAAATATATACAGAAACTCTGGTAAAATTTATATTGAATCTTATATATTGAAATCTCGTTATTTCTTCATTTACATTCGATTTTGCCTATTATCACGACTTTGATACTTAGTATTGCTTATATTCTTGACCCAAATTTAATTTGTTGTCCTGAATCGGTTTAGGCCAATATAATGAATATCAGTTAAAAGTGGGATTGGGCCTCTATAAGAGTGTGTGCGACTGAGTGAGATATGAAGGACGAAGTGCACCAAAGGCCACTTTTGGCAGTGGTCTTTGGTTTGATGCCACTTTTTTTATTGGTTTTACATGAGATGCCACTTTTTGGAACTTCAATTCTTTTGGGTTGAACTTCACACAAGTTCAGCCCATAAGGATTGAAGTTCAACTTCAGCCCACCACAAAGATTGAAGTTCAACTTCAGCCCACAAGAGTTGAACTTTACGCATCTATACCTAAAAGTTCAGCCCTTACAGATTGAAGTTGAAATTTCATAATTTAGGCATGAAGTTCAATCCACAAGGTTTGAACTTCAGCCTACGAAGATTGAAGTTTTAGAAAATAGCCTCTCATGTAGATCAACAAAAAAAGTAGCTTCAAACTAAATACCAGTGACAAGTGGCCTGTGGGTGAAAATTTTACGAATGTGAATGGCTATTTTTGTAAAATACTATAATAAAATGTGCATGTGTGCAATGTCTACTAGTGTAAGTGACGTGAATATGTGAGTGTGTGAGAGATAATATGTTTGAGTGGCTGGTTTATAAGAACTAAGTGAAACTATACCTATATGTGAAAAGTATTTAGATGCTAATGTAGTGCTGGCGATTTGCAAGGATATCCTAGTTTGATGACTATATTTAAGAAATCTCCTACTTGTGCAAAGTGACTTAATTTTGTGCTTTTCCAATTTATGCATAAAAATTACTAACACTAGCCAATAATTCAAATATTATGAGTGAGACCAATTAGACACTGAAAGTGATGAAATTATGGAGTGAGATGGTATAAAATTAGGTGATTACAAATATTTTTTATGTAGTTTCTAAAATAGACAAAAGTAATCGAATAGACACGTATATTTGTCTGATTTTGTTATTCCAGCCCCTCTACTGAACAAAGCTTCTTCTTGACATCTGAACTTATTTAAATCATATATTTTAAATACATCTGACCACTGACCAAACTTATCTGGCGTTGGAATAGTTGGGGTGGATAAAATGTTTAGTATGCATGTGCGTAAGAGAAACTGATTGGTGACTTGGTTTAAAATAAAAACTAAAATAAAAATAAAAGCAAAAAAAAATAAGAAAAAAGGAAAAAAAAAAAAAAAAACAAACAAACACCCCAATCTCTTCTTCAGACCACCATCTCTATCTCCTCTATAAAAATGATATGCATCAATTGATCATTTAGTGCAAACTGTGAAATCCATTTATGAAACTCCAAATCTATCTATTTCTCATCTTCTCATTAAGAAATGGATAAAGCATACTAGATAAAATTTTGATTAATTATTGTTTGAATATTACTCTTCATAGTCCTGTGAATTTGCAATTGTGAGTACATTGTCTCTACCGTAATTTTGGCTCCTATATAGTATTCAAATATCCAAGTAACTTCTCCTGGGCATAGGAAAACGTTTTATTTTTTTCCTATTAAAGTGTTGCAAGGAATTGTTGTTAACATACCCAAAGGAAGATCGGTGTTAAATTCTTTTTCTTTAGTTATAACAATTTAACTCTATTTGTCTGATGCAATCTAAACTACGCAGAAGCGATAAAGAAGCGGAAGCAAATAGATAAACACGATATCAAGAAATTCAAGTCGAGGAAGAACAGAAATAGAAAAAAGAACGGATATACGATTCAAATATATGAATGAATATCAAAGAAGGAGGAAAGAAAACTCGAATCTAATCAAGGATTCATACTAGGATGAAATCCACATGGTCCCAAGCTAAGGGATACATTGAAGCTTCAAGCTTCTTCAAGAAGGTCTTGCCTCTCTCAAATTTTCTATTCTCAAATTCAAGTCTAGCTAATGAAGAAAATGTCTAAGTATGATATTTATAGGTGTTCCACACTCTTAATATAATGTCTAAAATTCTCTCAAATGATATAAAAATAATAAAGCCACGTAAGGCCAAAATAGGGATTATACGTCAAATTCCCATCCAAAATTAAGCAAAATAAGCGCCCCACCTAGCAAAGTAGGCGCCCCACCGAGCAGAGTAGGCAGTCCTCCTACTACAGAGGGTGAAAAAGCGGGCAGTCTGCCTGTTTATAGAGGCGCCCAGCCTTCTTGAACTCCAGAGAGTTGGCCATCAACTAGGCGGTCCGCCTCTTCCTGGTAGGTCCTCAAAATGCACTCTAGGTGCTTCTCCTTGGTCCGTAGCCGGTCCTCCATTGATGGTGCTCAAATCCATGGCTTTAAACCACTCTCGAACCCTTCTTCGGAGCCCTTGACTTGTATTTTTTGTGCTCTCAAGCTTGGCTCTTGATGGTTGGTGTCTTGGCTCGATTGGATTGCATCATCCTCCCTTTCTTGAAAGGATTTCGTCCTCGAAATCAAACCATCAAAGCCTACATTCAAAAACAAGCACAAACAAAGCTTCCCCCACTACAAGAGTAGGTTAGTGTCAAAAGTGTGGAAAACACACTCTTATGATAGAGCCAAGCATCAATAACAAGTAAAAAGCTTATGTTTCCCAAGGAAACAACAAGTACTTGACTCAACAAGAAAGTGCACCCATCACAAGAACAAGCAAAGAGATCAATAGGACATAGAACAAAGAAGTACCTCCTTACCCTCACTTTTGCCTCCAAGACAATCCTCCTTACTAGACAAATTACCAAGATTAGGACTACTAGAAGATGCACCATCACAATCAATCAAGGGATTGTCAATAGAGTTAAGCTCTCTAATCCATGGAGGTTCAAACTCACACTCTACTCTAGTTTGATACAAATCACCATTTCTATTAAAGTTTCCCTCATACAAAGGATTAGTATAGACACACTTCTCAAGATCAATAGTAAGCAAAGGTGAAGTATCCAAACTAGAGACAACATCCACACTTGAGGGGTCATCGAACACAATTCGATCCATCTCATACACTAGAGACTCCTCAATATCACAACCACCCTCACTACGACACAAGAGGCTACCATTATCAAATACGCATTCAAAGAGAAGAATAGGATTTTCATTCAATTCATCTTCTCCTTAAACAAATATAGGTGGTGTGTCATAACAAGGTTCACAAAACAAGGTCAACTACAACTTCTTCACTAAAGAGAGGTTCATTGAATACCGGGCTCACATCATGATGTGGCTTATCAACTCTCTCAACTAGTGATTCACATGCACACACAAGTTGACCAACCGATTCTACACTAGTTGCAAACACATTGTAGTCATATAAATCATCAACTAGTGCCAAGTTTTCACAAACAATATCACAAGACAAGGAAGTAACATGCTCAAGGGAAGAAAAACTAACACATATATTTGAGTGGCCATCTTGCTCACTCAATGCACTTGAAGTGTCATGAATAGTTTCTCCACCTTGTAGCTCATATTTGAAATCATCTTCACATTGTCTTTCCACTTCGGAACATGATCGAGGCTCCATCGGTTTGCTTCCAAGAATTCCTACACAAGAATTCAAACAAGCAGAAGCAAAAGATAAAGGGTTAAGGTTAGAATATGGGGTGCCTTACTCTCAATAATTCTCTTTCCTTCTTTCTTTTCCTCATTTTTTCTTCAAGGTCGGGTGTAGATTTGGGTGGTGACAACCCACTCACATCACTCAACACAACCTCTCATTTTTCTATTCGAGAGTTGTCACCGGTCACTCCCTTACTCCTCTCAATCTTTTGTCTCATATTTGGGCGAGTTGGGACGAGGCTCAAGAATGCCCATAGCCGGAGTAGGTGGACTCTTTACATCAACCCAGAATCTAGGACTTGGAGACTCATCACTTGATATCTCCTTCTTCTTTGTTGGTGAACCATTTCAATTTGAATCTTGTGGTTTCGGGTTCACCTTGTTGACCCTTGTCAACCCTTCACTTGCACTAGTCCCACCATTTCTTGTGATTGTAGGACTCCTTGATTGCACCATTTCAACCTTGGAATGAAGTTCTCGCTCCTTGCTCCTTTCCATCGCTAAAGAATGTACACTAGTAGGCAATTGGCTTCTCGCCCGATAAGGTACAAAGTCATAAAACCTTTGTCCTATGCCCACAAGATACACATCCTTCATAGCACTATATTTCAACCTCTTGTCTTCCAACTATGGCTCACCTAACCACACATCAACATGTCGCATGGGATACACATCACACCACACATAATATTTGTAATTCCTATGAGATATGAGTACTCGAGCTTCCTTGAAAACCCACACTCCATCATACTCATAAGGATTATCTAGCTCACGACATGGTATCCTTAGCCTATCAACCAAAGAGGTGCTAATGCAATTGGCATCGGTATCACCAATCTTGAGCAAGTATCCTCCAATGCCATTTACCTCAACATTGAACCTACGTCTACCCAACTTTCGTAGAGATGCATCAAAGAGAGAACTTGAATGCCCACGAGTATCAACACCAATAACTTGGGTCTCCCTTATCTCCTCTCCTAGCAACATTACTAGTATAACATCCACTTCCCGCCACTCTTCCAACATTAGAAGTGTTGTTGAAAGTCGAGGAAGGAACCTTACCATGGAACCCATACGTGCCTCTTGCCTTGGTTCCATAGCCAATAGTACTACTCCTACTACAACTATCCAAGCCCCTCACAGCATTGATGGAATAATATAACTCCTTTGTAGTAAAAGTAACATCATTTCTCAATCCACCCTTCACATGGGAATTGGGAGCTTTGAGCCGTTTAGCACAAGTAGGATAGGCAAGCTTCCCCTTTCCTATGGAACAACCACCACCTCCTTCCAAACTAATGGAAGGACGTCTACTACTCCCTTGTACATTCGTAGAAACATCAAGAGAAGATGCAAATGAAACATTTCTATAATCAAACTCATCATCAATTCACTCTATGTCACTATCAACATTTTCAAATTCATCAAAAAAAGAGTAAGTAGGAGCATTGTACCTTGAAGCATCACCATCTTCATATTCTTGACTATAAGCATAAGGATCAACACATTCATCTTCATAAGCTTCATAGTCTTCATCAACCTCATGATCATTATAGTGAATCGCTTCATCACTATAGGAGCCATAGTTTCCCGAATCCACATAGTAATCCCTTTCAACATCATTGTAGGAACCATAGTCTCCATCATCTCCATACAAGTTATAGCAACTCGCATCATCCCCACATGAGCCATAACCTCCACAATCATCATCCGACATAATCGAAACAATAAGAGAAAGAACCTCACAAAATCACTCCCTCACGTATATGTCTCAATATATGAACACTCAAGGGCAAGGCCTTAATATCTTAGAAACCACGGTGATCACAACTAGTATGTCCAAGTATTGGTTCGTAGTGGAGTTAATGAGACTCTATGGACGGACGGTTATTTAAAGTGCGCACTTGAGGCCAAAGAAAGTTCTACGACTCTTCTTTGAATTCTAATCTCCTCTATGCACGAATGTCCTAATACGCTCAAGAGGTAGTGTCTTTCGAGTAGGCCAATTACCCTAGAAACACTAACCAAGAAGTTCGGAAGCAAAGGAAACGCGAAAACCTACAAAAAATCAACCCGGAATACCTTCAGCAAAAGAGGCGCCCTGCCTCTGTAAAGGGGCGGTCCGCCCAGTGCAGGATCCAGAGAGCTAACAGAAAGTAGGCGGTCCGCCTGAAAAAGTAGGCGCCCCACCTGTTCTTAGTTCCTGCAACCTTCAACAACTGGTTTTTGGCTCTTTCGCATCCAAATTTCCAACGTTTTCAAGTTGTTTTGCAATCTACCCAGTGGTGTTTTCAACTATCCCCAACAATTCCTAATGAAATTTAACAACACCCAATCAATAACAAGCTCGGATTAAGAATTTGAGCAATTTTTCTAGGGTTTTATAAATTTTGGGATTTTGGATTTTCAAATTTCAATTCAGTACACCAAAACATGATATGAGGGTACCTAAACAACAGGAATACAATTTAGAACAATCCCCAATAACTTTAAACACTTGAGGAACCAAATCCAATCCGTTCTATGAATTTTTTTTGAAACTTTTCAACTTTTTCGATTTTTTTTCTTTTTTTCTTCAAATAAAAACAACAAGAACACATAAACAACAATAATAAGGTAAAATGGCACGATCGAGGGTTTGTAAAAACAAAACCTATCTGTGCTCTGATACCAACTGGTGCAATCTAAACAACGTGGAAGCAATAAAGTAGCGGAAGCAAATAGATAAACACGATATCAAAAAATTCAAGTCGAGGAAGAACAGAAATAGAAGAAAGAACGGATAAACGTTTCAAATATATGAATGAATATCCAAGAGGAAGGATAGGAAACTCGAACCTAATCAAGAATTCATGCTAGGATGAAATCCACATGGTCCCAAGCTATGGGATACATGAAGCTTCAAGAAGGCCTTGCCTCTCTCAAGTCTTCTATTTTCAAATTCAAGTCTAGCTAATGAAGAAAATGGCTAAGTGTGGTATTTATAGGTGTTCCATACCCTAATGTAATGTCTAAAATTCCCTCAAATGATATAAAACAATACAAGCCTCGTATGGCCAAAATAGAGATTACACGTCAAATTCTCGTCCAAAACTAAGAAAAACAGGCGCCCCTCCTAGAAGAATAGGCGCCCTATCCAGCAGAGTAGGCGGTCCGCCGTTTACAGAGGCGCCCCGCCTTCTTGAACTCCAAAGAGTTGGCCATCCACTAGGCGGTCCGCCTGATGTTGTGGCCGGTCCGCCTCTTACTGGGAGGTCCTCAAAATGCACTCTAGGTGCTCTCCCTTGGTCTGTGGCCGGTCCTCCCTCGATGGTGCTCAAGTCCATGGTTTCAAACCACTCTCGAACCCTCCTCCGGAGCTGTTGACTTGTATTCTTTGTACTCTCAAGCTTGGCTCTTGATGGTTGGTGTCTTGGTTCGATTTGGATTGCATCATTGTCTTTTTTCTTTCTTTCATCAATTTTAAATTTTAATCCCATTGAAATGGATTATTAAAGGAAAACATGTATTTTGATACATTTTTCATAGAAGTATACCATAAAGACATATAAGTGGATAAGATAGTATACTATAAAGGAATACAGTGTAAATGTACCTGCATCCCACCAAATTTATGCATGTACAGTTTTGGATAAAAATATTTTATAAAGGTATACAATATATAATAGAGCATACTGTAAACGTATATGGTGAAGCTGTAACACCACCCAACCTATTTTATGCATGTACATTTTTTGATAGAAATATACCATAAAGGTATATAGTGTAAGAATTTCTCCACCCACCTAATGTATGCCTATACAGTTTTGTATAGAAGTATACCATGAAGGTATACAGTGAAACCGTAACCCACCCTACCTAATTTATGCATGAACATTTTTGGACAAAAGTATACCATACAGGGCGGCCCAACAAGTTTGGTGGCGTAAAGTCAAACCTTGATAAGAGCCCTTGAATTTATTTCATATAAAAGTTGTTTAGTAATTTTTAATAATTACTTTTCTTAAATATTTCTTCTTCAACTGATTATATATTCAATCCATTTAATCTTTAGGCAATACATACTAACGAAGTAAAAATATAAAAGACAATAACTATAGAAACTAAGAGATGCAAAAGGAGAAAGTAACAAATACGCACACCATACAATTAATAGTTTCTTAAGAAATGGGGTCCCAAATAGTGAGGCCTAAAGCAATGGCTTTAGTAGCCTCACCATTGGCCCAACCCTGATACTATAAAGGTATACATAAAAATAAAGAATATATAGTAAATGTATGTAATGGAGCTGTTATTAAATTTTTAGTTTCACAGTGGAAGCATATCAAGATGAGAATTTAAAAAATGAGTATGCGGGTAATTAATTGTATGTGTTTTATATGTTAAAATTGATAATATTTTTGGTGATAATTATAGCAAAAGTGTATTAGGGGATAATACAATCTTAATTTTTGAATCCTGTAATTAAATTTTTTTTTTTGGTAATTTGTAATTAAAATTTTTGATTGCCCATTTGATGACTACATAATCCCTCTGGTCCACTTTATTTGATTTTTTGATATTTTTTTGTTCAAAATAATTGATTTGCTCAAAGACCAAAAAAACTATTAAATGGTTCTTCCCAATCTACCCTTGTTAATAAATACTAATCTAAAGATATTTTTAAAAAGCTTTTACAATTTTTTACGAGTAAATTTATAAGAGATAATAGTTAATGTAATAAATAATATTTTTAATTAATACTACTAATTGGTTGATATCTTAATATATTATACTATATTAGAAGAGTGGTAATGGTCGTCCAGGGCTAAAAAGGTAATTTCAGCAGTCATATTGAGGGCAGTTTTGACATTATCTATTACTCTGCAAACTGACGTGTCCACGTATTTACTTGCTTACAGGACCTTGTCCTTTTTCCACTGTACTCCCAAAATATCTACACCTTCTTGATCGAGAATTTTCTTCTTCTTTCTCCTCTGTTCTTTTCCAAAGTAAAATTATCATTTTTGCTTTTTCTCTTGAAGCTTTTGGATCAGACTTCTTTTAATAAGTTTAGAGTTACGCTTCTAATAATCATTATTTAACTACTAATATTTTTGTCTTAAAAGTTGCTTTCCATGCAAAATAACCAGTGTAGAGACTTATATTCTTTTACAATTGTTCTTGGTTTGTTACTTCTAAATCTGATTTTCTCTTAAGTCGTAATTAGTTCTACTTTAGAATGTTTATGTGTGTCTTCTATCGATGGATTAGTTGAGATTATAATGTTTAAAAATACGGGAATCCTGCAAACTATATCTGTTATACAACAGGGATAAATTAAACTGATTGAGGAAAAAATAAAGAAGTTGGCTTCATTATAATAGAAAAATATTGTCATTTACGTGTCAGAATAACTTTTGAATCAACTGTGTATATTTGTGGACTCCATGCCCAACAACCATCACTCAAGAATACATTTATTGTAGATCCATAAATATACATATATATACACATACAAAATTGATAAATATGAAATCAAGCATACAATGTTTAATTGGGTTCTTATGATTTTATGAATGACAAATCAGTTCTTAGTAATACTAGATATCTAACCAGACAAATACTATTTTATTCCATTTAAAGTTTAATTATATTTTTCAGTACCAATTTTAGGAATAAAGTAAAATCATCTAAGCACACAATAATATATTAGAAATTAAACTAATCATGAATAATAATTTTTCCAGATTGCGAGATTCATATTGTTAGCACTTAAGCACTCTAATTTATACTAGATAGATAATTATAATTATTAAATGAAACATCAATTTCATAAATAATGTACTAACTTATTGTATTTAGAAGATTGCATAACTGAAAGAATACACTTCATGCTTGAAAATGAATGCAAGATATTAATTTCTTAAAAGAATGTCGTCAATTTAGGAATAATGTAAAATGATTCAAGCACACAATAATTATTTTTTTAAATAAACGTAAATAATTTCATTAAATAATAAAATTAATTAGACAATATTCCAAAGTATTTTTTTACATTGATGAGTTTATACCAATATCACTAAAGTAATATTTATTTGAAATAGACGGTATATTATAATTGTGAAATGAAAATTTGATTCTAAAAACAAGATCTACAGTGTTATTTTTCGCCAATTAGAAAAGTAAGAAATTTTATGTTAGGTTTTTATACAACAGTGGACATGCAATATGTAATATATATTAATAATTAAAATCGAAGATAACCACTAGATAATTATATTGTCTGGCTCCGTCTCATCAATATTAAGTGTTAAAGTATCACAAAAACATCATCAAGTGCATTTAAATTTAGTTGGACCGACCAAATAATTATAATTTCTTTAACACAAACTATTAAGATAATGAAAGAAAAATAATGATAGAATGAGTGTGTAATAGTTAATATTGAATCTGTCACATTTTATATAAAAGTAATAATAAAGTCTTTGAAAATAAAAATAAATACAAACATAAAATAGAACTATATTGCATGAAAACGTGATTTCACAATTAATTTGTTTCTTTTATTGAATAGTCATAAAAATCAAAACAAGAAAGAAAAAAACTAAAACAATAAAATAATAATAAAATTATTAATCAATTGGGCACGTGTTGTACACGTGCCATACAAATCTAGTATATATATATATGTGAAAACGATCAAAAATCAATTTGAATGGATCGAAAAGAGTAATATGAACCATAACTCCACAACATGACAACCAATTACTAATACTACCCCCACCCAGGGGCGGAGCTACAGTGCTATGTGGGGGTTCGGACGAACCCCATAGCTTTTGCGTAAATCCTGTATATGCAGTAATATTTTTGTGCAACATCTATAAGTATTAGTAAACGCGAACCCCTAACACAACTGGTGTGTAGTTCAGATGGCACGGAGCGGGTTCGGCTGCCTCAAGGGACAGTGTTCGAATCCTGCTCACAGCACAATTTTTTCGGCTTTTAAAGGAGGCCACGTTTTAAATTCCTTAAAATCAGCGATTACACTCCTCCATATCAGCGTTTTAAATAGTTAAACCTCTTCAAATCAGTTTTCTAAAATAAATAAAACTTAATTAAAAAGTAAACTACTTTCTTAGATTAGAAACAATTAAAAAAATACAGCTTTACACTTTGGTCTTTGAAAACCAAGCTCTTTCTTTTCTTCTTTTTTATTTTTTATAAACCCTAGTCCAATTCCTGATCAAATAAAGTGAAAATTGTGAGAATAAAATTGGAGTTTTCCAAGTTCTTCAATCCACATCCAAGGTAATCTTTTGCTTCTCTGTTTTGGCGGTTTTTCCCCATTCTTTTTAAAATTCCAAGTCTTACAATAATTTGTGTCTTGTAATTTTCAGGTTCAATTAGTGAGAGTTGCTATGATCACGAGATTTTTTAAGGTTCAAGCTCCTTCAGGTTCTGCTTCTAATTCTCCTTTGTCAAGTTCTCCATCTCCAATTGATGATAATGTTAATTCTTCCCAAGTATTGAACAATGATAAAGTGTTGAATTTGGATCTTCTTAAATCCGACCCTGGTGAAAGAAAACAAATTTCAGAATATCCTCATAATCTACGTGACCGAGTGAGGAGAGAGCTTTTTCTTCAATGAAGTTTATTAAAAATGACTTACGTAGCAGAATTGGTGATGATTTTTTGAATAATTGTTTAGTTTGTTACATAGAGGATGAAGTATTTGAAAATGTTTCTAATGATGCGATTATTAATCGCTTTCAAAACATGACAGTTCGTCGAATGCAATTGTAATAGTAATATGTTTATGTTATCCTTTACCTTATATATATATATATATTGAATATCAGTACTCGTTTTTTCATTCGGTTATTATTGTATACTATTCTTTTTAGGTCGTTGGCTTTCTTAAAATTCAGAACCCCCAGACTCCAAATCCTGGCTTCGTCTCTGCCCCCACCATATTTCGCACGGATTCTACTACATGTTGCTCCCTTTTGAGCTCCGAGTTACTTAAATTCCCATCTTTCCCAAAGAAAGGATATCGCTTTTGTCCCCTATTCCACCACTGTTCATTCATTTTGTTTTTTCCTGCATGTTGGTACTCTAACAACTTGTTTAGATGGTTATTACACATCTTTTCATAATGTGTTGGTATTGTACTTTTTATACTCTACTTCATTGTTTTAGATTATTTTTTACTAAACAACACATTGGAGGTAGAACTACTGTACAAGAAGTAAGGTAGGAGCTAGAACTACTATAGGGTAAGAGATAAAATGAGATTATTAAGAAAGAAAGAAAGAAAAAAAGGAAAAAAGAAAATAACAATGTAATCATATCAAATCGGTTATTAAATACTTTTTATCATTATTAAAAATAGGTTAAGATAAAAATTTAAAATAATAAGAAAAACAAACATTGCATTAAAGAAACAATACATACCAGCTAACAAGGGTAATTTGATTAAAAGGTCCAAAGAAAGTCTTTTAATAAAGAAAAACACCCCAATTTTTTTTAAAGGTAAACGGTCTTTTTTTAGGATTAGTGTTAATGGTCCAAAAGATGTATAATAAAATAACCCCCATATTTTTTATTTTGCACTTTGCACCCACCTACATAACCCTCATTTCACCCCCTCAAAAATGGCCAGTAAAAAAGTTTCCTCCCAAAAAAGGTCCCCCGCCGTCCCCATCAATGCTTCGCCGTCTCTGGCGGGTTTTCGGATGGATTTTTCACTTTTTTGGATCACTATCAGCTCCCCAAAGTAGATTCGACCATAATTTCCAAGTACATTTGATTTTTTTCAACATATTCATTGTGAAACAAATTTGGAAATTTTCTAAATCTCTTCCACCATTTACAACAACAGTCTCAGCTATTCCTCGTGGATTTTCAGCCACATTTGCTTACTAGTAGGTGTTCTTAAACTTTATAGTTGAGAAATTCGATTTGAAGCTACTGGTATTGAAAAATAATTTCTTGAATTGCATGAACTGGGTTTGGGTTTTCTGGTCAAACATCCGTCGACGAGATGTTTGATGTTTAAACATCTCGTTGATGTTTTTGTGCACATCGTATCATATGTTGAAACATATATGGCTGCTGAGTGTATGTTTAAATCATCAAACGCTAAAATATTTGGACTTATGTTTAAACATTTGGGATGTTGTTTAGTAGTCCTGAATAATATATAAACATCATGCAGGATGTTTAAACATTTGGACTTATGTTTAGACATCCCGAATGATGTTTAGTAATCCAGAATGAAATTTAAACATCATGCAGGATGTTTAAACATACAGAAATAGATGTGTAAACATTTGTATCGATGTTTAACAATCCTTAATGATATTTACACATCACTCAGGATGTTTAAACATGATTCCAAATATTTAAATATTTGTATCGATGTATAAACACTATAAACTTTTTACAGAATGTTTGAAGTATTACTGAAAATCTTCGTGAACATGGCTTCTATAAACAACTGTGTTATGGAATTTATGCTATAAGGACCTAATGTAGACCCTCTTTATATCTTCAGGATAATTAATGGGCCCCGTATTATTGGTAATTGATTATCTCGATGAATGGGTGGAGAAATCTGAAAGTTATATTTGGGTTTCCGTGGTGAAAGAGAGTAGATCAATTGTTGTTAGTAAGGAGGCTTCTTATAACGAGTTGGTTGAAAAAACATTCAAAGTTTGGGAATTCTGATGACCCGAGGGATCTTTCTATTACATACTTGTCGAGCATCGCAAAGCAAAATACTGCACCCTCTCACATTAGGAATGACAATGATGTCTCTCTTTTTATGGCCGAGGTTGATGCATCTGGTGCTAGGTTCACTCTACGAGTAAATGTGGTTCCTCGGATTGAAATTTCTAATGAACAAAATATGCCAAATCATGGGTAGAATGACACTGGGGAGGAGGCTACATTAAATATGAATGTGCCTGAGAAGGAAGAAGATGAAAAAGCAGCAGAAATGCAAGAAAAAAATGAGATACATTATCCTGATTCAATACCATCACAAGGTAGCCACACTCGGTCGAACGACACTGGTTTCTATAAAGGGCAAACATTCACGAACAAGCGCGAGGTGGTTGTGCTGTTGAAGCTTTCCCCAGTGAGAGTGTTTTTTTTATTTTCAATATGTGAAGAATAAGAAAAATGTATTTTGTGCTAGTTGTATGGACAAGAATTGCCACTAGTGGATTCAAGCCATGAAGTATAAGAGCTGTGACATGTTTTATATCACAGTCTTAACATCGAGCACACTTGTGGTTCAGAGCATGCTAAAAGCCATCATCCACACGCCACGTGCAATGTTGTTGGCAAGTAAATGAAGAATAGGTTTTATAATGGAAAAACACCATCCACCAAAGATATCAAGAGTGAAATTCTGGCAAAGTTGGTTTGCAATATAAGCTATTGAAAGTGTCTTAGGGGCAGTAACATTGCAAAGTGTTTGGCAAGGGGGTCACCCGAACATGGATACTGGTGCACACAGTTATATGATTCGGCATTCAAATAAAGGAAGCAAGAGAACATTACAGCTTGATGAACATGGTAGGTTTCTGTACTTCTTTGTTTTTTATGGTGCGTGGATCAGGGGGTTTAAAACTATTTGAAAAGTATTGAATGTTGATGGAACTTATTTGACGGGTCCATATGGGGGAGTGTTGTTATCTGCTGTGGCTCAAGATGCTCAAAATCACATCTTTTCTGTTGCATTTTGTGTTGTTGAAAAAGAGTGCGATGCCGCCTATGAATTCTTTTTTTGAGCAATTGGTCAAAATAGTTCCCGACGATGATGAGTTGTGTATCATCTCTAACAGGTACAAATGCATTGAAAAAGCTGTATCTAAGGTTTTTCCTTTTGCTATTTATGATTATTGCATGAGGCACCTTGGATAGAACCTCTGCACAACTTTTCAATGTGGAGATACAATTGGTCGTTACATTATTATTGCAGAGGCGTATACGGTTGCGCAGTTTGATAAGCATTTGAAAGAACTTAGTTTTTAGATTATCTATAAGCTCATTTAAGGAAAGTGTGGTAAGATCCTTACTTTAAATAATAACATAAGCCTTAATTTCCCAAGAGTCTGGAAGAACTATAGTTAGGATTTTTTCAACTCTTTCTTTAATAGTTAACACCCTTCTCAAAGAGATAAGTTCATATGAAATAGCATTAAACCTAGTGTACATTTCAGAAATTGATTCTCCTTCTTTTATTTTTAAACTTTCATATTCAGCAAACAGAAGTGTACCTCTAGATCTTTTTACTTGACTTGTTCCTTCATGAGCAACCTGCAAGGCATCCCAAATTTCTTTGGCAGCACTGCACCCTCGAATCCTAGTGCACTCATCAGGACTAAGTCAGATAAGCCACTTTCTAGCTTTGGCGTTCTTTTCCCTTTGCCTCAAGTCTTCACCTGTGCATTCCTTTCTAGTTTTGGGAACATTATTCCTTTAGCATCTTTCTTTATTGGAATCATGGGACCTTCAGTGACTATGTCCCATAACTCATAGTCCTCAGATTGAAGATGATCTCTCATCCGTTCGTTCCACCATGAGTAGTATTGTCCATTGAACAAAGGTGCCCTAACAGTAGACTGGCCCTCACCATTTTCTTGTGATGTATTCATTCTAATCCTAGGTGTTAGCCTCTTCAAGGATAATCTGCTCTGATACCAATTGTTAATTCTCAAAACACACCACTTATTACTTAAGGACCAGTTTCTTCAATGTATTCCTTTACTTTGTTGAATGCGGAAATAAATGAAATGTAAGTAAGTGAACACTTGATTTTAGCGTGGAAAAACCCCGTTAACTTGGGATAAAAAAACCCCGACCTACTTTCTCAAGTAGGATTTCGACATCACTATTTGAAAGACTCACTTGGTGATAAGACCACCTTCTTACTAACCTAGGACTACTCTAATCCTATTGTGACCCCTTTCATAATCAGTAAAGTTTCTCCAAGTACAAGACTTGAACTCAATAGTACAACTCGATAGATCCTACTACAGATGAACTAAGACTGAACTTTAACAAGACTCAATCTAAGGAATAGGTTCTTCACTTAGTTCCTTGTAGCTTAATGATTTCACAAATACAATGAAGACTCTTTCAATATTATAACTTGGCTCGCTATGTATTTGTACACACTTCAACAGCTGAAAAGCTTCTCTATTTATAGCCTTGAAATCTGAGAAGTCTTGAGCAATTAGAACTCTAAAACCTCCAAGAGTTTTAGTCCTAATTGAACTCCTTGCTAGGATAACCAAAATCCTTTAGCTCTTATCCAATCTTATGCAATCTTTTCATATGTCATGCATCTCTGCATAATTATCAAGATAAATATTAGATTTTAGGATAAAAATTAATTTTTCCACTTAATTGATTTTATATAATTATTTATTCAGCTGCAGTGATCCAAAGGAATATGTCCTTGGATATGTTTCTTAGTCATCAGTTAAAACTTCAAGCTTATCCAAGTTAACAGTAACTCATTAAGTATTTCATCCAATGATCTTCGTCCTGTTAATGATGTTCACTTCTTGCTTCTCCTATTTATTATTGTCAAGCTAAGTTTATGTACTGAAATGTTAACCATTTGTGTTAAATAGTAGAGGTTAATTTTCAGCAAACAATGAGCTGATAACTTTTTTTTCTTTTGATTTTCTTTTTAGAATTGTTTATTATTTTTTATGGCCATGGTATTCGAGCCAAGTTACATATTACCTCTATCTACCAAGACTTGAAAAAATCACCTTGTATTTTAGATTCCATTTGAATTTGAACCTGAGTGTTCATGGTTCTTAACTCATCTCATTGACTACTAGGCGACACCTAGATGATAGAATAGTTAATTTTCTTGAATTTTTTTTCTTGATTTTTGTGATTTTAGCGGTCTAACATTATATATTGTTGTTTGGATCTATGTGACTATGTGAGAATGGACTATCCTCAGTAAACATGCCTTCTTGCTTTGGGGTTCTTTCTCTTCTAGGTCTACTTATTGATAGTACTATTGACTTAAATTGGGGTACACTCTTTCCCGGACCCTTCATGAATACGAGATGTTTTGTTCATCTGCTGCCTTTTTTTAGGAGTTTAAAAGCATAGTATGATGTGACGTTGCTTAAGCTGGTGGAGTAATGTTGGGAAGGAAGGTGGCTCGGCAGTTTAGGGTGAAGTTTAGACTGCGTAGGTATGTGTTTGGCTATTACTAGCTTGATTTTTAAAAGTAAATGGCACACGACAAAGCAATTATAGATTACACTCATTCTAACTCATTACTCAACCAAACCACCTAAATTTAATTGAGTTTGGTGGCTTTCACATTTATTTGTTCACACTAACATTTGTTCACACTAACATCCCTATGTTTGAATTTCATGCCTTTTATCCAGTGTGGGATTAAATACAATGGCAGAGCAGGGAAGCAGTTCTTCTGTGAAATTTTACTTTGGGTTATGCTTTTAAATGGTTAAGATCCCACTACTTTTCATCTCTTAAAAATAGTGAACTGCAAATTGTTTGCCGACATAAGTGATTTTCGTACTTATTTTCCAGTGTTTGGTTGGCAAAGAATAATTTTTTTTCCTAACCATCTAATAAGGGGTGGTGTGTGGGTGTTTGGTGGGGATAGGGGTGGGGTTTGGGTGGAGTTGGTGGGAGGTGGGGTGGGGGTGATTGATGTTTGGTGTAGAAAAGAGATAATTACTCAAAGCAGCTGGCATAACATTTGACAGAATAATAGAAAGAGTAAATGTGAAAGTAGTTATTAATTTTGATAGGTAAGGAGCTATAAGAGAGTTTTATGATGTTTTTTATTTTACTGATGATAATAGTGTGTTAAATGGAGATGCAGGAAGCAATGCCGACAGATGTGTAAATGATATACAGGTTGCTGAAAATAACAATTTAGAATCAGCTGCTGTTACAAGTATTTCATTTTCAAGCATGAACGAATAGTTTAATTATTTTAAGAAATAAGCAAAAAGGTAAAGAGTTAGATAGTGATGGTCAGGGGTGGGCATTCGGAATTTCGGTTCGGGTTCGGTTTTTATAAATTCGGAATTTCGGTTTTTGGTACCTAAATGTCGATACCAAATACCAAACCAAAATTTATTCGGTTCGGTTCGGAATTATGTAATTCGGTTCGGTTTTTTCGGTACGGTTTCGGTTTTATAATTCGGTTTTTATTTCAATTTTATGTCGTTCTATTAATAGCATTTTTGCAAAACCAAATTTTGTAGTAAGTGGCGAAGTGTCACTGTACCAACTCCTAATATTGTTCAACCTTAATAAGCTTTCAACGTGCTTTTAAGGACCACAACTCACAACATGATAGCAAGAAAAAGAAACAATGTTCAATAATATTATTAACTCTGTCAATGATAGAAATTTATAAGCGTATCAATTTCTGGCACCTACTTATAACATTTTATTGAAGAGTATGGCAGGCCAAGGTCGTAACATTTTAATACAATCCTGCCTTCAAACAAAGTGATTTCTACGATTAGAATTAATTATATCACAAAGTATTTATTCATCTGGCTATAATACAGATAGAGAACTTACAAAAAGAACGACAAGAAGTTGCAACTTAACCTCTTCAATGCAGAATAAGTAAGAAAAAATATATTTGCTATTTGGGCTAAGAAAGAATTGGACTTGGGTTTGGTTTTAGTAATTCGAATTGTATTATGTATATATTTTAAATATATACACTATAAAAAATTCGGAATTTCGGTATTTCGGAATTTGAGACCTCAAAATCGAATTCCGAACCGAAATTCCGAAATACCGAAATTTTACACCGAATAGTGTTCCGAAATTCCGAAATTCCGAAATCGAAAAACCAAATTAATTTGGTTCGGTTCGGTTTTTCGGTTTTCGGAATTTATGTCCACCTCTAGTGATGGATCAGTGAGAAATGATGAAAAATAGTCAATCCTTTAGTACGTTCCTTTCACCAGCAATAAAGGGCGACATTCCAGCAGAATCAACTATTATTTCTCCATTATGTTCATAGTCATTGTCAATTGTTTACTACTCCCATCAATTGTTATTCCAATTATCTGTAGTGACATATTAAGACTTCATGAATTTTCTTCATAAACTATATATATGTTCTGAAAAATTAGGACTTGATCAATTTACTTCATCAACCTCTCTCCTTTCTTCAGCAGCCCGACTCGAAGATGAACTTCATTGCTGTGTCGATTCTGGTAGTTTTGAAAACTTTTATGACATTTTCATATGATTTGTAAGATATGTGGAAGCTTTCCTTCACCTGACAACTATTGCATACACTCATGCCATGAATGGTATACATCAAGCGGTTATGTGAAAAGCAACATATACTTTATATTTAGCCTTACTCTTGCCATGCTCCAACTTTCCTTTTGAAATAATCCTCAAGGTCTCTATCCAAATTTAATCCTCAAGTACTTACAACTATTTATCATTGGTAATAACTTATGGAAGGTGTATAACAATGTGTAGTGAATAATGCACCTACATTCTATAGCTTGAATGTAAATAAAAATGAGGAAGTGTAGATTAGTCGCATACATAATGTAAAAGAAGAAAAGAAACTAAGATGTTGTATAGAGTGGAAAAACAATGGAGCTATATTTACATAGTTTTTCAATGCATGTGGCGCGCACCAAAAAGTAAAATACTTTTTTCTCCATCAGAAGAGATTATTTTTTTATGCATTAGAAACATAGAACATAATTTATTTGATGAGGGACAATCAAATTTAAATTTGAAACTTACCACCATACTTTTTCACAAAGATATACACTATTAGAAAGGACATAATGCCCCATTTTGGATGCATTGTAGTGCATAACCTCTGCGCTAGTGTTGGATGCCTAAAAGTATCAGAGGCTTGTTGTATAGATTCATTATGCCTCGTTATGTTGGGAAAAATAAAGACCATCATGTCGATTGAGCACTGAGGGCACTATTCTTAAGAGCCTTGTTTGTTGACTTGTGAGAATGACTTAAGTTCTGCCTTGCAATTTGTAAGCAAGGGTCCGTTGGCCTTATCGTACACTCATGGGCCGACGTTGCCCTATACATGATTGAAGTATGTTGGGAGAACAATGTTTATCAATATCATAAGATAATTGTGGGTATCACTTGAAAGACACACATGATAAATGCCAAGGGCATACGAGTTGCCCAACTCAGTCGAGGCACAAGTCGAGAATGGAGCACAAATAATATTTAATCTTTAGGATTGGATAATGTGCGCTAGAGCGACGCTAAGTGCTAGGTGAAGGACTGCCATGTCCTTAGCCAATCCCAGGTGTGTGCTTAGACAAGACTCTACACATGAGATATGCCACAGAAGTATGATGACAAGTCAAAGACGATTTCATCCAAAACGGGGATAGTAGTCTTTTCAATAGTGTCTATAAATTACCAATAATTGGTTCCATTCAAATTTGAATTTTCATTCTCTCTCATCAAATTAATTATGTTTTATGTTTCCAATGTATGAAAGAAATAAATAGTGTGATGTAGGGAAAAAAATTTACTCTAGTGCACTACATGCATTGATAAAGATGTACTTATAGCTCATTATTTTTCCATTTCACTTATGTGCACTCTATACAACATCTTTTAAATATACCTTCTCATCTTCTTCTTTTTTATTTAGAGGAACATTATAGAACATTGTCAATATAGTTTTTTTTCTTTTTATTTCTATTTAGGTGTACTCAATGCACCCTGCCATACACCTTCGATTAGTTATCACAAGTGGAAGATACTTCTAAATACCTGAAGGATTATACAAACAATGGAGCATGGCAAGAAAATAGATAAAGATAGCCTGGAAATTTTTCGTGGTAAGATAACTATTCACAGCATGAACGCGTGGCAATGGTTCTTGGAGTGAAGAAAGCTTCTAAAAATCCTATGAGGATGAGATAGAAGCTTTCCACTACTTAGAGAATCAACTTTGCCGTAAAGATCTATCTTCGAATTTAGCAGAGAAGAGGTTGACGAAGAAAATAGATCAAGTCTTAATGGTGGAATTATATTCATTGTGTATCTACATCATGTGAAGCCTTCAACTGACTGTTTATTATCAAGAAGTTTTATTTGTATTCTTTCTTATTTTATCTCTTTATTAGTGATCACTATAAAAGAATATTCAGATTTTGCCTTTCATGTCATACACTATTATTGACCTTTCCTGTGCAAAGTGGAGAGCTTTGGAATACGCAGGCAACCAATCATGAAAAGTTGCACGTATAGATGACAATTCACCTATTTTATATATGAGGAATAATGAATCTCATTTATTTCATCTAAAGAGAAAAACTGAAATTTAAAGAAGAGGTTGCAAAATACTCTTAAAGTTTCTGGGGTAAGTTGATTAAAAGGTCCTAAGCAAGTCTTTTAATAAGGAAAAGGACCATAATTTTTTAATAGGCAAAGGATCGTTGTTTAGGATTAGTCCTAATGGTTCAAATGTATAAAACTTAACCCCAAAGTTTTTTATTTTACACATTGCACCTACCTACATAACCCCCATTCCACCCCCAACCCCCAAATGGCAAAAAAAAAAAAAAAAAAAAAATTCCCTCCCAAGAAAGGCCCCCCACCGTCCCCACCCTTCCCCATCACTAATCCACCCTCGCCGTTGGCTGTCAAGCCAGTTTTTTACTTTTTTGGTTCACTATCAGCTCCCCTAAGTAGATTCAATCACCATTTTCAAGTACATTTAATTTTTTTCAACATATTCATTGTGAAACAAATTTGGGAGTTTTCTAAATTTCTGCTACCATTTACAACAACAAACTTAGCTATTCCTCATGGATTTTCAGCCACATTTGCTCTCTGGTAAGTGTTCTTTATTCTTTATAGTTGAGAAATTCGATTTGAAGCTACTGGTATTGAAAAATAATTTCTTGAATTGCATGAACTAGGTTTGGATTTCTGGTCAAACGTCCGTCGAGGAGATGTTTGATTTTTAAACATCTCTTTGATGTTTTTGTGCACATCGTATCATATGTTTAAACATATGTGGCTGCTGAGTGTATGTTTAAATCATCAAATGCTAAAATATTTGGACTTATGTGTAAATATTTGGGATGATGTTTAGTAATCCTGAATGATATTTGAACATCATGCTGGATGTTTAAACATCATTCCAAATATTTAAACATTTGGCCTTATATTTAGACATCCTTACTGATGTTTAGTAATCCTGAATGAAATTTAAACATCATGCAGGATGTTTAAACATCATCACAAATATTTAATCATATAGAAATATATGTTGAAATATTTTTTATCGATGTTTAACAACCTTGAATGATATTTACACATCACTCAGGATGTTTAAACATGATTCCAAATATTTAAACATTTGTATCGATGGTAAACACTATAAACCTTTTACAGAATGTTTGAAGCATTACTTGAATTTTTGTGAACGTGGCTTTTATAAACAGCTGTATTATGGAATTTATGCTATAATGACCTAATGTAGACCCTCTTTATATCTTCATGACAATTAATGGGACCCGTATTATTGGTAGTTGATTATCTCGGTGAATGGGTGGAGAAATCTAAAAGTTATATTTGGGTTTCCGTGGTGAAAGAGAGTAAACCTATTCTTGTTTGTAAGAAGGCTACTTATAACGAGTTGGTTAAAAATATTATTCAAAGTTGGAGAATTGTTGATGACCTGAGGGATCTCTCTATTACGTACCTGTTGAGCATCGCAAAGCAAAAGACTGCACCCTCTCACATTAGGAATGACAATGATATCTCTCTTTTTATGGCTGATGTTGATGCATCAGGTGCTAGGCCCACTCTACGGGTAAATGTGGTTCCTCGGATTGAAATTTCTAATGAACAAAATATGCCAAATCATGAGCTAGATGACATTGGGGAGGAGGTTACATAAAATATAAATATGCATGAGAAGGAAGAAGATGAAGAAGCAACAGAAATGCAAGAAAAAAATGAGGTACATTATCCTGATTCAATGCCATCACAAGGCAGCCACATTCGGCTAGATGGCACTGGTTTCTACAGAGGGAAAACATTCAGGAACAAGCGCAAGTTGGTTGTGTTATTGAAGCTTGCCGCAGTGAGAGTGCCTTTTTTATTTTCAGTAAGTGAAGAATAAAAAAAATATATTTGATGCTAGATGTGTGGACAAGAATTGCCACAGGTGGATTCCAGCGATGAAGTACAAGAGCTGTGACATGTTTTATATCACAGTTTACAACAGCGAGCACACTTGTGGTTCAGAGCATGTTAAAAGCCATCATCCACACGCCACGTGCAATGTTGTTGGCGAGTAAATGAAGAATAGGGTTCATGATGGAAAAACACCATCCACCAAAGATATCAAGAGTATAACATTAGCAGACTTGTGTTGCAATATAAGCTATTGGAAGTGTCTTAGGACCAGTAACATTGCAAAGTGTTTGGAAAAGGGGGTCATCCAAATATAGCTATGTCATTCTTGGTGCATACAACTATATGATTCGACAGTCAAATGAAGGAAGCAAGACAACATTACAGCTTGATGAACATGGGAGGTTAATGTACTTTGTTTCTTATAGTGCATGGATCGGGGGGGGGGGGGGTTAAAACTACTAATAAAATGTTAGCTGTTGATGACACTTTTTTGACGGATCCATATGGGGAGTGTTGTTGTCCACTGTTAGTCCAGATGCTCAAAATCACTTCTTTCCTGTTGCATTTTGTGTAGTTGACACAGAGTGTGATGCCGCATATGAATTCTTTTTTGAGAAATTGGTCGGAATAGTCCCCGACGATGATGAGTGTTGCATCATCTCTGACAGGTACAAAAGCATTGGTGATCTTGGAGTTGAGAAGTGGAGTAGAACATACTTTTCTAGGAACAAGTACCTTAATTACACCAAACATATATTTTGATATTTGAATATTTATGTCTGATGTTTAAACATTATAGTGGATGTTTAGACATATAAACGGATGCTTTAGTATATGTGATTGCATTTCTAAATATTTTAATAGATGTTTGAAAAATATGTGTTGATTAATATGTGTTCACAATAATTTACAGCTGTTTGAACATTGTGGTTGATGTTGGAAACATTGTGGTGGATGTTTAAACATATATATTGATGTTTCTATCAATTCACAGCATTATTATTGATGTCTGACCGGGAAACATTTGTGGTAGATGTTGATGCTTGCAACATATTGGGTTGTTCATTTTCAGATTCAGGTTCATATCAACTTTATTGTTTGTTAATAGTATAGGTTCAATGTGATGACCACAAATATTTTCGAGTCCGCTAACTCAATGTTCAGGAATCAAACAGAATTTCTAATTGATGCTCTTTTCAATGCTATAAATGAGAACTATGTTGAAAAATTTCTTCAGATGCGCATGGAATTTGTGAACAGTTCGAACACTTGTATCGGCTTAATTGAAGACCAGATATCAGCCAATGTAGCATTGGGCAGCAAGCTTCGGGTGCATCGAGTGAATACCCATTTTTTTAAAGTAAAAGGAGGAGGTCCAACAAATGTGACTGCGGAGATGTACCTACACAACAGGACATGTACTTTTAGGCGGTTCGATTTGGACAAGGTACCTTGTCCACATGCTATGGCAGCTATATGGGTGAAGTATGGAGATGGGTTTAGAAAATCTATAAATACACGTCGGCATATTATTATGTAGATTCCTACTTGCTTGCATATGCCGAAACAATCTAAACAGTTCCGGATGAACAATTTTGGCATGACTGTCCTTAGGAGCTAAAGGAATGGGAATTACCTCGCCCTTACTTGAAACTCAGCCGTGGAAGAAGGAGGATGAAGAGAATTCCCTCAGTTGGGGAGCGATTCTGAAAGAGGAGAAAAAAATGCGGGATCTATAAAAGGCTTGGGCACAAAAGAACTGCCTGCCCAACAGTTACAAGACCAAGTCAGAATGAAGGAACAAGTGTTTAGCTACTACTTTAAACAATCCTTTTCTTTGGCTGTTTATTGTTTAATTTCTGAACTTCATTTTAGACAATCCTTTAATGCGTAATTTCTATTTAGACAATCCTTTATTCATGTTCGTATTAAGTTATTAAGTTGTGTCTTGTTTTCTCATACTTTGCCTGCCTCTATTTTTAATATAAAATATTTGATCGCACTTGAAACTGTTCAAAACATCTTGAATAATGTTTGAACATACAACTAAATGTTTAAACATCTTGAACAATGTTCAAACATCTGTCAATTGTGTAAGTATTAGAATAAATATTTCAACATAAGTTAATATGTTTAACATCATATGTAATGTCTAAACATATTAGAAAATGTTTCAGATTTCACTTAATATATTAAACATCACACCCGATGTTTAAATATCACACAAATGTTTCAACATAACTGTGTATTGAAGGGTGTAACAGCCACATGACTCCCTTTCATGTCAGACACATTGAAAAACTGCACGCCTATACTGAATAGACACATTTACACCACAACTTATCATAACGTACCTCTTTAAATATAAATCGTGACATTTAAAAACCACTATGACAGCCTATAAGTACCCAACACTATATGCACCAACATTATATACACATTTTCCATCTGTAACAACTTCAACAGCAAAAAATATTTGAAGTAGGATCTAACGAACCCTTACAGATTGGCAATAGTGATTAGGAATCCAGTCGAAATCGATCAATATAAAATGCACAACAAAGAGAACGACGGGGCGATATAAATTTGGAAGCTGCAATTCTAAAGGACGATATGGTGGAGATGAATCAATTCATGAAAACACTACGAGCAGATTTCTGGCGTTTAAGGTACAAGCAAGCGAGAGATCACCAACGGTCATGTAAATAATTACAGAAATCTTGGATGAACTGAAAATGGAGTTTGCCGAAGGATGAAGTTTAAGATATATTTTAAGTTTTTATATATGATCTAGTTTCCTTATTGAACGTATTATTATTGAAACGACCTCGGTCAGTCGTTTCGGAAGTTAGGACTCCAATTGGCGTGTCGATAATTTTAAAATATTCGTAATGTCCATTAGAAACTGTCTATAAAATTTGAGCAAAATCAGACCTCGTTTGGTAGGCATCGGAAGAAGCTTTTAGTTTTATTGGTGATAAATATTAAAAAAAAAAATTCGAGCTCGATTTTGCCGAATGAGTTCCGATTCGAAATCTGAAAGCGCCGCTAGGTTCGTATGATTATTTGTGATTTTTGTAAACTTTCGAAAGTGAAATTCGATGTTGTTCGGCTAGTTTCCGCTAAAATGCCGAAGGTTAAATAATTTGACTTCTTTTCATCTAAATTCGCATCTTGAGTTTTGGGAGTCCAATTTGAGATCCGTCTTCGCGAGTATGTTACATATATTTTGTATAACTGTTATGCAAAAGTTGGAATCATTTCGAATATCACAGGGTACTGTTTTAATTTTCGTCGCGTAAAGAAAATAAAATTAAAAAAAAAAACAAAAAAAAGGCAAAAAAGGACAAAAAAAATTAATGGGTGGCGGTGGGTCCTTAGCTAAAGGACCATCATAACTTTGAAACATGGACTCAAAATGAAACGAGAGCAGAAACATTGAAACAGAAAAAAAAAATGACGCAGTGGAAAAATGCCAGAAAATGAGAAAAAGAGCCGGAGAAAAATAGTATTTTTACCCCGAAACATTCAGGTAATGATCCTAATGCATTATTTGAGTTTATTACGTATGTTTGAATAGATTTTAACGGTAAAACTTGGAATACTAGACATCGTTTGAATAAGTTCAGTTAATAGTTTAAAAGGTCAAATGGACCCCGATAATGAAATTGATTATATATTCGTACTCAGTGAGTTATGGGTAACATATAAATGTAATTTATTTGGAGTTTGGTTATGTGGCCTTAAACCCTGTATATAGGCCTGGCCTGCGTATTGCGTATGCGAATAGGGTATCAGGTTCTTAACCGGATTGCCCTAAGATGTGAGGAATGAAGCCTCTAGCCTAATTTGATATATTTTTCTGCTTATTGAATAGAGTGGGATAGTTAGGCAATGAATTCAAAGGACAAGCGGTCATTGAGTGGATGTACTAACTTTGTAACAAGGTAAGTATCTATATCCATTTCTTTGGAGGCACCTGGCCTCGTAGATTTTCTACCACGTGTTCCTTACGTGTGTAGCTGCCGATAGGCGTACACATTACGCCTTAGCTTTGGATTTATATTCTAGATTATATATTATGTCATGTTATTGGTATTGCATTGAGAGTCTGAGTATTGTACTTTGGTTGTGAGTTGGTATATACTTTCCAGCTATTGATGAGAGTCCCGCACCGGTGATGGGTTATTATTGCATCATGTTGCATTCATATGCACATTGCATCATATTGAGGGTAGGAGGATTCCGCCCTCGGAGCAGGAGGATTCCGCTCCATTGCATCATATTGAGGGTAGGAGGATTCCGCCCTCGGAGCAGGAGGATTCCGCTCCATTGCATCATATTGAGGGCAGGAGGATTCCGCCCTCGGAGCAGGAGGATTCCGCTCCATTGCATCATATTGAGGGCAGGAGGATTCCGCCCTCGGAGCAGGAGGATTCCGCTCCATTGCATCATATTGAGGGTAGGAGGATTCCACCTCGGAGCAGGAGGATTCCGCTCTATTGCATCATATTGAGGGTAGGAGGATTCCGCCCCCGGAGCAGGAGGATTCCGCTCCATCTATTTGGCACATGTGACACCATTGCATCATACTGCATTCATCCCATCTCATTATCGCATACTGACTATTGTGCGTATTGTATTGTGTTTTATGTATGCGGTTTGTACACTATGTCGTGGACATATCTCAGTTTACCTATATATTTATGGCTCGTATTCTGGGTTGCGGGGATCGGGTTGCACGCCGTAACAGGATAAATATATGGATCGAGTTGCACGCCGCAACGGTATAAATATATGGATCGAGTTGCACGCCGCAATGGTATAAATATATGGATCGGGTTGCATGCCGTAACGGTATAAATATATGGATCGGGTTGCACGCCGCAACAGGATAATTATATGGATCGGGTTGCACGCCGCAACAGGATGTAATTCTGATTGTTGATATGTTCGGGATACCTATATGTTATGGCTATTTTATGTTACTGGTTGTTAATTAGTTTGTGATTCCATATGTGCTTCTAGTTATTATCTGGCTATGCCTTTTTATAATTTAAATAAGAGGAATTTGATTTATATGTTTCTTCTCCCTGGCTAGCTATCCTATTCCTTGAGGTGGCTAGTCTGCCCCACTTATTGAGTCCTTTTGACTCACCCTTGTTTGTTGTTTGTTTCTTGTCTATCTATTTCGTTTCGGCAGGTTCGCTCCAGGATTGAGTTCGCCACGTTGTTCAGGGGCGAAGACCACTCCAGCTGTCAGGGTGAGCCAGCTTTATTCCGGATGGCCACCAGTTTATTGTTTATTATTTCAGTTGCATTCTGCTCCCTTCAGGAAGTATCTATCTTCTTTTGTACTCTTAGATGTCTAGTCTGGATAGCCCTAAACCTAGTATGTTGGGTAGTCAGCTGTAATTTCTTTTGTACAGCTTAAAGGTATCAGTATGTCTGTGTTTTTATTATTAGTCTTGTCCTTATTTATGAATTGTTATATTTATTTTCCTAATTTAATTGGTAAGGGTTCGCCCGACGGGTCTAGGGGAGGATGTCGGGTGCCCGCACGACCTAACCGAATTTCGGGTCGTGTCAGTTGGTATCAGAGCGCAGTTTAGAGTTTATCCAGACTAAGACAGTGTCTAGTAGAGTCTCGCTGATGGGTACGTAGACGTCCGTACTTATCTACAAGAGGCTATGATGGCATTTAGGAAGTTTCACTTCCTTCATTTCTGATCGTGCGTCGGCCTAGGATGCAAAAGTATTTTCGTTAATTCCTTCGTAGTAATTATGAACCCTCTTGCGACAAATCAACAAATGGTATGAGTTCAAGACGAAGAAGTCTAGCCTGGGGTTAGCACTGGCGAATCCCCGAGAGTTTTTTATCGTGCTGGCGATCTAGTTACGGAGGTCCCAGCTGTACGAGCTCGCGACGGGCAATGGAGCAGGGCCTTGCGGTTCCCTAGGCTCTCTACGATATTTTTATGAGGATCTTTGCAACGCATATACTACAAGAACCTATTATTCGCTAGGCAGCTTATAAGGTTGCTGCAGATGTGGACGTTCGATCTCAGGGAGCTCCTTTTCTGGTTCTTAATATTGCTGCAATAAATTATATTCCGGAGGTAGTATGTGTTGTACCTCTAATTGTTCTGGTTAGCCAACCGAGGTATAAGTTCAGTCCGAGTGTCCGAAGAGGTTCCATTATTTTACGCGGTTGAACCTTCCGATATTCTTAAGCAATGCATCAGATAAACCTCATGATTCTTTCTAAAAATAAAATGATGTCAGAGTATCCTTCAGGCTTTTGATTATATCGAGCCGTATGGTGTTGATTATTCTGCTTTCCAGTTTCAGGGGTCCAGCCTTGAATTGGTGGGCCGCTCTCTTATTAGCTGACTTGGTTCGGTTTTTCTTCTAGATTCGTGGAAAAAAAAAATCCTTTCGAGTAGTGAGCAAGATGAAAAGTGTTGCCAGTTTAATGGATTAGACAGGGTAGCCTGTCGGTTAGCCTGTTGGTTTCAGAATATGAGATTGAATTCTATAAAATGGCTGAATATGCATTTGGACTAGTCTATGAGCCTTTCGAGAAATTCAAAGATTTATTGATGACCTTTCTTTTTCCTTGAGATCCCAGATGGCTCGAGAGATTGAGGTCGGGATTTCATTTGATGTTTTTGTTGATATTGTCCGAAGGTACGAGGTATACCATAAGTTAGAGCGGGAGAGCAAGAGATCCCGTGGCCCTAGTGGGCAACCATGGTACCCTATTTGGAGGTAAGAGTTCTGATTATTTTGGGAGGTCACTTTCCAGGTTATCTCAGCTTGTAGAGCGCGATTCTCAGAGTGCGCGGGTAGTTCATCAAGATTAGACTCAGCTTTCTCTTTGTAGCTATCAACAATCTGTCCAGCTCCTATAGTCAGTGAAAAGGTGTTATCATTGTCGTGAGTCTGATTATCCTTTGAGGAGTTGTCCTGTTATCATTGTCGTGAGTCTGACTATCCTTTGAAGATTTTTCCTTACTCCGACAAGTAGGCAGTCGTCTTTTCTCTCGTTATTAGGCATCTGCGCAGTCGCAGGGGATTTCATTTAGATCTCAATCAGCCAGAGAAATGCCACCATCCAGTAGAGGTTGAGAGCGTGGTGGCAGTGGTTCTTCAGAAGGTGATTACCAAGGTAGTGGTTCAGCTCAGCTGCAGAGGCAGTTTGATGAACTGTCAGTCTGGCAGGATGCTGAGGTATCCGGTGTAGTACACTCATATATTCCTTCTTCCATTGTATGTTTGTAAGATTTGATTATTCCGATCGGTTTGGACTTCGTTTATCTTACCATGGGTTCATTGGAAATTGTTTCTATCAAGAATCGGTTGCGGTAGAGGGGCGAGCTTATGGTATGATTTATTCCTGACATTTGTGAGACCTTACTAATTTTTCTAGTTTAAATGCGAGAGATTTGGCAGTAAGTGTCGGTATTGTCTGCCTGGCATCTTGTTGTTCCACCTTCTCTTATTATATCAAATCAGTTTATCTCTCTTCTCGGAATTTCGTGTTAGTTGGATGATGGGATTCTAGTTCATCACCATCAGAAAGCGTCATTGTTTCTTCCGGTGCAAAGTGATTAGTAAGTAATATTCGATCCATGTGTCTCCTCTTGGTTCGAGACGCTAGTAGAGCCATGTTATTCTATGAGCTTGCCTTAGTTATAAAAAGGGTTTCTGGTAAATTGTCAGAGTTCCTTTTTATTGGGAGATTAAATTGGCATAGATGTTGTTCCATAAAGCTCATTTAATGTCCATTTCTTCAATTGCGATTCTTCGGTTAGCCTGACTTGTAAGTAGTCTAGCTTTGGTAGCTAATAAAATAAGAAGATGAGCTTCCTAAAGCTCTAATTATTTATATCCTCGGTCAATTTCCATTTCTTCTTCGTCCGGCACCAGTGAGCTTGGGCGGTTGGTAGCTGCTTGTGATGTTCCCCGTGTTGAGCCAGAGTACGTGTTATTGTGGCCGAATAAGCATATTATTGTTTTGGAAGCATATTATTCTTTTGGTCCAGTTGTCTCATCTGTTATCCGTTTAACATGTTTATGTTATTAGTTTATCCGGGTATCCATTCCCGTGTATAGTATAGCGCTGGTTCTGTTTTGTGGATCATCCAGTTTCAGGGGAAACTCTGCCGAAATTTTTATATAGAAGTACCATCCATCAGGCGGTGGTGTTTACGGCAAAGGTATGGAGTTGCGAACTCGAGAGTTACAGCTAGTTGGCAACTCGAAAGGGTAGTTTGGTAGTTTAGGTCTGCCTATGTTCAACTTTTAGCTAAATCTTCTTTAGTCCAGCAGATTGTGCGAGGATGACTATTTCTATTCAAATTAGTTGTATGAGTTCATGCTTTAAGTGGAGGAGTCTTCCTCCAATTGATACCGAATCATAATATTAAATCTCTAAGGCGTTTCTGAAGCGTAAGCTAATTCTTAGTTCCATCGACCTGTTCTATATCGAAAGGTATATCGAAGAGGTAATTATCGGCTGAATCATGTTAACCCATTCAAAGTTTCGTGTATCTTTGTTTCGAAAATATAAAACTCCTCTCTCATGATTGAGAAAGGGTCGGCTTAGTCTGAATAAGTTGGGCAATGATGTTATCATATTATCCAAATATGTTTTATCCAAGAGTTTGATGTGCGTGTTATAACTCTGATTCTGTAATTATGAGATAATGTCCGTGGAGTAGTTTATGAAGGTTGTGCAAGTTCTCTTGTTATCTGCGTAAATCTTGCTTTAGATGTAGGCTCGTTCGAGGACGAACGAGAGTTTAAGTGGAGGAGAATGAAACGACCTCGGTCAGTCGTTTCGGAAGTTAGGACTCCGATTGGCGTGTTGATAATTTTAAAATATTCGTAATGTCCATTAGAACCTGTCTGTAAAATTTGAGCTAAATCAGACCTCGTTTGGTAGGCATCGGAAGAAGGTTTCAGTTTTATTGGCGATAAATATTAAAAAGGGATTTTCGAGCTCGGTTTTGCCGAATGAGCTCCGATTCGAAATCTGAAAGCGCCGCTAGGTTCGTATGATTATTTGTGATTTTTATAAACTTTCGAAAGTGAAATTCGATGTTGTTCGGCTAGTTTCCGCTAAAATGCCGAAGGTTAAATAATTTGACTTCTTTTCATCTAAATTCGCATCTTGAGTTTTGGGAGTCCAATTTGAGATCCGTCTTCGCGAGTATGTTACATATATTTTGTATAACTGCTATGCAAAAGTTGGAATCATTTCGAATATCACAGGGTACTGTTTTAATTTTCGTCGCGTAAAGAAAATAAAATAAAAAAAACAAAAAAAAGGCAAAAAAGGACAAAAAAAATTAATGGGTGGCGGTGGGTCCTTAGCTAATAAGCTAAGGACCATCATAACTTTGAAACATGGACTCAAAATGAAACGAGAGCAGAAACATTGAAACAGAAAAAAAATCAAATGACGCAGTGGAAAAATGCCAGAAAATGGGAAAAAGAGCCGGAGGAAAATAGTATTTTTACCCCGAAACATTCAGGTAATGATCCTAATGCATTATTTGAGTTTATTACGTATGTTTGAATAGATTTTAACGGTAAAACTTGGAATACTAGACATCGTTTTAATAAGTTCAGTTAATAGTTTAAAAGGTCAAATGGACCCCGATAATGAAATTGATTATATATTCATACTCAGTGAGTTATGGGTAACATATAAATGTAATTTATTTGGAGTTTGGTTATGTGGCCTTAAACCCTGTATATAGGCCTGGCCTGCGTATTGCGTATGCGAATAGGGTATCAGGTTCTTAACCGGATTGCCCTAAGATGTGAGGAATGAAGTCTTTAGCCTAATTTGATATATTTTTCTGCTTATTGAATAGAGTGGGATAGTTAGGCAATGAATTCAAAGGACAAGCGGTCATTGAGTTGATGTACTAACTTTGTAACAAGGTAAGTGTTTATATCCATTTCTTTGGAGGCACCTGGACTCGTGGATTTTCTACCACGTGTTCCTTACGTGTGTAGCTGCCGATAGGCGTACTCATTACGCCTTAGCTTTGGATTTATATTCTAGATTATATATTATGTCCTGTTATTGGTATTGCATTGAGAGTCTGAGTATTGTACTTTTGTTGTGAGTTGGTATATACTTTCCAGCTGTTGATGAGAGTCCCGCACCGGTGATGAGTTATTATTGCATCATGTTGCATTCATATGCACATTGCATCATATTGAGGGTAGGAGGATTCCGCCCTCGGAGCAGGAGGATTCCGCTCCATTGCATCATATTGAGGGTAGGAGGATTCCGCCCTCGGAGCAGGAGGATTCCGCTCCATTGCATCATATTGAGGGCAGGAGGATTCCGCTCCATTGCATCATATTGAGGGCAGGAGGATTCCGCCCTCGGAGCAGGAGGATTCTGCTCCATTGCATCATATTGAGGGTAGGAGGATTCCGCCCTCGGAGCAGGAGGATTCCGCTCTATTGCATCATATTGAGGGTAGGAGGATTCCGCCCCCGGAGCAGGAGGATTCCGCTCCATCTATTTGGCACATGTGACACCATTGCATCATACTGCATTCATCCCATCTCATTACCGCATACTGACTATTGTGTGTATTGTATTGTGTTTTATGTATGCGGTTTGTACACTATGTCGTAGACATAGCTCAGTTTACCTATATATTTCTGGCTCGTATTCTGGGTTGCGGGGATCGGGTTGCACGCCGCAACAAGATAAATATATGGATCGAGTTGCATGCCGCAACGGTATAAATATATGGATCGAGTTGCACGCCGCAACGGTATAAATATATGGATCGGGTTGCACGCTGCAACGGTATAAATATATGGATCGGGTTGCACGCCGCAACAGGATAATTATATGGATCGGGTTGCACGCCGCAACAGGATGTAATTCTGATTGTTGATATGTTCGGGATACCTATATGTTCTGGCTATTTTATGTTATTGGTTGTTAATGAGTTTGTGATTCCATACGTGCTTCTAGTTATTATCTGGCTATGCCTTTTTATAATTTAAATAAGAGGAATTTGATTTATATGTTTCTTCTCCCTGGCTAGCTATCCTATTCCTTGAGGTGGCTAGTCTGCTCCACTTATTGAGTCCTTTTGACTCACCCTTGTTTGTTGTTTGTTTCTTGTCTATCTATTTCGTTTCGGCAGGTTCGCTCCAGGATTGAGTTCGCCACGTTGTTCAGGGGCGAAGACGACTCCAGCTGTCAGGGTGAGCCAGCTTTATTCCGGATGGCCACCAGTTTATTGTTTATTATTTCAGTTGCATTCTGCTCCCTTCAGGAGGTATCTATCTTCTTTTGTACTCTTAGATGTCTAGTCTGGATAGCCCTAAACCTAGTATGTTGGGTAGTCAGCTGTAATTTCTTTTGTACAGCTTAAAGGTATCAGTATGTCTGTGTTTTTATTTTTAGTCTTGTCCTTATTTATGAATTGTTATATTTATTTTCCTAATTTAATTGGTAAGGGTTCGCCCGACGGGTCTAGGGGAGGATGTCGGGTGCCTGCACGACCTAACCGGATTTCGGGTCGTGTCAATTATGTTGTGAGCATTAGATTATATTTAAGTTTTATACATCATGTAATTTTGGTTATCGAACCTATTAGTATATTTCATTCTGTTTTATAAATAACTAATCGATTTATATCTTCTTCTTATGTGTTTCTTGTCATTTTAGTATAAATGAAATGCTTAACAAGCAGGCGGGATCTTAAACCCTTAACAATATATTTAAACATATTTCGTTATGTTTAAGTTCCTACTTATTAACTTAAACATCATGTCATGATGTTGAAACATCACACTTGATAGTTAACCATCACGTGTGATGTTTAAAAATAATCTGATATGTTTAAACATTACGAAAGATGTTTAAATTTAAGATAATATGTTTAAACATCACGGAAGATGTTTAAACATATCGATAAATGTTTAAGATCCCATCAAATATTTTAAAAATCATATCAGATGTTTAAACATTGCTTTAGATGTTTAAACATTAAACATTTATTGTGATGTTTAAGCATCGAGACAGATGTTTGCAACATAATATGATATGTATTTTTAAACATTTCATGATGTTTAAACATTTCATGTATATGTTTGGATGTAGCAATCTACTTTTTGCAAGTCTTTGACCATATTTTGAGTGATAAGACGAATAATTACATATTTTGAATGATAAACTTAATGATTAAGTATATAAAGTATAATTTCATCGATATTGAAGGTGTTTGAAAGGATAACACTAATGATTTATATTTCTATCAATTAAGTTTGAGGTGTTTGAGTGAAAGGTGTTAGTGTTAGTGTTATGAGTGATAACACTAACAACCAAGTGTTTACATGTATTTTTATTGAAAGATGAACATATTCGTAGTTTAAACTCCAATAAGTAGTTGTTCCTATGTGTATGTATATAACATTAATAAAGGAGTTTGTAGTGATCTATCAAATGATTAGAGTTAATCTATGTTTTCATAAAAAATGGGATGGTTTAGGAGTGAAAACGATAAAAAAAAATACTTTAAAGTAAGTATATATTGATAATTGAACTCATTCTCATTGAAAACTCAAACTTAAGTACAAACATCTAAGAAGATGTTTAAACATTTGGTTGTCATGTTTAAACATTAGTATTTATGTTTAAACAACGATATTCATGTTTGCACATCGACCCTGATGTTTCAAACATACCAAGACGATGTTTAACACTCTTCTGAGATGTTTAAACATTATGTGACATGTTTAAACATGTTTGATGATATTTTTTAAAAACCACATTGATGCCAAAATAATTATTTGGTGCGAATGTGCATTTTTTTGTGCCAATTAGGAGTTGTATTTGATGTGAATGTGCAATTATTCTAACGCGTGAAAGGGAAAAGATGAAGGGGTATATATGGAGTTATGAAGGGACGTATGTGAATAGGCACATACACAACTATATATGAATAGGTACCTCATGTAAACAAAACATATCTAACCAAAAAGGCACCAAGTTTAGCCTATATATATGTGCTATAATTAATTCCATCCAGCCAAAATAAAATCTAAAGCAAACAACACAAGCCAACTCTGTGAAAATCGAACACATCTGCAGCAAGCGACAATTCAACAACAACAAGAACAAGAGAAAAAAAGATGCCCAGAGGAAGGCACCCAAGGGCACCAGAACATGATCGTAGAGTGCTAAGAACTACTGATATTGAGCATGTCCGTGAAGGCATTGCAGCCTTAGGCACAGAAGTGGATCAGATACCAATATATATTGGTACTGTGCAGACACAAGTAACCAATAAGTTCGATCAATCCCTTGAGGATTATAAGAAGGATATGCAACTTGTCAAGCGTATGCTCCGTGGTATCTTTGTTGAACACAAGATTGACCCCCTGAACTACTCTACACCACCAGGTTCTCCACCGGAAGATATATGAAGTGAAATGAAGAGGTTTTTAGTTTGAATAATATCCTTTAAGTCTAGTCATATAAATTCTATCTTTTTAAATCTTGTGTTTTTAAGTCTTGTACTTTTATTTTCAATTCAATCTATGCATATTTTGAATATTTGTGAAGTGGTGTGAAAAATTTCTATATGATTTGAATTGAGTTTGTGTCACAAATTGATCAAACAGCTTATGCAATTAGAAGTTTTATTAAACTAATTATTTAAACATAAATGTGATGTTTTAAACATAGTGCGAGAAGCTGGAACTTCTGTATAGATGTTTCAAATGTTTTAATACTGTTTAAGATGTTTACACATATGTTGACATGTTTAAACATCTAGATGATGTTTCAGCATATTCCACTTAATATTTTAAACACCTGTATTATGTTTCAATATAGTTAAATATATTTACTCATATGATGAGATGTTTAAACATACATACGATGCTTCTTAAAATAGTGAGATCTGTAAAATGCACACAACCAAAATATTTACATAAAACATAGAATTATCCTTACATAACCACCAAGAAAACATAACAATAATATAATATCCAAACAAGCAAAAACAAATACTTAATCTTCCTTACATCCCAAGAGATTTAATTGTTTCACCATAACCTATCATTCTACGGTACCATCTTCCTACGAAATATGTCCACAATCCATTTCACCCTAAAATCCACGATAGTGATATCACAGAGATTGTCCCAAGGAGTCTTCATAAGAAGGTGCTCAATGAAAGTTACGGCATAAACATCTGATGCAGTACGAGTGAGGTTTGTCGGGAGATCTTTCACACGCTCATATGGCCACAGACTCTTGTTCAAGATATCATCCGGCAATCTTTTGAACATCTCGCACTGTCTGATGAAAATGGAGAACATGGTAGTAATGGGCTAGATTAGTGTGTCAAATACATCATCACTGTTGTCACTATATAGGGAGCCATACACCCTTATCTTAGCTTCCTTCACAAGGAACTCCAGAGTGATAAAGTGAGCATCTTTCAACTTTAACATATAGAAAATCCTTTTCACCCTTGTCCACATCACACCCCCTGTGTTTGGCTGCTTACCTTGTGCGTATTCTAGCAAATCATCTTTGAATTGAAAAGTCTGCAGCTATTCTTCCATCGTTGCAGCCAAGGCATCATCGAGTACCAAATTCTTCTTGTAGAGCTCACACAATTTTGCTGAGAAATTCAAATCTAAAATGACATCGAATTTAAGATAGTACTGGCAGTAGGCTTTCTTTTTGAGTCTCATCAGGCTCATGATTTCATCAACATGCTGCAGAAAAAGAAAAAAAAAAGAAAAAAAAAAGATAAACACCAGGCAGAACATGTCAACATCAATTGAGATGTTTAAACACCAGACACAATGTTTAAACATCTTGTGATATGTTTCAACATCATAACAATGTTTATATTTTTATAAACATCAAAGGATAATGTCTAAACACTAGCTAATATATTTACACATTACGTATTATGTTTAAACAATAAAAATATTTTGGTGATGTTTAAACACTACTATTCATGTTTGCACAACCTAATAAATGTTTAAACATCACAATCCATGTTTAAACATATGCTCTAATGTATACAATAACAAAAAAGAATTAAGGTAAATTGTGTGTATTTTTTCCTCCAAATTACCTTCCATTCTGATGACCTCTTCCAAATCCTTATAGTTGTACTCATGCCCAAGACAAAGTGGACTCTTTTCCTCTTTCTTCTCTTCCAAGAAGGCATCGAGTGCATCTTTACTCTTCTTATCCACCGCTTTGTAAAGATCAAGCTTCTCACTTATCTTCTTCTTCCCCTTTCTTCCTGTAGCAATAAACGGAGATTTCAGAGCTCTACTTGGGAACACTGTTCTCAACCTTGTTCTCTTGGGAACCTAGGCTTTCATCAATTCTTTTAAATCTTGTAATATTGTTTCAATCCCACCAACCTTAAATATCAACTTACCATTATCCTCCTTGCACTTTAAGCATTTGCAAATACATTCTCCAGTCGAGGTACCCACACCTGCTTCTTCTCTCCTCACAACTCCTCCTCTAGTACTGCCACCATCTTCTTGTGTCCTAACAAGTCCTCTACTGCCACCATCTTCTTGTATTCTAACCCCTCATTCTCTACCATCTTCATGACTTCTAGCATATCCAAACAGATCTCTAGCAATTCAATGTATTCTCTTCCATTATCTCCAAAAAGATCAACACCCCTGCCCCCACTGCATCCGGTCAACAATGCTCCATGGCTATGCACTACATGTTCTAAAGGGCTGTCAGGTACAATATTTTGTTTCGTTAGCATTGTCTCCCCATCCAACTGTTGTATCGAGCAATCAATCACCTCGTCCTCTACGTCCTCAAATGGCACAAAGTCATTAGGGACATCCTATAACTCTCTGGGCATAGGTACAAGGTAAGGGTGAACCTCCTGCAACATAGAATCACACAGATTAAAGCTCTGTAAAGATGTTTCAACATCACCAACTATGTTTGTAATATAAACTGAACATCCAAACATCACAGTGTAACACATTATGATGTTTGAAACATATGCAGAGTATTGAAACATCTGTATTGATGTTTACACATCAACACTAATGTTTAAGCATTTAATGCAGTGTTGAAGCATCACCGCTAAAGTTTAAACGTTTAATGCAGTGTATAAACATTTGATAGTTATGTGGAAACCATATGTATAGTAAAAAAAAAAAAAAAGCCTTACCGGCGTGTCAACATGATGGAACATTGGGTCTGGGACCTTTTCTACCTTCTTCATCAACCAAATCTTCATCCTTGGTATTGTCTTTTGCTTAGGGCACTCCCTTAGCCTAAGTGTCGTGATAGCCTCATACACTCAGTCCATGAAAGACTAGGGAAATCCATAGTGTATAGCTATTTTCAGGGGCCTTCAGACTTGTAAAATCCTTCATGAGATAATACACAGCCAAGTCAAAGCTTTTTCTTCCCATGGATACTTGTAAAAGTATTCAGGGGTGTTCGCTAGACAAACCACCAATTCCTCAACATGACAATTCGAGTTCTTTAAACATAAAACTTGGTGCTCGAACCAAGCCAAACACAAATTGAACCTTACATCCTCGTCCTTCATATCTTCAGACTCTATCAATTGTAGAAGATAGTTATCCGACGCAGCCTTCTTCCCCTTCTTTGAAACAAACTCCTACAAATCTTTGCCCTTACTACGAGCTTCTTCTAAGAGTTCATCAGGGGAAAGTAGGGAACAGTTCAGCTTTGACATGAGAGCAAACTCAAGCATCCTAAAACGAACAGGCAAGTCATGGAATTTAAACCACACTTCAAAATTCTTCTTATAAATAACCCTTCGAAGTAATATATTGTGAACAAGCTTTGGAGAAAACGCACCCTTGGGAAAATCGATAAGGTGCCTGAAACAGCTTCTCTTGAATCTATCCATTAGCTTAAAATTGTTCAAAGCATAAAAAAAATCTTTGAAACTTCGAGCCAATTGACGATTTTACTGTCACTTTCTTTATTGCGGATGCAATATGATATTCTATCCACATCTTCATAGAACTCAAATCAGGCAGGTCAGTCTTTATGCATAGAGTAACTCATCAGCAAACTCCACCTGGTTTTTTATAAGAAAAATAATAATTACACTGAGTCACATTGCTAATGAAGAACCACTTGATTGACATCACCTATAATGTTCCAAACATCATATATTATGTTTAAACATAAGTTATAATGTTTGAAACAAAGCCAAACATCGTGTATTATGTTTAAACATAGGTTATAATGCTTGAAACAAAGCCAAACATCGTGTATTATGTTTGAAACAAAATCCAAAAGTTTGAAACATCCAGAGTGATGTTTAAAAATATTTGTATATGTTTCAAACATCATACAAGATATGTAAACATAAATATAGATGTTACCTCCTGTACTGTTACCTCTTCAGATTGATCCTCTGTTGTTGCTTCTGTTTGTGTATCTATTTGTACTTGTGTTGGTTCTATTGGTGCAGGCAATCATGAAGGCCTTTGCTTCTTCCTTCCCTTGCCCCATTAACTCGAATCAGAGCACCTCTTTCTCCTCTTTGTTTATCTACAGGCTCAATTACAGATTGACTTGCCCCTGCTTCCTCTGCTGCATCTGGTGTACCTTCTTAACTAATTCTTAATCTTTGTTGTTTCTCTTCATATTCGTGTTGATTTCTACTAAAATCACAACTAGCATGACTAACACGACTGTTGCTAGGGATCTCGAAAGGGACCTGTAAAAGCTGCGGTACACCCCTGCTTTTTTGAACGAGGAGATTTACTATTGGATTCCATAGGAAGTCGTCTCTTTGTGTCCTTTTTACTAGCAGCAGTAGCCGCATGCTTTACCGCCTTCCCCTTTTTGGGGGGCATGTTGCATACATACGCATAAAAAATTGAATTTCTTTAGCCAAACATGCACATTATTGTTGAACCCCAAAAATTACCCTTTCTTTAAGAAAAGACAGATTTCGGGTATATTTCAACAAAATGGGACTCCAAAGGGCTTTCTTTGGAGTCGCCACCTAATTTAAGGACTATTAGGAACCAATTGTTAATTAAAGAGTGCAATTATTCCCTTTACTTTAAAGGAAATTAAATAAATTCAGAGATTCTTAGGTAAGTGGTTCTATTAAATTCGAAAGAAGGTCCTTATTACGGGAGCACTTTCGAAAATCCGCTAAAAGCGGTTAATCCGGCGATTTTCACGAATTTTACTTAACGATAATCAATTTAGGATCAATTTTAAATAAAAATAAATAAGATTAAGTAAATAAATAAAACAAACTAGATAAATAATTGGATAATAATAAAGGATTAATTAATTGATTGAACAAATAGATAAATAAATAAGCAAATGAATAACTTAATTAAATAAATGAATACTTATCAATTTTAATTAAATAAAGGAGTAAACGAATAATAATTGATTAATTAAATAAATAAATATTTAATTGATTAAATAAATAATTAATTGAAATTAATTAAATAAATTAGATTAACTAAATAAATAAATAAAGGATTGAAATTTAATTAATTAACTAAATAAATAAATTAGATTAAATAAATAAATAATTGAATATTAATATAATCAATAAATAAATAATTCAAATGCAAATTATGACGAAAGTACGATTTTAATCGAATTCTATTTGCACTCGTTAATTGCCAAATGATTCTAAATATCCATAAATAAATTGGCGATTCGCAAAGAAATGATACAAAGTATTCATATAAAAAACAATTTAAGTAATTTACAATAATTATTCACAATTTAAATACCATTTCTATTCTACGGGGCTCCTAAAACATGCATTTCTAAAGGGGACGAGAAAGAAGGAGTTTAGAAGGTAGAACCCGGAAGCGCAAACTCAATCATTGAGCCTTGGACTTTGCGATTTCTTCTTTTCTTACATTTTCGGGGATATCAAGTCCCGAAAATGCGGAGCAGATCAAATGACTATGAACGCATGTAGCCGTCCCCGTTTACTAGTTTTCATTCACTTCTCGGGAAACTTGAAACCGAGATGCAATAACTCTAATGCAAATAGCCGTCCCAATTTGAGTTTGGCAACTCGAACTCGTCCCCAAAAGTGTTTTCATGACAAAGATACAAAGAGAGTAAAGGAATTAGTATACGCAAGTAATAATAAGCACAAATGAACAGATAAGGAAAATGAGGAAAATGATCAAATAACAGGGAAAACGACTCGCAAATCCTTTACTCAATTTGTTTCTTTTATAAATTAACATGTCATATCAAATGAGTGAACGGACCATTTCCAGAACCTTTACCACTTTTCTTTCACAACTGCCTCCTCTATGATCAACTAGAGTTCCAACAAGCCCATAAAATTTCTTCAGCTCCCACAAATTATTTTTCATACTCTCCCTCACAGCTTTACAATTATCACTAATTCAACTAGCTGCTCCAAAGGATTATTAGAACAAAGTTCAACAATTGAGTACATGAGTCTTCTTAAAGCCTTTGGCTAAATCCTCTATGGACAGTTACCTTCTAAGGAAACCATAAAACATTTCTAGCAGAGAACATTAGAAACTAAAGTCGGAGCTTTTAGGTTCAAGATGCTAAAACTAACTTAAAGAGAAAAACAATGACGAAAAAAGCAACAGTTTCGAGCTATTAAGGATTCCTTCACCTAAATAAGATATCTAAATATTGTCCTATCTTACAGCAACAAATACTAGCTATGATCGAACTATTGAAGATCAAATGGTAAAATATCTTGATGGCAATGCCTAAAACCAATGAAGTTACTTTTATTGGTCATTAAACAAGGGGCAAAGTCTAATGTAAACCATTTTGCCATAAGATAACCTCATTTTTCTATACTATGGTAATTAACAGAGGAAACATCAAATTGATGCACTAATAAAATCAGCAGCAGAGGCACACTATTGATGTAATCTGCACTGTTTCTTTAGTTGAAGCCCTGATACGAATTAAAGATCAACTAAACGAAGAATTATAGCCAGAAATTAGAGCTGACATACATTATTAACATTAAACTAAGCAAGAAAACACATAAACAAGATATAACATATGCAAAAATAGAGAAACATTGACTAACTGAAGAAATATCAACCAATTCTAACCTCCTGATACCAGACTACTCCCTCTTTTCAACTACCAGATCAGGAACTGAGCTGCAGCCCATTACATAGCTGCTGCAGCAACAAAAGGAACAGAAACCTGCTTTAGGAATGACCTAAAATGAGCTGACTCCCACACTTCACTAAACACAAAGCAGGTCTTGAAACCACCTTACAAACTCCCTCACTGAACCACTAGCACCACTACTCCTTCAAACCCTATGCTAAACAAAACATGAACCTGAAACCAAAACTCCCAAACCATCAGCACCTAAGCTGATTCTGCACATACTCCCTCAAACTCCTCACAAAATAGAACCTACTACTAATTGCCTGTAGCATCTGCATTTCACATAGAACCAGAATACTTCTTAAACTCCAATCTAGAACCACCTGCACACAAGCCTACAAGCCTCCCTCATACTCTCATACTCACACTTCTGCACGCATGTACATACACAGCCCACAAACAGACATCTGCATACAATCATTGGCAACCAAAAGCTCTCTTCTCCAAACACCTGCTAACCTAGAAACCACACCAGAAAACACCCTCATACTCCTACATTAAAACTGCATACCCCCAGGAATCCCTGAACATCTACATTTCTCCAAAGCCACATGCAACTTCACACTTACTCCTAAACAGCCCTGCTTTCTCAAACTTCCTAAAAGCCTCTAACACCTGCACCTCCAGGAATAACTCCCTGAACCAATATGAATCAGAAACAGCCTGCACACCACCCTAACAAAATTCTACTAAACTGCACTCACACACACAGAAATCAACCTATTAACATTTCCATAAAACCATCACAATCCCAGAACCAGAAACACACTCACTAAGCCACCAGGACACCTACACACTGCCTCAACAAACTGCACCATCACCAGGGATAAGAAACAGAGCAGGACTGAACTGAAACACTAAAAGAAAACAAAAGACAAGAGACTTCACCCCTTTCCTAACTGCGAGAATCTGAAGCCAAGTACACATAGATTTAAAAGAAATTGAAGACAGGGACTAAAAGAATAATCTTAGGCTCAAACCAACGAAAGCTAAACTGGAAAGGAATAGACAAGAAACCTGGACAAAAATCTCATATAAACCAAGATCAAAATCTAATTGTTATCTAATACATTTGAACATCACAATTCTAAGAGACCTAAAAGTGATTTTAACTCAGTCAATGCATAAGGAGAGTACAGATTAAATATTTCGCTCAATGAATCTTATCAATGCGTAAAGGTTAAAGTTTTATTTGCTATTTCAACCACGAGACTTAAAAGGAACAGAGCTAAAACATAAACTAGATTGCTAGAAACCGTTTCCCAAATCATGAATTCGGAGTATACAAAAGATGTTAAACATGACCTTAAACAGCACACAAAGAGGAAGATGCAATCTGAAGCACTCATTAAGATTTTATCAAGTAAACAAAACTAACTTATAGAACAATTCTAACGCATGCTAAGACTCCTTCAAACAACAAAATAAAACTTACATATTATTCTAACGGTAAGAGTTCAACAACATGCGTTTTAAACTAACAGTGAACCACTTGAAATAAGAAATAAACAAGAGGATTACAGTTGAAAGACTGTCTCAAGCATGAAACTCAACTCCAAAATAATACTACAATTGATAAACATAAATAAAATAGAAGAGGAATAGGTTTATCACCTGCTTCGACGCAGCGAGCCGGGGTGCGGATTCGAAGAAAAGTGACTCGGACGCGACTCGAATGAGGTCGACGACTTAAAACAATGAAGCAACGACACAAAATCGAAAGCGACGCTCGACTCAAAAACAGAAACCAAAATGCTATGTCTATATCTTTCTTAAAACTGAGAAAAATCTATGTGTACCCAAGTGCTGCCCCCTTTTCCTCCCCTAAAATGAACGAAAAACAAGGTTTTATACCTGAAATGCTAGGGCTTCCGAATCTCTTTGAAATCTCCAAATCAACCTTCAATTTCGACCTTTCTTTGCAAGATAAGGGTTAGATTCGTCTCTTCCCATAAAGGTGGTACGAATCCAAGCCTTATCTATACAAAAGAAGCCGTTTGAATCGATATAGGGCTCGGATTAACTCACGAATTCAGATGAATGGCTGGGATCATTTGTTCGTTGCTGATGAGAGAGGGAAACGTGGGAGGGGACCAGCTGACAAGGATTTGGACTATTATCAAAGTTTTGGGGAAATCAGAGAGGGAAATCGGGGTTAGAATTAGGGATTAGGGGATTAGGGAAATGTTTGGGTCGGGTTTATGATAAGCTGAAACGAGAAATGGATAGGCAGTATGTGTGTATATATGATTTGCAGAGGTAAACCTAAATTGGGATGTAGGAGCAGATTTAGCCCCTTTCTTAGGATTAATTAGGAAATGAAAGGGGGTTGCACGGGGTGGGCCAAATTGGGGTTATATTTTGTAATTTTAGCCCTTTATTTTGAAATAAATTAATTTACTTTAATTAATTTTAATCAATTAATTTTAGTTTGAATTTTAAATAATTGATTTTCATTTAAATGATTGGTCATTAATTAAGCCTCAGGACGAAATTGGGTGTCAACAATTATAATAACAGAAAATGCTAAATTAACTCACAAAGGTCAAACATTCAGAAACGACCTCGGTCAGTCGTTTCGGGAGATAGGACTCCGATTTACATGCCAATAGTTTTAAAATCTTCGTAAGGTCCATTCGGACTTATCTGTAAAATTTGAGCTAAATCAGACCTCGTTTGGTAGGCATCGGAAGAATGTTTCAGTTTTTATTATCGATAAATATTAAAAAGAGATTTTCGAGCTTGGTTTTGGCGAACGAGCTCTGATTCGAAATCTGAAAGTTTTGTTAGGTTTGTATGATTATTTGTGACTTTTTTAAACTTTCGAAAGTGAATTTCGAGGTTGTTTGGCTGGTTTCCGCTAAAATACCGAAAGTTAAATAATTTGACCTTATTCCATTTAATTTGTATTTTTAGTTTCTGGAATCCAATTTGAGATCCGCCTTAGCGAGTACGTCATATAAATTTGGTATAACTTGTATGCAAAATTTGAAATTATTTTGAATATCGTAGTGTACCGTTTAAATTTTCGTCGGGAAAAGAAAATAAAATAAAAGAAAGGAAAGGAAAAGGAAAGAAAGAAAGAAAAGGGATAAGATATATGGAGGTGCTAAGGGGTTATCCCTTAGCTTAATCTAAAATAAGAATAGAAATAGAAAGAGAAACAACGAGAAACAGAGAAATGAAACAGAAAACACGTAGAAGAGAAAAATGCCAGAAAATGAGAAAAGAGCCGGAGAAAGATAAAAATTTTACCCTAAAACATTCAGAAAATAATCTTAATGCATTATTTGAGTTTATTACGTGTGTTTGAATATATTTTAACGGTAAAACATGGAATATTAGACATCGTTTTAATAAGTTCAATTAATAGTTTAAAGGGTTAATTGGACCCCAATAGTGGAATTGATTATATATTCGTACTCAGTAAGTTATGGGCACCATATAAATATAATTTATTTAGGGTTTGGTTATGAGACCTTAAACCCTGTATATAGGCCTGTCCTGTGTATTATGTATGCAAATAGGGTATCTGGTTCCTAACCGGATTGCCCTAAGACGTAAGGAATGAAGCCTTTAGCCTTATGTGATATATTTTTCTACTTATTGAACACAGTGGGATCGTTTGGCAATGAATCCAAAAGAATAAAGCGGTTGTTGGGTAGCAGTGTTAACTTTGGAACAAGGTAAGTGTTTATATCCATTTCTTCGGAGGCACTTGGCCTCGTGGATTTTCTACCACGTGTTCCTTACGTGTGTAGCTGCCGACAGGCGTACTCATTACGCCTTAGCTTTGGATTTACATTATATATTTTATGTTATGTCCTGTTGTTGGTATTGCATTGAGGATCTGAGCATTGTACTCTGGCAGTGAGTTGACATATACTTTCCGGCAGTCGATGAGAGTCCCTCGCCGGTGAAGGATTATTATTGCATCATACCGTATTCGTATGTATTCCGTTTTCTGGTTATGCGTTGCTATATCATATTGAGGGGTAGGAGGATTCCGCCCCAGGAGCAGGAGGATTCCTCTCCATTGCATCATATTGAGGGGTAGGAGGATTCCGCCCTAGGAGCAGGAGGATTCCGCTCCATTGCATCATATTGAGGGGTAGGAGGATTGCGCCCCAGGAGCAGGAGGATTCCGCTCCATTGCATCATATAGAGGGTAGGAGGATTCCGCCTTAGGAGCAGGAGGAATCCGCTCCATTGCATCATATCGAGGGTAGGAGGATTCCGCCCTGGAGTTGGAGGATTCCGCTCCATTCATTTGACACATGTGACCCTCTGCATCATATTTCATTTCATTTCATTCCATCTCATTTCATTTCATTTCATTTCATTTCATGCCATTGTGTAGACTTGTGGTACATAACTACTGTTCTGTTTATACGTGCATTGCTTTTTTTTTTGGATATGTTTCTAGCTCGTATTTCTGGTTGAGTTTGTGGTTTCATACGTGTTTCCGGTTATTATCTGGCTCTGCTTTTTTATAATTTAAATAAGTGGAATTTGATTATCTGTTTCTTCTTCCTGGCTAGCTATCCTATTCTTTGAGGTGGCTAGTCTGCCCCACTTATTGAGTCCTTTTGATCGTGCGTCGGTCTAGGATGCAAAAGTATTTTTGTTAATTCCTTCGTGGTAATTGTGAACCCTCATGCGATAAATCAGCAAACAGTATGAGTTTAAGACGACGCAGTCTAGCCTGGGGCTAGCGCTAACGAAGCTCCGAGAGTTTTGATCGCGCTGACGATCTAGTTACGGAGGTCTCAGCCGTACGAGATCGCGATGGGGCAAGGGAGCAGGGCCTTGTGGTTCCCTTGGCTCTCTACGATGCTTTTATGAGAATCTTGGCGATGCAGATACCGTAAGAACCTATTATTCGCTAGGTAGCTTATCAGGTTGCCGCATATGCAGATGTTCGGTCTCAGGAAGCTCCTATTTCAGTTCTTAATATTGCCGCAGTAAAGTATGTTCTGGAGGCAGCATGTGTCGTGCCTCCAGTTGCCCTGGCTGGTTTGGTAACTGATGTAATTATTGGGTCTGAGTGCTCAAAGAGGTGCCATTATTTTACGCAGTTGAACATCCCGATATTCCCAAGCTGGATTAGATAATCCCTGTGTAAGTTTTTTAAAATAAAATGATGTTAGCGTACCCTTCAGGCTCTCGATTATATCAAGCAGTATGGTGTTCATTATTCTTCTTTCCAGTTTCAGGGTCCAGCCTTGAAAACTTGATTCGATTTTTCTTCTAGATTCGTGGAAAAGTTCCTTTTGAGTAGCGAGTGAGATGAAAAGTGTTTCCAATTTGAGTGGATTGGACAGGGTAGCCTGCCGGTTAGCCTGTTGGTATTTCAAAATATAAGATTAAATTCTATAGAATGGCTGAATATGCATTAGAACTAGTCCATGAGCCTTTCAAGATATTTAAAGATTTATTGATGACCTTTCTCCTTCCTTGATATCCCAGATGGCTCAAAAAATTGAGGTTGGGACTTCATTTGATGTCGTTGTTGATATTGCTCAAAGGTATTAGGCATACCATAAGTTAGAGGGGGAAGAGTTAGAGCGGGAGAGTAAGAGACCCCGTGGCCCTAGTGGGTAACCATGGTACCTCATTTGGAGGTAAGAGTTCTGATTATTTTGGGAGGTCACCTTCCAGGTTATCTCAGCTTGTGTCACGCGATTCTTGGAGTGCGCCAGTAGTTCGTCCATATCAGACCTAGTTTTTCTCTCTATAGCTATCAACAATCTGTCCAACTTCCATTTTCACTGAAAAGGTGTTATCATTGTCGTGAGACTGTCATCTTTGGTGGAGTTCTCCCTTACTCCGGCAAGTAGGAAGTCGTCATTTCTCTCGTCATCAGGCACCTGCACAGTCGCAGGGAATTTCATTTAGATCTTAATCAGCAAGAGAAATACTACCATCCAGTAGAGGTTGAGAGCATAGTGGCAGTGGTTCTTCAGAAGGTGATTATCAGGGTAGTGGCTCAGCTCAGCTGCAGAGGCAGTTCTATAAACTGCAAGTCTGGAAGGATGCTGAGGTATCCGATGAAGTACACCTATGTATTTCTTCTTCCACTATATGTGAGTAAGATTTGATTCTTCCGATCGATCTGGACTTCGTTTATCTTGCCATGTTTCCATGGCTTCCTTGGGTATTGTTTCTAGTAAGAATCGGTTGCGGTAGAGGGGCGAGCTTCTGGTATGATTTATTCTTGGCATTTGTGAGACCCTACTAATTTATCTTGTCTAAATATGAGAGATTTGACAGTGACTGTCGCTATTGTCTGCCTGGCATCTTGTCGTACCACCTTATATTGTTATGTCAAATTAGTTTACCTCTCTTCTTGGAATTCCGTGTTGGTTAGAGGACGAGATTCTAATTCATCTCCATTAGAGAGTGTCAGTTTTTCTTTCGATGTAAAGTGGTTAGTAAGTAATATTTGATCTACGTATCCCCTCTTGGTTCAAAACGCTAGTAAAGTCATGTTATGCCATGAGCTTATCTGGGTTATAAGGGTTTTCTGGTAAATTGTCAGAGTTTCCTTCTTATTGAGAGGTTAAATTGGCATGGGTGTTGTTCCATAGAGTTTATTTAATATCCATTTATTCAATTTTGATTCCTTGGCTAGCATGACTCGAAAGTAGTCTAGCTCATGTAGCCAAGTAAATAAGAAGATGAGCTTCCTAAAGCTCTAATTCCTCCTATCCTCAGTCTGTTGCCATCTCTTCTTTGTCCGGCACTACTGAGTTTGGGCGATTAGTAGCCGCTTGTGATGTTCCTTGCGTGTCAAGGTAGCCGAGTAAGCACATTGTGTTTTAGGGCTACTAAGGGTAATGAGATGCGTCATTTGGCCCCTGAGTTGATCTACCAGGCACTTGTTCTTATGGCAAGGGTATGGAATTATGAACTCAATTTTGCAGATGTTTGGCAACTCGAGAGGGTAATTTGGTAGCTTAGGTCTTAGACGCGTCATGTTTTAGCTAAACCTTCTTTAGTCCAGCAGACTGTGCCGGGATGGTTATTCCTATTCAAATAGCTGCATGAGTTTGTGCTTTAAGTGGAGGAGTCTTCCTCCAAATACTGAATGGTAATGCTAAATCTCTAAGGCGTTGATTCAACTTTTGTCACGACCGAACCTAGGGCCACAACAGAAACCTACAATGAGTGTCGATCATTGCTAAACCCACTAATAATCTATTAATGCTAGAGATAAGCTGGCAACCTGATCGTATATACTTACCTATATGCTGAAAGCACAAATTCTAGAAAGATGATACGACTTTAACTTACTGGCAATTAGAGCACTAAGCCACAAATTCTGCTATGTCACACTTCATTCCATCCCACCAATAAATCTGCTTAATATCATGGTACATCTTAGTCGAACCTGGATGGACAGTGTATTCGGAATAATGTGCCTCTATCATAATCTGTCCACGTAAATCTGCAACATCAGGAACTCAAAGTCTATCTTTATACATGAGAACACCGTTAGTGCTAACCCTGTACGGTGACTCCGGTTTCTTCTGGTTATCTATTTGTATTCAACTAGAATGGGATCCTCATACTGATACTGTTTAACTTCATGAAAATTTAGAGTTAAAGGTCTAGTGCAGCTTATCGTCCATCCATAATGGGCATATCTCCTTCACACCTCAACTCTTTGAGAAGTTACTTTAGCGTTATAAGTGCTCATGTAATCAACTTTTTGCTGGTATTCTGGCTCAGCTCATGGTCCAACTACATGTTTCTTTTATTTTCACTTTTTCAAGTCATAATATTTCCAACTCAAAGACAATACCTTGAAGTAGATGTTCAGTCTGAAGATTATTTGGCTAGCAGTGTTAACTTTGGAACGAGGTAAGTGTTTATATCCATTTCTTCGGAGGCACCTGGCCTCGTGGATTTTCTACTACGTGTTTCTTACGTGTGTAGCTGCCGATATGCGTACTTATTACGCCTTAGCTTTGGATTTACATTGTATATTATATGTTATGTCCTGTTATTGGTATTGCATTGAGGATCTGAGTATTGTACTCTGGCTGTGAGTTGACATATACTTCCGGAACTCGATGAGAGTCCTTCGCCGGTGAAGGGTTATTATTGCATCATACCGTATTCGTATGTATTACGTTTTCTGGTTATGCATTGCTATATCATATTGAGGGGTAGGAGGATTCCGCCCCAGGAGTAGGAGGATTCCTCTCCATTGCATCATATTGAGGGGGGTAGGAGGATTCCGCCCTAGGAGCAGGAGGATTCCGCTCCATTACATCATATTGAGGGGTAGGAGGATTCCGCTCCATTGCATCATATTGAGGGTAGGAGGATTCCGCCCTAGGAGCAGGAGGATTCTGCTCCATTGCATCATATTGAGGGTATGAGGATTCTGCCCTGGAGTAGGAGGATTCCGCTCCATTCATTTGACACATGTGACCCTCTGCATCATATTTCATTTCATTTCATTCCATCTCATTTCATTTCATTTCATACCATTGTGTAGACTTGTAATACACAACTACTGTTCTGCTTATACGTGCATTGCTTATTTGTTGATATGTTTCTGGCTCGTATTCCTGGTTAAGTTTATGGTTTCATACGTATTTCCGGTTATTATCTGGCTCTGCCTTTTTATAATTTAAATAAGTGGAATTTGGTTTATCTGTTTTTTCTCCCTGGCTAGCTATCCTATTCTTTGAGGTGGCTAGTCTGCCCCACTTATTGAGTCCTTTTGACTCACCCTTGTTTGTTGTTTGCTTCTTGTCTATCTATTTCGTTTCGGCAGGTTCGCTCCAGGATTGAGTTCGCCACGTTGTGAAGGAGCGAGACGACTTCAGCTGTCAGGGTAAGCCAGCTTTTATTCCGGATGGCCACCAGTTTATTGTTTATTATTTCAGTTGCATTTTGCTCCCTTCAGGAGGTATCTGTCTTCTTTTGTACTCTTAGATGTCTAGTCTGGATAGCCCTAAACCTAATATGTTTGGTAGTTAGCTGTAATTTCTTTTGTACAGCTTAGAGGTATCATTATGTCTGTGCCTCTTTTTCTAAGTCTTGTTCTTATTTATGAAATGAGTTATATTTATTTTTCTAATTTAATTGGTAAGGGTTCGCCCGACGGGTCTAGGGGAGGATGTCGGATGCACGCACGGCCTAGCCGGATTTCGGGTCGTGTCACGTTCAGAGTGATGTTTGAAACATTACTCATGATGTTTAAAACATCATACATACAAGGACAAACATCATGAGTAATGTTTAAACATCACGTTGAATGTTTATATTCTACAGGGGCTGATGTTTAAACATCTCTATTGGTGTTTAAATCTAGCTAACCTTTCTCCGGTTAAAAATTGATAAGGATAAAAAACGGAAGCGAAAAATAAAAGGATAGGAGCTAGACGAATCTTGAACTCCCTACGAAGTAGCTACGAGGAACGGGTCTCGTAACACTCTCAATTTGGGTCAAGAACAGCCTATAATATTCGAACAATCCTCAAGACGCACCCGGGTCTTGAATATAGTCCAGTCGGGTTGGAATGAAACTCAACTAGATTCACTAATTGGTTTCAAGCCAAAAGGTTGATTCATTCAAAGAGGATTCTCATCTCTCAAGTGTTTGTTTCAATAATCAAAGTAAGCTAAGTGAAATAAAAGAGGGCTTGAGGTATTTATAGAGTTATTCTCAAGCCTAGGTAGTGACTAAAATACCCCCACAAGTTGGGTAAAAATATATATGCCACGTAGGGCTAAAATAATAATTAACTAAGCTAAAATCTCGGATGGAGGCTCAGGCAGGCGGAGCGCCTCAACTTGACTCGAATTTGGGCAGTATCCTTTCCAGGCGGAGCGCCCAGTCCTTGGGCGAAGTACCTGGCTCCAAGGTGTCACAGGCGGACCTCCTAGGCTCTTGGGCAGAGCGCCTAAGCCTGGGTGGTCTCGATGTTTCTTCAAATCACTCCCAAAGCTCTTGACTTCTAGTCCTTTGCGTCTTTCAAGCTTGGCACTCGTTGGAAAGTGTCTTGGATTGATTTTCTCCGTATCATCCTCCCCTTCTTGAAGAGATTTCGTCCTCGAAATCAAGGCGTTCTTGTCCATGGCATCATCATCTCCTCAGGGTGCCCAATGCTCTCCTCCTTTGTCCTTCTTGAATGTCACTTTGACGTAGACTTCTTCCAAGTACTTCCTTGCCTTAGCACGGGACTTAGGACCTACAAGCAACGACAAGCAAACACAAAACCTCCTACTACGAAAGTAGGTTAGTGCAAGTAGTGTGGAAAACACACTCTTATGGTATAACCAAGCATCAATAGCAATAACAAAGATCAAGTCTCCAAGGAGAACAACAAGTACTTGGTTTAATGAAAATATGCACTCAACAAAAGAATGAGCAAATAGGCCATGGGGACATGGGAAATATAAGATCAAGCTATCAAAATCCCCTTGAACCTTAAGCTCACGATTATCACTCCAAGCCATCCCTAAAGTGTGATCAACACGTGGAATGGAATAAGTCAAATAACCCAACCTACAATTAGCATCAACTACTCCACTTCTCCCCTTTAGAGCATACTTACTCACATCAAGAGTTTCCTTTTCACCTCTAAATTCATCACCTAAGCAACCCTTCTCATCAGACAAATTCTCAAGAAAGGTATTGATAATGGCCTCTTCTCATCATAATCCCAACATCTAAAAGTAGGGTCTCTCAAAGAGTCATTCACCTCACTCAAGGTCTCAAACAATGAGTTCTCTAAGGAGTCAAATTCTTCACACCATGGAGGTTATACCTTACTAACAACCCTAGTCCGATACAATTCACTACCACAAATGAAAATGCCTTCAAACAATGGATTAGTAAAAGCATGCATCTCAATTTCATGATTAAAAAAAAGGCAAGGTATCAAGACTAGGTCCATCACTCTCACTTGTGGAGTCATCATAGACAACCTTGTCCAATTCATGCAATTTGGACTCCTCAAAATCACTACTATTCTTACCATACACATAGGTCCACCAAAGAGAAGCATATCAACAAGGGTATAATCAACTACCTCATCTTCTCCTTTGTCAAAAATTGGTGGTGTGTCATAGTGAAGGTTACAATCAAGGTAAACTATCGCATCTACACTAGAGAGAGGTTCATTGAACAATTAGCTCATAACATAATGTGGCATAACATCTCTCTCAACTAGTGATACACAAGCACACACAAGTTGACTACTAGACTCTTCACTAGGGGCATATTCACTTGATGCATCATAAACTCCAACTAGCATTGAATCATCACAAGACAAGTAACTAGTAGGCTCATGAGAAGGTGACAGAACACTTACACTTGAGTTACTTCTTTGAACACTCACATCATTTGAAGTGGCATGTTCAACTTCTCCTTCATGAAGCTCACATTGAAGATTTTCATCTTCTTGTCTTTCCTTCCAAGCACATGGGTGAGGCTCCATTGGCTTGTCTTCAAAGGTACCTACAAAAGAGCTAACACAAGAAAAGGTAGAAGATGAAGAATAGTTAGAACAATGGGTGTTCTCATTCTCAATTTTTCCTTCCTCACCTCTTATTTCTCTCAATTTTCCCTCAAGATCAAGTGTAGTTTGTGGTGACAATCCACTCATATCACTCCTCACATCCTCTCATTTTTCCTCTATAGGATTGTCACCGGTCACTCCCTCACTCCTCTCTTTCTTTTGTCTCTCATGTTCAAGTACAATGGAATGAGACTCGAGATTGTCCTCATTTGGAGTAGAGTGACTTCACTTTCAACTTGCAATGGCAAGACAATAAGATTGTTGGCTTCGGGCTCAAGTACCATAGGTAACTTAGCATTAATCGCTTCCCTCAACTCCCTCATACGCTTGTAGTCTTCCCTCATTTGCCTCGGCGTCAAAGGCTTGAGCACATATTTCCTTCCCTCTTGCTTGACTGTATAGGAGTTGGATCGACCATCATGTACCACACATCTATCATATTCCCATGGTCTCCCAAATAAAAGGTGGCAAGCTTGCATCGGGACCATATCAAACGTGATTTTATCTCTATAGTTACCAATGTTGAATTCTATCAACACTTGTTTCACCACTTTAAACTCCCCACACTTACTCAACCATTGTAAATGGTATGGGTTTGGATGCTTTAGAGTGGGCAATTGCAATTCGGAAATCAAGATTTGGCTCACTATATTAGCACAACTTCCCCGATCAATAACCATTTAGCATACTTGCCCTATCACACGACATCTAGCATGAAAGAGGTTCTCTCTTTGCACATTCTCTACCTCCTCTTCCATGAATACGGTGCTCAAACTCCTCCTAACCACAAGAAACAAGTTAGGATCTTCTCCTTCTTCTATAGCCTCTTCACAAACAACTACCTCATTCTCCTCATTCTCGGCCTCACTATCTTGTTCACAAACCAACCCATCTTCCATCACAATATTGACTTTACGGGTGGGACAATCTCTAGCAAAGTGGCCATACCCCTTACACTTATAGCATTGAGTAGAAGAAGAAGTAAGAGTGTTCAATGGAATTTTAGAGTTACCAATGAAAAATTTCAAAAAGATTTTCCTTTTAGTTTTATTAGTGGTACATGTCATCCACCCCGTGGTTTTTCTTATGGCATCGGTTCTTTTCCACGGGGAGGCCTTTGAACCGGGTAGTTTTTATTTTTAGGATTAGGATAGTTAGTATAGGTGACCCTAGACAAAGGAATAGGTGGAATGCTAGGTGCCTTTGATTTGTTTGATACCGGTGGACTTGAATTGATTGCATGTGCTATTTGTGGTGTCCTTGGGTTTTAATTGTGATGCATGCCTAGAGAAAAAAAATGGAATGACCCCCTTGAGATGCTTGAGTCCGCTTGCTTGACTTGATTGCTATCCTTTGTGCATTAGTGCTTAAATTTCCACAAGTTGCATTCTAGAAGCTTAGTTGAGAGTTGTTGATGGAACCTTTTTGTGTGGATCATGTGCAATGTGTGTTGTGAGGCATGTTCTTATTTACTCCATGTTGCATGTTAATGTCTAGAACTTGCCCCGTGTGTGTGCAAAGCGAAATCCTAGGTTTGCTCTAGTTGGGAGATGATACTAGGCCTTCTTTTGATTTGCCTACCCTTACATATATACCTTAGAAAAATTATTGTTGTGATTTCTTTGACCCTTTTTGTTGGCACCCACACCCCGAGCCTACCCATTTGTTCTAAATTGACTCTTTTGGCCCTTTACTCCTTAAGCACTTTATTGATATTGTGTAGATGATTGGAGTTGTGGTTGGATGTTGGGAGGTTCTTGAGTGGAACTAATAAAGGGGAATACTTGTGAAAATTGTGAAGTAGTGGAAAACATTGGCAAGGATGGAAGTTAATGAAATTGGAAAAAAAAATGAAATGATAAGAAAAGAAGAAAAAATAGCAAAGTTGAAAAAATTGTGAGAAGAAAAAAAAGGAGAAAGATGTCCATTCCTTGCTAGTGTGTGCTTGAAAAAAAAAATGCTACTTGTTGAGAAGGTGTATGTGTAGAAGTTGTTGATTTGGGTGGTTTGATGAGATTTGTGCTTAATTTAATTGTGATGTATTAAAGTGCTTAGGGAGGTAGTCACTATTACCATATGTATCCTACCCGCCCCTTAGCCTACATTACGACCTTTCTAAAGTCCTAATTAATCCCGATTGGAGTAAGCTTACATTAGTGGAGTCCTACACTACGGGCAAGCCTATGGTACATTGTGTGTGACATGTGAGATTTTCATGAGAGTGAGTGAATTCATTTGTATTGCCCCCGTTCTAGTCATGATACTGGTTTTGTGTGTGATTTTTTGGGGGGCACTCTCTTGCTTCATATTGGTGAGGGCGCATGGTTTGCATGAAATAGGTGAAGTTGATGGCTTCTTGGTTGAGTAGATAGGTGTGATTTTGTGGGAGCATGGTTGCGTTAAGTTGAGTTTGTGCATTTGAGCTATTTTGGGGTGGTTGTTCTCATATTTTTGGTTGTGGTAAATTGTTGGCATGTTGTGGATCCATAGTAGTCATGTGTGCATTGGTTCAATGGTCGGTATCAACCATAGTCATAGGCAGACCTGTTCTATCTAGGTTGGGTAGTGAGATGTGACTTGCTCGAGGGCGAGCAAAGGTTCAAGTGTGGGGTGGTGATGTTTGGCATTTTATGCCTATATTTCCTTAATATTTCCTCACGTTTTAGTACCTTATTCGCTTGTTTTGTAGCTTGTGAATGTGGTTTTACACTGATTTGATGTCGTGTGTATGTAGGTTGTTATGCAGTGTAATTGAAGCTTTTAAGAGCATGATTGAGCAAGAAAAGATTGGATTTTGATTGAGGATTGGATCGAGCACAAGAAGGCACGACACGAGCGAGCAAAAGAGCAAGCGGAACAGAAAAATGCACTGGCGCCACAGGTGGCGCGCCGCGCCAGGCAAAGCGGCCAGCCTGTGGCGCGTTTCCTTGCGCGTCGCAGGTCCAAGGCGTGCAGCCTAGGGCGTCCTCTGTCCATTGTCGCGCGATTGGGGGCGCGGGGCGCCCGCTATGGCGCCCCTGGAGCGAATTTTGACTTCCTATTTCGTCTAGGATTGGGTCTAACTTATTACTAGGTGTTTGTAAACTCTATAAATACTCTTTTACTTAGTTTTTCATGGGAGTTCAGACTTTGGAGCAAATTTGAGAGCTCATAACATCAAGACAAGGGTTTTTCTTCCTTCCATTAATTTATTTCATCATTATTTCATTATTACATCAATTCCTTGTGTTGTTATTATGAGTATGCGTGGCTAAACATATCGTTCTAGGGTTAGAGTATTACATGAAGGTTGATGTTTGAAGATTGATTCCCATTAATTGAATCCCATTACGGGTTACTTATTCTTTCTTGATTTCACTTGTGTAATTGTCAGGGCCCGATTATTACGCATTATCTATGGTTTTTAGATTGAACTCGAAAGAGGGGATTTAATTACGTAATAAGAAAGAATAGGACTAGTTTGTGAACCCGGGCATCGGGGAACCAATTTGTGAGTAGGATAGACATATACTTGCTCGCCTAGTTTAACTCATTACAGAATTCGTTAATGCGTGCACGTGATTCAACCCATAGACATATAGGGATTGGAGTAGCCTGCATAGACCGTGAAGAACTGAAAGGTTTTCACGGGTACAATTAATCTGTTAGTTAGTAACCCGGGATTTAAGAAGTGGAATCAATTGGAAAACTCAACTGGATTGTTTGTAACTCTGACCCTGGATCGTCTCCTTATTACTGATAACAACCAAGTTTTGCTCCATTGCTTGAATTCACTTCTACCATTTAATTACTGTTCTTTAGTTAACAAAATCATCACTATTGGAAAAGATCCCTGAATAGTCTATATAAATTGTTTGCTAGAATTCAGTCTGAATAGTCCTCGTGGGAACGATACTCATCTTATCACTTTATCACTTGGCGACCACGTATACTTGCGTGTGCGTTTGGGAGCAACAAGTTTTTGGCGCCGTTGCCGGGGACTAATTATTGACTGATTTCTTTTTGAACAGTTTATTACTTACTATTCAGGTTTAATTTTTGTTTTGAGTTTTGTGCTGTTTCAGGTATTAGGTCCTGCTCGATCTTTACCTACAGGAATGGCAGAAGACCAAGCTTTAGCTGTGCGAGATGTTGCTCTCCCCAGCCTGGAGGGAGTAGCATCGAGCATAGTTAAGCCCGCTATCACCGGGGGATTTGAGATTAAGTCCGGCATGATTCAGTTGCTGCATGTGACTGGACAATATGGTGGATTACTTCATGAGGATCCGCAGCAACACATTCAGAACTTTCTGGAGATCAGTGATACTTATACACCAGCGGGTGTTCCTACTGATTATGTTCGCTTGACATTGTTCCCGTTTTCATTGATTGGGGCAGCAAAGAAGTGGTTAAAGGCTGAAAAGTCTGGGTCTATCACTACTTGGGAGGATTTGGCTAAGAAGCTCTTGGCTAAATTTTATCCGTCTGCCAAGACAGCTCGGCTGAGGAGCGAAATTATGTCCTTCAGACAGTTAGAAGGAGAATCCTTGTATTCAGCCTGGGAGCGATTCAAAGCTCTATTGAGAGATTGTCCACACCACAACCAATCCAATGAGGTTGTTGCACACACTTTTGTTGAGGGGCTGAACCAACACACTAAGATCGTGGTTGATGCTGCTGCTGGAGGTCAAGTACTGGCCTTAAATTTTGATCAGATTTATGATTTACTTGACAAGTTTTCGCAGAGCAATCCTGATTGGCAGGGAGATGGTAGAGCTATTACGCAGAAACCTGCAGGGGTACTTCAGTTAGATGCAGTTTCAGAGCTAAGGGCGAGGATGGATGCTATTTCCAACCAAATTAGCAAGTTAGCTCTGCAAAAGGCTCAGCAACCAGTGGCTCCAGTGCAACAACTCCAGAGCTTTTGTGAGGTTTGTGGTCAAGACCATGCTACAGAGGTTTGCTCTTCTAATCCAGAGTCAGTTTATTACGTGGGTAATCAAAACAGGCTGCAGGGTCAAAACCAGTTTGGTAATGGGTATTATCAAAGCAATACGAGAGCCCCGAATAATTACCACCCACTTCCAGCTCCACCACAGCAGGTTAGCAGTTCAGTTGAAGATATGCTAAAACAAATAATGGCAGGCCAGCAGAGAATGATAGCTGACACTGCAGCCCATGCACAAGCCATACATGATCTTGCCAATGCTCAAAAGAACCTGGAGCACCAGTTGGGACAGTTGGTGGGAGAAAGAAGCACTGTTAAAAAAGAGCCTGAACAATGTCTTGCAGTGACCTTAATTGAAGGTGGAGAGCTGATGACCAAGTCTGAAGAGAGAGCTGAAATAGAAAAAGTTGAAAAAGTGGAGAAGGTAAAGAAGAAAGAAGAGAGAAAGGAGGCACCTCTGCCACCTCCACCATTCCCACAGAGACTTATACCATCGAAGGATCTGGCCCAGTATCAAAAATTTGTGAGTATGTTGAAAGAACTTCAAGTTAATATTCCTTTAACTGATGTGTTTGAATTGATGCCATCCTTTGTGAAGTTCTTAAAAGAAATTTTAGTGAAGAAGAAAAAGCCTCAAGAGATAGATACAATTGAGTTAGTTGAGGAGTGTAGCACAATCTTGAGCAAGCTACCTCCAAAACTTCAAGATCCTGGGAGGTTTACTATTCCTTGTACCATTGGAGGGCATAATATCATTGGTGCCTTGTGTGATTTGGGTGCGAGCATAAATCTCATGCCTCTGTCTGTTTGCAAAAGGTTAGGGCTAGGAGCAATCAAGCCCTCTTCAGTTACTCTTAAGATGGCAGATGGATCTCTCACTCACCCTGATGGTAAGTTGGAGGATGTGTTGCTAAAAGTTGGTAAGTTTACATTCTCTGCTGATTTTGTAGTCCTAGATTATGAAGAGGACCGAGAAGCTCCAATCATTTTGGGGAGACCATTCTTAGTCACCTCGAAGGCACTTATTGACATGGAGCTGGGTGAGATGACTGTTAGAGCGCATGGAGAGAAGGTTACTTTCAAGGTGTATAATGAGAAAGAGCACATAGCTAAAATTGAAGAGTGCTCTATGATCGAATGTGTTAGTCAAGACCATGGAAGTACACCACATGTGAAGTTGAAGTTGGGGTCTCTCAAAGAAAGGAAAAAGGCAAAGGTTCGGCGTAAGAAGAGAAGACATAAACACTGGAAGTGAGCTAAAAGTGTCGTCGTGCCACGACGTTAACTAAGGCGCTTCTCGGGAGGCAACCCGAGTTTGTACTTGTATTATTTTATTTATAGTGTCACGTAGTTTTTGTTTTTCCTTGGATTGCAGGTTCATGTGATGTCGAGTTTAAGTGTGGGGTGTCCTCACCCTTGCCTAATGTTGATGACCTGTTGGGGGAAGTCTGAGTACCTCATACTATATGAAAGCTTGGAGGATGCTAGCACCAAGGACTAGAATCTTCAGGGAAGTTTTCTTTACCTTGCACTTTCTTATTTTTAGCATTGAGGACAGTGCTTAGTTTAAGTGTGGGGTGGGGAACTCCCCTTTATCTATTTTTTGAGGTTAGGGATGCATGTACCGTAGGATTTTTCTTTAGTCACTTGACTTTGTTTTGATTTATTTCTTGCTTTAATATAAAAAATAAAAAATAAAAAAATTAGAAAACCAATGAAAAATTTCAAAAAGATTTTCCTTTTAGTTTTATTAGTGGTACATGTCATCCACCCCGTGGTTTTTCTTATGGCATCGGTTCTTTTCCACGGGGAGGCCTTTGAACCGGGTAGTTTTTATTTTTAGGATTAGGATAGTTAGTATAGGTGACCCTAGACAAAGGAATAGGTGGAATGCTAGGTGCCTTTGATTTGTTTGATACCGGTGGACTTGAATTGATTGCATGTGCTATTTGTGGTGTCCTTGGGTTTTAATTGTGATGCATGCCTAGAGAAAAAAAATGGAATGACCCCCTTGAGATGCTTGAGTCCGCTTGCTTGACTTGATTGCTATCCTTTGTGCATTAGTGCTTAAATTTCCACAAGTTGCATTCTAGAAGCTTAGTTGAGAGTTGTTGATGGAACCTTTTTGTGTGGATCATGTGCAATGTGTGTTGTGAGGCATGTTCTTATTTACTCCATGTTGCATGTTAATGTCTAGAACTTGCCCCGTGTGTGTGCAAAGCGAAATCCTAGGTTTGCTCTAGTTGGGAGATGATACTAGGCCTTCTTTTGATTTGCCTACCCTTACATATATACCTTAGAAAAATTATTGTTGTGATTTCTTTGACCCTTTTTGTTGGCACCCACACCCCGAGCCTACCCATTTGTTCTAAATTGACTCTTTTGGCCCTTTACTCCTTAAGCACTTTATTGATATTGTGTAGATGATTGGAGTTGTGGTTGGATGTTGGGAGGTTCTTGAGTGGAACTAATAAAGGGGAATACTTGTGAAAATTGTGAAGTAGTGGAAAACATTGGCAAGGATGGAAGTTAATGAAATTGGAAAAAGAATGAAATGATAAGAAAAGAAGAAAAAATAGCAAAGTTGAAAAAATTGTGAGAAGAAAAAAAAGGAGAAAGATGTCCATTCCTTGCTAGTGTGTGCTTGAAAAAAAAAATGCTACTTGTTGAGAAGGTGTATGTGTAGAAGTTGTTGATTTGGGTGGTTTGATGAGATTTGTGCTTAATTTAATTGTGATGTATTAAAGTGCTTAGGGAGGTAGTCACTATTACCATATGTATCCTACCCGCCCCTTAGCCTACATTACGACCTTTCTAAAGTCCTAGTTAATCCCGATTGGAGTAAGCTTACATTAGTGGAGTCCTACACTACGGGCAAGCCTATGGTACATTGTGTGTGACATGTGAGATTTTCATGAGAGTGAGTGAATTCATTTGTATTGCCCCCGTTCTAGTCATGATACTGGTTTTGTGTGTGATTTTTTGGGGGGCACTCTCTTGCTTCATATTGGTGAGGGCGCATGGTTTGCATGAAATAGGTGAAGTTGATGGCTTCTTGGTTGAGTAGATAGGTGTGATTTTGTGGGAGCATGGTTGCGTTAAGTTGAGTTTGTGCATTTGAGCTATTTTGGGGTGGTTGTTCTCATATTTTTGGTTGTGGTAAATTGTTGGCATGTTGTGGATCCATAGTAGTCATGTGTGCATTGGTTCAATGGTCGGTATCAACCATAGTCATAGGCAGACCTGTTCTATCTAGGTTGGGTAGTGAGATGTGACTTGCTCGAGGGCGAGCAAAGGTTCAAGTGTGGGGTGGTGATGTTTGGCATTTTATGCCTATATTTTCTTAATATTTCCTCACGTTTTAGTACCTTATTCGCTTGTTTTGTAGCTTGTGAATGTGGTTTTACACTGATTTGATGTCGTGTGTATGTAGGTTGTTATGCAGTGTAATTGAAGCTTTTAAGAGCATGATTGAGCAAGAAAAGATTGGATTTTGATTGAGGATTGGATCGAGCACAAGAAGGCACGACACGAGCGAGCAAAAGAGCAAGCGGAACAGAAAAATGCACTGGCGCCACAGGTGGCGCGCCGCGCCAGGCAAAGCGGCCAGCCTGTGGCGCGTTTCCTTGCGCGTCGCAGGTCCAAGGCGTGCAGCCTAGGGCGTCCTCTGTCCATTGTCGCGCGATTGGGGGCGCGGGGCGCCCGCTATGGCGCCCCTGGAGCGAATTTTGACTTCCTATTTCGTCTAGGATTGGGTCTAACTTATTACTAGGTGTTTGTAAACTCTATAAATACTCTTTTACTTAGTTTTTCATGGGAGTTCAGACTTTGGAGCAAATTTGAGAGCTCATAACATCAAGACAAGGGTTTTTCTTCCTTCCATTAATTTATTTCATCATTATTTCATTATTACATCAATTCCTTGTGTTGTTATTATGAGTATGCGTGGCTAAACATATCGTTCTAGGGTTAGAGTATTACATGAAGGTTGATGTTTGAAGATTGATTCCCATTAATTGAATCCCATTACGGGTTACTTATTCTTTCTTGATTTCACTTGTGTAATTGTCAGGGCCCGATTATTACGCATTATCTATGGTTTTTAGATTGAACTTGAAAGAGGGGATTTAATTACGTAATAAGAAAGAATAGGACTAGTTTGTGAACCCGGGCATCGGGGAACCAATTTGTGAGTAGGATAGACATATACTTGCTCGCCTAGTTTAACTCATTACAGAATTCGTTAATGCGTGCACGTGATTCAACCCATAGACATATAGGGATTGGAGTAGCCTGCATAGACCGTGAAGAACTGAAAGGTTTTCACGGGTACAATTAATCTGTTAGTTAGTAACCCGGGATTTAAGAAGTGGAATCAATTGGAAAACTCAACTGGATTGTTTGTAACTCTGACCCTGGATCGTCTCCTTATTACTGATAACAACCAAGTTTTGCTCCATTGCTTGAATTCACTTCTACCATTTAATTACTGTTCTTTAGTTAACAAAATCATCACTATTGGAAAAGATCCCTGAATAGTCTATATAAATTGTTTGCTAGAATTCAGTCTGAATAGTCCTCGTGGGAACGATACTCATCTTATCACTTTATCACTTGGCGACCACGTATACTTGCGTGTGCGTTTGGGAGCAACAAGTTTTTGGCGCCGTTGCCGGGGACTAATTATTGACTGATTTCTTTTTGAACAGTTTATTACTTACTATTCAGGTTTAATTTTTGTTTTGAGTTTTGTGCTGTTTCAGGTATTAGGTCCTGCTCGATCTTTACCTACAGGAATGGCAGAAGACCAAGCTTTAGCTGTGCGAGATGTTGCTCTCCCCAGCCTGGAGGGAGTAGCATCGAGCATAGTTAAGCCCGCTATCACCGGGGGATTTGAGATTAAGTCCGGCATGATTCAGTTGCTGCATGTGACTGGACAATATGGTGGATTACTTCATGAGGATCCGCAGCAACACATTCAGAACTTTCTGGAGATCAGTGATACTTATACACCAGCGGGTGTTCCTACTGATTATGTTCGCTTGACATTGTTCCCGTTTTCATTGATTGGGGCAGCAAAGAAGTGGTTAAAGGCTGAAAAGTCTGGGTCTATCACTACTTGGGAGGATTTGGCTAAGAAGCTCTTGGCTAAATTTTATCCGTCTGCCAAGACAGCTCGGCTGAGGAGCGAAATTATGTCCTTCAGACAGTTAGAAGGAGAATCCTTGTATTCAGCCTGGGAGCGATTCAAAGCTCTATTGAGAGATTGTCCACACCACAACCAATCCAATGAGGTTGTTGCACACACTTTTGTTGAGGGGCTGAACCAACACACTAAGATCGTGGTTGATGCTGCTGCTGGAGGTCAAGTACTGGCCTTAAATTTTGATCAGATTTATGATTTACTTGACAAGTTTTCGCAGAGCAATCCTGATTGGCAGGGAGATGGTAGAGCTATTACGCAGAAACCTGCAGGGGTACTTCAGTTAGATGCAGTTTCAGAGCTAAGGGCGAGGATGGATGCTATTTCCAACCAAATTAGCAAGTTAGCTCTGCAAAAGGCTCAGCAACCAGTGGCTCCAGTGCAACAACTCCAGAGCTTTTGTGAGGTTTGTGGTCAAGACCATGCTACAGAGGTTTGCTCTTCTAATCCAGAGTCAGTTTATTACGTGGGTAATCAAAACAGGCTGCAGGGTCAAAACCAGTTTGGTAATGGGATAGAGCAAACCTCTGTAGCATGGTCTTGACCACAAACCTCACAAAAGCTCTGGAGTTGTTGCACTGGAGCCACTGGTTGCTGAGCCTTTTGCAGAGCTAACTTGCTAATTTGGTTGGAAATAGCATCCATCCTCGCCCTTAGCTCTGAAACTGCATCTAACTGAAGTACCCCTGCAGGTTTCTGCGTAATAGCTCTACCATCTCCCTGCCAATCAGGATTGCTCTGCGAAAACTTGTCAAGTAAATCATAAATCTGATCAAAATTTAAGGCCAGTACTTGACCTCCAGCAGCAGCATCAACCACGATCTTAGTGTGTTGGTTCAGCCCCTCAACAAAAGTGTGTGCAACAACCTCATTGGATTGGTTGTGGTGTGGACAATCTCTCAATAGAGCTTTGAATCGCTCCCAGGCTGAATACAAGGATTCTCCTTCTAACTGTCTGAAGGACATAATTTCGCTCCTCAGCCGAGCTGTTTTGGCAGACGGATAAAATTTAGCCAAGAGCTTCTTAGCCAAATCCTCCCAGACGCAGACTTTTCAGCCTTTAACCACTTCTTTGCTGCCCCAATCAATGAAAACGGGAACAATGTCAAGCGAACATAATCAGTAGGAACACCCGCTGGTGTATAAGTATCACTGATCTCCAGAAAGTTCTGAATGTGTTGCTGCGGATCCTCATGAAGTAATCCACCATATTGTCCAGTCACATGCAGCAACTGAATCATGCCGGACTTAATCTCAAATCCCCCGGTGATAGCGGGCTTAACTATGCTCGATGCTACTCCCTCCAGGCTGGGGAGAGCAACATCTCGCACAGCTAAAGCTTGGTCTTCTGCCATTCCTGTAGGTAAAGATCGAGCAGGACCTAATACCTGAAACAGCACAAAACTCAAAACAAAAATTAAACCTGAATAGTAAGTAATAAACTGTTCAAAAAGAAATCAGTCAATAATTAGTCCCCGGCAACGGCGCCAAAAACTTGTTGCTCCCAAACGCACACGCAAGTATACGTGGTCGCCAAGTGATAAAGTGATAAGATGAGTATCGTTCCCACGAGGACTATTCAGACTGAATTCTAGCAAACAATTTATATAGACTATTCAGGGATCTTTTCCAATAGTGATGATTTTGTTAACTAAAGAACAGTAATTAAATGGTAGAAGTGAATTCAAGCAATGGAGCAAAACTTGGTTGTTATCAGTAATAAGGAGACGATCCAGGGTCAGAGTTACAAACAATCCAGTTGAGTTTTCCAATTGATTCCACTTCTTAAATCCCGGGTTACTAACTAACAGATTAATTGTACCCGTGAAAACCTTTCAGTTCTTCACGGTCTATGCAGGCTACTCCAATCCCTATATGTCTATGGGTTGAATCACGTGCACGCATTAACGAATTCTGTAATGAGTTAAACTAGGCGAGCAAGTATATGTCTATCCTACTCACAAATTGGTTCCCCGATGCCCGGGTTCACAAACTAGTCCTATTCTTTCTTATTACGTAATTAAATCCCCTCTTTCGAGTTCAATCTAAAAACCATAGATAATGCGTAATAATCGGGCCCTGACAATTACACAAGTGAAATCAAGAAAGAATAAGTAACCCGTAATGGGATTCAATTAATGGGAATCAATCTTCAAACATCAACCTTCATGTAATACTCTAACCCTAGAACGATATGTTTAGCCACGCATACTCATAATAACAACACAAGGAATTGATGTAATAATGAAATAATGATGAAATAAATTAATGGAAGGAAGAAAAACCCTTGTCTTGATGTTATGAGCTCTCAAATTTGCTCCAAAGTCTGAACTCCCATGAAAAACTAAGTAAAAGAGTATTTATAGAGTTTACAAACACCTAGTAATAAGTTAGACCCAATCCTAGACGAAATAGGAAGTCAAAATTCGCTCCAGGGGCGCCATAGCGGGCGCCCCGCGCCCCCAATCGCGCGACAATGGACAGAGGACGCCCTAGGCTGCACGCCTTGGACCTGCGACGCGCAAGGAAACGCGCCACAGGCTGGCCGCTTTGCCTGGCGCGGCGCGCCACCTGTGGCGCCAGTGCATTTTTCTGTTCCGCTTGCTCTTTTGCTCGCTCGTGTCGTGCCTTCTTGTGCTCGATCCAATCCTCAATCAAAATCCAATCTTTTCTTGCTCAATCATGCTCTTAAAAGCTTCAATTACACTGCATAACAACCTACATACACACGACATCAAATCAGTGTAAAACCACATTCACAAGCTACAAAACAAGCGAATAAGGTACTAAAACGTGAGGAAATATTAAGGAAATATAGGCATAAAATGCCAAACATCACCACCCACATTTGGTGTTGGCTTTTCATACGTCTTCTTCACATCTCGACTTACACTTGCACCACTTGTGCTTGGAGTCTTCCATTCTTTTTGCTTACTCAGGGGAGTAGAAGTAGTACTCTTGTAGCGGTTGGACTTCTCTTCTTTGAGCCATTTCTCGGCTTAAACCGCAACATCAAATAGGTCATGATGAGAATCAAACTTGTGAAACCTCAATTGAGAGGCTATTTCTTAGTTCAACCCATTCTTGAATCGAATCACAGCTTTCTCAACTTCCTCCACATCCATGTCTAAGGTCATTCAGATTTGCTCAAACTCGTTGTAGTTCTCTCCAACCGTCTTGTAGCCTTGTTTCAACTCAAAAAGCCATTTGAGTTGGTCTTGACGATCCATCACACTAGTCAATTCATCCCAAGTAAGGTTCACAGGCAAAGAATTCCTTCTTCTTGTCCTCTTGGTCGACTCCCACCAAGTGGAAGCAAAAGATTCAAAGGAAGATATAGCATATTTGGCTTTCTTCACCTCGGTCATGTCATTCGTATCAAATACTCTTTCCATGGTTACCTTCCACTCAAGATACTCAACCGGATCACTATTCCCCTTGAGGTAGGAAGAGTAAGCTTCACACTATTGAGATTATTGTTGTCACGACCCCCTCGGTAAGGCTCCGGTTGGCCCCCAAAGTTGTCACTGTAAGCATCATAATTCCTTCTCACATTCCCTCCTCCATACACCTTAGGTGGCCCTCGACCTCGGCCTCTACCCCTATTCATTACCCGGACTCCATTCATAGCTCTCCTATGCGGATAGGGAGCTTCAAAGTCATCATCATCAAGCTCGGGTTCCTCCCCTTCTTGAGCTTCAGCAACTTGCTCAAGGGGTGCAACATTTCTACGGGGTCTAGGGAGTGAAACATCTCCTTGGGATTGCCCACTTGTTGAGCCATGCCCAACACACGCTCCCTACGAGCAAGATCATCCTTTAGCTTTTGTTGCTTAACCAATTCGGCAAATTGTCCCGGGGTAATGGTTGACAATTCAGCGGCTTCAAGCTGGACACTCGGGGTCCCCCTTTCAACATTTTCAAGTCTCACACTCATGCCTTCCAACTTGGCCATTATAATAGCCAATGCATTCTTAACAGCGTCATCACCTTCACCGGCCATAGTACCTACAAAACAAGCAAACGGTTAGTGAAATAACCTGACACACACACCTCACTTGAATGTCACTCGGGTACACTCATTTAGTGGTGGGGGATTTATCACTCAAGCTTGAACCAAAAGTGTCACGTAGTTGAACCACGTTCTTAATCAACAACCAAGCAATCTACACGACGAGCACTCTTCGGGACGAGTGGAATCAATGAGACTCAATGGACGATAAGCTCTTTTAAGTGCGGACTTGAAACAAATGGTTCTACGAATCTTCTTTGATCTCTACTCTCCACTAAACACGATTAACCTAAAGGCTCAAATAGCTAGTACTAATCGAGTAGGAATGTTACTCTAATAGTACTAGCCGGAATCAATACAATCAAATAAAACACGAAAACCTACGAATTTCAACTACCCGGACACCCTTCAGGACTAGGCCCCCGCCTCTGCAAGTGGGCGGTCCGTCTAGCACGAGATCCAGAGAGCTGCAATCCAAAGGGGCGGTCCGCCTCCCAGAGTGGGCGGTCCGCCTACTGTGTTATTCAGCCCAGTCCAAAAATCGTGTTCTTGGTATTTTGGCACCCCAATTTCCAATGTTTTCAAGGTGTTTTCCTAATTCAAAGGTACTCCAATGTGTTTTCAACTACTACAATCAAACCCCAATGTTTTATATCAAACCCCAATCAATAACAATTAAAATTCAATGTTCATCAAATTCATAGCAAGGGTTTTTCATAGCAAGGGTTTCAAATCATCAAATCTTGTTTCACAACTTCATATCACAAGATATTGGTACCAAATCGATAGGGTTTTGATAGAGAACAAACCCCAATAACAACCCATCAATGGGTCAATCAATCCAAGAAACACTAGCAAATTTTTGATGTTTTTTCAACTTTTTCAAATTTTTTTGTTTGTTTGTATTTTCTTCTTTTTCAACAACAATAACAAGAAACTAAAAAGAAACTAATGTAGGCATGATGAACAAGTATCGAGGGTTTGTAGAAATAAATCCCGAGCCTTGCTCTGATACCAAACTGATAAGGATAAAAAATAGAAGCAAAAATAAAAGGATAGGAGCAAGACGAATCTTGAACTCCCTACGAAGTAGCTACGAAGAACGAGTCTCGCAACACCCTCAATTCGGATCAAGAACAGCCTATACTATTCGAACAGTCCTCAAGACACACCCGGATCTTGCAAATAGTTCGGTCGGGTTGGAATGAGACTCAACTAGATCCATTAATTGGTTTCAAACCAAAAGGTTGATTCACTCAAAGAGGATTCTCATCTCTCAAGTATTTGTTTCAATAATCAAAGTAAGCTAAGTGAAATAAAAGAGGGCTTGAGGTATTTATCGAGTACTTCTCAAGCCTAGGTAGTGACTAAAATACTCCACAAGTTGGGTAAAAATAGATATGCCACGTAGGGCCAAAACAGTAATTAACTAAGCTAAAATCTCGGATGGAGGCTCAGGCAGGCGGAGCGCCTCAACTTGACTCGAATTTGGGCAGTAGCCTTTCCAGGCGGAGCGCCTGGCTCCAAGGTGTCACAGGCGGACCTCCTAGGCTCTTGGATGGAGCGCCTAAGCCTGGATGGTCTCGATGCTTCTTCAAATCACTCCCAAAGATCATGACTTCTAGTCCTTTGCGTCCTTCAAGCTTGACACTCGTTGGAAAGTGTCTTGGCTCGATTTGCCCCGTATCAAACATCCGGTGATATGACCAAACACATCACAGATGTTTCAAACATCTCGTAAGATGTTTGAAAAATACGGGATTTTTTTAACCATATCAGCGGCAACAACACTCAATTTTTATTCAAAACTTCATCATTTTCTCCTTTTCAAAGCAACCCAGAAAGAACCATAAAGCATACATAACTTTTAAAATGAAATTCTGTGATTTTTTCTTTACAACAAAAATGGAACAAAAAAAGGAAAAAAATAATGAAAACGGGTTAAGAAAAATACAATGTAGGTGTTGGAGAAAACCTACAATCGAAAATCGGTACAATCAAACATTTTCACGGTTTGAATTTTGAGAAATCGAGCCGGGTTAATGGGCCGCAGGTTTGATCGGGTTTGGTGTTTTCTATAGAGATATGTTTTGGGAAATATTTGGGAGAGTTATGAGATGTTTGGAGTTTTTAATTTTTGAAAATGAGCAGTTGGGTAGTGGGTAAGTTTTTAAGTTTAAGTTATTTTAATTGTGACCCATGAATTTTTATAAAACTATAATCACCCCCCCACTTAAACTAAAACACCCATTTGAATTAAAAGAAAAGGAAAAAGAAAAGCATGGACCCATTTCTTCATTTCAAAGTTGAGAGGCCCTTTTTGTGCCATTTTGTCAAGTTTCAGAGATACTGACTTTCCGCTATATGTTCACTTCACTCTAAGCATAGATGCCTTCAAAGCCTAAAAAGTTGGTGTAATGCTTTTTTTTTTTTTTCATGATCTTGATATTTTGCCAGTTTTTCCGAAATCCTTACAGCTTTAGAGAATTTAAATTTTTGTTTTATTTTGTCTCAGTACCGGCTTGGTGTCGCATCCGATTTTAGACTCAACTCGAAGCGAGTCAGGTTTCGAATTTGACTGGGTAACTCGTTTGAGTTCAAGAGTTTGGAGTCGCCACCTAATATAGTTTCTAAGGTGTATTAGACCACCTAAGTGTCAACGTCGAGTTTAATTATCGTACTAGTCCGGTTTTAGAGATTCGAAGGGTACGAAGTCCAAATGACTCAGGGGAGAAGGTGTTAGGCACTCCCCTGAGTCCCACGAAAGGTAATTCCCGTCCGAGTCTATATTTTGGATGAAGTTGTGAATACTATCATGCAATACTAACTTGGGAGGTTAAATTCGTATCTAATTCATGAAGGTAATACGTCTATATAATTTAATCTACACACATGCAAATAAGTTTCATATACAACCTATACTTAAGCCTAATCGCATTTTATGGCCTCTACTTAAAATGCCTAATCGAAAGTATAATTAAACATGCAAAGAGTGTTCAATTTCAGCTTACTTGTGCAATTTTAACACTAGAAATACTTTTGCATAAATGGACGGTTTTAATAACAATTTTCAGATTTGGACCAAAACCAAATGGGTGTTATTTTTAAAACAAAATGTTAGCCATTTAGGGTCGGTGTGACTCGTCATTAATTGTCGAGCCCTAACCTTAATGGCTATTTTTTATTAGGGGTCAGTTTTGTAAAGTATTTGAATAAAGGGGCTGTTTTTAAAAACGTATTTCACATAAGCACAGAAATACAAACAAAGGCTGCCGCACATAATTATACATATATAGGCATGCAAATACATGATAGTAATTGGATTAGGCTTTAGAAAATAAATATAAGTATTGGTATGTTTGACCCCAATGATTCATACGCCCCTATACACTATGAGATTAGTATACAAGAGCCCAAAGGTTATAAAAAATGGTTTAAACATACAAAAGGGCCACATTTTAGAAAAATGTTTGGGCCCAGCTTAGTTATGCACAAGGGCAATTTTGTTTTGCAAAACACGATTCAAATTATGCAGTTAATCATGCAATAGGTCCCTGTTTATCAGAAACAACGTATTTCAACAGTTCAAGCATGAGAATTATTCTGGGTTTCGATTTCAGTAGATTATGCGTAAAAGACAATCTTGTTTCTAAGTTTAACGTGTAAATGCTTCAGTCAAAACACTTCCAAACTTAGTTCTGATCATCGTACGCTATATCGTAATGTCCAGTTATCAATTAAACTCGAGCCTAGATGCAAAGACTCCTATTTTCCTAAGCATGATGCTATCACATAAAGAGGAGGGTGAGAAAAGGCCCCTAGATAGCCAATTATTTAGTCGTAAGACTGCATCCCTGTTTTAAAACGAATACAAGCAGGATTTATCCTAACAAATACAAGCATAACAGGGGAACTACAAGGGAAAGAAGAAAGACAATAAACAAGGCTTTGTATACACTTCAGACAAGGCTTGTGTAAGCCTCATTGCCAGCGATCGTGAAGCTTTAGTGAGGCTTTCAGATAGCCAAAAGACCTGTGAGTTAAGCCCTGGTATAGTCATAAGACTATCCACACACACGCGCTGCATAGGATAGTTAGCAGGAAGGGCAAATATGTAGCCCCCAAACAGACACACACAGAAAACAAGGGAGAAGCACATAGATATTTTTAAACATAGACAGTCAGAGGTGAGAGTAAGTATTAGTGAGAGACATATTTGTTTACCTTCTAATCAAGTTAGGAACCAAAAGAAAGTGGTAATGCAGGTAATGCCCAGCTTCTTCCTTTAGTGAATTAGTTAACAAGTAAGCCAGAAAGAAATAATGATGATGCAGCAATTAGTAGCCTTTCACAGCCTCTCTTTCAGTTGCAAAATAATGAAAGCCTTCAGAATAAATAAGGGAAGAGAGAATATTTTAGTCGAGTGGGTTTCTGTGAATTTTAGTGTGTCTAAGTATAAAGAATAAGCCAGTTTATATAGGCAAAGGGGTGAGGGTTTTAATTTCAAATGGGCAAGCTCTATAAGGCAAGAAATATTGCCTTCCAGGAATAACAAGGGACAAACTTAGGTGTCCTTTCCAAAAATAAAGCAATAAATCCCCAAACTTGAGGCAAATCAATCCCAAATTGATTTGGATTCCCTCCCTTCACCCTTAGCATAGTCTAGGTTCACAAATTAATTCACAAACAAATTTGAACCTCGACAGATTCCAAGAAATAAATATATCAATAATCATGCTAGCTTCATTTTGTACTTCCAATAAAAATCCCAATAGAATCACTTCTAAAGCTTTAAGCTTATCTTATTAGATCATCCCTCTCATATTTGAACGTATAATCATAAGCAGAAGAATAAATACAGTGGACAGAAAAAGTCATGCTTGAACTTGCAATTTTCTTTCTAACAGAGAAGACATGAGACACAAAAACCACAAAGAAACAAATCAATGCACTGAGTAATTGTCTAAACGAATCAATGCACTAAGCAGAACAATAATAATCATGGAATGCGACCCTAATCAATTGATCATGCGATAAACAAACACGTTAGCATATAAAGAAAACCAAGCAATTTAGGCATGTCATCACGCAAGTTCAGAACCAAACATAAAGGGTAAGGGTTACCCGTTTAACATTGGAATCGGATCGATTCCAATTGGTCATGCCTGGAGATTTTCCTTTTTTTTTTTTTATCATGATAGAGTCGTTACCATCACTTGTATATGGTCGGAGGCCTTCTCCGGCAACAGTTATATCGATCGGCGATACGTCGATTCTTGACCTTCGTCAAAATAAAGAATTGCCATAGGGGTTTTGTAGCGGAGAGTGAGAGGAGCATGTTGATGTAATTTGTTTCGAATTTGGCCGGTGAAAACGGCCGGAAAGAGACAACGATAGTGGGGGTTAGGTTTGAGACAAGAGAGAGAGAGAGAGAGAGAGGAGAGTGATGGTGGTAAGGTGTTAGGGGGAAATGGGATAGAGAGATAGGGTTTTGGGGGGTGAGATGTAGTTAAAATAGGAAATTTGATTTTCGGCCGTTGGATCAAAAGGACGGAGGGCCAGGATGAGGCCACGTCGATGCTGAGGTGTTAAAATTAAAGCTGATGTGTGAGTACACATGTGTATATATGTATTTATGTATATATAGTGTATAAATAGTGTGTGTTAGGCGTAATTTAACATAAAATAGGCATAAAAATTGTATAAAATAGGCATAAAATCATAGAAAAATTATAGAATTAATTTTAAAGCATTTAAATGGCTAGGGAAGCGTATAAACTGTAATCTTGGGATTAAAAATTATTTGGATAATTTTTGTCAAAAAATAGAAGTAATTACGGAATTTCGGTTAGGAACGCACATTTTGTAAAAATGGCTATGGTTTGCGATGACGTTTTCAAAAATAGTTTTGATTATTAGACTCGTATAGGAAGATAAATTGAAAGAATGGATGAGGCAAAAAGAAATGCACGATCGTGTGCATAATTTGAAAACTATTGCTTTAAAAATAGGAGGGACAAAATTGGGTGTCAACACTTGGTATTGAGGATTTATGAAAATACATTTACTTTAAAAAATAAAAATTCACTTCATTCTAATTTTGTTTTAATTTAATTTTTGAATTTACTTGAATTTTATACAAATTTTTTAATTAATTGGAGGTTATGTTGGAGATAAACTAGCAAAGTCAGCAACACTTTATTTGGAAGGTTGGACAAAAAAAATGTTGATTTCTGCTGTTTTGACTCAGATGGTGTCCACTTTCCTGTTTAAAAGTCATTAAGGATAAAAGAACTTATTTAAGTACAAAATTTATCAGATAAGTTAGATAGTGTTAATTCTGATACTATTTCGATGCAGACTTGTTGCAGCTCTTTTGCTATGTTGCTTCATTCTTATGAATGGGTGCATCTTTAAGATACCTCCTGCTGAACTGGAACGGTCGCCTCATTAAGTTTCTAAACTTGCTGCTGCAACAATTACTCTGTTAGTATTCCTCGCTGTTTGCTCTTCCCCTTTTAACTTTTATCAGGACATCCTCTATCTATATGTCATGCAGCTTGGATGGAGAAAGACAATAGGGATAAAAAAAAGCTGACCCGTCGATAATGGAAGTAAAATAGCTTTTACCACTCGCACATAATTTTTTGTGTTTATAATTTTTAGTTGATATACAATAAGTTGCACATAGGAAAGTTACTAAACAAAACTTGCAGGCTGGAATTTTGCTTTTGAAGAGATTACTTATTTGTTGTATATATCCTTCCTAGTATTCAGTGAAAGCTGTTAAATAGGTCAATTGTTTTTTAGGTTGGATATGATTCTTCGAATATTCCATCTAGAGATTTATGTTTTGTCCTAAAGCATGTTTTTTTTTTTTTTTTTTTTGAAAATATGAAACTTGACATATTATTATGTCTAGTAACTGATTTTTTCCCTGATAGAATCTGTATTTTGCAATATTTTGTTGGAGTAGACGTAAAAGAAGAAACTACAATTCCTCCCTACTATAAATTTTGATAGTCTGCAAGAATTTGTGGAAAATTACTTATGATCTGAAGTTGATTGCCATTAGAAACTAATATATGGTCCTAGACTGCAGCATCCATGAAAAACCTCGCCCTGAATTTCACATTTAGTGGTTCAAACTTCAGGCCGCGGGTATGAAGTTCAGTTGTAGTAGTGTAAATCCTGTAGAGCAATTGCTAACAGCCTTAAGAACTGTTTCTTCTCCTGAACAATCTTATCTGTGTAACTTCTAATCCTCTTCTAATTGTATCTGATTTGTACCTTTTTTTGCTTTTCTTTTTATGTTTATGTAATTTTTCAAATAATAAATTTCTTATGAGCAAACTTCCATCAAAGAAGTGGAAACAAAGTAGTGAAAACGTTACTTTTAGTAGTATCGCCTCACGTTGCTGGTTGACACAGTTTGTAGATATTCCATCAATGGAGATCATGAGGCTGTCCAGGAAATGAAACAAATTTTTAAGTACTATAAGTAAGAAGAAGAATAAACAGCGCAAAACCAAAATGATTAACTGCTTCATGTACGCTGGTTGACACCAAAAGTTTAGAAGAAAACAGAAGGAACTGCAAATTTTTTGGTTTTGCCGGAGGAGTAGAAACATTTTGTTTTATATCTCAGAGTTGATGAGCTTGTTATAGAATTTTATGTCAACATAGGTTTTCTGTGTTTATTTTATAGTGGGTACTTGAGTAAATTTTATTTGTGATCACTCAACTATTATTTTCATTACCTCAAAGTCATTTTGTTTAGCTTGTTACCCAGTAGTCATTCACATTATCTTTAGTATACACCAAAGTCATTTTGCTAACAATTTACCGGAAAAATGACGTGACACCTCTAATTACCAAAATCTATCTTAATTATGGGTTAGTGTAATAAACCAGTTCTTTAACCCATTCCTATCTGACCCTGGCCCATCTTAATACTTGACCCGTATTCTTACTGTTGCATTTTATAAGTGATCTAGGCTTAAAAGTCAAAAATCAAGAAAAGCTAATTTTTCTGCATTTTTTTCAATTACTATTAGCATATTTATCAACCAATTACTCTTGAAACTAGGATAATATTTGAAGCATAGGAGAACTATATAGGAAAAGAAACTTTGATTCATATGTCCTTTCCTCAACCTCTTCCATGTAATTGAACTTCACCTCTTAAAAATCTCATAAAGTAGGATCGAAGCTAAATGGATTCCGCTGCTTGTACAATAAAATAATTGAGTTCTTTATTACTCTCTTTAGTTATGCTTGATCAACCACATAGTTAAAAAAAGAAAAAAGATTTTTTAAACTTGTGGTTGAGTACATTTGTGACTGTGAATCATCAATAAGTACCAAATATATTTGTGTGACTGTAAAAAAGAAACGAATGGGTTAATAGCTATTGAAAGAAATGCAACTTTAGGAAAATTAGCCTTTCTTGATTTTCAAACTTTAGATAAATTTTTGTAATTAAAGATGACACATCATTTTTTTGGGCAAGTTTTAATAAAATCTGGCTATGGTGATTTTGGTTTATACCGAATATAATGTGAGTGATTTTTGGGTAACAAACTAAACAAAAGTGACTTTGAGGTAATGAATCAATAGTTGAGTGACCATGCATAAAAATTATTTTTGGGTTTTTTTTTGTGCTGATTGTGAATCCTGATTGGTTTTGCAATCAACCATTGATTAACCTATTCCAGAGGATGCACATAATAGAGCCCTAGATCTAAAGGGGGTTCTGAAGCCTTCCAAGCAATTAGAAGAGCTCGGTATTGAACCTCTCTCTAATAAGTGGAAGAGGATTGATTGTGGAACATCAGGGGAAGGCACCAAGATAGGTTAGGTGGAGTAGTCGTGTTGGAGCAGGTTCTTCGATCAGATCAATCCATGTATGAACCCTAAGGAGATGTTGAAGATCTTATCTAGAAAAAAAAAATTAAATTTTATTAGGTTAGCTTTTTGGTATAGGAAGGGTGATCACATGAAGATATGCACTACCAATTACTAAATTAGGCTTTTAATGGTAACAATATCTCTATATATTATTTACTTATCACAAATTAGCTATTTGTGCACTTCTCCATCCGATAGTTAGTTCATCCTCAAACCCAACTTCATATAACGTAGCAAGTGTTGTACACCAAGTCAAATCGATAAGTCAATGGTATCAATCTGCATGAATGCAGTATGACTAAGTCAAATAAAAAAATAAAAAAAATAGAAATCATATCAAGTGTGTCTATATTTATTTTGTCCAATCAAACATTCGTTTGTCATATATTTAATTCCGATTATTCAATGCGATCAATCAAATCAATTGAAAAAAATTCAAGTTACAGAAATATCACTCAAGTTACAAGAGTGAGTTGTAAACACAAGCACATAAACAACCAACATATGAGATTTGATTTTATGTATTTTTTTTGGAAAAATTGCTACTTTGGTACCTTAACTTGTCCCAAAAATGCAGTTATATACTCTAACTTTGCGGGCAATCTAAAATCCCCTTAACATGTTCGAAGTGCTATTTATACAAATCTTACGCATACACAACCAGTTGCATCATGGAAGGTGTGCTCCACTCGCCCCATGAAAATATAAGAGCTAAATTAATTTTTACCTTTATTTTTACACTATCTTTGTTTCTATCACAATCTTTTCCTTTTCTTTAATGTTATCAAATAAAATAAAACAAAGAAATATATTCAGCAACTTTCCAAAATCTAAATCAATACTCTTTTTCATCATCAAGCTACTCAACACTTAGGTTCCATGAGAAATTTCTCAAACCAGTTGAAAAGGACATCGCAATTCGGATCTTCAAAGTAAAAACGGGACAAAATCCAAACCAATGTTGAGTTTTAGCAGAAGATCAATGAGAACAGGGGGAAAAGTAAGAAAAAGATCCCCGAAAATGGGTATTCTATGCGAAAGCTTCGCCGTCCACCACTACCAGTGGTACTGTTACTGCTGGTGGTACTATTACTGTCGGTGGATCCTCTCAGTTACCCCTCTCTCAATATTTTTTAAGAAAATTGAGTCTCTGATAAGAAAAAAGAACGACCCAGGGAAAGAAAGGAAATATAGAGAAATCAGAGATGGCTTTTTCCGGCCGAAGTTCTGGTGGCGATGGTGATTTTAATCATTGCCTCCGATGGTTTTAAAGTTGAGCAAATTCGACGTTATTGTTAGGCGGAGGAGTTTGGGGGGGACGATGATAGTCTCTTGAATATGAATTTGGCTGTGGAAGAAGCTAGAGAAAATTGAGAAATCTTGAGATTGATGACAACTTGGAAGAAGTTTGAGAAAATTAAGGGAAAAGGGAAAAATAAGAGAAAAGAAAAGGAAAGTAAAGGAAAAGAAAGAACTAAAATAGAAGGATTCAATAAACAATTGACACCTGTATCAATTATCTTTTGTTTTAAACATATTTTTTGCTTCACTCGAGTTTAGGAATATAATTTGCCACATTATCCTTTAGGTTTGTATAAATAGCACTTCGAATGTGTTAAGGAATCTTAGGTCGCCTGTAAAGTTAGAGCATGTAACTGTATTTTCAGGATAAGCTAAGGTATGAAAGTAACAATTTTGCCTACTTTTTTACTGGTTTTTTTATTTTTTTAACTTTATTTTATGTGCAAAATGTAGCAAATATATGCCACTTTACGGATAAGTACGGTTAGGGGTCGTTTGGTTTGATGCACTAGTTATACATGGATTGTAATACATGGATTAATAATACAATGATTAATATTGCAAGGATTAATAATACGGGGATTAAATTTTATGCAGTGTTTGGTTCATTGGAGATAAAAGTTATCATTTAATATATTTGATTTATTTTTAAACTAAAAAGTAATGAATTTACAATTATATCCTTTAATGATTGACTTTTATTGGCTTCTAGGGAAATGAGAAGGATATTGTTGTCCTTTTGTTCCTTTATCCATGTATAACTAATACATGTATTAGTAATACCACCTTGGCGGAGGGATAAAATAATACACCAATTGGTGTATTATTTAATACATGCATTAGTTATACCTCTTTCAAAATACAAACCAAACAAGGGATTAAATTTAATACATGGATTAATATACCCAATCCCTCAAACCAAACGTCACCTTAGTGTACCACATTTGCCTCTAGATCTAAGCACGTGTTTTTCTTTTCTAATGATTGCCTATGTAAACCTAGCCGCAAGATCTTAACTGAACAACCTTAGCCAACAAGATCTTACTATTTCAACTTTTAACGGCCAAGATTTGTCCCAATCAAGCATCTTTCTAAAAATAGAAACAACCCATCAAAAAAAAAATACAACCTCGTAACATCTCCCTCTTTCCAAATTTAGCTTTTTGTATATATACATTTTTAGCATCTCCTTTCAAAATCCAAATTAGGGTTTTCTTCAAAAGGGTTATTTGGACTCTTCTGCTCTTATTTGGATATATATCCAGGTTTTAATTTGGATTCTTCTAAAAGGCTCTTCATTTCAAGTTTCTATGTTTAGGGCTTTTTATTAAATTGTTCCAAATTTTGAGTCTTTATTGCAAATATTGAATTTTTATTCATGAAATTGATATGAGTTAGGGTTTATGTGAATCTATTTATGATTTATTTATTGCCCTCAATGTGTTAAATCTTGTAATTAAGAATCAATGAGAGTCTTTCTATTGGGTAATTACAATAAAGAGAGATAATTCTATTATGAATTTGCGAATACACCGAAAATTGGATCGTTAATTGTGAGGTGAAGGTGAAAACTGGTGTTGTTTGGTGAAATTGGATTTGTAATATATCTATGATAAGGACGGATTAATTCGTCGCCACATTGTTGAAATGATTGAAATTCGGTATGTATACTTATTAGTTGGCGAAAGCCTAGCATTTCAAACGAGTCAATAAGGACTGATGGTATCAAGCTTTGAATGAAAATAGTTGGAGTGTGCAGACTTTAGGAGGTTATTATATGGTACTTAGTGTACCTGTAGAGTACACCGAACAGAGGGAATTGAACTAGTATATTAAGAAAGGTTCGGGGTGAAATGATGGGGAAATCGCGCAAGGTTTCAAGAGGTTATGTGTCTGGATTTGTGCCAGATTATCGTCATGTTGTTGGAACAATGGCGGAATCCGAAGGTTTTGGAAGCTCGGGACGAGTTGAAACTGAAATGACTGCTTCGGATGATTCTTGTGCGCCGAAGAAGAAATGCATTAGTTTGAATACTGATGGTTATGATAGATTTGGCGTACCTACTCAAGTTTTGTCATTGTCCAAGATGTCAGGCTCCGAGAGAAATGATTTGGAAATCAGGTTGAGGAATGATCTTGAACGAGTTAGAATGCTGCAGAAGAAAATTGCTTCTTTTAGCTCAAGTTTTGGGGTTCTTTCGCCTGTTAGTGATATACATAGTTGCAGTGATGGACAGAGGAGGACAGGGGCAGAGATATCTCTGAATTTTATGAAAGAAGCAACGATACCTCGTGGAAAGAAAAAGGGTGCTCCAGGAAGAAATGGACCTCGAACAAAAGGGCCTGGAGCTAGGCGCCCTGAACTGGTAAAACAAGCCGTCTCCTCAAATACTAACATAGTAATGTTGATGAAACAATGCGAGACACTGCTAAACCGAATGATGTCACACCAGTATGGTTGGGTCTTCAATACACCAGTTGATGTTGTCAAATTAAAAATACCAGACTATTTCACTGTTATTAAGCATCCAATGGATTTGGGGACCATAAAATCGAAGTTAATGTCGGGGGAATATTTAAGTCCTTTGGAGTTTGCCGCAGATGTGAGGCTTACTTTTAAGAATGCAATGACATACAATCCACCAGGAAACGATGTTCATATTATGGCTCAGACGCTTAGCAAATTTTTTGAGGTTAGATGGAAACCGATAGAGAAGAAAATTCCTGTTACAGAAGAACCTTTACCTTCAAAGTCGAGTGTTATTTTAGAAACTGAAGCTCCTTTAGCTGTACCACCTTCTAAGAAGAAGAAAATTGCTCCATTTGAAAACAAGGGTAGATCAGAACTGGCAAAGCAAGTCATGAGCGATGTTGAGAAGCATAAACTCAGTATGGAGCTGGAGACCTTACTGGATGAATTACCTGAAAAGATAATTGATTTCCTGAAAGAGAGCAGCCCTAATGGAAGTCAATCTGGTGAAGATGAGATCGAGATTGATATCGATGCTCTCAATGATGACACGTTGTACAAGTTACGGCAGCTTTTGGATGACTATCTACTGGAGAAACAGAAAAGTCAGGCAAAAGCTGAACCTTGTGAGATGGAGGTGAATAAGATAAAGTGGTTGCATAACATCTTACTTCTATTGTTTTGCTCCTTTACAAGATGCCTTTGTTTGCAAATTTAAGTTATCATATCATTTTAATGTGCTGCAGCTTCACAATGAGTCCGGTTTTAGCAATTCATCCATGCAGCCATGCAAAGGTGATTTCTAATTAGTTGATGTTTGAAAATTTTGAAGAAGATTTTTGTCGAGTTGGTAGATGGGGTTAATAGAGTTTCTGATTCTTTCTGTCCTGTATATATATTTTATAATTTGTCTACAGACAATGATCCAGCAGATGAGGAAGTCGATATTGGAGGAAATGATCCACCTGTATCAAGCTGCACACCCGTGGAGATCGAAAAGGACCGTTCTAATAGAAACAGTAAATGCAGCAGTTCAAGTAGTTCTAGAAGTGATTCTGGCTCTTCATCTAGTGGTTTGTGATATTAAGAATTTCTTGCATACTTGTGGCTTAATTATTGTTGATTAGAAGTTTTATCCTGTTAAGATTCAAAGATTCTGCTTTTTCTTTTTTCATCCTTGTTTGCTCTTAGTCCACTGCATTTTCTTGTGGTAACTCTTTGCATATGTGCTATACTTGATGACCATCAACTTTTTTGTTTCTTCAAATAAAACTTCACAGTGTTGGATAATTGGTGTTTTCCATTCTCTGAGGGTTGATGTATTTTGGACAAGATGTGGTGGTTCATTTTGTAGCTCTGTCTGTGATTATCATGCTCCACCTCCCTCTGTTTCTGCTAGGCTTTACTATGGATTTAGTGTATAACCACTGCATCACTTGAATTGCCTGCCGTAAATGTTAAAAGTATCGGTCAATTTCCCGATAACATTTTTAACGCCAGTCCAATGAATCCTGTTGTATCACCAAAAAAAAGAGAGAATAGAACGAGAATAATTATTTCTGTTACCTTGTTATCAAATCTTGCCAGTATCTCTGACTAATTGGTACATGATCCCCCCCCCCCCCCCCTCCATTTGTGTCTCTGTGTCACCCACACACAGAAATTGGGTTAATAACCTTTTACCATTCCTTATTCACTGTTGTGACCTGTAAGCCATTGGAAGCCACTGTCTTCCAGTTTCATGATAAGAACAAAGCTACCGACATCATCTCATCATTCTGTCATTTACCTGTCCTGTTGCTTATTGCATGTAGTGAAGCAAATATTGTAATCGAGGATTTGGAGAAATTAAAAGTTTAAGGTAATGAAAACTCAGATTCTCTGGATAAATTCTTATTCCTGGCGTAGTAATGTGGGAGGGAATCCAAAGTTTGTGGATGTGAGTAGGAGGCTCATGAGTGTACAATGGTGACTGGTGCAGAAAGTAATTTTTGTTATATAAAGTAATACAGGAAAGCAGCTATTCTAAAAAATTATATATTTCTTAAATATTATATAACGTACTTTACTATTGCCAGAGAGACTTTATCAAGGAAAAAAAGCTATTGGCTATAAAGAGTTTTTAGTTCTATAAGTTTTGTACGATAGGTGTACGTACATCAGGTTTTTTTTCCGAATGTGGTTCCCGTGATGAATGTTAAGAAAGGTGTTAAAGTGAAACACAAATAAGGGGGGAAAGAAAACTATGAGAAGAATGTGGGGGGTGCTCTTTTGTCTATTTTAAGCAAAAAATTTTAGGTTCAAGAAAAAATTTATATTTATATTTGCTCTTGAAGTTGGAACTTTTTGTCTTAAGTTTGAACTTTTGACATAATAATATAGGTACTTTTTGCTTGAGCATGCTAGTTATCACAATAAGGTACCCATTTGGGAAGGAGAAAATGCTACTTCCATCTTTTCATTTTGACATCTTTTCTTGTCATGTAAATTGTAATGTAGCTGTGGAAAAGTATGGTGTTCTTTTGGCTTGCAACGAGAATCTGTCTTATGTGATATATTTCTTTGTTTGAATTCTCTGATTAAAATTTTCAACTGGTACCTCGTTTTTTAAAATTATTTTGTTTTGATAGGTCTTAAAATTATGTGAATGGAACTGTAAAAATGTGCTTTTGGTTCCTTTCACATATGAATACTCGTCCTTTCCCCCGCCATATATGCATTTCTTAGGCATTGAGCAAGAATAAGTTGACCTAATTTCTATCCTATGGTGGATTAGTGTATGCAAATAATTCAAAAGTTAATGCTTGAAATTAAGCAGTGCGCAGATTTAGAATTCACTCTAAAATTAGCCCCAGTAAATATGCAGTGCTTCATTCCTTTTCCTATTTCATTTTTTCCTGTCAAATTGGTCCTTTAAGATACTTTATCCTTGTCCAGAAGCTCATGCTTAGTTGCAAGCTCGGTCTTGGCTTTTTCGACTCTTCTTTCATTATTGCAGACTCCTATCAGATAGGATATGTTTCCAAATACCCCAGACTCCAGCGAATGTTAGAAAAGGGAGGGATATTCTTAGAACTCCTTTAGTACATTATGTGAATCTCTGGCCCGCGTGAGTGTTCTGGAAATCACATCCTCAATATCAGTTCATTAGTTTATGTGTTCTATATGTTCTACTATAAATTGGTTAATTATTCTGGAAACCAAGTAGCATTTGATAGGAACAATTTGGTTGTGGGCCTGCAACACAATAGTTTCACACCACAGTTGGGTAGACGTGCACGTAAAAAAAATTAGGTGGTGACTTGTAACTTGGCTATTGCTAAAAGGCATTTAGTGCCGAGTGTATTATCTTGATGAGGATGATAAACGATCATAAGGAGGAGGTTTCTAGATTATGATATGTAATCGGCTTGGGGAAGGTACAAGAATAGTGTCTGGTCTTCTCTGATATCATTTTTTTTTTTAAGAAAGATTACAGTATATTCATTATCAGCACAAAGGCTGTGCTGGAAGCCCAATTTACAATTCAAAGACCACAAAAATATGTCCTTGCTCCTAAGTTACAACGATTCTAAAAGCTCAAGTCGTTATTCAGCTTCCTGTACAAAGTTTTCTATACACCAGAAATGAAATAGCAAAACAACAACTACCAACATACCAGTATATCCCACAAAAGTGGGGTCTGGGGAGGGTGAGATGTACGCTGACCTTACCCCCACCAAGGTGGAGAGGCTGTTTCCGATAGACCCTCGGTTAGGAGAATGAACATATTAGAAACACATTCGAAGATTAAACCAATGATATCATGCTACAGAGAATGTTAAAACTAAAGCATAACCAACAGACAGATAATACAGCAGACATAAAGATTAAAGGCGAAGAGTACAATAAAAATCATCTATATAAGCATAATATTACATCTAATATGGGGAAAGGATATTCGACTACAATTCATTTTGATTCTGTGAATTGAGCTTCCTTTTATCTTCAAAGCATCTTGGATTTCTTTCCTTCCAAATAGTCTACATATGCATCCGGTATCTGTTTTCCACCATTTCTTCTGCCTAACTTTACCTCCCACATTGTTCCAGCACCACAAAAGATCACTTGTAGACTTTGGTATCACCCATTTGGTCCCCACTAAAGGAAGAAAAATCTGCCCTAATTGATCAGTGAATCTACAGTGTAAGAACAAACGATCGATATTCTCTATGCTCTCCTCACACAAAAAACACCTATTGCTTTGCTGAATACCACTTTGCAATTTATCTTGTGTAGCTACTAGCCAGGTAAAACATGCCACTTTGAATGGTATTTTGACTTTCTAGATTTGTTTCCAAAGGCAGCTATAACCTTGTTGTCTAAACTGAGATAAAGAGTAGTAAGCATCCTTAACTGTGAACACTTTCCTGCTGTTCCCATTCCATGTCACAGAGTCTTCACTATTGTTTAGTGCCCTAGAAAGCTTCTACTTAAAATTTTCAGCAGGTCTGTCAATCTCCCAATCGTTCAATAATCTTCTAAAAGTGAGGTTCCATCCTTGTTGCCACCCCCCCCCCCCCCCCCCCCCCCCGCTTCTCTGATGTCATATTGTCCTCTACTCTGTTTTCCCTTCAATCCTTTGACATTGGCAGCCCAACCGTCAGTTCTCCAATTTGTCCTTTTGGTAGAAGCAATAATGTTGAGATCGTAAGCCTGGGCAAAGATAAAGGTGTGTATGATAGCCTCTTCACTTCTGAATCTAACCAATGATTTCTTCGTGAGCTTCTATGTTGCACCTCTACAACAACAACAACAACAACATACCCAGTGGTATCCCTGGGTCTTGGAAGGTGAGATATACGCAGACCTAACCCTTTCCAAGGTGGAGAGGCTGTTTCCGATAGATCCTCGGCTAAATAAAAATATTTAGGAAACATATTTGAAAGCAAGATGACAATACCATAATAAACGGAATACTGACAGAAAAACTAGAGATACTCGAGGTAAATAGAAAATACCAATAGCAAATAAAGATGAAGAATAACATAGAAATAGTATATATAGGATTAATACTACGACTAATATGATAAAAATTGCTCAACTACTATCTAACCTTCTACCTAATTCTCAACCTCCACGCTTTCCTATTTAGGGTTATGTCATCGGTAATCAGGAGGTTAGCATCCTATCTAATCACCTCGCATCAATTCTTCCTAGATCTATCTCTACTTCTACCTCTTCGTGGACTTAGCACTGCCAACCACTCGCGCCTTTTTACCGGAGCATCTATGCTCCTCCTCTTCATATGTTCAAACCACCACAGCCTCGCTTCTCGCATCTTGTCCGCCACTGCATCCATTCCCACCTTGTTGCGTATGACCTTGTTCATGATCTTATCCATCCTAGTATGCCACACATCCATCTAAATATTCTAATCTCTGCTGCACTCATCTTTTGAGCGTGTCCGTTCTTGACTGGCCAACACTATGTCCCATACAACACTATTGCATCTGTAAGGCTTGAAATATCGTGTCAAGTCTTGGATGGTGTTTGCTTCATTTCACTATGGCCTCCACATTTTAAGTCACTTATATTAGTGTTGAAGAAAGTTCAGGTGTTTAAAGCTTCATCATCTGGATCCAAATGTTGATCTTTCCCTAGCATAAATTCCTCAATGAGCAGAAGTAGGGTGGACTAATAAGAGGGTGCTTGCATGTCTATATTTACATTGTGGTTGCTTATCAATAGAGATGAACAAGGCTTAGCTGCAGTAATCACTAATCTCTATATTGATGCTGGTTGACCTGTTGCCATTGGTCTACAATGAATATATACTAGATGATATCCATATCTTAGCAGCCCAATAGAATCTTCTATCTGCACTATTTAATTTTTTTTTTTTTTGGCGTCTTTTTCACATTGTCATTTATTTTTGGGAGGATCTAGCTATAGGATTAATAAATTATACACGTTTTTTTTCTTTGACTCTTGTACATCAAAGACTTACTCCATCCATGAAGTAAGGTGTCCTATTCTTCGTTAATTGAGAGAGCAAGTTATAACTGGTTTATACTTTTCTCCCAAAAAAAAAAAAAAGAAAAGAAAATCTGAAGCTATAATATGTGTTAGCCATCCATGGTCGCACTTAATGGAATTAGAAGGTTCAGTATTTCTTGTTCCTCTGGAGTTAATATGCTTTACTCAAGCAGGAATGTGAGGTCTTTTTAAACTTCTTGTAATTGACTGAGCTGTGTACAGTGAACTTGAAGCACTATTTTTTCTATTTCTCACTCAGAATGTTGGATGCTTTTTTCCTCAGATACGGACTCCGGGAACTCTTCCGGTGGTGAATCAGATGGTGATAAAGATTCAATTCCCACAACCATCCCAAAGGTGTTGCTAACGGGACTTTGTTGCCTTATTTTATGGGTTCACTTGTGGCCCATTATCATGACGGTTTCCTTACTCCCTTGCTAATTGATTGTGTTCCTCAGCAGGTGACAGTGGATTCTTCTGGAATGAGCTTAGAACAAAAAGAGCTCGATCGACGAGACTCTGGAGGTTGTCAATCTGTAGAATCCATAGGATTTTTCTTATTGTTTCTTGTGGCTGCACACATTTTGCTTCTCTTTGGGAAGTAGAAGTTTTATGAACTTTTTCTCAATGTGAGTGTTACATAGTGTTTGTGTTCGTGTTCTGCAGATTCCTTGGATGGCTTTACAGAGCATAATCCACAACAAAAGTCTATTTTAGATGAACCCAGTCATGAGGGTAAGCACAGGTAATAGATGAAGAAAATGTGTGCTATTTGTTATGCAGCATCATCTCACGCCATCTGCTGTAATTATTTTAGGGGAGAGTGCTCCACCTGAGAGGCAAGTCTCCCCTGAGAAGCTTTACCGTGCAGCTTTATTACGGAGTCGTTTTGCAGATACCATATTAAAAGCTCAAGAGAAGACCCTTGAAAAGGTAGGGCAAACAACTGTTCGTATTACGGTTGTCGGAATTTGATATTTGCTGCATTTATTTGGTGTGGAACTTTCTGTGGGAATGATGTTTCTTAATATATTTTAGGGTGAAGTGTGGGATCCCGAAAAGCTTAAGCTTGACAAAGAGGAGCTTGAAAGGCGAAGGCGAGAAGGTCTGATTATCTCTAGTGTGTAAGGAATTCAAGCACCTGTGGATCTTTCTTTTTATTTAATGTCTACTTATGCAGAGAAAGCTCGCTTACAAGCAGAAGCTAAGGCCGCAGAAGAGGCTCGAAGAAAAGCTGAAGCTGAAGCTGCTGCAGAAGCCAAAAAGAAACGCGAACTTGAAAGAGAAGCTGCACGTCAGGCTCTGCTGAAGGTAAGGACATTTCGTAGCTGGATTCAGATTATTTTTAATCTTCTACCTGTGCAACTTGTAATCACATTCTTTTAATAGATGGAAAAGACAGTTGATATCAATGAGAACAGTCAGTTTATGGAAGATCTAGAATTGTTTAGAGCTGCTCCAGATGAACAACTAGAGAGGTTCATCGAAGAGACGAGCCCTGGTCACTCTCAAGATGGTCTTGGGAGTTTCAAATTCAAGGCAAGTAGTAACCCCTTGGAGAAACTAGGATTGTACATGAAGGAAGATGACGAGGATGAAGAAGAAAATGAGTCGCCTAATATTCCAGATTTTTTATCAAATTGTCCCGAGGAAGAGACATCCAAAGATCCAGAGGAAGGAGAGATTGACTGAGATTTAAGAAAGTTGAGGTGATGAAACGTTTGTACGGGTGATTTCCTCGTGTGCTTTGAAGCTTCACCTGCTCGTCATATGATGTCGATTTGAACCAATGCTTTTCCATGTGCATGTTGCTGTAAAAGACATTATTTGCCAAAAATGCCTAGTCAGGATACTCTTATTTTCGTTGGTTCTCTTGCTTGTATAAAAATAGGACTGGAGATAAGTTAGTTATCATTCCAGCCAAAGTAGGAAGATGCTGGGTTGAAAGCAATTTTGTTGGGTTTTACAAAATTTAGATTTAGATAATTTAGTAGTACAGGATAAGTTTCTGGTGGAAGCTTGAGGTTTTTACCGGACTTTGTTCCGTCTTTTTTCTTAGTTTGTTTCTTTCTTCTTTCTTCCGCCCTTGGGAGACTCGGTTTCATTTGTAGAGTATTTGGTACAAAATTGTTTGTAGATGCTTTGGCAAAGCAAAATCCCTAGATGTGCAGAAGCATGTAGGTGCTCGCAATGTGATATGATAATTTGATAAATGAAGTAATAATCAGTTGTCACTGGTGTAAAATTTTTACAGTACGAACGTAGATAACATATATTCTTGCATCTACATAAATAAGTACCCTCAATGCTTCTCCATGTGCACATGTCGGAGCAACCAAAATTTGGTGAAAATTCAACATAACCGTATCCCCAATAGTGAGAAACCTCCTTCAAAGACAATAAATACTCTCTAAAATGTTAAAGTGGATATAATAGTCAACTAATCCTAATTGCGACCATGCTACAACTTCATTTAACTATTTTAAAGATAAACAAAAGTCAAAAGGTTATCCAAATATCTTATAAAGATAATGGTCAAAAACTCCCTTAAACTATCACTTTTTCTTAAACTATAAGTTGGTTAAGTTACCCCTGAACTATCAATTTTCATATTCAAAAACTCCCTGCAGTGTCAAGTGGCATGGAGAGTGACTTCACTCTCTTTGTTTATGTGGACAAATAAAGTAGACCAATAAAAAGCATCCATGTGGCATTTCTCTTCAATTTTTAAAATTTAAGTATTCTTTTACTTATTTATTATTATTTTTGTCTTTTTCCTTTCTTCTTTTCTAATTAATTATTTTCTTCTTCACAACTCTACTTCTTCTTTTTTTTTTGGCCAATAACAATAAACTAGTTGAGACCATTAACATTACAATAATAAGAGTACTAAAAATAATTTAATCAAAACGTGATAAATTCGGTTGCAATTTACAATCAAATTTTATCAATAATGGTCATTTTAACTAAAAAACATAGTTTAATTTTTTGAATGGTGTTTTTTTAATTGAAATGACCATTATTGACAAAATTTAGTTGTAAATTGCAATAGAAGTTATTACATTTGATTAATTATTTTTAGTACTCTTATTATTGTAAGGTTAATGGTCTCAACTAGTTTATTATTATTGGCAAAAAAAAAAGTAGAGTTATGAAGAAGAAAATAATTAATTAGAAAAAAAGAAAAGAAAAAGACAAAATAATAATAAATAAGTAAAAGAATACTTAAATTTTAAAAATTGGAGAGAAATACCACATGAATATTTTTTATTGGTCTACTTTATTTCCCCACACACAACAAAAAGAGTGAAGTCACTCTCCATATCACTTGACAGGGGGTTTTGAATATGAAAATTGATAGTTTATGAGGGTTTTTTAGCATTATCTCTATCTTATATTGCTAAAGGATGCTAGTGTAGGAGAAGTGTTTGGAAAAAAGAAACTATAAATGAGAGCACAAAATTGTTCAAGCTACGGCTTATAGACTTCTTCTGATCTGCTTTAATTTATTGTGCTATAAAGAGTACCAGACGCATTATAAGATTAGGACAGGTAACTAACAATATTAATTTCTTTGAAAATAAAGGCTAAAGCGGAAATTGATGCACAAGTTTTACTCAAAATTTGCTAATATATTGTAAGAAGTGCTTTTACAACTTTTATAGTAGTGGTTTATGTTGGACGAATTCATTTGAAAAACACGTTTTTCAATATTGGAGAATTTTCTTTAGAACCCATTTGACTAAACTTTTAAAAATTTCTTATTTTGATAAACACTATTGTTAAATTAGTATTTTAGACATTTATTAGCAACCGTTTGTATTTAGTCAGTCAATCCATTTGAAACTTCTTTAATATGTATTTAATAAACTGATTGTGTTTGGCAAATCTTTTCAAAAAATATTTTTGAGTATCAAAAAAATTGAATCGTCGTTCATTCTATAATTAATATTCACATAGCATAGAAATAACATTAAATACTTAATCAATAAATTTATAGTTAATCAAAAGCAAAAATTTGAGGGTAAATAATAAAACTATGACACTTAAGGCAATGGTTTGCCTAATTGACTCCACTAAGAGTGGTTTAGCAAGAATGGTCTTCTTTAAGTTAAATAAATCTTTTTGGACTAAATTACCCCTGAACAAATTATATAAACACAGCATATAACCCAGATCTTCCCCTTATTAACTCTGCGGCTTATTTCCAAACCTTCGTCCCTTTACTCTTCCAACTGATTAACCTAAGAACTCAAATTTCCAGAAAAAAGAAGATTCAAAGGTAAGTTTCTTCAATATTTCATTAATTTTACGTAGTTTTAAATTAAATTTTTCATAATTTCATCATAAATTCGTGGAATTTGTTTAGTTTTGTATAATCACAGATTAGCTACTGCAATTTGTGAATTTTGATGATAATGATTGAAAACTACTGCTAGATAACGTCACATTGATTTTCAGTTGCTGCAAAAAAAATTATATTACTTTGAATCTGTATTTGCTGAAGAATTTACGAATAGAAATTGTAATTACTTAGTCGCAACTGCATTGCTTTGCCTAAATTAACATGAAATAACTTGTAGATGATGTATGTTAATTGTTGCTAACAGAAAAAGCTTTTTAAGATCTTGCAATGTAATGTGTTTGTAATGCACTCGCTGCCTTGTGGGCAGCACTTGCAGTTGAACTGCAAACAATTGCTGTTACATAAACTCTACATATGTTGCCTAATATGCAGCACTTTTCATCGCCTGAAGTGGTGCCTTGTAAGTGTTGCCCACAGGGCCACACTACATGTAGAGTAGCTCTACATGTGCTGCCTAATAGGCAGCAGTTTTGAATGCATAGTAAGTGTCTCTTCAAGTGTTGCCTTGGTGCAAAACAAAAATGTATAGGGATCTCTACATGTGGTCAACAACAGGCAGCACTTTACGTGTGTACTAAACTGCCCTACAAGTTGTGGCTTCTTGTTGCCAGTCAACCTCCAACACCTACGTACACCACTAAATAAAGCAAAAATTGAATAATGTAGAGTGTATGAATGCTGTTCTCGCGAAGGCCAGGAAGCTGCCTATATTGGGATTGATAGATTACATCCAAAACAAGCTCCAAAGTTGGTTTTATGAAAGGAGAAATGATGCACGAGCCACATTTCATGACCTCACACGTTGGGCCGAAGAAGAGCTCACCAACATGATTCTTACTGCCTTTAGGCTGATAGTAAATAGCTCTTGTTCAACAAAACGAATGACTATTAGCTCTGCAAACAAACACTCATGTAACACTTCACTTTTTTGTTTACTTGATCTTATCTTTTGCTTGCAGGTAAATCCAAGCAGTGACACAAGTTTTACTGTAAAAGATGGAAAAGATGAATTCACTGTAGATTTAAAGGAGAGGTCCTGCGGCTGCTTACAGTTTCAGACAGACGAAATACCATGCATCCACGTCATTGCAGCAATAGAGAGAAGAAACTTGAACAAGTCGACTTACTGTGCACACTGGTTCAAAAAGAAACACTTGGATGCAAACTTATCAGGGAGAAATTCTCCCAATGGGAAGTGACAGCTCGTGGGATGTTCCACAAAGTATAAAGGAATTCATTGTACACCCACCGAATACAAAAATTCAGCTCAGTAGGAGACAAACAAAAAGATATATTTCAAGAGCAGAATTCTTCAAGAGTAGGATCAGATGCTCGAGATGCAAAAGAATTGGACACAATAGAACAAGTTGTCTCCACACTCCGGTCCAACAACCACATGCAAGAAGATATAGAAACAGAGTTGTAGCTGTGGCATGAATATGTTATTTTCTTATGATATTGCATTAAATTTGTCAACAAATACTTTTCGTTTTGCTGTAAGCAACACTATTTCTCATTTTCGTTAAAAGTTACGTGAAGACATTAAATCCAAAAAACTTGCAAAATAAGAATAGGTTTCCCACTCATTCTCGTTGCAATTCAAATGCCTTAAAGTATGGGCAGATAGGCAACACTTATCCCAAACCCGACTTAGACTGGATTAACTGCCCCAAAGTGTTGTCCGGATGGCAGCAGTTTATGTTTAACTCATCAAACCCTTCCCCAACAGATCCCATGAACTGATGCCAACGCAGCACTTTATCATTGTGTTTATATACAAGTGTTGGCAAATGGGTAACAGTTTACCCCAAATCCTTACCAACACTCGACACCCAATTCTCATTGACTTGCTGCCTAGGCAACACTTGGCCTACATCCCCCATAAACTCATCCCTTAACAGGATGCCTGATAAGCACTACTTGACCTACACCCCTCACAAACTAGATCTTTTAACATGCAGCAGCACTTGGCATCGACCCCCTACCCAAAATCCCAAAGCTAATACACTTGAAATGCTGCTGCCTAGGCAGCACTTCACCCACAAACTCTCACAAAATTCACCAAGTGAAATTCCCTATAAATATTGCAGTGTGTTTAGATACAAGTGTTGGCAAATGGGCAACAGTTGACCCCAAATACTTACCAACACCCCACACCCAATTCCATTGAGTTGCTGCCTAGGCAACACTTGGCCTACATCCTTTCACAAACTAAATCCCTTAACTGGATGCCTGACAAGCAACACTTGACCTACACCCCTCACAAACTAGAACCTTTAACAGGCAGCTTTTGGCATCCACCTCATATCCAAATTTCCAAAGCTAATACACTTGAAATGATGCTGCATAGGCAGCGCTTCACCTCTCCCCCCTTTCACCCTTCACCAAATTCCACAATCCACTTGTATTGAGTTATTTCCTTCACAACATCATAAGCTCACAAAAATACAAACAAACACTAAAAAAAAATAAGGCACGACACACATAAAACACTAATAAGAAAATGTATATTCAATACTAAACACAATCAAACTCCAAAGCATTCATATTCCAGTACACAAATGATTTTTTCAGTCGCATCAACTAAAAGAGAAGCACTTAAGCATTCACATTTAAATTTTGATCATCATCATTACATTTATGCTATAGAGAAAGGCTTTCCAAGTACTCCTTCACATATTAGAGAATTATGCTCATGGTAATCATCGTCTATCTTCTCAGGAGGAGTATCATATCCACCATTTGACTTGGACCTTGCATGACTCCACAGATTCGTAGCCCAATCAAAACGATAATCTTTCAACTGCGTACACTTCATCTTCGAAACATCCTTCCCATACATTATTGACTCAGCAAACTTAAGAACAAAAGCATCACACTCATACCTGCACAAAATATAACAGAGGGCTAAATAGAAAGGAAAATCATCAAGAAACTACTAAAAAACTGCTACTGAACAATGCTTACGGGTTGCTCTGCTTTGGGCATTTGACCTAATCATACTTTAGCGTTACATACAACGACCCATAGGATGCTCGATACCTATAAAAGTCAACAAACTCAAGCAATGAGACAATCATCCGAGCATAACAGTCCACATGCGCCTTGACAGCTTGATTATCTTTATCATAGACCGAGTCATAGATATCGATTCTGTGCTTATCAATGTGGAAAATACCAAGAAAATAGTGGGTGATTCCAGCACCACCTTCTTCACCTAAACGCATCGGGAAAAAGACTCTATCAACTGTCTCCCAAGATATACCACCTTTCATTCCCTCCAAAAATGGCATCAATAAACAGCTCATAATTTGATCAGCCGTCCAATGATAATTACCATGGTTCTCCTCGAATGTCCGGCAACATTGCATAAACAAACGATCAAAAGTCAGGGTAGTGTTGGTATATTTCAGTTGGCCTTCAAAAGAATGGTAAAGACACCTCTTCCTAAGATAGTACATCCCCACATTCACATGATGCAACACAAAGACCATGACAATAACAATCAATATAAACATAGACTGGAAAAATAAAAATACATAAAAAGAAATGCAATAAAAGTTACGAACATCATCGTTGAAGGGATACTTTACGCTGCACATTTCAAGAAACCAAAATCGTTTAGTGACACGAACACCACCCAAACGATAAACCTCATCAAGGATGTCCAGCTCATCCAGTTCGTATACATTTAATTTCTTGCAATCTCCACAATAACTATCCACCTCCCTAAAAATATTTAACAGCAAAAACTGCAAATTTTCAGTACAACAAAATCTTCACATGACGGGGGGAAAAAGATAAGAAAGGAAAGGAATTAAAAAAACTCACAGTGCTGCATTAAACTCCTTAATAGAAAGCCCCTTTGGGTTAATGAACTGTTTGAAATTTGACACATACGGGAGCACACGTGCGTAATGGAACGAGCATCGCCGTTTGTAAGATGACATCCAGTCACTCTTTGCCTTACAATGATTTACATCATAGCCCTGATAGGGAGATAACAGGGCCTAGCTAGGCTTAAGCTTTCTCTTGCCTCTTGGATCATCATTCAAAGCAACTAGAGCCTTCGCGGCCTTCCTCTTTCTTGTCATTCCCACTTTCAATGAAGCAATTGGAAGCTCATAATCACGCGACTCTTCAGCAATCTATGAAAACAATCACATAAACAAAGATTAGAAATAAACACAGAAGCTAACATATACAACTACACAGAGAAAAACACAACCATCCTAATAAATAGCCCAACTATTGACAGAGAGGCAACATTTGACATAGGTTTATCCAACTATATACAACTTTGAGGTCTTAAACTGCTGCCAGGAAGACAACATCTTGCTCTGATTTCGCTAATGAGGATTTTACTTGAAATCATAGCAAAATAACAAAACACTCTCCCTTTACCCCCCTCCCCCCAATAGCTACTGAATTACTTACAGGTAGCCAACACTTCCACTTGTATTTTCTTCTTTTTTAATTAAAGAAAAATGACAGATCTTAAAAAATATACCATGAAAAAAGAAACACTTCTTGTTGCACTTGCTGAATATTAAAAGTATGCAAGACTTACACATACCTTATCTTGTCGAGCAGGAGGTGTTTCAAAAGAACCCTCGCGCGCATCCAAATCAGACACAACTCCCATGATTAACGAACCAACATCATCATTCATTACCTTGTCTACCCCACTGATGATATCACACTTATCTTACTGCTCACCACCAACTTCTATAGTGCACTCCTCCACAACAATATTAGAAGCAACTTCTTGTTCTGTTTGTCGATCACTCAATGGATGCACAATCAATTCTTTCTCAATAACTGTCGTAACAGCTGCAGCATCTGCATCGAGCACAAGGTCACTATCCGCAATATCTCGATCAATAGATAATACGTTACCATCATCACTGCGTGTAGCCTCAACACCAACTGCTTCAAGAGATCCATCTACCTGATTATCAGAACAAACCCAACTAAACAGTACCATTTATGACTTTTCGGAGGCTCAGCTTTAATTTGCGGCAAACAGTTTCTAAGAGACCCCACCAACCACTTGAAACCCAAACGACCCCAAGGATAACTGTAACGAAGAACATCATCATCAATAACTTTCATCAAATGGTTGCTAACCTCACAATCTTCAAAATGGCCTAATAAAACCCTCTCAACTATATAAACTTCAGCGAGCTTAACAGCATCACCATCACTGTCCCAAAATGACTGCCCACGGCTCGATGAATCAACAGTAAGAAATCTCTTCAGCTCAGACAGTTTGAGTGTGTTTCGAGTTGGGAAATAATGATTTAATAGACAATTTGCCCGAGAAGACACCACAGTAAAATCACTGGAACAAATCCCTAAACCAGTAATCAAATGAAACGCATCCAAATCGAATACACATCGATGGCCGCATACAGTAAACCTAATCAACATTTCATTGGCGCAATACGTCTGTGATAGCATCATACAATGAACAACATTCACATCATCCAACTCCATGAATTTTCCAAAAACACCTCGTTTCAACATCATCATCTGAGGCTCAGACAAAAACGTACTAACCAAACTATTATACTTCATATCACCTCCCCAACAACCCTTGGCATCAAAGCAATGCTCAAACTGAAAGAATTGATCTCTTTCCTATAGCACAACACATCTCCAAATATACTTAAGCAACATAAAAAGTTAACATTTAGATGAAAATATAACTAAGAAAAACAGACAAGAGAACATACATTACGACGCACCATAATGAACGCACCATAATGCTCAAAATGCTAGTAAAGTTATCATCGATTACTCCATATCCCAATAGTTTGGTACAAATAAATTTTTGTAGGATATTTTTACTTGAAAAAAATAACTTTCTTCTTCTACTTCTAAAAATTTGTAGCTTATCCTCTTTAACAGAAAAATTGATTCCGCTGCTAAGCAAAAGCATTATACTTTTTTGGTCAAACACGTCAAATCTTGAAACAAATGATTTATAAAGAGAAAAAAGTATTTCGCTCCCTAAAAATTTGGCCAAACAGGCTATTAGTCTCATGACAAGCTTCTTTTCTTCTCATTCAATACTTTAAGTTAGCTCCTACATCTACCATCAACCTTATTTTTGGATAATCTCTTGAAAAAAGTGAATTTTTTAAAGATCAAATTACAAAGCATGTACATATTTACTTTACAATTTATATTATTCTAAAATATAATTTTAATGCTTTTCTTAATCTCAATTATTTATACATAAATCGAGATTTTAATTAAGATTTTAATTTTGTTTTCCATTAAAATGTTAATTTCATCTTTGTGAGATTTATAGAAAAAATTGAGAAGATAAGTGAGTGTTGCTCAGATGGTAAGCATCCTCCACCTATATTGAAGAGGTTGTGGGTTCGAGAAGCTCACCTCATTAGAATTTGACAAGGTAATCAAGAAGAATACTTCAGATGAAAATACAGAAAATGAAAAAAACTAAACCAACCCACTTTAAACCCCACCCAGCCCTAAACCGACCCAAGAATTGAATTTAGCAGAACTTCCTTACTGCAAAACAACTTGCTTTTCTTTTTTCTATTTTTTTTTTATTTTTTCCATATTTCATCCTACAAATTATATGTAACAGTTATCGTATCATTACGAAGTGAAAGGAATAAAATAAATCATCAAACAAAAAGAGAGCATATATTATCCAAAGCAAAATGAAGACATCAAACCATTGTAAAATTATTTAAAATCTTCAACAGAAAACATAACCATTTTAACCATATAATTAACTTCTTTACAACATATCCTATCAAACTGCTGTCTATGACTTCTTTCTTCCAAGAGAGCATAACCATTTTAACCAGCAAAACGATATGCTATGGTCAGTTCATTTAACATCAACTTGAAGCTATTATCATATATGCTAAATTGATATTAATATCAACTATCAAAAACCCGTATATAAATAAAAGCATTACTGCTTAAACAAACTGTGAAATATCTTTATAATTAATTAAAATTTCCACTTAAATAAAAATTTATGCTTATAAAATGCATGAATGTGGCTAACTCGTCAAGATTAGACGACCAAGTTTAACTCGGATTAGAGTTGGGTGGGGTCTAAAGTGGGTTGGTCCTAAATGATTTTAGTTTTTTTCATTTTCTGTAATTTGCATAAAAAAATTAGTTGCCACGTCAGCATATACTTAACGGAAGTTTGTGGAGTTTTGTGTTGGATGACCACGCGAGTTAACTGGGTAAAGTTGAGTGACCATAGAAAGAAAAAACAAAGATAAGTGACCATGGTGATCTATTACCCAAAGTTGAATGACCATAGAAAGACAAAATAAAGATAATTGACAATGGTGACCTATTACCCAAAGTTGAGTGACCATAGAGGCAATCAACTCGTATAATTTTTCTAGATGATTTCACATATCAGAGTTTAATAAACTTTCTTTTCTTTTTTTCCTCTATGAAGAACTGATAAATGTTTGTCTACAGTCTCCTCCAAAATCTACAACTTTCTCACCAAATAGTATATATCTATCCATGAGACCTCATAACAGTGTATCGAAAGTTTCAATCATTTTACTTATTTACTCCCTCCGTTCCACAATAGATGACATGTTTCGGATTTCGAGAGTCAAAAGAGTTTATCTTTGACCGTAATTTTTATATATCTTTTAAATATTTTGAATTATTAATTATTGTGACTTATAATACTTTTTATGTAGTTTCTAAATATATAAATATTGTTTGAAAAAACTTAAAAATTATATGTTCAAGTTCACGGCCAAAATGAACTCGCTTGACTCTCGAAATACAAAACATGTCATCATTTTTAAAACATAGGGTATTTTTTTTTCAAAGAGAATCCCAAACAATTAACTTTGAATCTCGAATTAGAGATGCTAATGAACTTTACATTGTGATATTGCAAGTAAAGTTATCATCACTGTCAATGTGAGTAGGGGCTACGCTGCCAAGTTATTGCTTCCCACTATCCAACCAGAAATCCTGAATCCAACAATGTGCAGTTCATATTTAACTAAGTACTCCTATTTCAGAAGAAAGTTAAACCAATTAAAAAGATGAACATAGTGTGGAGTATTTTCTAAGTTTTCGATCCCAATATTAAAGCTGCAGGTTTATCTAGGAATAGCTGCACAACACCATAATCACTCACTAACATGGCCCTCTACCAAAAAGCCAATAAGGCAATGGTTTGGAGCCCCCACTTTTTATTAAAGATGTATTACTATTTATATTGTAGAAAAAAAAAATTCTTGTATATTCAATCTCAAAATTAAAGAAAAATTTAAGGGAGAGCACATAATAGAAGAGTGAAAAATTATTACTTTTTTAGTAATTGTAGTATCCTTAATTCCTTATTTTTAGGTGGGCATCTATTTTGTTGTTGGCTAACTTACATCTTATAATTACTTTTTTTCACCATTCTTATTTTTTTCTTGCTGAATATTTGAGTCTTTTTAATGAAAACTCAAACTCTCTGCTTTCTACAAACTTGCTTCTTACAAGTTATAAAGATCAACGATGTTTCAAGAGAGATTAAATGAATTAGCTATGTTTTCAATTGAAATGGAATTGTTAGAACAAATTTATTATAAAGGCTTCGCATCCAAAAAAGTGACAAAAGTAGACTTTAATTAAAACTAAATATGACAACATTTCTTCTCCTTCTTTTTTTTTTTTTTTTTTGAGAAAAAAGAAAAATCAGGGCCTTCTCGTGAAGTTTCGCTTTAGGCCCCCAATTTGGTTGAGACGGCCCTGCTCACTAACCATTATCACTACACAAAACAGAGAAAACAAAACACAGAAGTTCTTTTTAAGGGAATAAGGGACCGAAAATTTAAAGGGTCTAAAAAGAATGTCGAGTTGCACTTGCACCTGAAGAGCTTGGAAATTAGAGAAGTTGTTATGATTTGGCCTGCTTGTTGTTCTGCATGAACATTTTCTTCTCTGTGATCTCCCCTAAGTTGCTGAGCTAGAAGTATATTTTGCCAGGGAATCCCGTCAAACACATTTAGTTGCATCACTATCTGTAAAAAGTCAATAAAATACAAATATCTTCATATGGGAGAGAAGGTAGTATTTATTACAGGAAGCACCATGAAGGTCCTGATTGACAAAAACAGATAGAGCAAATCATGCATGTACAAGATTAGTTGAAAGAAGAAGCAGACGATAAGTGGGTCCATAGCCCAAGTGAAAGAATAGTTACCGGTGCAAAAAGCTCGACAGGAACAAAGCAAAAGTTACTCCAGCAAAAAGAGCTACACTTTGAAATATCACAAAGATTGGAATAGGAAAAGACAGAAAAAGTGACGGAAAGAAAATGGACAATATCTTTTTAGAGTTGTACGGCGGTACAGTTGTAGTAGTTTACTGAAGACTTTAGATAGCTCACTCTATAACTTCATATTGATATGGAACTGATTTGTTAGGTTGCTGCTTTTCTTCTCGCTATATATAATTCCTACGAAAAAACTTTGTGTTATCTCATACAAGATATATATTATATTTATAAAATTGCATATATTACAGATAATTACTATGTTATATGGATTAAGTACTCAACCAACCCACAAACTATCAAGGAAATTAAACAAACTTAATTTTATTTTAAATTATATATTATGTACTGATTTGAATATATGAATCAAACAAAATATTTACCAAGAAATTATCCTTGCATTATATTACTTCAGCAAAAAAAAAAAAAAATCATTATATTACAATGCATTCATTATTAATCTATCTATTACTACTTCCCTGCATAAACTATGACGAGGCAATAATCTGTATGTTCCCTTGTACAGTTTTAATGAAGAATCATGTCTGAACTTTCAATGAAGTCATCATCCTCAAGCATGTTAATCCATGCTTCAATTCCCTCCCCACATTTTGTACTCACAAAAATAATCATATTCTCATAAGGCAAAGTGGTAGTGCATACCCAATCTGGCTTCCCCCGTCCAAAATCCACTTCATACACTGGAAACTTACACCAGCTGCTAAAATTACAAAACTGAACGTCACCTTTTGAGAATATCTCTACTAATTTCCCCATATGTATCAAAAACTGCTCTCCATTTTGTAATATTTTTATATACTCACTATTAATTTTCCTTATTGCACTTCTTAATTGGTGCACCAAATCATCATTTCTCATTTCACTTTCTTTATTTGATAATGCTAATGCAGCTGTCCAAAGGTTCCCAAATGAATGGTCCGATAACGTTGGAATCATTCTTGACCTTATATTCACTGCATGCACTGCAGCATATTTCTTCTTGTTAGAGTCTTTTTTCAACTTCGAAGTCTCTATGAAGTGCTTCCACACCAAGGAAGAGAGAGCTTCCACTCGAGTAGGATCTTTTACTTGTGATCCTGAGAGAATTGATTTTTTCTTCAGAACGTCGAGTTTTTTCTTGGTAAAAACAAATCTTCTCGTTAATAGTTTTTCATTCTTTATCCCTATGGATGGTTTGAAATTCGACTTAGACAAATCTACTGGTGGAAAAAGACGTGCTAAGTTAAAATTAGGTTGCAAAATATTGTCCGTGTCCCCTCGGGCGATAGCTGCCCATGCATTGATAAATGTCACTATGGACAAACCATCACCAACTTTGTGTGACATGCACACACCTATTGCAACTCCTCCACAATCAAATAAATTAACTTGAATCACTAGAAGAACATCAATATCTTCTATCCTACTAGCTTCCACTGGGAGAAATTGTCTCAATTCCTCCATATTGGGAGTTTCTATAACTTTTGAAAGATTACCATGAACTTGAGCTTCAATAAACTCAGCTCCAGCATCATTACAATCAATGGAAATGTTACCATTGAGTCTTCCAGCCAATGGGTAGAATCGACTTAAAGCCTCGGATAGAGATTGCTTCAAGAGTTGTACCTTTCTAGCACGACTAATAATATTGTCAAGTTGTTCATGTTGGTAGAAGAAAATTAAAGGAATGAAAACTGGGGGTGAAATTTGATCAAGAAGTGATAATTTGTGGATTCTAAGGTTAGGAGGTGTTGGGGACGAAGGTTTAAGCATTTCTTTGGATATGATCTCCACTTTTGCTGCCATAACTTATGCTTTTATGCTCCTTTCAACTATACTTCTTCTCTTTATAAGTTCCACTTGGAAATGGCTATCAAATGATATTTATAGGATGATTATGGTGTAAGATTGATATCAACATAAAATTTACCAAACATATTTGACTACCTAAGTTGAGTAATAACTAAAGGAAATAAAGCACGGATTTTTTTTATATAATGGTCAGACGATTAAAAATAGTTTAGGAATCTGAAATAATACACCGATACTGTAAATAACTTTTATGCTATTTAGTCACATTTATATATTTTATGAGGTAACATTTTATTTTTAATTTTCACAAATTATACTTTTTATCAATAGTTAATTTTAGGGTAATTTGATAGTATAAAAAATTATTTACGGTATCAGTTTATATAATCATTATTAATGGAATGTGCGAGAAATAAGAATCATTCATCAAGTTAGGCCTTTCACCACTAGTTGCATTCACAACAGTTGATTCCTTAAAGATATGATAGATGTTCCACTTTCTAGTATCCAAAAGGAGTTCAATTAAAAAGGAATAAATGGGTGCACATTGCTGTCTGATAGAATAGTCTAGCAAGCATAATTAATGTTGACATTTTCTGTTAGCAATCTATTATATCAAACGAGCAAAAGAAATCATTTAAGAATTTAACATGACAATGAAAGAAATGATATATAGGTGTGGAATGGTAATTCAGAAAATAGTTAACAAAGAAACAAAGGGAGATCACAAAGCACTAGCATCCTCCAAATTGAATCAGAAGCTGTAACTTGTTCAAAATATTCACGCAATACACATTTTGCACCATCTTAAGTATTACCAACAAGGAGTCAACAAGATGAGACGAATTTAATGGAGTATTACCAGTGGATTACACATACACATCATCTTCTGTAAGGTATCACTATTTGAAAAAGTTCATCAAAATAGAGAATATCAATTAATGTAGCTAAATATTTCATTGTTTATTATATAATACTTTACTTTTGCTTGCTTGAATCAGTTTTTTGTAGTACTATTTTATTCATATACTGTTTAATTATAGTTTTTTTAGATTTTTTATATTTACTATATTTAAATAATAGAGATAAAATATACACGTAAGATGCTAAAAAAGAAACAATCTTAATGATTCAAGACAAAATTCAATGATAATATCTTAATATTCAAATGTGCATTAAAATTCAGATATTTTAATCTTAATAAAAACAAATAACTCTATAATGAAATTTTTCAACGAAGCGATGTCACGTGACACCACTCCATAAAATGTGCATCCACCCCCGGAATACTTCACATTTTCTTTCTTATATCTTTTCTTTGTTGTTGACGGTTGATAGTTAGCTATACTTAGTCAGTCACATTAAATCTTATATACTTGGTACACTAATATTGTTATTCATATCATTGCATGTAGTATTGTTGCAACATCTATAAATTTAGGTTGAACCTTAGAGGCCAAAGGTCCAAATTTGCCTTTTGAACTTTGTGAAATATAGTTGACCACTTACCTTTCATTAATTGTTGGGTCTGATTTATCATTGTCATTACAAAAACATGCTAAAGTTATCCTTCCGGACTAACATGTGAGACTTCTTTCAAGGAAAAGTCATCGACTTTGCCCTTAAACTATGCGAAATAGTTCAAATTTGCCCCTACATTTTGACATGGAATCACCACAGGAACGATCCTACAATTAGTACCAATAACAGCCAACTCATAAAACTTACAGATTGCTTTGATAATTCGCTGTTTTGAGTTTTCAGATCAAAGAAATGGGTTGAATGGCAAGAAGTTTACGGTAGGTAAAACAAGATCAGAGGTAATGTAATCAATCAGCCTAGGGAAGAATGGCTCGACTTTAGGTCCTTCTAAGTCACCTGTAAACTCAAGAACTTCTAAGCAACTATAACCAGACAAATAATTAATAAGAATGGAAATACAACAGATCTACATGATAATCGATTTAGAATATTAACATTTGGTTTCAGGTACGAGAAAAAATAATTCTGAAATAGAACTCTGCATAACTAATACATTGTCTGATTTCCAGCATAAAATTATACGTTGTATATTACAAGGATGTCTGGACAGAACTACTATTTGCAAATGCCTAAAAGCAGAGACGCGACTAAAGAAATAAACTCATGATTCTCATAGCTACTTAATGAACAAGCATATGATGAGCAAACTCTACACATACAAAGTGGAGAAGCTGCAAAGTACAAGTAAACCTTAGCCCATGGGATAGTGTTTAAGTGCTTCCTTGAGAACATCTTCAAGATTCAAAAACACCAGGCATCTCACACCAGTTCTCTTACAACATTTCTAAGCTTTATGCTGCATTTGACCCAAGAATTACAAGTTAACTTTAAAAAGAAAAAGGAAAAAAAGGGATAATATACATCATTCTTTTGATCCCAGGAATTCACCTTCGTGAGCCAAACTATCCAAGATGCATCAGCTGGCTTGGGCAGGGGTGGGGGGGGGGGGTCTAGGAAGATTCTGAAGAGTCATTAATAAATGAAAGCACTAGCATGGGATAAATGATACAACAATTAAAAGGATACAGGGAAGAACAAAGGCAGAATCATTTTACCATTCGTGCAAAGGATGTCAAATATGAAGGTGAGGTTGGATATTTAGGAACATATGGATGGTGCTGGAGAATAGACATGTCAATAATATCTATGGGGCATTAAGAATGAAACCACTTGAATTGGGGATTTTGATAACCCCCCTCAAGACATTTGATGGTAGACTGCTGTTCTTCGATCCAGGTAAGCTTTCTGGTGATTCAAGTGCTCGAGAAGTTTGCAGAGCCATCTCAGCATGGAGTTGGAGACAAGTCAAAGCCAGCTGCGATATTAGAAGTAATTAGAGTGGCTATGCAGAGAAGAATACTCAAACATGGTATTATACGGGAATATAAAAGCTGGCAAAATTTGAGGACCAGAAAACAGAACCGAACAGATTCTAATTGTCTGTTCATAAAGAGTAATTGATGGTAACACGAAATCAGTCTTGGATATATCAACTGGCACAGATACCAATGACATTAAGCATAACAAGAAATTATCTGAACAATAAACAAGTGTAACATTTAATAAGTAACCTGAAAATAATAATAGATAACTGCTAATGTCCAACATAAAATAAGGACCAAAGCAAAGCAACTAGCTCGATTAGGTAGCTAATAAATCATGAAGTTACAAATTCTGAGTTTCAAATTTTCTACGGACTTCCTTCGAAGGGCTTCCTGTACATGATTTTTCGCTCCAAGATATGATCCTTCTTTCATTCTTTATTTTTTTTAAAGCATCCAGTCAAGTTCTGCCTGTTTATTAGCACCTTCAGGAAAAAACAGATCAGTATGCCATGATTGCCATCTCTTAATGTACAGAAAATCACCTTTGAAAACTTTTAGTTTCTATCAGGACTTAAATTACACATATACCTAAGAAAGGGAGGAAGGTATTAGCATTGTCTGTTACATAGTCAGCTACTAATCTACAGAGTAATAGGTGTGTAAAAACAAACAGAGACAGATACACATGAAATGTCAGAGGGGCATAAAGCTCGTTTGACTTACAGTGTAGCACTCCCTATCTGTGTCAGATTCAGCAATCTGAAGTGCCCAGCTGCGAACCCACTCAAGTCCTTCTGAAAGCTCAGAATTACCCTCAGCCAAGGCAGCCGCCACATAGGATGGATGAAGAGAAATCAATATGCATGAAGCAGTATACAGAACAGATCTCCTAACATAAGCTTCCACATGATGAGATATCTCCCTGTTAGATAAAGTGTGAAATCTCAAGTGAGTATCTACATGTAAAAAAGAAAAAGTGACACAATAGTAGAATTCCCAGTGACAAACTAGTGCAATGTCCAATTCAACAGTAACAAACTAACAATTACGCATGGGACAGGTCACTTCTACCGTTCAGTTAAAAAAAGATAGTAACACGATTTTTAGAAGTTAAAATAAGAGCACATCTTTTCTCCCAATAAACAACTCATCTCCTATTTCAAGACATTTGCAAGGGTAAATAGGTAGTGATGTAAGAAGGTATTCAAACAAACTGACAGAATAAGAGTTCTCTGACATCATCTAGAAGGGTTATTACCTTGATCTTAACATTTCCAAAAGAGGAGATGCCAAAACAGATGCTTCTGGATGCATGGTTGAACACTTCATACAAACACCAAGCATGTAAATAAGCTTCCCCAATATGATAAAGTCTCTTCCAAGCAAATCTACACCATGCCGTTTCTTATCAAATCCTTCCATTGCTGGAAGCATAAATGCTGCTGCATACTGGGGGAATTTATTCTGGGACCATTCAAGCTGGTTTGCTGGTATAGCTGAATGAAGGCTCCAACGGCGTGTCTTTCCTCTCTTGATCTGACTTGGTTTAGAAGGAAGTTCTCTCTCATAAGAATGAGACCAATTCAAAGGAGTCCCAGGTGTTGAGATCTCCTTCCAAGGACCGGCTCCCGGAGGACCGATAGGTTTTGGCATGAACCATGCCTGATCAGACATGGATGATACGAGAGAGACAGACTGTTGTTTAGGTCTTAAAATCTTTGTATTTGCTAGCTCTTGTGCAGCCTCTGTCATTACATCAAGTATCAATAACCTCTGGCTCACATCCAAATTTGGTGAATAAAGTAATTTGTTTAGTGTATTGAGAGATTCAGGAGGACATGTGACAATCAAAGCAACAAGTGCTTTTTGTCTCTTCTCTTCAGCTGACTCTTCCTCCCCTTCAGCAGTTGAATCAGAGCAGCGAACTTGTAAAAGACTTCTGGCTAGATCAGCAGCTACAAACTTGAGCTCATCAGGTGATGCTCGTACGAGCTTCTCAGCAACATCTATAGCGCTATCGACCTGCTAAGAAGAATACGTCAGAAATAATACAGGAGAAACCTTTTCACTTACTTTTCAGTGGTAGCCATGGAGCATCTAATTGACTATTAACTACCAAATAACTTTGTAATAATCCTGGTAACATCAATAATTAGTCGACCTACATTCGGTCTACAAATACAAGCTAGTGCAGGTTACTCGAAGCAACCAGAAGTTATCAAATTTTTTTCATCGTTTTAGAAAGATGATAAAATAACACTCTGGACATTTGTCTGATATAGGATGATACAAGAATTTGAACTCACACCATCGGCATCATCAGATTTTCTTAGTGCTGCAATCACATCCACTAACTGTGAGAATTTTCTTTTTAAATCTGCATCATCATCTGCCAAGTCATATGGCTGGAGAGATGAGTCATCCGAGGATTCGGAGGCTTCACTTGCAATATCATCATCTTCTTCACAAGAAACCTCCTCATTATCTAGGAATGCCGGATCAATAATCTCATCTGGATCAACAGATTCAAATGTAGATAATTTCTTCTTTTTACTCATCAGTTTATCATTTGTGCAGGCAGCAGCTATGCTATTTAATTCCTTTGCAGCTACTGTGGTTGAATAGCTTTTAGTATCTCCATCTGTGTTAGTTGGCGTAGCCAATGATCTTCTTTCTGAGGTTGATAAACCAAACTCCCAGTCAATAGTTTCCTCACGGCAACTATCATCAAGGTAGAGAGGATTTTGGGGGTCAATCACTTTGGAAAATGCTAAAGCAACACTGCTAGCCATTTTACGGACCAAATGGTCAGCACTCTCCAACCTACCTGTCAGCAACCACAAAAGATATGAGTAAAATTACAATCAACTAATAATTTAGAAAGATTACATTGAACAATAGTAAGAACAAAACTTTACAGCTAACTCCTTCAAGAATACAGTGCATTGCATCCTTGGTTGCATCTAGATCTTCTTTAGACATCTTCTCTAGGCAAAGGCCTAAGGCAGCAGTTATATCTGGATTTAAGTTATGGAACCACATTAACATTGAGTAGAACCTAAAAATGTTAAGATCTTACAGTTTTCTCCAAAAATGTACAATTTACTGCTCAAAAAAAAAAAAAAAAAGATACAGGCTTGCTGCTCAATTGAAGTTGATTGCACAAACTCCCGTTTGGACCAAACAGTGACAACACGCTGCACGTTCTCTGAGAGAGTACGGGGGTTACAAGATTTTACTGACGAGGACTTTTCAGGGGAACATTGAAAAACAGCAAACTGAAGAATCCATCTCAAGCATTTAGTAGGGAATACTTTCCACAGTAAAAATTTCTCAAGAAACATGGACCTGAAAGAGAAAATTGAAGAAAAGACGTGTCAGATGATAAAACAGGATCTCGTATCCCTCAATGTTTGACAATTCCTTCAAGAAAATGAAGCGGAATCCAAATTCTGTCATAATAATGAATAGTGAATATTCACAACCTAATTGAGGCTTGCTGCTGGTAAACCTGATGAAACAATATCCACAAAATCCAATAAGCTTCAATATCTCCTGAATTTTGAGCTGCTAATTGTTTGAGTAGCTGTTCAGTAATTCTTTCAACAGAGTAAGGGTCATTGATTGACTCTATCATCTTCAACCAAAATCGCAAACCAGGTGTTGATTCAAATGCTTCACCGACAGGGATATCCGAATTTGGTTGTAAGAAGCTCCGCACGTGTTTAAGTATTTCAGGAACCACTACACTTAACAGCACATCTACAATTGCAAAAGTGCTTCCATTTTATAAACTCCTCTTTTTTCTTATTTTCATAAAGTAATCCATTGTATAAACTCATGGATCAAATTGTTTATCCAAATAAGAAATTAAGGTTCTTATCTTGTGTTTATCAATGTACCTGCTGATCCTCGCCGACTAATGCGAGCAAATGCTTCACCCATTAATTGGATGCCACCACCTAATTTCTTTTTATCAACGTGAGCTCCTCCATTTAAAAGCTTGTCACATTCTTGAACTCCAGCAAGAAGTTGAGAGGTGATATGCGTGAAGAACAAGCTAAAATTCACGGGTGAAGTGTGGAACAAGACAGAGGAGGCAAATAAAGAATTAAGAACAAATAGAACAACTACGACATGTAGTTCCATCCAGGCCAGAGGGTAAAAGAATTCAAAAAGGGGTATTCAATTGTTAAGTGAGACAAACCTTTCAACCCAACAGTGCGGGATATAGGGAGAGAGAGATATGCAGTTAGACTGTCTTGGCCCATAACAAAAAAGATGATTGAAAATCTTTTCATCAGCTCATCTTGAGGAGCGCATGCTAACATCATTTTTTTTTTCTTTTTTTTTTTTTTCTGTTTTTGATGAAGCTAACATCATGATAGATTTAAGTACTCACTGGATAAATGCAGCCAATCTAGTGACAGGGAACTTACAAAGAAGAAGAGAAAAAAGGATACTGCGATGATAATGCATTAGAGGTTCCAACTTGTGCTTTATCAGGTATAGAAGTAAGGAGTTGGAGCGCCCGGGATATAATCTGCTTTTGTTCATAGGCATAATCTTCCTGACAGTAAGTAGAAAATTCTCGAGCCATCTGAAGCACTCCCTTATTATCAAGCAAACAAAGCAAAAGCAATCTGCAGTTAGAGTTCAAAGGATGAGAATTAAGGTATGCCATTAAATTGTAAGCATATCTCAGAAATGAAAAGTAGCAACATTCAAACAAGTTTAGTTAGTCTTTTATGAAACAGCGATGATCAAAATAATCACTCAAAGAGCAATAAGAGCACTCTGACTAGGGGTATTCATGGGGCGGTACGGTTCGGGTTTGAGCTTATCGGTAATGGTATATCGGTTAACAGTATGTAATTATGTAAAATCAATACAGTACCAATAAGCTATCGGTTATCGGTTATCGGTTCTTAACAATTCGGTAGTTAACGGTTCGGTAACCGGTACACCGAAGTAATGCGTGAATTCTTGGTGGATGGTTGTCAATAGGTAATATTTTTTAATTAATATGAATAACCACTAAAGTAATAGACAAACCATCCACACAAACTAAGTAAACAAGTGCAATCAACAAGTCTTAACAATATGTTAACATAACACAAAATAATGAAATAGAAAAAGAAAAGATAAGAAACTCTGATCAATGATCCGAGAAAGCAAAATTAATTATCAAATAGGCCAGACTCATTAATTAAAGTGTATGAGTATTGACATATAACCACCAAAAATAATAATAATAATAATTGAAGTTTAACCTATAAGTTAATGTTGTAAATTAAGAGTTTAAATGACTTAATATACTAATAATAAATAAAATAAATTATATTAAAATTATTAAAAAAAAACCTTATCGGTTATCGGTACGGTAATGGTAAAGAGATATAGAAACCGCTACCGCACCGATATCTTATCGGTATTGGAAATTAATATCATTACTGAACCAATAACCGTTATACCGATACCGTTATGCTTATTGGTAGCGGTAACGGTTCGGCTATCGGTACCGGTTCGGTTTTGCACACCCCTAACTCTGACAAAAGAGAAGAACATTATACTAGGCAGACCAAAGCAATGTCCTAACACTCAAACATGAATAAACTCACTACATGTATATCTTGTAATGCTTCCAGCCAAAAAAAATTATTTTTATAAGGTAAAACTTTTTACTAAAAAACCACGTCCTAACTAGTTTTGCAATGATAGCCCCAGATGTACTTAACGGTGTTGGACCAGCACATTTCTGGATATCGGTTCTAATCATCATATATTACCATAGATAAATGACGCAACTATCTCACAAGCATGTCAATGGCAGCATAAATTGCTAATGCATTCTCTGTTTGGCCTGAATTCACCATGCAAAGATAGATAACACATAGAACTAAAATGAGAACTCTATAAACCAAAAATACACGAAATGGAAGATGTTTTGCTACCTTTCAGCATTTGAGCGGACAACGCGGGTTTCATGGTCACTATTGCCTCTCCACTGTAGACAAGGAACTAGTGATTGAACAACCTCAATGGCTTGACCTCTCACAAAGAACAAATCATAGACGTGTATCCTCGCAGAGATGGGGAAACATGCCAGCCAATCAAACGCCACATCTACAAAGAAATATTGGTGCCATTATTACAAACAACCAAACATGTGCAAGCCAAGACATTAACATGATAATGACTGAGTTGGTCTCTATTCAGGGAAGCATACAAGGTTTATGCAAAACGTCATTACAAATACTAACCAAAAAGAAATCAAATTGTTAATGGAGATAATGAAAATGAGAAAGACAACTCACAATACGTAAGTATAAATTGCATTCTCAATCACTCCATAGTCCATATAACCAACTCCAAACAACACAACTAGCAGTATGAAGCACAGAAACTAAAAGTTGCATTTACAGTTACTTCATGAGACCGATTCAAACAAAACAGTTTTTATAGGAAACTTCCTCTCTCGGTCTCTCCCTACCTTTATTAGCTCGGAAGCACTTCATAGACGTACATTAGTCTTTTTTCCCTTATGGGGTTCCAATTTTTACTTCTCATACATAAAAAAACCATACAGAATAAAAGATCATCAAACTTAAAAGGATTTAAGTTGCATAAAGTAACATCGCAATTGTTTACACCATCAGTGTAATTTAACATGTTATAGCAAGTCAGTTACCATTTATCCTATGTTACCAATCAATGCTACTAAATAGAGTAACCTGCAATTACATTTTAACTTAAATGATTTTGCAAGTGTTTGTCTAGTGTTGCACTTGTCATATCCAATTAAACAACAATAATAACAACTACGACTCAATCCCAAACTCCACCAGTGTGAGCTTGCTTACATTGCCGGTCCCAAGCCGACAAAGGAGGAGGGTTGCAATAGGCCGACAACCCGCGTAAAACTTGGTTAATTCATAACGAATCCTTACATCCAATTAAAGATTAAGGAATATTAAAACAAGACTAAAACTTTTAAGCATTAAACAACCCTACCATATAACAAGATTTTAGCTAGTGTTGGAAATGCAGGGCCTTTATAAAAAATCTGCCACCATTCATCTCTATCATGTGTATCCGGAATTCTCAAACTTGTTAACTGAAACATAAACAATTACTTAAAACATTACAAGAAAAGAAAAAAAAATAGAAATTTAGTCGAAAACAGCCTCTCTACCTCTCTCGAGATAGGGTAATGTCTGCGTACACATCACCCTCTTCGGACCCCCACTTGTGGGATCATACTGAGTATATTGTTGTAATAAAAAATGAAATTTAAGTGCATGTTGTGTACCTGTTCTCTGTACTCCACATTAATACAACCTACATAAATACCCAAATTTAAAAAGGAAAAAAAACAAGATTATTAGCCAATAAAAAAGAAAAAAAAAAGTTTTTAAAAATGGGGTTTTTGAGGAAAAAGAGACCTGCAAGGGAGTGAGAGTCAAGAGGGAAGAGAAGGAATGCAAGGGAATCAAGAGAGATGATGAGTTGGTCAACATGCTTGGCTTCTTTAATGGAGCCACTGAATTCACCAACTTTCTCTAACAGTGATATTTCCACTTCTCTCTTTTGCCTTGATTTTGCTTCTTTCTCCATTGCCGTTGATGAACACTTCTGTTCGATTAGGAGTCCGACTTTAGTTCCTTTGGGTTTTAGAGTTGTACTCCTTTTCTTTCAGTAATGCAAAAGAAATGAAAAACAAAAACTCAATATTTGTCCAATGTACTCCATCTATCTCAATTTATAGCAATATTTCCTTTTTAGTACTCCCTCCGTCTCAATTTACTAATTTGTCTTTACACAAAATTTTATATAAAGCATAACCGTGTAAAGTTTCAAAATTATCCTTATAATTATAAAGAAAAATAAGTGAAAAGATTTAAGTAATTTAAAAGTTGTTAGAACTTTTAAGTAGGTCTCAACAAGTAAGTGTATCATTCTTTTTGGGACGGAACAAAAGAAAAGTGTGTCACATAAATTGGAACGGATAAAGTATATCGTACTATTATATACAACAATCAAGGCCAAGCAACTTTAACTTGCAAGATTTTAGAGGTGAAGAAATCTCTTGTAGAAAAAAATTTATAATTTACGGTACTAACAATGTCACATTTCTATAAGTAGAAATATTTTACTTTTATGAAATACAAATTTTTATGACTTATTTTAGACTATAAGTTTCAAAAGTATTATTTTTTTTATTAAACTCCTTGCCAAGTCAAACCCGCCACATATAATGGGATGGAGGGAATAGTATTTTTTGGAATTGCTTAATATAAGGATATTTAACCATTCCTCATAGGGTACAAGTTGCTCATGTGGTGGCAATCCCAAACTTCCACCCTTTTGGTGTAGGTTTGAATCTTCGTGCACTATTTTCCAAGAAAAAAACCATTCATTTGGCTCGCTATGTGAAAATTTTATAATGTACCAATTTTTTGGTTAATCTAGTGTATGTAATCAAATTTTAGATTTTTTAAACCATCATAATCATATGTATTTTTGTCATACAAGACAGCAATTTTACAAACTCACATTGTTCTAGTGATCAAACCAAGATGTTTGATGCAATATTAATCAAGTAAAACGGTATTAGAGACCAATATTGATTTCATATTTAGTAAAAAATTGTGTAAGGGGTGTGTAAAAGGGATTAATGAGAATTATGGAAAAAGTATGGAATTGTAAAATTTCAAAACAATTTAAGGAAAAAGATGATTAGGCAAGGTGACTTTATGTCACCTTACATGTTTGTGATAGCTATGAAGTATTTTCCAAGTCATTTTTGATGAATTTCATTGTCGAAAGAGCTCTTTCAACTGATGCGGTAGCAACTGGTAGAAGTAGAGCAAGTTTAACTAAGCCGAATACAAGAGAAAAAGTCATATGCTGCTTTGGTTGGACCTTTTTTCTTTTTCTAAAGTTCATAAAGCTCATTTTTACTTTCATCAACATCACAAATATACACTTCGACCAGCTCTTAATGATCCGTCCGGTCATTTTGGTAAATCAGAGTTCCGATATGCGTGTCGACATTTTTTAAGTCTTGGAAATGGTGTTCGTGGACCGTTGGTAGAGTTTGAGTCCATTTAAAACTCGTTTGGTTAGGTATTGGTATATTTTTTGAAATTTGACGTCACTAGTTTCGGCGTTTGGGAACTCATGTTGGGAAACATGTCCCGAGTGAGGTGTTGGATGTGCTCTCGTGTTGGTTTGGTCGTTTATGATTGGTGTGAAGTGACGAAATTCAATTCCGAGTTCGTATGCTCAAGTTTGGTTTGAAACTTGAAGATTTAACGTGTGTTTCATTGGTTTTCGGGATTTGGTGATTAATTTAGAAGTTAGTTTAATAAGCTGGATGTGGTATGAGGTGTGCATCACCGATACAAACCTAACTCAATTGGAATCGATCAGTTCGGATGTCGTTTGGTTAGTTTTGATACTTGGCTTGAATGTTAGATGTTTTTGAGTCCAAGTCGTTTTTTGGCTAAATTTGGGAGCTCATATCTCCTAAAATAAAAGGTAATTTTCCATGATTCTTGATTCTAAATTGTAGCCCTTTGAATCTAGTTTCCTACGGATCAAACCGCGCATAAATTGGAGTTGTGTAGCAAAAGTTATGAGCATTTTTCTGGAGCTTGTCACACAATCACGATGGCATTTTTCTAGGTCGAGGCAGCCCACTTTTTAAGTTATATTCACAACTTGTTCCTTCCATATTCACGCTTTGGAGAGCTTGGGTGACCCACGGACGATTTGGATTGTCTTCCTTCACATAAATTATCAAGTTTGGAACCATCTGAGGCTTCATTTGTGGACTTTTGGCTAAATTCAGGTCGTAGTACTTCGTGGAAAGCGCATACGAGGTAAGGAAGATTTGAACTTCTATTTGCTTTGTTTTCTGTATATTTTTATGATATCCAACGGTTTAAAGCTATTGAATATAAGCTCACTAGTTGAAGTAACGTTGGGCAGTTGTGGTGCATTATCTATTCTATGATTATGATACATTCTCGGGTCTAATTTGAGATATTTGGAATATCGAAAGTATGACTTGCACTTAATTTGGTAAAGAGAGCATAATATTGTCGCACCCCACTTTAAATAAGTAAAGTAAGTAGTTTTCGACTTAGGGTAACTCGTTTGGAATCGGAGTTTTGGAGTCGCCACCTAATAAATTTATCTAGGCGTATTAGGTCACCTAAAAGCATTTCTAATTCAATTTAAAGAAATAACTCCGGGTTGGTTTACTAATCAGAGATTTAGGTAAGTGTTCGAAATAACCTAGAAAGAAGGGGTTAGGCACCTCCTAAGTTCCACTAAACGTGGTTCCCAGCCGATTTTTAAAATTGGGTTTAAAATGGACAAGAAATATAAGTGGATATAGGCGCACATATAAATTAAAATAAATTAAGGACAAATTTCAATACATGTTTAAGATTAAGGCAGTCTAATTCTTAAGGAAGTGACGAAACTTCAAATAAGGTCAAATGTTCAGACGGAAAGAAATTCAACGTAGTGCAACAGTTACATGTTTTCTATGGCAGTTCCAAATATCATTCATGTTGCGCAAATAGCCTCAAAAAAAAAAATCAATCATAATTAACCAACATTGTCTTCTTGTACTTCATTTAACAAAAGTTAGCTTTCAAATGACAAAACGTGGAAGATATATATAGTATGGAAAAATGTGCGCCACTAAAGGATGGCATTGTGACATAGTTAGTCACATACCTTTAACTTTGGTGGCGACTTTAGTGTGAGGTCACGTTTAAAATAGCTTGATTCAAAGTGAGTGAAATATATTTAAAATATATAAATATAAACATGTACACAAACAATATATATCAATAGTTAACGCATCACATATTGAAAAAAAAAATATATTTCGATATAGTAAGCAAATATATAACAATATACAAACGTAATTAGCAAATAATTAACACATGACAATTAACTTGAAAGTAGATATGGCATTTAGAAGATGTTGTAACATATATTGACTAATATTTTTATAAGAAAATAATATATTTTTTATAAAACTTGACCTCCAAAGTTGATAAATCTCTCACAAGTTATTAATTAATTTGGAGTGACTTAGAAAAAGTATAGAATTTGATTAAAACGGGTTAGGCTCCTGCAGATTTTAACCTTTGCAGAAATAGGCCAGTTTTAAAAATATACTTGCACATTATTCTTTTTTAGAAAATCACTTGCAGAATACGTTTTCCAGAATCTAAGATTTGCAGAAATGCTTTGCTCTTCAGTATCAATTTCGGTTTTAGACCTGTTGCAAACCACCGTATAAATATTGCACAAAACGTACTAGTTTTCAACCTAATCTACGATTTTGGTCTTTTACATACACAACAAAAAAGAAAGCTAGAGAAAATTGCCCGTGTAGTCCTTGACTAATCGAAGCAACAACTTGTACATATAGCACTTAATCGAGTAACGCATTGCGGTGCATAATTCAAAGTACAAACCAAGAAAATTCTACAAATTTAAATTTTTTATGTTCTAGTTACAAAACAAGTTGAAAAGAAGAGATAGGAGGAGGGCCTTTGTCCCTTTACATCGCAGATAATCTTGAACCAAATACGTATTCACTCCCACTTCATGAAAGTGCCAGAAACCAGAATAAAAAAGATAGCCTTTGACTATTCCTTCTTTACTTTGATACCTGCAAATAGGATCAGACATGGTATAGCCGTAGAGCTATCCTCACTTTTGTCCGAATTGGACTATAACCTCTGCGAAAAGGGTTAGAAGTAGGGCACAAAGACAACCCCCATGAACACATATAAACAGAGTAGCCACATGGCAAGCAATTAACCGTTACACACAGATTCGATGATGGACATCAGTGTGAATTTAAAAGAAACCTTCACTTACTTTATAGTATTACCTCGGTGATGCTTTAAAGGCTGGAACGAGTAGTTGAAATAATGTAAATAGTAAAGTGGCAACCAGACAAAGATTTAACCAAGTTGTGCCATGGTTTATTAACCACCGAGTAACAACTTTGAACGAGAAATTGATAAGAGTGATCTTTCCAGCACTTTCAATAGTGAATAACAGTAATAGTACAAAGAAAAGAAAGTCTCTTATCCGCGCGTGGAAGGGATAAGAGAAGAGGAAAGTGTCTTTTAGTGTGTGAAAAGTAGAGAGGGGGATTCCTGAAAGCTGCCCTTTTCAATGTAAAAGGACCAAGTATTTATAAGTGTAGTGTAGGGTAGTCAACAATTTAAATTCTATCTCAGAAAGGAAAAGAAATCAGTCCAAGTTCTTAGAAAGGGAAGGAAGAGGTGATATGCTGTTAGTCACACGAAATTAGAGGGAAGATCATGTCATTAATTGCACAAAATCAGTGAGAGATCATGGTTTATACACTTCCTTAATTAACGCTAATTAGACAGATTTTGAAATAGAAACCTATTTTATCTCCTCTAACTGGATAAGTTAAATATCATCCTTATTATTATGTTCACACCTTTTACAAAGCAAAACCAGTATCATATCATATTTGGGCGAATCACACACAAAATAGAGGAATGACTATAACTGCGTCGTATACACCTTCAAAAGTAATTCGAAATTTGAATGACAAGATGACTCTTTCCCTTACTAATTTAGGTTGGCATTGCACATACATACACACATATTTTCAAGAATTTCAGCATATCAAGGCTCAATTTCAAAGCACTGCATATACATTTTATCCTAAAAAAAGCATGTCAAATATATGAACATAATTTGTAATTCAATTTACTAATCATGCTGAAATGGGTAGGAAGTTTCATCAATCACAGAAATAAGAAAAATCTAAAAGGAAGGGGTACCCGTTTACTTTCATGTTGGGTCGGGTCGGGTCAGGTTCCACCTGTTTCAGCTTAACCCGTGAGGATCAGAAATCAAACCCTCTGTTTCAATAAACAAAAACTGGAACACTGCAGGGTCGATTCACGAGCGAGACGGGTCGGGTCAGTCATGGTTTGACCCATTCGGCCTTGTTTTTGCTTGATTCGATGTTTGAATTTGCTAGCCCTTTCCTTGTATGTGTGTAAACATTAATAATTTCCTTGATTCCCGTTTTGTTTTCCTCGGATTTGAAGGGATTTGTCATGAATCCTTTCGTTTCCCGTTTCAATCTTGAGAGATGATAGAGAGATTAGTATTTGGTTCCCTTGCTGTCAGTGATAGGGGAGAGAGAGAGGATCGCGGCTGATTGGCGTTAATGGTGGAGAGAGCCACGAGTTGAACCTGGTCACTTTTGGGGGAGGAAAAGGGGGTTAGGGCGACGGCTGATAAGTTTTGGGGAGAGAGGGAAAGTGTTTAGGATTTATTTGGTAGGTGGAAGGCGTATAGATATTTAGAAACTAGGTTTATTTCTAGCCATCGGATTTATGGGATGGACGACTGTGATTGTGCCACGCGGGCACGTCTGATGTTAAGTGTAGATGTTGTATGCGTGAGTATATATGCTGAAGTGCAAGGAAAATGTGCTTTAAGGGGTAGTACCACACGCTTATGAGAGTTGTACACACGCTTAAAGAAGTTGTACATATTGCTAAGAGTTTAATAAGTGGGGTGTAGGCTTATGTGGAGCCTAGGTAGCGTGTATGTGGACAAAATATGATGATAGGGTTTTGGTGTAGTAGTATTAGAATTGTAAAAATGATAATTTGTCTAGTATTTAATTAAAATACTCGTAAATGTAAATAATTAGTATAAAAAGTAGGAAAATTGTAAATAATTATAAATAAATATATTTAATCACAATTAAATATAGATGAAATCAAATATAATACTAATTAAATATAAATAGCAACATATAATTATTAAATTATATCGTAATCCGTTAAAATTACACAAATAGAATGCGTATTTAGAAAATAGCCTAAATGAGTGCAATTACGTAATTATAATCATAATTAAATAAGTATTATATAAATAGGGGATTATTACACACGTAAATGCACGTTGTCTAATGCAATTTTATTTGAAAAATTACACTTATCAATTTTAATTAAATATAGCCAAATTGTGAAAAACGGATGGGCAAAATTGGGTGTCAGCAGCTGCCCCTCTTTGCCCGGGGATGATGAAAGAGTCTTCGGGCAAAGACAGTTGACGGAATAACCAATTTTGTCACGACTGGTAGGCAAAAAGGTTGAAAGGGGAAGAATGAGAGTTTCGGGGTATTTTTGGCCGAACCCCGGTCTCTGAGTTGCCTACATATCTCGAGTTTCACGAGAATCAGGCCGTGTGTAGTTCTAGAATGGCGTGTTGCCTGTGTGAGATATTTATGACACACGATTTTGGATGTAAAGACTAAACTTATCTAAGTATGTAAAGTTTAGATTCGTGTATGTTTTGCCTTTTGGCGGGATAAATGATGAATGAAGCAAAGGTATTGTCGGAGATGAAACAACATCGATAAATCGAGCGTGGGAAAAGATGCTTATAATCATCCTAGTTATAAAAATGTGGTGCACGACACACCCATAAAGAGGAGTTTACACGGACATAGTTTCCACTTCATCTCGATAAATAAATAATCTCACCTTCAGTATTACCTTGACTGAGCTAGGAAAAATTTGGGGAGCGAGTTTTATGAATGCGCACGATTCAAGCAGACGGGCATGATTAAGCACAAAAATACGCACGATTGACGCAGATGGATACAGATAAGAAGGAATACGAAACTGACACCCAATCGACAAGGAAGGATAAGGTAGACCACTAGTGCGTGTATGGAATTGTAGCATGGAACTTGGCAAGATAGGTAGCTTGCGGGTATAGCAAAAGACATTATCTATAGGGTTACGCTTTGCTTTGTATGTGTTTGAGCTTTTGTGGTTGCATAATTGTTACTGAGAGTATGACACAAGGGTTTGTCGAGAAATCGGGGCGTACCCTGCAGCAAAATCATGATAAATGCAATAGATGTAAAGATAAAGTAAAGTAAACTTCCCTGTTGAGCCGAGGGGTTGTTTTGTCTGATACTTGTTTGATTGATGTCTCATCCAAATGTCTTTCCAATGGTATGCCCACCGATGCGGACCTTGCGCTATTGCAAATTGTTGTCATGTTCACCACTGCGAACCTTATATATCTGTCGACGCAGATTCTATGCTCCTTCAAATGATATCATGTCCACCAATGCGGGTCCTATATATCCACCGACATAGATTCTATATATGCCATGCCCACCGACACGGACCCTATATCATTTTCATTGTTGAATGTGTCCACCGATGCAGACCAAATATTCTTCCTTAAATTGTTGGTTATGCCCACAAACGCGTACCTTATGTTGCTTTTAATGTTGAACTGTATCCACAGGCACGGATTCCTGTGTTCCTTTAATTGTTGAACTGCCCGTAAACGCGGACCCTATGATGCTTTCACGATTGAATGTGTCCACCGACGTGGACTATATATGCTTTCTCAGATTGCTGACTATGCCCACAAACGCGGACCTTACATATATCCACCGATGCGGATTCTATGCTTGTTCAAATAATGTCATGTCCACCTCTGCGGACCATGTATATCCACCGACATGGATCCTATGCTTGTCATGTTCACCGATGCAGACCCTATATATCCACTGACATGGATTCTCTACTTCTCAAATTTATATCGTGTCCACCGCTGCGGACCATGTATATCCACCGACATGGATCTTACACTTCTCAAATTGATGTCATGTCCACCACTGCGGACCCTGTATATCCACCGTCATGGATTCTATGCTTGTCATGTCCACCGATGCAGACCCTATACATCCACCGACATGGATTCTATACTTCTCAAATTGATGTCATGTCCGCCGCTGCGGACCCTATATATCCACCGACGTGGATCCTATGCTTGTCATGTCCACCGATGCAGACCCTATACATCCACCGATATGGATTCTATACTTCTCAAATTGATGTAATGTCCACCGCTGCGGACCCTATATATCCACCGACATGGATCCTATGCTTGTCATGTCCACCGATGCAGACCCTATACATCCACATACATAGATTCTATACTTCTCAAATTGATGTCATGTCCACCGCTGCGGACCCTATATATCCACCGACATGGATCCTATGTTTGTCATGTCCACCGATGCAGACCCTATACATCCACATACATGGATCCTATTCTTGTCAAATTGATGTCATGTCCACAGGCGCGGACCCTATATATCCACCGACATGGATTCTATGATCTTCAAAAGATGTCTTGTCCACAGACGCGAACCTTACATTGTTGTCATTGCTGTCATGTTCACCACTGCGACCCTATATATCTGCCGGCGCAGATCCTATACTTGTCAAATGATGTCATGTCCACAGACGCACCCTATATATCCACCGACATGGATCCTATGCTTGTCAAATGATGTCATGTCCATAGATGCGGACCCTATATACCTACCGATGGGGATCTTATGCTTGTCAAGTTGATGTCATGTCCACAGACGCGGACCTTATATATCCACCGACATGGATTCTATGCTTGTCAGATTGATGAATGTTGTTTTGCCAGGGTTGTTAGGTATACTCGGTACCAGTGTAAACCTGCAATCAAAGAAAATTGTGAGTTTTTTTTTTTGGAGGAGGTTGACTTGCGCATTCGTGGTACTGCACTCTGCTGCTGCATCTTGTATAATTGTTTCCCTTGTAATATCTCTCTTTTCGAGTGTCAAACCTTAGTCGAGCTGTGGTCAAAAAGGGAGAAAGAAAGGGGATATGCATGTGTTTTGTGAAAATTATTATTAAAGAGTAATGCAAATTTGTTCCATTGAATCATAGACTGCGACGTGTTGTTTGGACATAATCTCCTCTATGTCCATTTGTTGTTCAAAGATCTTTCATCTTGAAATTTTGAGGGAAGCTCAAAATTTTTGCCCCAGTGTGCTGCTTGTATTCTCTAGAATTTTTTGAGGTCCCTCAAAAATTCTGCCCCAGTGTGTTATAATGTACTCTTTGAATTTTTTGAGGAAAACTCAAAAAATTCTGCCCCAGTGTCCAATAAAATTCTCTTATGATGTGACCGTGCCTTGGGTAGGCTGCCTACGTATCCCCTTTTGGGAATCAGGTCGCTACGTAGTTCAAATCCAAAAAGGATGAATGTTGCTTGACTTGTAATATATCTTGATTGTATTTGAGTAAAGGATCTTGTTAATTTTATCTCGGTTTAGAGAATTCCACTTTAGGATAAACTCTCGTGCTCTAACTTCCTGGATAAATGCCTTTGTCATCTTATTGCTTGTTGTATTTATACTTCGCTATCTATGAGCGTCACTTGCTCGAGTATGCTTTTGATCCATTCAGGATTGTTTAATTCTGCTCCTTATATGTATTTCTACTGTTTTGCGTTGAATTGTAAGTCATCTTCCTCAATATGCTCTTGTCTCAGTTGTCTGCTGTAAGATCTCCACGATTAGCCATGAAGTTCCTTAAATGTCCTTTGTCGAATCATCATAGTCTGGCTTCTACTCGTCGTCTTGGACTGCCTTCTCACATCGCAGTCGCAGATTTAATGGAATTAAAATAATTTTGCTGATAGTGAATGATGCATACTTAAAATAAAAATGGAAATGATTTTATTATTGGACTTGAGAAAAAGTCTTCGAAAGGAAACAACGATGCAACAAAGTTGAAAAAAAATAAAATAAAAGCTAACACCTCGGAGTCGTGTTTTATTTAAGAAAATAACTAATGCCCAGCTCCACTAAGGTTCTCGGCATGCTCGAAATGTGCTGTAGATTCAGTTGCTTAGTTTCAGCTTTTTAGATATTCAAGGCTTCAGTATGCTTTTCAGGAGCTGCATCATATTCTTCCATAAATAGTTCCTTTAGACCGGTCAGCTCATCTTCTATATTATGAACACCTTCGGCAAGTCTTTCTCCCTCGAGAGTTTTCATGTAGCTTGAAAAGATGGATGCTTGTTTCAAAGTTGGAACAAACTGCTCTAGTGAATGATAACCTCTTGTAGTGCCTTTTACTTTGCAAACCAGGATGTACCTCATGCCAAACTTGTATTCATCAGACACTGTTTTTGCTTTTATAATTGTGCCTTCCAGATTGCATTCTTTGCTGAAGTCGATCATATTCACCTTCTCATCCCCATTATTGGGTAGAGGGTTTTTGTGCGCATTTAGCGCCTTCAAATTAATGGCTTTTTCATCTATTAGGTCTTGAATCTTGTCTCTTAGTGCAAAACATATCCCCGTCTCATGCCCCGGTCCACCTGAGTGATATGCACACCTTTTACTGTAATCAAAGTTAGGTGAAGGGTTGTTTGGCATCTTTTGAGGTATCGGGACGATAAGTCCGGCAGCTTTCAATCTCTCAAACAATTGAGTGCAAGATTCGGCTAGTGGAGTGTAGTTCCTTTTGGGTCTTTGGTTTGTATCAGGGCGAGGACTAGGAGGGTATGATGGTGCATTTCGGTAATTGGGTTGAGTATTTTGCTGGTATGGTGGACGGTTTGGTGCTGGAGTGTGGAATATAGGCCGAGTAGGCTGAGCGTTGTAAACGGGATATTCAGGTGGTATGTGAGGGTATGAATAGAATGGTGGCGGTGTTTGATAATAGTGGTTGAAAGCAGGGTCTTGAACGGTTGCAGCAAAAGAGACTTCATCTTTCTTTTTTTTTGGAAAGGCTCACATTTCCAGACTGGATAGCCTTATTAGTAGCTTGTAGCGCAGCTAGGCTAATAATCTTTCCACTTTTCAGCCCTTCTTCTACGTCATCTCCCATCAACACTACATCAGCAAACTTTTGATTTTTCATATGCAGCAGCTTATCGTAATAGACATCCTCTTGAATGCGGATGAATATATTCACTATTTCCCTTTCATCCATAGCGGGTTGCACCTTGGCAGCTTCTGCTCTCCACCTCGTAGCATATTCTCTAAACGTCTCTGTGGATTTCTTTTTCAACTTTTCCAGGTAGAAACGATCTGGTACCATTTCAGTGTTGTACCCAAATCGTTCTACGAAATCTGCCGCCATGTCTTCCCAGCCGAGCCATGTGCCAGGCTTCTGCTTAGAGAACCAACTCAAAGCCTCTCCGGTCAAGCTTCGACTGAACAACTTCACTCGTACTTTCTCATCTTCCCCTGCTCCAATCAACTTGTCACAATATGTTCTCAGATGTGTCATAGGGTCTCCAGTTCCATTGAACAGGTCAAACTTTGGTATCTTGTATCCGTCTGGCAATTTCAAAGTAGGATAGATGCACAAGTCTTCATAAGCTAAACCTTTAGTAGTTTTGCATAACTCAAACTTCTTAAAGGCTACCTCTAGCTTACGAACTTTCTGTTTCGTCCCATCATCATTGGTCTCATCCTCCGCCCATTCATAGTTGTCATGGTCTTTGATGGGTGAAGTGAGTTGTTTGGTCTCGGCAGTGAACATGGGATTGTGAGGCTGTGGATATGCAGTGTTGGTGTGAGGTAGGCTTGTGTTTGGGTAAGTAGGGTATGTAGGAGGTGGTGCTTGATAAGTAGATGGTGGTGCTGGATAGGGAAGCGGTGCTTGATATGTGGCGGTTGGTGCGCTTTGGTAGGTAGCAGGTGGTGCTGTTTGGTAAGGAGCTGGTTGTGTTATTTGGTAAACAACAGGGGGATCCGTTGGGTTTGTAGGGTCCTTTCCATTAGGGCGGGCTGACCCACTTGGATCGACTGATTCCCTTGAATGGGCGGAGTTTCCAACGGGTAAACTGACCATTGTCAGTTTCTCTTCAAGTTCTTTAATTTTTTGCTCTAAAGTAGCAACATGTTCATCATACCCAACCAAAGCAAGTTTGCGGGGTGTCCCATTATTTCCAATGTTATCATCACCAAGAGCAGCATTATTCAATTCAGACATGATGTTTCGCTTTCCTCTTTTTCTAGTTTGTGAAGGGGGGAGGAGTTGTAACTAGTCCCTTAGTTCTCGTCCGGTACTGATGCTCGGCCAGAATGCACAGGTCAACCTCAGGAGTGGGAGTAAAACTTAAACACAAAAGCAATAAGTTAGTGTCGAGGTAATAATTATCAAATGCAAAATATATCATTCCTTATAATGCAAGGGACCTCTCTTGTGCCAGAGGTAGGCCTAACAAGACAACCACACATATAAGATGCATGATAGGCGTCATTTGGACGAGGTTGGCTAATGGACTTTAACATGTCAAGGATGTTAAGTCTTCCTAAGTTTGAGTATGATATTTAAATTGAACGTGTATCGTGCGTCATCCCATTTGTTCTCAGAACCCAAAGTGAATGGAAAATAATTTTATTAAATAAATGTAGAAACAACATATTTTCTCCCTTTTTAGGAAAATAGGAGTAGATAAGTGATCTTGTTATATTAAAGTAACACAAATTAATTTAAAGTCTATGATTTTGTTTTCATAAAAGTAGAAAAATTAATTTCGTTCATAACCCGAAAATAATTGGTTTTGTATGAATAAAGAAAAATTCATACATAAATAGAAATAAATAATTTATTTCTATAACAATTTCCATTTATAGAAATAAATAATTGACTTTATTACACAAGTAGAAAGATCAATTTAAAATCTTTTTTCTTTGATATTCCAAATTTTCATGGCTTGTGACATCATCCAACAAAAAATAATTGGATGATCCACATTTTTGAGAACAAATGGTCTACATTAGACATGTTCAACTTTAAATAAATGCACACGTAACATATTTAAATGTCCCTTAGGGTCGAAAACTCATTTGGTTCATTCAAATATGGTGAACTAGTAGACTTAAACATGAGTCGAAGTCAAAAAATTTTCTTAAATATGACATGATGCATAATTTCTAAACAGAGTGCAACTAAGAGTTGGGTAATCTAGACAAGGACATGGTTCCCCCAGGCGGACAACCAAGGGGTGGGAACGTTTAGAATTGTTGGTTGTACCACGGACCAACTAAATTCTAACCGTTCCTCTTAAAAGGTTATTTGAGAGTGAAACGACCGTGAGATCCACGTAATCATTTGTGTGTGTGTGAGTGTCAATATTCCAGGAGTGGAGGAATATGAACGAAATGCAACAAATAATACAATAATATACTAAATATCATATTATCAAAAATTGTAAAAAATAAAAGGCTACACACCTGCAAAGAGAAAAAGTTAGTATTGAATAAAAAATAATAAAAAATAATAAACCCAATATAAAAATCGTAATGGTTAGAACATTTAGTCCCCAGCGGAGTCGCCATTCTGTCGCACCCCACTTTAAATAAGTAAAGTAAGTGGTTTTCGACTTGGGGTAACTCGTTTGGAATCGGAGTTTTGGAGTCGCCACCTAACAAATTTATCTAGGCGTATTAGGTCACCTAAAAGCATTTCTAATTCAATTTAAAGAAATAACTCCGGGTTGGTTTACTAATCAGAGATTTAGGTAAGTGTTCGAAATAACCTAGAAGGAAGGGGTTAGGCACCTCCTAAGTTCCACTAAACGTGGTTCCCAGCCGATTTTTAAAATTGGGTTAAAAATGGACAAGAAATATAAGTGGATATAGGCACACATAAATTAAAATAAATTAAGGACAAATTTCAATACATGTTTAAGATTAAGGCAGTCTAATTCTTAAGGAAGTGACGAAACTTCAAATAAGGTCAAATGTTCAGACGGAAAGAAATTCAACGTAGTGCAACAGTTACATGTTTTCTATGGCAGTTCCAAATATCATTCATGTTGCGCAAATAGCCTAAAAAAAAATCAATCATAATTAACCAACATTGTCTTCTTGTACTTCATTTAACAAAAGTTAGCTTTCAAATGACAAAACGTGGAAGATATATAGTATGGAAAAATGTGCGCCACTAAAGGATGGCATTGTGACATAGTTAGTCACATACCTTTAACTTTGGTGGCGACTTTAGTGTGAGGTCACGTTTAAAATAGCTTGATTCAAAGTGAGTGAAATATATTTAAAATATATAAATATAAACATGTACACAAACAATATATATCAATAGTTAACGCATCACATATTGAAAAAAAATATATTTGGATATAGTAAGCAAATATATAATAATATACACACGTAATTAGCAAATAATTAACACATGACAATTAACTTGAAAGTAGATATGGCATTTAGAAAATGTTGTAACATATATTGACTAATATTTTTATAAGAAAATAATATATTTTTTTATAAAACTTGACATCCAAAGTTGATAAATCTCTCACATGTTATTAATTAACTTGGAGTGACTTAGAAAAAGTATAGAATTTGATTAAAACGGGTTAGGCTCCTGCAGATTTTAACCTTTGCAGAAATAGGACAGTTTTAAAAATATACTTGCACATTATTCTTTTTTTAGAAAATCACTTGCAGAATACGTTTTCCAGAATCTAAGATTTGCAGAAATGCTTTGCTCTTCAGTATCAATTTCGGTTTTAGACCTGTTGCAAACCACCGTATAAATATTGCACAAAACGTACTAGTTTTCAACCTAATCTACGATTTTGGTCTTTTTCATACACAACAAAAAAGAAAGCTAGAGAAAATTGCCCGTGTAGTCCTTGACTAATCGAAGCAACAACTTGTACATATAGCACTTAATCGAGTAACGCATTGCAGTGCATAATTCAAAGTACAAACCAAGAAAATTCTACAAATTTAAACTTTTTATGTTCTAGTTACAAAACAATTTGAAAAGAAGAGATAGGAGGAGGGCCTTTGTCCCTTAATCGCAGATAATCTTGAACCAAATACGTATTCACTCCCACTTCATGAAAGTGCCAGAAACCAGAATAAAAAGGATAGCCTTTGACTATTCCTTCTTTACTTTGATACCTGCAAATAGGATCAGACATGGTATAGCCGTAGAGCTATCCTCACTTTTGTCCGAATTGGACTATAACCTCTGCGAAAAGGGTTAGAAGTAGGGCACAAAGACAACCCCCATGAACACATATAAACAGAGAAGCCACATGGCAAGCAATTAACCGTTACACACAGATTCGATGATGGACATCAGTGTGAATTTAAAAGAAACCTTCACTTACTTTATAGTATTACCTCGGTGATGCTTTAAAGGCTGGAACGAGTAGTTGAAATAATGTAAATAGTAAAGTGGCAACCAGACAAAGATTTAACCAAGTTGTGCCATGGTTTATTAACCACCGAGTAACAACTTTGAACGAGAAATTGATAAGAGTGATCTTTCCAGCACTTTCAATAGTGAATAACAGTAATAGTACAAAGAAAAGAAAGTCTCTTATCCGCGCGTGGAAAGGATAAGAGAAGAGGAAAGTGTCTTTTAGTGTGTGAAAAGTAGAGAGGGGGATTCCTGAAAGCTGCCCTTTTCAATGTAAAAGGACCAAGTATTTATAAGTGTAGTGTAGGGTAGTCAACAATTTAAATTCTATCTCAGAAAGGAAAAGAAATCAGTCCAAGTTCTTAGAAAGGGAAGGAAGAGGTGATATGCTGTTAGTCACACGAAATTAGAGGGAAGATCATGTCATTAATTGCACAAAATCAGTGAGAGATCATGGTTTATACACTTCCTTAATTAACGCTAATTAGACAGATTTTGAAATAGAAACCTATTTTATCTCCTCTAACTGGATAAGTTAAATATCATCCTTATTATTATGTTCACACCTTTTACAAAGCAAAACCAGTATCATATCATATTTGGGCGAATCACACACAAAATAGAGGAATGACTATAACTGCGTCGTATACACCTTCAAAAGTAATTCGAAATTTGAATGACAAGATGACTCTTTCCCTTACTAATTTAGGTTGGCATTGCACATACATACACACATATTTTCAAGAATTTCAGCATATCAAGGCTCAATTTCAAAGCACTGCATATACATTTTATCCTAAAAAAAGCATGTCAAATATATGAACATAATTTGTAATTCAATTTACTAATCATGCTGAAATGGGTAGGAAGTTTCATCAATCACAGAAATAAGAAAAATCTAAAAGGAAGGGGTACCCGTTTACTTTCATGTTGGGTCGGGTCGGGTCAGGTTCCACCTGTTTCAGCTTAACCCGTGAGGATCAGAAATCAAACCCTCTGATTCAATAAACAAAAACTGGAACACTGCAGGGTCGATTCACGAGCGAGACGGGTCGGGTCAGTCATGGTTTGACCCGTTCGGCCTTGTTTTTGCTTGATTCGATGTTTGAATTTGCTAGCCCTTTCCTTGTATGTGTTTAAACATTAATAATTTCCTTGATTCCCGTTTTGTTTTCCTCGGACTTGAAGGGATTTGTCATGAATCCTTTCGTTTCCCGTTTCAATCTTGAGAGATGATAGAGAGATTAGGATTTGGTTCCCTTGCTGTCCGTGATAGGGGAGAGAGAAAGGATCGCGACTGATTGGCGTTAATGGTGGAGAGAGCCACGAGTTGAACCTGGTCACTTTTGGGGGAGGAAAAAGGGGTTAGGGCGACGGCTGATAAGTTTTGGGGAGAGAGGGAAAGTGTTTAGGGTTTATTTGGTAGGTGGAAGGGGTATAGATATTTAGAAACTAGGTTTATTTCATGCCATCGGATTTATGGGATGGACGACTGTGATTGTGCCACGCGGGCACGTCTGATGTTAAGTGTAGATGTTGTATGCGTGAGTATATATGCTGAAGTGCAAGGAAAATGTGCTTTAAGGGGTAGTATCACACGCTTATGAGAGTTGTACACACGCTTAAAGAAGTTGTACATATTGCTAAGAGTGTAATAAGTGTGGTGTAGGCTTATGTGGAGCCTAGGTAGCGTGTATGTGGACAAAATATGATGACGGGGTTTTGGTGTAGTAGTATTAGAATTGTAAAAATGATAATTTGTCTAGTATTTAATTAAAATACTCGTAAATGTAAATAATTAGTATAAAAAGTAGGAAAATTGTAAATAATTATAAATAAATATATTTAATCACAATTAAATATAGATGAAATCAAATATAATACTAATTAAATATAAATAGCCACATATAATTATTAAATTATATCGTAATCCGTTAAAATTACACAAATAGAATGCGTATTTAGAAAATAGCCTAAATGAGTGCAATTACGTAATTATAATCATAATTAAATAAGTATTATATAAATAGGGGATTATTACACACGTAAATGCACGTTGTCTAATGCAATTTTATTTGAAAAATTACACTTATCAATTTTAATTAAATATAGCCAAATTGTGAAAAACGGAGGGACAAAATTGGGTGTCAACAAATATACAATCTATTATGAATATTGTGAGTTTAACCGTATTGTGACAGTTATCCTTTTATTATAGTATAATTGTTACTTTGCAAAGCTTAGAATTTATTTAGTTGAGAGATCTTATCATGATCTATAATATTACAATTAATATCGTGTATGGCATCATAATATACTTATTTAGCGTGCGTTACCTGAGTTGTATAATTATACATTTGACGTAGAGTTATGTTTTGGACTATATTTATTTTATGTTAGCGTTATCCCTTAGTTGATATTATTGCCTTATTGGTATCTAGATCGTTGGGCTACTGGTCTAGCCTATTATGGTGAGGACCTATGTTGTTGAGTTGATATAGCCACTGGTCTAGCCTATTATGGTGAGAGCCTATGCTACTAAGTTGATATAGCCACTGATCTAGCCTATTATGATGAAGGCCTATGCTACTGAGAAGATATAGTCACTAGTCTAACCTTTTTATGGTGAGGGCCTATGCTACTGAGTTGGTTTGTTATCATGGTTGAGTTGAGATCCCTTGGTTGATATTTCGATTTAGTTAGGTTCTCTTTAGATCTCTGATGTACTTTATAAATGTAATGAAGATGTTATATTCTATCTTAGGATAATTGCGCAGACTTATCTATATATTATTTATCATACTAGCTTTCAAAAACGGTAAGGACAGAAGGTTTCGTCAAGGATCTTACTGAGTCAGGGTGACTCACTCCCTTATAGCTTCTGTGTGCAGGTTCATTCGTTGAAGCACTTCTGAAGTTCTTGGTCATGTTCGGGATTATCTTCCAGCGTTGTACATGGATGTTGCCGCATAGCTCGTCTTTCTTATGATATTGGTTGTGTTTGAATCCATTATTACATATCTTATACTCATCGATGCTCCATGACTAGCTATTGGGTTGGTATAAACTATTTTAGTATTTTATTCAAATTATCAGATTTATGACATTATTAGTGGTTTCATCTAATATTTCACTTTACTTTTCCTTGTACGATTTCCTTTTAAAACCTTGATTTCTTGAAAATAAACTTAACTAAGGAGGTTTTTATGAATTAGCTCGCTTAAAGGTAGAAGCTTTTAAGTGCAATCACGTACTCGATTTTTGGGTTGTGACAAGCTCGCCAATATTTGCTTCTGTTTCAATAATGTCATTCTTTATTTTTATAGGCAAACCTCTACTTTTACTGATTATAAAATATATATATATATATTTAGCAACAAATTTCGATTCAGTGGTATCAGATGACACTGGTAAGCTATGGGTAAATCCGCCCCTGTGTTCGATGAGGAGTCGGACTTAGTTCCTTTCGGTTATAAAGTTGTACTTTTACCTTTCTTTAAAAATGCAAAAGAAAAGAAAAACAAAAACTCAATATTTGTCCATGTACTCCATCCGTCCCAATTTATAGCACTATTTTCTTTTTAGTACTCCACCTGTCTTAATTTATGTGACTAGTTTAACTTTGTACAAAATTTATATAAAAATTGACTTTGTAAAATTTTAGAGTTACCCTTATAATATGTAGTAAATTTTTTTTAAAAAAAAAATTGAAGTATTTAAGAAGTTGTTGAATTTTCAATGCAAATAGGTCCTAACAATACCAAATAAGGTTACTGGACTTAGATCTTCAGGATACCAAATAAGGTTATGAAAGCAATACAAGTTCTATATAGAACCTTCATATGGTCTGGAATCTTAACTATCTCAAAAAAATTATATATATATATTAGCCTCATTGGAAAAAATATGCTTGCCACTAGCTGCATGAGGACTTATCATTATTAATTTTTTCATATGGAATAAAATCGAAGTAATAAAGCAACTGTGAGCTATAACTGAGAAGAGGGATTTTTTTCTAGATCAAATGGGTAAATAGTTTATATAAGGGGTGACTATTAAATCATGCATCATGGCTAGGAATGCAGCATGTATAGTATTAAATCATGCATCATAGCTAGGAATGAATATGTATAATAAGTAAGATTGTGAAAGCTAGAAAAAGTATCATGCAAGACAACTCAATGACGCTTTGTTGATAGACTAAAGCAAATGCATCAATAGGATATGATGATGCATATTAATTAGTCGAATAATTGAAAATCAATCTTGAAGTTAGCTCGCAATATTCAGCCTACTAAATCATATTTATCAGCCAGAGGAGTTATCTCCAAGAAGGATATCATTTGTGGCGCAATAGAAAGTAACGAACATGTGTTCCTTGCTACATGAAGGCAAGAGAGGTTTGGGTAGCGTACCACTTTGAATTGGATGTTGAAGGAGTTAGTATGGCTGATTTTCTTAATGATATTGTTAACGCGGCCCATATTTTGTGAAGGTTAAGCAAACTTATGTGATGCTTTGAAAAATTTGTACAATGAAGAATGAGTGTGTGAAAACATTCTCCCTCCTTATGTATTGTCAGAAGTTCTAAAGTTTTTGAGTGAATGGGAGCTGGCCGCAACGAGCAGTAGATGGGCCCCTCGATAAGTGCTTCTTCTTGAGTGGTGGAATCTCATCGGTCTAAACCTCCACATAAAACCTTGACATACAATATCGATGTTTTTGCCTTCCTTACTCAAGATGTAGTGGAGTAGGCGCTATTATGTCTGATTCAACAAGTTAATTTGTAGTGGCAGCTTCTTTATACTTTCGAGGGAGCGTTTAAGTCAGACATGCTAAATTATGTGTTTACGTTTTGAGCTCTCTTGGCTTCAACATTTTGATCCTCAAGTGAAGATTTTACATAGTTTGGAGTACTTTTAGATGATTGCCATTGTGTTAAAAAAATCATAACATTTTTTTTTTTAAATTTTGGTCAAGAGGCAAGCAACTCTAATTACTCATTGCTCGGTAAGAGAGTCCAGGTACTATGTTAGTAGTTCTTTTATTAGAAGTATGTTCCTAATTTTATTTTAAACTCAGTTGATTGGAGATTCAATTTAACAAAAGTTCTTATTGACTTTTAAAAAAATAGCACAATGCGTATAAAGAAATTGATCAGCATTTGTTGGAGCAATACACACGACATTTGATGAGATATGGTTTACATATTTAGATGAAACTCCATAAAGTTTTAGGGCCGAGAGTTCAACCTCGTGCAACCAAAGGTGTTTATTTGGCTATTTAACTTTTAGTAATCGTTCAAGAAAATGACAAAAATAGTCCCTTATATTTAATTCCGGCCAGTACTAATTCTTTAAATTTACAAAAAGTGAGCTATTTTGGTCCTCAAATATAAAAATAACCCCGTTTATTAAATTTAACTAGAACAAAGATTTATAGGAAACTCACATTTAGAGATACAATTTCTTTTTTTGTCTATTTCAAGCATATAGTATTGGTTTTTTTTTTTTTACATGTATTACTGCTATTTTGATATGTTTTTAGTGTCGGGTGTAGTTTTTGGTGTTACATATTTTATGAAAATTTAGAAACACTGTTGATGTTACACCATGTATGTCTAAAGTGACGTATATCATTCTAATGACATGTTAAGAATGATTTAAGTGAGTTTAAAGACATAATATTACCATAGAAGATGATTATATATTGAATATAAAGTTTGGGAAAAGTCGGATTTAAGTTGTGGAAAAACCGACTAACGAATTGCCTTGTAACGAAGCTTTTTTAGTAGTTAATTTCGTGTGTTACATGAGGTCTTTTGGGGACATATCATATACCAAATTGAAGGTCTTGGAGTGTAGTTTCCAAAACTTTTGATGATTTGTTCATACAATATTTGGATAAAAAGATATGAGCGTCAGAAATCAGGCCAGAAAAAGGGACATAAGCGCAAAAGAGGACTAAAACTGAAATGTTTCAAGTATAAAAGGAAAAATTTGCCTCCATCTCGTCATTTCCAGAAATCTAAAGGGAGAAACAGTGGTCTCATCAAGTTATAAGCAAATTTTATGGTTTTGAATGATGGGCGTCAATCTTTACTCGAAATTGAAGACATATTGCGTCAAAACGCTCTACGCGATTAAGGTAATGTTATGCTACCTTCAATTTCGTCTATAGCTTGAGTTTTAGAATTACTTCATGACTAAGTAAAGTGTCTAAATGCTGTATTATAGCTTGTTTAAGCTTTAGAAGGTGTGGAATTCAAAGGAAATAAGGTTTAGAAGCAAGAAACATCAAATGTATGTAAGACTAGACCTTTCTTTTTTGCAAGGCATGTATCTTGTAGCTTTTGAAGTTTTCTTAATTCCAAACATGGTTTTTCTTGTTGGTTACTTGTATATAATCAAGGTAACCTTATATATACTTAATTTGGTACTAAAATCCAAGGTGAAAGACATTCAAATCAGTAAGACAAAACGTTTCAAAATCTGAAAAATTATTTTGATCTTTGGACAGTTGTTAGTATATTGATCATAACTCCTTGTAAAAAATTGATATTTAGATTATTTAAGAATCCACAGAACCCTAAGACATATATCTAAAACTTTCATGAAGACCATGAAGTCTATATCTTTGATCTACACTCTGAAAATTAGGTCGAAAGGCAGGACATTGGTCCTGTCCAGACATTCTATCTGCGGATTTGTTATGTCATCCAGTCGTCTCATATTGTTATCCATTTAACATGTTTATGTTATCAGTTTATCCGGGTATCTATTCCCGTGTGTAGTATAGTGCTGGTTCTGTTTATATGGATCATCCAGTTTCAGGGAAAACTCTGCCAAAAATTTTATGGAAATTCAAAGAGTTGGACAAATTCTGAGTTCTAGGTTGTGTCTATAATTCTATCCTAAGTTTTCTTCTCATTCCTTTGAGTCCATATCTATTGTTGCCATATGTGTTATGCCTCATACATGCTTATACTTATATCGTGATCATGTTATGTGTGATTTGGAGTCCCCCATTGAGGCTGGACATTGGACACACAGTCCGGTCGCGTGGGTATCAGGTTCCTAACCGGATTATCCTAAGATGTGGGGAGTGAAGCCTTTAGCCTTATGTGATATATTTTTCTTCTTATTGAACACAACGAGATCGTTTGTCAATGGATCCAAAGGACAAAGCGATTGTTGATGAGCCATACTAACTTTTGGAAAAGGTAAGTGTTTATATCCATTTCTTTGGAGAATCTGGCCTCGTGGATTTTTTACCACGTGTTCCTTACGTGTGTAGCTGCCGATAGGCGTACTCATTACGCCTTAGCTTTGAATTTATATTGTATATTATATGTTATGTCCTGTTGTTGGTATTGCATTGAGGATTTGAGCATTGTACTCTGGCTCTGAGTTGACATATACTTCCCGGCAGACGATGAGAGTCCCGCGCCGGTGAAGGGTTACCATTGTATTATATTGAGGGTAGGAGGATTCCGCCCTCGGAGCAGGAGGATTCCGCTCCATTGCATCATATTGAGGGTAGGAGGATTCCGCCATCGGAGCAGGAGGATTCCGCTCCATTGCATCATATTGAGGGTAGGAGGATTCCGCCCTCGGAGCAGGAGGATTCCGCTCCATTGCATCATATTGAGGGTAAGAGGATTCCGCCCTCGGAGCAGGAGGATTCCGGTCCATTCATTTGGCACATGTGACCCTTTGCATCAAATTTCGTTTCATTTCATCTCATCTCATTTCATACCATTATGTAAACTTGTGGTACATAACTATTGTCCTGCTTATATGTGCATTGCTTATTTGTTGATATGTTTCTGGCTTGTATCCCTAGTTGAGTTTATGGTTTCATACGTGTTTTCGGTTGTTATCTGGCTCTGCCTTTTTATAATTTAAATAAGAGGAATTTGGTTTATCTGTTTCTTCTCCCTGGCTAGCTATCCTATTCTTTGAGGTGGCTAGTCTGCCCCACTTATTGAGTCCTTTTGACTCACCCTTGTTTGTTGTTTGTTTCTTGTCTATCTATTTCGTTTCGGCAGGTTCGCGCCAGGATTGAGTTCGCCACGTTGTAAAGGAGCGAAGACGACTTCAGCTGTCAGGGTGAACCAACTTTTATTCTGGATGGCCACCAGTTTATTGGTTGTTATTTCAGTTGTATTTTGCTCCCTTCAGGAGGTATTTGTCTTCTTTTGTCCTCTTAGATGTCTAGTCTGGATAGCCCTAAACCTAGTATGTTGGGTAGTCAGCTGTAATTTCTTTTGTACAGCTTGGAGGTATCAGTATGTCTGTGATTTTTTTTTTAGTCTTGTCCTCATTTGTGAATTGTTATATTTATTTTCCTGATTTAATTGGTAGGGGTTCGCCCGACGGGTTTAGAGGAGGATGTCGGATGCCCGCACAGCCTAACCGAATTCCGGGTCGTGTCAGTTGAAGATGTTTATGATTAAGTCTTTTTGTTGTACCATTCTAGTTAAATCAAATGGACGGATAAAATATTTGAAAATACTCACCTTTTACAAACTTAAAGGACTCAAGCATGTCATGAGTAAATATAAGAGACAATTGGAGACATAAATGACCCTTTTTATGATTTTCGTTAATGAGTTGTGAACATAAGTTAGGTGGTGGGTAATTTAGGGAATTCAGGTATCGTCACTCAACTCTTAACTTCCCCAATCAAGTCCCCTTATTTTCATTTTTAATTTAATAAATCCATTCAAAACCCCCTTCCTTCACAAATCAGATCCACACTTGAAAAATGGACGCATTGGATTCAGTTTTCGATCCACTTAGAGATTTCGCTAAAGACAGCGTTCGACTTGTCAAACGTTGTCACAAACCTGATCGTAAAGGTATGCATCACTCATTCATGCCAATATATTTCTCTCCTTTTTTCTTTAATGTTTTTTTCTTGCAGAATTTACTAAGGTTGCTACTCGTACGGCCATCGGTTTCGTGGTCATGGGATTTGTTGGATTTTTTGTCAAGTTGATTTTTATTCCTATCAACAACATCATCGTTGGTGCTTCTTAATTGGTAATTAATTTTTTCTATAAGGAATTAATTACTTGGTTGATGAATCTTGTGAATTTTGCAAGATCTGTTGCTTATTGTGTAAATTCATTGGCTGAATAATATCATTTAAGGGTATTTTGAAATGGGTTAATTTACGCTGACGCTGAATTCTGTTGCATGATGAATTTGAATTTTTGAGAACATGCAGTAATAGATACTTTGAATGGGAGCCTTGGAGCTCTTGGTAAAGTTGTCTCCGTCTGACATATAGGTCATGGGTTCGAGAAACATCCACTAGTCACACCCCTCGGGGTTCGGCCCTTTCTTGGACCAGGATGCGCCTTTTGCATTAATAGATTTTTTATGTTTCTGCACACTTGTTAGAAATTCATTCTGGATTATTTTAGGGTTTTTTGTTAATGGCTGCATATACGCAATGATTCATCTGCCAATATGAGCTTAGATCAATGAGTAACAGTTAGAAAAATCATGGTGATTCCGTTCCATCTACGTATGTCTGGGTAGACAGAGTTATCTGACCTGCACTAGCGGGGTGGGAGGATGCAAGTTTCATTAGATTAGTCATTAGTCCAGGTGTATTCAAGCTGGTTAGACACCATAATTATTTAGAAAAAAAAACAACTATTAGAATTTTTTACCCAAATGATAGATGATACCCTTGTTTTATGGTAAGATTTAAGAGGGAGTATTTGTGGAATTGTGGTTTTACACACAATGGACGTGAATAGAATTGGAAGGATTATTTAAAAGATTCATATAGCTGACCTTGTCAACTTTGGGATTGAGGTGTTGTTGGTGGAGTTGACTAACACATAGTGGATGCTTGCAAGCTGTGTGAGTTGGAGGTTACTGAATTTTCCTTGGATTGGTTTTTGCTAGAAAGAATGTTGCTTCTTCTTTGTTTCTTATCAAAAGGAATATGGGGTTGAAAACATTTTTTTGGGTCATTTGACAATATATTTAGCAGATATATCAATTAGTTCTTGGTGGTTGTATAAATTGATCTGTTGGGAGGTATGTGAAATTTGACAAAGATATGCATTAATCTCTTTGTTGATATCTTATGTGAACCGATCAATGAAATACTTGTGTGAAATGCTTGTCAAATGTCTTAGCCTTCAATTTTGATAAGTTATCGCCATCATGTGTAGCTATTCTCTCGCTAGAAATAAAATGTGACATTGTGTGGTAGAAGATACAAGAAATGTGATCATCTGGGGCTGTAACATGCATTTTATTTTTGTTTTGTATCTTTTGTTAGATTCGGGGAAGTCTGTTATACTTATTGTTGTTATGTCTTGCTTTGTTTCTCTCCTTTATGGGGTTTCTTGTTCACATCAATTCTAACGTGTGCCAATTCCAACCCCATCCCTACTTGCTGAAGAGATCAAAATAAGAAAGGAACAGAGCTACGCCATCGATTACGTTTTTCAATTGTCTTATATTAAAAATGTTGGTGATATTTGCCTCAACCTTGCCCAGTAGGCCAGTATCTAGTTATTTGATATTCTCCCTTAAATTTGTGTTGTGTATGGTTCAAGAGAAGTTTGAAATTTGATGTTTTACTCCATGTATTTTAGACTGGCTTGTCAACCATTAGCAGTTAAATATCTGGAATTTCTGAATCCCTTAAATTTACTGTCTCGCTCGGGTTGTATGTTATGATGCTTATGTGACCAACTGAATTGATTTTGTTAAACTGCAGGCCTCGTGGAGGAGAAGAAGCTATGGAGTTTGGAGATACAAACCTGAAGGATATGTGAAATCTTTCAAATTTTAGTTTCATTATGTAATGCGTAGCAGTTAGACATTCTGAACCTCTTAACTAGAGTTTGTTCCATCGAAATCTCGAGTTCCTTGTCACTTTTGTCCCTTAAAGTCGGAGCGCCTGAGCTATTTTTCTTTTAAATCTTACTTTTTGTTGGAAATTTTGTAAGCTATTTGCACATAAACCAGCAAGTTTTAATCTTTCATGATTCGTTTTTTCTCCCCCGAGGCTTTTCCTAATCAATTTGGTCAATTAATTACCCCGAGTCTATTAAGATAACAATTATAAACCCTCTCAAGTTTTCTTTCAAGCAAGCCATGATGAAGTGAAAACTCATAAATCTTGACTCCTTGAAAAACGTCTGAAAGAAAAGTAGAAGAGTCAATGTTTTTCCCACATTGCTTGTACTTTAAGAAATGGCACTCTTGCAACAAATTAGGTTGATTAACAAACATATATTTCATATTCCGAGTTTGTGCTATTTCTGTCAGACCACTGAAAAATAAAGCAGACGTTCTATTTTCATCAGGTATCTATTTTAACTTCAATGGCTCTTTGGATTTTCTAACATCCTCTTAAAAAGAGATAATAGTCAAAATCCCCCTAAACTATCATTTTTTTGTTAGTTTCATATTTAAACTATGGGTTGGTCACGCTACCCCCTGAACTATCAATTTTCATATTCAAAATCCCCCTGCAGTGCCAAGTGGCATGGAGAGTGACTTCACTCTCTTTGTTGTGTGTGGAAAAATAAAGTAGACCAATAAAAAGCATCCATGTGGCATTTCTTTTCAATTTTTAAAATTTAAATATGCTTTTACTTATTTATTACTTATTTTTGTCTTTTTCCTTTCTTCTTTTCTAATTAATTATTTTCTTCTTCATAACTCTTTTTTTTGGCCAATAACAATAAACTAATTGAGACCCATTAACCTTAGAATAATCAGAATACTAAAAATAATTTAATCAAATGTGATATATTCTGTTGTAATTTACAACCAAATTTTGTCAATAATGGTCATTTTAATTAAAAAGACATAACTCTTAACATACATTATATCATTTTAATATTTTAATACGCAAGTTCTCAATTGAGTTTATTATAGTTGAGTAAATTCAGTTCTATATAATAATTAAATTTGCTATTGTTGGTTAATATTTATTATTTTAGAAATATGGGTTTTCAAGTAAGATAAAGATTTTTTATTTTCACGGAAAATTAAAAGAAAAAATTAATAATTTTTTTTTAAAAAAAAGATCAAATAAGAAATAAGAACAACTACTTAAAAAAATTAATCGTATGGATGCTCTACAAAGAGAGTGAAGTCACCTTCCATGCCACTTGGCATTGTAGGGGGGTTTTGAATATGAAAATGGATAGTTCAGGGGTAGCGTGACCAACCCATAGTTTAAGTATGAAACTAACAAAAAAGTAATAGTTTAGGGGGGTTTTTGACTATTATCTCTCTTAAAAACAGAAGATTTTATTCCTTTTGCAATATTTGATATTCATTTGTTTTACACGGCAGAAAATAGAGATTAATTTGAGGCAAGCCATTTTTCATCAAGGCTAATATTATCATTAACTTCAATAGAGCTACAAGGTGGTGCAAACGTTGAATCTAAGGGGCGTGGCGAAGATATTCAATCTATAAAGTTAATCCAAGCATCTCAAATTCATTTATCCAAGCAACTTGTCATGAAGCAGCCCCTTCTGGACAGGTGAAATAGTGGATGAATTCATCTGTATGAAAAAATGGTTCATCTCTGAGCAACATGTAGAAAGAATGTTAAAAACATAAAGTAATTTGAACTATCAGACTTCTTATGAAGAATTATCAATTGTAGCAAGTCATAGTTTAATTTATACTGCCAGTGCACATAATCTAGAGACATACCGAAAAATCTTTGCACATAAAACCAAATGACTTTAGGTACTACAATTGGCGCAAATCCAGTCTGCTGCTTTAGTCTTTGTTTCAGAAGTTGATTAGTCTATCCCTACGAATGAAAGCTGGAAAGATGTACAACAAGAAGGTCTATTGTCCAAAAGCATCTAGCATAAAGTTCAAAAATTCCTGTATGATTCTTGTACTTGCACTGGTGCACATTTCAGCTACCTACTTCATTGTTAAAACCAATAAAAGAACAAAAAATTAGGATGTCAAAAATCATTGTGTTCTGTGTATTCTACTCTATCCCTGGCAAGCATAAACTCCTCGGGAACACCAAAATTACATGATTCATAGGACAGAGCTCTGTGCACCAGCCAAACTTGTTTCTCCCTTGGCTTCATCAGTATCTCGTTCCACTACCTTTCCTTTCTTTTTTCTTGAATATGTCAAAAGGGGTTTTCTAACAACTTTGGAATCTATGGTACCATCTTCGCCCTTGATCACATTTCTAGTCCCATACCTCGCCTTCACTTGGCTTTCACCATCTGGCTTTTCTAATTTTAGAGATTCTGCAGTTTTTTTCTGTTCCTCTACCTCAGCCTGTGTCATGACTTGAAGAAGTTCCAAGGGTATGGCTGCAGGATCTAATTCCCGACAACCCTTGGGAAGGTTTCGAACTTCTTCACCTGTGAGCAAGTATGAAGGGACCTGATGAGAGAACCTGAACATCTCTTCCCTTGGAATTGTACGAATATGTGTAGCGTCCGGATGTTGATGGAATACCGACTTGAAGCCTGGTACTTTGACTAATGGGGCAATTAGGACACCTTCTTTCTCACTGTAGTCTCCAAGTACTTCCACCATATCATATTTGTGTATCACCTCATCTGGAGTTTGCTCATTCCATTTAGGAGACCAGTTCCTGTATAGAGCCCAGACATCCCCCTTTGTGGGAAAAATTTGGATTACCCCTCTGGCCCCTTTTGTCCACTTAACTCTGTGGGAGAAAGAATTGAGCATCTTATATATTTCATGCTTGCCTATCCTGAAGTGTCCACTAGTCTTCATAAACCCAGAACCAACCCAATTTATTGGCCCAAGTTCAGAGTTGCTTTTGGAGTTTAACCAGCTGATCCGCACTTTAAATGGCTTTCTACTTATGACATTGTGAATCAGAGCATAATAACGAGCCATGCCATCATCATTATCGTAAGCAGCCCAGACTTGATCAGCTTCAAATAATTTCTCAGTTCTATCCTCATCAAAATCATGAAAATCCGAATCTGGAACGATCATCGGCTCAATATCAGTATCTTCTGGTTCTGAATCAACAGCTTCAGTAGAGACACAGTTTTTCTGTTGGTATGATTTGTTCGAATTCACTAATTCACCACTCACAGTTTCCTCTTTCCTCGGATCATTTTTAAGATATCCTTGTGCAGCAGGGGCAGCAGCAGATTGCTTCTTTTCTTTTTTCTTGTCCTCATTATATGTAGAAGTTGTGCTCCATTCTTTCAGCTTTTTGCAGATCTCCATCCTAGCTTTTCCCACCAGCATATTGCGGATTTCTGACTGAGACAACTCCCTTGAATTCCAAGGCTTATTATTTCCGACAACAGCTGCTCCCTCAGCTCTCAAAACTCCCTTCTCATGTTCATGCATGTTTCCTTGGCTGCCAGATCCAGCTTTTCCTGCCAATTGATTCACCAGTCCTTTTCTTTTACTATTTGATTTCTGCTCACTAATGCGTCTCTTTTTGGCTAGCCTGTCAGCTTGCGCAGAGCTGGAACCCAAATTAGGAGAAGAACCAATGTCAGTTTTCATGAAAGAATTACTTTTCTGCAGAAAAGCGTCCTGGTTCTGTGTATTTACATCTGTTTCTTCATATGCTCTCTTCAAGTTCTCACCAGCCGGCTGGCCATGGGATGCACTTTGCATAACGGGAGTAGCATAAGGCGGTACCCCATTACCACCTCTTGACTTAAAAAACTGAGCCTGCTTATTGTTTGCACCAATTTTTGAGCCAAAGCTCGAATGACCAGGCATCCCCTTATTGAAAGCTGTGGGGAACTTCACACCTGAAGCAGGTGATCCATTGGCAGCATGGTAATTTGAACCCTGCTGCTGCTGGGGGAAAGGTCCTGTAGAAGATGGTGCACGTCCTTTTACAGGAGGAGCACCTACCTCTGTTGCCCAAAATGGCTGTTGACAGTTGGGGCAGACAAGAACTCTATTGAGGTAAATTTTCAAATATTCATATTTAACTATACATCGATTGCAGGAGGTCCAGAATGTAGCAGGTATTGATGGCCGAGGAGTCACTGGGGCTTGCTGGAAACTAGCGCTAGTTGAATTTCTTGCAGTTGCTGGGTCCATGGTAGGAAAATGAAAACCATTCTGACCGCCTTGCATTGATGGACTTCCAATGCCAACGTTCCTCATAGCACGTTTCTGGTCATAAGTCATCCTTTTAGCTCCATCAGACAACAAACTCCATGCTTCAGATAGAATCTTAAATGCCCCATCTGCCCCTACGGATTTGTTTTTATCAGGGTGAAGAGCTAGAGCAAGCCTTCTGTATTGTTTTCTAATTGTTTCAACGTCCGCCGAGGGACCTACAGAAAGGACTCCATAAAAATCAACTTCACCATTAATCTTCTTCCCTGAAGCAATATAAATATCAAGCACCTCAAGGAACTGTGAAAGGCCATCAAGGCCTGGGAAAAGGTTTTGAGCCTTCACAGCGAATTTTTGAGCTCCAGCAATGTCCTTCTTGGTTAACATCTGCTCAGCAATTTCCTTGGCCTTAATGGCCTCATCTTTATTACACTCCATTTTCCTTAAAACTTTGGCTTAGAGTGTAAATAGGGAACTTTATTGTATTACCCAGATTTGAACTGTCTAAGCGACATGAACATAACTCGCTGATGTCTATCACATAAACTTTATTGCATGTGCACACTTCCGATGAAAAGTACCATCAGCTCTTCAAACCCTAGTATACAACAAAGATTAGATTTAAAGAAGTCAGAAGTTTCATCTTAAAAGAACCCGGACAGTAACATCACTAACATCACTGGAAGAGAATTTATTAGCAATGCCATACAATAACAAGACAGCCAACGAAAGGCAACAACATGAAAGGGAAAAGACAGGCAGACAAAAAAGGAAAAACAATTGCGTTTTCTTTTTCTTTATATTTATGAATATCTTCAATTTAGTGAATTATCCAGAAACAAACTTTCCATGAAAGAGGGAAAAGTAAAATTCGAATCAATGACAAAGTTACAGCATTTAAGGAAACTTAACCAAACAAGTCAAGAAGTTATTAGACATAGGTGTAATACAACAGAGGAAACTAACATTAATGACTATCATGCCACTCATTCAATGTATTGATATAAACTTCATGTTCACTTAGTGAATCCGATGTTGTATCTTCGGGATGTGAAACCCAAAGTTAATTCATCATTTAGCAAATGCACAGGACTTCTGAAAGCTGCCACACCATAAGAAATTGACAGAAATGAAGATGTTTCCTATTCTTGAACTTCACAAACTTTTGCATTATCCAGAGGTTTTCTTAATAATCTTTCCATGATTGACATAAAAGGAAAATTAAAACCTATCCCTAGATTATGGGATTTAAAGGAAGCCAAACCAAAAGAAACTGACACAGATGTTCAATAATAACAAAATCCATCATATAACTCATTCCATCCAGCAAAAATAGACATCTACTTTTGAACCCAAGTTCCTAAAGTTGACAAACTACAATTTCCAATCCTGCAGAATCCCCAAGTTAATTCTACCTATGCCAAGTCTAGAAGGTTTATGAACAACCAGACAGATGGCCATGAAACTAAAACGTTGCATTAGCGAACTTCTGGAAACCAACTGCCAATCCAACAAATACAGACATCTACTATTGAACCCAAGTTCCTGAAGTTCACAAACTACATTTTCTAATTCTGTGGAACTCCTAATCTAATTCTACCTATGGCCAAGTCTAGAAGGTGTATGAAGAACCCGACAGATGGCCATAAGAAACTAACAGATTGCATTAGCGAGCTTCTGCAAACCAACTGCATTATCATACACCCATTCTCTCTTCCCACAAAAATAAACTAATTATACTTTGAAGCAACAAATTCATAATGTTAGTTCAAGCAGATTACTTTTGTTATGCATTTTGGGCAACATCCAAGTAAACTTCAATGACCAAGACACATCCTAGATCCTCATCCATAACCATTTTAACTTATACTTAAAGGAAAATAAAACAACAAAGGGTGAAACTTTACTTCCATGGTAGAATTTAATTTTTCAGATCATGTCCTGCAAACGAAACTAAGAGCTTTATCTACCACCAGAGCTTGTTGTGCTATGGTAAGTACACCTCGAGTCTTAACTAGGGCGTTGGGTCCGAGCCATAGGAATGGAGTCGAATTTAATAGGGCGTGCTTTATCCCTCAAAGTGGAACTTCTCGACGCGAATCAAGATTAGCCGGCCTCAAAGCGGGCACCGAACACGAACACCGAATGGGAAACCAAAAAAGGAGCTTTCTTCTCCTTTTCCAAACATTCATGGAAAACCAGAAGTGTCCATTACTCAAGAATGAGCTAAAAACTTGAACTTTGAACAAATAAATCAAACCCAATATCTAGAAAAGACTATTCATCATGAATTTAGCAAGCTTAACTAAAACCCTAAAATTCCAATATCAGCTATCAGCAGCCCAAATTGAAAAACAAATAAAAACTGAACAAAAAATTAAAATAAAGCAGAAATCTTTCTAGCAAAAGCAAATGCAGAAAATATTTACAACAAGAATAATATACTAGCAATTTAAACAAAAATTTGATCAGATGAAAAATTACCTATCAACCCAATAATCTGATTAGCATAAAGTGTCTGCCTTTGAATCTCCCACCAAAATTTTAATCTTTGCCTCTTCTGAGAAATTTTCACAAACCCTAGGGGAATTTTAATTAATGCTTTGGTTTCTCTAGCCAGGCAATTTATATACTCCACCCGTCTCAATTTATGTGAATGTGTTTGATTGGACACGTAGTTTAAGAAATCACCGAAGATTTTTAAAATATGTGGTTTAGACAATTTGTGTGACCGTAAATTATTTCAAAAAGTTAAATTATTACTCCCTCCATCCCAATTTATGTGGCGGTGTTTGACTTGGCACGGAGTTTAAGAAATAGAAGTTGACTTTAGAAATGGTCAAATTTACCCTCGAAAAAGTAAGAGAGAAAAAATTGGAGTAATAAAAAAGTTGTTGGCAACTTTAAAGTAAATAGGGTCCAATAGGAGTAAAATAGAGATAGTGCATTAAATAGTTGACAAATAAGGAAATGCGGCATCTGGACAGACCAAAAAGGAAAGTGTGACACATAAATTGGGACAGAGGGAGTACTAATCTAGAAATATGTCTTTTTTTTGGAATTTATTAAAAATATGTCACATAAATTAAGTCGGAAAGATTATATTTTTTTGATAAATACTTACCACACCGAGTGTTAGCACAAAATCAATAAATGCACGTCATTTGGTTGCAATACACCATGGTGATTCAACTCATGAATAATACACATATCCTCTTTATTGAATCACTTTACCATAATTATTTGTTACAGTTGGGTATAAAAACTCGGAGGCAAGAGGAGGTTAAACTCTAACCATGGATAAAAGTTAACCATGGTTAGATTACCAACCAACTAAAATTTGGAGAAAAGTAATTTGCAGAATATTTAGAACTTCTACCATTTATTCCTTCATATACAGTATTTGTTTTTTTTTTTTTTTTTTTTTTTTTTTGGATAGTAGGATGTTCTGAGGCAAATGATGATTTCTTGGAAAGTATATAGCAAATACTTTAGATTTAACAAATCTAAGAACATACTAAATTCTTCAGTGACTTGACGAAAGTAATTAGAATCTGGCAAAGTTTGGTATTTAAGAAGCTTTATTACTTTATAGCAGCAAAATCTAACAAACAGATCAGCTATTAGGGATGTTGATGATTATGTGACTAAATTTTGCGCCATAATAATTATCATAACTTTTCAAAGATTCAATTTTTTTTCTTTTTAAAGAAATAAATTAAATAAAATTGCTATTTATTTGATGATGAAATCCTTTTTTTGTTCAATAACGAGATCCTCTAGGTGCTGCCCTCCTTCCATGAAGTCAATACTGAGTTGGCTCTATATGTGGGTATAAATCATGTCATATTTAGCTAACGAACTCAGAGGCCCATTGGCCCACAAGGAACATGTTCGAGGATAACAGACAAAGTCGACTCGAAAGTGCACGTTATTTTTACAATCAACTACTGTTACAGTCGTGCAGACGTGAAGACAAACAGGCGCTCTGTTGTAGCTAAGCCGCTCTTAGCTCCATGTAAAGGGCAGTATTTGGCTAACCACCTCATGTGAGGGCCATGGCCTTACGAATAGAGTTACATTAAAACTGGTATTGAGATAAAGTCTAACCTATAGATACCTAAATCATCTTACTGTAATATTCATTCAAGCAATACAACGTCAACCCTACTCTTGCCTGCTTCGATATTTCATCATTGATTGTGGTCCAAAATAATTATTTTTCTACGAAGTTTTATGTTTAACAATTTGGGGCCTACCGTGCGACCCAAGCAATTTTTGTTATTTTGAATAAGCAAACAAATCACGTCACAAGACAACAACGAAATGCAGCATGATTGATACGACCTGACTAAGGGTGAGGGCTCACAATTACCCTAGTCAATTGTAGGGATCGAACATAGGGACTTACACAAGACTTAATAGAGTTGAATTTGCTCGAGTTCAATGGTTTTAGCAAGTTAATCCTAAAATTTGAGTGTAATCGGAACTATTGCAAAGTAAAGGTTAAGGCTAAAATTGACAATAAGAGAAATGCTAGGATATTAACTTCACCCTAGCCCTCTAACCAAATGGATATAGTTCTTGCCCGCATATACCCAACTCACCACTCTCACTGAGAGTCGAGACTGCCAACTCTTGCCCTCTCGGTGCTAAGAGTTAATGCTTTGAGCGCTAGCAACTAGTCTCAAGTAAGGTATCTCCCTTTCGGTATTCAACCCGTTAGCCCGGGGTAAATGCAACACACTTACCATCATTACCCCGTCACTATACTTCCCATTCTTATATTTACCGTCTCAGTATGAATCTAGTACTATTGGGTTCAACTTGAGTTGTACACCTCAAGTTGTTGTAATGGAATCAAAAGTAGTGAAATAGGGTATTCCTAGGTGCTTAGAAGCTTATTATGCTATACACATTCGATTATTGGACTAGCATTTTGTTAGCACCCTAATGGATGATTTAGCTACTCATACTAAGTAATGATTCAAGACTTGATAGTCATGAAATATTCATTGAAATAGTAAAGTAATAATGATTCTTACAAATAATGGTGTTGTTCACAATACAAGAAGGCTTGACCAAAGAGTAATGGTATTTTGTCTTTTTCTTGCCTCTCAAGTAATGTAATGTGTAATATGTTCTCAAAAACTTAGTTCTAGCTATATATAGTGTTTTCTAAAATTAATTATAAAATTGCCATTCACAGGTTGGGCTGGAGCCCTTTTGGCAAAGGGCTGAGTTCCGGTGCTGAATCGACGAAAAGGCTGGCGCCTCTTGGACATGGGCTAGCGCCCTTTTTTTGGGTTTGTATGAGAGGGCGGCTGCCCTTAATTGGGCGACCACCTTTTCTTCTTTTCCAAGAGAGGGCGGCAAAACCTTGAACTATGCGATCGTCTCTTCTTCACAACAGCTTCTCCTTGCAAAGTGTAATGGGCGCCCGCCCTTAGCATGGCTGGTTATATCTTCACAAGTCCTTCATATCTTCAACTTCCTTGCAAAGGGCTGAGGCCTTTTCAATCGCACATTTGGATACTCAGCAGGTATTCACCTCCAAATTAAGAAAGGGTGATCGCCCCTAGCATGGGCAGTCGCCTCTTCACTGTTTCTGCAGTTCTTTTGAATTTGATCACTTTTCTTGGGTAACCTTGCTCTTTTGGTTTCTTCTTTTTCTAGTATGATTTAACACCTAAAACTAAGCAGAATTCATCAATCTTCCCTATAGATTGGCTATTTTTGGGTTCAAAGACAAAAGTTTTGGCGAGTTAAAGTAAGCAAAATGCTCACTCATCAATGATGCCGCCCTAGGAGCAAAAGAGGCCGCCCGAGATCTCAACAAAAAGGACAATAGGGATTTTTCTTTCCCTATTTCTCTTTATGATTTTGTCAACTCTTTTCATATCGCAATCGCTGGAATAAAGTCTGAATTTCAAAGTGGGATGAGTCAACCAGGCTTGTAGCCATGTTTTTTAGACACTGCTCATTAGAGCTGTTGAGTTGTTGCTCCTCTCTTCATGGTTGTGATACCAAAATTGGTATTGGATAACTGTAATGAGTTAAGGAAATGGGGAAATAAGAAGAGAAGAGATAGGAAGAGAAGAAAAAGACGGGAGAAGAGATAATTTTAGGGGAAAGAGTGAAATCATATTTCAGTATCATCAAAAAATGTGTGACGAAGCTTACAATGTTCTTATTTATATTCCTACTCAATTTCCATTTTCATGTGAGGATTACAATTCAAATTCAATGCTAAACATGTGACTATAACTACTTTTTCCACCAACAGCAAAAACCAAAAATATGAACTAATAACTAAAATTTGAGTTATCCTAGTCGACTTTGAATTATCCTAGTCGACTGTTGAGCTGGAATCTTGGATGAGCTGGAATTTGTGCATCAATACCCCCCGGCTTAAGATCACCCTTGTCCTCAAGGATGTTAATGCTAAAAAATGACCATCAAAATCTAACGGCAATGAATGTGAAAGACCTTGAGCTATGGCTGTGGTGCCTAATTGCTTATTCAGAAGGCCTACTGAATGTTTTTCTACCAGCAGCAAGATAAGACTTGAATCCACATTCTTGGAGTTTATTCTTCTTTCAAATTCTAGCTTCCATAAATGAAGAGCAAAGGGTGATATCTCGTGTGCATAAAAGCTGCAATTTTTCTGTTGGGTATGCAAATCAGCAGTTTGGTTGTGTATCAGAGACAAGGCATTATCAATAGCTTCTCATGACCTTGATAAGATAGTAATGTTCAAAGGAAAACCCAAGATTCAACATACTGCTTGGCCACACCTTCAAACCAAATTTCTCCAAAAGAAGATCTCTGTAGAATAAAATGGACTAGGAAAACTGGCATGTTTAACCTAGATTCGATTTTAGGCCAATTAACAATTAAATTTGTATTTGCGGAGTCACGATCAATAGATTAGATTAAGAGTTTAAATGATGAACTAAAATAGCAATATATTCGTAATACTTAAAGATAATGATACGGGAACGGGATATAAGCAGGAATTAACAAAGTTAAAGCGTAAGCGAAAATAGATAGAAGTAACCGTGCTGTATCGCTTAACCCCGGTGAGAGTTCTTCGGTACTGATCGTACTTAGAAGATTAGAGAGCGAAGTGCTTAACAAATATAAGTAAAGAACAGTACTTGAGCAAGAGGGAGAGAGTATTCTTATTGATATTGTAGATAAGAAGTCAAGTTCTATTACAATGGCTTAGAACAAATGCTATTTATAGGTCTGATAGGCGTCCGTTGGGTTTTGTAACCGCTGGGCACGTATCCGTTAGATACGTAACCGCTGGGTTGTAATTATTGCTTTTATGACCATTCATTGAGTGATCGCACATGATCAGGTTAATAATTGCTCATTCAGATCGTGTTGACTGATGAGGCGTTACATAGCTGCTTTGGGTCTGCTCCTGGTAATTGTCTGTCCGTTAGATATCTGTCCGGTAAAACTTCTGCCCGTGCCACGTGGCGGACACATGTCATCTTTTAGGTGATGTCCACTTTTGTCCAATATAGATAGTCCCCGCACTTCTCGAGCAGAGTATCTGTTCGAGGAGTGGATGTGAATTTTGGCGGGAATTTTTGCTCTGCAAAATCCGATCTTTGTATGACGAAGCTTAGTGACGCATGTATCTTATCAGCTACGTGACAAATCCCTATGACATGCACATTAAATGCGCCGTATAAAAAAGTAACTGCAGTTGGCATGCCTGCACGTCTGCAGTCCGCTCTGAAGTAACTACTGCGCGTTCCAAGAGTAAAAGTAATGATTTTAACCGCCTCAATCACGTGCACACGTCGACTACTGATCGCGAGGTGACCGCTGTACTTCAGGGTAATGATGATACTGTAAAGGTTTGGTGGAACCTACTTTCTTCTTTTGACGGTTGGATCTAATCGTGGCCTCTTGGATAGTCTCCACGTGTCTCGAAGGAATTTGATGGGTCGGATTTTTACTCTTATAAATAGGGGTTTGTTGAGTGACAAACTTTTTACTTGATTTTGTATTCCTTTCGCTAAATCTCGAGAATTCTCTGAACATCTTTCAACTTTTCTTTCGAACTTCTCAATTCTTCTGGAATTATGTCTTCAAGAGCTAGAAAGACCCAAAATATGGATGTAGCCTGTAGTTATTCGGCGGCCACCCCCAGGCTTAGGGCCACTCAAGCTACTGCTGCGGAGGTCATCCCTAAGAAGTGGGGTAAACTGGAAAAAGATTGCAACATTAAAGCTTCTAGTAACCACCATGGGGATATACGCAACTGTCTGGCGTATAGATTTAAGTCTGGGATCACATCGGAGCTGATCCCACGAGTCAGAATGGAATGTCACTGGGACGACAGGGTTCCCCTCTTGCCAGTCTCCGAAGAGGAGAATATCACTTCACATAGGGCTGGGTGGACGGCTATGTGCACCTACCCTTTTACAGTAGGATGTAAACTGCCCATGCATCCTGTGCTTGAGAGGCTCTGCAGGGAATATTTACTCTGCCCCGGGCAATTGTGCCCTAATATATATAGGATAGTTACACTCTTGGATTGGTTTGCAGCGGAAACCAACCAAATTTTTGGATATGAACATTTTATTTATTTGTATAGTATACAAATTTTTAAAGATGGCTATGTAAATGCCAGGATGCGCGGGAGCAAGGGCTTGGTGCGCAATTCTGAAGACACAGGTGACCGGGGTTGGTTACACCGGTATGTGTTCGTGCGTACCTCGGCCTTGACTTTCAATTCTAAGACCTATCTTCCTGAAGTTTGGAACAAGAAGCGTAAGTCCCTGAGTATTTTTGGAATTTTTCGTGCTTCTTCTCTGTTTTTTTTTACTTACTCCCTTTGATTCCTTTTTGTAGCGGCCAAGCGACCCTACGACAGGCTCATATATGTTGATGAGCTGACGGCGTGGGTCGAGGGGATTTTGAAGGAGTTTTCTCCTGAGAGGAGAGAATGGGCGTACTTTGCTGCGCAGAAGAGTCTGACCGTGAAGACTCACGGTGAGAATTTTTCTGCTGTTGTAACTATCCCTTTCCTTTGTAGCTTCTCCGTGTCTGACTGTTCTACTTTTTCAGGTCTGGGTACTGACACGACCCGTATTTTCGGCTAGGCCGTGCGGGCACCCGACCAGTTTTCCTAGACCTGTCGGGCGAACCCTATAGACAAAATCGATAAAAACGGCACAAAATTACCTTGAAAATAAAATTAAACATGACCTTAACAACATAAAATAACTCTCAAGGATAGACATATATACAAACTGTCTGGACAAAACAACTAACTACCCAGAATACACAGGTTTAAAGGTTTCCAGATCAGACATCTAAGAAGGCCAAAAGATATATACACCTCCCGAAGGGAGCAAAAGTAAGGAAAACTATAATATCTGAAGTTGGTGGCCGCAATGAACTGGATGGCTCACCGTAGACAGCTGAGAACGTACTACTCCTCAATCACGGCGCGACTGGCTGGGTCCTGGAGCAGAATCTGCCGAACGAAAAGAAAACACAAGGACAAATAGGGGGTGAGTCATGAGGACTCAATAAGTGTGAACAAACTAGCAACCTCAAAAAAATAGATACGCTAGTAAGGGAAACGGAACCAGACAACAATCAACAAATAAGCAATGCACATATAAGCAGAACAGTATTCATGTAAAAAAAATCTACTCAATAGTATGAAATAAAATGGAATGGGATGAAATGAGATGCAAAGGGTCACATGTGCCCATAATCCCAGCCCGAAGCGGAATACTCCTGCATTCGAGGGGAATCCAATCTGCTAACCAACTGGAGCGGAATACTCCTGCACCTGATATAATATAAACCAGAACCAGAGGCGGAATACTCCTGCACTCTCCTGGGGCGGAATACTCCTGCACCCGATAAAATGTAAAGCTGAGGCGGAATACTCCTGCACTCAGTATGATATGCAATGTAATGCATATGAATGTAATGTGATGCAATAATAACCCTTCACCGGCACAGGGCTCTCATCGACAGCCGGGAAGCAGATGCCAACTCCAAGCCAAAGTACAATACTCAGATTCCCAATGCAATATCAATAACAGGACATAATATATAATATAGAATGTAAATCCAAAGCTAAGGCGTAATGAGTACGCCTATCGGCAGTTACACACGTAAGGAACACGTGGTAGAAAATCCACGAGGCCAGGTGCCTCCAAAGAAATGGATATAAACACTTACCGTATTCCAAAGCTAGTCCTGTTACTCAACCACTGCTTTTTCCTTTGGATTAGCTGCCAAACGATCCCGCTCTATTCAATAAGCAGAAAAATTATATCAAATAAAGCTAAAGGCTTCATCCTTATGTTTTAGGGTAATCCAGTTAGGAACCTGATACCCTATTCGTATACGCAATACGCAGGCCAGGCCTATATACAGGGTTCAAAGTCCCATAACCAAACCCTAAATAAATTATATTTATATGTTGCCATAACTCACTGAGTACGAATATATAATCATTTCCATCATCGGGGTCCAATTGACCCTGTAAACTATCAATTTACGTCATTAGGGCGATGTCTAATATCCCTATTTTTACCGTAAAAATATATTCAAACACACGTAATAAGCTAAGATAATGAGTTAACATCATTACCTGAAGATTTGGGGTAGAAATTCCACTATTTTCCCACCTCTTTTTCCCTTTTTCCTCTCCTTTTTTCTAATTTTTCTTTCTGCACGTTTTATTGCTCAAATGTTCTGTATGTATGCTACTGCTAATCCCTTAGCTGACCGACAAAGTCAATTAATTTTAATTTTTTTTAAATAAATTTGTTACGATGATTAAAATTAAAATGGAACCCTAGAGAAGTCGAAATGATCCCAAATTTTTCAAGTAAGTTATACAAAATATATGTAATATACTCGCGAAGACGGATCTCAAATCCGACTCCCGAAACTCAAGATGCGAATTTAAAGGAAAAAGGTCAAATTATTTAACTTTCGGCATTTTAGCGGAAACTAGCCGAACAACATCGAAATTCACTTTCAAAAAATTACAAAAGTCACAAATAATCATACGAACCTAACGAAGCTTTCGGATTTCGAATCGGAGCTCATTCGCCCAAACCGAGCTCAAAAATCTCTTTTTAATATTTATTGACAATAAAAACTGAAACCTTCTTCCGATGCCTACCAAACGAGGTCTGATTTAGCTCAAATTTTACAGACATGTCCTAATGGACCTTACGAATATTTTAAAATTATCAGCATGCCAATCGGAGTCCTAACTTCCGAAACGACTGACCGAGGTCGTTTCAGGTACTTAGGGGGATTTTTTCCCTGCTCCTCCTGTCCAGACCGTGCCTTCTGGGCCCGCTGCTGATCCTGATGCTGAAGTAGCATCTTTACTAGCTTCAGTAGAGGCACTGCGTGGCAGGAAAGGTGGCGAGGAGCTCTTATCCAGTGTCCTTGGTTCTTTGAAGAGGAAGAAAAAGAGCCAAGGTGAGGGCGGAGCACGAAAAAGGTCTGCACGTAAGACTTCCGTTACTGCCGGGCAAACCTCAACTGCTGGGGGTGAGTCCTCGCCCAAAGCCAATGTACTAGAGTCTGCAGAAGAGAACATCAAGACTACTGCCGAAGTCCCCGAGTCTGCCCGGGGAGAAGGTTTAGACAAGGTGGTGATTGATCTTTCAGATACTGAGATTGAAGCCAACGAACCCCTTGTGCGAAAACCTTATCTTAGGAGTGATAAGAGGAAAGTTGAGGATGAGGCTGCCCGTACTCCGGAGAGGAGTCCCCGAGTTGATGACGGGGTGAAGGCGGCTCCTTCCCGTGTGGACAAAGGGAAAAGGAAAGTAGGTGAAGAAGAAGAAAAATAAGAAGAAGAAGAAGAAGCAAGAGAAGAGGTTTCCCAAGAGAGTGGCCGAGGTCCTCGTGTTTTTTGTTTCGAGGTCCTGGAAAATGTGGCTACTGAGGGTGCAACGCCTGTCGGTCTTCACGAGTATGACACGATAAATCCTGGAGTGGAGGGTGACTCCGACTTATCAACAACAAGGCTTATCTGGCGGTCGTTCATCAATGGTCAGACCTGGTTGAAGGATATTAGGGGTGTACGCTATAAGTTTGGTCCAAACTACCCCCTCAGAACAGGCTTGGGAACCCAAGTTCTGCGAGAGGAAGCATACCATGATGCTAGCCCCTGACGTTAAATTCATATCCCGGCCAGGCAGTTTCGCCAAGGTGGATTCATCACTCATTGGTCCCCGAGAGGAATGGATAATGCGGGAAATGAGTGATGAGGAGTTGGCTTTTACAATTGCTGCCGATTCTGCTCGTGTAAGTGTTACCGTTTGTGTTAGAAGTAACTTTGACTTCAGATTTTTAATTTTTGCTTATTTTGTTTTTCCAGTCAAGTATGATGGCTGCCGAGCTCATGTTTCGCTCCAGGATCAACAACGTCGATCAAGTACTCGAGGTAAAGAAAGAGTTGCTGGATGCTCTGAAGGAGAACAAGATTATGGCAGAGCAGTGTGGTTTCCTTGGGGGTGAAGTTAATCGATTAACTGAAGTTAACAATGAGCGACTCGAGCAGATTAACGAACTCACGAAGGAGAAGAACCTTCTTTCTAGAGAGAAGGAAGGGTTCACATGCTCTGCCCAGGGTCTGGAGAGTCTACTTGAAGAATGCAAGGCTTCGCTGAACAGAGCTATTGATGATCGTGCATCTCTTGAGATGAATCTGCAAAGGGCTAACGAAGAATCTGCTAGGGCCAGAGCTGAGCTCCAAGCTGCCAAGGACCAGGTTGCTAATGAGTGCTTAAATCGCGCTATCTAAAGACTTGGAAAACCTGCGAGACCAATCTGAAATTAAGGCAAAGCTTGCTGTGCTCGAAGCTAAGCGTTCATTGCTTGGGCTGGTCCAGGCTAAGCAGATCAATGTTGAAGAGATGCTGCAGAAGACGAAAAGCACTGTTCGTGGAGTAAGACAAGTACTGAATCTCTCTCCTGAGGAGTCTGAATTTGAAGATGAGGATGAAGATGAAGACGATGTCGAGAATTCGGAGGACGATTGCAGAATCTACGGAGTTGGTGCGTCGGGTTCTGATGGTAGCCCTAAAAACTGATGCCCTTCTCCAGTCTTTGAGTTTGTTCATCTGCCGAGAGCCGGATTAATTGGTTGTGGACAGAGGTCTCGTAGGGACTCTCTGATCCTTGTATGGCCGGTTCTATTAGGCCTTTGATCACTCTGTAAAACTTCTGTCAGCCATTTTCGGCACTTTATCATTTTACAGGATTTTTTATATATATATATATATTACTTTAGCTCTTTTCAATGACTATTTTTAGCCTGAATTTCCGATCTTTCATTTGTATGTGTTGTGGATTTCGTGCCTTATGTTTGAGGGCTTTTGAAGTTTATTAAGCTCTGGTCTCCAAAAGTCTACCCGAATGTTTTAACTTAGCCTTTCCCAAGGAAGAGGTCATAAGTTGCGAATAATCTGCACAGATATTTTTATTCCGACCGAGTCGTGGTCGATAGATTTTTGACCGAATCGTTGCCCTTTGCGCATAACTTTGCTTATCGTCTTGATAATCGAAAGTCATCGCAAGAATTTGTAGATTGGCTCTGGCCGAGTCGCTGGCCTTGTGAACGACATCTCTTATTTTCGTGGAAGTTTGTCACGTAAAAGAAGTTTTTTGAAAAACTCAAAAACTCGCCTTTTAGCAAGGTCTTTTGCCTTTATGAAGGTCTTATCTGGCCTACAGGGGCCTCTCACCACCCTCCTTGTTTTTATGTTGGAACACGGGAAGTGATAACATAAAAAGAGTTAAGGCAAGCTACATATAGAAGAACACATATAACCGAACGAGGAGTGTGTCCGTTGTGGGATTCGAACCCACATCCGCGAAGTTGAAGAACTTCGAGCTCTACCAGTTGAGCTAAATGGATCTGACCTTGTTCAGGCCGTTAGTACCATTTAGAAGAATTATAATAAAAGTAAGAACTGTCTTAAAAGTAAAAGGCAAGCATAAAATAACTAATCGTTTTACCACTTAGAAGTGATATCTTTTTAGGTGAATCACATTCTAACTGTTTGGGAAAGTAGAACCGTCTGGTCGTGCCAAGCGGTAAGATCCCTTACCGACTGAAGCGATTACCTTGTAGGGGCCTTCCCAGTTAGGGCCTAGCTTCCCAGAATTTGCTTCTTGTGTGCTCTAGGAGACTTTCCTTAGTACAAAATCTCCAACCTGGAAGCTTCGTACGCACCGTCCCCGATTGTAATATTGTTCAATTCGCTCTTTCTGGGCGATTACTCGTACGAGGGCTAGCTCCCTTCGTTCTTCGAGGAGGTTCAGCTCTTCGTAGAGGTTGACCGAGTTGGACTCTTCAGTGGCATGTGCGTATCGTAAGCTGGGCTCTCTAATTTCGACTGGGATTAAAGCATCTGCACCGTACACCAATGAGTAAGGAGTCTCTCCAGTACTCATTTTTATCGTTATGCGATAAGCCCATAGTACACCAGGTAACTCTTCTACCCAACATCCCTTTGCCTGCTCGAGGTGCTTTTTGAGGGATTCAACGATGATTTTGTTGGTAGATTCTGCTTGTCCATTGGCAACGGGATGATACAGAGAGGAAGTGATCCTCTTGATGTGCAGATCGTCGAGGAATCTAGTCACTTTCTGGCTGATGAATTGTGGGCCGTTATCCATGACTATTTCCTTAGGTGCTCCAAAGCGACACACGACAAAGCGCCAAAGGAAGTCGACAACTTCTGTTTGTCGTATCTTCGCGTACGCTGCCGCTTCGACCCACTTGGTGAAGTAGTCAGTGATGATCAAGAAGAAGCGCATTCTTCTCGACGCTGTGGGAAGAGGACCGACTATGTCCATTCCCCATTTCATGAAGGGCCACAGAGAGATTATTGAATGGAGCGGCTCTGCAGGCTGATGGAGAAGATGTGCGAACCTTTGGCATTTGTCACATTTTTTGACAAATTTGTTCGTATCTTTCTCCATCTTGTCCCAATAATAACCTGCGCGAATCAACTTTCGGGCTAATGCCTTGCCCTCGGAATTATTTCCACAGCAGCCTTTATGGACTTCCTTCATCACGTAGTTGTTTGATTCGGTCCGAGACATTTTGCGAGAGGTCCTGCAAATATTTTGCGGTAGAGATCGCCGTTGACGATTGTATACCGAGCTGCTTTTATTCTGAGCTTGCGAGAGGCTTTCGTATTGACGAGCAGAGTTCCATGGAGAAGATAATTCATTATTTCATTCCGCCAGTCCCAAGTGGTGTTGATGGTGTTGACCTCGAACTTTTCTCGGTCTATGATCGTGTAAAGGAGTTGAACAACAGCTGAAGAGCTGGCCGCCCCCATTTATGCCACCGACCCTAGATTGGCGAGAGCATCGGCTTCATGGTTTTTTTCCCGTGGAATCTGAAGTGCCTCCCATTCATCAAACTGTGCTAGGAGTTCTTTCACTCGGGCAAGGCACACCTGCATTCTAGATTCTCGTGCAATGAAGACCTCCAGTTACTTGATTGACTACCAGTTGAGAATCACTCTTGAGTTTGATGATGTTCGCTCCATAGCTTCGGGCTAGCTCCAATCCTGCAATAACGGCCTCATATTCGGCCTCATTGTTAGTAATAAACGGGCACTTGATGGCCTGCCTGACAGTCTCTCCGGATGGAGCGATGAGAACCAATCCAAGACTAGATCCTTTGACGCTCGAGGAACCGTCAGTATATAGGGTCCATGCGCCAGGGGCCTGCCCAGCATAAAGAACGGCATCCTTTTCTACCTCAGGATATATATTAATACTAAAATCTGCCACGAAGTCTGCTAGAGCTTGTGATATTATCGCTACCTTGGGTTGGTATCTGATATCAAATTCACTTAATTTTATAGCCCACTTTACTAACCTTCCCGAAAATTCAGGTTTGTGAAAAACATTTCGTAAAGGAAAGGTTGTTACCACAGCTATTGAATGACTTTGAAAATAAGGGCGTAACTTACGAGCAGCAGTTACTAGTGCTAATGCCAATTTTTCCAAGGGTTGATAGCGTGTTTCCGCGTCAATTAGAGCTTTGCTAATGTAATAGATAGGAAGTTGTTTACCTTTTTCTTCCCGAACTAGAACGACGCTTACCGATGATTCTGAAACTGCCAGATAAGCCAGTAGTTGCTCCTCGTGTTGAGGTGTAGAGAGCAGTGGTGGATTGGACAGATACTTTTTCAGATCCTTCAATGCTTGTTGGCATTCAGGGGTCTACTCGAACTCCTTGTTTTGCTTTAAAACATCGAAGAAACTTTTGCGCCAGTCTGATGATCGGGAAATGAATCTTCGCAGAGCTGCCACTCTTCCGGCCAATTTCATGACGTCTTTCCGGTTGTGGAGTACGTTTGGAATTGATTCGATGGCTTTGATCTGAGCGGGATTGACTTCAATTCCACGCTGAGAAACGATGAAGCCCAGGAATTTTCCCGATCCGACTCCGAATGCGCATTTTTCCGGGTTCAGTTTCATGTTGTACTAATCAAGAATCCGGAAAGCTTCCTTTAGATGCACCAGATGGTCCTCTGCTCGTTTGGACTTGATCAACATGTCATCGATGTACACTTCCATAGTCTTTCCGATATGGTCATGGAGCATTCAGTTGACTAGGTGCTGATAAGTTGCACCTGCATTTTTCAACCCAAATGGCATAACTTTATAACAGTACATACCTCTGCAGGTTATGAACGCTGTTTTCTTCTGGTCCTCGGGGTCCATCAATATCTGGTTATATCCAGAATATACATCGAGGAAAGTGAACACCTCGTGCCCGGCTGTCGCGTCAATCAGTTGGTCTATCCTGGGAAGGGGATATGAATCCTTCGGGCATGCTTTGTTTAGATCTGTGAAGTCAATGCAGACTCGCCATTTACCATTTTTCTTGGGTACAACGACCACGTTGGCTAGCCAGTTTGGGTATTTGACTTCACGTACAGATCCGATTTTCAACAGCCGATCGATCTCATCATTGATGACCTGGTTCTGAAAAGCTCCTTGTTGGCGTGTCTTCTATTTTACCGAGCGATGGTATGGTTCGACGTTCAACCTGTGAGTAATAATATCTGGAGAAATACCTGTCATATCTGCGTGAGACCAGGTGAACATTGCATGCCGCTCCTTGAGGAACTGGAGGATATCTCCTCGTAAGCGTTCGCTCAATTCGGTTCCTAAGTAGACCTTCCATTTCGGCTTGTCTGCGAACAATTCTTCGGGTTTCAAAGCTTCCATAGTCGGCATGTGATTCTCTCGTTCGTCCATCTTTGTGATGAATTCCGGGACCTCGTACTTTGTTTCTTCATGTGGCACGTCTGGTCCCGGTCGCTGTAGTTGCTATTTGCTTTCCTCATGCAGTTTGAGAGCCACTGAATAGCAATCTCGGGCAGAGCGTTGTTCTCCTCGAACCTCACGTACCCCCCATTCGGATGGAAACTTCAAAACTTGATGATAAGTTGAAGGAACAGCTTGCATATCGTGGATCCAAGGTCTCCCCATGATGATATTGTAAGCCAGATCCGCATCAACAACATGAAATGTCGTCTCCTTCGCTACTCCTTCGGTGAGAGTTGTCAGGGTAATCTCGCCAAGATTCTTCTCACTCGAGTTGTTGAAACCGGAGAGAACTCGAAATATCGGTATGAACTTATCCGACAACTTCATCTCCCTTACAACTCGTGATTGGATAATGTTTGCAGAGCTGCCTGCATCGATGAGCACTCTCTTGACGTCGAATTTCGCCATGCGTAACGTTATCACTAACGCATCAGCGTGTGGGAATTGCGAACCGTCTGTATCGGAGTCTTCGAATATTATTATTCCTTCTGATCGTGGGCGTTTGGTGTTTGTGATGGAGACCTTTGCATACTTCTTCGCTGTGAAGGCGACGGAATCCACCTCGATTCCACCTGAGATAACATTAACTATCCTCCTTGGAGAAGACGCTCGTGGAGGGCCAGGTTTGTTTTGATGCGCCTTCGCGTGAGTCTGCTTCCCCTTCTCGGTCAGGAACTCCTTCAAGAATCCCCGCTTCAACAAATGAGCGATTTCATACCTTAGAGCCTTGCAGTCCTCGGTGGTGTGACCGTGGTCGTGATGAAAATCGCACCACAAGTGCTGGTTTCGCTTGCTTGGGTCGGTCTTTATGTCCTTCGGCCATTTGACCTTATCTCCCATATCTTTGAGCGCTGCCACTACTTCAGACATTTCCACGTTGAAGCTCGGCATGCTCGGGGCTCCACGGAGGCTTGATTCTGAATCATCTCTCCGGGACAGTCCTTTGTCGTTGCGGTTGCATCCTTTGGAATTGCTGCGTGACTGGTCAGGGTACGGCTCGTAACGTACGTCTGATCTCTCTGTCTCCGCCTTTCTGCCAGAGCCACCGTTGCGTGCCTGAGCCCTTCCTCGGGTACCTGTTCCAATCAACTTATCTTCGTCAATACGTACCTTTGAGTTGTAACGTTTGTAGACGTCCCACCAGCAGGCTGCTGGGAACTTGCGAAGAGACTCGTAGAGTCTGCGTGTAGCCTATGAGCTCCTGATATCCAAACTGTTGGTAAACGCGATCGCTGCCCATCTGTCCGGTACTTTGGGTAGCATCATACGCTCTCTTTGGAAGTGATCCACATATTTGCGGAGAGACTCATCGGGCCTCTGCTTGATTTCGAAGATATCCTCTACGCGGGTTTCCGTCTTTTGAGCGCCTGTGTGTGCCTTAACGAACAGCTCAGCCATCTCTGCGATGGACCCAATGGAGTTCGGTGGCAATATTAAGTACCATCGTAGAGCTCCATCTGCTAGGGTCTCCATGAATTTTTTCAATTGGACAGATTCGATCTCCTCGTCGGTGAGGTCGCTAGCCTTTATAAAGTTGCTGATCATCATGAGATGATCATTCGGATCAGATGTCCCATGATACCTCGGAATGTTTGGCATCTTGAATGTCTTAGGTATCGCATTTGGGGCTGCCTATTTATTCCAAGGCCACTGGGAATACCGTTGGACATCGACTTTCTTCAGCGTGGGTGGAGCACCTGGTATCTTATCGATTCTCTCGTAGAGAGACTTCTGAAGTACTTCCTGGTTCTCCTTGAATCGTTTAGTGAGAGCTTCCACGACAAGGCTCATTTCTGTAGATGCCATAGATCCTCCGTTCCGATTTTGGTTGACTTGGGTTGTTGGATCTATAGTTCCTCTGTTGTTTCGCTCTCCAACTTGCCTTGAGGTATGTGAAGAAGGGACGTCACGACCAGGTGTTGCAGCGTCAGCTCTTGCAGTTGGAGGGTTGTCTCTTCGGAGAGAGTTGTGCGCCTCGTTTATCCCTCGGTTGACCTCTGCCTGTTCCTGCATAAATGCATAGAGCATTTCCTGGAGGTTCCCTTGGCCAGGGGATAGACTCCTATGGCGTCGTCTCCTGGGCGGGGTGGTGCTCTGAGAGCGCGTACGCCCATCTCGCTGCCTGACTGGTCCTTGGGAAGATTGTTGCTGCCCATCGGATGAATAGTCGGGAGAATAATTAGGACTGGGTGGAGGAGTACGTACCTGGCTTCTGCCGACGATAGTTCGTTGTGAACTGCTTTCTGCCATGTTAGTTGTGGAACAAAAAGATCAACGAAAAGAGATATAATGCTGGAAAAGATGAACTATTAACCTAGGAAGGCTATTGACCGGCTCCCACTGTGGTCGCCAAATTGTTTAACCTAGATCTGAATTTAGGCCAATTAACAATTAAATTTGTATTTGCGGAGTCACGATCAATAGATTAGATTAAGAGTTTAAATGATCAACTAAAATAGCAATATATTCGTAATTCTTAACGATAATGATATGGGAACGGGATATAAGCAGGAATTAACAAAGTTAAAGCGTAAGTGAAAATAGATAGAAGTACCCGTGCTGTATCGCTTAACCCCGGTGAGAGTTCTTCGGTACTGATCGTACTTAGAAGATTAGAGAGCAAAGTGCTTAACAAATGTAAGTAAAGAACAGTATTTGAGCCAGAGGGAGAGAGTATTCTTATTGATATTGTAGATAAGAAGTCAAGTTCTATTACAATGGCTTAGAACAAATGCTATTTATAGGTCTGATAGGCGTCCGTTGGGTTTTGTAACCGCTGGGCACGTATCCGTTGGATACATAACCGCTGGGTTGTAATTATTGCCTTTATGACCATTCATTGAGTGATCGCACATGATCAGGTTAATAATTGCTCATTCAGATCGTGTTGACTGATGAGGCGTTACATAGCTGCTTTGGGTCTGCTCGTGGTAATTGTCTGTCCGTTAGATATCTGTTCGGTGAAACTTCTGCCCGTGCCACGTGGCGGACACATATCATCTTTTAGGTGATGTCCACTTTTGTCCAATACATGGCATGTAATATTTGTACTTCTTTATATCCTTACTACCATGTACCAACACCATTTAATTATTTCCCATGTTTGGCCACTTTTGTCATCTTGAAGCCTGCCTTCAAAGCTATGAACATCAGAATGCATTACAACATGGAGGCATGGTGAAATATCCAAATGTATACTGAAACATTCACTCTTATTGAGTAGAGAAACAATTAATCTTGCAAGGGTGAGAAAGTCATATATTTTTTTTTTTTTGTTAACCGTGGTTTCCGAATATCGCTTAGCGTTACCCGACTAGCTGTACCCACCAGGTCCCGCTGTTTCAATGCGATTACCCAGTTAGTTCCACGGGGCCCTAGAGACAAGGCCGGTTTGTAATGCCCCCAGTGGCCCTGAGGGGGCTCGAACTGGCGACCCAAAGGACTTTGTCCTCAGGCCTTTACCAAGTGAGCTACCCCTCAGGGTGAGAAAGTCATATAATAAACACATTTTACACAACTTGTAGATAATTAGTTTTGGATTCTTTAAAAGTGCAGCCTCCCTGTAGTATGCTGTCATAAAACTTATAAGCTTCGAAAACTTCACAGTACCAACAACTAGACTTGGAAAGACTTCCAATAATTCAAGTTGATCATAAGAGACTATGATTCATGTTCCTCCTATGGACACAATATATATATATATATATATATATATATATATATATATATATATATATTGTGCCCCATAAATAGGGCTTCTAACAAAGATCAGTTTGCATGTCCCCTCCTGGTTCTAAGGTTCTATTTCAGGCATCAATATTACGGAGCACTTTTTTCATTTATCAAGGAGAACACATCGAGGAAGTGAAACAAGAATTCTAGCTTCCTCAAATGAACTTGTTAAGTAACAATGACCATTGTTCCCACAAAAGACCAGAATGCTACCAATGTTGTTGGATGTTAATTTTCCCGTAGCATAACAAGTATTCAGATCTTTCCACTTGATCAAATACTGAGCCAATGCCTCGATTCTCTTCTTATTTAAAGTTCTAGCTAAAACAACTTTAGTCTCATGCACCATGAGTTGAATTGAACAACCACAAAATCGCCAGTGACAATGACAATAATTAAAAGAATCCGTCCTTTAAATAAAGCAACATTAAAAAGGTAAGCGAAATATCATGTTAGTTCAATGATCTTCCCCTCAAGCTCATGTTGCAAAATTGACATGTCTTTTTCAAAGAACTGGATTGAGGCACTAAGTTGGGGATCATGATCCCAGCTTCTAATCTGCACCATTTCATAAAGATGATCTCCTTGGTTCCAATGCTTCCCTTTTTCATTTGTTAGTACAACATTAATATTGTTAGCTGGTAACTATGGTCACATATACAATTAGCTTCCTGATGTTTCTACTCCACACCACAGCCATGTTAAGCTGAGTTTGTCTCCAATTCATAACATATTTTTCATTACTGAGATATCCTCCAATCAATATTGAGATGCCCTCCAAGTCGGCTCTTTTATTATATCCCCATAACCACTAGCTTCAAGGACATAGTGAACTACTGAACTCAGGTTTTGGTGGTGGAGATACTTGAATATAACAACAATAGTAGCAAGTAAGTGTGTCCCTATAACTGAGCAGTCATTGATTGGAGTAATCAAGAGTTGAGATTTGATATTCTTCCAGCATTCCACCTTCATTGCCCAAGGATTTCAGAGAGTACTTATTACCATGCTACACTCAAAGGCTGCAGAGTGATAGAAAATATCCAACACAAACTGAAAAAAGGCTAAGGAACCAACAATTCATTTACTCTAGAGCTTATATTCATCTAGTCAACACCCAACACTTCAATAAATAGTTTCCCACTCTACTCCCTCATAACTTTAGCCTCCGTAGGCATATCTGCTTTGGCATGACATAAACAACACTTAAATAGAGGAGATGAAGAATGAACTACAATTTTAATTACATAGAGTAGCTCATTTAACTGACTTCCCCAATCAAACAGGTTCCCTGTATATCAACATAGTAACCATGATTTAGAACTAACACTAAAAAAAAGGAATCAATAAGCTTCAAGTAGCTAAACTCGAGCACAACAAGTGTAGTACCTCCAGGATCATAAATTGTCACAATAGCATCATTTTGCTTTTCATAGGAATAAGAGGAGCATTCAGTAAACAAACAACGTATAGATACTCCATCTAGTTCAAGCTATTCATCAAACTCTATAATCAGATCAGGAACACAATAATTAATTTTATAATTATCAGGTTCCATAAAAAATTTATCGAGGCACATGTATTCCAAGTTCTCATATTCAGATTTCTCGAAAGTATAGTCATTACCAAAAGGATCTGCTTCTACCTTTCGCTTTGTCATTTTGTCAAATACCTTGCAGGTGGTGTTTGTATTCTTACTTTCCATGAAAAACACAGATCCTCCAATGCTTCATCAAATTCTGGAGCAAAATTTTTGTGTGCGCGACTAAGATATCCTTCTAGCGAACAATTATCAACACAGGCAGCACATGAACAACCTACACTGCATAAGCACTCAACTTGTTGCAAATACAAGTCATCTACTGCAATTTTGAGAGCATTCACAGCTGAAATAAGTATTAGCTTGTCTCATGTCTATTATTTCCCTAATTCCTGATGCTTAGCTTCCATAGAAACTAGCAGATCTCGATACTAAGCAGCTAAATCTTCATGCTACTTATGTAGCTTGATTGGTACGGTAACTAATGTCTCTTTGTTAGGTTTTAGAGACATTATATTATTTTGTCCCTGGAACAATGCTCTAATACCAATTCCAATTGATACCAAAATTGGTATCGAATAACTGTAATGAGTTAAGGAAACGAGGAAATAAGAAGGGAAGAGATAGGAAGAGAAGAAGAAGACAGGAGAAGAGAGAATTTTGGGGTAAAAAAGTGAAATCATATTCCAATATCATTAAAAAGTGTGTGATAAGGCTTACAATATTCTTATTTATATCTCTACCCAATTTCTATTTTCATGCAAGGATTACAATTCAAATTCAAATTCAAATGCTAAACATGCGACTATAATTACTTTCCCGCCAACGGCTAAAACCAAAAATATGAACTACTAACTAAAACTTGAGTTATCTTAGTCAGACTTTGAATTATCCTAGTTGACTACTGAGCTGGAATCTTGAATGAGCTAGAATTTGTGTATCAGGTTGTTGCCTGAAAGATTCTATGATACAAATTAATCCTAGTAGTATGCATTTAGTATTTATAGAGACTTTGTAAAGTAAAAAGAGAAAACGGCATCTAGGAATTCTACTTCTAACGGGTTAACATAATTTTAATATCCTTTTGTTAATTACTTTGATATATATCGTCTAACTTGTCTCATTGGTAAAATGTATCCCAAATACATCTAATTAACAGCTCTCAGGCTCTTGGAGTCGAGCTTGTCCACGAGAAAAGCCAAAAGGCGATCAAATCGGTCTACAGTGGCGTGTACATGATCGCCAGGACTTGATCGGTAATATTTATGGAAGTAGAATACTTATAGCTAGTGTTTAAACCTATTAAAATATTCAATTTTTAGCCTTAACGCCAAAATTTGGAGATCGTCAGAACTCCCAGAATTTTGTTATAAAAAGTCACAGATCGTATAAAGGCTAAAAACTAATTACTTATGTGGGAGCAAATAATTAAGCACTCGTAGTCGTCAGAGCCACTCGGCGAAAAGATTAAAAAAATGTAAATAGGACTTCATAATTTAATATTTTAAAATGACATGCAGGTTTAAAACCAAAACTTGATGAATTTAATATTGAAAGTTCTTATCACGAAAAATATTATAACTTTTGTACCTTAAGATTAAAATTTAAAAATTGTTGAAATTTTAGTAATTTTTTATTTTAGGGATACAAAGTAACGTACATACTCACACACGACACACGAAACTACCCCTATTAAGTTCAGTTAAACACATCCAGCACGTCCATCCGTGTTATAAGATGGTTACTCTAATTTGCACAGATCTGGAACATACAGTAGTATTTTACATAAATTCAACATTTAGTAAGGCAACTGGCGAGCTGTGTAACAACTAACACGTACCATTAGGACATTAAATAATAATGTAACCCATTAATTAGCGACTTTGGAAGTCAAATGGGAATGGATACATAATATTCATCCACTTTTCCGCCCTTCCAATTTTCTTGTTGGGAGTGTGTGTTTGTCATTGGTAGTTTCTTTTCTACTGCAACTTATTAGGAGTATATCATCGTTTTCAGGTATTTTAGTAAACGTTTTTCTGTTATCACTTGATATGTTTTATCAGAATAGTTGGTCATATGTTTAGCCTGATCTGAAAATTGTCATAATTTATTTTTGTCATTGTTTCTTTAACCGCCAAATTTCTTTTCTTTTTCTTTGGTAGAACCAGCTTGTTATTTTAGCTGTAGTTATCAACTCTTTCGCTCCTTTGTAAGATTGGAAACAAAAGAGCACAAGTTGACTACTTTTCACATATTATACAAAAATGAAAACTAGTAATGTTATAAATCCAACAAACTAATCGTGATTGTGTAATTTTAAATTATGAGACACAATGCTAAAACGACTTAACAAATAGTTAAATGATGATCCTTGAGACGTTTACATGACGAAACTTCTTTAATGGTGGCCTTATTTTCAGATAATCAACACCACAAGGCTCCTTAGTGCAAGTAATTAGTCTTTAGCCAGTAGTTCCTATTGTTTTTACGTTCATCTTATTCCGAGAGTTTGGTGAATATGCAGGAATTTTCTACTTTACCTACGGAGAATGGCACAAAATGACATTGAGGATATGTTAGCTCACCTAAGAAGGATCAAGAATGGAGGTTATCTGAATAGTATCAAGATCGATCAAATCGAGACACTTGAAATGGAAACGAGATTTTTGAGAACCTTTATCAAGTACCATCATGTTCTTTTGCCTGATTCCTTTATCAAAATCACAAAGAAGGCCGAGTTGGTTGGAGATATGCTTCACTCAATTCTTGGTGGTGATACAGATGATAAAACTAACCTTAATGTGAAAAGGCTAGTATCACAGTTGCTGAAATCCGTTGAAGGTAATATCAACTTTGAGCTGAGTGGTTCTTCTCTGAAGGAGTATATGGATTACCTCGACAAGAATCTAATTGATGCACCCAAGTACCTGAGCAAGTTTGAGCCTTCTTCGAGGATAGAAATTAAAGTTCTTCAGGAAAATCGATTTTTAAAGCAAGTGAAAGTCGTTCAAAAGAAAATGAGATTTCTGAGATACTTATACGACAGAGAGATAAATGGTTATGTTGACAATGAGAAGCTAGAAGGCCTGGAGACCCGATTTCAATTCGTGGCTGATAATGTGGGGCAGTTCTGTCTTGCTATCTGGGTTAATGAAATGGATGGAAATGACACAGTTGATATTAAGAGTAAACCTCCTTATCTACTATGCTTGATTGCACTTGTCAAGTTGGAAATGCAGAAGATTTTTCTTGACGAACGAAAGGCTTCAAAGTTTAGTCAATCAAGGACTTTCAAGGACAAGAAATTACCAAAAGGGTTAACACATCATCTCCACCGTTTGCTGCTGTATCTCAGAAACAAAAAGCTTAAGAACTTTCCTACTAATGTCCCTACTCAAGACATTGATGTGGCAATAGAGTTCTTGTTGGTTTTTCTTGGTGATGTTCCAAATTGTGTTATTAATGGTAAGAGGTTGAATGAAGTCTTAGAAAAGGTTGGAGCTCTTGTGGGCTACATACTATGGGTAATTCAAATGCTTCTTGTGAGATCTACAATCAATGATGACACTAGAAAGAATAATTTTGACAAGATACACATACTGGAGAAAGTTGAAGATCTGAAGGCACAAGTGGAAGGGAAGTACTACACATCCTTAAAATTCACTCCTTCTCAGTTTCCCGCAGTTGGCGGATTGAGCTTTCTGGATTCTCTCTTGAGGAAATTGAATGAGATGTTGAAATCCCAATCAAGTTTAGATTTCATTATGAAGCCTAATATTAGTATTTTAGAGAAAGAGCTCTCATCTCTGACATCCATTTTCAGATGTGTTGCAGAGGTGCACCAAGAACATGAAACTTTTAAAAATCTTCAGAGGCATACTATCAATTTGGCATATGAAGTCGAAGTTGCTATTGACTCTATTCTTGTTCGACATAATGCTCTTTTCAATCTTTTCTGCTCACTTCCTACAATCATAAAAGAGATCAAGCATATTAGTGGGGAGGTGACTGAGATGTGGTCAAAGAACCTTGCTCTTAAGCCCTGCTCTATGGTAAAGCCATCTAAACGTCAGTCAACTCAGCATAGCAATCATGTGATTGATGAGGAGATAGTGGGTTTTGAGGATGATAGAAAAAGATTAATTCAGCATCTGGTTGGAGGTACAAATTTGTTAGATGCAATCGTTATTGTAGGAATGGGGGGACAAGGTAAAACAACTTGTGCTAGAAAGTTGTACAATAACGACATCATCATTTCCCATTTCGATGTTCGAGTATGGTGCATCATTTCCCAAACCTACTACCGGAGCAAGTTACTTCGAGAGATATTCAGGCAAGTTACCGGTAGCAAGGACAATGTATATAAGGAAGATGAACTTGCTGACAAGTTGCGGAAGAGGTTAATGGGCAGGAGATATCTTATTGTCTTGGATGATATGTGGGAAGTCATGGCATGGGATGACTTAAGATTATCTTTTCCAGATGATGAAAATGGAAGTAGAGTTTTAGTAACAACTCGACTTAAGAACGTGGGTGACCAGCTCAAGCACCATACTAATCCTTATTTCCTTCCATTCCTCACACTAGAAGAGAGTTGTAAATTATTGCAGAAGAAAGTTTTTCAAAAGGAAGGTTGCCCACATGAACTATCCGATGTGAGTCTAGCAGTTGCAAAAAGATGCAAAGGATTGCCTCTAGTGGTTGTCTTGGTGGCTGGAATAATTAAAAAGAAGAAAATGGAAGCACCTTGGTGGCATAAGGTTGAAAATGCTCTATTTGCCTATCTTGGTGAGTCTGAAGAATATAGTCTGGCAACTATGCAGTTAAGTTATGATAATTTACCTGATCACTTAAGACCTTGCCTTCTTTACACGGCAATGTTTCCAGAAGACACAAGGATTCCAGTGCCTAAGTTGATAAATTTATGGATTACGGAAGGCTTTGTGGAAACTATTGAATCGGGGAGATTGGAAGAGGAAGCTGAAGGTTACTTGATGGATCTCATTAATAATAACTTGCTAATGGTTTCAGGGAGAAGATATAATGGTAAAGTCAAATACTGCCAAGTTCATGATGTAGTGGTTCACTTTTGCTTGGAGAGGAGTAGAGAAGAAAAGTTTATCTCGGTGATGAAGGGGAATTCTAGCCAATTTGAACCTTTAGATTGGAAAGAAAACCGGCTGTGCTACCATATCAGTGATGAGCTTTCTGAGTTTGTGTTGCTGGACTCCAAGAAAAGGAAGCCTTTTGACCAACATTTGAGGTCACTGATAACACATGGAACGTTATCAGGATTCGGCTATAAAGGTTCTGGGTTTGAATCCCATCAGATTGTTAAATTGAGACTTCTTAAGGTCTTAGATATGGCTTCTGGTACAGTGGGTTATTTGTCATTAGCCACATTGAATCCGCTCATTCACCTGAAGTACCTCGCAGTTGTGGTAAGACGATTCAGTTTCCCTGCGGAATCACATCTACCCCATCTAGAAACTTTAATAGTGTTGGGTTCAGATGTAAGTATATCGTTTCCAGACACTTTTTGGAAAATGGAAAAGCTAAGGCATGTTGAGGTCTGTTCTTTTCAATTTAGTTTCCGTTATTTGGAAAACAATAAGCAGGTTTTTGAAGAATTGTCTAAATTGGATAATCTGAGGATCTTAAGGGGAGTTGCATTTTCCCCGAATGATGCTAATTGCATGGATGAGTTATTACGGAGGTGTCCTAAACTTGAAGAACTTGGAATCTTTCTTCTTACTGGATTTGGTTCTAGAGACATTTGGAATCCAAAATTAGAAAGGGCGACCCAGCTTCAATCATTTTCTCTTACCTCTTTCAATGGAATTACTGTCTCCGAGATATACCTGCCTTCAAATATCAAGAAGTTGAAATTTCATGGGGTTGGTATAACAAGAAAAGCGGTTTCAATGATTGCAAAATTACCAAGTCTGGAGTATCTCAGATTAGAGTTATCAGCATTTGAGCAGGAAGAACGGGGCCTCAGAGAGAAATCAGAATTTAAGCAAGAAAAGAGGTGCCCCGGAGCAGGAAGAATGAAGCTTCAGATAGCAAACGCAATGGGCCCAGATTATGCATTGCGTCTGAGACAAACCAGAATTCAGCTGGAAGAGTGGTGCCTCGGAGATATCACGTTCCATGAACTAAAACGTTTGAAACTGGTGGAATCAAGTTTCTCAAGGTGGGATGCCTCTGAGGAATCTTTTCCCCAGCTTGAAACACTTGCGCTGTTAAAGTGTCACAAGCTCGAGGAAATCCCCCTTAGTTTTGCAGATATTCAAACACTGAAACAGATTAGCTTGGTTCGGTGCAAGAATGAATCTCTCATGGAGTCAGCTGTGAAAATAAAGGAAGAAGTAGAAGATATTCAAGGAAGCAACCGTCTTAATCTCATTACTGTCGTCGAAGCCAGATTTTAAAGTTTGGGGGTTCAGGGTTCTAGTCCTTCTAGATTAAGGGGTTCTAAATTAAAAATTTATGCATATTAAATAAATTTTTTAAGACGAATACAAGGTTAAGACCAAAGTTTACGGGGTTCCGCCGAACCCCCACCTACCATGCTACCTCTGCCATCGAGTCTGTCATTGATTAGCCAGAGTATGTAGATCTGTTTTAGTACATAAGTGCTTTTTGTTTGTATTTTTGAGTACCTATATGATCCTAACTTGTAAACAGTACGTTTAATGCAGGTTTTGGGAGGCAGCCATCTCCGGCAACTGTGAGTCTAGTGCCTGTCAAAAAAAAAAAACATGGTACTGTTTTCAGTTATTTCATGTACCTTCTTTTTCTTTATTTTTTTCCTTAATTGGATGCAATGCTCCATTTTGATCACAGCTGAAGATTTGTGATTCTACTAAATGGCATACAAGCACCTTGGCAATTAAAGAACTAGTCATAAGGAACAGTAGTACATCATCTCAGAGTCACAACTTGATAGTTCGAATGTCCTGAGAATCTTTAATGACTAAAGACACAGATGACAAGACAATAGATAGAATACAATAATATGTAGTGAATAGTGATGCTTCAACATATGAAGATTTTATTTCGAATAAATAACAAAGCAATCTTAAGCATATGCGTCTGGGTTTTAAAGGAGAAAAGCTTAAACAGCTTTCATATATAGCCAAGACCTTCCCGTTTCCTCTTACTTGAGCTTGAAACTCCCGCAGTACAGTATGTTATTTTCTCAAGATTATCTACCAAGGCACCACCTTCATTAATCTCATCGATTTGATAGTTTAAGGACTCAAAATTTTGTACCTACATGAATGAAATCAAATAAATACTACCAAAGTTATCAGTTATGTTGTTAATGGTCATTACATGAATATCTTTTGGAAATTGTAGCTACATAGTGAAATCTTCACAGAATTGAAAAGTTTATTGATGCTTTTGACCTTCAGGAAAGTTGATTTGTGATGTTTCGCATTTTATGCCAATGTTTCCTTAATATTTCCGCATGTTTGAGTTTGTTATTCGCTCGTTTTATAGTTTGTGAATGTGGTTTTACACTAATTTGATGTTGTGCGTGTGTAGGTTGTTACGCAGTGCATTTGGAGCTTTTAGGAGCGTGATTGAGCAAGGAATGATTGGAAGTTGATTGAGGATTGGATTGAGCAAACGAGGGCACGACACGAGGCGAGATTTCGGACCAAGGAGCAAGGATTTTTGCCTGGCGCTTTGGGGCACGTGGCGCGCCAGTTATAGCGCCTAGTGCCCCAGCGCGGTTCTTCACGCGGCGCGGCCCCAAGGCGTGCCAATTTTGACGGTTTCTGATTGTTGTAGCGCGATCGTGGGCGCGGGGCGCCCGTTATAGCGCCCCTTGAGCGGATTTTTACCTATTTCATCTAGGCTTGGGTCTAACTTATTACTAGGTGTTTGTAAACCTTATAAATACGACTTTACTTAGTTTTTGAGAGGAGTTGATACTTTTGAGCAATTTTGAGAGCACCATACTCATTGAACAAGGGTTTATTCCTATTCTTTCATCCATTACATCATTTACATCATTATTACATCAAATCTTTGCCTTGTGATTATGAATATGTGTGGCTAAACTTTACGTTCTAGGGTTAGAGTATTACATGAAGGTTGATTGTTTGAAGATTGATTCCCATTAATTGAATCCCATAACGGGTTACTTATTCTTTCTTGATTTCACTTGTGTAATTGTTAGAGCTCGATAATTATGCATTGTCTATGGTTTTTGGATTGAACTCGAAGAGAGAATTTAATTACGTAATAAGAAAGAATAGAACTAGTTTGTGAACCCGGGCATCGGGGAACCAATTTGCGAGTAGGATAGACATATACTTGCTTGCCTAGTTTAACTCATTACAGAATTCGTTAATGCGTGCATGTGATTTAACCCATAGACATATAGGGATTGAAGTAGCTTGCATAGACTGTGAAGAACTGAAAGGTTTTCACAGTTACATTTACTCTGTCGGTTAGTAACCCGGAATTTAAGAAGTGAAATCAATTGGATACATCAACTGGATTGTTCGTAACTCTGACCCTGGACCGTCCTCTTAATATTGTTAACAACCAAAGTATTGCACCATTGCTTGACTACACTTCTAGCACTTTAATTACTGTTTGTTAGTTACAAAAACTCTTACCATCAAAGAAAAAGATCCCTGGATAGTTGTTAGAAATTGTTTGTTAAGTATTAGTCTGCATAGTCCTCGTGGGAACGATACTCGATTTTATCACTTTATTACTTGTCGACCACGTATACTTGCGTGTGTGTTGGGAGCAACAAGTTTTTGGCGCCGTTGTCGGGGACTAATTACGGACTAATTTCTTTTTGAACGATTACTTAATTTATATTCAGGTTTAATTTTTTGTTGAGTTTCTTGTGCTGTTTCAGACAACATGTTTTTGCATGCAAAGGAATAGAAAGGACGAACACTCGCACCTTTTGATCCTGAGCCTGAAAGAACCTTGAGAAGGTTACGAAGAGAAGCGAGAGATCGAGAAGCACTAGCAATCGTACCTTCTTCTTTACCCATTGAAATGGCAGGAGAACAAGCAGTAGCAGTGCGAGATGTTGCTCTTCCTAGCCTGGGAGGAGTAGCGTCAAGTATTGTGAAGCCCCCTATTACCGGGCACTTTGAGATCAAGCCCGGCATGATTCAGTTGCTGCATGTGACGGGGCAATATGCTGGATTACTTCATGAGAATCCGCAGCAACACATTCAGAACTTTCTAGAGATCAGTGATACTTATACACCATCGGGTGTGCCTACTGATTATGTTTGTTTGACTTTGTTCCCATTTTCACTGATAGGGACAACAAGGAAGTGGTTAAAGGCTGAAAAGTCTGGGTCTATCACTACTTGGGAGGATTTGGCTAAGAAATTCTTGACTAAATTTTATCCGTCTGCCAAGACAGCCCGGCTGAGGAGCGAAATTATGTCCTTCAGACAGTTAGAAGGAGAATTCTTCTATTCAGCCTGGGAGCGATTCAAAGCTCTATTGAGAGATTGTCCACACCACAACCAATCTAATGAGGTTATTGCACACACTTTTGTTGAGGGGTTGAACCAACACACTAAGATTGTGGTTGATGCTGCTGCTGGAGGCCAAGTACTGGCCTTAAATTTTGATCAGATTTATGATTTACTTGACAAGTTTTCCCAGAGCAATCCTGATTGGCAGGGTGTCGGCAGAGCTACTACGCAGAAAGCTGCTGGGATACTTCAATTGGATGCAGTTTCAGAGCTAAGGGCGAAATTGGATGCTATTTCTAATCAGATCAGCAAGCTGACTCTTCAAGCAAAACCACAATTAGCTCCAGTGCAACAACTTCAAGCCTTTTGTGAGGTTTGTGGAGAGGATCATATTACTGAAGTCTGTCCATCTAACCCAGAGTCAGTGTATTATGTGGGTAATCAGAACAGGTCACAGGGTCATAATCGCAATCAATATGGTAACAGCTATAACACGGGTTGGCGTAATCACCCAAATTTTTCTTGGAGGGATAATCATGAGCAGCCTCAAGGCAATGAGAGATCCAAAAATGTACCACAGCAGGGGTCACAGTCACAGACTCAGCCACAACAGTCTAATGCAGTTGAGGATATGCTTAGGAAACTTCTTGCAGGTGCAGCAAAAGCTCATGAATGATTTAGCATCTCAGGCACAAACAATTAAAGATTTGAGAAGTGCGCAGAAAGATCTTGAGAGACAATTGGGGCAGCTAGCTGGAGCACAAAATAATAGACCTCGGGTTGCTTTACCGAGTGATACAGAGAAGAATCCTAAAGAATTTGTGCAAGCAGTTACTTTGAGGAATGGAAGAGCTCTAGAAGAAGTTCCCCCAAAGCCAAAGAAGCCTGTTGGTGAGTTAGAGCCCAATGCTGATAGGGAAGTGGAGAAAGAAGCAGAGAAAGTGATAGCAAAGCAGCCCGAGTCTGCTATTGTGAGACCACCACCACCTTTCCCTCAGAGACTTCAGAAGCAGAAAGTTGATGCAGCATGCAAGAAATTCTTGGAGATATTGAGTCAGATTCAGGTAAATATTCCATTGGTGGAGCTTTTGCGGGATGTTCCCAAATATGCTAAATACATCAAGGATATTGTTGCTAACAAGAGAAGACTGACTGATTTTGAGACAGTTGCACTCACTGAGGAGTGTAGTTCCAGAGTTAGAAGCAAGCTTCCCCAGAAATTGAAGGATCTTGGCAGTTTTACTATTCCCTTGAAAATTAGGGAACATGAGGTTGGTCGAGCTTTATGTGATTTAGGTGCTAGTGTGAATTTAATGCCTTCTTCAGTTTTCAGGAAGCTAGGCCTGGGTGAACCATGACCCACTACTGTGACTCTGCAGCTGGCTGATAGATCATTGAAATGCCCCGAGGGGATTATTGAGGATGTGCTTGTACAAGTGGGTCAGTTTATATTACTTGTTGATTTTATTATTCTTGATTATGAAGCTGATCCTGAGGTTCCTCTCATATTGGGGAGAGGATTTTTGGCTACTGCTGATGCTGAGATTAGAGCCAGAACGGGAAAGATGATCATGAAGGTGAATGGGGAAGAAGCTGTGTTTAATGTGTTCAGAGCGACCCAGCTTCCTTCTCATTATGAAGAGTTGTCCATGGTAAAAGTGGTAGATGATGAGCTGACTGCTGATGAGAGGTCATTCTTGGCTTCTAATATTGATTCTTTAGAAAGGGCACTCTCATGTGATGATGATGATATCCTGAAGGATGATGACATGGAAGAATATTTGGAGGTTCTTAATATGCAGAGTAGATTCATCCCAGGGTGGAAGAAATTTGAGGAGCTTGATAGACCGTTGACCTTAACTCCTGCTAAACCGTCTATTGAGAGGGCTCCTACTCTTGAGCTCAAATCTTTACCCGCGCATTTGCGTTATGCTTATTTGGGTGAAGGTAATACCTTGCCCGTGATCCTTTCTTCTTTGTTGTCTGATGTGCAGGTTGAAAAGGTGTTGCGGGTATTGCGAGAGCGCAAGAGAGCTATTGGCTGGACTATTGCTGATATTAGAGGGATTAGTCCTTCTTTCTGCATGCATAAAATTCTCTTGGAGGAAGACCATAAGCCATCTATAGAGCAGCAGAGGAGACTAAATCCAATTATGAAGGAGGTGGTGAAGAAAGAAGTTATCAAGTGGCTGGATGCTTATTTTTTCTATCTCTGACAGCAAGTGGGTGAGTCCAGTGCAATGTGTTCCAAAGAAGGGGGCATGACAGTGGTGAAGAATGAGCATAATGAGTTGATTCCTACACGAACAGTTACAGGGTGGAGAATTTGCATTGATTATAGGAAGCTGAACAAGGCCACCAGGAAAGATCACTTCCCACTCCCTTTTATTGATCAGATGCTGGATGGACTTGCAGGGCACGAGTATTACTGTTTCTTAGATGGATATTCGGGCTACAATCAAATTGTGATAGCTCCTGAAGACCAAGAGAAGACTACTTTTACTTGTCCATATGGCGCCTATGCATTTAGCAGGATGCCATTTGGGTTATGTAATGCCCCGGGGACTTTTCAGCTGTGCATGATGGCTATTTTCACCGACATGGTGGAAAAATTTGTGGAGGTATTCATGGATGATTTCTCAGTGGTTGGTGACTCTTTTGATGAATGTTTGAAAAATCTTGATGCTGTGCTGAGCCGTTGTGAAGAAATAAATGTAGTGCTGAATTGGGAAAAATGTCGCTTTATAGTTCAAGAAGGCATAGTACTTGGGCACAAGGTGTCGAAGCAAGGGATCGAGGTTGATAAAGCGAAGATTGAGGCTATTGAGAAATTACCACCACCTATCTCTATTAAGGGGGTGCGTAGTTTCTTGGGACATGCAGGGTTCTATAGACGTTTCATAAAGGACTTCTCCAAAATTTCCACTCCCTTGTGCAAATTGTTAGAGAAGGATGTGAAATTTGTGTTCAATGATGCTTCTCTAAAGGCATTTGAAGAGTTGAAGAAAAGGTTGGTGACCGCACCAATCATCATTGCTCCTGACTGGTCTTTTCCGTTTGAATTGATATGTGATGCGAGTGATAATGCTATTGGGGCTGTTCTAGGCCAAAGAACTGGAAGAATCTTCCACTCCATTTATTATGCAAGCAAGACGCTTGATGCAGCCCAGTCTAATTATACCACCACTGAAAAGGAGTTGCTGGCCGTAGTGTATGCTTTTGATAAATTCAGATCTTATTTGGTTGGCACTCGTGTTGTTGTCTACACTGATCATGCTGCAGTCCGGTATTTGTTTGAAAAGAAGGACTCCAAGCCTAGACTCATTAGATGGGTTCTCCTATTGCAAGAATTTGATGTTGAAATTCGAGATCGCAAGGGGACTGAGAATCAAGTAGCTGATCATTTGTCAAGGCTGGAGAATAGAGATCATGCAGATGAGGGGCCTGAGATTAAAAAGGTATTCCCTGATGAGCAACTTTTTGCTCTAGATGCAGCTGAGGTGCCATGGTATGCTGACATGGTGAACTTACTTGTGAGTAATGTGTATCCCCCTGGGGCGACTGCTGAGCAGAAGTGTAAACTCCTTCATGAGAGCAGATTTTATGTGTGGGACGAGCCCTATTTGTACAAGATAGGCGTTGATCAACTAGCTAGAAGATGCATTCCAAGGGAAGAAGTAGAGCCGATTCTACAGAGCTGCCATTCCTCTCCTTATGGTGGCCACCTTGGTGGAGATCGAACAACTGCAAAGGTACTTCAGTCTGGTTTCTTTTGGCCTACTTTATTTAAAGATGCTCATGCATTAGTGAAGCAATGTGATCGTTGCCAAAGAACGGGTACTATTTCTAGGCATCACGAGATGCCTTTGAACAATATCTTGGAGATTGAGCTGTTTGATTGTTGGGGGATTGATTTTATGGGTCCATTCCCACCTTCTATGGGCCATAAATACATCCTCGTAGCAGTTGATTATGTGTCTAAATGGGTGGAGGCTATTGCACTTCCAACAAATGATGCGAGTGTGGTGGTGAAGTTCGTGAAGAAAAATATTTTCACTCGTTTTGGGACACCGCGGGCTATAATCAGTGATGAAGGTACGCATTTTTGTAACCGGTTGTTCAATAAATTGATGGCCAAGTATGGGGTTCGCCACAAGGTGGCTACTACTTATCATCCCCAAACTAGTGGCCAAGTGGAAGTATCTAATAGAGAGATCAAGCAAATCCTTGAGAAGACTGTGAATGCCTCGAGGAAGGATTGGGCTATGAAGTTAGATGATGCTCTCTGGGCCTTTCGAACCGCATTCAAAACACCTATTGGAACCTCTCCATATAGGCTTGTTTATGGTAAGGCCTGTCACTTGCCTGTTGAACTAGAGCATAAGGCGTATTGGGCAATTCAAAAGCTCAACCTTGATATGGCCTTAGCGGGTGAAAAGAGGATGCTTCAATTGCATGAGCTTGAAGAGTTCCGGTTCCATGCGTATGAAAATGCGAAATTGTATAAGGAACTGACAAAGAAATGACATGACAAGCATATTGAGCGTCGTCAGTTTGAGCCCGGGCAGCTGGTATTGTTGTTCAACTCGAGGTTGAAATTATTTCCGGGCAAGTTGAAGTCTAGATGGTCGGGGCCTTTTGAAGTTGTTCGTGTTACCGCACATGGAGCGGTTGAATTGAAAGCCCCGGATTCTGAGAACACATTCTTGGTTAATGGTCAAAGGGTGAAGCGTCATTGGGGAGGTTCGGTGAATCACCGCACTTCCATTACTTTGAGGGACCCTTGATTAATACCCGTCGTGTCACGACGTTAAATAAGGCGCTTCTCGGGAGGCAACCCGAGCTTGTACTTTTAATAGTTTAGTATTTTTTGTTTTATAGTGTTACGTAGTTTTTTTTGTTTTTGTGTCGTTTTTGTAGGTATCGGGTGAGCTAAACAAGGTGCAATTAATGTATTGAGGGGTACGGGACGCCTCGAGCCATGTCCCGCGCTTGGGTTCGCACTTGGAATCGAAATTTGGTGCGAAAAAAACGTGTTCAGGCGCGTTTGGGAGTGCCCCGCGCCTCCCAACGCGGAAAATAAAAAGCTGAAGCACAAAGCTGGGCGTGTTTGGGAGCGCCCCGCGCCTCCCAACGCACCTAGCCAGGCAGAATGATCAAAATGGTGCACGCGTTTGGCCCGCGCCGCGGAGCTTAAGGCGCTCGGCCAAATTTTTTTTCCAATTTCGGGTCAAACGGGTTTTGACCCGCGACCCGGTTTCCCCCAACCCCTTATACCCGATTCCTACAATATGTTCTTCACTAGTTTCACTCTAATTATTCCCTAAACACTCCCCAATCCATCTCTAACACTTGGAATCATTCCCAATATTGTTGCAATCCACTCTAACACTTTCAAGTAAGTAAATTCCTACTTTTCTCTCTCAATCACATGTAAGATAAACTCATTCTTTTTCATGGTAGGTTTCTTAGCTAGTTGCAAGTTTATGTATAAATTTTACTCTTGATGTACTTAATTGTTCATTGTGCTTGATAGTTAGCTTGTGACTTGTAAAAAGAGATCTCCCAACAATTTGGGAGGGTTGGCACATTCCAAAAATCATTGAACTTGATAGTATCAAAGTGTGCACACCAAGTGTTTGTGAAAAAGCCTCAATGATGAAAATTGTATGCAATTGTGAATTCTTGAGTAGCAATGCATTCCTTAGGCTTATTATGTACATTAAGTGTCGCATACACATAAGAATTGATTATGATGCACCCACACTAGCTTGATCTTGAAAAAACCACAAACGTGGCATACTTTGTCCGAAGCTAGTTTTGTTTAAGTGTGGGGTTGCTTGTGCCATTGAGTTAAGTTGATTGACACATAGAGTGTGTGATAAGTGTGGGGTGGTACCCTACCAATTGAGTTTGAATTGAATTTTTGGTGCTTAGTTATCCATCTCACATTGATCTATTGTTGTGTAGGTACTATGGTGACCACACCTCTACCAAGCAAGGGTTTTTTCATCCGCCTCGGCCCCGAGGAGAGCACTCCAAGCCGGGCCTTCTTCTACAAAGCAAAAGGGCAAGGCACCGGCCAAGCCCAAGGCCAAACCAAAGGCAAAGGCCAAGGCAAAAATCCCTAAGGACGCGGTGCCGATACCACGACCCGGGGGGAAAGACACAATATGGCATCACTTTTGTGAAGAAAGGTGAGTGCCAAACTTGGTACAAAAATGTGAGGCTTGCGGGGTACATCCCCGAGCAAGCAATTGACAAGCGAAGAGTCATGCAAAAATTTCGAGGGGTGGCCGATGCGATAATTGCTTTAAATTGGGACTCGGTATTTGAGAGTCCGGGGCATGCCAACCTTGATTTAGTGCAAGAGCTTTACGCCAACTGGGAACCGGAGGAGGCATGGAAGGAGGACGACATGGTCACGGTGAGGGGGGTGAGAGTGAAGCTAGACCACACGGCATTGAATGCCTTTTTGGGGGTCGAGGACCCTGATTATGATGATCTGAAGGAGTTCATTAAAAAGCCTGACTATAAGGCTCTGCGAGACACATTTTGTGGTGAGAGCTCCACTCATAAGTGGGAGCGCAGTGTGTCCGGAAGACACAAGTATATGTTCTTCTCGCAGTTTCTCAAACCGGCTCGTGTGTGGATGCGGTTTATCAATGCACGCATATTACAATCTTCTCATTATTCCGAGGTCACCAAGACTCGGGCGTGCATGGTATATTTCTTTATGACTGGGAGGCCGGTCAATATAGGCTACTACATGTTGCGAGTGATGAAGGAGCAACGGGGGCAAGATTCATGTAGTCGCTTGTATTTTGGGAACATCCTGGCCCGGTATTTAGAGCAGGCTGGAGTCCCCATGGATGAGATTGGGGATCACATTGTCCCTGACATAGGGAAGCCATTTGATATTGCCTCGGTCAAGGGTGTGACCACTACTGCACCGGTGAGACTGACGGCTGACGAGTGGCGGGAATCAGACGCCAACTTGTCTGCGCGTCAGTATTTGATGATGGAGCAGATGGCCCGGCGGTCGGGCGTGGATATGATATCTATTGATCGCATTATGCCTCTACTGGAGACCTCGAAGCGCCTGCTGGGCATGACTCGAGCAGTAGAGATGCCTCCGGAGAAGGATGAGAACACTGATTCGGATATTGTTGCTCGTGATCCGGACAGTGAGGCTGTGGAGACTGATGCTGAGGGCAGTGGCTCTGATGAGGAGGAGGACTAGATCCGCACTCCTGCACACTACCCAGTATTGGTCAGCTAGAGTTCAGGGCAGTTTTCTTTACTTTTGCACTTACTTCTTTGTCGCACTGAGGACACTGCTTAGTTTAAGTGTGGGGTGGGTTACTGCCTTTTATCTATTTTTGAGGTTAGGGATGCATGTACCGTAGGGTTTTCTTTTGTCACTTGACTTTATTTTGATTTGTTTCTTTCTTTAATATATGAAAAAAAAAAATTAGAAAACCAATGAAAAATTCCAAAAAGATTTTCCTTTTAGTTTTATTTGTGGTACATGTCATCCACCCCGTGGTTTTTCTTATGGCCTCGGTTCTTTTCCACGGGGAGGCCTTTGAACCGGGTAGTTTTTATTTTTAGGATTAGGATAGTTAGTATAGGTGACCCTAGACGAAGGAAATAGGTAGAATGCTAGGTGCCTTTGATTTGTTTGATACCGGTGGACTTGAATTGATTGCATGTGCTATTTGTGGTGTCCTTGGGTTTTAATTGTGATGCATGCCTAGGAAAAATTAGAACGACCCCCTTGAGATGCTTGAGTCCACTTGCTTGACTTGATTGTGAACCTTTGTGCATTAGTGCTTAAATTTCCACAAGTTGCACTCTAGATGCTTGATTGAGAGTTGTTGATGGAACTTTTTTGTGTGGATCATGTGCGATGTGTGTGTGAGGCATGTTCTTGTTTACTCCATGTTGCATATTAATGTCTAGAACTTGCCCCGTGTGTGTGCAAAGCGAAATCCTAGGTTTGCTCTAGTCGGGAAATGATACAAGGCCTTCTTTTGATTTGCCTACCCTTACATATACACCTTGGAAAAAATTGTTGTTGTAATTTCTTTGACCCTTTTTGTTGGCACCCACACCTTGAGCCTACCCATTTGTTCTAAATTGTCTCTTTTGGCCCTTACTCCTTAAGCACTTTAGTTGATATTGTGTGGTTATTTTGGAGTTGTGGTTGGATTTTGGGAGGTTTTTGAGTGGAGCTAATGAAGGGGAATAATTGTTAAAATTGTGAAGTAGTGAAAAGCATTGGCAAGGTTGGAAGATAATGAAATTGAAAAAGAAAAAAAAAAGCAAAGTTGAAAAGAAAGAAAAAAAATTGTGGAAAAAGAAATAAAAAGAGAAAAGAATATTCATTCCTTGCTAGTGTGTGCTTAAAAGAAAAATGCTACTTATTGAGAAGGTGTATGTGTGGAAGTGTTGATTGGGTGGCTTGTTGAGAATTGTGATGAAATATTTGTGATGTATTAAAGTGCTTAGGGAGGCAGTCACTATTACCATATATATCCTACCCACCCCTTAGCCTACATTACGGCCTTTTCAAAGTCCTAGTTAATCCCGATTGGAGTGAGATTACATTAGTGGAGTCCTACACTACGGGCAAGCCTATGGTACGTTGTGTGTAACATGTGAGACTTTCATGAGAGTGAGTGAATTCGTTTGTTATTGCCCCATTCTATTCATGATATTTATTGTTGTGTGTGATCTTTGGGGGGGCACTATTTTGCTTCATATTGGTGAGGGCACATGGTTTGCATGAAATAGGTGAAGTTGATGGTTCTTGGTTGAGTAGATAGGTGTGATTTTGTGGGAGCATGGTTGCAATAAGTTGAGTTTGTGCATTTGAGCTATTTTGGGGTGGTTGTTCTCATATTTTTGAGTTTGGTAATTTGTTGGCATGTTGTGGCTCCATAGTAGTCATGTGTGCATTGGTTCAATGGTCGGTATCAACCATAGTCATGGGCAGACCTGTTTTACCTAGGTTGGGAAGTGAGTGTGACTTGCTCGAGGGCGAGCAAAGGTTCAAGTGTGGGGTGGTGATGTTTGGCATTTTATGCCAATGTTTCCTTAATATTTCCGCATGTTTGAGCTTGTTATTCGCTCGTTTTATAGTTTGTGAAAGTGGTTTTACACTAATTTGATGTTGTGTGTGTGTAGGTTGTTACGCAGTGCATTTGGAGCTTTTAGGAGCGTGATTGAGCAAGGAATGATTGGAAGTTGATTGCGGATTTGATTGAGCACACGAGGGCACGACACGAGGCGAGATTTCAGACCAAGGAGCAAGGATTTTTGCCTGGCGCTTTGGGGCACGTGGCGCGCCAGTTATAGCGCCCAGTGTCCCAGCGCGGTTCTTCACGCGGCGCGGCCCCAAGGCGTGCCAATTTCGACGGTTTCTGATTGTTGTAGTGCGATCGTGGTAGCGCCCCTTGAGTGGATTTTTACTTCCTATTTTGTCTAGGCTTGGGTCTAACTTATTACTAGGTGTTTGTAAACATTATAAATATGACTTTACTTAGTTTTTGAGAGGAGTTGATACTTTGGAGCAATTTTGAGAGCACCATACTCATTGAACAAGGGTTTATTCCTAATCTTTCATCTATTACATCATTTACATCATTATTACATCAAATCCTTACCTTGTGATTATGAATATGTGTGGCTAAACTTTACGTTCTAGGGTTAGAGTATTACATGAAGGTTGATTGTTTGAAGATTGATTCTCATTAATTGAATCCCATAACGGGTTACTTATTCTTTCTTGATTTCACTTGTGTAATTGTTAGAGCTCGATAATTATGCATTGTCTATGGTTTTTGGATTGAACTCGAAAGAGAGAATTTAATTACGTAATAAGAAAGAATAGAACTAGTTTGTGAACCCGGTCATCAGGGAACCAATTTGCGAGTAGGATAGACATATACTTTCTTGCCTAGTTTAACTCATTACAGAATTCGTTAATGCGTGCATGTGATTTAACCTATAGACATATAGGGATTGAAGTAGCTTGCATAGACTGTGAAGAACTGAAAGGTTTTCACAGTTACATTTACTCTGTCAGTTAGTAACCCGGGATTTAAGAAGTGGAATCAATTGGATACATCAACTGGATTGTTCGTAACTCTGGCCCTAGACCGTCCTCTTAATATTGTTAACAACCAAAGTATTGCACCATTGCTTGACTACCCTTCTAGCACTTTAATTACTGTTTGTTAGTTACAAAAACTCTTACCATCAAAGAAAAAGATCCCTGGATAGTTGTTAGAAATTGTTTGTTAAGTATTAGTCTGCATAGTCCTCGTGGGAACGATACTCGATTTTATCACTTTATTACTTGTCGACCACATATACTTGCGTGTGCGTTGGGAGCAACAATTTGCATGATGCTTCCCGCACCTCCATCTTGTACTTCAGTGCATTCAATATCTTGTGGCATCAACTTTTGGGCTTAACTCGTGAAAATCAACAATTGAGGCTATGAAAGTTGCACAAGCAGAAGTGTGCACCTATGTGAAAGTGGTGATAGCCATATATGATTTAAAAAGAAGAAAATTTGGTTTTTAATAAATGAGGATTTCTTATTCGGGGATGACTATTGTTATTGATGCAAAAAAAATGGGACATCAAAGTTCATATACGTGCAAATGGCCAAAAATGTTCTTTTGCTAGTCCACATTGGTGTCCTCTGTCCAGAGTTTATAAGCCCGCATTTGAAAGCTTGTTCATTCTGTCGGGGATATGCCCTTATGGTTGAATTTTTGTCTTCCTTTTCTCAAGGACCTTTACTTATCTATTCACAATGTTCTGCTACTGACGAGACATATTGTACACTATTAATTAATCAATCTTGTGAGGAACTACCATTGTGTACAAAACAAGAAATGACATTGGCTTCAGTTTCGGGGTTAGAAGTGCAGACGGAATGTGTGCTGCTTCTCTTCACTCAATTTAGCTTGAGCAATCTGCCAAGGTATCAGGATCTTTTGAATGCTATTGATTGCAAAATATTTTGTGCTTCCAGAAATATTCCATTACCATAAGAGTGAATAGGAATTTGTAATTCATAACTTCGATATTCTCAGAAGTATCCACCAGCAGCATACCAACAATGTTCCAAATGCTAACCGTCGAAATATATAAATAGGTGTTACCATCATACTATTCTAAAATAGTCAATCACTATAGCTAAAAATAAACGATCTTTTTGCCCCTATAGTAAAGCTTTTTTTAAATATTTCTTTGTACAAGGAAGTCAATACACAATTAAATTTCTACTCCTATATTTTATACAAATTATAAAAAATGCTTAATGTAGATAATAAAAATATCATCTTTTAATTAGGATTGTGATGCCTTTTCACATCTTCAGGTTCACTTTGTACATGTATTTGGTTCTGGAGATATATAATGGATGACTATGTCATTTATTACTATCCAAGGATCAAGGATGACTTTTTACATCTCCAACTTAATGAGGCGAATGAACATTCATCCGCTGGAGAAAGTAAACAAACACTCAACATATTTGTTACTAAATTACTTAATTACAGTAGGAACTCACCAAATAGCTAATCAAATTCTGTGTTTAAGCATTACAAGTGAAAAGTTTATTTTCTTCCAATTTCACTTTATCTCTGGCAGTAGCCGAGAGACGGTACTAAAATTGTATTTGACAAGTAAGTTTATTTTCTTCTTTGTTAATTCCTATAATTATTCAGCACACTTTGTTTCACGCATTGTTTATGCAAGTTCAGTTAAGAACCACTGCCTTATTTTTTGGAAGCTAAAATATTTATCTTTGATGGTATTTAATTTTTCATAAAATACAACATCAAACTATCAACATCTCACCCGTAGTTATCCTGTTTCATTTCGTAATCGGCTTAGAATTTGCACAAATATAAATGAGGTAAGCGGTATGTCTTTCGAACAGAAATTTGTTTGACTATAATTTTGCTATTGTAAATTTTGAAACTTTTTTCGTGTTCTTTTGGTCTACTTTATATATATGTACTTGTATTTTAGAGTAAGTTCATTAATATTTAGGAATACTGCAAGCGGAATAGTTGCAATATTTAACACGGATCTTAATACATTTATCATTGTATTTTTTTAAAAAATAATTTACAACTTTGATGAAACTTTAATTCTGGATATATTTTAGCCATTCAAAAATTACTATGACACCAAAGTAAGATTATTAGGCGAAATAGAATAGTGACCTCCTCATATTTCTTTGACAATTTCATGAAATTTAAAATATCAATTGTGCAACTCAAGCACAAATTTTTTTAACCAACAATTATATAATTCTTTTAATATATTACATTCATAATTAAGGACACGCGTCTCCAAACACTAGTATGATTAAATGAGGCAAATAATAATGAGACAAAATCTGGCATTGCAAGAGCCTCAAGTGATGCAAAATCTTCCTTTCTTCATGGGCTTGTCTTCGCTTGGCGCCGACTCTCCTGCTCCTGCTTCTTTGAAACAGTTATACTGCATGTACAACAACAACAATATATCCAATTTAAGTTAGGAGCTATAACCGGAAGCAATATGAGAATAATTAAGGCATGGTTAATAGGGGGTTCTTCACACAGCCTAAGTCCTGAATAGCAAAACTACCTAGAGGACAAGCTGCCCTGGCAAATGCCGCAAATAAATGAGAAGCTGTAATGATCCGAAGAATTAAAGTTGTCTGTGAAACAGGTCTAACCAAGACACATCACAGCAATAATCAAAAGCAATGGCCAAGAGAAACCATGAAAACCAGTAACGCTTGAGCAGGAAAGTTAACAGTGTTCAAGTAATAAATGTACGTCCTCATTCACTCCCGTGTTAAAGTATGTTTCACCATTGTTCTCACAAAAATCACAATGCAAAGAAGCAAAATCAACATTCTCAGATTACCAAGGACTAATCATGGGAAAAATAAAAAAGAAAAGTAAAATGCATAAGTGTGTGAAAACATCCAGTATCAGACACATCCACCTTTGAAGATGTTTTCGCAGTTTTAGTACAAGAACTAATATTATAACATTTCTATGTAGCTTGCTAACCCAACAAATAAACATTCAAATGTAGGTTGAATTTTCCTTATCCAATAATCTATTTGTTAAGTTTTTGTCATGAATTTGTTACCTATTAGGACTCTATTTTTGAAGACATAAAAAAAAAGTTCTAAAAGGAATACATCTTCTTTTATATTTATCCTTTTCTTGGAGGATAAGTTTTAGAACTTCTATAAATAGAAGATCTTCTCACAAGAAAACAACAACAAAAACTCCAACAATGTAGTCATTCAAATAAGCAATACTTAGGGGAAGCTTTTATATTTTTAGTTTTGTTTATCATTAGTAGTAGTTTTTAATCTCCTCCATTTGTAGGTCAATTCACGATCAAACCACTTTTAATAAAAGCCCTTTTGATATATGCTCTTTTATGTTTAATTCATTGTCAAAATTTGCTTTATTAGCTCCCGCATGCACCATGTTATTTCGATCCCAACACTATTGGGCTGGTGGCATGAAGTTATTAGTCGCCGCCAACCCAAGCGTTTGAAGGTATTAACAAAACAAATATTAACAATTCAAAACTATCAAAAGATATATGAAAAAATTTCAGTCAAAGTATAACTTGTTTGACTCTCGGAAAGCAAAAACTTTCACTTAAAATGGGACAAAGGGAATTATAAATTATAGAAGACAACATCACTTACATGCTATATTAAAAAGTATGCACCATGTCCAAGCTGATGAGTTTAGAGGGGCGAGCTTAATTATTAACAACTGAGTTTAGAACCGTGCATCAACTAGCCTAAGGAATTTCCTGAGTCACCGGAAAAAGATTTGCACCATGTCGAATAATGTGATAGAAAATCTGGACAATGCATACATGCATCATTCACAAGCTAAATGCCAACTAGTTAGCTAATTCTAAACTTTTAGGTGATCTTGCAAGACATAAACTTGACATGCATCATTGCAAAAATCATGGAACTCATATACACAACACATTATCATCACGTAAAGAAGAGCAAGGGGCGAATTAAGATAACTAAGTCATGCAGATTTTATATTTGTATAACTTGATTTACTTCGCAACTCATACAAATTCAGTATCTAAATGAAGTTTTTGTAACTCTTCAACTTTCCAATAGCAAATTTTCAAACTTTCACAACTTTACTTCCAGCCAAAAATTTCTTTGCATTACTTTCATTTTCCTCTATCCTCAGAATCATATTATTGTACAAAAAGAAAAGTAAAAATAAAAACCCTTGTACCGCTATTTATAAACATTAATATTATATAAAGTGAGAAAGAAAACAGCAACAAAGTCGATATGTCCGAGTGGTTAAGGAGACAGACTTGAAATCTGTTGGGCTTCGCCCGCGCAGGTTCGAACCCTGCTGTCGACGCTGAATATTTTTTTCTTTTTTCTCTCTTTGTTCCATACTTCCATTTAATAACAGAGCAATTCGTTTTTTTTCTTTTTTTCTTTTTGGTGCTATTGCCGATTTCAAAGCCAATGAGGAACCAAATTTTACTTGCCAAAAAAAAAAAAAAAAAACCTTGGCCAACTCTTGCACGGATTCGTGTTAGTATATTAACGGTATAAATTAATAGTGTAAAACTTTTTGTCTTTCACACTAATAACTTAGTTTCATTTAGTGCGATTTGTCATGAAATTATTAAGGACTAAGGATTACATTGGTATAGGTACTAAGACTCTAGTCTCTGCTGCAAGTGCTTTCTATGGATTTAGGGATAGGAGAACATAATTATATGGGCACAAAGATGCACAAATATACATATGATACCTAAAGAGCTCACTAAATTAATTAGTCGTGGACTGACGATCTTGAAGTAAGAGCAGATCTCATGTCAACAATTGCAGACACATCTGCACCTAACTTAATAGCCTCTTTGCTTGCTCTAATGAATCTTGAAACTGCACCTTTGACATATTCATGAGCTTCCTTCACGTTCATTTTCTTCGACATTTCATGTGGGAAACTGCTCAAGAAATGGTCACCATTCAAGACAGCAGCCAACTGCACTACCTCACCTTGGAACTCGGACAAGCCTCGTGTTTCATCCGCTTCACCGCTCCTTAGAGGAGGCACATCAGGCAGAATCTCTGCATATTATCAAAATAAAACTTCAATGAATAAAATACTTAAAGGGCTCAATGCTATTGAATGGTAAAAGTTTGCTACATGCTGTTAAGTGGAGTGAAGAGTTGACCAGAATTGAACTGGCAAACGAGTAAGCGTTAATCTAATGAACAAAGAATAGAATATAGTTAGCTAATTGCTTAATTTAATATACATCTCTGATCTTAACTTCATTAAGAATATTATCACAACATTTCATAATCAGTATAGTTATATAATGAGAAATAAATTAAACATATGCAGGTCGATGCACGTGTATAGTTAATTGGCACTTACCGGGGCAATCAGTTCTTGGAGACGACAAGTCCCCTACAACATGCTCAAATGTGCCAGCCCAAGCATCCCTATGAGTGAGAAAGTTGGATGTAAGATTGAAGATCTTCTTTATGGTTGCAGGAATTGATGAGTGCTCGAACTCGGAAGTTGAAGTAGGTCCTTTAGGTCTGCTCATTACTGCATACAGAACAAAAAGGGACATTAGATAATCAGGCATTGTACTAGAATAGATGCATCTGATATTTACTTTGAAATGCTTCAGTGATAGACCTAACATCTAACTTGTTCTCTATCTAAGATACTAATGGCACTACTAAACAAAAAGAGCCACCAAAAAGTAAAAATAGACACGTCCAATAGCTGATCCCATCAATATTTTAGACAGAGCAGGATCTAGATCTGCTAATGTATATTATTGCAGAGGTGGAATATTCTCTTAACTAAATCCATCTAAAAGGAGCAGCTACAATTTCACAGCAATCTTCAGCTAATTCTAAAAGCCTATTACAACCAGATGCATCAACTATTAAGTACTAACTGCTCGGCTTCTACACATCTTCTATCAAGATTAAAGCCTATAACATTTAACCAAACAGGTTTGTCTTATGCACCTAATGGTGCGACTAAGCGGTCAATGAAGCAAGGTTCAAATCCCAGAAGAAACAAATATGCTAGGAATTTTCTTCTCATCTGTCTAAACCTTGATGGACAGAATACCTTATATCTGTGCTACTGAATGTAGCAAGTACTAGTATACTATACAAGGTGCACGCAAGCTAGACTAGGCACCATACTTATTTAAAAAAAAAAATTGCTAATCTCATCATTCCATAAGGACATACCATCAAGAGATGTATTATAACAATCAGCAATAAGGCAAGAAAATTTTTTGCTTACCAGTTCCTTTTTTGATCCAAGGGGAGACCATAATAGTTGGCACACGAACACCAAGTCTATCAAACTTAAAGAAATAAGGTGCAGGTCCAGTATTTCCATCAGGATTTGGGACATTGACATAAGGAGTTTGTACATGATCATAGAAACCACCATGTTCATCATATGTTATGACCAAAAGTGTCTGATTCCACTGAGAACTTGCTCTTAATGTCTCATAAACCTCCTTCACTAACTTTTGTCCATTAGCAACATCATGTGACGGATGATCATCGTTAGCAGGAAATCCTTTAAGATCAAAATACCTAGGCTCAATCACACTCAAACTAGGCAACTTTCCATTTCTTGCATCTTTCTTGAACTTCAAATCAAACTGATGAAACTTAAAGATATACTTCAATTTCCTTAAATTCCTATAAAAGAAAGTTGTCGGTATGTTTTGAAAATAAATACCAAAGTCTAATCCATTCTCATGAAGTGAGTCAAATATGGTTTTTTGTGGATACCCTTTAGCTAACTGTTTCTTGACATGACTAGTGGAACCATGAGAAGTAGCTGAATACACAAATAACCTATTTGGTTGTGTTGGACCAGGAATGGATGAAAACCATCTATCAAAAACAGCAAATTCTTGAACTAATGTTGCAAAAACAGGAACATTTTCAGGCTTAAAACCTTTCATGACAGTTTGTGATAAATTCTGAGACATAGTAAGTGCTTGTTCTACAAAACCAGACATTGTAGGAATTGAACTTGAACCAAATACTTGTTTCTCTACTGCTTCAAATGAGTGACCAGGGTCTGGATCCACATACTTAGCATCATCAGTAAAACACACTGTTTCGGTTTCTTGAACAGTTGTTGAAACAGTGTTGCATTCTTTTCCAGTGACACCATTTATATTTGGATTTAAAGACTTCATCCATCCAAGTAAATGATCAAATGATCTGTTTTCCAAGACTAGTACAACTACATTTTTTATAGGTTGTTGTTGTTGCTGTCCATGAGTGTACTGGAAAATATATGTAAGACTGAGGAATAGTAAGAAAATACTCGAGGAAAATGGAGGTGATTTGCTTCTGAAAAATGGCATTCTTGAATCTGAATGGTGTGTGCAATTTTTTAAGGTAATGTGGATTCAAGAATGATGGAATATAATGGAGTTAAAGCAAGAGCAAAGGACTTAAATAAAAGAATCAACTTTTTAAAGTGGAGGAGCAAAGTAGATTGCTTTAGATTTGGGTAATAATTAAGGAGAAATATAAGGCAAATTTAAATTATGACAGGATTGTTAGAATATAGTGTTAGTATATTTCTACTTTAGAAGGTAAAATGGAAAACAGTAAATTTATCTGATTAAAAAGCAAAGGAGTGTCACTTTTATCTGATTAAACAGAAAAGAAAGGTTGTGGTAGTGTCACTTTTAGAAGTGTGCAATGAAGGAAGAAATATAAGGCTTGTGGGAAAGCTTGGGAAATGATATATTTATATGCACCCAGCGGTTTGGTTCGATTTTATCATTAAGCAAACCAAATTAAATATATCCGTTTTTGAAATTTATAAACCAAATCAAACCAACATAGAGTCGGTTTTCTCGATCTCGATTTTTTTGATTTTCTCGGATTTTGGAATTTTTATTATATAAAGTCTCTACAACAAATATGCAAGTGTTGCTTTCAAATATTTCCTACAATCAACTATCGATGTATGATATTTATAAACAATTAGACATCAAGAATAATTACATATACATCTTAATAAGACAATGAAAAACAATGTACGTAAATTAGAAAATAAAAAATAGAGAGATGCGATATAAATGAGTTGAGTTAGTTTTATTTTTTCCCCTTAATTGACTGTGTAGTATGTTGCTCGTGTGCTAGTGTTTAGATGATAATTTAGTGATATTGATTCTTGATAATATATAGAAGATAATTACTTAAATGTTAATTAAGAGAGATAATATAATTGATCATTCATTCCCTTAAAAATAGGCACATCTAATGCTTAAAGATTTCATCAAATCAATGGTTAGAAAACGTGGAGTACAATTAGTGTTTAATACTCACTTGAGTGCTATGCCATGTAAAATTTTCTTAAAATCATATATAAAGAAGTTTATAATGAATATTTTTATCTATAAATGTTTAAAAATAATATTTATAAAAGTTCAGTTCGGTTTCAGTTTGGTTCGATTTTTTTGGGTAAAACCAAACCAAACCAAATATGTCGGTTTTTATTTTTTCAAAACCAAACCATGAGTCGGTTTTTTTATTCGATTCAGTTTGGTTTACGATTTGGTTCGGTATACCGGTTCGGTTTGTACACCCCCTATGCACCCGTGTTTAGATTAAATCTATTACTAATTTAATGCTGATAGTTAAAAATCAAAATACAGTCAAACATCTCTATGACAGTCCTTCGTTATAACAACATTTCAGTATAACAGCCTAATTTTTTCTGAAACTAATTTTTTATGTTATATTTTACGTCTTTATAACAGCATTCTATCTATAACAGCAATGACGTTCATTATAACGGTACAGTCTTTATAAAATTACCTCTCTATAAAGGTCATGATTAAATTTTGTGTAATAATATTTGTAAGAGATATATTATGTATAAATAAAAATATAATATATTTATGATAATCATTCATAACATGAATATATTATCTTTTTTACATTCGTACCATAAAAATTCTTACGTAGAACTTGATTTTTTTTTACAATTTCAATTAATTTTAAATGCATATATGTTCCTTATATTATAATCTCTTATCGGTGCGGTACAAATAGTTATAGATTTATTAATAATGTATTAACTTTTTTAATTTTTAATTAATAAAATATAAAAATCTGTTGAGATTTTAAATTTAACATGTATTTTTTTCGAACTTTTGACCATAACAGCTAAATAAGATCTAAAAGTCAAATGTCAGTATACATGTATAACAACACCTCACTATAGCGGTCATGAACGTTCCAGACAAAAACGGCAACTATAGAGAAGTTTGACTGTAATATATAAATTATTTAATGATGATCAAATAATGAATATGTACTTAAACGACATATATCTTGTATTTATTAGTTTGAGTTAACTTCTAGAATATATTTTTAAGTGCATTAGTGGGTAAATGGAGTAAACAGGTGAAGGAAAGAGGGGGTGAGGGAGGAGTGGGAGTGAAAGTGCGAAAAAACACGTCCGAGTTTCAATCTGTGTCCAATGTAGGAACCTTCCTAGCTGCAAGCTAATTATGAGAGGAGGAATTTCAACGATTATGAAGTCATGGTAAGAATTACTACTACATGTTTTTTCATTAATGTGTGAAAAGGAAAGAACTATTCCATCCGTTTCATTTTATATATCATAACTTTTTAATTTGCACATAGTTTAAAAGAATGAGAATTTTTGAAGTATGTAGTCTAAGCTATAAATATTGACCAGCTTATAGGTTCATTTGCAAAAATATGACACGGAAAGCAATGGTTTGCCTTTTTGCCCCCGCTAAGAGATGGTTTGCAAAAATGCCCTCATTAGTTTAATGAAACTTTTTTCAGACCAAAATACCCCTACAAATCAGTAAAAAGACGCGCCCCAGTCTCTCCCCTTCCTTTTCTTTATTCACGCTATCAAGAAAACCTAAAACCCCATTCCTTTTATAGATTTTTTTGTTCAAGAGAAGATTCAACGTAAGATTTCTTCAAGTTGCGAGGGTAAAGTTCTCTGCAACTATTGCCAAGAGTTTAAGTTATGCTGCAAAGACTGAAAAATCTCTAAAGTATTAGCAATAGCCAAGACTTTAAACTCTACTGCAATGGGAGCAACTTGTACAAATAGTCTCTGCAAGTATTGGCAATTGCCAAGACTTTTACCTATATTGCAATGCAAAACTTGCAGAGAAAAGTCTCTGCAACTCTTGGCAATAGCCAAGACTTTAAGTTCTGGTAAGGGGGACCTTACACTAAAAATCTCTAAGAGTATTGGCAATTGCCAAGACTTCTACCTCTACTGCAGTGAACAAGTTGGAGACAAAGTCTCTGCAACTCTTGGCAATAGCCAAGACTTTAAGTTCTGGCAAGGGGGACCTTACACTAAAAAACTTTAAGAGTATCGGCAATTGCCAAGACTTCTACCTCTAGTGCAGTGAACAAGTTGGAGACAAAGTCTCTGCAACTCTTGGCAATAGCCAAGACTCTAAGTTCTGGTGGAAGCGACAATTTACACCGAACATCTCTGTAAGTATTGGCAATAGTCAAGACTTTAAACTCTACTGCAATAAGCAACTTGCAGAGAAAGTCTATGCAACTCTTGGCCATGGTCAAGATTTTAAGCTCCATGCAAAACATGAATATCTAATAGCCATAGGCAATAAAAACCTTCAAATCACTGGAATCAAGCAAACACAAGAAAAAAAATCTCAAACTTCTAGCACACAAAGAAGAAAGAAGGAGGCCAGGAATGGGGAAAGAGAGAAGGAAATATTTCAGCATGAATTAAACAAGTTAGGGGCCACACAAAGAAGAAAGAAGGAGGCCAGGAATGGGGAAAGAGAGAAGGAAAGCTTCAGCGTGAATTAACACAAGTTGGGGGGCAAAATAGTCCTTTCATAAGGGGTATGATGTGGAGGACATTTACTTAAAACATTTGTAAGTGGGGGCAATTAGGTAAGACCATGTCTTATTGAGGGCACTAGGTGAAATTTTTTGCAGCTTATAAGTACTTTTTGACTTATCTATGTGTTTGGTAAGTATAAAAGTGCTTATATCAGCCATTGGTAATTGCCAATTTATTTCTTTTCAGCTTATAAGCACTTTTAGTTTGATCAAATATTATACTATTTAATCCTTAAAACATTTTGTAATCCATAAAATATCAATTTGAAAATAAAATTTTTAACCTCACTCTCATTCTACATTCGTCATTTGTCATTTTTAATGGAAAAATACTTTTAATTTTTTTTTTGTAAATAACTTGAAGGACATTTTAATCATTTTAATAAAAAAATATACTTATCAGCACTTTTTTTTTTACCAAACGGACCAACTACTTGTTACTAGTTTCAGTAGTTCTATCCAAACACGTACTCACTTTAAATCAGCTAAACCAAACGGACTCAAAATCATTTCACTAAGGATAAAGTAATATTTTGAAGTTAAACTGTTACCAAATTTAAAAAATTATCTTTCTTTTTTAAACAGATCAGTAAGGGAAGGCTATAAACTGGATAGTAACTTGTTAGAGTACAATTAAGGCTCTACTTGTCTTTAATATATTTTGCTAAACTTTTTTTAATGAAAATAAATATAATTATCTTCCAATTATCGGATGGTGTAAAAATATGTGACCGACTGTGCTTAAAACTTAAACTATTTCGCTAAATCTATGAGCAAATAATTTGGCAGTCCAATTTTAAATCTAAGTTAGTGTCACGTGGATTTATACACCGACAAAATCAAAGAGCTGTCTTGTACACTTTATCACAACAGTGACTAGCCAAAGTAGATGGAGCCCACGGAATTCAATGGGCCCGCTGTCCCAGTTCCACCACTTTAGAGGGGCAAATGTCCAGCGGCTTTTGGTGCAATTTTGCAAGGCGCTATCGTTTAATCAATATCAGTTCTAGGGAAAGAAGTTTAAAGTCTTAGCTTCAATCCCCCGAAATTAAAGTTCTAATTTAAATTCCTATTGTTTCTGCTAAGTTGGCCTAGCTCAATACTTGAAGTTTAGCAAAGTTGGCCTCAACTTCAGGTTCCAATAGTTGAAGAGGTGGATGATAGCATTGGCATATCAAAGGATCTGCTTAACTGCAACCCAGTGAAAATCCATGAAACAATGCGTGAATTGAGACACTTTGTTCACCGCATATACTAAAAATCTGGCCTTGTAAATGTCAAAGTATTGCATCAAACCCACGACACTACAACCATAACAAGCAACAAAAAAAAGAAGAAGGAATTCTTTGAAAAACTAAAGACCATCAGATATCTTAGACTTGAATATATTTTTCTATAAATTCATATCATCTAACCATAATTAAGTAATAGATGAATGTATGTACATACACATGTTTTATATGTATTGAATTGGTATAAACACCGAATACGGATAAATTTTTACCAAGAATTAAATAAGTTTTTTCTTCTTTTTTTTGCTACAAGTATCTCAACACTATCTTTGCATACTCTCGTCAGTTTATTTGTTGAAGACAACTTCAAGGTCAGTGAGTTACAAAATACAATGGGACATAATTTACAGCATTACAGACCGAAGACACCGGCAACCCGTGCTGGCCCAAGGGGGAGGCAATTAAAGTAATTGCTTTAGGCCCCCAAAATTAAAGCCCCAAATTTTTGTGTTATACATATAGTATAGTATAAAATTACTAAGAATAGATAAGTACTATACTTAGATTTGATACTCTTTTTTTAGAGTTAAAATGTCAAATAAGTAATTTAGATAAAGAACTCAAATTTTAATAAATATGCAATATATGAAAATGAATAGCTATTGACAATTATGATAATTAAAAAAAATGTCTTACATATTTTATTGTATTGAGTTACAGTATTCTTTATAAAAAATGGATCAAAGCATCTTTTCACAGTAAATATACTTGCTTGAATTGTTCAAATGTATGATATTAGTAAACAACAACTTAGTAACATTATTAGATTATTAGAATATATAAAAATATTATCTTAATAGTCAATATATGTTTCGATAAAAATATAATTAAGTATTATTTAAACTTTAGTGCGTACGGTTACGAAATATATCCATGAATTATCAAGACATATACATGATGGTCGGTATGTTATACTGCTATTAATAAAAAAGTACAATACGTAGAAATTTTATTAGAGTAAATAAATTTAAGGCCTCTTATTGAGGTTTGGCTTCAGGTCACAAATCTTGTTGGGCCGCCCTACCTACAACATACATAGATAGCTTGCAGAACAAAAAAAAAAATGAACTGCACTATAGAGCTACCAATCCAAAAATCCCTCTAGCACAGCCAACATTCATTTAAATCAAATTGACCCATCATTTCCATCAAACTTGCATGAATTAATGTACAACTAATGCACTGTACATCAAATGCCAAATGCTTTTTTTTTTTGTTTTTTGTTTTTTTTTTTGTTTTTAAAAAGAAATCAGTTACTAGATCTCCTTAAGAATGCTATTACGCCTAAACCTGCAACTAATGCAGCACCAGCTGCTACGGCGCTGTAAGCTGAAGCCCATGCTGATTCTGTATGAGCATAATCCAAATTATTGGAGCTTGAACCCTTCCTACGGCCACGCATTTTTGAATAGTCTAAGTGCAATCTTAGTCCCTGATAAAGTTGAATTCTCTCATCAGTCCTTTCTTTTTATACAATATCTGATAATACTTATCATGTTACATATAAGCAGTACTAATATAATGAATATTACTCATAAAGATCAATTTCCAGTCATGACAAATAGCAGCGGGTGTAAAGTCTTGTGCCATGAATGCATAACTAGGTAAAGAGTACATGTATAAAACCAACACGAGGAATTTCTGACACAAGTATTCAACTAGTTTGGACTTGTTCAGTATTGAAATTGGAACCAAGACAAAAATAATAGTGATACATAAAGGTTCCTAACTGAAATCTAACCTATCTTCCCTGTTACCTAAGGTTAGTTTTCATTGAGGCAAACTAGATCACGTTACAGAACCAAGGAACAAGCGATTCATACCTTCCAACCTGCTGATTTTGCATGGTCAACTGCAGCAGTGAGATCACTTTCTGTTGCTAGTACAACCTTGTCATGCTCTTCATCTTCATACTGCAAGAGAGTCATTATCAATGAACAGAACAGTCAGCTTGTTAAAGAAACCAAGGAGGGGAAAAATGCATATGCACAACAGAATTGATTCATCCCTACCAGAATCTGAGGAAGGTTCTTCCGGTCAATGTCATCCCCCACTCTCTGAATAATTGCTGTTATGAGATCTGTCATGCTCCGAATATCTGGATGCATCATCATAACAGTAAGGCGATTATGGGAGTTAACACGTCATAAGTATTAATAATAGCTGTGCATAAACAGCAAACTGACATCATATCAATTTCCTTACAAATAGGCTATATAGGCGACAAGTCTCTCCAACAACAGAGACATGTAAAGAAGACTGCTGCTACATATACAATGGATAATGGAAATTTCAACAGTGAAAACTCAAAGAGAAGCAAAGAAAAGGAGTTTATATGCAAAAGGTAGCACACCAGGAACTTCAAACAAAAATGAAAGGAGTTAAAAGCTTCAAGAGGAGCATACTAGTTCATAAGACAAGTCTCAAGATGCATGAAATATTAAAGAACAATTTTTAGTTTGTGAACATCGAAGCAATATTACTTGCAAGGTACTATAAGGCTATAAAAGACAAGTGCGTTAAACATGGAATGGAAGCAACATTAACCCAAGATGCATAAGGCCAACAGGACAAGTGCTTATACCATTTTATTTAGTTAGAAAACGCTCAGAAAGAACATACCACAGTTGAACCTATGCATCCTTCCCTTTCTGTCTTGAATCTTGAATGCAAAAGTATTTGGCAGGCTTGACGAAGGATAGGAAATAGATCTTCTCAATTCTGCCCCTTCAGAAGCCAATTTAAGGGAAGCCATGCTGAGATGTCATAGAAATGATAGTTATAGTCAATTGAAGAAGAAATAAAAAGGGAATTAACAGAATTAATATTGGAAGCAAGGTTTAAACCTCTGTGCCTCTTCTTCATCTTCTGGAGACAATTCCATAGCTGAATCCCAAAACTTTTGCATTCTAGTATTTGCGACTTCGTTATTCACTCCAGCAGTATTTCCCACCTAATTAGTGAGGAATGGTCTTAAGGAATAATTCAATACAACAGCACAAGCTTGATCAACAAGGAGGGTTAACATGTTATGTGTAGACACAAAATTAAAAAAGCTTACTATTAAAAAACAGCAGGGCTATTTTACAATTTGAACAATATTAACGTTTTATTTGATTACTTGAATATTCGTATGCTACTAATATTTGAGCTCTATCCCAAGAAACAAACATTCATATTATGCATTTAGCCAGCTATGGAAACAAACAGCTAAGATTGTATATCCAAGAAAATTTTGAATGTCCCTTCCACCTTAAACCAACATGATTATTCCACCAATTAATCTTTGTATGAGAATACATAAGAGGATTCAGAACCTAAAAGCATACGCAGTGTGCAGAGATCACAGATTGGAGTACTGGAGAAAAAGTATGGGCAAAAAATTTCACCATCTGACATCAAAGAAAGTCGAATATACTAGTCACATATCCAGAAACGGCATAATCACATGTAAGAATTTTGGTATTATCCTCAAATAGATTGATTGTGAATGCATTCTCCTAGTATCAGGGCACTAATGCAGTGCCCTGATCCTTAGAAATTGACTTGATAGGCAATCCATGAAGCACTCAAAAACATGACAAGGCACACATAGATGAACTGCTAAATAACTGGCATGTCAATAATCTACAGACCACAGGTCCTTTTTTTCCCTATCCATTTTCCACTGGTATATACAGACATAACTAGGTGGTCATTACTTTAAGAAGCTTGTAAACTTCTTGAAAGAGGCTAGAAATGCATTGTAACTACTAAGTTTAGTTTTGAGAAGTCAATCTGTTGCCACAAAAGTAAACATGCTTGGTGCTCCCTTACCGTCGCTACAGCTGCATGAGTGATATGAAGCACATCAACCACAGCAACTACAATTCCATCTGCAGAAAATTGATATACCAACTTAACCAAATCTGGTAAAAGAAGACAACTGATTCTAAAGTGAACTCTGAAAGGTCAATGCTACCTCTGTCAACTACAGGAAGGTGTAAAAATTTCCCATCATGCATTGTATGTAAAGCATCAACAATAGGTGTATCCGTCGTAGCACATTCTGGATTGGGAGTCATTACCTGGATATTGGTTGTAAAATAAGACAAATTATCAGAGCCCAAGTCTTTCTCAAACCCAAACAAAGGAAGCAAAAATAATAAGAAAGAGTACGAGTTCTCAAATTTTTTGTTTCAACTATAATGAACAAACTGATATAAAAAAGCTAAAAGGTTACCCTCTCAACAAGAATGGACTGGGGCGAAATATCTTGTGCTATGACTCGCATCAATATGTCCTTTGAACTGTAGATTCCATGAGGCCAATCCTTTCAGTGATTAATTAGTATGCCATTACACTATCATGAGGACACGACGGAAGAATACTCACGTCAAAATTCCTCGTGGTTTCTTGTCTATGGCCACAATTGCGGAGTTTGTTTGAGATTCAAGCATCTTTTTAGCTGCGTCTAAGACATTAGCGCTTGGTTCAACTGTAACAATCCTGGAAACACCACAACAAAATGGTGACTTTATCTATCTCCTGTTATATATGAAAATCACATTCATTAGAAGATCAAATGGTGAAGATATTACCTACTTTGGATTCTCAGAAATGATGGTAGAGAGTGAAGGCCGGAACATTCGCTCGCGGAGTGTTTCCATAAATGAATCAGAACCTGATACAAATAAGAAAGCATGAAAAAGATTAACAAAATACAGTTACAATGGCCGATCAAATACTGCCACTCAAACAAATGAACTGGGTAAATTCAGCACATAAATACTCCTACAAGCTATATCTGCGACTGCACAAAATGTTGGACTAACCAGAAAGAGACGCTCCCCAGTTCTTTTCAACTCCTTCAACAGCAGCTACGATGGCCTTTCCTTTCTCTGCTGCCCTTTCAAGGCGAGCAATAGCATCATAAAGACATTTTGCTATATCAAGCAAAGCGATGACTTCTCCATTTTCTACAACTGGCAAATGTCTAAATTTTCCTGCGGTGAAGAACAAAGGTGAGATGATTGATAAGGGTGCAGAAAGTAATATATATCGTTAGTCCAAATACACAAACCTAGCACCATTTTCTGCAATGCTTCTACAGCAAGTGTGTCAGAAAGCACAAAAACAGGATTTTTCGTCATAACACTTGAAACAGGTGTTTCCTGAATATTTACTTCGCTAGCAATAACTCTTGTTGCTATATCCTTCAATTATAACAAAAGGATACAGGAAAGTTAGTCAAGAATTCACATTCATGGTGAAAAAGGATGCACATTAGCAAATGAAGCAGTTCTACATATCTTGAGTCTACTGAGTTGTAAAACAGGATTGCGCTAGATTCAGGTCAAACCTTATCCGTCAAGATACCACATAGTAATGCATTTGAATCAGTCAGCAATAAAGCATCAACTCTGCGAGCAGCCATCCTGCGGCAAGCTTCATAAATACTTGTTGTCTCCGGTACTGTTAAAGCTTTTGACAGCCGAAGTCTCTTCACAGTCCTCTCTCCAGTCAGACCACTGTTCCAAATGTGAGGGAACCAATCATTTCAACTAAAAAGAAATATGCAAGTGATTGTTCCTTCTCAAGTAACATGTTGATTGTTAATACTCCAACAGTTAACCTGACCTTATGATTTTAAGCTAGTGGAGTATCTTCACTAGAAAAAGAATGTTTAAGCTTTGACTTGCATTTTAAAATTTTCTGCTCGATCTATCAAGATGTCAAATCTATTCTAAGAAGTGATGATACTTAATCAATAAGAACCCCAAAAAAGAAGAAACAAGCTGCATACGAATCAACCACCCAAAAACTGAAGAGTAGCTTGAGCAAATAAACTGAACAAACACGGACCACAAGAAAGGTGTGCCCTTTTAGCCCAAACAATGACTGCACAAAATGACATTAGTATAGACCAACATCACATGTACTCAATTTTGAGGTTTCGATATTGTATGTAGTTCGATTGGAGCCTGTCGCTACCTGGATCAATCAGCCTATTCTAGTTAGCCTTGTGTCACTAAAATGTTGCATATAAAGCAGCTTTTCCATGTTATTTTGAATATCTTATTGTACGTACATACCGTCCATCTGATTCATCAAAGCAAATGAAATCTGGGTATACACCTCCTAAGTAGCATTTGCCGGCGACAATATCAATGCAATTGCAGTATACTCTAGATTCAAGCACTTGATCATGCAGTTATTCAGCTTTAACTTCAATTTGGTATCTCAGTCAGATAAAACAATAATTGCCCTTAACATCAAAATTCAAAACTGTGATTTCCATATTGTCATGTACATAAGGCAGAGGCTCTTCTTTTCCCTTCATCTAACTATATACTATTCCACCCCAAGCTCATTTCCGACTACAATGTTCAAGTTGCAGAGTAATGAGTCGTGAGAAAATGAGGTACAGGTTTAGGGGACACATAGTTCAACACCCACAATTTAACCTTAGTGGCAGGACAAACTTCTCCAACATTATTAATATCATAAGTAATTGCCAGGAACGTAGCAATGGCACCACCAGCTCTACAATCCACCAGCACATGGTCCTATTATCATGCGAAGCGAATCAAAGATTTTAAATCAATTGGTGCAAATAATATAGATTGTTCAAGTTCAATTATAAATGTCCTTCACCTCCAACCAGTAGATTCCGCCCCACCTCACCACCTAAATGAGAATTTACCTATTATTTTATGACATTCAGGGCATTGAACAGTGTAATAGTTTAGACAATGAAATAAACTGATTTGACTAATGAGAATGAGCTAGAGATATACTTTAGACTCCCATGTAATATTTTTCGAGCTTTAAGTTATATACATAATCAATATAAATAACTTTTCCATCACCAGGTCATCGTTACCTCTTGTCACATGTAGCATGTCTTATTTTCAAGATTGCAAATGTCACATTATGGACCTGCTGTGTATATAACGTAAACTCTTTTGGAGATAGTTAAAGAAACAAATTAGAAGCTTGTAATATCCAAATTTAATAGGTACAATATAAAAACAAACGTACATGGAACGGGAAGAGGATAAAGATGATTTGCGGTGAGGGGAAACAGGCAATCCTCCAACATTATCTACATGTCCTATTTTCTTCTTAGCCTGAGATGATAAGCTTGTCATTGACAAGCTTCTTCTTGACGGTGTTCTACTACCCGTTGCCATCTGAAATTCAATAGTATCGTATTAACAATTACGTAATTTTTTGAAATTTGAGAATAAATAATCAAATAAACACATGCAGAATAAGATACTTAACAGTAATGAATAACAATTTGAACGTGGACGAGAAATATTTCCAGGAAAATTCGTTAGGTGAATTTTCCAGGAAAAAGAATAATAATGTGATTGAGATGAAAATTGAAAATGAATGTGTTTACAAGAATGGCGTGTTGTAAGAAGTTTTGGTCGATGAGATAATTCCACGTTAACATATGTAAGCCTGGGAAATGTAATTTCCAATTTCGTTGGAGATTGTGACACGTTTAAATTACTAAAGTTTATTTTTGGAATGTTCATATTTGGAAATGAGAAAAAATGGATACTCATGTCTTATATTGCTTATTTGGCCATAAATATAAATATTTGATTGTCATTAACACACGAAAGAGATCAACGAATGTAATTCTTTGCCTTCGTCTTGAAGAAGAGTGACGAAAATGGAAAAATAATTTTCTGTATATCTTATTAATCAAAATCTGTACATTATTTATACAAGAAGAAAATGCATGAATTTACCTAGTTAACCTTTAACTACCTCTAACAAATTATGCCTTGTCACCTATCCTTGTTTCCCAAGTAAGCCTACTCATCAATTCTAGATAATTCTAGAAAGATTCCCTATACAATGCTAATTCTCTTTACAATAACATAATTTGCTATGCTGTACAAAACTTGCAGAAAATGTAGTGTTCTTAAGTTCTTTTATCCGTATGGGCCAGTTGGGCCAGCAGCTGAATTAAAATCTTGTCCTTAGTCCATTTGGCCCATATTCTAGGAGACCCACTACATCTTTGTCTTCAGTCCAATTGGCCCATATTCTAGAAGACCCAAAACATGGACCCGGTCAAATATGACTCTTAGGAATTATCGAAGTTTGACCTCGTTTTGTCTGCTGAAACTCTTTGGTTACTTCGTCAGTTGATCTATTTGCATTTTGGTCTTCTTCCTCATTTCCCTTAACCAATTTAGGAGAGAAAATATCTGTTCCAACATCCCCCCTCAAGTTGGAGGGGAGAGAACCGACCCCCAACTTGACAAGAATATTGTAATGCGATGGCCCAGAGAGGGGTTTGGTAAATAAATCAGCAAGTTGAGAAGAAGAAGGGACGAATGAAAGTGAAATGAGGCCTGAAAGGAATTGTTGCCGCACAAAATGGCAATCCAATTCCACGTGCTTCGTCCTTTCATGAAAGACAGGGTTTTTGGCGATATGGATCGCCGATTGACTGTCGGAGAAGACCGGAATAGGAAGCGTCGGGGTGATAGATAGATCGAGAAGGAGTCGTGATAACCAGGTAAGTTCCGCGACCACTCTTCTCATAGATCTATATTCCGCTTCAGCGGAGGATAAAGATATTGATAATTGCTTCTTTGACTTCCAGGAAACAGGGGAACCTCCAAGACTGATGAAGAAGCCACTGACTGAGCGACGTGAGTCAACACAGGAGGCCCAATCAGCATCGCAATAAGCGATGAGATCGAAAGTTGGTGATGAAGAGAAGAAGAGACCTTGACCGGGATCTGACCGAAGGTAACGAAGAACACGCAGAGCAGCATTAAAATGGGGAAGACGAGGAGTCCCCATATATTGACTGAGATGTTGAACGGCAAAAGATAGATCCGGTCGTGTATTAGTCAAATAATTGAGTTTCCCAATGAGCCTGCGAAAAATGGTGGGATCAGCCAGAAGAGGACCAGAAGCCATGGAAAGTTTGATCGAGGGATCCAATGGAGAAGCAACTGAAGGTAAATGATCACAATTAAATTCTGCCAGTAATTCCATCGTATATTTCCGTTGACAGATAATGAATCCATGTGGTTCACGTAGGATTTCTAATCCCAAAAAATAATGAAGAGCACCAAGGTCCTTAATCTGAAATTCTTTATGAAGAAATAGCTTTAGGTGATAAATCTCCAAAGGATCATCACCAGTAACCAGAATGTCATCAACATAAACCGCAACAATAGTGATAGAAGTCCCAGACCTCTTAAAAAAGAGGGAATAGTCATTTAAAGAAGAAGAAAACCCTTTAAAAGTTAAGGCTGCAGTGAGCTTGGCATACCACTGCCGGGAAGCCTGCTTTAGGCCATATAATGATTTTCTTAATCTACAAACCTGGGTAGAATTAGGAGCATGAAAACCTGTAGGAACTTTCATATAGACCTCTTCTTGGAGGTCACCATGAAGAAAGGCATTGTTCACATCTAGTTGTGAAATAGGCCAATTCTTCTTGATAGCAATGGCCATGAGACATCTGATAGTTGTCATTTTGACAACTGGAGAGAAAGTTTCAGTGAAGTCGATCCCTTCTCTTTGAATGTCCCCCCTGACCACCAACCTTGCTTTTAGCCTCTCAATAGAACCATCAGATTTATGCTTGACCTTGTATACCCATTTACAAGGCAAGGCTCTCTTTCCTGATGGCAAATCAACAAAGTCCCAGGTCTGATTAGATATAAGAGCCTGAAATTCCTTGTTCATAGCCTCCACCCATCCAGGGTGAGATGAGGCTTGAGCATAAGTGAATGGTTCAGTAATCTGACTAAGGGAATTCAGCAGGTGTTGATTTGCAATAGACAGAGCAGTAAAAGCAAATACAGGGGGTGAAACAGGAGTGAGAAAACATGATTTATCCAAATCAGTGAAGAAAACAGAGTTACAAAGAAAATCTTGTAAATAGGCAGGTGGGTGGTGTGGTCTGGTAGACTTTCTGAGTTGTGGGGAAGGGGTAGGGGAGGAGACAGGCTTGGATGGGGTAGGAATAGAACAGGGAAGAGAGGTAGGTGGAATGGGTGAGGATGAGATATCTTGGGTGAGTGGAGAGGATGGGGTAAAAGGAGGGACAGAGGATGAGGGAGCAGGAGTGAATGAGTCAGGGGGAGGACATGGGTTGGAAAAATCAGGAGAAGAGTGAGTAGGGAATGTAGGAATAGGGGAGGGTGAAAAAGTAGAAAAAGGATAAATCTGTTCATAAAACACTACATCCCTAGAAACAGAGATCTGATGAGTCTGCATATTCAAGACCCTATATCCCTTTTTACCATATGGGTAACCCAGGAAGACACAAGGAGATGCCCTGGGTTCCAACTTAGTTCTGAGTACTGGTGGAGTAGAAATGTAGCATAAACACCCAAAGCATCTTAAAAAGGAATAATCAGGTTCTTTCCCAAACAAGATCTCATAGGGTGTCTTGCCTTTTAACACCCTAGATGGGAATCTATTTATCAAAAAAGTAGCAGTCAATAAACATTCACCCCAGTATTGAATTGGTGCTTTGGATTGAAAAAGAAGGGCCCTACAAGTCTCCAATAGATGTCTGTGTTTCCTTTCAACCACCCCATTCTGTTGGGGTGTGTAAACACAAGAGGTCTGATGTTGTATGCCATGGGAAGTGAAGAATTCAGAGTGAGTAGGGCTGGAACCCAACTCAAGGGCATTATCAGACCTTATCTTCTTGACTTTCACACCAAATTGTCTTTCCACCATGATTAGAAAATTCTTCAAAACTGAGAAAGCATTACTCTTGGCTGAAATAAGAAAAGTCCATGTCCCTCTACTATAATCATCTACAATAGTTAGAAAGTATTTGTATCCATTGTGTGTAAAGTCCTTATAGGGTCCCCAAGTATCAATGTGAATAAGTTCAAACACATGAGAAGATGAAATAGAACTAGATGAAAATGGTAATTTAGACTGTCTTGCTAGAGGGCATACTGGACAAGGTAAAGTAGGAGTAACAGGAGAACAATGATTAGATAATTTAATAGATTTCATTGCTGAAAATGGCATATGGCCTAATCTAATGTGCCATAGGGTTACATCAGAATTTGAGCCCACATTAGTTGAAGAACAAACTGAAATAACTTTAGACTTAGGTACATCAGTGGACAAAACACTGGATGTATTACAAACTGGAGAAGAAACTGAACTAGACTTAGATAATTTAGAAGTGGTGCTGGAAACAGAACTTGAAGCTTGAGTGTGTAGGATGAATAGGCCACCTCTAACTTTACCAAGAACCAGAGGCCTCTTCATTGAAGGGGCCTGCAATACACAGTGTGAAGAAGAAAAGATTAGAGAACAATCAAGTTGTGAGCATAGCTTTTGTATAGAGATTAGGTTGAATTTAAAACTAGGAACATATAACACATTCTCTAGAGTGAGAGAAGGTAAGATAGAGACAGAACCAACATGAGTCACACTGATTTTATATGAATTAGGAAGATTAATGGTCAGAGGAACAGGAAAAACTCTAAGATTGAACAGGATACTATCATCAAAAGTCATGTGCTCTGAGGCACCAGAGTCTAAAATCCAGGAATTATAACTGATGTGTGTAAAACAGGAAATACAAGAAGATGATGCTGATGGTATACCAGCAGTGACAGTTGCATTTGCAGCTGTTTCTGATGGAAGAACTTGTGCCTGAATGATCATCTGAGCAAGTTGATTAAGCTGGTCCTTGCTCAAATTTGTTTGTGGTGCAAAACCAGTCTCAAAGGAAGGAGAAACTGAGTTGGTATCTGCAGCAGTCTGCACAGCATTTCCATGTGCTAAATTCCCTTTCCTAGATTTAGTAAATTTAAAAGTAGAGGGGAACCCAATAATTCTGTAGCACTTGTCCACAGTGTGTCCTGACTTCTTGCAGTAAGAACAAGTAACAGAAGGGTTTCTACCATCATAGGATCCTTTCCCTTTAAACTCACTGGTAAAGGGCTTCTTAGCATAGTTAGGCTGATTTGTAACTAGAAAGGATGCAGAATCAGTAGGATACTGATTGTTCACATACACCTCTCTTTGTTTTTCATCTTGAATAACTAAGGAATAGGCCTGATTGACACTGGGAAGGGGTGAGATCATGAGTATGCTGCTTTTAATAGATCCATAAGTGTCATTGAGTCCCATAAGGAACTGGATTAGCCTCTCATCCTGAATGGACTTAATCATCTTTTCTTTTCCCCCACAATCACAGGAACAAAAACAATGAACATTAGTATTTAGAGCATCTAATTCATCCCAGATTTTCTTGATTCTAGTAAAATAAGAAGAGATGCTACTGGATCCCTGGACCAAATCATTGAGTTCTTTCTGGAGGTGATAGAGTTTGGCACCATTTGATTGTCCAAATCTTACCTCCAGATCTGTCCATAGATCTTTAGCAGTTTTAGAGTAGATAACACTATCATATATTTCCTTAGAAAGAGAGTTAAGGAGCCAAGCCAATACCATATCATTGCATCTATTCCATGGCTTATACTCAGCTGATTCAGGTTTTGGTGTGACACAGGTACCATCAATGAATCCAAGCTTATTCTTGGCAGATAGGGCAATGAGAACAGACCTTCTCCAACCTCCATAACCTCTTCCATCAAAAGCAGAGTTTACTAATGTCATCCCAGGAAAATCAGAAGCATGGAGGTAAAGAGGATGAGTGGGATCAATTGATGCCATAGGCCTGGTTGATGAATCACCAGTATTGGTGATGACAGGAGTTTCTGAAGTACCAGAAACATGTGATTGTGGAGAAGCCATTAAAGCTTAATGAAGGAGACTGAATGAAGACTGATTGGTTGTTAAAAAAAAAAGCTTAATGCTCTGATACCATGAAGAAGAGTGACGAAAATGGAAAAATAATTTTCTGTATATCTTATTAATCAAAATCTGTACATTATTTATACAAGAAGAAAATGCATGAATTTACCTAGTTAACCTCTAACCACCTCTAACAAATTATGCCTTGTCACCTATCCTTGTTTCCCAAGTAAGCCTACTCATCAATTCTAGATAATTCTAGAAAGATTCCCTATACAATGCTAATTCTCTTTACAATAACATAATTTGCTATGCTGTACAAAACTTGCAGAAAATGTAGTGTTCTTAAGTTCTTTTATCCGTATGGGCCAGTTGGGCCAGCAGCTGAATTAAAATCTTGTCCTTAGTCCATTTGGCCCATATTCTAGGAGACCCACTACATCTTTGTCTTCAGTCCAATTGGCCCATATTCTAGAAGACCCAAAACATGGACCCGGTCAAATATGACTCTTAGGAATTATCGAAGTTTGACCTCGTTTTGTCTGCTGAAACTCTTTGGTTACTTCATCAGTTGATCTACTTGCATTTTGGTCTTCTTCCTCATTTCCCTTAACCAATTTAGGAGAGAAAATATCTGTTCCAACACGTCTTAAGGCCTTTAAAATGCTTACTTCAGTTAGAAAAGACTTCTCTTAGGAACCATAAGTTTGTTGCATGAGTAAATATTTCTTCATCTTTAATCAGCGGTTTGGGGTCTAAATATATGAGATGGAGTCACTTTTAATAAAAAATATTTTATTGTTAAATAAATTTAGCATACGAATCTGAATTAGTCGAACTCTAAATAGATATGGGACATCAGTGGATAACCAAAAGAAATATATGTGGTTATGCATTGTTTATGTTAAACCGATAACAGAAACCATTAGGTTATCGGTATCGGGTTGTTAAGTTAATGGTTCAATAATAGTTTACGTATTGGATATCGGATTATCAGTTCGGTTATCGGGTTTCACCATTTTCTTAACCGTTTAACCGACAATTTGATAAGATATGTATAAATTATTAGTAATATGTTTATAAATTATTAGTAATATGTTTATTGTATGGACTAATTTTTAATTTTCTAATATGTTTGGACTATTGAACTTGGCAATTTCTGGTATTGGACGTGAGCAAATTTCAAGTATTAGCAATGTGCTTGAACATTTGCACTTGGAGTGACATTAGGTTAATCTACCGCTTTACTTTGAGAGTGACATTAGGTTAATCCTGGAAACTTAATAGTAGATGATTGCATTGAAGGTAATAATTGGGACAGAGATTTTATTCAACAATTATTACCTGATGAGATAGCCAATAACATCTTCAAGGTCTCAATTGGAGATAGAGGGAAGAGAGATGAACCAGTGTGGAAACTAACTACCTCAGGACTTTTATCTTGTTCATCTGCCTGGAACATGCTGACACAGAAAAAGGAACAGGAACAGACATGGAAAGATATTTGGCCAAAAGACGTCCTTTTGAAGATGTCTTTTATCATCTGGAGAGTAAGTAAAAAGAAAGTTCTTTAGATGAGGTTATTAAAACATTCGGCCATGCTATAGTGTCTAGATGTTGTTGCAGACACGACAAGGAAGAAACTATAGATCATGTTTTCATATATGGTGAAACTGCTGCTTACATATGGAATTATTTCTCAGGGCCAATAGGAGTGAATAACAGGGCTTAAAATATGAAAATATGATCAAGAATTGGAAAGAGCTGAAGAGCAAAAATGCTATTCACAGAATGCTTAAACAGGTTGTCCCCTAAGTTGCTCGGACACCGGTGCGGGTGTCCGATACGGGTGCGGATCTAGATGTCGGATCCTGCAAGATCTAAATTCTAAGATTCGGAGATACGGATCCTATTACGGATACGAGTGCGGAGATTCGGCTAAAAATAATTAAAAAAATTAAAAATAGAGTTTTAATCCAATCCTACACTTTTTGTCGGCCTTAAGAAATATTTCCCTTTTTGATTTTCTGTAGGTACTGTAGGAAGACATCATTAGAGGGATAATTACTACAAAATTACCCTAGCTTTGGTTCCACTTTCGGGAATCAAATTGTATCTTATCTAGAACTTTTCCGCCGCCCGTAGTCAAAGTACCCAAAAATATTTGACCATATCCGACACGGATCCCACACCCACACCCATACTAGTGTCGTGTCGACACGAGTGCGGCATCAAAAGTACCGTGTCCGAGCAACTTAGGTTGTCCCTATCTTCATATGCTGGGAGTTTTGGAAAGCAAGATGCTTGGCTAAATATGGACAGAATAAAATTTACAAAGAAAGGATTTGTCGTGAAGTACTTTTTCATTTTAATTTTTTTTTTTTTTTTTTTTTTTTTTTTTTTTGAAGAAAAAGGGCTTTCACACATATATAACTTGGGAATGGCACAAGATTTGTAATAAAGTTGATGCATACAGGCCAAGGATCACAAGTAGAGCTATAATATAGGAGAACTACCTGATAGCTGTATAAAGATCAACACTGATGGAAGCGGCAATGGAGCAGTAAGAACAGCAGGCATGTGAGGAGTTGTTCGGAACATTTCAAAATCACTCCAATTCTGCACTAACAATGATGCAGAAGTGAAAGCAGCTGCCAACGCTGTTGATTGGTGTGTCAAGAATGGGAGGAGCAGATTATTATTGAATATGGGGTTCTTTTTTACCAACTTCAGCATCCATTAAACTAGTTTCAATAAGTGGAGATTGATTGTCATCTGCTGCTATAGGCAAAATACACGTTGTATTGGGTAAAAATCGACCCGCGGTGATCCGCCCCGGTCATGCAAATCTTAACGACCGAACACGTCCCAGCAAAGCAACCGCCGAAGCGATTGAGCGAGTCGCCGAGGCCTTGAAACCGAAGATGTGTTACCGAAGGCGAGCCGGGAGCTGAGCTTCGGTAGCGATCACCTCGGTCAAGCAACAGGGCCAGGCCACCGAGGTCATTCATTCGCACCTCGGTGGATCCCCTCGGTTCAAGCGGCTTTGCAGCGCACTACTTTACCCCACTAACTCCTCCATTAAATGCCCGGATCGTGGGAGACAATTCAGCTGCTAATGGAGAACGTGGGCAAGAACTATGCGCCTATAAATATTAGATCATTTTTGTATTGTAGGCATCCAGAAATTTGTACTGAAACGCTGCCCAAATTTGTAATCACATTCATATATTGAAATACCGTTATTTCTTCGCATTTACATCTCTTTCGCGTATTATTTTAACTTTGATACGAAGAATTGCTTGTATCCGAATCCAAATTCGATTTGTACACCTAAACTGATTTAGGCCCATACAAATTGGCGCCGTCTGTGGGGATATAAGTAGTAACGCTTTGTTCCAAAGTTCCAAATCTGTTCTTTGTCAAAAGTTTGCGATTCAACGTTATGGCTGATAACGATAACAATGGTAACAACGATCGGGTTGACGTTCCGCTGAACCAACAACCCCTCGCCCCAATGACAACAGAAGAATTCCAAATGTATGTTGTCACCACATTAAGAGCTCTCCAAAGTAAACAAGATGAGCAAGCTAGTATCAATGCCGAATTCCGCGCTTCATTGGAAGTGAGGAATAGCGCTGCCCCAAACAGTGCCCAGCCTTCGGCTCCTGGTGGAGGCATCCCGCCCTTCGTTCCTCCGGGCGCGATAACAGGGGGACCTCACATGGAGCCACGTCTGGGGGCTCGGGGAACAACCCAACTGCCACTCCACACTTCGGGACGTTTCCCACTGTGGCAGAAACAACGTCTTCGGTCGACGTTGAAAGAATGAGTAGAGAAATCGAGGCTCGTATTGAGGCACGCATAGAAAAGCGCCTCGAAGGCTTGCCGGGGATAAGTAAGGAGGAAGACGACCTCGACATCAAGCAATACATGGAGCAGCCCTATAAGCCCGAAGCAGCCCCAGCCCCAACTCCCCCGGGCTTCAAACTCACATTCCTTAAAAAGTATGATGGGACGACTGATCCCAAGGAGCACATAAGGGAATACATGTCCATGGTAAAGAGCAACGACTTAACATCTACGCAGCTCGAGTCGATGTTCTTAAAGAAGTTTGGTCAGTCGTTAGAAAAGGGGGCTCTTCGGTGGTATTTGTGCTTGCCAGCAGGGTCAATCTCCTCATTTAAAGAATTATCCAGCGCCTTTGTCAAGGCTCACACCGGGGCGCAAAAGATCCTCCAGAGGAAGGAGGATATATGTGAGGTGAAGTAACGGCCCGGTGAGCCACTTAAAGAGTTTCTTGAGCGGTTCCACGCTGAACGCATGGAATTGCCTCGGATGGATGATACCCTGGCCATCATGGCATTTGAAAAGGGTATCAATAGTCGCAATTCGGGCGCTGCCGCTGAATTGCGTAAAGAATTACAACAATATCAGGTCCTGACGTGGGAGGATCTGCATAGACGCGCTTACTCCAAAATCAGATTGGAGGAGGCGGAGTTCAAGAACCGAGGTTACCATCAACATAACCGAGGTGACACTTCAAGTCGCGCCGAGGCGCCACGAAATAATTCGTAGGGGAGGTACGAACCTTACACTTCGACGAGGCAGCATGTTAGCCAGAGGTTGGGAAACGCCCCCGGTAACTCATACCCAGCCTCTCATATAAGCCAAAGGCTCGGAGGGAAGGTTCAACCCAATATGAACCAAAGAAATCCCTCGAGCTCCACTTCGGTCCCTAGAAAGGATCTTCCTCGGATCCAAGATTATAACTTCAACATATCGACCTCGGAGCTTGTCGACGTTGTCAAGGGGACAGCCGGGGTAAGGGTTCCCAAAGATATGAGGACCCCGGCAGACAAAAGAGACCACAATCTGCATTGTGAGTTCCACCCAGATTATGGCCACAGAACCTAGCCCACCTACTGAAGAAGGGAGTCTTGTCCGACTTCCTCACTGATAAAGGGAATGATAACTTTTCCAAGAACCGAGGTGATGGACAACCACCTCGAGCTCTACCCCCTGAAAGAGTGGTGAATGTTATAACCGGGGGGTCAGAAGTGAACGGCGTGAACTTTGCCGCTTCCAAAAAGTTCGCTAAGCTCTCCATCACCATGGAGAAAAGGACTCGAGTTGGAGGCTCGGGTAATGATATCGTCTTCGACGACGATGACTGCGATGGGATGATGTTCCCTCATCACGACGCTCTGGTCATCATGTTGAGGATCAATGACTCTGACATCAAGAGAGTCCTGATCGACCCTGGTAGCTCAGTTAACATAATTAACTACGGGGCTGTTAAGAAGATGTGGTTGAAGGGTGAAGTTGTTCCCAAGTCAACAGTGTTAGCTGGCTTCAACAACTCCACGGAGAAGACATTGGGTGAGATCACACTCAAAACATTCGCCGAGGGGATTACCAAAGAAACACTGTTCCAAGTTATGCCCGAGGATCTAGCCTACAATGTGATCCTCGGAAGACCATGGATCCACTCCATGGAGGCTGCCCCTTCCACTTTACATCAAGTGATGAAATTCCCTACACCTTGGGGGGTTAGATCAATCAAAGGGGAGCAGCGAGTAGCAAAGGAGTGTTATTCAGTTGCGCTAAAAAGTGGAGTCGCCCCGGTTGGGCCAAAATAATAGCAACGACAGGATTCGGGGTCAAGCGGGGAGGACGCCCGAGGAGAAGTCGAAAAGATTCCAGCCTGTGTTCAAGAGCCTCGGAAGCAAAAGGCCGAGGACTCAACTATTGAAGAGTTGGAATCTTTCACTCTACTGAAAGATTTCCCCGATAGGAAAGTGTTTGTCAGCTCGGAGTTGGACCCGGAGTCGAAAAAAGCAATCATAGAAGTTTTGAAGTCCAACCATGATTGTTTTGCCTGGTCGCATTCAGACATGACGGGTATCGATCCGGAGATCATGACCCACAAACTGAATGTAGACCTAAAATTTACCCCGGTGAAGCAGAAGAAAAGACCTCATGCCGGGGTCAAAAAGAAGGCGATCGAGGACGAGACCGCCAAATTGCAAGAGAATGGCTTCATCCGAGAAGTGAAATACCCCGAGTGGCTGGCCAATGTTGTGGTTGTACCGAAGAAGAATGGCAAGTGGAGAATATGCATAGATTACACTGACCTAAACAAAGTTTGCCCCAAAGATTCATATCCACTACCATAAATTGACAGGTTAATAGACTCCACGGCTGGACATAAACTATTAACTTTCCTAGATGCATATTCGGGGTATAACCAAATTCTCATGGACCCGAAGGACGAAGAGAAGACCTCGTTCATCACAGACCGAGGTACCTTCTGTTACAAAGTGATGCCCTTCGGTCTGAAGAACGCCGGGGCGACATACCAAAGGCTAGTGTGTCGCATGTTTAAAGAGTACATCGGGAAGTCTATGTAGGTCTACGTAGACGACATGCTCATCAATCGATCCAAATGGAGGATCATTTGAATCATCTGCGGGAAGCTTTTGCTGTATTGAGACAATATGGTATGAAATTGAACCCTGAGAAGTGCGCCTTCGGCGTAGGATCAGGCAAGTTCTTGGGTTTTATTGTCTCCGAACGAGGAATCGAAGCCAACCCAGATAAAATCAGAGCTATTGAAGAAATCCCCGAGGAGCTAACCGGGGTAAAAGAAGTTCAACGCTTAACTGGCCGAGTCGCTGCCTTGAGTCGCTTTATCTCAAAGTCCTCGGAGCGATGCCACAAGTTCTTCTCCGTTTTGAGAAAGAACAATCACTTCGAGTGGACACCGGAGTGTAAACAGGCATTGAAAGATTTGAAGCAGTACTTGGCTAACGCACCGTTGCTTGCCAAGCCAAAGGAAGGAGAGACATTGCTGGTATATTTGGCAGTGTCCGAGATGTCAGTCAGTGCAGTGCTGGTTCGGGAAGAAGATGGCAAACAACAGCCCATCTATTATGTGAGCAAGATACTCCTCGATGCTGAAACCAGGTACCCACACTTGGAGAAATTAGCACTTGCTTTACTCATTACTGCTCGGAAACTACGGCCCTATTTTCAATGTCAACCAATAGCAGTAGTTTCAACTTTCCTCTTGAGAAATATATTGCACAAACCAGAGTTGTCGGGGAGGTTATCCAAATGGGCGGTTGAGCTAAGTGAGTATGACATCACTTATCAACCTCGAACTGCCATTAAGTCCCAAGTCTTGGCAGACTTCGTGGCTAATTATAGCATTGGAATTTTGCCCGACGGTGGAAAAGGAAAACTCCGCGGCAAAGGGATCCCCTTCGGGACTATGGGTACTATACACTGATGGGGCAACAAACTCCAAAGGTTCGGGGTTAGGCATTGTATTGAGGGCACCCACCGGGGAAAAGGTCAGGCATTCGGTTCGATTAAAAAAAGTGACCAACAATGAAGCGGAATATGAAGCGGCTCTAGCAGGCTTGGAGTTAGCTAAAGAAATGGGGGTTGGAAGAATCGAACTAAGGTGTGATTCACAATTGGTGGTCAACCAGATCCTCGGTGATTATACGGCTCGAGAGCCTAGAATGCAGCTATACTTGGATCGAGCGCAAAGGATCTTAACACAATTCCAAGAATGGCAAATTAAGCAAGTACCTCGGGAGGAGAATACCGAGGTTGACGCCTTGGCGAATCTTGGTTCGGCGATTGATGAAACCCACTCGGGGACTGACTCGGTAGTTCAATTGCTGTCAGCGCAAATGAGAGAGATGAAACTACACGTTAATTCCGTGGATAATCGTTGGGATTGGCGAAGTAAATTCATCTCCTACTTAGACTCGGGGACTGTCCCCCAAGATAGAAAAGAAGCAAGGAAGCTAAGGACTCAAGCAGCCTCGTATCACTTGATCGAAGGCAATTTATACAAAAGGTTGTATTGCGGCCCGATGGCCAAATGCTTGGGCCCCGACGAGGCAAGATATGTGATGGCTGAAGTGCACGAAGGCGAATGTGGCAACCACTCCGGGGGAAAATCTTTAGTGCGTAAGCTGTTAAGAGCTGGATATTATTGGCCCACAATAAGTGCCGATGTGAAAGCTTTCGTGCAAAAATGTGATAAATGCCAACGCCATGGGCGGATGATCCACCAACAGGCTGAGCCTCTTCATTCGGTGGTGTCACCATGGCCCTTCATGAAATGGGGAATGGATGTCGTAGGACCATTACCCAAAGGGAAAGGTGGTGTTCGTTTCATCTTAGTGTTGACTGATTACTTTACAAAATGGGTGGAAGCGGCGGCTCTCACCGAAGTGAAGCAAAAGCAAGTGATCGACTTCATTAGAAAGAATATCATCTATAGGTTCGGCGTCCCAAGAGAAATCGCTTGTGACAACGGTAAACAATTCATGGGGGCCATCACCAATTTCTTCAAACAATGGGGGATCAAAAGAATTGCCTCGACTCCCTATCATCCAAGTGCCAATGGCCAAGTTGAGTCTTCAAACAGGATCATAATTGAAAATTTGAAGAAGCGACTCGACGAGAAGAAAGGCCCATGGCCCGAGGAGTTGCCCGGGGTGTTGTGGGCCATGCAAACAACGGAGAAGAACAGCACCGGTGAGACCCCTTTCTCACTAGCCTATGGCATGGACTCTCTCATCCCCGTAGAAGTGGGCGAACCAAGTCTTCGATACGCTTACACAGCCGAAGACGCTAACCAAGAGGCGATGCGCATTGAGCTAGACTTGCTTGAAGATAAGAGGGAATTAGCTTTGGTTCGGCTTGTTGCCCAAAAGAGGCAGATCGAGGCTTACCTCAATAGGAAGGCTAAATTTAGGGACTTCAAGATCGGAGATTATGTGTTGAAAACGGTGAACCAATCAACAAAGGAGGACAACGGAGGAAAACTTATTGCAAATTGGGAAGGACCCTACAGGGTCAAAGCAATCGTTGGAAAAGGCTCTTATCAAATCGAGTCTCTCCAAGGAGAACCCGAACCTCTGAATTGGAACATCTCCCATCTGAAGCGATACTACTTTTAGCCGAGGTAAATATCTTTTCAACTCTTTCTCAATTAAACAGCCCCGAGCCGAATGACGCTCCCATGGCTTTCAAAAATGTACTAACTTGCTCCTCGTTCCATCTATTTGCTTGACTTCTTCAGGAAGCGAACCGAACCGTTTCCAGTGCTCGGATCTTCACCAAGATTCAGAATCGAACAGTGGGGGGAGAGAGAAGGGTTGATAGCGAGGTCGACATCGAGCCTCCCAACCGAAGCTTATCTATCCGACAACCGAGGACTCATGCCCGAGGATTAGATTTAATATATTGTAATTAGCCCGATAGCGGCGTATGATCAATCTACTTTTATTGAAAGTTTGTTTTTACTTTTTCTACCCGAGGTCCGTTTCGACTTGGTTTCATGTAAACAGCCTTTTCGGGCTCATGGATATCAATAAAATGACTTTGTTTCCATTCATATGAAGTTACTTTGGTTTCATTCATTTTATCTATACAAATCTTGCACACCGAAGCTGCACAATGCATCGACTCGAGGGCGAGACGTCGTCCTAAGTCTGCATCGATTGAATTTAGTCAAGACTTGCAAGCATGTCATCTATTTTCAAAGTTTTCGGTATATTTGAAAAGCCAACACACGAAACCCACAAAAGCAAAGACGCAAACAGTCTTTCATTAAAAGCCCGAAGGCTGGAATTATTTACATCCAAAAATGACCCGAAGGTCCAAAACAGAAGCATAAAAGCCCGAAGGCTTACAAAACAACACTACAAAAGATCTACGCCTCAGGAGAATCACCTCCATCCTCGGAGCCCCCCTCGGCATCTTCATCTTCTTCTTCATCTTCACCGCCACTCGAAGCTTCACTTGATGGGAGTTCATCAATGATTGCTTGGGCCTTCGCCGATTTTACTTCGGCTTTGGCAATCTCTTCATCCAGATCAATCTCCCCGGCGCGACATCGCTTGAGCAGCCTTAGCCGAGACTTGATAATGGCCCATCGCTTGTCCAGCTCGGCCCTTTTCACCTTGAGTGCAGCCCTATCCTTTCGATCAGCGATCTCATCTTTCAGGGCCGCAATCTGAGCATCTTTAGCTGAAAGCTTGGAAGTTTTGCCCTCTAGCTTCTTAATATGGAGCAAATGATCTTTCAACTGCTCATGGTGCTTTTTGGCCATGTTCACAGCCTCGGCCTTTGTTCGAGACAATTCACTGTCCAGCCTCGCAACTTCACTCTCCAGCCTCGAGCGCTCAGCCTGATAATCTTCACCGAGGAGTTTGATTTTGGCCTCGGAGTTTGCCTCGGCTTCGCGCAGATCAGACTGGGACTTGGCCAATTCAGCCTTCAGCGAGGCTATTTGGGCGTTGAATTTGTCCTTTTGCTGATCCCACAAGCGAGACACACGCCGAACCTCGGCGGTCCTCGCAGATTCGACCTCGATGGCTTTTAGCGAAAGGATGAAGCTCTGAACAAAGATTGAAGAATCAAGATCAGCAACGAACCGAAGGTAAACATTGAAAATCTCTGGTTCAAATTTGATAAAACTTACCCTTACGGCGTTGGAAGCCATTGTGCTGTATAGTTGGCCAGAAGTGAATTCTTGCACAACCTTGTCTTCGGTTGGCCCCAGCAAAGGCGTGAGGCGTAGCAACTCCTCTGGGCCACATGCCAACAAGTTTGAAGTAACTGGCACCTCGAGTCTCTGATAAGACCCCACCGAGGATGAAATCCTCGCGGGTTCGGAGTGCGCCCTGACCGCACCTGCACCAGCTCCTTCCTCCAGTACGGCAGCGCCAACTTCCCCAACTTTGGCTTTGCCTTTGGCCATTGCTGTGGCGACTTCTGCTTCGAGCTCATGATCCTCGAGGTCAATAACATCCACGTCCCTACGAGTCGCGACCTCGGCAGCTGCATCGTCGGGCTCGTCAATCAATCCTCGGCGCCCCACCACTTCTGCCTCAGGACGAAAAGAAACCACTACCTCGGTTCTTGATATAACCGAGCGAGAAGGTTTCTTCGAGGGGGGCCCTTTTCCTCTTCACGCCTACAACAAGGAAAGAAGTCAAAACAAGAAAGACAAATAAAGAACAACAACTAGTGATATCAACCGAGGGGGAGCGTTACCTTTGGAAGTCCCCTGATCGGGGGCTCCCTTAGAAGCGTTACCTTTTCAGGAAGAAAGACACTTACGCGTATTATTCCACCGTTCGGGGAAATTAGGCTCGGCGGATAAAACCTTCGTCTCCAGCAAAATGTACCGCTCACTCCAACCTCGGTCTCCGTGATCTTCACTCTTGTGGAGGAGGGCAAACTTGCCTCGGTTGTTAAGCGCCACCACCCCGGCTTTGTGAAAGTAGGGGTAGTAAAGAGAAATAAGATGCTGCAGAGTGAAATCAATCCCCGCCTTCATGCTTAGCCAGTCCATGCATTGGACGACCCTACAGACGCCGGGGCCAAGTTGTGCCAGGCACAAGTTGTATGCCCGGCAGAAGTCGTCAATGACTTTGTGCACTGGGAGGGAGAAACCGAGGGTGAAGGGATAAGTATAGGCGAAGGACATCCCCTCGATGTTGTGACACACCCTTCTTGTTGGATCGGGGATGATGACCTTCACCTCGGGCTCGAATCGACACTCCCTCCGAACCCGCTCAATGTGAGCTTGAGTTATGCGAGTCGGGGTGGTGTTCACGGGAACATTCCTATTCTTCCCCTCTTGATCAGCTGTTTGTGCTTGCAATTTCAGATCTTTGCTGTTGTCGAAATGAGAGGGGATGATTTGATGAGGTTCGAGTTCTTGCTCTAAGGGAATTGATGGTCCCGAAGATTCCCCCTCGGCAGCGTTACCGCCCTCGGCATCTCTGCCCTCGGCGCCAATATCCTCACCATCCCCTCCATCGTCATCATCTCTGAGGAGGGCGTCACTAAAATTGCGCAGCATGACGTCGTCGAGCATGGCGTCATCCTCACCTGCATCGACTTCCTCCTCCGCCGCCAGCTGGCGCATAGCCCTCATTTTACGGCGCTTCACGCCCCTAATGCCCGACGACACTTCACCACTCTCAACCACAGTCATGGTGACCGCCGGCGTAGCAGCGGTGGCGTCGCCACTAGTAGCAGCCGCTACTATGGGCGGAACTCGCACTCTCTCGCCTGAGTCACTTGAATCTTGCCTTGATATAGTAGTAGACATGATGGCAGATCAAGGTTGGGAATTTCTTGGAAATTTCTTGGAAATAGGGTTTGATCAGAAAGAAATATGGAAGCTTGATCTTTTTTCACTCTAAGATTTCTTGTTCGCAGAAGATGGAAATGAAGGAAAAGTTCTGATAAGGAGGTACTTATAGGTTTGGAAGAAGAGCAAGTGGCAAAGGTCATCATTGTAACGTTGGAGGAAACAAAAATTACGGCGTGACCGTTCGTGCAACCAGTGGATAGACGCCACGTGTCCAAGGGAAGTGACCTGATGGGATGCGGACCGTTGACAAATTTTGAAGTGCTTGGATAAGATCGAGCCATGTCATTTTCCCGCTAAACTTCATTCCACTCCTCGGTTACCTCGGTAGGTAACCGAGGAGTGGGGGGGACTATCTGTATTGCGTAAAAATCGACCCGCGGTGATCCGCCCCGATCATGCAAATCTTAACGACCGAACACGTCCCAGCAAAGCAACCGCCGAAGCGATTGAGCGAGTCGCCGAGGCCTTGAAACCGAAGATGCGTTACTGAGGGCGAGCCGGGAGCTGAGCTTCGGTAGCGATCACCTCGGTCAAGCAACAGGGCCAGGCCACCGAGGTCATTCATTCGCACCTCGGTGGATCCCCTCGGTTCAAGCGGCTTTGCAGCGCACTACTTTACCCCACTAACTCCTCCATTAAATGCCCAGATCGTGGGAGACAATTCAGCTGCTAATGGAGAACGTGGGCAAGAACTACGCGCCTATAAATATTAGATCATTTTTGTATTGTAGGCATCCAGAAATTTGTACTGAAACGCTGCCCAAATTTGTAATCACATTCATATATTGAAATACCGTTATTTCTTCGCATTTACATCTCTTTCGCATATTATTTTAACTTTGATACGAAGAATTGCTTGTATCCGAATTCAAATTCGATTTGTACACCTAAACTGATTTAGGCCCATACACATGTACAGCCCCCTAAAGTTGGCGCGAGATGTCAGTTAAACACTCCAACTTTTCGAGTAACTTTCCAGACACCTCATTTAACTTTTAAACACCCCGCTCCGACAGTCTACACGCGTGAAGTGCAATTGCTGCTGATGTGTTATACGAACCAATAATTGCACGACACGTGTAATTTTTTTTGGAGAAAATTAACTAATTTTAATTGTGAATAAAAACAATTGTATTTTTTTATTAGAAAAAAAGAAAAAAGAAAAAATACAAAACCCCACCCCACCATTTACTTTCCCCTCCTCCCATCGTCTTATTCCCCCATAACCACTGCCATAGCCAACGTACTTCTCCCCCAAATTTTTTTTGTCTTTTAATCCCCATCTTTGTTTCTTTTATTGTTTTTGGTGGAATGATAAACTCCGGCAAGTTTATCTTTTATTGTTTCCATCGTCTTATTTTTGTCTTTTAATCCCCCAGAGCTTATCATTCCATTTCCTTCATTTCTTTTCTTATCATTCCATTGTTGACAAACCTGACAGACCATAGCTTGGTCCGCTACTCTTGTAATTTATTGTTTGTGATTGTCTTGTTTTTTATTGCGCCGAGAATTGTCGATTTATTGCTTTGTGATTGTTGGTACAACAATGGTGGTTTAAAGTAGAGATTTACGTTTTTTTTAATGGGTGGTGCAACGTTAATGGTGTTTTGAGGTGGAGTTTATGTATTTCTTGGCTGTTTGTGGTAGCAATAATGGTGGTTTTGAGGATGGTGGAGAGGATGATGGGGAAGATGAAGAAATAGGTGAATTTGTGAAAAAAGTGGGGTCCACGTGTTGAATTTAATGAAAAAAAATAAATATAATTAATAACAGTTTCACTCGCTTCAGTTTGTGTGCTTTACACACGCTTTGCCACATCATCGTGAGGTGTTTAAAGAGTTCACTTAAAAGTTAAATGAGGTGTCTGGAAAGTTACTCGAAAAGTTGGAGTGTCTAACTGACAGCTCGCGCCAACTTTAAGGGGCTGTACATGTATTTTGCCGCTGCTATATTATTAGCACTTTCAGGAACTCCACCACTTGTGGCTTGATTGTCATCTGTTTTTGGATGTTTATCAAGTTCGGCAACTTCAGTTTTATCTTCTCCACCACTTCAACCTTTTGCTGAATGTTTATCTAATTCAGCAACATCAGTTTCAGGAATTTGGCTAATACTTTGATTGTCATCTTCTTCAGATTGCTTACTAGCCTCTTTCTTTTTAGATTTATTGCTTCAAGCAGCCGCATTGATTTGATTCAGCCCTGTCGTTACTTTATCTACATACAGAAGCAATCAACACAAAGTAAACTACAATATAAAATAAAAGGGAAAAATTGGAAAGAACAAAAAACAAAAAATCAAAATTTCCTCAAAAAACACAATTGATGTTTCTTCATAAGTTCTAAGACTTGTATGAGAACCAGAACAAAAATTCAACGATACTAGTGTTTCTCACCTGAAGAAACCGGGATTTCTTAAAATTCTTCAACTGCTACTTCAAATCTTCGAGAAAATTGTTAAATAGCTGGATGAGAGACGAAATTGTTTAGGAGAACTTATGAAGGGACATGAAATTGGTTCGAAAAATTGAAAGAGGCGCAAGCAAAGAAGAACCCATTTCTGATTACCTGTTTTTTATTTTTGACCCGATAAAATAACCCGATTTTGATTATATTTATATACTTTTCTGTAATATGCACTTTTACCCACAAGTTTTTCTATTTCTAATCAAGACCCCCACTTAACCTCATTAACTATTTTCTCCAAAAAAAAAAGTCAAAAAAAAAAAAAGTCATTTAGTTAAGTCAAGTTTTTTGGGGTCTTTTAGTTAATTTTTTCTTTGCAGAGCATCCATACAATTAATTTTTTATAGTAGTTGTTCTTATTTCTTATTTGGTATTTTTTTTAATTTATTAATCTTTTCTTTTAATTTTGATCTGTCAAAATCAAAAATATCTACCTTAGTTGGAAACTCATATTTTTAAAATAATAAATCTTAATCAACAATAGTATACTTAATTGATATATATATATATATATATATATATATATATATATATATATATACACACACACACACATACCATAATAAATTCAATTGAGATTTTGCATATTAAAATAATATATTGCATATTAAGGTTATGTCTTTTTAATTAAAATGATCATTATCGATAAAATTTGGTTGTAAAATAGAATTTATCACATTTGATTAAATCATTTTTAGTATGCTTATTTTTCTAAGGTTAATAAATCTCAACTAGTTTATTATTATTGACAAAAAAAAAGTAGACTTATGAAAAAGAGTAACCACATTTTATCAAAAAATAGTACTCCCTCCGTCCCAATTTATGTGGCACCATTTCCTTTTTTGTTTGTCCCAAAATAAGTGACACCTTTCCTTATTTGACAACTATTTAATTCATCATCTCTATTTTACCCTTGTTGGGCCCTACATACTTTTAAACCTACCAACAACTTTTTTATTACTCAAATCTTCTCTCTCTTACTTTTTCAAGAGTAAAATTGATACACTTAACAAGGTCAACCTCTATTTTCTTAAACTCCGTACCCGGTCAAACGGTGCCACATAAATTGGGACGGAGGGAGTAATACTTTCTGTTGATCTCCTTTTCCTTTCATCGAGGTTAGACTCTCCTTTTGAGTATGCTCTAGCTTAAGAGCGCATTTCCCTTGCATTAATGAATACTTTGAAATAACTTCTCTTTTATCTTCGCTGTTTATTCCAAAATTTTCTCCTTTTTGCTTTGTCTATATGAAAGTTTGAACATGTCGCAACTTAAAATGTGGTTTTACAGCAAGTCATATTCTTCCTCTGTTTAAAAAAAGATGAACTTATTTGACTTTGTACGGAGTTTAATAAAGATGGAGTATTTTTGAAACTTGTGGTCTAAATAAGCCATAGATATTTGTGTGACTACAAATCATCTCATTAAAGAAAAAAGTGAAAGTTTATTTTCAAATTTAAAAAGAGGTCATTAGTTTTTAAACAGATTAAAAAAAAAATAGGTTCATTCTTTTTTAAATGGAAAGAGTATTTAAGTTATCACGTGAGCATATATTTAATGAAAGTTAGTAGTGTTGTATTGGATGACCGTAAAGTTATTTGGGCAAGTTGAGTGGCCATTGCATGATAAAATAAAAATAAATGATGATGATCGCCATTAACTACAAGTTGAGTGATTATAGGGGTGATTATCTCGGGTGAAGGGTTATAATAATACAAATACAATGCAGTTGTTACAAATACATGTATGTAATATAAATGTGGATGACCACTACTCTCCACTACTCTCCATTTATTCACTTGTAACATATGATTTACTACCCCACTTTCTTCCCCACTTTCTCCTACTTAATTCTTTATTTAGGGATGACTTGTAACTTCCTATGTATTGGAGTCCTATAAATAGAGGACACTTTGTCTATGGAAGACACACTTGAAACACTTTGAGAATACAAGTTCTTCCTTCTCATCTCATATACTTTTGTCTTGTTCTTACTTTACTATTTATTTCACAACACGTTATCAGCACGAAGAGCTCTAATATTCTACAAGTCAAGTTTCAATCTTTCCCAGCGGTAAGCCTAGGTATAATTCCTACTAATCTTTTTCAGCTTCATGTCTCTAAGTATAATTTTGTTATAGATTAATATATAAATAAGAAAAGTGAACTCCTTATGTTACAAATGAACTACGGCTAGCAACTTGCTTGACCAATGAATTATTTAATATTTTTTATCTTCACATATATATATACATATTCCTATTATGCACTATAGCATATTTACATTTAATAAGAAATAGTGTATTAGACATTCTTGTTTTGATTAATAATAATTCTAATCTATTTTATTTTCTTTGATAGTTTTCATTATGTCAAATTTATCAAAGCTTGAATTTGTGGCACTTGACATATCTGGCAAAAACTATTTGTCATGGGTGCTTGATGCCGAAATACATTTGAATGCCAAAGGTCTTGGTGATACTATCAAAGAAGGAAATGAGACATCAAGCCAAGATAAGGCTAAAGCCATGATTTTCCTTCGCCATCATCTTGATGAAGGATTAAAAACAGAATATTTAACCGTGAAAGATCCACTCGAACTGTGGACTAACTTAAAAGAGCGGTATGATCACCTTAAAGCCATGGTACTACCAAGGGCTCGGGATGAATGGATTCATTTACGGTTACAAGATTTTAAAACTGTAACCGAATATAATTCTGCTGTTTTCAGGATCAGTTCTCAACTGAAATTATGTGGAGAAAATATTGATGATGCTATGATGTTGGAAAAGACACTCTCTACTTTCCATGCATCGAACATGGTGTTACAGCAACAATACCGTGAAAAGAAATTTACAAAATATTCTGAGTTGATCTCATGCCTTCTGGTGGCTGAGCAACATAATTCCCTGTTGATTAAAAATCATGAAGCCCGTCCCACTGGATCTGCTCCGTTCCCTAAGGTGAATGTAGGAGCACATGCTCCATTCCCTGAGGTGAATGTTGTATCAACAAATAATGTGCATGAAAGAAGGCAAAATAATTACCGTGGTAAAGGCCATGGTCGTGGGCGCGGCAAGGGACGAAATAATACTCGTCGTCACGGTGGAAATAAATATGAGAATAATAAGGGTTCTCAAGCTAATCCTTCAGAAGGCAAGAATAATAATATTTGCCATCGATGTGGTGGGAAAGGTCATTGGGCGAAAATTTGTCGTACGCCTGAACATCTTGTCAAGCTTTATCAAGCTTCTCTCAAAAGAAATGAAAATAATGTGGAGGCACATTTGACCTTTCAGAATAATGAGAATGAGACACATCTGGCACATCTTGCTGACAAGCATGATGAGACGGAGGCGTATCTTGCTGTAAAAGATGATGATCTTTTTGAAGGCCTCCCAAATATTACCCATTTAGAAGCTGGAGACTTCTTTGAGAATCGTAACTGAAGAACTGATGTTGTAACTGGGGAATAAAAGTAATAAAGAATAATGTTGTCTTTATTTTATGTTTTAAAGTTAGAGAAAAAAATGTCATCTTTATTTATGTTTCAATGTTTAAAAGTACTTTTCTTGCACTTTATTTTTAGTATTTCTTACTATGTAATTTTTATCTTTTTATGAAGAAAATGGAAATTCCCCAGTCTTCAGTTGGATTCAAGCTCTATAACAAAGATATATGTCTCTTGGATAGTGCTACAACGCACACAATTTTAAAGGATAAGAAATATTTTTCTTATTTGATTAATAAAAAGTCCAATGTTAGTACAATATGTGGTAGTACAAAGTTGGTTGAAGGTTATGGCAAAGCCAATTTATTATTACCTGGAGGAACAAGTTTGGCTATTGATGAAGCCATGTATTGTAGTAAGTCTCAAAGAAACTTGTTAAGTTTCAAGGATATTCGCCAAAATGGCTATCATATTGAGACTAAAACTGATGGAAAGATTGAATATCTTTATATTACTACAATAAAGTCGGGTGAGAAATATGTTCTTGAAAATGGTGCAATGCAAATCCCGAAGGGGTTGCTAGCACAAACGCGGAAGAACAAACAAGAAGATAAAAGATAGAAGCAAGACAAAACTTGCTTCTTCCGAAAGAACAGTGAGGAACCTGTCTCAAAGCTCAATCGAAAGGGATACAAGGATCACCTATACTATGCAACAATCCTCAAGAGAACATTGCCTCTTGCAAACTGAATGATCAAGAGGAATGTTCAATCGGACTAACCAAAAGCCACAAGTCCTTAAAAGCCCTCACCGGGGTTTTGCTCACGACGGAGACAAGAAGAAATGTGCTCGGCACTTTCATTCAATTCATCAATATTCAAAAACTAGTTATCTACAATGAAAGGAAACAAGGTTTATATAGGAAATACTAAGGGTAAACTAGTAAAAGGGTCACAGGCGACCAATAGAAATAAGCCACGCAGGGCTGAGTTAAATTGTGTTCGGCAGACTTTGACTTCGGTAAGCCTTGGCTTCGGTTCTCGATTGTCTGCTCGAACACACTTGTTGCCTTCGGACGCTCAATTGTCTTCGAGCTCATTGTCCTCGGTCACTTTGCCTTCGGGCTCAAATCTGAAGATAATGCCTTCGATTCTTGAGCTCGGCCACTCAGCTTCGGAGCAATTGTTTTCCTTCGGCCAGGCTAAGTGAACGTGCACATCGTGCAGCAGCTTGGCTTGGCTTCTTGTCATCGGTCTCCTCGGTGGATCGAACACTTGATCAGCACGTGTTCGGGCTGCATCATCCTCCCCTTCTTGAGAAGATTTCGTCCTCGAAATCAAGCCCTCCTCGTCCTCCGAAGTCAGACCTACAACACAAGGAACTAAGTCAGCAACATTAAAGGTGTTGGACGCGTTATACTCACCAGGGAGGTCGATCACATAGGCATTGTTGTTGATCTTGGTCAACACTTGAAATGGACCATCCCCTCGAGGAGCCAACTTTCCTTTCCTTTGGTTCGGGAAGCGTTCCTTTCGGAAGTGAACCCAAACCCAATCTCCCTTCTTCAATTCCAACTTTTTACGCCCCTTGTTTTTCTTTAAGGCAACCTTTGCATAGGCCTCCTCGAGGTTCTTCTTCACCTTTGCATGCACTTCGATCAAGGCAGCTGCTCTTCGAGTACCTTCAAAATCAAGAACAGAATCTCGAGGCAATGGGGTTAAATCAAGTGGAATCAAAGGATTAAAGCCATACACACACTCAAACGGGGTCATGTTGATCATTCGATGCACCGTTCGATTGTATGCAAACTCCATCATGGGCAAACGATCAGCCCAGTTTCCAACCTTCCCTTTGGTCATTGCCCGAAGCAAAGATCCCAAGGTTCGGTTAACTACCTCGGTCTGTCCATCAGTCTGAGGATGGTGAGACGTCGAGAATAGTAGCTTGGTGCCGAGGGCACCCCACAAACACTTCCAAAAATGACTCAAGAACTTCGAGTCTCGATCACTCACAATAGTACGAGGTACACCATGTAATTTTAACACGTTAGAAACAAACAATGTAGCTACATGCTGTGCATCATCACACTTTTTGCAAGGAATAAAGTGAGCCATTTTTGAAAAACGGTCAACCACAACGAAGATGCTATCATGTCCTCCCCCCGACCTCGGTAATCCCAAGACAAAGTCCATGGATATATCAACCCAAGGTCGATCAGGCACAGGCAACGGGGTGTACAATCCATGAGGGTTGGACTTCGATTTTGCTTTCTTGCAAACGAGACAAGCGTTGCAAAGCTTTTCCACATCTCGTCGCATTTTGGGCCAATGGAACTGCTCGGTCAAGATACCAAGAGTTTTATCGACACCGAAGTGCCCCATCAGTCCACCTGAGTGAGCTTCTCGAACCAAGAGCTCTCTCCACGATGACACTGGCACACAAACCCTCCCATTTTTGAAGAGGTAGCCATCATGCCACTGATATTTCTCAACCTTTCGGCCACTCAAGATTGCGTCTCGAACACATTTCAGCTTGGGATCGTCCTCGTACATCGACTTGATGCTTTCGAATCCCATGAGCCTAGAGGCGAGAGTGGTCGCTAAGGAAAATTTCCTTGATAGCGCATCGGCCACAACATTATCTTTTCCCTTTTTGTAATGAATTACATAGGGAAAGCTTTCAATAAATTCAACCCACTTGGCATGTCTTCGATTCAATTTCTCCTGACCTCGGAGATGTTTCAAAGACTCATGATCACTCTTGATCACAAACTCTCGAGGCCACAAATAATGCTGCCAATGGGCGAGTGCTCGAACGAGGGCATACAATTCCTTGTCGTACGTAGAGTAGTTCAAGGTTGCACCCTTAAGCTTTTCGCTAAAGTAAGCGATCGGCTTCGAATCTTGCATCAGCACTCCTCCGATCCCAACTCCAGATGCATCACACTCGACTTCGAATGCTTTGCCGAAGTCAGGGAGTTGCAACAACGGGGCAGAACAAAGCCTCTGTTTCAACTCTTGGAAAGCCCTTTCTTGGGACTCTTCCCACACAAATGGATTGTCTTTCTTCACCAGCTCAGTTAAAGGAGCTGCCACGGTGCTAAAGTCACGAACAAACCTTCGGTAAAAGCTAGCTAAGCCATGGAAGCTACGAACTTGTGATACCGAGGTCGGAGTTGGCCAATCTTTGATGGCTTCGACTTTTGATTCGTCGACTTCGACACCATTAGCACTGACAACAAATCCAAGAAAGACTACACGATCGACACCAAAGGCGCATTTCTTGAAGTTGGCATACAACTTCTCTTCTCGAAGCTTTTCGAGCACTTGCCTTAGGTGTTCGACATGTTCATCCATAGTTCTGCTATAAACAAGTATGTCATCGAAATAAACGACAACAAACTTATTTATGAACGGTTTGAGCACATGGTTCATCAGTCGCATGAATGTGCTCGGTGCATTGGATAAGCCAAAAGGCATCACCAACCATTCATAGAGACCGAACTTGGTCTTGAATGCGGTTTTCCACTCGTCTCCGGATTTCATTCGGATCTGGTGGTAACCGGACCTGAGGTCTATCTTCGAAAAGCATGAAGAACCACTTAACTCATCTAGCATGTCATCTAATCGAGGGATAGGATGACGATACTTTACCGTTATTTTGTTGACTGCTCGACAGTCAACACACATTCGCCATGTTCCATCCTTCTTCGGGACAAGGATAACTGGAACGGCGCAAGGACTCAAGCTCTCACGAACGAGGCCCTTATTCAGCAATTCATCAACCTGCCGTTGGAGCTCTTTGGTGTCTTCGGGATTACACCGGTATGCAGGTTTGTTAGGGATATGAGACCCTGGTACGAAGTCAATTTGGTGCTCGATTCCTCTCAACGGAGGTAATCCACCTGGCATTTCCTCGGGAAACATGTCCTCGAAGTCCTGCAAAACTTTACGAACAAACAAAGGCAAAGGGTGATCATTAGAAAAATCATCATTAGAGTTTAGAAAGATACCCTTGTGCACGAGGCAAATCATCATCTGACCGTGGTCGTTGCCTCGTAAGATCTCATCGGGTTGCATGATTGCACAAATTCCTTTCACTTCGATCGGTGAGTTTGTCTCTTCGGGCCCCAATTTTGCTCCCATCGGAAGCTTAGCTTTGGCCGCTTCTTTCAATTCTTTCATCCGTTTATAGTCCTCGGTGACTTGTTTTGGAGACAAGGGCTTGAGTATGAAACTCTTTCCATCGAGCTTCACAGTGTAAGTGTTGGATCTGCCATTGTGAACAGCTGTTCGGTCATACTGCCATGGTCGACCCAATAGCAAATGACAAGCTTGCATCGGAACCACATCGAATATCATTTCATCTTGATACTCTCCGATTTTGAACTTGATCCACACTTGTTTGACAACTCTCAATTCTCCACACTCATTCAGCCATTGTAACTTGTAAGGGTGGGGATGCTTCATCGTAGGTAATCCCATTTGTGAAACCAAAGTTTGGCTCACTACATTGGCACAACTACCGGAATCAATGATCATCGAACACACCTTTCCCCTCACTCGACATCGGGCATGAAAGAGGTTTTCTCTTTGGTTGTCCTCTTCTTCAAGAGTCATGCAGCTCAAATTCCTTCGAACCACAAGAAACATTTCCGGATGATCAGCTTCGGCAGCCTCATGATCATCATCAACTTCAGCTCGATCAGTCTCCTCGATAATTTCCTCCTCGGTGTCACTCGCTTGCTCATGGACGGTTCCATCTTCGAGCAGAAGCATAACCTTGCGAGTTGGACACTCTTTTGCTATGTGACCATAACCTCTACATTTATGACACTGAATGTTTGAAGCACTTGGAGAGTTTAGTTTCACTTTACCTCCCACTTCTCTTGGTTGGTTAACGGTCACACCTCTTTCGAAGGGTTTCTTCGAATCTCGAACAGTGTTAGCACTTGTTTGGTTTGGACTCTTCCATTCTTTACCTCGGTTCAAAGGAGTAGAAGTAGTGACTCCTCGATACCGGTTTGCCTTGTCGTCCTTCACCAATTTTTCAGCTTCGGTGGCAGCATCAAACACACCTTCCAACGTGTGGTACACGTGGAGCCTCAACTGAGATGACACATCCCTAGCCAAGCCATTTTTGAATCTGATAATGGCTTGTTCTTCATCTTCGACCAGATCAAGATTCAATCGAACCTTTTCGAACTCATCGTGGTACTCTGGGACAGACTTGGACCCTTGCTTTAACTCATAGAGCTTTTGCATTTGAGTCTGCCTATATTTGGCACTCAAATACTTAGCATCCATTGCTCTCCTCAATTGTGGCCAAGTATTGACTTCGGGATAGTCATTCCTTCGTCTATGCCTCTTGTCAGATTCCCACCATGTTGATGCATAAGCTTCGAACGAAGCAATGGCATGGGCAGCTTTCCTCTCATCGGTCATCTCATTGGTTTCAAAGATGCGCTCCATTTTAAGCTTCCATTCAAGATACTCATCGGGATCACTAGTTCCTTTAAAGGGTGGAATAGTGATCTTGACACTGTTCAAGTTTGAGTCTCGAACAGCTCTAGCCTGTTCGGGAAACTCATCTTCTCGATCATTAGCCTCACGCTCAATATTTCTTTCAACATTTGCGCCTCGGCCTCGACCTCGGAAATTTCCACGACCTCGGTGAGCTTGCCTTCGTTGAGCGAATGGCGGCTCACGCTCATATTCGTCCTCGGGAAATCCCTCTTCATCAATCTCTTCGGTTACAGCATCAAGGTCTCTTCGGGCCCTTGGAAGTGGTAACCTCTCTCCTCGGGGAATGCCCAAGTTTTGATAAACAGCTTGGGGATTGCCCAAGTTTTGATAAGCAGCTTGGGGATTGCCCAAGTTAAGCTCTCTTCGAATTGCTTCACTTGTCAACTGATGTTGTCGTACAAGCTCAGCATACAGCTTAGGTTTCATCGGAGTGGATTGGCTAGTTCCAGCGTCGGACCCATTCATGGCCACGGACGCGTTTCCCTGCTCGAGGTTAGCTACTCGAGCACTCACTCCTCTTACTTCGGCACTGATGCCTTGTATCGCAGCCATGAGATCGGCTAACGACAACTCGGGCTTCTCAATGCTTTTGCCATCATTTCCAGCCATGGTACCTGCACAAGTCAAAGATCAAACAAATGTTAGGGTTAGAAATCACCTCACACACTCCCTCACCTTTGATGGGTGGCACTCGGGTCCACTCAATTTATGGGTTCGGTTTTTTGATCACTCTAGGACTTGTTAACAGTGGCTCGTCCAATTGATCGGTCCTCTAAGATCCTTCAAGTTCGACAATAGTCACTGCCTCTTCGGGAAGAGTGAAGTGATGTTCGACTCGATGGAACGGACGCTTTTTAACTGAGCTTGGGGAGTCAAAAGAATTTCTACGAAAGTTTGGACTTCGGTCACCCCTTCGCACGAATTCCTATCAGCTTAAAAGAGTTGGTACGACCTCGAGTAGGACAATTACTCAAAGATCCACCAACTAGAATTTGACACGAAAGAAAGTGAGAACCTAGGAGAATCTACCCTTTGATTCCCTTTTGGAACCTTTTTCGATCTCACCCACTCCTGTCCGTACAAGAGTGGTCCCTCCTTGGTACGGATAGGGTTTTACCTTATCCACTTTCCTTTTTCAGCCGACAATTTCACCTGGGGTTTTGATGTTTACACTTTACCCCTTCTTCTTCAATGGAACAGTGACCTTTGCTCCGGCGTACGGACGCAACAACTTCGGTTTACTGACCACGAAATTCAACAGATCTGAGTTGCTCTTTCGACTCCGGTTCCAAACAACAACGGAGGAAATCAAACGAAGTTCTTCGAACTAAAAATCAGCTCGTTCGTGTCGTACACTGTTACGATTTTGTAACAATTTTTTCCGGCGTACGGACAACGATTTAAACTCAGAGCTTTGATTTTTGAGCAACAAACAAACCCAAATCACTCAAGAACCACCAATCTTCACCGGTTTCTTCCAAACACAGTGGGGTTCGAGTTTTCAGTCACCATTAAAGCTCAAAACAGTCCAAAAATTCACCAAGAAACCCTAGTCACGAAATTGGTACGTCGGGTACTTGTTAGATTCGGAACTCGATGGTGAACAAGAATCAATGGTTGTTTTTCCCAAACAACCAACAATCAAACACAATTTTTGAATTTTTTTTTTTAACACTTTTTTTTTTTTGTAAAATAACAACACCAACAGTAACCAAATTCAAGAACACGAAAAAGGAAAACAAAGACACAAACGCACGAAAATAAAGATAACGTGAACAGGATTTGGGGTTGTAGAAACAAGCCCAAACCGTGCTCTGATACCAAGATGGTGCAATGCAAATCCCGAAGGGGTTGCTAGCACAAACGCGGAAGAACAAACAAGAAGATAAAAGATAGAAGCAAGACAAAACTTGCTTCTTCCGAAAGAACAGTGAGGAACCTGTCTCAAAGCTCAATCGAAAGGGATACAAGGATCACCTATACTATGCAACAATCCTCAAGAGAACATTGCCTCTTGCAAACTGAATGATCAAGAGGAATATTCAATCGGACTAACCGAAAGCCACAAGTCCTTAAAAGCCCTCACCGGGGTTTTGCTCACGACGGAGACAAGAAGAAATGTGCTCGGCACTTTCATTCAATTCATCAATATTCAAAAACTAGTTATCTACAATGAAAGAAAACAAGGTTTATATAGGAAATACTAAGGGTAAACTAGTAAAAGGGTCACAGGCGACCAATAGAAATAAGCCACGCAGGGCTGAGTTAAATTGTGTTCGGCAGACTTTGACTTCGGTAAGCCTTGGCTTCGGTTCTCGATTGTCTGCTCGAACACACTTGTTGCCTTCGGACGCTCAATTGTCTTCGAGCTCATTGTCCTCGGTCACTTTGCCTTCGGGCTCAAATCTGAAGATAATGCCTTCGATTCTTGAGCTCGGCCACTCAGTTTCGGAGCAATTGTTTTCCTTCAGCCAGGCTAAGTGAACGTGCACATCGTGCAGCAGCTTGGCTTGGCTTCTTGTCATCGGTCTCCTCGGTGGATCGAACACTTGATCAGCACGTGTTCGGGCTGCATCAGAAAAGCTCCCCACTCTTTCCTCTGGTTTGTACTACACAAACATTGGTACAATTGAATCGTATGCCATAGTAAGCAAAGGGTTTACTGAATCAAATGATTTTATTATTTGGCATGACCGGTTGGGCCATCCCGGTTATAATATGATGCGCAATATAATTGAGAATTCAAATGGGCATACATTGAATAACCAAAAGATTCTTCAATTTAAAGAATTCTCTTGTGCTGCCTGTTCTCAAGGAAAGCTAATTACTATAGCATCTAAAGTTGGGATCAGGATCCCTGCATTTCTGGAACGTATACAGGGTGATATATGTGGGCCCATACACCCTCCATGTGGACCATTCAGATATTTTATGGTTTTAATAGATGCATCTACAAGATGGTCACATGTGTGCTTATTATCAACCCGCAATATGGCATTTGCGAGGTTGCTTGCTCAAATAATAAGATTGAGAGCATAATTTCCAGATTATGCTATTAAGACAATTCGTCTTGATAATGCTGGTGAGTTTACATCTCAACCATTTAATGATTATTGCATGTCAACTGGGATTACAGTTGAACATCCAGTTGCTCATGTTCATACTCAAAATGGTCTAGCAGAATCATTTATCAAAAGCCTCCAATTAATGGCTAGGCCAATGCTTATGAGAACTAAATTACCCATTTCAGTATGGGGTCATGCTATTTTGCATGCGGCAGCTCTTGTTCGGATTAGGCCGACAAGTTATCATAAATTCTCCCCACTACAATTGGCTTTTGGTCAGGAGCCAAATATTTCCCATCTTAGAATTTTTGGATGTGCGGTATATGTGTCAATTGCTCCACCACAACGCACAAAGATGGGACCCCAAAGAAGGTTGGGGATATATGTTGGGTATGAATCTCCGTCTATTATTAAATATCTTGAGCCCATGACGGGAGATTTATTCACCGCACGGTTTGCTGATTGTCATTTTGACGAATCAGTTTTCCCAACATTAGGGGGAGAGAATAAGCAGCTGGAAAAAGATATTGACTGGAATGCATTAACACTATCTCATTTAGATCCTCGTACAAATCAATGTGAACAAGAAGTTCAAAAGATAGTGTATTTGCAAAATGTTGCAAATCAACTGCCAGATGCATTCACTGACCTACCAAGGGTTACTAAATCCCACATTCCAGCTGCAAATGCTCCTGTTCGAGTTGATGTCCCGGTAGGACAATCTATAAGTGCAAGTGAGTCTAAGGCACGCTTGAAGCGTGGTAGACCACCCGGTTCCAAAGATAAAAATCCTCGAAAAAGAAAAGGAGCAATTGATCAAAAAGATCAAAATATGGAGGTAATTGCTCAAGAAGAGCATAGAGACATAACAATTGATAAGTCCTCTTCAGGAGAGGCTCAGGTACCTGAAAATGCTAAAATCGAAGAGATCTCAATGAATTATGTCTCTACCGGAAAAATATGGAACCGAAATGATATTGTTGTCGACAACACTTTTGCATATAATGTTGCTGTTGATGTGATACAACATAATGAGGATCTTGAACCAAAATCTGTCAATAAATGCAGACAGAGAAATGATTGGCCAAAATGGAAAGATGCAATTCAATCAGAATTGACTTCACTTGAAAAACGTGAAGTTTTCGGACCAATTGTCCGAACACCTGAAGGTGTAAAGCCAGTGGGTTATAAGTGGGTATTTGTGCGAAAACGAAATGAGAAAAATGAAGTCGTTAGATATAAAGCACGACTTGTGGCACAAGGATTTTCGCAAAGACCTGGCATTGATTATATGGAAACATATTCTCCCGTGGTGGATGCAATCACCTTCAGGTATCTCGTAAGTCTGGCAGTACGAGAAAAACTTGATATGCATCTAATGGATGTTGTCAAAGCCTATTTATATGGTTCATTGGACAACGAAATTTTCATGAAAATCCCCGAAGGGTTCAAAATGCCTGAGGCATTTAAAGGCTCCCGAGAAGCTTGTTCGATAAAGCTTCAAAAATCCTTGTATGGGTTGAAACAATCGGGACGCATGTGGTATAATCGCCTTAGCGAATACCTGTTGAAACAAGGATACAAAAATAATCCAGTTTGTCCTTGTGTTTTTATAAAAAGGTCTGGATCTGGATATGTCATAATAGCTGTGTATGTTGATGATTTGAATATTATTGGGACTCCTGAAGAACTCCCAAAGGCAATGGAATGCTTAAAGAAAGAATTTGAGATGAAAGATCTTGGAAAGACAAAATTTTGTCTTGGCCTACAAATTGAGCAATTGCCTAAAGGAATATTTGTTCATCAATCTACATATACAGAAAAGGTCTTGAAAAGATTTTACATGGATAAATCACATCCGTTGAGCACTCCAATGATTGTGAGATCACTTGATGTGAATAAAGATCCGTTTCGACCTTGTGACATTGATGAAGAGTTTCTTGGTGCTGAAGTACCATATCTTAGTGCAATTGGTGCACTGATGTACCTTGCCAACAATACTCGGCCAGACATAGCTTTTGCTGTAAGCTTATTGGCAAGGTTTAGTTCTTCCCCAACTCGAAGACATTGGGATGGTATTAAGCATATACTTAGATACCTCCAAGGCACTATTGATAAGGGTTTGTTCTATTCGAATGAATCCAAGTCACAATTGATTGGTTATGCCGATGCTGGTTATTTATCTGATCCACATAAAGGTCGGTCCCATACGGGCTATTTGTTTACATGTGGAGGTACAACCATTTCATGGCGTTAAATGAAACAAACTATTGCTGCTACTTCTTCAAATCATGTAGAGATATTTGCTATTCATGAAGCAAGTCAGGAATGCATTTGGTTGAGATTAATGACTCAACATATTCAGCACATTTGTGGTTTTCCTCTGAAGAAGATTCCAACAATATTATATGAAGACAATAGCGCTTGCGTTGAGCAACTGAAAGAAAGATATATTAAAAGAGACAGAATAAAACACATTTCACCAAAATTCTTTTTCACTCATGATATTCAGAATATTGGTGAAATAGATGTTCAACAAATAAGGTCGAGTGATAATCTGGCGGATTTGTTTACCAAGGCATTGCCAACCTCAACATTTGAGAAGCTTGTTTACTGTTTAACCTAAATCCGATTTTAGGCCAATTAACAATTAAATTTATATTTGAATAGTTGAGATTAAAGATCTATACCGTAAATAAGATAACACTAATGTAGAGCATTAAAAGTAAAGCGTAAATGTAAGTAAGGGAGGGTAAACGTATCGTATTCCTTGATAATCAATAATCACCGCGTTGGATGACTCAGTTGTTGAGGCAATGATTAAGATAAGGACACTGGAAGTATTTTGATAATTGAAAGAGCAAGAGTATTTTTATTGATCAAGTATGCAGGAAGTAAAAATTGTTACAATCGGCTAAAACAAATGCTATTTATAGGCTCTGGATGGCGCCTGTTGATGTAGTAGTCGTTGGGCACGGAGCCGTTCAGATGAATAACCGCTGGGCATCTTATCCTGAAAGGTTGTAACCGCTGGGTGACCGTTTGATGAATGATCGCATCCAATACTGCTGACAACCGCTTGTTCAAATTACGCTGACTGTTGATAAATCCGATAACTGCCTCGGGTCTGCCCATGGGAAATGTCTGTCCGGAGAACGTCTGTTCGGTGAATGTCTGTCCGGTGACATGTCAGCTCATGCCACGTGGATGACACATGTCACTTGTCAAGGTCCAGTCAGTCTTTATCCAATACATTTACAAGATTGGAATGCGTCGTCTTCGAGATGTCAAGGAGTGTCTTCATCAGGGGGAGTAAAATACGCGCTGTACTCTTTTTCCCTTAACAAGGTTTTATCCCACTTGGGTTTTACTTGTAAGGTTTTTAATGAGGCAGCTCTAAATGCGTATTATAAGATATGTGTACTCTTTTTCCTTCACTAGGCTTTTTCCCACCGGATTTTTCCTAGTAAGGTTTTAACGAGGCACATTATCTTCCAAATGGTCATCCAAGGGGGAGTGTTACAAATACATGTATGTAATATAAATGTGGATGACCACTACTCTCCATTTATTCACTTGTAACATATGATTTACTACCCCACTTTCTTCCCCACTTTCTCCTACTTAATTCTTCATTTATGGATGACTTGTAACTTCCTATGTATTGGAGTCCTATAAATAGAGGACACTTTGTCTATGGAAGACACACTTGAAACACTTTGAGAATACAAGTTCTTTCTTCTCATCTCATATACTTTTGTCTTGTTCTTACTTTACTATTTATTTTATCTTTTTTTACCAAAAACTCGATTATTTGGAATTGAAAAGGGCAAGTGCCAATTTTGATAGGCTTCTTTTCTGATAATGAAAAGTTTCTTTACCGAGCCAATATCTATTCTTGTTCCCATTCACCAATACCATGCAGTAGTATATAGGAGTTTTTATTTTTATCTTAACCCATTGGCATCCATTACAGTCTGCTCAGACAAATAAAGGTTTTCAAGAACCCTATACTTCATCTGCCTATTATGTGTATCAAAAGATTGGTGTTTTCTCATATCATTTCATCTCTACACACTTATCTCACTCCCTTTCTACCACCGCCGCCACCTATCCAATAGACAAGAAACTCGCCCTTGTTAGAGCTATTGATTTCTGTAATGGTTTATTTTGTCTTTTTAATGATAATACACATATACTATCATTGTTTGGAACCCCATCATTCGCAAAAGTCGGCTAGTTCATGTTTCTCCTTCGGATTTGCTTGTTACTTTATGTGGGGAACAGATTTCTCTGGTTTGGCATGATAGTGGTGAACTGGTTAATCGTTGTGTTGTTTGGGTTATGAACGAGTATGGTGAGCCAGAGTCCTGGACACAGAAATTTGATTTGGTTTTAGAGCATGAGATTTTATGTGCTCTTGGGTTCAGGGGAACTAGGGACTTTCTGTTTAAGAGGTTTAGGGGAGATTTTGTGTCATATGATCCAGAGAGCAAGAACTTCAAGGATGTTGATATCCATGGTGAGGAAGAACCATTCTTCTCGAATAAGTATGTTGAGAGTCTAGTGTTGCTGGATGGAAGCGGTGGGGCTACAGCTGATCCTTGTGATGATGATGCATCTGATCTTGATAAGCCAACTGGGTGATGATTAGCCCTATGTTCTTAGTCTCCATGTGTTTATGACTGGTTGTAAAGCTAAAAATTCTGGTAGTATATCTTTGAAAACTAATGTCAGGATAGTCTCTTACAATTTAATCTTTTACCAACTTATACTAGCATTGTAGAACGATCATGTCATCCTTGCCTTGTCGGCATAAGTTAGTTTGCTAGCCTTGCACTTAGTTCCATAATGAACTTCGTTTTACAATGCTCAAACTGTTCCTCATTTTGTTCCATTTATTCTCTTCCCGATATTCTTTTGTTGCAAATTTACTTTTGATATATCATAGATAAGAGTAGCTTCCTTGGCCTGATCTTAAACCTGCCATTTAGACTAGCATTAGCTACTTGCGTTGATACTGGGCTTCAGAACTATCTGTAAGTCCACTAGACTGTGCCTTAGAATATTAGTCCTTTCCTAGTGCATATTTGAACTCTTACTTGGAAGCTGCTAGACTATTTGAAGAGGCTATTATTGTTTTGGGTGTCTAAGTTGCTATTAGTCGTTTCTGGACGTTTAAATGAGATGTGAATGAGTTATGTCACTGATACCTTCAACGAGAACTGCTTGATACTGTTTTTGGTAAAATATGTACCTTTTTCTAAGTCAACTAATGAAACAACTTATCAGGCATTGTATGTTCCACGTACTAAAATGCATTTGTCGCATGGTATAAAGCACGAGTAGAATCTCTCAATTAGCTTTCCTAAATACTGTGCCAGATTTCCGTGCTAGGGAAAGTTGTTGATGGTGTTATGTGGATCTTATCAGAAGGTAGTAATGTTTTCTGTCGATCTCCTTTTCCTTTCAGCCAAAATTAGGTTAGACTCTTGGATCTGGTGAACTTCAAAGGCAACATGATTGAAATGATTGAAAAGAAAAACTACATGACAAAGGAAATCGTTCGGCTAACAAAAGGTTTGAGTGTGCTCTAGCTTGAGAAGGTAGTTTCCCTTTTGTTAATGAATTCTTTGAAATAAGTTCTCCTTTTATCTTCAGTGTTTACTTCAAATATTTTCTCCTTATTAATTCGTATTTATGAAAGTTTGAACATGTCGATGCTTTAAAATGTGGTTTCAGAGCAAGTTGCTTATTCGCTCTTTTGTATTCTTGTGTTCTTTCCAGTTTATGAACTCGAATTATCGCAGCAAGTGACATGGTCCTCATAAAGGCCAGTTTCCTGAACTGTTCTATTTGTCTTTGGCACCAAGTCCAACAGTGAAGAAGTATGGGGCCAACAAGGTTGGAACCTTGCTTTTAGAAGATTATTGAATGGTTGGGAGATTGACGGAGCTGCTGAATGTTTTAAGTAGAATTTTTCCAGGGCACTAACAATAGTGACGACTTTGTGGCATATGGAATGGGAACAACAAGAAAGTGTTCAGTTAAGGATGCTTACTACTCTTTCTCTCAGTTTAGACAGCAATGGCATAGCTTGCCTTTGAAAACAAATCTGGAAAATAAAAAAGCCATTCAAAGTGGCTTGCTTTACCTGGATAGTTGCTAGACAAGCTTGCTTAGCACAACATAATTTGCGAAGAAGGGGTATTCAGCTAAGCATCAGGTGTTTTTGTGCAAGGGAAGTACAGAGAAAATCAGTCATTTATTCTTACGCTGTAGATTTACTTATCAGTTATGGCAGATTTTTCTTAGTGGGGATCAAATGAGTTATGCCAAAGTCTGCAAGTGATCTTTTGTCATGCTGGAACAGTGTGGGAGGAAATGTTAGGCAGAAGAAATGGTGGAAAGCAATTCCAGGATGTATATGGTGGACTATTTGGAAGGAACAAAATGCAAGGTGTTTTGAAGATAAAGAAAGCTCAGTTCACAGAATCAAGTGAATTGTATTTTGCTTTGACATAAACAACCATTGATGCTACCATCAAAATAGGCTGCGTACATCACACCCCATGGGGTGCGGCTCTTCGCCGGACCTGCATGAACGCGGGATGCTTTATGCACCGGGCACCCCTTTTATATTATTTCATACTTGAAAGGACTGAGTAAGTTTCCCCTTTTTGATAAAGACCGAGTTAGGATTCCAAAAGCATTGATGATTGTTTCTTTTTGCCCTTGTAGGAATATGAAAAAACTATGGTACAATGATCAATTGAGGAAGTGGACACTGAAACTGCGAAACATCTGATAATATCTCGGTACTATAGGTGGTTTTGAAAGAAGGTGTGATGTCTGAACATAAATATAAGTGACCAAATGGTGGTAATGCATATGTAGTGAATATAAGAGCAATAGAAACAACTCCCCCTTTGGCTTCAGTAATTTTCAAAAAGAAAGAATGATATACATTTGCTTGGACTATGTAATTCTGATAAGCTTTTCTTCCAATATCTTTGTCACTAAAGTAATAATTGAGTTTGTTCATAAAACACATTCATATTGTAGCAAACCATTAGGATATCTAAAGAAACAATATAGAGAATGAACCTTTGTTGACATTGTTTGAACTGTTGTGAAAACTGAAATTCACTCTCTTGAAATGGTGTCAGTGTCACTGGTGAATCAGTGTGAGTGTGCTTGTGCTTTCGCTGCTAGGTTGGAGAAATCAATGGGGACTATTGGGTTTGTGTAGAAGACAGTAGCTTAGTTTGTTGATCACTTCCTTTTCAAGAGTTTATTTGCAATCTTACGTTACATGAGTAATTTTTGGCATTATAATTTATGTTTTTACTGATTGGTATTACAATTGATGAAGTTATTGAGTAATTATTCCGGATGAGGGGAAAATGTCTCTAAATGAAGGGAAAAGAAAAAGATATATGTGAGACATGGTCGATGAAAGAAGTCTGGAAAAGATCCAAGTACTCTGCTCATTTGTTTTGAGTATAAAAAGATTGACTTATCTAGAGATTTTATGCTCACACTTTGATTGTGCCCCTTAAGCAGGTCATAAGCACGACATCCAAGAGGTGTTTGCTTGAGCATATTAAGCCCTTTCTATAAAGGAGATATTTACCAGTATTTTGAATCAGTGATATATTAGTATGTGTAAAAGTTATGTTTGTAGGGAACATTTTATTTTTACGAAGTGCCTTTTAATAACTTTATTTTCCAACCAAAGTGTAATAAATATTAAGCACAAGAAGTTTACATGTCCTTTCCATGTAAGAGTTTGTGTACACCTATTTTGGCAGCCACATAACGGACATGAATTCTACATTTTTCATAAAGCTTTCCATTTTGAGACGTCATCACAGCCTTGGCACACTTGTTGACCAAATTTTAACTATACTATTCTTACTATTTTGGCTTGAGAAAACATCTTATCCTTTTCGAAAACATAAAGTATACCAAAGAATTGCACATAAGTTAGTCATAATGTTTAGAATTTTTTTCCGAACGAAATGAAAAACTTTTTAAGTCAAAATGGCTTCTTTATACATCCTCCGTCCCAAAATAAGTGTCTATCTTTCCTTTTTTGTTTGTCCCAAAATGAGTGCCTCTTTCCTTTTATGGCAATTTTTTAAATCTAAGATTTGTTTTGGACCACAGGATTTAAAGCTTCTGGCCCACATTACACACACCTTTTATTTTAAACCACAGGATTTGAAAGTCTTCCTTATTTTCTTAAATTCTGTGTCCAGTCAAACCCATACACTCATTTTGGGATGAAGGGAGTATCATGTCTACTCATTTATATTTAGTAAAAGTACTTGTGCAGATAAAATTTTTATCCACTTAGTAGATCGCTAAATTCTTCACTAAAACTTTCATATTATTCTTGGTTAAATTCTTTATTCAAACTTCCAATGTTACTCTTACTTGAAAAAACTTATGGTAATACAGTTACGTATTTGAAGAAAGAATGTACATCCAAAAACGAATTCAGGATTTTAAGTTTATAGGGGCACTATATTTACGTGATCTTGTCAATGGATTCACACTACACCATACAACTACAATTTTAAAAATTTAATACATAAAATTTTGATCTTTTATCTAATAGTATGAGTTACTCTGAACTATAATTTTCATGGTGTATCCGTCACTGCATACAATATTAACATACTAACAAAAACAATCATACATAGACATAAATATTTTCATATACATGATATTATGTGTAGTATATCAAAACTCATACTCCCTCCACTACTAAAAAAAGCTGAATCTGAGACCACCATCATGCGACCGAATTTCGGTCTCCACAGTTGTGCGACCGAACACTCAACGAAAAAAAGTGGCGACCGAAAATCGGTCGCACGTTGGTCTCTGAAAAATTAGTCACAGCTATGCGACCGACAATCGGTCGCATGTCGGTCGCATAACTGTTACTAAAAACGGGGCAGAACCCCTTTCTTCCCCATTTCAAATTTCCCAAAACCCACCCAATCCCTAAAAACCGAACCCCCCCACCCCATAATCAACTTTCCACCACTATAAACCCCATATAACTTTAAATTACTACTCTATTACCTCCATATTAACATTTAACACGATCTAAACCTACAAATTCAAGGTAAATTTCATTTTTTAGTAATTTTTGTTATTTTTTTAAAAACTCATATAATGACTTTTAAATGCACTTTTTTTGTAGTTTTTTGGTGGATAGCACATTGGTAACTCATACTTTCTTGCCATTGGATCCAATACAAAGTAGAGGTAATTTTTTTTTTTTTTGGTTTAATAATCCGAATTTAATTATATATATATATTTATAAATAATGGAGAGCCTATATATGTTGTTAACATGTTAGTTGTTAGTTATAATTACTTTATTTTGGGTTGATGAACTTGAAATATAGGGTTGTGATTATTGGGATTAATTATAGTGATTGTTGGGATATGTTGGGATTGTTCTCAATTTGGCAATTTTTGTGTAGATATGGAATATAATGCACGTCGTTTGTGGATGGACAATAGACTTTTCCCCGGTCGGCGGGGGATAAGGCCTGAATTTGAAGAGGGTCTTAAGGAATTTGTTGCTTTAGCAAAAACAACCGAACCTTTTATAAGGTTTGGTACAATTAAGTGCCCATGCATAAAGTGCAAATGTTGCACCATCCAAGATATGACGACCGTGCAAGTGCATCTGTTAGAAATGGGGTTTATGCCAGATTACTATATTTGGCGTTATCATGGAGAGCCGTGGGATTTGCAGGGTCACATTCAAATGCTTCAAAATATTCATGGCACTACTAGTTCTCCGGTTTTGGAACCAGACCGTAATGATTATAGAATGGATGATATGGTTCGTGATGCTTTTGGTATGTACCCGGATGATGATCCCATGCAGCCGGGTACATCACAGCCTAACACTGAGCACATTCCAAATGCCGAGGCAAGTGAATTCTATAAAATGTTGGAGGAAGCAAGTCGTCCATTCCATGAGGGCTCGGTACATTCCAAGTTGTCTGTTGCTGTCAGATTGCAGAGTATCAAATCAGATTATAGTATTTCTCAAGCTGCCATGGATTCCATCATAGGCCTCATGAATGAACTAAAGCCGGCTAACATGGACTTACCAACTTCTTATTACTTCACAAAGAAGTTGGTTTCCTCATTAGGCCTTACTTCTCATAAGATTCATTGCTGTGTTAATGGGTGCATGCTATATTACAAGGATGATGCAGAGCTCGTGCAATGTAGATTTTGTGATGAGCCTCGATACAAGCCCGAGAAAAATCAAAAAAAGAAGCCGAAACCTGTTAAGTGGATGCATTACTTGCCGCTTATACCCAGGTTAAAGAGGTTGTATGCTTCCATGAGTTCTGCTCCTCATATGAGGTGGCATCATGAGCGGACCAGGCAGGCGGGTATTCTATCACACCCCTCAGATGGTGAGGCATGGAAACACTTTGATCAAGTGTATCCTTCATTTGCTAGCGAGCCGAGGAATGTAAGGTTGGGGCTGTGTTCCGATGGCTTTACCCCTTTTGATGTCTCGTCCACGCCATATTCTTGTTGGCCCGTATTTGTCACACCATACAACCTGCCTCCCGGAATGTGCATGACCAGTCCATATCTTTTTTTGAATTGTATAATACCTGATCTCAATTGCATTCAATGGGTTGCCAGATAAAGTTTTGAAACCAGTAACAGAGACAGGGCTTTTTTTTAAAGAGCTTTGCAGCAAGACTTTGAAGGAAGAGAGTTTGAACTTGTTGGAACAGAACTTTCCTGTTGTATTGTCTAAGCTGTCAAAGATCTTTCCACCCGGCTTCTTTAATGTGATGGAGCATCTACCGGTTCACCTCGCTGAAGAGGCTCGGCTAGGAGGCCCAGTGCACTGCAGATGGATGTATCCTTTCGAGAGGTAAGCTTACTTTTTGTACTATTTATTCATATCTTATTCAAGTACTATTTATTTTACGCAACAACTTTGTACTAACAGATTACTTTTTGTAGAATTATTGGTAAGTGTAAGCGGGATGTGAAGAACAGAGGACAAATCGAGGGATCGATATGCCAGGCATATTTGTCAAGAGAAACTTCACATTTTTGCTCATACTACTTCGACAAGGATGTTCCCTGTATGCGCACTAGGCCGGATCGGCATGATGTGGGAGATAATAATGATCCCAATTACCCAGCATTCTCCATATTCAATCAACCAGGGAGGGGAAGTACATTATCATCCAGAAAATACCAGTTCACTGATACGGATAGGAAAGCAGCTACAACACATGTGTTGTTGAACTGTCCCGAAGTCACTCCTTATTACAAGTATGTTTTATTTTAATGGTAACCACTAAATTGTGCCTAACATAAGTATTCTTTCTAATGTAAAGTAGTTCGTTACATAACGCAGTCACTTTGTTGCTGAATTTGGTCCACATGCAGTCATTGATCATTTTACAGACTGGTTTACGGCATTTGTAAGTGTTATGGAAACTCATATATTTTTCCTTTGATTTAAAAACATTACTGCCGTCATCGAACTCTTGTTAATTTACTCTAATCCATTTAATTTTAATATAGGTAAACAATCCGGTGAATGGCATCAAGTTTGATTTTTTGCGACATATATGTCATGGCCCATATTACGAGTATAAAAAGATGAATACATACTTCGTAAATGGGTACAAGTTTCATACACACAGCTGGTCAGAGGGTAAAAAAACCTACAACAGCGGTGTGTCCGTGAGTGCTGGAACTGGTGACCAGGGGGCCGAATCTGACTTCTACGGAGTGATTGAGGAGATCTTAGAGGTTGAGTATAGAGTTGGATGGCCTCAGAAAAGATTGGTTCTCTTCAAGTGCAAGTGGTTTGATCCAGGTAGCAGGGGTACGCGGGTTGATCCGAGTTCAAAGCTAGTTGAGGTTAATCATAGAAGGTCATATGGAAACTATGATCCTTTCATCATTGCACAGAATGTAAAACAAGTGTGGTTTGTTCCTTACCCTCGGACGAAGAACGCATCAAAAGCAAAGGCCAAATCCAAGTGGTGGGCGGTTCTTAAGGGAAAACCGGTGGGATTAATTGAAGTACCTGATAGGTTAGATGTTGCATACCAGAATGAGGTCTCATCTGTTCCATTGGTAGCGGATAATGAACTTGCAGACAATTTGCGGCATATTGATGGGACGTTTGACCCGGTGGCTGCATCTGAATTTAGTCGTGCAAAAAACCCGGCTAGTTTTGGAGAAGGAACTTCAAGGGCTTGCGAGGCTGATGAAAACATAGATAGTGACGAGCCGTCCGAGGATGAAATTGCTAGTCACTATGAATCGGATGATGAAGTTGATTGAACCAATTTGTACTTTGTAGTTTATTATTAATTACCTACTGTAATGTACATAAACACACAATATGATTTACGTAATATCATTTGCTGATTGTGACGTGCTTACTTAGTTGATAAATTGCTGTTTTATTGCTGTTTATTGCTGTCCAGGTGCTGTTTTTTGCTGGTTTTTGCTGTTGCGATGTGCCTGATTGCAGGATTTTTATTGCAGGTTTTTACAGGTTTGGCGACCGATTTTCGGTCGCATAGCGGTCACAACAGAGACCATGTCTGCGACCGATTTTCGGTCGCACATTCTGTGCGACCGAATTTCGGTCGCATACTTGGTCACCATTAATTCCCACAAATGAGACCAAGTATGCGACCGAAAATCGGTCGCATAGTTGGTCACTGTATGTGAGCTATTGTGCGACCGAAATTCGGTCGCATGGTGGTCGAAATATCGACCGTTTTTCGGTCGCAGGGCTATTTGCTACCATCAATTTTCTGACTACCCGTATCGGTCGCCGATCGGTCGACCTGGCGACCGATCGGCGACCGATTTGGTAGTCGCAGATTCAGTTTTTTTTAGTAGTGCTCTGTCCCAATTTATGTGTCACACTTTCCTTTTTGGTCTGTCCAAAAAAGAATGTCACATACCTTATTTGTCAACTATTTAATGCACTATCTCTATTTTACCCCTATTGGGCCCTACTTACTTTAAAAGCCACAACCAACATTTTGATTACTACAATCTTCTCTCTTTTACTTTTTCAAGGGTAAATTTGAATATTTACAAAGTCAACTTCTATTTCTTAAACTCCGTGCCAAGTCAAGCACCGCCACATAAATTGGGACGGAGGTAGTATTTACACTATCTTATGATCATGTAGATTGAAGACTTTCCAGTGTCGCACCTAATTTTTTTTTGCTTTACCAAGAAAGAAGATGATTAATCGTAATTATATATAGACGAAATTGAATCGCAAGGAGAAGAATGTTGTACAACGATGTACACTGTTGGGCCCGTGGCACGGGCCATTCGCATCTAGTCTTTATAGAAGTGTGCCAATATTGTAGAAATTTAAAACGAATGAACAAATTGGTAACCAATTATGAGTACACCCTCTTTGGCGCTTGAGAGACTGTCCATACTACTGGGTATTGGGCATCTGGGATAAAGTGGCACCTCCATATTTGTTTAAACATTGATTGTCACACCATCTTCCTCTACATTATAAATATAATTCCAAATTCAGAATTGATTTAGGGGCCCTTGCCTGCATGATATGCGATAACCTTTTGGATCTCGTGAAGTACAAGTTACAATCAAAGTCAATCAAGCTAAACAATGTTTCGAACTACAGTTTAGAACTTATCACGTGGTTAAGGCTTACACTCTTTTGGGTAAGGTAAGCAAAGGCAAAATATTCACACCCATACAGTGAAATGCAGCTTAGAACTGGAATAGTATACTAAGTAGGAAATCCTGAGTGGACCTAAAGTGCTCTGGAGAGTAAAGATAATGGACGGTTAACGTCTAGTGTTATATATCATGGACCAAAATAATTTTTCTCGGTCTCTCTAGATTTTGGTATAATAAAGTTGGCTGACAAACAAAGTCTAATCCTCTATAAAACACAAGTCATAACGCTCCATGGACTGACCCTTTAAACTAGTCAATAAAGAGGAATAACAGAGCTTCCAACCCTTGATTCTTCTCCAACTGTTTTGGACAGCAGTTCACTGGTTTAAAAAGAGACAATTTTACAAATAATACATGATCCACGTATTATAACTCCTTTCCACCAGTACCAAATAACAAAGATATGGGAGCATGTGTTTCTTGAGCTGACAGATCTTTGCCTCAAAACTTCACAGTCGATTGGCTCCAATAATCTGTGCATACCTCTTTACAGCAGATAACATGCTAAATTGTGAATCTGTGAGCTCAAAATTGAAACTACCAAAAGCAGCCACTTTATTTTGATATCGACAAGATCACAACTGCCTTCTTCAAGCAAAAACACTTAAAAGGAGGCCAAAACATTATGAGACCAGTAAACACAGGGGGCAAGATTTTGCTATTTGAACTGGATGGCGTCCCTACATAAAAATCTGGCTAAGGAACACCATCACAATGGATTTTTGAACCTAGAAGAGCTGTGTTTGTTCTCAGAAAAGATTGCTAAAACACCAAGGGAGCATTCCACTGTAATGCAGTCTCCATTGCTCAGCCCTCGGACCTGCTAGGCCTCCACAGAAGACTTCTGCAAGTAGAAAACAGAACGGTTAACAGGGTAGCAGCTAACACCGTGCGAAGTAAAAAAGTTACTTCTTGGCGAGAACCATCTCCAAGCTAATTGCAATCACTTTATCCAAGTGATAGAAGGCTTCTGCCTAATAACCAAATAAGAAACACCATTATGGTAGCTGAGAGTACATCCTAAGAACAAAAGATGGTCTTCTTCAATTCTTGGGCCTGAAATAAAAACTTTGTCAGAGGCTAAGTTCCCTCTATCTTCCGGGAAGGGAGTAGAAGAAGATCTCCCATCTTCTGTGAACCTCTATCCTAGCCCTCAAACCAATAGACTTGGAAGATATAGACTACATTAAAAATTAAAGGAAATAAAAATAGGATGCCTATAGCACAACTGCACGAGTAAACAAACACATGAATGACTGGCACAAAAAACAATTGATATAACAGCTCATCAAGTAGCTGATGTACCCTGAACACAGTTCTCAACATATTTAAACAGAAAAATGTTAAAGAAAAGGAAGAAGATATCATTGGGTTTGATGTTGATGAACTATGGAGGTTACATCAACAGTGAGCAGGGGTTAATAAAAGGGTGTGTTGTAGTTCTGGAGAATAAAGTTGTATTGATACTTAAAAGAGCAAAAAAGGCCCTCCCACATCATCCTTGGACAGTTTCCATTCAAGCTTAGTTAAGGACCAAGCAGAATACAGGAACACTGTGACAGCAAGTTAAGTTATCACACAGTGAGCTCTCAAAACTACAGTAACGAGTAAGCATTTCATAAACTTTAGTTGTTACATTTTCTGGTATAATTCCTTCAACATCTTGAAGCTAACTTAAGGCTGAAGAATAGCTACAAAATACAGCAGAAAGAATTATGCGAGCCTAGTAGCTGGATAGGGTTTCTAACTCCTGCTGATGTGAAGGAAAACTCAACACCTTAGGTCAAGCCAACAAACATTGAGCAGTGTAGAGGACGAAAAAAGAGAAGCAAAGACAATCATCGCAAATACAGAAAGGAGTAAGTTGCAGAAGAGGGGTAAGCGAGCAACAGAAGGGGAGAAGGAAAAGTTGTGCACCCCACCTTTTACAAGGGACCAAGACAACGAAATCAAGCAAAACACAGATTCATTTATGTAATAAAGACACTTGGCAAGACTTAAAAGTAAAAGAACGTACTTGAGGACCCCGTTTGATCCCATGAACGCCAATACTATAAGCTGGAGACAATTTTTCCCTTGACAAAATGACTGAGTAAACTCGTTAATATTTGTTAGAATTCGCCTAAATAGTTGCTCTGATCACTTGGAATAATTCGATTTAAATTAATAGATTGTTCTAGGAGCGTTTTTGTATGTCTTAATTGAACTACCCTGTTGTTAGTTAGGGTTCTTGCTTATTCAGGCATAATTTGTTTGATCTTGGATAAGGAACTAAAGACACATTGGACCACATGCGTTTCCGAATAAAGGCACCTACACTAAAAATCCAAGGCAGCAAATTACTAAAGATATAACAGACTAAGCAGCTTATATAATAATTTGACATAAATTAACTCAAGACAGTTCCCGGGGACTCAAAATACCGCTGACCTCTATTTCGACTTCTAGAAACTACTCTCTATTAGCTATTAGCTTCTGCATCCAGTGAGGATGCAGAATTATCAAGTTACATCTTCAAAACAGTAGGAACTAGGGCATAAAATATCAGACCCAATTTATGGTTGTACTTTCTACCTTTTAGTAAGCACAATATCTGAGAAGTAATCAAAGGAATGTGTCACGAGGATGAAAATCATTCAAGACTTGTACCACTACTCGTATGACCACACTATGATATGCCAGAAAGTCCACTTTCGGGTCAAAGGAATTCATCAGATAATATTATCCAAAAATAATAATTGTTCAGACAAGCTTCTTTCTTCTTCTCTTTTTTCCTTCTTACATTTCCTTCTAAAGCAACACATGGAAGCGACAATTGTGCTTTTAGTTTGAAATAATCCAGTTTTGAATCGAGTAAACACATTCAAATCCTTAAACTAATAAATTTGCGAGCTATTCACCCCCATTAACAAATTTCCACAAATGCAATGGATTTTATCTTAAAATACAAGTCTCCCAGAAATTTCTCCAAGCATAAAAATGAGCAATCTCATGATTTAATAATAAGAAAGACAGTAAATTTTCTTTATCAAAAAACAAACAGAAAATAGTACATTTGAAAATTTTGTCAATAGCAGGACTAATAATGAGGGACAAACTTGCAACCTTACACCACAGAAACTTTATATGCTATACATAAATTCAAACTAAAAGTTCTAGCGAACATAATTCAAAATCCAGAACAGTAAAGAAAAGGAAAAGAATGAAGGTCCAGAAAAACTTGAACTGTCCGATGCTCTAACTTTTAACCTTAACAACACCATGGCACACCCAATTTTATAGTAGAGATTAGATCTTTAGGTACTGAAGCAGGGAGTGAATTGAATTGCAACAATGCTGCTGCAGCACATAAATTTCCACATCATACTAGACAAGGAGTCTATCTTTTATTATTTGATTCTATATCATCAACTGGTGAAAGTTAGTATGAGTAAGAGCTCCTAACAAGAAAGAGTAGAAAGAAAAAGGCAAGGAAACGGGGTGGGGGATTAGAGGGGGGTGAGGAGGAAGATGAGGACAGAGAGATTGAACTCCAAAATTTTGTGATCTCTTATATTTTACCTTAACAGTTTGTCTTTCATCTTCTAGTATAATGGTAACTACAAATAGAGGTTATTCCAAAACTTTTGTGCTGAAATAAAAAATCAATTTGGTCTCTTTATTCGCACTTTTCGTAGTGATAATGCTTTAGAATACTTATCCTCTCAGTTTCAGCAGTTTATGACTTCTCAGGGTATTGTTCATCAAACCTCCTGTCCATATACTCCTCAGCAAAATGGGGTAGCAGAGAGGAAGAATAGGCATCTCATTGAGACTGCTCGCACTCTTCTCATTCAGTCTCATGTTCCACTACGTTTTTGGGGCGATGCAGTTCTCACATCATGTTATTTGATTAATCGGATGCCCTCGTCTTCCATCCAGAATCAGGTCCCACACTCTGTATTGTTTCCTGAGTTACCTTTGTACTCTCTTCCTCCACGTGTGTTTGGGAGCACGTGTTTCGTCCCTAACTTTGCCCTCGGGAAAGATAAATTAGCTCCCCGTGCTCTCAAGTGTGTCTTCCTTGGTTATTCTTGAGTTCAGAAGGGATATCGTTGCTATTCACCTGATCTTCGTCGATATCTTATGTCAGCAGATGTTACCTTTTTTGAGAGTCGACCTTACTTTGCACCTTCTTCTGACCATTCTAATATCTCTGATGTCTTGCCTGTGCCGACTTTTGAGGAGTCCACCATAGCTCCTCCTACTTTAGTTCCTCCTAGAGGTGCTCCTACTGTAGTTCCTCCTACTGTAGTTTCTCCTCCTACAGTTGCTCCTTCTACAGTTACTACTACTGATCCAGAGCCACCACTTCTGACTTATCACCGTCGCCCACGTCCAGCATCAGGCCCAGACTCTTCACCTACTGCGGACCTGTCTCCTCTTAGTTTACCAATTGCACTTCGAAAAGGTACGAGATCCACCGCGAATTCTAATCCTCATTATGTAGGCTTGAGCTATCATCGCCTGTCATCACATCATCAGGCCTTTGTGTCGTCTTTGTCAAATATTTCTTTACCTAAGTCTACAGGTAAAGCACTCTCTCATCCTGGATGGCGACAGGCTATGATTGATGAGATGTCTGCTCTACGGGCTAGTGGTACTTGGGAGCTTGTTCCTCTTCCTCCAGGTAAATCTACTGTTGGTTGTCGATGGGTTTATGCAGTTAAAGTGGGTCCGGACGGCCAAATTGATCGACTTAAGGCCCGTCTGGTTGCAAAAGGTTACACTCAGATATTTGGGCTTGATTACAGTGACACTTTCTCTCCGGTTGCAAAAATAGCATCAGTCCGTCTTTTTCTATCCATGGCGGCTGTCCGTCATTGGCCTCTCTATCAGCTGGATATTAAGAATGCTTTTCTCCATGGTGATCTTAGGGAGGAGGTTTATATGGAGCAACCACCTGGTTTTGTTGCTCAAGGGGAGTCTCGTGGTCTTGTATGTCGATTGCGTCGGTCGCTCTATGGTTTAAAGCAGTCTCCTCGCGCCTGGTTTGGTAAGTTTAGTACAGTTGTTCAGAAGTTTGGCATGACTCGTAGTAAAGCTGATTACTCTGTCTTTTATCGGCGTTCTGCTCCAAATCTATGCATTTATTTAGTGGTCTATGTAGATGATATTGTTATCACTGGTAATGATCATAATGGTATCACTAGATTGAAACAACATCTCTTTAGGCACTTCCAGACTAAGGATCTAGGCAGGTTGAAGTACTTTCTGGGTATTGAGGTTGCTCAGTCCAAGTCAGGCATTGTTATATCACAATGGAAGTATGCCTTAGACATTCTTGAAGAGACAGGAATGAAAGGTTGTAGGCCTGTTGATACGCCTATGGACCCTAATGCTAAGCTTATGCCAGGACAGGGGGAGCCTCTTAGTGATCCTGCGAGATACAGGCGGTTGGTTGGTAAGTTAAACTACCTCACGGTGACTCGACCTGACATTTCCTTTCCTGTGAGTGTGGTAAGTCAATTTATGGACTCTCCGTGTAATAGTCACTGGGATGCAGTTATTCGCATTCTTCGGTATATTAAATCATCTCCAGGCAAAGGATTGCTCTTCGAGGATCGAGGTCATGAACGAATTGTTGGATATACAGATGCTGATTGGGCAGGGTGTCCCTATGATAGACGTTCTACGTCTGGTTATTGTGTTCTTGTAGGAGGTAATTTGGTATCTTGGAAAAGCAAGAAACAAAATGTGGTTGCCCGATCTAGTGCAGAAGCAGAGTACCGTGCAATGGTTGTAGCTACTTGCGAACTAATTTGGATCAAGCAGTTGCTCAGAGAGTTGAAGTTTGGAGAATTCAATCATATGGAACTTGTGTGTGATAATCAAGCTGCTCTTCATATTGCGTCAAATCCAGTGTTCCATGAGAGGACTAAGCACATTGAGATTGACTGTCACTTTATTAGAGAGAAGATACTTTCGGGGGACATTGTTACAAGATTTGTGAAGTCATATGATCAGCTTGCAGATATTTTCACTAAGTCCCTTACTGGTCCACGTATTGGTTATATTTGTAACAAGCTCGGTACATATAACTTATATGCACCAGCTTGAGGGGGAGTGTTAGAAAAGTCTAAGTTGTATGTAAGTAGGGTAGTCATTCCTGTCCCACATTGGGAAAGGGTTTGTAGTTATACATGTATAGTAGTTATAAATAGGACTCATTGTAAACAACTCTCAGTGATCAACAATATATTTTTTCACAGTATCACAGACAGATAATAAGGATCATTGTTCCTTGATGTTCCTCAGATAGACTTTTCTACTCTGCATTCATTCATAATTATTTCTAAATCCACCAGCCTCTAAGCAAAATTCTGAAGGCCTCCACAGAATAAAACAAATTAGTCAACCAAATCTTGAAGGGCGAAGGCCAATCAAAACAAATCTATAAAACAGTTATACGTGTCTGACGAGAAAACCTAAGGATTAAAATTTATGTCATCAGACAGATTATTAAAAACATCTAGAACTTCTGTATAAATTCAATCAAGAATAATTACAATACAAAATCTATGATTGCTATCTGAGCCAGAATCTATCAGTTCTAGTGATAATCCTGATGCCAATGTAGGATGATGAGAACATACAAGTCAAAAAGTGTCATTAAAGGAGCAGATAATATGCCATTAGGAGTAAAAGAAGTATCTCATCTTCTCATGACTTACTGTGGCAAATGAAAGATCCAGAGCAGAAATGTCTTTGGGCCTAAACATTAGTTTTCAATAGCTTGAGTAGCTTTCATACCGTAAAATTCAAGTTAAGACAGTTATCGACGCTTTAAACCAGATCGATTATGCAGGTCCAACAGCTGCTCAAGTGACACCAAAGACCACCTGTCCTCAGCTTGCGCAAATACCTTCTGATTGAGAGAATCTATTATAATGCTAATGTTACCAAAACCATATATCTGATGACCATCTTGCATTCTGCCGGGCTTGGGCTTGAACAGCAAACCATTCTGTTGTGCATGAACTTCAATAACTTCTTTCAAGCTCAACTCCAGCCCACCACCTGTACCATCCATTTGGAATCCATTGTTGGAACCCACAGAAGGACGAGGTTGAGCTTGTGCTGCTGCTTTTTTCTGAGTCTCAAACTGCCTTTGTTCAAGAACCCTAAGATAACTGATGTTCTCCCTCAAACCTGGTTGAACTACCTCCAAGCCTTCAACAGCTTGGTTCATCATGTCTAGACCAACATTAAGTTTATAGCGAACGTGTTCATTTGCCAGAAGTTCAGGTGGAAGAAGTTCCTTCCAACCCAAATACCATTTTGTAACTTCTTCAAAGTTCGGGTTTGAGCATAACCAGTGGTACAAAACTTCTTGCCATTTGTTGAAGAATATATCCAGTATTGGGAGCATGTGATGAATGGGAATAGCAGTTGCCCAAGTACGGACCCAATAGAACTGATCAAGGTTTTGATTTGCTGGATTTATTTGGAATTCATGCATCACTGCTAACAACTTTGGAACAATAAATCTGACCATCAGCTTTTCCCAGCTAATTGAATCAAACACAGTCTTCCAAGGAGACAATATGTAGTATGCAGACATATCACTTGGGTGCCAAGCATGCAGTACACTTTCCAATCTGTTACGTATAGTGTGATAGCAGCTTTCCAACCTTTGACCCAATAAGGGCAACCACGGATGAACCCAGGAATGGATTGGAATTGTCTCTCTACGTGGATCCCAGGAGTCCACAGCAGCTGATAACTTGGGCAAAACAACGTTTTCCAGTATCGTCTGAAGGACTGCAGGAGGCAACAGCTTCTCCCAAGACTCCAAAAAACGAAGCATGGGTTCAGGGTCCCTTGCCTGCCAGGTGTTGGTGCCAGATATTCTAACTGCAGGGAATACAACTTCCATGAATAGTTGAGTATAAGGGGATGCAGCATCAGATATAGTAAAAATGTCATTCTCTTGCAAAAGATTCTTCCACAAGGAAACAACCTCCAGTCCATGTGCTGGAGTTTGAAGTGGATCCCATCCCTGAAAAACTCGAATAAATAAAGGCACAGCATATGAGCATGCTATGCTTGACAAGTTGCAGAGTGTGTACTCCTCAGCGTACTGCTGCTGCAAGTTTCCAAATGTTTTTGCAAGGGAGTCTAGGGTCAGGGTACCAGATGTGCTCTCTTCCCCTATCCGGTCCAATACACTGACAATCTCTTCCATATTATCAAGCTGCCTTTTCTGGCGAGCTGCCTCAGCATGGAGCTTCTCCTTCTCCTCCTTCAAAGCAACAACTGTCTCCCTCTCATTTCTCAAATCACTATCAATTTTCTGTATGTCAAGTTCCGCCAAATCAACCATCAACCTAACATTATGCTGAAATTCAGGCATGGGAACATCATTTTCCCTTGCTTTTTCTTCAGCATTCAAGTTCTCCAAATTTGTCAAGACTCGAAGCTGTGGGCCCCTCATATCAAAGACCTTCTGAACAACTTCCAGGCCCTGCTCCTGCTTTTGGGCCAACAACTCTTTAGCTGTAATGTATTTCTTCTCTTTTCGAGCTTGCTTTGACCAAAGCTTCTCCTTTGGGCGGCCTTCCACAGGTTGAGCAGGAGGAACCACAGGCTTTCCCTCTGATTCTTGAATAGCTGGTGCACTAGTCTCCTTTCCATTGAAGCCCATTCCCATATTCTTTGGCCTAAGCTTTGCCTCAATCGGCGCCAAGATTCCTTGCTCATTTTTTCCCAATCCACCTCCCTTATAACCCATCTTCTCAAGCAACTTCATCCCAATCCCCTTGGTATGCTTCTCAAAGACACCAACACTATCACTTGCAGGTTCCCTTCTCCCCGATTGAGAAGATTTCTTGGTAGACTTCTCCTTTTCCCTTTCCTTCTCACGTCTTAGGGCACCTTCTTTGACCTTCCTCCAAAAAACAGTGGGCAGAAAGTTTTCCTCCTCAGTTTCGACCTGGGCCTGCATCTTGGTGAATCCCTCCTCGCCATTATTCTTGGAGGAACTAGTACCAAATCCAAGGCCAGCAGATGCCCCAAATCCCAAACCTTTGCTCTCTTCGAACACTTGCTGGTCGTTATCCTCTTTGGCATTGCGATCAATTTCTTGGTTGGGCATGACAGTTCCAGTTGAAACAAAATTGACAGGTTTGGTGAGGTCAGCCTTAGTGGAAAGGTTCTTTTTCCTCTTCTTGGAGGATCCCTCATAGTCAGAGTCACTATCCCCTGAAGCAAAAACACCATAGAGGACATCATCCTTGGTTTGAACACGCTTTTTCTCTTTGCGACTCCGATAGTAGAATTCATCACCGACCCATTGACCACCTTCATAATCATTCTCCATTCCAAACCTTTCCATTTCCTGATCATCATCCATGTTGTGAAACTGCAGTAAACACGATTGTAAAGGTCAGACCACATACTAAACAATGATCTCTACACTGGATATCCAAAATCAGGGCAAATATCTATGGAAACCAAATAAGGCAAAACCATTAAAAGCAATTAACAGTAAACATAACAATAACACAAAGAATGCAGCAGGAAATTCTTGGCAGATGGAAATATTGTTAGTTTTTAGATTTCTTTCATGTAAAACTTTTTAGAGATGTTCTTTTGTTGATAAGGTAAATTATTAAAAATATTAGTTATCAATATTTCTCAGACTCTAACAAAATGTTTCCTTGGAAGGACCTTTTATATATATACATTTTTTTTTAAAAAAACACCCTTCCTTGGAAGGAATATTTTTTCTGATAAGTAACTACAAAAGAGACTAATAATCAAGCTCTCTAACACCTCACAGTATACCAATGGATATAAGGGGGATACCAAATCACTGATTCCAATATTACATATGAAGTGATTATACTGTTGATGATTAGAAGACTTGGGTAATTGACTTACATTATGTAACTTCATCCCAAAAGTTCTGGATCTTTTTTTTTTTAAGAATGCCAAAAGTTCTGATCTGAGAATACAAGTATAAAAAGTTCAGCTCATGTGGCCTAAACTTTACTACCTACCTCCCCCACCCCCAAAAAGAAAATCCTCTTAGAGAACAGATTGTTACACCCCAAAGCTAAGTGCTTTCTAAAATATCCATAGCAGTCGAACCAAAAATGCTACCTTTGTAGCTTTGATTTCTCTGGGAGCATGTGCTTTCTATCAAAAGAATAACAGCGCATGCACCCAGGGAAATTGGTGCAATCCAACCAAAAAAGAGTTATGATCACGAACCATCAGTCTCAAATTACAGAAACTAAAGTTAAAGGCTACACAATGAATTTATGCATAAAACTGCAGGTAACAAAGCAGTCTAACCCTAGAGTCAATTCCAAGGTCCAAAAAGAAAAGAAAATAACAGATAAATTGAATTTGAATTAACCTAAAAAAGTGGGGCAATCGAACTGCACGTACTCCCTAAAAAAAGAGTTAGCATAGTTGAGCATCAGTCTCAGACACTTAAACCTAAAATTTCAAAACCAACTCTGTGCATTCAACTACAAGGAACGTGACAATTTAAATGACAATACCTTCCTCCAACACTCTAAGTCTAAATTAAGCTGTTAACAAATCTCATCTAAAAAGAACAAGGAGACAAAATAAAGAGATGGGAGAAAACAATTTATCAAAATGAAAATAAACTCCAAAATTATTTTTTTGTGAAAAATAGAAAAGAAAAAAACAAAAACAAACCTTAACGGAAAACCAATTGCAGGGCCTAAGAGCAATTAAGCGGGACACCAGATAAAAGATTCTTGTTTTACCGTGCAGCAAACCCAAAAACTGTACAATTAAGCAGAAATTTCTGATTCCTCAATGGTACAAACTTATACCTCAAAACCCTGGAGAGAGAAAGGAGGAAAACATACCAACCCACCTAACCTTCTCCACTTAAATATCAGATTTTTCCAAAGAATTGAATCAAAGTTATAAGTAAACCCTAGTTTGTGAAGAGTGAGAGAGAGAGAAAATTATTGGTTGGTGCCTTGGATTGCTTTCACAGAGAGAAAATGTAATGAATATATGTACAAAATATCCTATTCTACTCCTATTTATATATTGGCTTAGATACATTTACAAACAAATGAGTTAACACAATAACTATAACTAAAAGAGTGACTAAGTTAGGTTCCGGAGGCTTTAACTCTTTGGAGTGGGCTGTCTGGTGCTCATTTGAATTGTTAAGTCCAACGGACCGTGATAACTGATATGAAGAATAGTATTTACACCGCTACTACCTCGAGAGGTACCTTAGCTTCTTCATTTGAACTTCTACCAGCTGCTGAGGGGCTTCTGGAGGTGGCGATAGCGATGCCGTGAGAATAATACTCAAGAAATTTACACTCGGTGGTTACATCTAACAGAGGAATACATATAATATGTACGGTAGTGACATTAGTAATGCGACAAATCTTCTTTCCAAGATTTTATTTTATAAAGAAAAAATTAAGAATACTAAACGTTAACTTTGTCTAATATTTTAAAATTTTCAATTAAACTGCTTAAATTTCATATACATTAATGAAATTTTTGGCAACTAGAACCAATATACTGTACTGAAACAAATGACTAGTATTTTGGTAACTTGAAAGAATTCTTATCAATACAAGTAAACAAAAATAACAACAAAGTTTTTGAGGGCTTTTAGTGTTAAAATATATTACTCCATCCATCCAAGTTTCTGTTACACAATTACTTTTTGGATAGTTCACAGGGTGATTTTTGTACTATTGTTTTATAGTGAAATCATAATTGTGGACCAAAACATAGTTGACTGAAAATTCTTCTTCTGCCATAATTACTCTACCATTCTTTTCGAAAAATATATTGTGCTCATTTATATCCTTATCACATTTTTCCGTTCCATAGAAAGGAAGAAAGAAAGACTCACCCCTCGAACCTTCTCCACTTAAATATCACGTTCTTGTTTGTGGCACATCTCGATCTACACCTCACAAGCTGAACTCCTCAAAACCCTTTCTAGAGGAGAAAGGAAGAAAGAAAGACTCACCCCTCTAACCTTATCCACTTAAATATCACGTTATTGTCCGTGGAACCGTTCGACAAGCCTGTGACGTGTGTCTAACCTACACATCACAAATTGAGCTGTTACCACTAGACCAAAACACCCGGGGGATAGAACATTTAAATTTAAACTAACCGAATGACTATAAGACCGCTGTATTAATGACTAATTAGTTTGGTGGGTACGCAAAACCTAAAAGCTGGAAACTTTATGCATATTCCCCTAAATCAGTAGCTAACAAGTTATCCTCATGAGTAATCAATTTAAATAATGCATATATAACAGGAACATAGAACAAACATTTGATGGGTATTTGATATAATAATTGGAGAAGCAGCCCGGTGCACAAAATATGTCGCATTCGCGGGGGAGGAGAAGCATACCTGAATTTATTTGGTCTCCTGGAGTCGATTTGTGAAGCAAAGACGAGAAGAAGAATAAATCTAATTTAGTAAAGTAGGGCTAAGGCGGTTTTGGGGGTTGTCTGAAATTTGGGGGAATTTTTAGAATAAAGTAAATTTAGGGCTACGTAAATTGTTGTTGAAAGAGAAGAGAAGAGGTTGTTTTGAGTTTATGAAGAAATTAATTCCCTTTTTGTATATTCAATTTTATATCATTATATTTTTCCCTATTTGATAAATATTAGTACTAGGAGTATTTCTTCTTTTTGACATTTTTATTACTCTTATTTTATTTATTTATTGAAAAAATATCCAAAATTGTATTTGTGGTTTACAAATTGATTTACCTTTTTCCTTTGTTTAATGTTGAGGTCTACTATTACTATATCCTCGCCATTATAAATTTTGCGGGCAACTGTCCTGCTATAGTAACTTAACCAGTGAAATCTTAAAAAATGAAAAATGTTTAAAATTGTCTTTACAGTATGCGAATAGCCTAGTTTTTCTCGTCGTTTAAAGTTAAAATCAAACATGCACAATTGTTATTACAAAACTAATACATATTTCTCCCTCTTGTTGTACGCAAATTCTAACTTCTACATTAGGCAATTACTCCTTATCCATTTAAAATGAAATAAATGCTTGTGATGGTAGCATTGCTACATATGATTAAAGTAAAACTGGAGAAGGTCTTGTAGTCTCTTTGGTAAATGAGATAGACAACAAAGGTGGGTGTTCATGGTGGTGCGGAACATGGTGATCTAGTATGTGTTTATCGCCTGGGAGAGGTTTTGTGCTAGTAGAGGAGGGGATTTGTGATGAAATGGATGGTGGTTTCCGAAATAAAATGATGTGTTTGTATAGTTGTTCAACTGTTTATGGTAGTTTCATGTAGGTGGAAAATCATTTTAACAGAGATGAAAACTTAGAAAATCAAGATTAAGGACGTCAGGTGCAGAAGTAATGTAAATAAGTAAAAGAATAGTGTTAAAGGTAAGGATTTGAGTTAGTACCATATGGGAAAACTGTGTGGAATCCTATTATTATGAGGGATACGAGTCCAGCTAGCGAGACTAGACTTATCCTACAAGTCACCAGGTGTAAAGGATACACGCCCGTTCTACGAGTTACGACCGTTCGGGCGGTACGGGCGTAGGACAAAGAGCAGACATCCTGCCGCCTTAGGATTACAGTCTCCCAGTTAGGGTTTAGTATATACCACCGCCTTGAGTTATAGGCTCATAACCTTATTAGTCTTTGTATTTTACCTTAATTAGGACAGGGTATCCATTACTATAAATACGCCTCCTTACATTGTATTGAACAACAAGGCGAGTCACCACAGAATCCGACTATTCTCAAGGAATAAGACTACTTTACTTAATTTATTTACTTTTTCATCGTATTTACTGTATTGCTTGTGACCTCATTCTTAATTAATTGTTTAACCTAGGCGACCGATTTTAGGCATAAATAATTTAGCGCCCACCGTGGGCCCAGATAATTATAGGTATTCTACGAAGCAAAAGGCGCAATCATGTCTAATGATAGTAGTAACATTCTGAAGAACTCTACAGACGCAGTAGATGAATCTGTGAAGGATCCCAGTGATCCTAACGCGCAGCCTAAGGATCCCGTTGAGCAACCACAAGGCCCTTCCCAGGAGCCAACTCACGTTGCCAGCAATAGAGAAGACAATTGATCACTGGAAGGTAATCCCGAGTTCAAAAATTTCCTTGTTAATCTTCTCAAAACTATGTCAGAACAACAGTAGTGGGATTCGAGCAATAAATTCAAAGGAATATCATTGAGCCTGAGAGCAATGTTTTATAGATCGTCTCAAAGGCCAGTGTCCCCGCGAGGACCAGCGCCCACGAACAATTCGCCAACATTTGTTCCTAGCCGTAGGCTCAACATGGATGCTGCTCCTGGAGGGTCATCAGTAATCAACAAACAAGACATTAAGGGATAGGCCATTATCCAGAACCTCATAAAAGAGATGAAGGCCATCCACGACCGAATTGGTAATGTGTCGGGTGCTCCACCCCAAATTACCACGATAGATGAGCAGAAATTTTACAAGCATGCTTACAAAGCAAGCGCTGCACCGGTCCGTATACCAAAGCATTTCCGCCTGCCGGATAACTTGAAGTATGACGGAACAACTTATCTGAATGAGCATATTGTTGTGTACTACACTGTTGTAAAAAGTAACGAGATTACTGAAAAAAAGATTCAGTCTGCTCTGGTGAACAGGTTTGGCTCAACTCTGACCAAAGGTGCCCTTGCTTGGTACTCCCAACTACCAATAGGATTCATCGAATCATTCACTCAGTGCAGGACCTATTCAAGAAAGCGCATTTAGGGGCCCGCAAGCGGAAGAAGCGCATTGTGGACATCTTTGAGATTCGCCAGTGTGACGATGAACTGCGTAAGAACTACCTCTACAGGTTTCAACGGGAACATATTGAGCTTCCTCCAGTCCCCGATAAGATTGTCGTGGTAGCCTTTTGACAAAAGTCTGAACTCGAAGGGGTCGCTAGCCACTAGAGAATTGTAGTGGGGTTTGACTCAATATCATGTGAGAACATAGAACGCCCTACATCAGATGATGCAGGGAAAAACGAGCGGAAGCTAAACACGATATAAACTATGCGGAAGCGATAAAATACAAGATAGATGATATCAAAGATATCGGGAAACAAGGATTGGGGAGACAAGAAATGAGAAGAAAGAACGGATAATTGGAATTCAAGACATGAATTTAATTATCCAAAAGGGATAATGTAACTCGAACCTTACAAGGAATTCACAGTAGCGGTAAATCTCCATAGATTCCAACTCGTACAAGATTCTTGTAGCCTCGGGCTTCGGACTAGAAAGGCTCGGCCTTCTCTAATTCTCTCTTCTCAAAATTCAATACAAGGTAAGTTATGAAATGAAAGACTAAGTGTGGCTTTTATAGTTTTCCCACACTCCTAAGTGAAATGACTAAAAGCCCCTAAGTCTAATTAAAACAATAGAAGTCACTTAGGGCTATAGTTGTAATTACACAACAAAATAGAGCAAAACTTGGATGGGGCTTCACAGCACTAGGCGCCCTGCCTCTTCTGGGAGGCGCTCCACCTCATTGGAAAGTCCAGAGACCATGCAGCATGGTGGGCGGTCCGCCTCTGAAAGGGGGCGGTCCGCCTCCTCCAATTCCTGAGACTGTCAACCAACTAGGCGGTCCGCCTGGTTTACTGGGCGGTCCGCCTCCTCCTGTGTCATCTTGAAACACTTCAATTTGTGTCTCTTGAGCCTCCCCTTTGGTGCCTATGTGCTCCTCCTTCCTTGGCGCTCTAATGCATGATCTTCAAGACATTTCCGGAGCCCCTTGACTTGCACTCCTTGTGCTCTCACGCTTGGCTCTTGATGGTTGGGAACTAAGCCAATTTGCCCGGCATCATCCTCCCCTTCTTGAAAGGATTTCGTCCTCGAAATCAAACTATCAACGCCTACAATCGAAACAAGCACAACAAATCTTCCTACTTCACAAGTAGGTTAGCTTAATAAGAATAAGTGCAAGTGGTGTGAAAAACACACTCTTGTGATAAAGCCAATCATCGACACCAATTAAAAAGCTTATGTCTCCAAAGGAGACAACAAATTCTTGGCTCAACAAGAACAAGCACTCATATTCAAAATAAGCAAAGAGATCAAAGTCATGCAACATGTAGCAATCAAATGTCCTATGACCCCTATGCTTACTATCAACACACCAAGCCTTCAGATCAATTTTATCATAATGTGACACATTGGCTTTGGCATGTCCACTACTCAAGGTGTGCTCAACATGTGGAATGGAGTGAGTAAAATAGTTCAATTCACAACTAACATCGACTACTCCACTCCCCTTCTTAAAAGCATTCTTGCACACACCGAGAGGTACCTCCTCACCTCCAAAGTCACCTCCAAGACGATCCTTCTCACTAGACAAACTCCAAAGGAAGGTCTCCAAAATAGGTTCTTCATTATTATAGTCCACACAACGAAGGCTAGGACTACTAGAAGATAGGTCAATACGACCAATATCAAGACCACTCTTCTCAATTGGAGTTCCAAACAATGGATCATCCGTAGAGTCTAACTTTTCAAACCATGGAGGTCCTACTTTACTACCAACCCTAGTCCGATACAATTCACTACCACAAATGAGAGAGTCTTCCAACAATGGAAATGTAAAGGCATGCACCTCAAATTCTTGGTCACACAAAAGCATAGTATCAAGACTAGGTTCTTCACGATCACTCGAGGAGTCATCGAAGATAAATCGATCCATCTCACACTCTAGGGACTCCTCAAGGGCACAACCATCCTCACTATGACACAAGAGTCCACCACTAGCAAGTAAGCAATCAAAGGGAAGAATAGGATAATCATGCAATTCATCTTCTCCTTTATCAAATATGGGTGGGGTGTCATAACAAGGCTCACACACAAGATCAACCACAATATTCTTACTAAAGAGAGATTCAATGAAGACCGAGCTCACATCATGATGTGGTTTTTCAACCCTCTCAACTAGTGGTTCATTTTCTCACACAAGTTGACCCAAAGGCTCTTCACTAGTTGCAAACACATTGTAATCATACAAATCATCAACTAGCATAGAGTTTTCACAAACATCAATACAAGACAAGGAAGTATCATGCTCAAGGGAAGAAGAACTAACACACACCTTTGAGTGGCCTTTTTGCTCACTCAATGCACTTGAAGTGTCAAGAATGTCTCCACCTTGTAGCTCACATTTGGCATCACCTTCACCTTGTCTTTCCATCTTGGAACATGGTTGAGGCTTCATCGGTTTGCCTCCAAGAATACCTACACAAGCACTCACAAAAGTAGAAGAAAAAGATAAAGGGTTAATATTAGAATAACGGGTGTCCTCACTTTCAATTTTTCTTTTTCCCTCTTTCTTTTCCCTCATTTTGGTTTCAAGGTCGGGTGTAGATTCAGGTGGTGACAACCCACTCACATCACTCAACACAACCTCTCTTTTTTCCACTCGAGAGTTGTCACCGATCGCTCCCTTACTCCTCTCTATCTTTTGTCTCTCAAATTCGAGTGAGTTGGGGCGAGGCCCAAGAATACCCATAGCCGGAGTAGGTGGACTTTTTACATCAACCCGGAATCTAGGACTTGGAGACTCATCACTTGACGTCTCCTTCTTCTTCGTTGGTGAACCATTTGGAATTGAAACTTGTGGTTTCGGGTTCATCTTGTTGATGTCTATCAACCCTTTTCTAGCACATGTCTCACCATTGCTTGTGTTTGTAGGACTTCTTGTTTGCATCCTTTCAACCATGGAATGAAATTCTTACCCATTGTCCTTTGCATTGCCAAAGAAGGTGCACTAGTAGGCAATCGGCCTCTTGTCCGATAAGGCACAAAGTCATAAACCCTTTGCCCTATGCCCACACGATACGCATCCTTCATCACACTATATTGCACCCTCTTCCCCTCCAAGCACGGCTCACCTGTCTACACATCAACATGACGCATGGGATACACATCACACCACACATAGCATTTATAATTCCTATAAGATATGAGTACCCGAGCCTCCTTAGAAACCCACACTCCATCATACTCATAAGGATGCTCTAGCTTATGACATAATATCCTAAGCCTATAAACTAAAGAGGTGCTAATACAATTGGCATCGGTATCACCAATCTTGAGCAAGTATCCTCCAATACCATCTACCTCAACAACGAACCTACGTCTACCCAAGTGTTGTAGAGTGGCATCCAAATGAGAACTTGGACGCCCACAAGTGTCAACGCCAACAACTTGGGTCTTCCTTATCCCTCCACTAGTGGCAACACCACTACAACAATCTCCACTTCCCGTCATTCTTCCAGCATTAGAAATGTTGTTGGAAGTCGAGGAAGGAACCTTGCCATGGAACCCATAAGTGCCTCCCGCCTTGGTTCCATAGCCCATAGTACTACTCCTGCTACAACCATCCACGCCCTTCACGTCATATAACCCCTTTTGTAGCAAAAGAAACACCATCTCTCAAACCAACCTCCACATGGGAATTAGAAGCATTAGGTCGCTTAGCGTACCTAGAAGATGCAAGCTTCTTCTTTCCCATGGAACAACCACCACCGCCTCCCATACTAATGGAAGGTCCTCTACTACTCCCTTGAACACCATTAGCAACATCAAGAGAAGATGCAAATGAATAATGTGAATAATCAATTTCATCATCAATTTCCTCTATGTCACTATCATGCTCATAATCATCACAAGTAGAGTAAGTAGGACCTATGTACCTTGAAGCGTCACCATCCTCGGGTTCTTGACTAGAAGCATTATATTCATAAAATTCATGTTCATGAGCTTCATAGTCGTCATCAACCTCACGGTCATCATAGTGAACCGCTTCATCAACATAGGAGCCATGGTTTCCATCTTCATAGTATTGGCCATCATCGCCATCATAGGAACCATAGTCTCCATCATCACCATACGAGTCATAGCAACTAGCATCATCCCCACATGAGCCATAATCTCCACAATCAACATCCGATATTGTTGCAACACCAAAAGAACAAAACCTCCCAAAAGTCACTCCCTCACGTGTATCACTCAATTTATGAACACTCAAGAGCGAGACCTTAACAACTTGGGAACCAAGGTGATCACAACTAGTATGTCCAAGTTAAAGTTCGGAATGGAGTTAATGAGACTCGATGTACGGACGACTCATTAAAGTGCGCCCTTGAGGCCAAAAAGAGTTCTATGACTCTTCTTTGAATTCTAATCTCCTCTACGCACGAATGTCCTAATACGCTAAAGGATTAGTGTCTTTCGAGTAGGCCAATTACCCTAGAAACACTAATCAAGAAGCCCGTGGGCGATTAACAATGGAAACCTAGGCAAAAAACTACCCAGGCAACTCCCAGCAAAAAGGGCGCCCCGCCTCAATGGGTTGGAGGTCCGCCTAGCAAAAATACACAGAGCTGCCACCCAAGTGGGCGGTCCGCCTCCTACAGTGGGCGGTCCGCCTACTGCTCCCTTCAGCACACTCCGAAAATCATTTTTTGGTTCGTTTAGCACTCAAAATCCAACGTTTCCGAGTTGTTTTCAATTCTAATGATACCCAAAGATGTATTTGATGATTCTAAACAATCCCCAATAGGTTTAAACCCCAAACAAACAACAATCAATCGATTTTGATTCTTGAGCAAAATTCTAGTGTTCTTGAAAATTTTGGAGATTTGAATTCTTCAATTTTTGAAATACACCACCAAATCTTGTAATTTTGGTACCAAAAGAACGGGAATCACATAAGGAACAAACCCCAATGATTTTCTATGAATGGGTGTTCCAATCCAACAAGTTCTACCAATTTTTGTGAAATTTTCAAGTTTTTCAATTTTTTTATTTTTCTTCAAATTTTCAAGAACAAACAACATAATCACAACAACGACAAGAAAAAGATCGAGGATTCGTAAGAACGAAGCCTAGCCGTGCTCTGATACCAACTGATGCAGGGAAAAATGAGCGGAATCTAAACACAATATAAACTATGCAGAAGCGATAAAACACAAGATAGATGATTTAAAAGATATCGGGAAATAAGGATTGGGGAGACAAGAAACGAGAAGAAAGAACGGATAATTGGAATTCAAGACATGAATTTAATTATCCAAAAGGGAGAATGAAACTCGAACCTTCCAAGGAATTCACACTAGCGGTGAATCTCCATAGATTCCAAGTCGTACAAGATTCTTGTAGCCTCGGGCTTCGGACTAGAAAGGCTCGGCCTTCTCTAATTCTCTCTTCTCAAAATTCAATACAAGGTAAGTTATGAAATGAAAGACTAAGTGTGGCTTTTATAGTTTTCCCACACTCCTAAGTGAAATGACTAAAAGCCCCTAAGTCTAATTAAAACAATAGAAGTCACTTAGGGCTATAGCTGTAATTACACAACAAAATAGAGCAAAACTCGAATGGGGCTTCACAACACTAGGCGCCCCACCTCTTCTGGGAGGCGCTCTGCCTTATTGGAAAGTCCAGAGACCATGCAGCATGGTGGGCGGTCAGCCTCTGAAAGGGGGCGGTCCGCCTGGTTTACTGGGCGGTCCGCCTCCTCCTATGTCATCTTGAAACACTATCAATTTGTGTCTCTTGAGCCTCTCCTTTGGTGCCTATGTGCTCCTACTTCCTTGGCGCTCTAATGCATGATCTTCAAGACGTTTCCGGAGCCCCTTGACTTGCATTCCTTGTGCTCTCACGCTTGGCTCTTGATGGTTGGGAACTAAGCCAATTTGCCCGGCATCATTAGAGGTATAGCGAGAAGATTCACTTGGAGCTAGGAGAATCATCTACACCCGAGGAAGTTTTCCCCATTATCGAAGACGTCATCAGGATACATGGAGGAACCTCGGGCCGGAGACAAAGGGAAGCAAAGCAACATAGATAGCAGAGATGATTTCCCAAAGCGAGAAGATAGCGGGAAGTCCCAGTGCCATTAACCAAGGGGCCACTCAGCGAAAATTAGGTGCCTAATAGGTTTGAAGAGTCGGGATTGTGCGTCAATGTTGCTCCCAACGCACACGCAAGTATACGCGGTCGACAAGTAATAAAATGATAAGTAGAGTATCGTTTCTACGAGGACTACTCAGACTGACGCTTAACAAACAATTTCTAACAACTATTCAGGGATCTTTTCCAATAGTGAGAGTTTTAGTAACTAAAGAACAGTAATTAAAATGGTAGAAGTGAATTCAAATAATGGAGCAAAAGTTTGTTGTAAACAATATTAATGAGACGGATCCAGGGTCAGAGTTATGAACAATCTAGTTGAGTTTTCCAATTGATTCCACTTCTTAAATCCTGGATTACTAACTAACAGATTAAATATACCCGTGAAAACCTTTCGATTCTTTACGGTCTATGCAGGCTACTCCAATCTCTATATGTCTATGGGTTGAATCACGTGCACGCATTAACGATTTCTGTAATTAGTTAAGCTAGACGAGCAAGTATATGTCTATCCTACTCACAAATTGGTTCCCCGATGCCCGAGTTCACAATCTATCCCTACTATTTCTTATTGCGTTCATAAATTCCCTCTTTCAAGTTCAATCTAAAAACCATAGATAATGCATAATTATCAGGCCCTGACAATTACACAAGTGAAATCAAGAAAGAATAAGCAATCCGTTATGGGATTCAATATATGGAATTCAATCTTCAAATATCAACTTTTATGAAATACTCTAACCCTATAACGTAAGATTTAGCCACGCATACTCATAATAACAACACAAAGATTTGATGAAATAATGAAATAATGATGTAATAGATTAATGGAAGGAAGAAAAACCCTTGTTCAAGATGTTATGAGCTCTCCAATTGCTCCAAAGTCTGAACTCCTATAAAAAACGAAGTAAAAGAGTATTTATATGGTTTACAAAGGCCTAGTAATAAGTTACACCTAAGCCTAGACGAAATAGGAAGTCCAAAAATGCTCCAGGGGCGCTGTAGCTGGCGCCCCGAGCCCCCGAACGCACCAACCCAGGCAGAACCCGTCGAAACTTGGGCGCTTTTGGGGCGCCCCGCGCCACTCAAAGCGCCAGAAGGCTGGGCGCTTTTGGGGGCGCCCCGCGCCACTCAAAGCGCCAGGCATTTTCCTGCTTCCTTCGTCTGCAGCTCACGTCACGTTGTGCCTTCGTATGTTCGATCCAATCCTCAATCCAAATCCAATATTTTCTTGCTCGATTATGCTCTTTAAAGCTCCAATTGCACTTCATAACAACCTACAATCATACGACACAAAATCAGTGCAAAATCACATTCATAAACTAAAAAACGCGCGAATAAAGTATCCAAACGTGAGGAAATATTAAGGAAATATAGGCATAAAATGCCAAACGTCACCACCTCACACTTGAACCTTTGCTCGCCCTCGAGCAATTACCAATAACTTCCCAACCTAGGTAGAACAGGTCTGCCTATGACTATGGTTGATACCGATCATTGAACAAATGCGCACACGACTACTATGGGTCCAACAAACATGCCAACAATTTATCAATCATCAAAAATACGAGAACAACCACCCCAAGATAGCTCAAATGCACAAACTCAACTCATTGCAACCATGCTCCCACAAAATCACACCTATCTACTCAACCAAGAAGCCACAACTTCACCTATCTCATGCAAACCATGTGCCCTCACCAAAATGAAGCAAGAGGGTGTCCCCCAAATATCACACACAACAATGAATATCAAGAATAGAACGGGGACAATAGCATAGAAAGAATTCACTCACTCTCATGAAAAGCTCACATGTCACACACGATGTACCATAGGCTTGCCCGTAGTGTAGGACTCCACTAATGTAAGCTCACTCCGATCGGAATTAACTAGGACTTTAAAGAGTTGTAATGTAGGCTAAGGGACTGGTAGGATACATATGGGTTATAGTGACTACCTCCCTGAGCACTTTAATACATCACAATTTATTTAAGCACATATCTCATCAAAGCCACCCATTCCACCCAATCAACAAATTTCACACACCTTTTCAACAAGTAGCAATTTTTCTTTCTTTTAAGCACAACACTAGCAAGGATGGATATTCTTTTCTCTTTTTTTTTTCTTTTTCAATTTTTTTCTTTATTTGTTTTCAATTCACTCGAAACCTTGCTAACCTTCTTTTTTCAACTACTTCTCAAGTTACCACATATCCTCCTCATTGATTCCACTCAAACCCCCCCCCCCCCCCCAATATTCAACCACAACTCCACATAATATAAAATTATCACTTAAAGTGCTTAAGGAGTAAAGGGCCAAAAGAAAGCAATTTAAAATAAGTGGGTAGGCTCGCGGTGTGGGTGCCAACAAAAGGTCAAAGATATCACAACAATCAAGTCCAAGGTGTATATAAGGGTAGGCAAATCAAGGTCAAAGGCTTATCCAAGAAGGCCTGTATCATTTCCCGACTAGAGCAAACCTAGGACTTCGCTTTGCACACACACGGAGCAAGTTCTAGACACCAGTATGCAATCATGGAGTACAATAAAATATGCCTCACAACACACATTGCACATAGTCCACACAAAATGGCTCCATCACAACTCTCAATCAAGCAAATAGAGTGCAATTTGTGGAAAATTAAGCACTAATGCACAATGGTTCACAACAAAGTCAAGTGAGTGGACTAAAGCATCTCAAGGGGGTCGTTCCATCTTTTACTCTAGGCATGCATCACAATTTAAAAGCAAAAGACACCACAAATAGCACATGCAACAAGTTCAAGTCCACCGGTATCAAACAAGTCAAAGGCACCTAGCATTCCACCTATTCCTTTCGTCTAGGGCCACCTATAACTAACTACTCTAATCTTAATAAAAATAAAAACTACCCGGTTCAAAGGCCTCCCCGTGGAAAAGAACCGAGGTCATAAGAAAAACCACAGGGTGGATGACATGTACCACTAATAGAGACTAAAAAAAGAAAATCTTTTTGGTCTATTTCATTAATTTTCTAATTTTTTTTCATATATTAAAGCAAGAAACAAATAAAAATAAAGTCAAGTGACAAAGGAAAAATCCTAACGGTACATGCATCCCTAACCTCAAAAATCAAGGGGAGTTCCCCCACCCCACACTTAAATCAAGCAATGTCCTTAGTGCTAAAAATAAGAGAGTGCAAGGGTAAAGAAACTTCCCTGAAAGCCAATAGGCCTTGGTGCTAGTATCCTCCACGCTTCCGTATAGTATGAGGTACTCAGACTTCCCTCATCAGGTCAACAATATTAGGCAGGAGTGAGGGCACCCCACACTTAAACTCGACATTACATAAACTTGCAATCCAAGGAAAAACAAAACTATGTGACACTATAAATAAAATAATACAAGTATAAACTCGGGTTGCCTCCCGAGAAGCGCCTTAGTTAACGTCGTGGCACGACGACACTTTTAGCTCACTTCCAGCATTTATGTCTTCTCTTCTTACGACGAACCTTTACTTTCTTCCTTTCCTTGAGAGGACCCATCTTCAACTTCACAGGTGATGTGTCACTGCTATTTTGTTCCGCATTCTGCTCACACAGGTCATTTGGTTTACTTCCATGTTCTTGTTTGACACATTCAATCATAGAGCACTCTTCAACCTTAGTTATGTTCTCCTTCTCATTATAAACATTGAAAGTAACCTTTTCTCCTTGCGCTCTAACAGTCATCTCACCCAGCTCCATGTCAATAATTGCATTCGAGGTGACTAAGAATGGTCTCCCCAAAATTATTGGAGCTTCTCGGTCTTCTTCATAATCTAGGACTACAAAATCAGCAGAGAATGTAAACTTACCAACTTTTAGCAACACATCCTCCAACTTACCATCAGGGTGAGTGAGTGATCCATCCGCCATCTTAAGAGTAACTAAAGAGGGCTTGATTGCTCCTAGCCCTAACTTTTTGCAAACAGATAGAGGCATGAGATTTATGCTCGCACCCAGGTCACACAATGCACCAATGATATTATGCCCTCCAATGGTGCAAGGAATAGTAAACCTCCCAGGATCTTGAAGTTTTGGAGGTAGCTTGCTCAAGATTGTGCTACACTCCTGAACTAACTCCACTGTATCTATCTCTTGAGGCTTTTTCTTCTTGACTAAAATATCTTTTAAGAACTTCACAAAGGATGGCATCAATTCAAGCATATCAGTCAAAGGAATGTTAACTTGAAGCTCTTTCAACATACTAATAAATTTTTGATACTGGGCCAAATCCTTCGATGGTATAAGTCTTTGCGGGAATAGTGGAGGCAGCAGAGGTGCCTCCTTTCTCTCTTCTTACTTCTTTACCTTCTCCACTTTTTCAACTCTTTCTATTTCAGCTCTCTCCTCAGACTTGGCCATCAGCTCTCCACCTTCAATTAAAGTCACTGCAAGACATTGCTCAGGCCATTTTTAACAGTACTTATTTCTCCCACCAACTGCCCCAACTGGTGCTCCAGGTTCTTTTGAGCATTGGCAACATCTGGTATGGCTTGTGCATGGGCTGCAGTGTTAGCTATCATTCTCTGTTGGCCCACCATTATCTGCTTTAGCATATCTTCAACTGAATTGCTAACCTGCTGTGGTGGAGCTGGAAGTTGGTGGTAATTATTTGGGGCTCTCGTATTGCCTTGATAATAAGCATTACCAAACTGATTTTGACCCTGCAGCTTGTTTGATTACCCACATAATAAACTGACTCTGGATTAGAGGAGCAAACCTCTGTAGTATGATCTTGACCACAAACCTCACAAAAACTCTGGAGTTGTTGCACTGGAGCCACTTGTTGCTGAGTCTTTGGCAGAGCTAGCTTGCTAATTTGATTGGAAATAGCATCCATCTTCGCTCTCAGCTCTGAAACTGCATCTAACTAAAGTACCCCAGTAGATTTTTGTGTAGTAGCTCTACCATCTCCCTGCCAGTCAGGATTGCCCTGCGAAAACTTGTCTAGTAATTCATAGATCTGGTCAAAGTTTAAGGCCAGTACTTGGCCTCCAGCAGCAGCATCTACCACGATCTTAGTATGCGCAGTCAACCCCTCCACAAAAGTATGTGCAAGAACCTCATTGGATTGGTTGTGGTGTGGACAATATCTCAATAAAGCTTTAAACCGCTCCCAGGCTGAATACAAAGACTCTCTTTCTACCTGTCTGAAGGACATAATTTCACTCCTCAGTCGGGTTGTCTTGGCAGATGGATAAAACTTAGCTAAGAACTTCTTAGCCAAATCATCCCAAGTAGTGATAGACCGAGACTTTTCAGCCTTTAACCACCTCTTTGCTGCCCCAATCAGTGAAAATGTGAACAATGTCAAGCGCACATAATCAATAGGAACTCCCATCGGTGTGTAAATATCACTGATCTCCAAGAAATTCTGGATATGTTGTTGTGGATCCTCGCTATGTAATCCAGCAAATTGTCAAGTCACATGTAACAGTTGTATCATGTCGGACTTAATCTCAAAGTTTCCAGTAATTTCAGGCTTGATTATGCTCGAAGCTACTCCCTCCAGGCTGGGGAGAGCAACATCTCGCACAGCTAAAGCTCGTTCTGCTGCCATTCCTATTGGTAAAGATCAAGCAGGACCTAATACCTGAAACAACACAAAACTCAAAACAAAAATTAAACCTGAATAGATAATAATTAATCGTCTGAAAAGAAAACAGTCAATTGTTTAGTCCCCGGCAACGGCGCCAAAAACTTGTTGCTCCCAACGCACACGCAAGTATACGTGGTCGACAAGTAATAAAATGATAAGTAGAGTATCGTTCCCACGTGGACTATTCAGACTGACGCTTAACAAACAATTTCTAACAACTATTCAGGGATCTTTTCCAATAGTGAGAGTTTTAGTAACTAAAGAACAATAATTAAAATGGTAGAAATGAATTCAAACAATGGAGCAAAAGTTGGTTGTAAACAATATTAATGAGACGGATCCAGGGTCAGAGTTACAAACAATCCAGTTGAGTTTTCCAATTGATTTCACTTCTTAAATCCCGGATTACTAACAGATTAAATATACCCGTGAAAACCTTTCGTTTCTTCACGGTCTATGCAGGCTACTCCAATCCCTATATGTCTATGGGTTGAATCACGTGCACGCATTAACGATTTCTGCAATTAGTTAAGCTAGGCGAGCAAGTATATGTCTATCCTACTCACAAATTGGTTCCTCGATGCCCGAGTTCACAATCTTTCCCTACTCTTTTTTATTGCGTTCATAAATTCCCTCTTTCGAGTTCAATCTAAAAATCATAGATAATGCATAATTATCGGACCCTGACAATTACACAAGTGAAATCAAGAAAGAATAAGCAATCCGTTGTTGGATTCAATATATGGAATTCAATCTTCAAACATCAACTTTCATGAAATACTCTAACCCTAGAACGTAAGATTTAGCCACGCATACTCAAAATAACAGCACAAAGATTTGATGAAATAATGAAATAATGATGTAATAGATTAATGGAAGGAAGAAAAACCCTTGTTCAAGATGTTATGAGCTCTCCAATTGCTCCAAAGTCTGAACTCCTATCAAAAATAAAGTAAAAGAGTATTTATAGGGTTTACAAAGGCCTAGTAGTAAGTTACACCTAAGCCTAGACGAAATAGGAAGTCCAAAAATGCTCCAGGGGCGCTGTAGCTGGCGCCCCGCGCCCCTGAACGCGCCAACCCAGGAAGAACCCATCGAAACTTGGGCGCCCCGCGCCACTTTAAGCGCCAGAAGGCTGGGCGCTTTTGGGGGCGCCCCGCGCCACTCAAAGCGCCAGGCATTTTCCTGCTTCCTTCGTCTACAGCTCGCGTGGCGTTGTGCCTTCGTATGTTCGATTCAATCCTCAATCCAAATCCAATCTTTTCTCGCTCGATCATGCTCTTTAAAGCTCCAATTGAACTTCATAACAACCTACAATCATACGACACAAAATATGTGCAAAATCACATTCATAAACTAGAAAACGCGCGAATAAAGTTTCCAAACGTGAGGAAATATAGGCATAAAATGCCAAACATCAGTCAACGCAATAGAGTTCGTAAGGGATCACATAAAGGACGCCCAAGTACGGTGGCCTAGCAATTTGAAGGCCGAACCAGTCAGAAGGAACAAGAATCTTTATTGTGATTTCCATAGGGATCACGGACACGAGACAGGCCGGATGCAGAGCACTAATCCTGTAAGTCATGGATTTACTTAATAAGGGTTATCTTAAGGATTTTCTCACCGACAGGGGAAAGCAGACTTACGCCAAAAGTAGAAACCAAGATGGACCACTAGAGCTACCAAACCCGAAGAGATCCATCAATGTCATAATCAGCGATCTGACATTGCTCAAAGAGTCAAAAAACACCGGGGAAGCGCCCAATAAGGCCACGCCCAGGATGAGATGATCCTTTTTATTGACGAGGATAGCACCAGCAGCAATACTCCTCACCACAATGCTTTGGTCATAATGCTAAAGATGGAGGATACAGACGTCAAACGTGTCTTGGACGACGCTGGTAGTGTTGTCAACCTCATCAGGTGGGACACGCTGAAAGCGATGGGAGTCGAAGTCAAGATGGCCCCAAATTTCTACACACTGGCTGGCTTCAACAACTGTGGTGAAAAGGGTGTTGGAGAAATTAACCTTATTGAACAACAAGGAGCAGATTATGTTTCATATTTTCAGGTAATCAAGGGTGGTGTCCTAAAAATACGATCGTAGGACGGTCGTGGATCCATCAAGTCAAAGCAGTACTATCTACTTGGCATCAAAAGCTTCAATACCCTACCAAGTGGGAGATAAAAGAAGTCAATTGGGACCAGGAAGCAGCAAAAGAGTGCTACACAGCGGCCATCTTAGGAGCAGCTGTCCCCGAGAGGAACCCGAAGTAAAAATTTCTGAAGGCACCAAAGACCTCAAAACCTCAATCAACCAAGACTACGATTCCGATTGTATGGTTGATTGAAATTTTTCGAGGGAGGAGTAGGGATATTTGGAAGTACTTTTCTTTTTCAGAATTTTACTTTATTCATTTCCTTAATGTTGTTTTTAAATTACACCATTTTCATGAGCTTATGTCATGTTATGGATTTTCACCCACAACATTCTAGGCTTTGCGCCTTTATTAATAATAAACTATTATTCATATAGTCAATTTTTTCTATAAATTAAAATCCATCTAGGACCCAAATATTCATAGCCCAGGCCAATTACAATTTGAAGTAATACACCCACTTTCGTGACAAAAGTAGGGTACACTACTCGCTTAGAGCTAGATCCCTTCTAGCTCAGCCACCAGGCATTATTCGTAAGTTGAACTCATTAATTCAACAACTGCACCTATATGCCGACGGGGATGCCTGTTCACATAGTGCCAAAAATGTCTTAAATACTCGAGTAACTAAGCAGAGACGTTCGAAGTCGGACGCAAAAGTGCCCGTTATCACACGGGCTAAAGTCGTACCATTGTGGGCGCAAATAGCCACCTCTTATAGATGCAACCTAAGCCACCAATCATTAGTGCACAACAGACATAATTGCCCAAGCAGGCTCACTGATAAACGTTCTCAACATTAGAATATTCAGGAGCATCCCGCGGCTACCTCAAGCAACTCACGAGAATTATAACCAGAAAGGTGACCCTGTTCAGCAGGGCCGATGAACTCGCCGGTATGATCTGTCACAACCTTGGATTTCTGAAAAGGTTAACTCCCGCAACGATTGGGATAACAACCTCACAAGCTCCACTCACGGGTTCAGCCACAATATTCACGCCCACTTCCTTGCCAGGACGACATTGGAAAGAGTCAGTGGCCTTAGGGACATGAGTCGACACAATGTTTTCTGAACATGAACGAGAAATGTCAACTTATGGAGTGTAATCACCTAATTTTGGCACGAATTCAGCAAAAATTGCTCAAAATAGCTGTGTTAAATTCTTAGAATTTTCCCCGAAATTTTCCCAAAAAAAACTAGTCTTTATTTTAATTGAAATTGTCATTAATCGGGAAGAAAATTGTGAAAATTACTTGTTATGTGTGTAATTGTGATCCTATGTTTAATTGTGATGTTAGTGTAAATGATGTAATTTTTAGTTTGATTAATTCAGTATGTTTTAAGTAATGTAGTGCCTTTAAGTAGCCATTTGTGCAAAAATAATCAGCCCAATACAAGCCCATTAGCCCACTTCTATTACCCAAGCCCACACCACACACATATATACATAAAAACACTCCATTTTGCTCACACACCCCTTTAGCCCTTCAAACTGGCGAAGCCTTGGAAAAATTTTGCCAGGCCGCCGGAATTCGCCTCCCACGGCGGAGCCACCGCTGCTCCGCCGCCGACCACCACCTCCGGTGGTCGGAAAAATACAATATATATATACCATTTGAAAGATCTCGGCCCCCTCTTGCCATTTATGCTATTGGTTTTCTCAAATTCATAGCCAATTTTCGTAGATCGACGGTCAAAGTTCCGGTCAAACCCGAAATCCGTACACCTTGGCTTTTTTTTTTTTTTTTTTTCCGGTAAGTTTTTGGCTCTTTCCCTTCTCCTCTCCCTCCTCTCTCACCCTCGCATCCCCAGTTTCGAAAACCCCATCTCCCAATACCCTTTCCCCGGTTCCCGTTTCCCTTTCTTTCCCGTTTCTGTTTTTTTTTTCTTTGCTCTTCTTCTTCTTATTTTCTTTCCTTTTTCTGTTTTGTTTTTTGGATGAGGGATGATGATGGTTTGTTGGTTGATTGATTGGAGTTGTTGATGTTGATGGCAAGGCGGGGGCTGTAGTGGTGATGCTTTGTTGATTAGGCAGTGACGATGCTCAGGAGGGCAAGGCAAGTGGAGGTGAGTGAGTTTGATGTTTGGGAAGTAGCTGTGATGATTTGTTTGCGGGGCGAGGACTCAGTTTTTTTTAACAGAGGCAGTGGGGTGTTATGTTTGGTTCTGTTTCGATGAGTCAGTGTGCACGTGTGGATTTTTGTTTCTCGTAACGAGCAGACGAGGCAGTGAGTTTTGGAGGTCTGTGATGGCATGGTGCAGCAGCTATGGGATGGCGCTAATTGTGATGGCAAACTCGCGAGTGAAACAGTAACGAGGCAATGAACTCATGGTGGTGCTCGTGTTGACAGTGCAGCGGGTATAGAGGCAGCGATGATGGATTTCAGTAGCATCGTTGGCTTCGAGCAATGTCACGGAAGGTTTGGCTATGCCCCGGGTCAGATTTAATCCTAGACCTATCTATTTTCTTTATTTTATCATTACGAACATGTCTAGCCGTTGGATAGGGATGCATAGTTCATATAGAGCTTGTAGAATCAGTGTATGTTTGTTTCGTCTTAAAGAAATATAAAAGGAAATTCTTGGGAGATTGTTCGTTTTTTTGTCGCTTCCCAATTATATATACACACATATTGCTTCCTGTTTCGCAGTTTTCTCTATTTGTTCGTTCCTATCCATTGTTCGTGCATATGTAGTATTGGTAAAAGTGATCTGCATATGTAGTATTGGTATAGAATTTTTAACTTGTTTGTGGTTCGAGATTAGTATAAAGTCTGTCCGTAGTCTGCTTCAAGTGTGTGAAATGGTTTAAAGTATTTCTAGTTGACTTTGTCGGACCTGGATTGTTGGAGTTCATGTTTTAAGCTTTCACCTCAAGTATGTTTTGACTTAATTGAATCTGGAAGAAGCAAAAACAATATGAAAAGTTTGATTGGTATACTTGTATCATTTACAAGTTTGTTAGTTTAAATGGGAATGTTAACTTTTTTTTTTGCCAAGTGCTAGTCCAACATTCAATTTGTCTTTTGATTCAGTTGAAACACAAGCTAGTATTTTCTTTGGCCTGATTTTGCTTCTTTAATTGTTGAGACTTTGAAAGATTGAATTCTGGACTTTGTTAGGAGCTGGGAGACTTTTTGGTTCAGTTTTTAGTTAGTCTAGTTGATTTAGTTTGTCTAGTTTGGTCTATTGAGTCTAGTTGGGGCTGCTATAGTTTGCTTAGTTTGTTCCTAGTTTCTTTAGTTAGCAATGAGTAATGGGGGTCCTTTTAGAGGACCCTACTTGTACATTTTTCAGCCTTTTAGAACTGTTTTGGCTGCTGAAATAGTAATTTTTCAGCTGCTCTACTATGCTGAAAATAGCCAAAACATACTCAAGTGTAGGGGTGTGGGCTTGTACTTTTGTACAAGTTTACACCCCACCCCTTTGCCTTCACTTTTATCTATAAATAGGGCATTGAATGCCCTCATTTATGACTAACAACCAGCTGAAATGGAGAGAACTACCAGCTGAAAAACACATTGAATGAGAGCATAAAAAACACTTGAGAAAAAGGTTAAGTTTGAAAGTAAGATTTAGAACCAAAAAACCTTCATATCTAAGGTATTTTGGAGCATAAATCTAAGCTTTAAGGGTTTAAATAGAGCAGTTAAAGGGCTGTTTTCAAGGCTGATTTGGGTGTTGTTGCCGTTTGGTTCGTTCTGCATAGTAAATATTTAATTCTTGTAGCTTCATGTTATTTTTTATGGAAGACCAACTGAGTAATGACTAAGTGTTTCTGGTTGCATGCTTAATCATTGAGTCCCCTTTTGTGGAGAGTTTATTTTGAACTTGAAGCTTTAAAGAAAGGTTGTATGTAATTAATATATATTGCAAATATATGTATGAAACAATTGTCCCTTGAGCGTTAACATATAAAAATCAAAGCAAATTTCTTTAGGAAACTTTCTAGCATGATTGGATTTTATTTCTGGAAAGAAAAGTGCTCACAGACAAATCTGGAATTTTTTTTTGAAAACTGGCCTGATTTGAAAAATACAGTTCAAAGTAGGAGTGTCTCGCAAAAGATCAGATATGTACGAAAAATATGGATATTTGTGTAACAATGAAATAGAACTCAGAACAGCCACTATTTGAAAAATCATGATATGACTATTTTGTGCAAAAAATCCTTAAAGAAGCTCATTTCTGCAAGTAAATTCAGCCCAACTCACGTACACTGTTTTTCTTAATTTAGTTGACAAAACAATCACTCTTTAGATAAATCAGCCATTGTTGAGATAAGACATATATATGTATACAAAATATCATGGTTTCTTTTGCAAAAGATACTTTAGAGCAGCCTATTTATGCAAGATAATTCAGCCCATATCAAGTAAAAATGGCGCCAGTTTACAAGCCCTCTTTTTTGCATTAATAGTCCGCAAAGCATCCTTTATTTAATAAAACAACCATTTATTCATATAAAATAGCCATATCTCGGTTTTCCTGTTGTTAAACTTTCAATGATTGCTACTTAGTATTTAACGCGATTAGGCAAACCAATCGGGACGATAAAACTTTCACCCGATTAGGCGTGTTGATAAGTATGATTTGTAATCTACTTATTCGATTAGGCATTGTTAAATATATTCGTGATCTACTTATTCGATTAGGCAATATTATAAGTACGATTTCTGATCTACTTATTAGGTAAAAGACAAGAGAAAATTAAATTGAGATTAAGCCAATTCGAAATTAATTTTGAAGTCAATCAAATTCTTTTAAAATAGACCAATCCTTTGTGAGGTTGGAAATGCGTGATATATTTTTTCTATTATGAATTAAAGTGTAATTTCGTCCGATCGTCTGTGAGGTTGGATAAGAATAACATTTTTTAAATTTTTCTGAATCAAGGTTTAAATTCAAATCAATGGCAAAAGATAATATAACCATATTTAATAAATTAAAATTGCGACAATAAAGCAACTGTGCTTGGCACAGGACTCGAGGGCGCCTAATACCTTCCCGAGAGTCAACTGAGAACCTTACCCGAATCTATAACGCAGACCATTAGACGAGTCAGAGGTGTTCCAAGGTACCTTTTGGTGACTTGGCACACCTTAAACTATGTCAAGTGGCGACTCCGAGTTTACACTGAAATAACTTTGTACCTTTTGAACACTAGTCACGAGCCTTTTAAATAAACCTCCCCACAGGGAATATTAAATTTTTTGGGGCGTGACAGGTTGGCGACTCCGCTGGGGAAAATAGTGAAAACTAGAATCTCCGGCTTTGATAAAATTGTCGCATGTTTTAATTTATTAAATATCTGGTAGTTATATGTTTGCCATTATCACATGGAAAGTTGAATGTTACCGCTTTGATTTTGTTGAACTGTATATAAACTGTCTTCTTCCGCAAATCTCTAAGTCTCTGAAACACTTGCACACGTACACTTACCAGATTGCTTGTGGCATCTGGGCCTTCTTACTAAAATTACCCATGATTTAGGAGGAAGGCGTGACAGGGTTTTAGGCCGGACACACTGTTTCCGGACGGCCCTGATGCGCTTTCCGCTCGGTTTGTCCACCGGGTTATGAGCCAGTCTAGACACCGAGTCAGTTGTGTCACCTAGAGTTAAACCTTTAGGCCCAATTATCTGCATCATATTTGACTTAGTGAGGTGCGGCACACCGGTACCGCACTTGTCTAGGATGACTCCTTGGCGTCGAGATACGTCCGAAGCATTTTCTGTGTTGCATTTAGAAGGAAGGGTCGTCATGCTGACCGAATCGGGAAAGGGCGGATTTCAAAAGAAAAAGAAAAGAAAAGAAGAAAAAAAAATAAAAATAATAAAAGAAAGAGAGGAAGTAGGGTGAATTTCAGTTTGTAGATTTTGTTGTTTTAATACATTTCCTGTTTGGGGTCATGCTGTCGAAAAAGAAATTTTGCAAAGATTTATGTGGCGAAAAAATTTTGAGTATGTTTTTACGCCATCATAATGGCGAAATTTTTCAAAAAAAAAAAAAGAGAAAGGAAAAGGGAAAGATTTTCATACCAAAGTTGTCAACCTTTTTGGAGATTAGTCTTGATACCGTTATAATGACAAAATATTTTAAGTTTCCAAGTATCCTGGTTGGTCGAAGGATTCTTTTGGTTCAATTTCATGCCGTTATATGGTAAATTAATTTTTTGAAAATTAGCTGAGTTCCATTGTGGCGACTGCCATATGCCCAATTTTATGGAAGTCCAAGAGTCTGTTTCGTGTTGATGACAGTATTTTGAGTCAATTTATTCGCGTCTCTAAAATGACAATTTTTCCAACAGTTAGCAAGTGCCTCGGTCGGCCGAAAGTCTTTTTGGGTCAATTTTATGCCGTTGTAATGGCCAAGCTTTGTTGAAAATCTGAGTCTCAAATGGTAAACACATGTTAGATTTTGAGGAGGTTTCAAACATCGGTTTGTTTTGTCTGTCAATGTTTCTAGGTACTTTTTGTTTTGTCTAAATTAAGTGACATATGTTTTAGGTACCATGGCTGCATCGTCTTCTAGGTCTAGCAAGAGAAAGTACCCTATTGATGCCACCCCACCATCTATCATGATGACTGACGGCCCGCCCGAATTGTTGAGGTCTTGGTGGAAGAGTATGAGCGAGATGCAGCAAGGTTCTGTCCAAAAGAAGATTGGCTTTCTGACAGACCTTGTGACTAAAGATATTGTGCCACACCAAGATCTGGTTAGTGCACTGGTCGGACTCTGGAACCCAAACAGTAATACCTTCTGTTTCAAAGGCTTTGAGATGACGCCTACACTCGAGGAAATAGCTGGGCTCATTAAGCTAGATTTACATGAAAAGAGAATGATTGCCCCAAAAAATGTCAATACCCATGATTTCTTTCAAAACATCTGGATGCGAGTAGATACCTCTATTGCTAGTACTAGCCATGGTTTGGTCTCATTTGACTACCTCTATGCTCGATTCGGGTGCGATAGTGGTTTTAAACGGTATAGCTTCGAGTTTCATGACAAGCTAACATATAATGAATGGGTGCAACTTTGTCCGAAGGTTTTTGTGTTTGCTCTTCGAGGGTTATTGGTCTTTCCATTGCCGCATAAGAGGATATCCATTAGAGTTAGTTGGATTATGGTGGCCCTGTTTGAAAAAGCACCAAATCCCACGATCGTTCCGACAATTCTGGGAAGTATCTTTCATGCCTTGACTTGATGCTGCAAAGGCGAAAACGAGTTCTTCGAGGGGTGTAACTTCCTATTGCAAGTGTGGTTTTTGGAGCACATACGCCTCCGCCCTTCTCATCCTATTGCTGGTTGCTTTGACTTTGGCTATCTCGGTTATCATTTCGAACATATTGAGAAGTTTAAGTTTCCAGATGGCGAGCATGCTTGGAGGTCGTGCTTTGACTCCCTTACAATAGATAAGATATTGTGGCAGTATAACTGGCTTTCTATGGAGAAGGTTGTGCACCGATGCATCGAGCGCCCCTTTTTAGTTCTGATGGGTCTTGAAGCAGCCCAGCCTTATGCCCCTCTGCGGGTACTCAGACAGTTGGGGCGACGACAGGTGGTCCCGATAGTTGAGGATATGAGTGCTTATGTCTTAGTCTATCCTCCAGGACTGTTTACCCACAGGGGAAAGATCTTGAACTTGTTGGACACTAGGCGTCACCTCACGAAAGAGACTCAGGTTTAGAATGGACTCATAGGAGAGGTCACTCAGGAGTACGAGTCATGGTATCGCCACCAGCCCATACCTAGGGAGATGCCAGCTAGATCGAGTATAGGCGTGGTTGACCTTGATGCTCGATTGGAGATGCAGGTTCGGATGGCCAGGCGTGAGATTGAACAGGAGTACCGTGCTACCATACATGGTTTAGTTGCAGAGAGAGATGCCGCTAGAGCCGCTCAGTCTGAAAGCGAGGACTTGACACATCAATACTCAGATACTATCAGGAGACTGCATGACTTGCACCATAAAGCTTTGACCGAGAAGGACACCGCTCTAGCCGCCCAGGCTGAGAGCGACAGATTTGCAGATAAGTGCCTGGGGAACATCGATCGGCTTCATAAACAACTTGATGAGATAGTGATTTTGAAAAATGATACATTGAGATTAGCCACGAGCCAGCTTCAGCAGATAGCCGTATCAAAGAGAGTCATTGCTCAAGGTCAGGAACACGTGCGGCAACTGGCCGACTATGTGGCTAGGATGTGCCAAGATCATAGGAACTCATCCAACAGGACTATCCTCATTGAGGCTCCTGATTATGCCAGGAATATATCTCAGTGAGTGCACGTATTGCATGATGTTTTGAGCCAGCCTTTGCCACCAGCAGAAGAAGATCCCGAGGAGCCGCATGAGTCTGATCTAGAGTAGCCAGTTGACGCTGAGCCAGGGTTTCCTTAGCAGATATATCAGTCCGAGATGATGGAGCTTATTGTCTTGTTTTGTCACTCATTTAGCATCTCGGCATATTGTATTTTATGTTGCTTTAGTAGTAGTAATTTATTTCTATTTTTCAGTCATTTGTACGTTTCTAAGGTTGTGCCTTAGAGCACTGTATGTCTTGCATTATCTTAGTAATGGAAATCTTTTGTTTATTTTTATGTGTCAATTTGTTTCACCCTCTGGCTTCTCTTTGAAAAAAGGAAGAAGGAAAAAGAAAAAGACTCAAACAATACATTTGGGAATCTAATCTAAACCGTTTCGGGATGACGCATGACGACCTTAGACTTGTAGGCACGATTGAATTGTAAAAATTGTGTTTCCTAACCTGTTTTGTTTGCAGACAAGTATAGATTACCAGCGATTCGGTGCAGCACTCTGCCATTACCCCACTCTAAAAAAGATATGAAATTCCATTTGGTAACATGGCCACTGAAGGCGACAAATCTGATGCCGGTTCCGAAGAAAATGATAGGACGACAGAAGAGGCCCTGACTCTAAAGCAATTCCTGGCAGACATGCATCATGCGATAACCACGGGACGGGCACCTCCTCCCATGCCAAACCTCCTGGAGGGGCTTGTGCCAACAGCTAGCCAGCGAACACCAGGCACATCTACGGCGGTCGAGGATCCGACCTATCCCCCTGGTTTTGGACCGAACCATGGTGCAACGAAAGAAGCTGAAGTGCGCCCTCATGCGCCACAACCACCACCTCCACCACAAGGGCAGTATGGACAACATCCACCACAGGGACAGTATGGACCACCTCCCCCACAGGTTCCAGTTTTTCGGGGCCCATCTAGGCCTGCCATGGCCAGATCCAACAGTGAACCACATCTCCAGGCTGGGGATCATCATTATGATCGGCACCATGAACCCAATTTCCGACACAGTGACTCATATGATCAGGGGTTCCATCGCGAGTCTCAAATTGAGGTTGATCGATCAGGAAAGCTGGATGAGAGCGAGGTTCTGAGAAAGATGAAGGGCCTAGAACAAGCAGTAAGGACCATTCAAGGATATGGAGATCATACTAACATCTCTTTCAAGAATCTTTGTCCCTACCCTGAATTGCAATTGCCAGATGGGTTCATAGTGCCAAAGTTTGATCTATACACCGGGCAAGGAGATCCGAGGGTTCATATGAAGACCTACTGCAACAAAATGAGAGGGGTCAAGAAAGACAAACTGTTGATAGCATATTTTTCTGAAAGCTTGGGGGGCGCAGTTGCCGAATGGTTCATGAGGCAGGATTTAACTAAATGGTTGTCATTTGAGGATATGGTGCATGCATTCTATGACCAGTACAAGTACCACATTGAAGTTTTGCCAGATCGATCCTCTTTGGATGCGATAAAAAAGATGCCAAGTGAAAGCTTTAGGGAGTACGCCCTCAGATAGCGCGAGCAGGCCGCTCGAGTAAGCCCCGCAATACCAGACGATGACATGGTTCGTTTGTTCATTGAGGCGCAAGATGAAGCGTTCTATGGTGCATTGATCGCTGCCTTTGGGAAACCATTTAGTGAAGTCGTCAAGATGGGAGAAATGATTGAGAGGGGAGTCAAAACTGGCAAGATTGTAAGCCAGACTGCATTGAAGGCGACTACACAGGCTGTGCAAACTGGGGCAGCAGGGTTTGGTAAGAAGAAGAAAGAGGATGTAGCCATGGTAGGGTCAGGTCCGCGAAAGTGGAACGAGGAGCGATACAGTCAACATAATTCATACCAAGCTCCACAAACACCCCCTTTACAACACTATTAACCACCACAAAATGTACAATACTCCATGCCTCCACCCCAATACTCTGTACATGCAGCACAGCCGTATGCTCCAACATCCTATCCGCAGTGGCGCGCCCCAGCCCTACAGCCGACATATAACACGCACCAAGTTCCCCCTAATCATTATCAGGCTCCGCCAAACACTACATACCGACCAAGAGGTCCTGCAGGCTTCCGTCCAAGAGCTGAATTCAGGAAAGCCCGAGAGGAGAAAAAGAGAGAATTTACACCAATCGGAGAATCTTACACCAGTATCTTCGAGAAATTGAGAGCCTTGGATATGATAAAGCCAATTCAAGGAAACATGCAGCCCATTGGGAAAGTGGACCACTCTCGGCATTGTGAATACCATTCGGGCGCACCAGGACATGATACAGAAGATTGCTATTATCTCAAGAAGGCAGTGCAAGATCTGATTGACAATAACCAAATAGTGATCGAAGATGCAGAAACGCCGAAAATTAAACGCAATCCTTTGCCGGTCCATGATGTACACATGGTGGGTATATGTGAAGGAGGATTCGAAGACGAATCTGCAAGGCCAATAGTGTCAGTCGATGCTATAACAATTGGAGTGGAAAGGATGCAACCAATTCTTTCGGTTGTGCCGGGGAAAGTGGGGCATCCTATCCAGCCAAACAAGCCAGTATTGACATTGAGAAGAGCCGTTGAGTGAAAGGAAGATGTGGCTGAAAAACTAAAATTGGTGATCCAAAGGACCAACAAAAATGGAGAGGAGGCGGATTGTGTGGCCAAACCAAAGTTGGTTATAAGAAGAGCACCCTGTGAAGATGATCAAAACAAGCTGTGTGATCCTGTTGTCATAAAGAGTGCACCTCAGATTCCTATGAGAAACACTAATGTTGTCCCATGGAATTATGACAAGGCATTGGTAACGTACAAGGGAAAAGAGGTTGTGGCGAAAACAACACAAGTTGGCGGTCTTACTCGTTCTGGGCGGTGCTTTACCCTGGAAGAGTTAAGAAAGGCAAAGCAGGCTAGAGAAAATCAGGGCCCCATCAAGGAACCTGTCGCCGAGAAAGAGGCAGAGGAATTCCTGAAGAAGATGAGAGTGCAAGATTACTCCATCGTGGAGCAGCTGAGGAAGACCCTTGCTCAAAATTCTTTGTTGTCCTTGTTGATGCATTCTGAGACACACCGTCATGCTCTGTTGAAAATACTGAATGAGGCTCATGTCTCCGAGAAGATGACCGTCAGTAATCTTGAAGAATTCGCAAGTCGTATCTTTGAGGTAAACAGGATCACTTTCACTGACGAGGAACTGCCAATGGAAGGCACTGGTCACAACAAAGCACTGCATCTAACTGTCAAGTGTGACAATTCTTATGTCACAAGGGTAATGGTTGATGGTGGGTCTGGTTTGAACATCTGTCCATTGTCTACCTTAAAGAGATTGAAAGTCAACATGGACAAAATTCGGACAAACACCATGAGTATTCGTGCTTTTGATGGAGAGAAACGACAATCGATTGGTGAGATAGAACTGATACTGACAATCGGGCCCGTGGATTTTGCTATCGATTTCCAAGTTCTTGATATGGATTCGTCTTACAACCTGTTGTTGGGAAGACCCTGGATCCATATGGCAGGCGCAGTACCATCAACCTTACACCAGACTATCAAGTTTGAATGGAATCGTGAAATGATCATGGTACACGGAGAGGGAGATTTGTCAATCTACAAGGATCCGTCTATTCCAGTTATTGAGGTCACTAATGATAGCCCAACTCTGATGTATCAAGCATTTGAAGCGGTCCAGGTGGAGGAGGTTCCTGAAGGCAAGCCTTTACCCCAAGCAAGATTATCAGAAGCAGCAGTCATGATGGCTACAGAAATGTTGAAGCACGGTTTCCAGCCCGGGAGAGGTCTCGGGGCAGCGCTACAAGGAATGTCGCGTCCAATTAATCCACTTGGCATTCGAGGTACCTGGGGTCTGGGATACAAGCCCACAGCTGCGGACAGAGCAAGAGCTAGGAAGATGAAGAAACAAGAATGGTCTCTCGAGAAGCCTGTCCCTTGCCTCACTCAATCTTTCACGAGGTCCAACGGGGGCAAGTATATTTCCAAAAATACTGAGGAGACTAAAGAACAGAAGAAGCTACTGTCAGACTTGAGGCACGTCTTTGGCATCAACATGGTGCAAACTGGTGAAGGACCTAGCAATGCAGAAATCCAAGACATTGGCCCTGATGTGAAGCTGAACAACTGGGAATCTACGCCTCTCCCCACTAGGAGGGGCTATTGGTAGCAAGTTTTGTTATCCTTTCTGTATACTTGGTTATTCTAAGGGTTGTAATTCAAGTATATTTATTTTGCTCGTTATGATGTCAAACCCTTTTATCTTTCAAATTCAATGAAAAGCAAGACATGTTCTTGTCTCCTTATTCTATCTCTTTACTTTTCTGATTCCTGTTTTTTTATTTCTCTCTGTAGCTATGTTTCTGATGGGCTTAATAACATGACATGCATGCTGAAATCAAACCCTGATCTAAACACACAGTTTAACTTGGTCTCATTGAACCAATCAGAAATAAAGGAAATTAATGATGGGAGGTGGAGTGAGTATGAAATGACAGTTGAGGAGGTAGACGACATGGAAGAGGCTGATACGGAAGAAATTTTTGAGGAAGAATATGATGAGGAGAGAGCCGAGAGTGAAATAAATGGGGAATTAGAACAATTTGAAAATAAGCCTAAGCCCAATCTGGATGACACAGAAAATATAAATCTGGGAAGTGCCGATGATGTCAAGGAAACCAAGATAAGCATGCACGCTGAACCGAAAGTGAAAGACGACATAGTCCAAGTCTTGTCTGACTATAGAGATGTGTTTGCCTGGTCGTATGATGACATGCCCGGTTTGAGCACAGATTTGGTGGTTCACAAGTTACCGATCAATCCTGGGTTTCCTCCAGTCAAACAACTTCGGAGAAAATTTAAGACAGATGTGAGCAAGAAAATCCATGATGAAATTATGAAGCAACTATCTGCGAAGGTGATACAATCTCTTCAGTATTCCACTAGGTTGGCCAATGTTGTGCCGGTGCCGAAGAAAGATGGAAAGACGAGATTTTGTGTTGACTATCGAGATTTGAACAAGGCCAGTCCCATGGATAATTTTCCCTTGCCTAACATTCACATTCTCATAGACAATTGTGCCAAACACGAGATCCAATCTTTCGTGGATTGCTATGCCGGATATCACCAGATCCTGATGGATGAAGATGACGCAGAGAAGACAGCATTCACCACATTTTGGGGAACCTTTTGTTATAGAGTCATGCCGTTCGGTTTGAAGAATTCTGGGGCAACGTACATGAGAGCCATGACAACCGTCTTTCACGATATGATACACAAAGAAATTGAGGTGTATGTGGATGATGTGATAATCAAATCAAGAACAGCAGAGGATCATGTTAAAGACCTCAGGAAATTCTTTGAAAGACTCAGAAGGTACAATTTGAAGTTGAACCCGGCTAAATGTGCATTCGGTGTTCCAGCTGGAAAGTTGTTGGGTTTTATTGTCAGCAGGCGAGGCATTGAATTGGATCCTTCAAAGATCAAAGCTATACAAGAGTTTCCTCCGCCAAAGAATAAGAAAGAAGTCATGAGCTTCCTCGGAAGATTGAACTACATCAGTAGGTTCATCGCTCAACTCACTACAACTTGCGAACCAATCTTCAAGCTGCTAAAGAAAGATGCTGCAGTCAAGTGGACCGAGGAATGTCAAGCGGCTTTTGACCAAATCAAGCAATACTTGTCAAATCCACCTGTGTTGGTCCCACCGGAGCCAGGCCGACCTTTGTTCCTCTATTTGTCGGTGATGGATAATTCATTTGGTTGTGTACTAGGACAACATGATGCCACAGGCAAGAAAGAGCAGGCCATTTACTACATGAGCAAGAAGTTCACAGATTATGAGGTCAAGTACACTTTGTTGGAAAGAACGTGTTGTGCCCTCACTTGGGTAGCACAGAAGTTGAGGCATTATTTGTTGTCATACACTACTTACCTCATATCCCGGATGGACCCACTGAAGTATATCTTCCAGAAGCCAATGCCAACGGAAAGGCTCGCCAAGTGGCAAATGTTACTCACAGAGTTTGACATAGTCTATGTCACCCGTACCGCAATGAAAGCCCATGCTTTGGCCGATCATTTGGCCGAGAATCCAGTGGATGATGAGTATGAACCTCTCAAGACATACTTTCCTGATGAAGAGGTTGGCACAATTGAGGAGTTGACTTCAGAAGATGATCATTATTGGAAGCTATATTTTGATAGGGCCTCTAACTCCAAAGGTGATGGTATTGGGGCTGTTCTCATATCTCCAACGGGACATTACTATCCGGCAGCAACACAACTTCGATTCTGGTGTACCAATAACACTGCAGAATACGAAGCTTGCATCATGGGTCTACGCATGGCGATAGACATGGACATCAAAGAACTGCTAGTGCTCGGAGACTCCGACCTACTCGTACACCAAATCAAGGGTGAATGGGAAACTTGAGATGGGAAACTCATCATGTATAAGCAGTTTCTGGAAGATCTTTGCCAGAGATTTGATTCTATTGAATTTAGGCACATCCCAAGAATGCACAATGAATTGGCTGATGCTTTGGCTACATTAGCATCAATGCTTAGTCATCCTGACCAAACTCACATTGATCCTCTCGAGATTCAATTTTGGGATCAACATGCATACTGCAACATGGTTGAAGAAGAACTTGATGGTGAGCCATGGTATCTGGACATCAAAAACTACATCAAGAATGGAGAGTATCCAGCGCTGGCAGAGAGCAATCAGAAAAGAACCCTCTGCCGTCTTGCCAATGGTTTCTTTCTGAGCGGAGGGATACTGTACAAGAGAACTCCAGATCTGGGACTGTTGAGATGTGTGGACGCACAAGAAGCCTCAAGAATTCTTAACGAGGTACATTCTGGAATCTGTGGGCCACACATGAATGGCTATGTGCTAGCCAAGATGATCTTAAGGGCAGGTTATTTCTGGCTCACCATGGAGCGAGATTGCATAGGGTTTGTGCGAAGATGCCACCAATGTCAAGTGCACGGCGATTTGATACATTCGCCTCCCTTGGAGCTTCACACAATGTCTGCTCCTTGGCCTTTCACTGCATGGGGAATGGATGTCATTGGCCCAATAGAACAAAGGCGTCGAACGGGCATAGATTCATCTTGGTCGCCATTGATTATTTTACCAAGTGGGTGGAAGCATCGACATTCAAGTCAGTAACCAAGAAAGCCGTGGTCGACTTTGTTCATTCGAATTTTATCTGTCGATTTGGTATCCCTAATACCATTATCACCGACAATAGGGCCAACCTCAACAGTCATTTGATGAATGAGGTATGTGAAAGATTCCAAATTGTGCATAGGCATTCCACACCTTACCGTCCAAAAGCAAATGGGGCGGTCGAAGCAGCAAACAAGAATATTAAGAAGATCCTTCGGAAAATGGTGCAAGGATCACGAGATTGGCATGAGAAGTTACCCTTCGCTCTTCTGGGTTATCGCACAACCGTGCGCACCTCAATAGGAACAAATCCATATGAATTAGTGTATGGGACTGAAGCAGTCATTCCGGCAGAAGTCGAAATACCATCCTTGAGAATCATTGTTGAAGCTGAGATCGAGGATACTGAATGGGTCAAATCCCGCTTGGAACAATTGGCTTTGATTGATGAAAAGAGGCTAAATGCAGTATGTTATGGTCAACTATATCAGAAGAGAATGGCCAAAGCGTACAACAAGAAAGTGCGCCAACGCAAGTTCAGTGAAGGCCAGTTAGTCTTGAAGCGCATCTTTCCACATCAGGAAGAAGCAAAGGGCAAGTTTGCTCCAAATTGGCAAGGACCGTATGTGGTGAAGAAGGTGTTGCCCAATGGTTCTCTATTCCTGACAGACATCGAGGGCACGATGGTTCAAATGATTGTTAATGCTGATGCAGTAAAGAGGTACTACATTTGATGTTCTTGGGTGGAGTAACGAAAGTCTTTGTTTCCCTTACCTAGATAATGTACCCCTCTTGTTAGCCTTTGGCTTTGTATTGCTTTTGTAAACCCTTATTGGGAATCTTTGTAATTGCGATGAAATGAAGAAAGGAAAGATCCAAAACAAAGTTGGCATTAAGTTGCTAGAGCTACGTCTGACCTGATTCCTCTCAAAAGGATATCAAGGAAAGTTCTAAAAAGTTTCCTAGTTTCATATCAGGGGATATTTCATCCTTTTCCCTATCTCACATCGACGCAAAGCTTGCCTCTAAGTTTGCGGCCAAAGTCAAAGAAAATCCAAAATCCACAGTTTCTGTTAAACTGGGGCAGAAGTTTGTTTTTATTTTATTTTTATTTTTTCAATGAAATAAAATAAAAAAAAACTTCTATTTTGTTGTACCATTCATTCATTCTTGAAAGGGGGGAAGATGCTCAAGGCACCGTAAATTACAGGCCAAACATTGCCTCCAAACTCAGATAAATGTCCAATAGACCATTTTGGCCAATCTTGAGAATGTCAATCGAGCAACAGTTAGCTCAAAAATCATCATCAATGGGTGGAACTAAAGAGGTCCACGGGAGAAAAAAAAAGAAAAAAAAGAGAGAATGAAGTCTTGTTGGTGAATACCTGAAAGGGCGCCACATGACAAACAGTTAGGCAAAAGAACAAAGAGAGAGGTTAGTCGGTGAAAACCCTGAAAGGGGCGCCGCTAACCGAATGAGGGCTTTGGTAACTGTCGTCAAGCGGGGCTTGACGAGTATTGCTTTGAATGTTTCTATTAGGGAAAGGGTCGAGGAACAACTGTTGTGAATGGATCAGGGTTCGAGGCCAAGATGCATGTCATGTCTATTGGGGTCATCATTTTGCCTTCAGATAAGTTCATTCTCATCTTTTAAAGGACATCTCTCGTCCAGAGACCTTTGTCCAGAATCTTTTCTATTTTCGACTCTCAGTCAAAATAACATCAAAACGAGCAAAAGAAAGTTTCGCAAAAATTGTTTACCTGTTTTGCAGTTGTAGTAGAGCACAATCAGGACCCGCCTGGATAATGGAGCCAACATCACATCTCGATAGCAAGAATGACACATCGATAATTTGCACCGTTAAAAGACCAACAAGAGAGCCAAAGGGAATACAGACAAAATGCCAGAAGCAAAGAAAGACGAGAAGGAATATGGAAAGAAAAATGGGAAAGGGAAAGAAAGGAAAATAAGGAAAACAGATTTGGAATGTGAAAGAACTCAAGACGCCCTCCTGAAGAATGAGGGAATATATATCAAGAAGTCGAGGCACCCACCAGGAGAATGAGGGAGTAGTTTAGAGAAAGTCAAGGCACCCACCTGGAGAATGAGGGAGTAGTTTAGAGAAAGTCAAGGCTCCCACCTGAAGAATGAGGGAATATATATAAAAAAGTCGAGGCACTCACCTGGAGAATGAGGGAGCAGTTTAGAGAAAGTCAAGGCACCCACCTGGAGAATGAGGGAGTAGTTTAGAGAAAGTCCAGGCGCCCACCTGAAGAACGAGTGAATATATTTGAAGAAGTCTAGGCGCCCACATGAAGAACGAGGGAATACATTTGAAGAAGTCCAGGTGCCCACCTGAAGAACGAGGGAATCCATTCTGTAAAGAGGGAAGACCCACCTGAGCCAAGATCGGGGGTTTATCTTTTCTACAAAGAGTAAGACCCACCTGAACCAAGAGCGGTGGTTTTTATTTTCAACAAGTGAGGGGAGCAAGAACCAAGAAGCTCATCGCGGGAAGCATGAAGACTTAGAATAGGAATTGTAACTTTACATTTTCAATGTTGTACTTTCATTTTCTCTGTAAAGCAACGACCACCAGCAAGCAACCAGTGACCAGCAGCGACAGCCCTTGTGTGCCTAAGAGTGTCTAGTATCAGCCCCAAGTGTGTCTAGAAGAGTCTCAAGTTTGTCTTAGTAGTCTAGAGTGTCTAGTTTGTCTTAGTGTGTCTAGAAGAGACTGGTGTCTGTTTGAATGCGGTAGTCCCAGCTGCCGCACGTAAGGAACTACACTGACCTGATTCCTTAGTCCAGGGATATGTAGGTAACTTTGTTCTCGGTTAGAACCGAAATTCAAGGTACGGTCACCATTTTGAAAAGCATGCTCTCGGCTAGAACCGAAAAGCCAAATTAGTTGTCGATTACTTCTTTGTCTGAAAACTCTTCGTGTTCCCAAACAAAGAGGGGCAGCTGTAATCACCTAATTTTGGCACGAATTCAGCAAAAATTGCTCAAAATAGCTGTGTTAAATTCTTAGAATTTTCCCCGAAATTTTCCCAAAAAAAAACTAGTCTTTATTTTAATTGAAATTGTCATTAATCGGGAAGAAGATTGTGAAAATTACTTGTTATGTGTGTAATTGTGATCCTATGTTTAATTGTGATGTTAGTATAAATGATGTGATTTTTATTTTGATTAATTCAGTATGTTTTAAGTAATGTAGTGCCTTTAAGTAGCCATTTGTGCAAAATAATCAGCCCAATACAAGCCCATTAGCCCACTTCTATTACCCAAGCCCACACCACACATATATATACATAAAAACACTCCATTTTGCTCACACACCCCTTTAGCCCTTCAAACTGGAGAAGCCCTGGCAAAATTTTGCCAGGCCGCCGGAATTCGCCTCCCACTGCGGAGCCACCGCTGCTCCGCCGCCGGCCACCACCTCCGGTGGCTGAAAAAATATAATATATATACCATTTGAAAGATCTCGGCCCCCTCTTGCCATTTATGCTATTGGTTTTCTCAAATTCATAGCCAATTTTCGTAGATCGACGGTCAAAGTTCCGGTCAAACCCGAAATCCGGCCACCTTGACTTTTTTTTCCGGTAAGTTTTTGGCTCTTTCCCTTCTCCTCTCCCTCCTCTCTCACCCTCGCATCCCCAGTTTCGAAAACCCCATCTCCCAATACCCTTTCCCCGGTTCCCGTTTCCCTTTCTTTCCCGTTTCTGTTTTTTTTTTCTTTGCTCTTCTTCTTCTTATTTTCTTTCCTTTTTCTGTTTTGTTTTTTGGATGAGGGATGATGATGGTTTGTTGGTTGATTGATTGGAGTTGTTGATGTTGATGGCAAGGCGGGGGCTGTAGTGGTGATGCTTTGTTGATTAGGCAGTGACGATGCTCAGGAGGGCAAGGCAAGTGGAGGTGAGTGAGTTTGATGTTTGGGAAGTAGCTGTGATGATTTGTTTGCGGGGCGAGGACTCAGTTTTTTTTAACAGAGGCAGTGGGGTGTTATGTTTGGTTCTGTTTCGATGAGTCGGTGTGCACGTGTGGATTTTTGTTTCTCGTAACGAGCAGACGAGGCAGTGAGTTTTGGAGGTCTGTGATGGCATGGTGCAGCAGCTATGGGATGGCGCTAATTGTGATGGCAAACTCGCGAGTGAAACAGTAACGAGGCAATGAACTCATGGTGGTGCTCGTGTTGACAGTGCAGCGGGTATAGAGGCAGCGATGATGGATTTCAGTAGCATCGTTGGCTTCGAGCAATGTCACGGAAGGTTTGGCTATGCCCCGGGTCAGATTTAATCCTAGACCTATCTATTTTCTTTATTTTATCATTACGAACATGTCTAGCCGTTGGATAGGGATGCATAGTTCATATAGAGCTTGTAGAATCAGTGTATGTTTGTTTCGTCTTAAAGAAATATAAAAGGAAATTCTTGGGAGATTGTTCGTTTTTTTGTCGCTTCCCAATTATATATACACACATATTGCTTCCTGTTTCGCAGTTTTCTCTATTTGTTCGTTCCTATCCATTGTTCGTGCATATGTAGTATTGGTAAAAGTGATCTGCATATGTAGTATTGGTATAGAATTTTTAACTTGTTTGTGGTTCGAGATTAGTATAAAGTCTGTCCGTAGTCTGCTTCAAGTGTGTGAAATGGTTTAAAGTATTTCTAGTTGACTTTGTCGGACCTGGATTGTTGGAGTTCATGTTTTAAGCTTTCACCTCAAGTATGTTTTGACTTAATTGAATCTGGAAGAAGCAAAAACAATATGAAAAGTTTGATTGGTATACTTGTATCATTTACAAGTTTGTTAGTTTAAATGGGAATGTTAACTTTTTTTTTTGCCAAGTGCTAGTCCAACATTCAATTTGTCTTTTGATTCAGTTGAAACACAAGCTAGTATTTTCTTTGGCCTGATTTTGCTTCTTTAATTGTTGAGACTTTGAAAGATTGAATTCTGGACTTTGTTAGGAGCTGGGAGACTTTTTGGTTCAGTTTTTAGTTAGTCTAGTTGATTTAGTTTGTCTAGTTTGGTCTATTGAGTCTAGTTGGGGCTGCTATAGTTTGCTTAGTTTGTTCCTAGTTTCTTTAGTTAGCAATGAGTAATGGGGGTCCTTTTAGAGGACCCTACTTGTACATTTTTCAGCCTTTTAGAACTGTTTTGGCTGCTGAAATAGTAAATTTTCAGCTGCTCTACTATGCTGAAAATAGCCAAAACATACTCAAGTGTAAGGGTGTGGGCTTGTACTTTTATACAAGTTTACACCCCACCCCTTTGTCTTCACTTTTAGCTATAAATAGGGCATTGAATGCCCTCATTTATCACCAACAACCAGCTGAAATACAGAGAACTACCAGCTGAAAAATACATTGAATGAGAGCATAAAAAACACTTGAGAAAAAGGTTAAGTTTGAAAGTAGGATTTAGAACAAAAAAATCTTCATATCTAAGGTATTTTGGAGCATAAATCTAAGCTTTAAGGGTTTAAATAGAGCAGTTAAAGGGCTGTTTTCAAGGCTGATTTTGGGTGTTGTGCCGTTTGGTTCGTTCTGCATAAGGTTCTTTGGCTAACAGGTAAATATTTAATTCTTGTAGCTTCATGTTATTTTTTATGGAAGACCAACTGAGTAATGACTAAGTGTTTCTGGTTGCATGCTTAATCATTGAGTCCCCTTTTGTGGAGAGTTTATTTTGAACTATTGTGATTGAAGCTTTAAAGAAAAGTTGTATGTAATTAATATATATTGCAAATATATGTATGAAACAATTGTCCCTTGAGCGTTAACATGTAAAAATAAAAGCAAATTTCTTTAGGAAACTTTCTAGCATGATTGGATTTTATTTCTGGAAAGAAAAGTGCTCACTGGCAAATCTGGAACTTTTTTTGAAAGCTGGCCTGATTTGAAAAATACAGTTCAAAGTAGGACTGTCTCGCAAAAGATCAGATATGTACGAAAAATATGGATATTTGTGTAACAATGAAATAGAACTCGGAACAGCCACTATTTGGAAAATCATGATATGACTATTTTGTGCAAAAAATCTGTAAAGAAGCTCATTTCTGCAAGTAAATTCAGCCCAACTCACGTACACTGTTTTTCTTAATTTAGTTGACAAAACAATCACTCTTTAGAAAAATCAGCCATTGTTGAGATAAGGCATATATATGTATATAAAATATTATGGTTTCTTTTGCAAAAGATACTTTAGAGCAGCCTATTTATGCAAGATAATTCAGCCCATATCAAGTAAAAATGGCGCCAGTTTACAAGCCCTATTTTTTGCATTAATAGTCCGCAAAGCATCCTTTATTTAATAAAACGACAATTTATTCAGATAAAATAGCCATATCTCGGTTTTCCTGTTGTTAAACTTTCAATGATTGCTACTTAATATTTAACGCGATTAGGCAAACCAATCGGGACGATAAAACTTTCACCCGATTAGGCGTGTTGATAAGTATGATTTGTAATCTATTTATTCGATTAGGCATTGTTAAATATATTCGTGATCTACTTATTCGATTAGGCAATATTATAAGTACGATTTCTGATCTACTTATTAGGTAAAAGACAAGAGAAAATTAAATTGAGATTAAGCCAATTCGAAATTAATTTTGAAGTCAATCAAATTCTTTTAAAATAGACCAATCCTTTGTGAGGTTGGAAATGCGTGATATATTTTATCTATTATGAATTAAAGTGTAATTTCGTCCGATCGTCTGTGAGGTTGGATAAGAATAACATTTTTTAAATTTTTCTGAATCAAAGTTTAAATTCAAATCAACGGCAAAAGATAATATAACAATATTTAATAAATTAAAATTGCGACAATAAAGCAACTGTGCTTGGCGCAGGACTCGAGGGCGCCTAATACCTTCCCGAGAGTCAACTGAGAACCTTACCCGAATCTATAACGCAGACCATTAGACGAGTCAGAGGTGTTCCAAGGTACCTTTTGGTGACTTGGCACACCTTAAACTATGTCAAGTGGCGACTCCGAGTTTACACTGAAATAACTTTGTACCTTTTGAACACTAGTCACGAGCCTTTTAAATAAACCTCCCCGCAGGGAATATTAAATTTTTTTGGGACGTGACATGGAGTACATGGGAAAATCATAATTACACGACAGGAATTATAATCTGGCGGTTGAGGCTCATAGGAGGCAGGTGGCACTGCCACTCCATATTCCACACCGGCTTCTTCTGCAACCATGGGGGCCTCTTCTATCAAGTTCCTACACTTTCGCATAGACGGATCAGATTCAGTAGTAGCAATCAGAGTGGTCTCAATAGCTTCAGGCACGAGCACTTGGGGGACTTCACCCTCACCGTCAGAATTCACCAGAGTTCCGTTGGCAGCCACCATGCTAGTAGAGCTGGAAGGTTTTTTCCTCTTTGAGGAGCGGGGACTGCTCGCTCTTTCCAAGATATTACCAACAGAGGCCTGCACGTCAGGTAGAGGAGCAATGTAGGGGCAAAAATCTTGATCTCTTTCAACGGGGGCATTTCGCAGCGAGAGACTCCTGAGGCAAAATGGGAGTTAATAAAGACATCAGAAGATTCAAGATGAAAATTTGCTTGCACTAGATTACCATGGTCTTTTTCCCGCCAACCGTTCACAGTACCAGGGCAGTAAAGATCAAAGTCTCAGGGTGGTTCCTTGCAAAGATCGCAGGATTCACTAAGAAAAATGGAAATTAGTTCCAAGAAGTACATAACATCAAGGCATACGGAAGGGTTCACAAGAACTTACACTTTCTATTGAAGACCTCTGGGGAAGAAGGAAAGGAAACTATGTTGGCCGTTCGTACTACAACGTATTTGTAAACCCAGCCGCGGTCTTTGTAATCTTCGTTGTTGGGAACTATACCTTTCTTCTCCCATTTTATAAACATCAGCATACCAGCCTTCTGAAATGGGGAGCATAGAAAGCCAGAAGATGTCCGAAGGTGAATGAAACTTAAGCATAATTAGCCAAGTGATCCAGCACAGCCACCAGACGCCAAGCAGAAGGGCTAATTTTCCTTAAGCAGATGTTGTACCTTATACGGATCGAAATAAAAGACAAGAAAAATGATAGGAGCGAGACTCGTCTCGAACTCCCTACAAGGTATCCACGGAGAACTTGTTCTGTAAAACCCTCGTATCGTGTCCAGATTTGCCTAACTCTAAGAAACTACCCTCGAGTCACACTCGGGACTCGCAAACAGAATGATCGGGCGTTGGTTCGAAGATCAACTAGTACCACTAGAAGAATCAAGCCAACAAAGGGTTCTTTCATTGACTCAAGAGATTCCACTCTTCAAAAGTTTTTCATCATTAATCAAAGCTAACTAAGTAAAATGAAAGACTAATGGCCCTTTTATAGGTTCCTTACACATGTAATATAAAATCTAAAAGACCCCTAAAGTGGGCTAAAATGATAGAAGCCACGTAGGGCTAGAATAGGAATTGCATAGCATTAAAATAGAATTCCCGTCAAACAAAGCAGGAGTGGGCAATCCGCTCTTTATCCTAGGCGCTCCACCTCTTATTGATCTTTTGGAGATTCACAGTAGACTGGGCGGTCCGACCATGGCACAGAGGCGGTCCGCCCCTTCAAGGTTCAGAGAGCTCTCCATTTTATACTTAGCCGATTTTTGACAATCTTCAACTAGGCGGTCCGCCTCCTTTTGTGGGCGGTCCGCCTCTTCCTGGGAGGTCTTGAGACGGCCCAAAATGGTCTTGAGAAGCTCTTCCTTGGCCTTAGATTGTTGCTTGATTTGCCCCCCATCATCCTCCCCTTCTTGAGAAGATTTCGTCCTCGAAATCAAGGCGTGCTCTCTCTTGGCATCATCAACTTCTCGGGGTGCCCAATGCCTTCCTCCTTTGACTTTCTTGAACGTCAATTTGACATAGGCTTCTTTCAAGGACTCCTTTTCCTTAGCATGGAGCTTAGGACCTACAAGCAACGACAAGCAAACACAAATCTTCCTACTTTGAAAGTAGGTTAGTGCAAGAAGTGTGGAAAAAACACTCTTGTAGTATAACCAAGCATCAATAATAAGCATAAATATCAAGTCTCCAAGGAGATCATCAAGTACTTGGTTCAATGAAAACATGCACTCAACACAATAATGAGCAAATAGGTCATGGGGACATGGAAAATGCAAGATCAAGCTATCAAAATCCCTTTGAACCTTAAGCTCACGATCAACACACCAATCCATCCTCAAAGCGTGGTCAACATGTGGAGTGAGTCAAATAACCCAACATACAAGTAGCATCAAGTACTCCACTCCCCTTCTTTAGAGCATACTTACTCACACCGAGGGATTCCTCTTCACCTCCAATTTCACCACCTAAGCAACCCTTTTCAAAAGACAAGCTCTCAAGAAAGGTATTGATAATGGCCTCTTTTTCATCATTACCCAAATAATCAATAGTAGGGTCACTCAAAAAGTCATTTACTTTATTCAAGCTCTCACACAATGGGTTGCCTAAGGAGTCAAACCCTTCACACCATGGAAGTTCCATTTTACTTCCAACCCTAGTCCGATACAAGTCACTACCACACATGAGGATGCTTTCAAACAATGGATTAGTAAAAACATGCATCTCAACTTCATGATTAAGCATAGGCAAGATATTAAGACAAGGTTCATTACTCTCACTTGAGGAGTCATCATAGAAAACCTTGTCCAAAGACTCCTCAAGATCACTTCCATCCTCACCATAACACATAGGCCCACCAAATAGAAGCATATCAATAAGGGTATAATCAACTATATCATCTTCCCCTTTGTCAAAGATTAGTGGTGTGTCATATCAAAGATCACAATCAATGTCAACTATCAAATCTACACTAAGGAGTGGTTCGCTGAACAATGAGCTCACATCATGATGTGGCATAACATCCCTCTCAACTAGTGTTTACACAAGCACACTCAAGTTGACTACTAGACTCTTCACTAGTGGCATATTCAATAGATGCATCACAAGCACCAATTAGTATTGAGTCATCACAAGACAAATAGCTGGTAGGCTCATGAAAAGATGAAGCAACACTTACATTTGTAGTACATCCTTGATCACTCACAAGGCTTGAAATGTCATATGCAACTCCTCATTCATGAAGCTTACTTTGAAGATTTTCCTCCTCTTGTCTTTCCATCAAAGCACATGGTTGAGGCTCCAATGACTTGTCTTCAAATGTACCTGCACAAGAGCTATCACAAGAGAAAGTAGAAGATGAAGAATAGTTAGAACAATGGGTGCTCTCACTCTCAATTTTTCTTTCCTTACCTCTCATTTCTTTCATTTTTCCCTCAAGGTCAAGTGTAGTTTGTGGTGACAATCCACTCACACCACTCCTCAAATCCTCTCCTTTTTCCTCTCTTAGATTGTCACCGATCACTCCCACACTTCTCTCTTTATTTTATCTCTCATTTTCAAGTACAATGGGATGAGATTCAAGATTATCATCATTTGAAGTGGAGTGACTCTTACTTTCTTCATGCAATGGCAAGACAATAAGATTGTTTGCTTCGGGCTCCAGTATAATATGTGACTTTGCTTTAGCCGCTTCCCTCAACTCCTTCATACGCTTGTAGTCTTCTCTTACTTGCCTTGGAGTCAAAGGTTTAAGCACATACTTCCTTCCATCTTGCTTGACCATATAAGATTTGACCCGACCATCATGTACCACACACCTATCATATTGTCATGGTCTCCCAAACAAAAGATGGCAAGCTTGCATCGGGACCACATCAAACATGATTTTATCTTTATAGTTCCCAATGCTAAACTCTATCAACACTTGTTTCACCACCTTTAATTCACCACACTCACTAAGCCATTGTAAACGATATGGTTTTGGATGCTTTAGAGTGGATAATTTCAATTGGGAAATCAAAGTTTGGCTCACTATGTTGGCACAACTTCCCGAATCAACAACCATTGAGCACACTTGCCCCATCACACGACATCTAGCATGAAAAAGGTTTTCTCTTTGACCATTTTTCACATCCTCTTCCATGAATATGGTGCTCAAACTCCTCCTAACTACCAAGAAAAATTGAGGATTTTCTCCTTCTTCGGTAGCCTCTTTACAAGCAACTTCTTCATCCCCCTCTACTCCCTCACCCTCGGATTCACTATCTTGCTCATACACCAAATTACCTGTCACAACTATGGTCTTTCGAGTAGGACAATCTCTAGCAAAATGACCATAGTCCTTGCACTTATAGCATTGAGTAGAAGTAGAAGTAGGATTGCTCAAGCGAGTTTTAGAATTACCTTCCACATGTGGTGTAAACTTCTCATACGGCTTCTTCACATCTCTACTAGCACTTGCACCACTTGCACTTGGAAAGTTTGCATTTGGAGTCTTCCACTCCTTTGGGTTGCTCACGGGAGTAGGAGTGTTGCTCTTGGACTACTCTCCCTTAAGCCAATTATCGGCTTCAATTGCGGCTTCAAAGATATCTTGAAGTGAGAGATAAACATGTAGCCTCAATTGAGAAGCTATAACATAGCTCAAGCCATTCTTGAAACGGATCACGACTTGTTCTTTACCTTTGGTATCCATATCCAAACCCATCCGAATCTTTTCAAATTCATCATAGTACTCATGAACCGTCTTAACACCTTGCTTTAGCTCATAAAGCTTCTTAAGTTGCTCTTGACGATACCTTGGAGTCACATACTTGGTATTCATGAGACCTTTCAATTCATCCCAAGTCACATTTACATGCACTCCCATCCTTCTTCTTGACCTCTTTATGGACTCCCACCAAGTAGAAGCATAGGTCTCAAAGGTTGAAATAACATAGGTGCCTTTCTTCTCCTCGGTCGTCTCATTTGTGTCAAACACTCTCTCCATGAGTAGGTACCATTCCATGTATGCTTCCGGATCACAAGTTCCCTTAAAGGTAGGAAGATTAATCTTAACACTATTGAGGTTATTGTTGTCACGAATTCCACGGTGAGGCTCCGGTTGGCCCCCATAATGGTCATCATAAGCAACATATTCCCTCCTAGCATTCCCTCCAACATACTTCATGGGTGGCCCTTGACCTCGGCCTCTACCCCTATCCACATTACGTCCCCAATTCATACCTCGCCTAGGTTGATAGTGAACATCATATCTATAGGCCTCATCACCATACTCAGCTTCCTCCCCTTCTTGAGCCTCAACAATTTGCTCAAGTGGTGGAACATTTCGAACGAGTCTTGGAAGTGGAGCATTTCCTTGGGGATTGCCCAAGTTGTGGGGACTGCCCACTTGTTGGGGATTTCCCAACACACGCCATTGTGGAGATACATCATCCTTTAGCTCATATTTCTTGGCTATCTCCGCAAAGTGTCCGGGAGTCATAGGAGTGCTATGACTTGTGCCTTCTCAGGATTCAAGAGGGATGCTCAGGGTCCTTCTTTCAACGGTATCAAGCCTCAAGGTTATGTTCTCCAACTTAGCCATGATGGTGGACAAGGCATTCTTAACGGAATCATCTCCTTCATTGGCCATTGTACCTACAAAATGAATAAACGTTAGTGAAATCACCTCTAACACACCCTCACTTGTATATCACTCGGTTCACTCATTTAGTGGTGGTGGATAATTCACTCAAGCTTGAATCTAGAAGCTTCACGTAGTTGATCAACAAACCTCAACTCAATCAAACTATCCACAAGTCAAGTGTACTCCGGGGTGAGTGGAGTTTATGTGACTCTATTGGACGATAAGCTCTTTAAAGTGAGGACTTGAGTCAACGGATTCTACGATTTTTCTTCGAATTCTACTCTCCTAACTAGGCACGAGTTGCCTAAAAGCTCAAAGACTAGTACCAACTAAGTAGGAAATTTACTTAGAGAAGTACTAGTTAGATGGTATGCAAGCAAAGAAACAAGAGAACCTAGGAGAAACTACCCCAAACCAACAATTCCCAAAAACAGGCGCCCCACCTCTTTCAAGTAGGCGGTCCGCCTGGTTCTCAGCAGAGGAAAGTGGGCGGTCTGCCTCACAAAGTCCAGAGACCTCACAGTGGGCGGTCCGCCTATGTGTATAGGCATTCTGCCTACTGTCTTCTTTAGCACAGTTCAATGTCGTGTTTCTTGGTTTAAGCAACCAAAAATCCAATAATTTTCAAGATGTTTTGGCAATCTGAAGGTACCCAATCATGTTTTCAACCACAATAATCAAACCCCAATGAAATTTTATCAAACCCCAATAAAAAACAATCAATTTTCATTTGTTCATCAAGTTTATAGCAAGGGTTTTCAAGAACAAGGGTTTCAAATTTTCAAATCTTGTAATTCAACTCCAAATCAAGAGTTCTAGGTACCAAAACGATGGGTTTTCAACAAGGATCAATCTCCAATAACACCCATAACATGAATCAATCACACCAACAAGATATGTCAAATTTTTGGATTTTCAAATTTTTTAATTTTTTGTGTTTTCTTCTTTTTCAACAATAACAAACAAGAAACTAAGATAGAAACCAACTTCGGCAAGAAGAATAAAGGGTCGGGGGTTTGTAGAAACAAAACCTGAGCCTTGCTCTGATACCATGATGATACGGATCGAAATAAAAGACAAGAAAAATGATAGGAGCGAGACTCATCTCGAACTCCCTACAAGGTATCCACGGAGAACTTGTTCAGTGAAACCCTCGTATCGTGTCAAGATTTGCCTAACTCTAAGAAACTACCCTCCAGTCACACTCAGGACTCGCAAATAGAATGATCGGGTGTTGGTTCGAAGATCAACTAGTACCACTAGAAGAATTAAGCCAACAAAGGGTTCTTTCATTAACTCAAGAGATTCTCTTCTTCAAAGGTTTTTCATCATTCATCAAAGCTAACTAAGTAAAATAAAAGACTAATGGACCTTTTATAGGTGCCTTACACATGTAATTTAAAGTCTAAAAGACCCCTGAAGTGGGCTAAAAGGATAGAAGCCACATAGGGCTAGAATTACATAGCATTAAAAATAGAATTCCCGTCAAACAAAGCAGGAGTGGGCGGTCCGCCCTTTATCCTAGGTGCTCCGCCTCTTGTTGGTCTTGTGGAGATGCACAGTAGAGTGGGCGGTCCGCCCATAGCACAGGGGCGGTCCGCCCCTTCAAGGTTCAGAGAGCTCTCTATTTTATACTTAGCCGAGTTTTGACAATCTTCAACTAAGCGGTCAGCCTCCTTTTGTGGGCGGTCCACCTATTCCTGAGAGGTCTTGAGATGGCTCAAAATGGTCTTGAGAAGCTCTTCCTTGTCCTTGGATGGTTGCTCGATTTACCCCGCATCAGTACCGCCGGCATATGTCCTCAACAATCGCGTTAACACGCTTATTGAGGTGTAGAGTGAAAGGGTATGTATGGATCATCGAATTACCAACCCAATGAGAATAAATTTTTTCCTCAGCTTCAGGGATAATGATATCAACAAATTCTGGCCACTTAGAGTCGTACCTGATGCGCATCAGATCATTCCTCACAACTGCAGAACGGTAATATTCTATGAAAATATTGTTATTATCGCCTTCCTATTTAGGAGTCTGGCCCTGTATGCAGCCATCGCCTTCGAAACTAATGGAGGAAGGGAGATAATCTTGCGCTCTGAAGGTTGCAGGGGAGGAAATTTGGTCCTTGTGCCATCATAAAGATAAATAAATGTTTGTTTTGCTGAAGGGAGTTCTGGAAATTCTTTGGAGACTTATGAGTAAAATCCCTATGTGTATGACGTATACTGATGCAAACCGGATTGGCGCTCATGACATTGGCGGATTTTGACTTAACATCAAAAGCTTGGATTGTTTCAAAAGGGCTTGAAAGCCAAGAATCAATGCAAAAGATAGCCAAAATGAACAAGTGAAGCTGCTGGGCAAATATTGGAGGCTGTAGGGCCTGTTTACAAGCTTACTGCCTCAACTTCAAAATCAACTCAGTGCAATCGCGAGTCGACAGATGCGATCCCGCAAGGGCAACTCATTGAGCAGCGCGATCGCGAGTCCACAGACGCGATCGTGCAGGAAGTCGAGAAAGGCTGAGGAAGGCCCTTCGCGGACGCATGACCTCTGGCGCGTTCGCGAAGCAGTGCAGGCTTGGTCATCGCGCCCATTCTGTCGCGATAGTGCTAAGACGATGATCAGAAGTCCACTTTAAGTTACGACTTTTGTTTCAGCCCACTTTAGAGGCAATTAAGGCAATGTTATGCCATTTTTAGAAACCAGTATTTAAGGTCTCCCAGCCTCATTTTGCTAGGGTTAGCTTTTGATGAATATTGAGTGTGAGAAAACTTGGCTAAGCTTGTTTGCTTAAGCACTTTTGTCCTTGATTTGCAATTGAAATCATTCAATTGAGGATTAAATAGTTACGATTGCTTTGTTAATTGTTTTAAGGAGGTGATTAGGCCTCACCTCCTTATTTGCTTCTTTAATTCTCATTAATCAAAGTTGGTCTTACTTTAATTATCTTCTTAATTTCCTTATCATTTTTATTTCTTGTTGTTTGATTCATATCATTTGGTATCAGAGTTGGATTAGTGTTTGTTCTCATAAGCGCTAACTAGGTTTTGTTTATCAAAATCCAAAAATCACAAAAAATTCAAAAATTCAAAAATTGAGTCATAGATTTAGGGTTCCTTTGAATGAAATTTTTGTTACCAATTATTGATAGTTGATTCTAGAAGCTTAATCTTGAAGGAATTGAACAACAGATAACGTTTGGGGCATTAATTGGAAGAATCAAAATCTAGGGTTCTTCAAGTTCATCAACAAGTGATTTGGGGCTTTTTGCTTTTTGGGTGTTGTTTTTGAAAAATTGATCATTGGGGTTTGTTCACGGACTTATAAGGAGCTTATATTTCAAATTTTGGAGCAAAAACAAGTTGATTTGTGAAGATATTCAAGTGAAGAAAATTTCCATAAATTCGGGGTTCAAGTTCTGCGTCAAACCCAGAACTTGTTCTTCGCGATCGCGCGCCTTCTGTCGCAATCGTGAAGGCTTATTGATTTATTGTTCTTTGCGATCGCAAGGCGACATCGCATAGTTGTTGATTCCTCTTCGCGATAGTGCCCGTTCTCATGCGACAACACTGAACAAAAAAATCAGTCACTTCACATATTGCTCAGAATAGCCCCTAAACAGTTTCAGATCACCCAAACCCCTATCATATCATCAAATACAGTGAGTTTGTAGATCATAAACAAAATTTCATCCAAATTCGAATTCGTTTCGTGCCAATTTGATTCGTGCATTTCTCCTTTCATCTCATTGACCTTTTCTAATTCCCGTCTGTTAGCTTTAATTGTCTGTTTTAAGCTACATCAACTCCATTCCATCCCGAACTAGAGTGAGTTTGATTGTTAAATCATACTTGAGTGCGAAAAGCAACTTGAATTAGCCAAGAGAGGTAAAAGGCAAGTGTGGTGAGAATATTTGAGCGTGTAAAAGCCAATCATTGAGTGTAAATACGAGTAAATTGTGTGCAATCAAATCCAGTGTAAACCCTTAGGGAATGAATTGGTGAGGTCTCTTTCTACTAACCATGTGTGTTTTGATTGTTTGTAGGTACTATGACTCAAAAGGAAGTTGAAGTGAACATGGAGACCGATACCTTGATTCATGCGATGATGGCCTATTTGGATGTATTTCAAGAGGAATTCAAGGGGATCAAGGAAACCGTTGATGACCTATCCCGCAAGTCTACACTATTCAAGGGGATCAAGGAAACCGTTGATGACCTATCCCGCAAGTCTAGACTCCAAGAAGCGGAAAAGCAAGTGGTGGAGACACCTCCAACCGTGGGGGTGCATGGTGATGGTCCTAGTAGGTTCTCTGAGCTAGTGACCGTTATTCTCAAATGGTTATCCAAGATACATTTTCTCCAAACAATACTCCACAAGAAAAAGATCCTATTTATGATCCTACAAATCATGACCCTCTAAGGCATGACCCTCCAAGGTATGAACCTCCAAGGCGTGAAGGAGTGGAGCGCCAACAAGTTGGTTGTCAAAATGATGAAGCATCCTACCATTCGCTTGAAGATTATGATGATGATCAAGATACCTACTCTCCAAATGCCATTCCGCAAGCAAAGGATCCTACTCAAGATCCTTCAAAGCAAGTTCCACTACCTAATAGTGGAAATGGCAAGATCAAGCAAGTTGTGGTAGTTGAAGTCTCGGAACAAAAAGATAGCACCTTTAGAATTGCCAAGAGAAATGGCCAAAATAAAAGGGATAATAGGTACATAGAGTTGCCTAAGTTGCATGCAAAATATATAAAGGAGCTCTATGTCCTTTGGGAATCTCAACTGGAGGAGATCTTTGTGCATGAAGACATTTGTAAGGAGTTGGATAAATTGACTTTGGTGGCATGGGCTCTTCCCATAGACTTGAGAAACCATTATAATCTAAGTCGTGGGCGGCCTTGGGAACCTTCTTGGAAACCAAAGCCCACTTGGAAAGTTCTTACGAAAATTTGAGGAGTCATTTTGGGATACAAGAAAAGCTTTCCCATCATGATTTATCTTGCAGCCTTGATATTCCAATCAAAAGAAATTGTGAGAGAGAAAAGTTGAGAGCAGTAAGGGTGAGCAAATTGACAACTCAAGAGAGGAAAAATGAGAGGATGGGTTGAACAATGAGAGTGAGTTGTCACCAAAAGAAAATGAAGAGAGTTAGGAACAAAAGAACGAAGAGAGTGAGGGAAAGAAATGGAGAGCCAAGCAAAATAAGAGAGCATAAGAGAGGCTACTCCTTGCTTTAACTCTAACCCCCTCACTACTTCTTTTAGTAGTGATGTCTCTTTTGTAGGTTCTTGTGGAAGTGATTGCAATAATGAATCATCATTAGAAAAAGAATCTTGCTTGGAAGAAAATGATGAGGCCGAAAATACTTCTCAAATTGGTCAAGTAAGCCTTAACTTTGAAACTCAAGGTAAAGAAAGTTCTTTGGTGCTTCAAGGTATGATAGCTAATCCTAACTCTTGTACTTTTTTGGGTGAGCTAGATAGAGAGTTGAGTATGGATAATAGCTTGACTTTTTTTGGAATTGATGATTCTACATTGCATTGAAAGTCAAGTTGGTAATTTGAAGTATACACTAGTTGAACTTAATGATGTAGCCAAGTGTGTCCTTGATTGTGAGCTTGAATTTTGCAAGACTAACGTTATGCCCATTGTTGAAACACATGAGATAGAAGGTGTTTCTTTGAATTCTTGCCATGAAGATGAATTTACTTTGTCTTTAGGTAATATGAACACTATTCTTGGTACTAATTTATTAAAGAATGATTGTCTTTTTGCAAGTGAATTAAATTGTGTAGATTCCTTAATTTGTAAAGGCGTGAATTCTATTTGTGCAAGCAACGATGAAGTGAAGTTGGAGAATATAAGTGTCATATTGTATGACAGAGAAAATGGTCAAATTGGTGATGTTGAAAATCAAGAGAGCATGATTAAAATTCATTCCTTATTTTATTGGCAGAATAGACAAATTGACACTTGTACAAAATTTTATTCTCGGTCCCTCAACTTCACAGGTTTTCATCTAAATACTCTAACTTAATTAAATCAAGTGTTTTAAACACCACAAGCCTTGCATGTTGTTCAACCATGATGATGTGGATGACACATCACCATACATGCGAGATATTTTTGACAACACATTACCATTTATTTTTCTTCATTATTTAAAATATCTTGAATTTCTCCTCTTCAAAATATTCCAGAAACCCCAAACTTTTCCCTTCTTCCATTTCAGTATCGCCATTCACCGTAACCCACCTCACATCTGCATACCCTAAAATAAGAATCATTCTACTGTACTTAATATTGACAATGGGGTTTCATGTAGACTTAAAAAATAAAAATCCTAGTTCTAGGTAGTCAATTGAGAGAGTTAGTTATCTAGGTAGGGGATTTTATTAGTCCGTGTCAAAGAATCCAATTTTTGGCAAGAGGGGTTTATGTTTGATTTCATGAATATTAGAAGTAAAAGTGGAGCTAGACATATAAATTACAGAAATAGTACACATTGATTGAAGCTTTAATTATTACTTATCGTTTCTAAAATATTTGCTTCAAATCTGACTGGAAGAGAATAAATATGGCTTGGTTATGAAATTAGTAGTAGAAGAAGAGATTGTGACGGAGGTAAATGGCCATGTAAGTGGGGGGGGGGGGGGAGAGAAGGCCTTTGGTTCTGAAAATGTTGATGGAGGTGATGAGGAGGAGCAGCGACGTCCGACGAACAAATTTGGGAAAGTGTTTGGGGCTGGACCTTTTGGGGGGTGGGGGTCGTAGACAAGCAGGGGGGAAATGGGATGTTATTTTCCATTTTATTTTATTTATTTTTTTGGTTTTAGCTTCTTATTTTAAATTAAATCAAGCATCCACGCTTCTCAAACGCGTGATACACACACATTTTATCCACCTCAGCTATATCAACGCCACGTAGGTTTGGTCATGAGTAAGAGGTGTTTAAAATATGAGTTTTGGATGTATTCAGGTGTTTAGATGAATACTCCTTAAGTTGAGGGGCGGGGAATAGAATTTCGTGCAAGTAAGAGTGTCAATTTACCTATTCTGCCTATTTTATTTCATGAGTTCCATAAAGAATATAAGATTGGATAATGATTGTGCTAATTATTCTTATGATGAAAATGATCTTTTTCTTGTGAATAAAGAAAAAGAATTGCTTGGATCTTGTGAGACTTTGAGTGGTAGCATTCTTGATATTGCTATTGGTGGTTGCTTGTGTCAAGTTGAAAATAGTGATGGATTGGAATGTGTGCGCTTACTTGAAGGAAGTGAAGAATTGCATTTGAATGATAATGAATTGTCTTCCTTTTTGTTTGAAATTGCTAAATCATGTTTTGAGTTGTTAAGTGAGTGTACACTTGAAAAGGTGAAATATTCTTTGGGTTGTCCTAGTTTTGATCTTGTGCTTGATAGAGATTCTAATTTGGAAAGTGAGCTTGAATATATGGACACCATTGATCATATTTCCTTGAATGATAACTTTCTTTTGAACTTGTTTGCACTTGATGAAAATGATGAGTCAATGTTTAAAGAGCGTATAACTTGTGAATATGATTCTTGTGACTTGCTTGAAAGTGCTAATTGTGTGGATGTTAGCAAGCTAACTCCAAAAATGTTTGTTGAAAGCTTGTCTTATGTTGGTAAGTCGTCCAAAAATTAAAGTGTCTTTAAAAGAAGGAGGGAGGCGCTAATAATAGTAGTAGTAACTTGCTTGGTGCTAATTTTAGTGTCATGTTCTTTACTTACTCTATTCCTAGTTTTGAGGATTTAATTTAGAGGGATTTTGTGAATTCTTCTAGAAAGAAATGCAAAAATATACATTTGAGGCATTTCCAAATATCCATGGGTATAATTGAGATAATCCTTTTCTTGATGAGTTTACTAGCCCTCTTGGCCCATTTGTGAAACACTATCAAGAGAGAATCTACAAAGAGGTAAGACACTTGCAAGCATCTTCTTGGACTACAAAAGGGTTTGACGTGTGGTTGTCTTCTAAAGTCAAGAATGGTTTGTTTGAATGGCTAGTTCTTATTTTTGGGCTTTCCAAAGTCATTGAGGTATGAAACTTATCATTTGAAGCTTATAGTGTCTTGAATAGTGGACGTATGGTATTATGTGTTAATTCCTTGTCAATAATATTTGGTTGGTTTGATGACGTGATGAGTAGAATTTTGAAGGATGTTTTAGATGTGAGGGTAGTATTTGACCCTAGTGATAAATCTTATTATTGGATGATTAGTGATATTGGTGGAGTTATGCTTAAAGGATCCAATTGCAATCTACATTATGTACTCATTAAACCTATTGGATTCCTTAATTTCTCTGGTGCATATTTATCCTTTGGCTAACTTCTTGGAACTTTAGTTGTAGAATTGGTCTTCTTTGAGTCATTTGACTCTTGGCTCTACCATAAAAGTGAGAGGTTTGAGTGGGAATATTCAACTCCATCATCTTTGTTATGCAAAGTCTATAAAGCTTGTGATTTGGTGCTTATTCCAGGTATTGTTTTGCTAGGTCCAAATTCGAGGACGGATTTCTTTACATAAGGAGGGAATGATGCAAACCGGATTGGCGCTCATGACATTGCCGGATTTAGACTTAACATCAAAAGCTTGGAGTGTTTCAAAAGGACTTGGAAGCCAAGAATCAAGGCAAAAGATGGCCAAAGTGCACAAGTGAAGCTGCTGGGGCAAATTTTGGAGGCTGCAGGGCCTGTTTACAAGCTTATTGCCTTAACTTCAAAATCAACTCAGCGCGATCGCGAGTCAACCAGATGCGATCGCGCAAGGGCAACTCATTGAGCAGCGCGATCATGAGTCTACAGACACAATCGTGCAGGTAGTCGAGAAAGGCTGAGGAAGCCCCTTCGCGGACGTGTGACCTCTGGCGCGTTCGCGAAGAACTGCTGGCTTGGTCATCGCCACCGCGCCCATTCTGTCGCGATATCGCTGGGACGATGATCAGAATCCCACTTTAAGTTAATGACTTTTGTTTCAGCCCACTTTAGGGGCAATTAAGGCAATGTTATGCCTTTTTTAGAAACCAGTATTTAAGACCTCTTAGCCTCATTTTTCTAGGGTTAGCTTTTGATGAATATTGAGTGTGAGAAAACTTGGCTATGCTTGTTTGCTTAAACACTTTTGTCCTTGATTTGCAATTGAAATCATTCAATTGAGGATCAAATAGTTAAGGTTACTTTGTTAATTGTTTTAAGGGGGGTGATTAGGCCTCACCTCCTAATTTGCTTCTTTAATTCCCATCTACTAATACGGGAATACAAGTCCAGCTGGCGAGACTAGACTTATCCTACAAGTCACCAGGCGCAAAGGATACACGCCCGTTCTATGAATTAAGATCAGTCAGGCGGTACGGGCATAGGACGGGCATATATCCTACCTCCTTAGGGTTACAGTCTCCTAGTTAGAGTTTAGTATATTCCACCGTCTTGTGTTATAGGCCCATAGCCTTATTAGTCTTTATATTTTACCTTAATTAGGACAGGGTATCCGCTATTATAAATACCCCTCCTTACATTGTATTGAACAACAAGGTGATTCACCACATAATCCAACTATTCTCAAGGAATAAGACTATTTTTCTTTTCTCGTTCATTATTTTCTCTCTTTAATTTATTTATTTTTTCATCGTATTTACTGTATTGCTTAGGACCTCATTCTTAATTAATTGTTTAACCTAGGCGACCGATTTTAGGCATAAACAAAAACTGTGTGCCAATTTTAAAAACGCCAAGGACAACGTTGAATAAACTTCAAACGAATGGCAAAAGTAGATCATTTTGCAAATCACAATACTATCTCTATTAGAAAAAGAACGAATTCCGAGGGAACACCCTCGGTATTAAAGACAGGCCGAAAAAATTCTGTCGAAACGCATACCTCGATATTTGTCTCTTACTGTGCACACCACCGAGGGAGCCAAAATATATTTCGGTTTGTTTATTAAAAGGTGTTTGGATTGACTTAAAATTGGTCAAATCAGCTTTTAAGCCAATTTCAACTTTTCAATATGTTTGGCAAAGCGCAAAGTGCTTAAAAATATTTGGCATTTAACCAAAATAAGTGAAAAGCCAAAAGCTAGGTTACCTCAACTTCTTTTTGTCCCTTACAAATTATCTTAATTCCAAAAACACCCTCGCCATCAAACAGTCATTTACTTTCCTTCCTCCTGATCTTTGTTTGTTCCTCACTTCCTCCATCTTGTTTATCTTTTTCTACAGCCACCACAATCCATGCCATCATCTTCAGCCACCAACTGACCTCAATTTCATCATATTAGTGAAATTGGATAACCCAAAAACTTCAAATTGAGAAACAAATATTCCAAACAAAGCTCGTTCAAATGGGTAGAAGAGGAGAAAATTTTGAACCTATTGATAGCTTAAACTTATGCAAATCACAGATCCATGAAGAGATAATAAAATGACAGCTTGTCAGAAAACAAAATTTATAGATTTACAAAATTATTATTGCTTGATTGCAAAGTGAAAAATGAACCAATAAATAAAATTGGACGTCTTCTTCGGCAAAACAAATCAACTAACCCCTTATATAATGTCCAACATAATTACCAGAAAATTAGGATGTAGATGTGAATTGCAGCAAAAGAGCAAAGGTTACTACGAAAATGTGTGAGATTGCGTGACCTAGGTTGACATGGTTCGACTTTGGCACTATGGAACAGTCAAAAGTTCAAAGATTTTAATTTAAACGATTCATCAACTCTTTAAAAGCCTCAGATGGCGTTGCTTAAATCGACCTCTAGTAAATCAAAATAAGAAATATTTTATATTAGTAGAAAACTAAGGTGAGCAGCAACGACAACAATGCTGAATGGCCATCGAACCATCACATAATTTGAGGGAAGGACATGCGTAGGCTTAATAGTGAACACAGACCCCCTTGTTTATAGACGAGAGATCAATGACTTAAAAAAGTCCCAGCCCTTGAAATGCATTGCAAGAGAGATCAAAGACAGATTATCTGAAGCAGCACAGGCACGGGATGGAAAAGACAGACACTAGTTTTACCAAATTACGTAATATTTAGGGTAAACACTCCACTTTAGCCACCCATATTCATTTATTTTTCTCCATTTCTTATAAGTAACAAAACTAGTACTAACAATTACTAGTAATGCTTCAGAATTCTATTATTTAAAACATAAACTAATAGATTAGAAGACAAACATGGAACATTAGCTGAGCTCACGGAGAATGTGCATGAAGAAACCAACTTTGATAATTTTCCAAGTCTAGATCCAAAAAAACACAGGTTCATAAGGAGAATCACGCTTTGACATCTCCTCAGAACTGAATTATCTAAAAAGACATGCTGGAAATGAAAAAAATTATGAAGTACATTAGCAAGTCAAAATTTTCTCTAACAACTATTCCATGAACAAAGCCAACTCGAGAAGAACCTCAAAGTATTCAATATAGCCGAGAAGACAGCTTCCTAAACCAAACAGGTTCATTGCCAGTCTGTGGCGCCAGCAGTTGGAACAACACCTGTTACAGGAACTTGAGCAGGTGCAGGTGCACCCTCCCATCCTCCATCAGCCACTGAAATTCATAAAATTTACAAGGCTGAGATATATAGAAGATAAAAGATACTTGAACACATCCAATGCTTGCACAAAATGTTAAACTACATGAAGTAATACAAGGAAAAAAGGGGGACAAGCAACTCGCTATCAAGCTAATGTAAACCTCATAACTTTTGAATAGACGACAGTTTCCCTAGTAGAAATAGGAAATAACCTTGGTGATATCGAAGAGAGAAGTTAAAATGGAATCATGCAGTGCCACTACTGTGATAGCTCCCCTTATATATGAATTTGGAGACTGACTTCCAGAAATTACACAGGAAACTAACCTCCTTCTCCAGTCCAACCACTTGCAACTACTGGAACAGAAGGTGCATCGCCTGTGGTCCATTGGCCATCAGGGATTTGGCTACTAGTCCATTCACCACCAATGGCTGCAGCAGAGTAGTCAGCATAATCTGCAATAGCAGGTGCTTCCTCTTCTTGCTGCTCCTTTGCCTCTTCAGGCTCTCTGTAAAAGAAGAGATCCACCTGCAGAAACATTAAAGATTAGACTGAATATACTATGTTCAATGTTGACCAAAATCATGATGGATTCATTTTAAAATTCAGCAACATAGACTGCAATGGAGATTGAAGTCAGTCATTTTAGTCAAACTTGCGATAATTGAATTCAAGTACAAAAATATGAAAGAAACGTGAAATTGAAAAAGACGGTCAAAATGAAATACTTTAAGACAAATCTTTACCATGACATCCCACTTATGCCCCTGAGGAATGACACCACGCATCTGCAGTACCATCCTCCCTAAGAGCCAGAAAAGAACACCAATACTGTGCTTTCCTTTGTTATTAGCAGGGATACCGATGTCAACATAGCGCATTGGTGAATCAGTATCACAGAAAGCAATAGTTGGTATATTTCCTAGTGCAGCTTCCTTGATAGGCTGCAAAGGATTCAAACAGGTTGTAAATCATTGACAGGTCAAAAGGGACACATTTATAACTACCACAGAAACAAATAAATAAGCATCAACCTGGTGATCAGTTCTTGGGTCAGTGAGAATGAGGAGACGTGGCTCACTGTATGAGGTCTGAAGCTGGTTAGTAAAAGTTCCAGGGGTGTGACGTCCAGCAATGGCATGTGCACCAGTATATTGCGCAAACTTCAACACTGCTCTCTGACCATATGGTCTGGCAGATTGCACAATTATGTCCTGAGGATTCTCGATAGCAACAATTACCCTGGCAGCCATTTGAAGCTTTTCCCAGGTCTTTCCTAGGTTAATGATGTAGATACCTACGAACAAAAATGCAATTAGTCAAGATGCTTAAAAAAAAAGGTTAAAACCCAAAGACTTATGTACTCTGCTGACACACCATATTCCCCAATCCGATATAATTGCCACTCAGCATACTAGTTAATTTAGAACAGAACAGAACGCACATGTAAGTTACATCCGTCTGGTAAATAAATATAAATTGCAGGCAACAGAAAGTTTCACATCAAGTTAAGTAATTAAAATGTCAGCTAATAAATATTTTACATCCTTCTACCATTCATGTATTCATGTATGATGAGTGGTCGTCAACAATAAGGTTGATTAGTACAACAATGCGAGTAAAAATGAGATATTTGCAAAAGAAAATAAACTTTTGCCCCATAGTGTAGTGTAAGTTTCATTCCCCTTTTTTGATAACCGAGAAATCACCGAGAAACAATGTTACACTGGTAAAAAATCAGTGAATAATGAGCCCGTCCCTCCACTTAAATAACAGGCTTTTGTCCCGGAGACTAAAATGAAAAAATAAGTTGAGTTCTTACCACTAGACTAAAATGAAAAAAACATTTCCCTGCATACAAATCACTTACACTAACTCATATTATACAAAGATAAACGAATTAGATAATTACAGAAGGGTTTAAAAGGTGTACATACCATCATTGCGACGCTTGAAGACGTAACGTTCCATTTGAAAGTCACAATTTTTAGTACCGAGATGAACTTCAGCAGCCAACATCATTTGTATGTCGGCCTCTTTTGTCGACATTGTCCTTCCTTGTTCCGCCATTGTTGTACTCTCTAGTCTTGCTATTAGGTGTTAGCCAGCCGCAGATTGCAAAAAAATTCTGGTACAAAAGCTGTGCGTTTTTCTACTAGGGATCTTGTCAATAAAAAGCTTAGTTCATGGGTTGGGCTGCCCATTGTTGCCTTTCTGGGTAAAAGTTTCATTGTGCAGCCTATTTTTATCGGCCTAGTTTTTTTTTAACCATTTTTTAAAAAGAGTTATGTAAGTATAGCCACTCACTTTCAAACCATCAGGATTGGAGTTTTGTATTCAATCTCATTTCTTGGCTTGACGTTCATTCAAATTAAATTTTTTGGTCTAAAAATGAGATAAATTTAAATTTAAAATGTGAAGTTTTGCTCGACTTCAAACCAAACTTGAACCTTTGGCTTGAAGTTGACCAAAAGATGAAAAAATTAATCGATTGCAACTTTGACCAAAAGGTGCTGAAGTTTGCTTATTCCGGTTTGATCTTCAACCCCAATAGTCTGAAGATCGACAAATGCCAGTCTCTTCAAAGTATGCCTACTATAAATTTGCCGTGTTTCTCGAACAATTTCGAGACTGTATTATTGGAGAAGCCATGACGAATCAATAGAAGATGGGGCCCAAAGATCAAGTAATCAAGGCTAAAACTTAAACCATTTGAGCAAAAATGATTTTAATTGCATGCATGTGTTCTATTTCTGTAATTTTTCTCTGGGCTTTTGGCTCTTTATCTCTCTATGTGAAAGACCATAAGAGGAGAAGTTTTCATATCTAGCCCTTAACTATAGGAGCCTTACATTAAAATGGCCACTAGGCAAGTTTTACAAAGGCTAGCCAAATATTATTTCAAATAGTAAAAATCAGTAAAGATATGCAATAATTATTATCCAAAAAAAGAGCAAAATATGCAGAATCAAAACAGCCATCACCGAAGAAACAGGAAGAATCAAACAATATTAGAAACCTTTCTTTGCCTTCTTTTCAAAACATATCACGTTTAGATATTAAAAGAATATTTGTGAAAAATAGTTACGCAATACCTCCCAGTGTTTCTATTGCCAATCCATGACTTGTTGTCCATGGAAATCTATAAGTGAGTTAATAACAATTTTTTAGATCATATAATAAGCACTTGTATTTAGAAAATGAATGAATATTTTTCAAATATTCACTAAATAAAAAAAATGTTAATATCCTCCAAATATTTACTAAATATAAATATTTACATTCTCCAGATATTTACTAAATATTCTCCAAATATTTACTTAATATTTACTAATTATTTCCAAATATTTCCTAAATATTCATGAATATTTCCAAATATTTACTAAAGATATATAAAAAAATTTGTTGGAAATAGTTATATAATTCTCAAGATTTGTTCCACCAATCCTTGACTGTTTGTTTACGGAGCTATATAATTGAGGTAATTACATATTTATAGATCACATAATCACATTATGTAAACTAAAAATGTATGGATATTTTCTAAATATTTACTAAGTATTCATTAAATATAAAAGTATGTATATACTCTCTATATTTAAAGATTGAGTTAAGATATTTATGATATATTCAAATTAATTAGAAAGATAAACTACATAAAATCAGTGATGACCTATCATCTCCTCCAGAAATGGCATTTAAAGTGGTGGGTGTTTATCACACTGAATGGTTATAAAAAATAGTAGACATATGGGTAAATGTCTATAAATGGTAATAAAGGAAGAATGTGTTTTTTTTTGTTTATGACCCTTATGAATGTCTATGACAAGTAATTTTCTCCTATAAGAAATGCAAAAATAGTCCTTTACCATCGCTATTTTGTGAAAATTAATTCTAAAAAAATCTTCAAAATCTTAGCCACTTAATTGCTCAAGTTGGACTTCGTCTAGGCCTAACTTCATATATTTAAATGTTACCTTGGCCTTCCAACTTACAGGTCCTCGAGCTGAAAGTTCGTTCAACTTCTGACCAAAAGCATGAAACTGAGCCCAACTTCAGTCTAAGAGTTATTTATTGAAGTTGAGGCCAAATTAGACCAAAAAAATCATATATGAACTTCATATCTCTAGACCTGAAGTTGACGCCAACTTTAGGGCTTGAGGTATGAATTTTCTTACCCCTGGGGCTGATTTGTAAAGTCGTTAGACTTGCGAAGCGTTTTTAGAAGTAGTTGGGTGTTAAACTGCACAATGTAAATAAGTTATTTTTGTGGGGGAAGTGTACAAATAGCTATTTTTTGGCTCATTTTTATAGTTGAAGTCACTTTTCAAAAAATATTTAGTTTTTAGCTACTTTTTAGAACTTGAAGTGCACCAATATCTACTTTTTGGCTCGCTTTTACAGTTGAGGTCATTTTTTGAAAAATATTTAGTTTTTAACTACTTTTTGGCTCGTTTTTACAATTGAAGCCACTTTTTGAAAAATATTAATTTTTAGCTAATAGTTGTGGGCTAAACTTCCGACATTATGGGCTGAAGGCTGAAGTTGATCTTCATACCTTCAGGTTCAGCTTACAAGAATTGAAATTCCAAAAAATGGCTAAAAACTAAATGACAGAAAAAAAATAGCCCCTGACAAAATATGCTTACCCACTCAATGGGTTAAGCGCACAAAAGCCCTTATAATTACAGCCATTGATGGGCGCACTTTCGCAGAGGGTGGTCACTTTGCCTATCTACAGTTTATTGGAGTTGAAGTTCATATCAAGTTAAGCTAGTTTGAAGTTAAAATTTGCTCCTTTTTTTTTTTTTTTTCCTTTTTTTACTCTTTTGCTGAACTTCAAACAAAGGGTTTGAGTTTGGTTTGAGTGAGTAAAAAATTTCATACTTTTGATCTGAAATTTGATTTATTTTCAGGCCAAAAAATTTAAATTGTGTGAACTTCACACCATAGATATTCAACTTCAGCCCTATTGGGTTGGAAGTGAGTGGCTACACTTGCAAATAATTTTTAAGAAGTAGCGTAAAATTTTCGCCCATGGGCTAAGTTTGACACTGGTCTTTGCTTTGAGGCCACTATTTTCTTTGGTCTTACACTAGAGACCACTTTTGACTCTTTACTAAATAAGGTTATTAAACACGCCTAACTTGAAAAGACTAAATTACCTCTCAGTTTTTCCGAATTTACAGGTTTTTGTCAAAACCGTTTCTCACAATTTTTACTGTGAATTCATGCAATGGTTGTCATTAATTTTTAATTGTGCATTCATGGAAAAAAAACTGCAATTTACTTCAGTTTTTTATATTCCTCTTAGACTTTTGTCCTGTTTCTTTGTATACCCAGTGTTTTTTGCTCGTGTTAACTGTATTACGTAAATCGAATAACTTATTTTGATTGTACAAGCAGTCTGAAATTTGTATAACCAGGTTTGACAGTTTTTTCATATTTTTTAAAAACATATATGTTAAATTTGTGCGTATTAAGTTGCTTAACGTTATTTTAAGTTCAAATTTGTATGCTTTTGTGTATTTGTATGTTTGATAGTTAGTACTTGCTTTTCATATTTTGTATGTTTGCGATTGGAGTAAAATTTAGACTATTACTGGAATGAATTTTTGATTGGGGTGCATTAAAGTTGAGTACGATTACTGAAATGAAGTTTTGAAATGTTACTGATTTGTATGTTTTTGTGTATTTGTATGTTTGACAGTTAGTAGTTACTTTTCATATTTTGTATGTTTGCGATTGGGGTAAAATTTAAACTGTTACTGGAATGATGTTTTGACTGGGGTGTATTAAAGTTGAGTACGATTACTGAATGAAGTTTTGAAATGCTATTGATTGAAGTTCAAATCACATTGACTGAAGTTCTATCTACATGGATTGAACTTCTTAACCCTCATGGACTTAAGTTCTATGCTCATGGACTTAACTTCTTTACCCTCATGGACTGAAGTTCTATCCTCATGGACTTAACTTCTTTACCCTCATGGACTGAAGTTCTATCCTCATGGACTTAACTTCTTTACCCTATATGTGTGTGTGTCTGTGTGTACGAGTAAATGTATGTAGGAGTCTGGGGTGTATTAAAGTGCAGTCCAATTACTGGATTGAAGTTCTGAAATGGGACTGATTGATGTTCTATCCACAGAGATTGAACTCCTCTACCCTCATGGACTGAAGTTCTATCCTCATGTACTGAACTTCTTTACCCTCATGGACTGAAGTTCTATCCTCATGGACTGAACTTCTTTACCCATTTTGTGTGTGTGTGTCTGTGTGTACGAGTGAATGTATGTGGGAGTCTGGGTGTATTAAAGTGCAGTCCAATTACTGGACTGAAGTTCTGAAATGGTACTGAATGATGTTCTATCCACATGGGTTGAACTCCCCTATGGACTGAAGTTCTATCCCAAAGGATTGAACTTCTCTCTCCCTATGCCACGCAACTTGCTTACGTCTGTGTGCATGTGTGTCCGTGTACTAGTGAATGTATGCATAAGAATGGGTGTATTAAAGTGCAGTCCCATTACTGTACTGAAGTCTGAAATGGTACTAATTGATGTTCTATCCATATAGATTGAACTCTCCTACCCTTATGTACTGAAGTTCTATCTCCAAGGGTTGAATTTCCCTATCTCTCTTATCTGAAGTTCCGTCCACAAGGGATTGAACTCCCCAACCCTACGTAATGAAGTTCTATTCATTTCTACTGAAGTTCAGTTTTACACTTAGTCATATTATTTTATTCAATTTATGTGTGGCTTTATACTTTATTTTGTATACTCAATTTGAGGTTTTTGGTTTGAAATTTGCTGCATTTGTTTATTTTGTATGTGTGACTGATAGTTTGTTTTTATTGTTAGCTTTTTGCAATATGATGTTGGAACGACAGGGAATCTAGTGTATCTGTTTGAAAACTGGTTCAACTCGGATCCATATTGGCAGGGGGAGCACAACTTGGATGAATTAATTTCAAGGTTCAGTGTAGCACATTTAAGAAGCTTTCACAGGGTGTGTTTGGAAGCTTTGTGAAGTTGCAGTCATACACAGCTTCTATGAGGTTACTGCATTGTTAGTATTATCTCGTATTGTGAGCAGTGATCCAAACAGATTAAGCTTCAATATTTTTGGCATGTAATTCATTTTGGTCCTGAAGAATACTATCCTTACACTGATTTGAGATTTTCTCCAAATAGTGGGTATTTGTTTGATAGGCCTGCTATGAATATGGATAGGAGGCTTCTGAATCAGTATTTCGGTGGTAAAAGCAATCTTCAGTTGTCGGGCGTTCGTGCATTTTTGGTATCAAGGAACACGTCCTCTTTGGTCGACGAAGATGATGCAGTAAAGATTGCAGAGTTTTATATTCTCCAGTCAATTATTTTGTGTTGTAAGAAAAAAACAGTTTGGTGGAAGTTCATTATCTGGATATCATTGACAACGAGGATCTTTGTGCAGCTTATCCGTGTGGGAGTCTAGGTTTTGAAACACTTCTTAAGTCTGTGACGACACCCCTTAAAAGTGTTGAAGTTCAGGAAAAGATGCATACTATATTGTGCTTGGATTCCCCCAGGTGTTATGCGCTTGGTTAGTTGAATTATTTCCAAAAGTTGGTTCTAAGTTTTGTACGTTTAACAGTGATGACTTTCTAAGGATGTTGAGGTTTATTATGTTCATTAATCTTCAGTATAACAGTTTGGTTGAGAAGTATTTTCATAATGTTAATGTAAGTTTCTAGATCTGTAAGTCAATAAGGATTTGAACTTTAATATATATGGTCTTGAAGTTCTATCTATAATGTTGTTAAAGTGTTGTACATATAGATTGAAGTTCTGTTTATATAATACTTAAGTTCTATCCATAAGCATTGAACTTCTATCTATATGGTCTTGAACTTTTTTATCCTTAAGCCTATTGAAATTCTCCTACTATAGACAGAACTTCTGTCTATAAGGATTGAACTTTTATCTATATGGTCCTGAAGTACTATCCATAGAGGTCTCCCCTTATGGATTGAAGTTCTATTAATAAGGATTGAACTTGTATCTTTATGGCCATGAACTTCTATCTATAAAAGCTCTCCCCTTATGGATTGAAGTTCTATGCATAAGCATTGAACTTGCATTTCCTATTTACTGAACTTTCTACCTTTGCATATCCTATGTTCTAAACTTCTATCCATAAGGCTTCCATGCATAAGGATTGAACTTCTATCTTTATGGCTCTGAACTTCTATCTCTGCACATCCTATTTAATGAGTTTTATGGATTGAAGTTCTATGCACAAAGATTGAACTTCAATTTCCTATTTACTGAACTTCTATCTCTGCACATCCTATGCTTCTAAAGTTCTGTCCATAAGGATTGAACTTCTATCTTTATTGTCCTGAAACTTCTATCCATAAAGCTCTCCTCTTATGGATTGAAGTTCTATGCATAAGGATCTATGCATATAGAAGTTTTATTCTTATTTTAGTGAAGTGCTAATATATTTTTCATGGTTTCTTTTTTAATAGAGGTTTGACAAATTTGAAATGATTCCAATTGCACTTTCTGAGGAAGGAAAAAGATCGGTGGAATTGAATGTGATAGAAGAGGCTCCTATTGTTGCATTTAAACAAAGAAAAGGAAAAAAAGTTGATGATCGTGTTGAAGAGAGTGAGGATAATGGTGCTGAGAGTAAGGATAGTGGTGCTGAGAGTGAGGATAATAGTCATGAGGGTCAAGATACTGGTTATGAGAGTCAGGTTACTGGTGATGAGAGGCATGATACTTCTCACGGTGTGCAGCTTGATCAAGATTTAGTTGATGCAATTGTTAAAGTGAGTTTTGAAGTATTAGGTACATTCATCTTTTTGTGTTTTTGTTTTAATTGAATATTTTTATGAGTTTTACTGGTTTATTTTTTTGCAAAAGGTGAATATGAAAGTTCGGAAGAGGTTACGTAGTCATCGACGCCGCATAAGGGGGTATATTGGTGTTCTAGAGAACAAGGTTGACTCTGTTCTTGATTTTATGAAGAAGTTGGGTAAAAAATTCGAGGAACATGAGGAAAATGGGCGGAAAAGTGGAAGTATAAGAAGGGGCAAGGAACAATCTAGCAGCTATGGTTATTCTTTAAACTTGTATTCACATGGAGGCAATGCTAGCATTGGAAGGAGGGATATCTGTGTCTATAGCGGCGGGGATGTTAATACTGGAGTTGGTGATGGTCAATTGGGGAAGAGAAAGTCTAATTCATTCAGAAAATCAAAATCAAAATCTCCATCATATGTTAGAGAAGAAGAAGGCAGTAATGGCAGTTTAGTTAGGAAATTGAAATCTCATTCAGATGTAAGAAAAGAAGGCAGTGATGGCAGTGTAGGTCGAAAACCAGCTACACAATTTCATGGAGAATCACAAGGAGAGTTAGCGAGCAAAACACCTGCACAATTGCATGCAGAAGGTGAATTGGAGATGTATGGTGAGTTGACTGCGACACAGAAGGAAGTGCTTGAAATTTCCTTGCAACTTGTTAGTCGAGACCTTGATTTGGAAGCAGCTGGTGTCAGTCCTGAGGTTATGAGTGTGGGAAAGGAGGTGCAACTTCTATGTCTATTGTTGACGCATCGACTCGTCCTGCTATTGAGTTGTCATCAAATGTAGTTTCTACACATGTCCAAGCAAAAACATATCAAAGGAAAAAGAAGAAATTGAAGAAACAACGTTTCGAGGATAGGCCTGCATTTAATATACTGCCATCGAGTCAAGAAAGTGGTAGTGAAGGTTCATGTGATGCTGAAGATACACCAAGGACTGAAGGAATTCAACAAGATATGTCGAAAAATCAGCAGCAGGGTATTGAGAATGAACTGGGGAAACATTAAGGCATAACTCAGGAACAGGAGAGGACTCATGACATTGTAATGGAGAATGTTGAGGCGAGTTATCAAGCAGGAAGAGAAGAGGAGTTAACTGAACAAGGACAGGCTCTTGAAATTCTTTTGGACAAAGGGCAGTCAATCGACCAAGTAGGCAAAGAAGAAGTGATGACGCAGGAAAATGAGAGGTCTCTTGACGTTGTTATGGAGAATGCTGAGGCAAGTAAGCAACCAGAAAGAGAAGGGGACATGACTGAAGAACAACAGGCTCTTAGAAGTCTTGTGGGCAAAGATCAGTCAATTGATGAAGCGGGCAAAGAAGAGGTGACGACACAGTAACATGAAAGGCCTCTTCAGATTGTTATGGAGAATGCCGAGGCAAGTGAGCAAGCAAGAAGAGAAGGTGATTTGACGGAACAACAACAGACTTTTGAAAGTCTTGTGGACAAACGGCAGTCAACCGATGAAGCGGGCAAAGAAGAAGTAATGACATAGGAACAAGAGAGGCTTGTTCAGAATGTTATGGAGAATGTCGAGGCAAGTAAGCAAGCAGGAAAAGAAGGGTACCTGACTGAAGAACAACAGGTTCTTGGATGGTTTGTAGGCAAAGGTCAGTCAGTCGACGAAGCGGGCAAAAAAGAGGTGATGACACAGGAACAAGAGAGGCCTCTTCAAATTGTTATGGAGAATGCCGAGGCAAGTGAGCAAGCAGGAAGAGAAGAGACTAAACAAGAACAAGCTCTTGAAAGTAATAAGGTAAATGCTGAGGCAAGTCATCCAGCAGGGATAGAATGGTTGATCCACGGCGAGAAGCAATCGGAGCAGCATCATCTTCTAGGGAAAAGGGACCGAAAGCACAGTCAGCGGTTGCTATCTCCATATTTTGCTGGAAAGAATAAAAAGAAGATAACCGGCTGGAAGGATAATTATAGACGTAGTTGTCTATTCCACTACTTGAAGATTGATCCAGCAGTGTTGGTAGAGTTTGCAAATTGGTTGCTATTTCAAAGAAATGACACTAAACTTGAACAGTAAGTCTATTTGTAGTTTTATGATTTCTTGTCTGTAGTTTTTTAAGTTCAGTGCATAGGGGATGAATTTCAAAACTTATAGTTCAATCCCCTATGGACTGAACTTCTTAGCCTAGCCCCTATGGATTGAAGTTCTTTGCATATGGGCATAAGTTCTATCAATAAAAATTGAACTTCAATCATATGGCCTTGGACATGTGTCCACAAGGATGTGGAAAGTTCTGTCCCTATAGGATTGAAGTTCTGTGCATATTGACTTAACTTCTATCTATAAGGACTAAACTTCAATCATATGATCCTAAAATTCTATCTCTATTGATTGAAGTCTTGTGTGCATATAGAGTTAAGTTCTATCTATAAGAATTGAAATTCAATCAAATGGCCATGGACTTCTGTCCACAAAGATGTGGAAAGTTCAGTCCCTATATGATTGAAGTTCTGTGCAGATTGACTTAAGTTCCATCTATAAGGACTGAACTTCAAACCTCAGGATGTTGAGCTTAATATCTTATGAGTTTCTCAAGTTCCTTCCCCCATGCAATGAACTTCAGTCCATATACGGGGGAAAAAATGTTTGAAAGTTCAGTCCAATGGGGATGAGCTTCAAACTTTCAAAAGCGATGAAGTTCAATTCCAATGGACTGAACTTCATTATCTATGATATTCTTAAGTTCATTCCTTATGGAAAAGTAATATATTTTTGTATCTTGTATCTTTTTAATTAGGGACAACCGTGCTGCTTATATACCCGATAATGATTACGACAGTGATCCATATCAGTTGGAAACTATCAAGCCAGACAATCAGTGGTGTTTGGAGTTCGTAAATTTTGTCTACCCTCTGACTGATAATGTTAGTGCATATTCTGTTTTTGATTTGTTCTCTGTTCATTATTACTTTTCTATGTGTTGACTAAACAGGTTTTTTTTTTTTGTGTGCAGCGTGTCGATATTGCTATGTGTTATCTCAAAAAGAAGGCATGCTGCCATTTGTTCCAGTTTCCTCATACACTTTCAATTACCGATATAGATTTTGATAGTTATCTGTGCTCTGTTTATCAGTTAAATTTCAAAACAAAAAGAAAAGACCAGGTAATGAAGTTTGGCTTGATAGTTTTGGATTGTGTATATGCAATTATCTTCATGACCTAGAACGGAGGTGTTCAATTCCATGAAGTGGAGTTGATAAAGTCTATTTTCCATGCCGAATGCAAGCAGCACCTGGTGAAACGATGACACATTACTTTTTGGCAGTCTTGGATATGCACGAGAAGAGAATATGTGTATATGATTCGATGGTCACCACAAAGAAGCCATCACAGAAAAAATTTGACCATATGAGGGGTTATGCTGTTGTGCTCCTACATCTTTTGAAGTATGTCAAGTTTGGCGAGCTACATGATTCGTTTAAAGACGACAAGTTCAATACTAGATGAGTAAGTCTTGTCATTTTTGTGCAAGTTTTAGTACAAATTAGATATAATTGACTGAATTTATAACTCCCTACCTACTTATGTGCCTTACTCTTTATTTTGGTTTTTTTAGGACTAGTTATGGCGCTTTTGCAATATGGTATGTTGATCTACTGACTAGGGGTAGAGATGTTCAAGATATTCAACCAGATCAAATTCATAAATACAGGGCACAGTTTGGTTGTCAGTTTCGGGCTCATGGCCATGCAAAGGCTAGGAATGGATTTGAAACTCCACTAAAATTGGTTGGCCATGATTATGGACAACATAATAAAGACATGTGTCAGTTATAGATGTTTTTATTTTTACCTTCAGAATTCGTAGTAGTATTGTGTAAAGTTTTTACGTAATATATGGTGAAACAGATATTATGTACAGATGAACAGATTATTATGCACAGATTTATGTAAATGCCATGTTGTTGCAGTGAAATTTTTTAGCATGATTGTATTTTATCCATAAGGACTGAGTTCAATCAATGAGCATTGAACTTCAATTCATATGGACTGAAGTTCCATCCATAAGGATTGTAAACCTCTGCCCATATGAATTGAAGTTTATGTGCAGATCCAAATAATTTAATAATGATTAAACTTTTTTTCCAGTATATAAGGGTGTTGAATTTTATATATTATGAGTTTGAACTTCTGCCTATAAGGATTGAACTTCTGTATTTAAGTATGGAAGTTTTATAAATTATGAGATTGAACTTCTACATAGAAGGATTGAACTTCTGTCTTTTAAGGATGAAATACGAGTTTGAACTTCTACCCACAAGATTGAACTTCTGTCTCTAAGGACGGAAGTTTATAAATTATGAGCTTGAACTTCTTCCCACAGGGGATTGAACTTTTGTCTTTTAAGGATGGAAGTTTTTATAACTAACTTCTCCCATGGATTGAAGTTTCTGTGCATATCGACTGAGTCTAATGGACTGAAATTACTTAATAGTATAAGTTTGAGTTTGCTTAGAGATAAAGTGAGAATCGCTTAACAGTTCTAATGGATGTAGACAAATTCAGTCCTAACTTATGGTAATGTACAAAAACCATATATCAGCCTCTAAGCATTGAAGTTTTTATATGATAAAATTAACTTCTACGCTCAAGGATTGATGTTTTTATAGGCCAATATTAACTTCTATCCTCAAGGATTGAAGTTTAACTTTAATTTCAATCCTTGAGGACAGAAGTTAATGTAATAACTTCTCTTTTAATCTAAGCCATCCAATACAACAACAACATTCCCAGTTTAATTTGAGCCATCCAATTTTATTAAATTAGACTGGGTCCCATGATGTCCTCATTTTTTAACCCTAACGATTACCTTTGTATTTTATTTTCTTTAATCGCATCCATAACCTGTGTCTATTCTTCTTCCTTGTTATAGTTTGTCTATTATTCTTCCACCATGAAAAACCAAAAAATTATGGGGATGAAAGATATAATCCTTTTCTATATTTCTAATGACATCCCAGCTTTTGAAATCACTCTAACTGATTCATACACTCTCACTGACGATTTTCTAATTAGCTTTGGCCTTTGAAATTTTACATTTTCTGTAAAGTAAATTTTTAAATAATTGTCATTTTAATGTATACTTTTATTTTTTCGCAGATTCTTCCAGCATATATCCGTGGATATCTTCCTCCTGAGGCAAACAGTGTCATTCTAGAGCGTGATGGGAAGCCATGGTCTATGAAGCTTATGAGCGAAAAAAATGGTCGACGAAGATTGAACAAGGGGTGGGCAACATTTGTGATAGCAAACAATCTGAAGAACGGCGATTATGTGAACTTTAAACTTGTTGAAAGTACTGTCGAGTATGTGAAGTTTGTCGTTACAATTTTTGACCCCCTGGCCCCGAAGATGATTGTGATTCTGAATGTAAAATTTATCGTTACAATGAAGGAAGGCCCAACAAAGGCGAATCTGATGATGATTCGATAAATGGTGTAGGAATTGCTAGTGATCCAGTCATGATTGATTAATGAAGCAGATGAAATATTAGTTACAGGAGTTAAATCCCCTAGTGGTTTGTATTAGGAGTTTAAATATTTGTCTGTACTAGGAGTTTAAATATCTGTAGTAGGGTAGTTTAAATGCTTAATTTCAGTATTTTGTTGGTTTGTATATGATCCTATGTTTTTAAGTAATTAGATATTTGTATTTTGGAAATGACATTTTCTAAGTAATGGAATGTATGTTCATATTTGCATTTTCTTAATTCTGGTTATTGTATTCTGTGATTAATTTGAATCATAAGGATTAATTTGAAGTTAAAAATTGAACTTTTATTTTTAACAATTGGAATGTAAACACCCTGAAGTTGTACCCCTATTTACTTTACTTAAAAAAAAAAAACACAACTTCAGTCTTTAAGGGTTGAACCGTTGAAGGTCTGTCCATAAGGATTGAAATTTTTATAAAAATGTCAAAAAATGTGACATCAACCTTCAAGGATTGAAGTTCTATCCTTATATACAGAACTTCAAAAATGCAACTTCAGTCTTTAAGGGTTGAAGTTTTCATATTTAAAGGATGAACTTCTCTCCATAAGGATTGAAGTTTAATTAAAAGGTTAAAAAATGGCAACTTCAGTCTTGTAAGGGTTGAAGTTTGTCATATGCTCATATTGAATATCTATCAATAAGGATTGAAGTTATAACAATGACAAAAAATGCTTTCAGTCTTTAAGGGTTGAAGTTCTTTTATAGTCAAATGATGAACTTCTCTCAACAAGGATTGAAGTTTATTTGAAAAGTGCAACTTCAGTATTTAATATGAATTTTCATTCATAAGGATTGAGATTCAATTTTAATGGAGTGAATTTACTACAAATTCAATCTTAAATAGACTGAATCTACTTCAAATTCAGTCCTGTTCAACTGAATTTACTTCAAATTCAGTCATGTTCCACTGAATTTACTTCAAACTCAATTTTCTAATTGACTGAAAGTACTTCAACTACAAGTAGTTTATGTCAAATACTAGTATTAAACTTATTAAAAAATAGTTAAAGAATATGGAAAACCATCCAAACAAATTGTAATAAACTGCAATCAAAGTTTTGAGTTCATATCTTGAATGTTGATAAGAAATTATCAGCAATTTTTGATTTGTCTTCATTTATTTCTGTGCCATCATTCACCACCAAGCAGTTTCATGCAACAAAAAAAAGTGAATAAATCAAATTAGTAGGAAGGAAATATTTAATAAAAAAAATTTATGAATAATGAAGGAAGTAGCAGTACCTATATATCCTTGAGTAGGGTTGGAGTACTGGAGTATTTGTATATGAGGTTCTATGATGTTCTCTGTTTTTGCATCGACTGCATTTGGTTGATTTGACTCGTACAAATTCAGCAATCAAGATGTATCTCTTTGTTTTCCTTCTCCCTCAATGTATTTTGACATTAGGAGTTTCTATCCTTTGGTTTTTCACGGTATCTGGTACATTCCAAGAGCTTTTGTGCCCTATCATATTCACTTCACCTTGATATGCGTTTAACCAATAGTCTCGTGAGTACCATTTTGAGCAGAACTTAGATTTCACCAGGCGTCTTTTCTCAATGCATGCAATTGCACGTACACACGGGAGTTCATCAGTCTAGAATTCAAGACAGTCCCATGTCCTATTCTTTAAGTTGACGTTGAAGCTTTTTCCTTCATCGTGCACATTGAATGTTGTTGTACTTGTTGGGAATACCTATTTGAAATAAAAATTAATAAATTTTGTAAGTCAGTACTGATGGTATTTAAATCGGCTATTACTAATTCAGAGCAAGAATTCATGAGTACAGTTCTAGTGGACTGATTAAAGTCCAAATCATATGGATTGTGTTGCTCCCAACGCACACGCAAGTATACATGGCCGACAAGTAATAAAGTGATAAGTAGAGTATCGTTCCCACGAGGACTATTCAGACTGAATCCTAGCAAACAATTTCTTAAAAACTATTCAGGAATCTTTTTCAATGATGGTTGTGAAAGTTACTAACTAAAGGAAATAATTAAAAATAATGAAGTCAATAATCGTTATCAATAATGGAGAAACGGTCCAGGGTCAGAGCTACGAACAATCCAGTTGAGTTTTTCCGTTGATTCTACTTCTTGATTTCCTAGATTGCTAACTACAGGTTAAACGTACCCGCGAAAACCTTTCGATTCTTCACGGTCTATGCAGGCTACTCCAATCCCTATATGTCTATGGGTTGAATCACGTGCACGCATTAACGAATTCTGTGATTAGTTAAGCTAGGCGAGCAAGTATATGTCTATCCTACTCACAAATTGGTTCCCCGATGCCCAGGTTCACAATCAAGCCCTATTCTTTCTTATTTGCGTTCACAAGTTCCCTCTGTCGAGTTCAACTTGTAAACCGTAGATACTGTTCAATTACCAGGCCTCAATAACCAAACAATTAGGCTCAAGAAAGAATAAAAAATGCGTAATGGTAAATCAATAGATAGAAGTCAACTTTCAAACATCAACCTTCATGTAATTACTCTAACCCTAGAACGAACAAACTATAGAATTAAAGAGAAGAATAAGAGAAAGAGAGAAAGAACTTGTTTAGAAGACATCTAGGGCTCCTCCCCTCTCCTCCAAAACTTGCTCCAAAGTCTGAACTCTCTTCAAAAACTAAGTAAAAGAGTATTTATAGGGTTTACAAGGCCTAGTAATAAGTTACACCTAAGCCTAGACGAAATAGGAAGTCCAAAAATGCTCCAGGGGCGCTGTAGCTGGCGCCCCGCGCCCCCGAACGCGCGCGCACAAGCAGAACCCGTCGAAATCCAAGCGCCTTAGCCACGCTCCGCGCCCCAAACCACGCCAAGATGCTGGGCGCTTTCCCTGGCGCGCCGCGCCACCTATGGCGCCAGGCCATTTTCCTGGTTCCTTCGTCCGCAGCTCGCGTCGCGTTGTGCCTTCGTGTGTTCGATCCAATCCTCAATCCAAATCCAATATTTTCTTGCTCTTTAAAGCTCCAATTGCACTTCATAACAACCTACAATCATACGACACAAAATCAGAGCAAAATCACATTCACTAATTAGAAAACGATCGAATAAAGTACTCAAATGTGAGGGAATATTAAGGAAATATAGGCATAAAATGCCAAACATCAGATTGAAGTTCAATCCCACAAGGATTGAACTCCCGTACTTGAACTTTCTTACTGTTATAGGCTGAAGTTCTGTTAACAAGTATTGAACTCCCCCATGTGCTTATGTACGGAAGTTCCACCCTCAAAGGTTGAACCCCCTCTCCCTTTTTTTAAATGAATTTTTATCCACAGTGATTGAACTTCCCTACCCCCTATGATTTGAAGTTCTATCTACAGGGATTGAACTCCCCTCCTACCTCCGTATGATCTGAAGTTCTATCCACAGACATAAATAAGATATATAAGTAATGCAAGAGGGAAGAACAAGACTTGAATTTCAGTCTACTTGGACTAATCTTCAGCCTTCCTTGTCTGTATTTTTAGACACTATTAGAATTGCATATTTCAGTCTACTTACAGTTAATTTTTAATGAATTTGGTGCGAGTCTAGTGCTTTATACTTACATTTATTGTGAAGGCCAGCTGAATCTTCTTTTACATTTCATCTTCTGCCCACCTTGATAAGCTATGAAAAGTCTCTTGAGCAGTAGCTCTTCTTTCACAAAACCACTTCTGCTTCTTAACTATGATTAAATCTAAAAGGCTTAAAATGGGCAACTCTCTTACTTCAAGTAATGCAGAATTCATCGACTCAACCATATTTGTTGTAAGCATATCATATCGTCACTTCAGTGAGTAAGATCTAGCCCATCTTTCAGGTGGTTCTTCCATTACGTAGTTGAATATTTTTCTATCCATTCCCTCTAATTACGACATGAACTTATGAAAGTCTTCACGCTTATAAACTCTTGCAGCAGTTTGAAATAGACTTATCACTATTGTTCTCACGTTCTTTTGGTTTAGGTTCTTTTCAAAGTGGTAGATGCATATACCATGGTGTGCAATTCCATGCGCAATTGATTTGTTTCTATCTGACAGAAACACCAGTTCAGCACGAGTACCTATTGTCTTTCACAGCTCGGTGAAGAACCAAGTGTAAGCTTCATTATTTTTAGAGTGTGCAATCCCATAAGCTAGAGGGAACAGTTGACTATTTGCATCTTTTGCTATAGCAATGATGAGAACACCTAGATATTTCGCCTTCAGAAATATTGCGTCTACTGCTATGACTGGGCGACAATACCTCCAACTGTATATTGATGGCTTGAAAGCAACAAACATATACATAAACCTGAAACGTTTTAACATAGGACAAAGAAAATTCTTAGAAAGTTTTGAATTTTATATAGGCATTGAATTATTTTTTGAGAAATGCTTACCGATTAAGACTGTTTATCTTTATGTTAGTCTGTGCGCCTGGATTTTTCTGTTTCAATGCATGCAAGTATGAAGGAGGAGATGATAATGCTCATCAGGCCATCCCCCTGATCAATGCATTTGTTGCTTGAATTGAACGCCATGCCTTGTGATATCCTATTTCAACCCCATGTATTCTTCTCATTTCGTTGACAATAAATGTTGGTCTAACTTCAGTTCTGTTGTCTCGGATATTTTCGAGAAAGTATTCACTTATCAATGTTGACGTGGCATATTTTTGATCAGCCTTCTTAATGTCAACAGAGCATTTATGTATATTCTGAAACTTAATTACCTTAAACAGTGAGGAATCTTTTATCCTTCTGGCACGGATGTTCCAATCACAGTTGGGATCGATGTATTTCAGCTTATATCTCGTTATATTTGATCTAATAACCTTGAACTCAAAATGTTCCTTGATTGCTATCTTGACTAAACACTTCATCATGGTTTCCTTGTTGTCAAATGTTGAGTATGCTGCTATATCTTTCGATGATACATCTTCTGTTAATATCATCGCTGGAGATTGTTTCTGTTTTACCGTGGACCTTTTCCTTTTGCTCTTGGTAGCCGATGTACTACGAGGGCATTCAACTGTTGGCGCTGGTGACTGATATTGAGTATTATTTATTTGCAGTGTCTCAACAATGCCAGGTGTTTCAATTGCTAGATAGCAGTCGATCTGCATTACCAAGTCCCCCTCTTCGTATGGAAGCTCTGTACACGGAGTCTGATTCTCTTCAATTGCTTGATTGCAGTCGATTTGCATTATCAAGTTCCCCTCTTCATGTGGATGCATGGAGTTTGATTCTCTAGCTTGTCAATCACAAAACGACTATTCTTGAAAGACGGATCATTCTTCAACAAGTGCATACATGTCCTAAGTTCTTCTTCTGTAGTTACAAGCATTCCTTTGCTCGAATCCATTCTAATATCAAACCATATATTCACAGCTTCAGTGAAATGTGTTGCTTCGTAAATCTTGTCCATAAAAGTTCTGAATTCGATTATTTCATTAACAAGTAGAAGTTTTGTTTCATGATCCAAGTACTTATAATCTTTTGTCCAATTCCCGTTAAAAGCAATAGCCAAACAAACTGTAGCCATTCTGCACTGAATGAGTAAACCAAAATAAAAGTAATGTGTTAGTAGGGAAAGTTTTCATATGTGCTTAACTAATATCCATAAGGACTAAACTTCAATTTATATGCCCCTGAACTTTTATCCATAAAGTATTTGAAACTTCTGTCCCTACAGGATTGAAGTTTTGTGCATATATACTTAAGTTCTATGTATGAGGACTGAATTTCAATCAATATGGCCCTAAACTTCTATTTCTATAAATTGAAGTCTTGTGCATATGGACCTAAGTTCTATCTATACGAATTGAACTTCAATCATATGGCCTTGGACTTCTGCTCCTCAAGGATGTGGAAAGTTCTGTCCCTATAGGATTGAAGTTCTGTGCATATTGACTTAAACTTCTATCTATAAGGACTGAACTTCAATCCTCGGGATGTTGAAAGCTCTGCCTCTATGGATTGAAGTTCTGTGCATAAGGATTGAACTTTTATTCCTGTTTACTTAGCTTCAAGCAAAAATCATTCAAACTCAGTCCTATTCACTGTTCAAACAGTCGAAATTCAATATAGACTGAATGTATTAAAAATTCGATCATATTCAACTGAATGTACCTCAAACTCATTAGTAATCAACTGAATATATGTCAAATTCAATCTAATCAACTGAATCTAATTCTAACTTATTCCTATTTGAGTGAATTTTCAGTACTTAAGCACTGAAGTTCACGTGACAATGGCGATAAGGACTGAAGTTCAGCCATCAACATCTCATGGAGGTATTAAAACTATTGAAATTTAAACGTATTTCTCTAAAATTCAGTTCACATGGATTGAACTTAGTTCAAATTCAGTCCTAATGCAGCATAATGTGAAATTAAAATGAAGAATACTCACAATTTTTAAGCGAAATTGGTGAAGAAAATTAAAGTGAGAGAATTAGCAGCAGCAGTACAAGAATAGAGAAGTGATAGACGAAGGAAAGTTGTTTATATATGAATTGGGGATAATTTAGTCTTTTTCCTTTTCTATTATTAGGTGTAATGAAAGTGGCTACAAACTAAATATTTTGGTATTAGTGGCCTGTGCTCAAAAAGCAGTGGCAAAAGTGACCTTTTGTGCACTTCGCCCAGAAGCAGCTTAATGACACAAATGGGTGCCTAGATAAATTTCCTCAGTTTATTCTTAAGGCTTTAGTATCTAGTCTAAATTATGTCTATAAATTTGGCATGAACAATGCATCTTGATTTGAATCCGCCTTGGCAATGAATTGTCTTATGAAGTATTTAGTCTTTGTTCTATGAACTTGGTCTGAACAACGCATCTTGCTTTCGTCCACTATGGCAATGAAATATCTAACTACTGCAAGGTCTGGTCGTTCTAGTTCACCAACATTGTATCGACATACACATGCACACCAACATTGTACTGACATGCACTTGCACATTGTGTTTTCTTTCTTATTCTTTGCAACACATCACTTGAGAGTCAATTTTATTTTGGGAAGCAGTAAAAAAAACTGAAATTTGATTAAAGCATATAAACAAAGCTGACAAAGACAGAAGCCATGTAACTGCAAATATATTTCGTTTTGCTGACAAAGCATGAAATCATTACTACTATTATATAAAGAACTATGGCAGGCATGGAAGAACAAGAGAGAAATATTCCTAAATCAAATCTACTTAAAAGACAAATTGTGACAATCGACCATCTGCTTGTGCAAAAGCACGTGTATCCTTCTTACTGTATATGGTTCACAGGAACTCATTCAACTAAATAGAAGATCAAAATTTGATGTGTTAATGCTAGCTTGGATAAGCTTGAAGTTTTGACTGATGACTAAGGAACAAATCCAAAGGACATGTTCCTTTGAATCACTGCAGCTAAATAGATAATTCATGCAAAATCATTTAAGCTAAAATATTATCAATTATCCTAAGTCTAATATTTATCTTGATAATTATGCAGGTCTAAACGTGATATGAAAAGATTGCATAAAGAGTGGATAAGGCTAAAGGATTTCGGATGATCTAGTGGAGAGTTCAATTAGGACTTAAAATCTTGGAAGCTTTGGAGTTCTAATTGCTCAACACTTCTTGGATTGTGAAAGCTATAAAACCAGGAGCATTTAAGCTATTGAAGTGTGCATAAATACAGAGAGAATCGAGTGTTATCATTGAAAGAGTTTTAATCGTATTTGTGTAATCATTAAGATACATGGAACTAAGTAAGAACTTGTTCCTTAGATTGAGTTTTGCAAAAGTTCAGTCTTAGTTCAACTGTAGTAGGTACTACCGAGTTGTATCATTTCAGTTCAAGTTGTGTACTTGAAGAAACTTCACTGATCGTGAAAGAGGTCACTAGAGGATTAGAGTTAGTCCTAGGTTAGTAAGAAGGTTGTCTTGTAACCAAGTGAGCCTTTTACATAGTGAAGTTGAAATCCTACTTGGAAGAGTAGGTCGTGGTTTTTTGATCCCTAGTTAAAGGGGGGTTTTTCCACGCTAATATTGGGTGTTCATTTACTTACAATTTTAATTCCGCATATAATACAGTAAAGGAACACATTTAAGAAACTGGTCATTAAAACAGTAAAGTGGTGTATCTTGAGAAATAATAATTGGTATCAGAGCAGGTTATCATTGAAAAGGCTAACACGTAGGATTAGAATGAGTACATCATAGGAAAATGGTGAGGGTCAGTCAACTGTTAGGGCACTTTTGTTCAATGGAAAATACTACTCATGGTGGAAGGAAAGGATGAGAGATCATCTTCAGGCTGAGGACTATGAGTTATGGGACATAGTGACTGAAGGTCCCATGATTCCAATGAAAAAGGATGCTGAAGGTAATGATGTTCCCAAAACTAGAAGGGAATGCAATGCTGAAGACTTAAGGCAGTGGGAAAAGAATGCCAAAGCTAGGAAGTGGCTTGTCTGTGGACTCAGTCCTGATGAGTGCACTAGAATTAGAGGGTATAGCACTGCAAAGGAAATTTGGGATGCTCTACAGGTTGCACATGAAGGAACAAGTCAGGTCAAAAGATCTAGAGGTACACTCCTTTTTGCTGAATATGAAAGCTTCAAAATGAAAGAAGGAGAATCAATTTCTGGAATGCACACTAGATTTAATGTTATTTCATCTGAACTTTTTTCTTTGGGAAGGGTTTTAATTGAAGATAGAGTAGAAAAAATCCTAACTAGGATTCTTCTAGATTCTTGGGAGATTAAAGCTTGTGCTATCATTTAAAGCAAGGATCTAACCACCTTATCCTTAGATGAGCTTATAGGTAATTTAAAAACTTATGAACTAAGGAAAAAGGTTAAAAACATAGGTGAACCAGTTAAAACTGAACCTAACCTAGCCTTAACTGCTGCCGATAAGCCTATTGATGATAAGGAACTGGTCCTTATCGCTAAAAGTGTTCAAATATATTTGAATAAGGAAAAGGGGGCAAGTGGACAGGGTAGGTCTTCTAACATGAAACAGACTGGAGAATGCTTCAAATGTGGAAGCATGGAGCACTATATCAGCAAATATCCAGTTATGGAAGGAGAATGGAGGAAGAGATACGTGGGAGAAAGGAAAAAGGCTAGGGAATAGGTCTAGAAGAAAAGTGGAAATCCCAAAGCAATGGTTGCTGGCTGGCAAGATAGTGAGGATGAACAATCTGATGATGATCTTGCTCTAATGGCTCTTGAAGACTCAGATAATGAAGAAGATGCTGAGGTATTTGTTTCTAAACTTAGACAAGATGTGAAAAGCATGCCTAGAGAGAAATTAGTTAAAGTATTTCATACTGTGCTAAATGAGTTTAAATCTTTAAGGGATGGAAAAAATTAAATACATGATGAAATTAAAAGTCTAGGAACAGAATATAAAAAGGCAGTAACTAAAAATGACTCTCTGAAAAGAAAAATTAGCATGCTTGAGGAACAGGTCCTCATAGTTGAATCAACTGTTCAGGAACTGGAAAATGTTAAAACAGTTGAAAATGGTAAAGGCATTGCTAATTCTCATCAGCTCATTGCTGACGAGAAACTGAAAGTCACAGTTGATGATCTGTACAAGAAAGATGAAAAGATAAGATCTTTGGAAGAGGACTTAGTTAATACAAAAATGGAGTTAGGAAAAACTGTAAAATGGAAAAAGTCCGATGAAGCACTAGAATGGTTACAGGAAAATCATAGCAGTAACAGGAAAGGTATTGGATTCATGAAATCACAGTCTTCACCCAAATGGGATCCAAAAAGTAAGTACCTATCACTTCCTGAAAACTGGCTATGCACTCATTGTGGGAACACTAGTCATTTGAAAGAAAATTGCCAATCTCTAAAAATGGCTGCACAGAGGAGCAGGTCCTATAAATCAGTTCAAAATTCTGTGAAAAAGAAAACTGTTCACACAAAGAAACCATTACCATTCTGGGCTAGGAGAGATCCGATTCATCCTTTTTCTCAAGGAAAGGAACCCAAACTAGTTTGGGTTCTTAAAATTAACCCTTATTTTTCTTTTGCAGGCTAGAGTGAAGGAAAGGAACCACAAATGGTACATGGACAGTGGTTGCTCAAGGCACATGACAGGACATAAGGAACTATTCCTTTCACTCTCAGCCTTTCAAGGACAATGTATTTCTTGTAGATGGGCTGAAGCATTGCCTATTGAGTATATCTCAATTGTGTGACAAAGGTAATAATGTTAATTTCTCATCTACTGGGTGCACTGTGACTAACCAAGCCTCTGGAGAGATTATTTTGCAGGGAAATAGACATGGAAACATCTACAAGGTAGATCTGTTGACACTATATGATGGAAGCTTGAGTTGCTTAAGTGTTGTGCAAAATGATCCCCTCCTAGGGCACAAAAGACTTGGCCATGCTAGTCTTTCACAACTGAACAAACTTGTGCCCAAGGATTTGGTGATAGGTCTTCCTAACATCAAGTTTAAGGATGATAAGGTATGTGAAGCTTGTGCCAGGAAGAAGCAGGTAAAATCCTCCTTCAAACCAAAGAAACAGGTAAGTACTACCAAACCTTTGGAACTGGTCCATATGGACTTGTGTGGGCCAATGAGAACAATGAGTCGTGGAGGTAAGAAGTATGTTATGATGTTGGTTGATGATTACTCCAGATTTACATGGACTATATTTCTTGCATCTAAAGAAGAAGCTTTTAATGCATTTTCAATTTTTGCCAAGAAAGCTCAAAGGACTCTAAAGAGTCACATTGTTGCCATTACATCTGATCATGGAACTGAATTTGAAAATCATATGTTTTTCAATTTTTGTAATGAAAATGGCATTAATCACAATTTTTCTTCACCTAAAACTCCACAACAAAATGGTGTAGTGGAAAGAAAAAATAGGACCCTAGAGGAAATGGCAAGGACTATGTTAATATCTGGAAATCTTCCACAAAACTTTTGGGCTGAGGACATCAATACTGCATGCTACATAATCAATAGATGTATGACAAGGCCATTAATAGAAAAGACACCATATGAGTTGCTTAAGGGAAGAAAACCAAATATTTCTCATCTTAGGGCTTTTGGTTGCAAATGTTTCATACATAACAATGGGAAGGATGCCTTGGGAAAATTTGATCCTAGAAGTGATGAGGGAGTCTTTGTTGGTTATTCCTCAAATAGTAAATCTTATAGAGTTTTTAACAAGAAGACATTGAAAACTGAAGAACGCATGCATGTTAAATTTGATGAAACTGACAGTCTGACTCAAGAACAGGTACATGAAGATGAAGAGATTGGAATGCTGAAGCATGATGAAATTGATCCATAAATGCAGACATTGGATGGGGATACTGTGAGAAGTGAACTGCAAGGAACTGTTCCTCAGGACAGAACTGAGAAGAGTAGCACAAAAACAGGGGGAACAAATATTGGATCCACCTCACAAATTGGCAATACTATTCCCTCAGGAACTGTTCCTCAGCAAGGGACTTCTGAAAATGGTTTGATACTCAAGCCTTACAAGTATCAAGGTTCACATCCTGTGGATCAAATAATCTCAGATAAGACTGCTGGAATACAAACTAGATCAGCAGTTAAAAATCACAATCTGTGTGCCTTTAGTGATTTCTTGTCTCTTGTTGAACCCAAAAATGTGAAAGAAACACTAAAGGATGCAGATTGGATCAATGCTATGTAGGAAGAATTGAATCAATTCTAAAGAAGTCAAGTTTGGCATCTGGAACCCAAGCCAAGGAACAGGTCCATAATAGGAACAAAATGGGTTTTCAGAAACAAACTTGATGAGGATGGCATGGTAACCAGAAATAAGGCTAGGTTAGTTGTTCAAGAGTATAGTCAAGAGAAGGGCATTGACTATGATAAGACTTTTTCTCCAGTTGCAAGAGGAGGCAATAAGACTCCTTATAGCCTTTGCTACATACATGGAATTTACTCTACATCAAATGGATGTTAAGAGTGCATCTCTGAATGGTTACTTAAAAGAAGAAGTGTATGTTAGAATTTACTCTACATCAAATGGATGTTAAGAGTGCATCTCTGAATAGTTACTTAAAATAAGAAGTGTATGCTAAGCAACCTCCAGGTTTTGAGAATGAATAGTACCCTGAACATGTGTACAAGTTGGACAAGGCCTTGTATGGACTCAAGCAGGCACCAAGAGCATGGTATGAACGTCTATCAAAATTTCTACTTCAGCATGGGTATAAAAGAGGTAAAATTGATAGCACATTATTTTTGAAAGAAAAAGGTAAGCATCTCTTAATTGTTCAAATTTATGTAGATGATATAATCTTTGGTGCTACTTGTGAAAATTAAGTAAGGAATTTGCAAATCTGATGGGGAGTAAGTTTGAGATGAGCATGAAAGGTAAACTCAACTTCTTTTTGGGTTTACAAATTAAGCAAACCTCAAATGGAACTATGATCCATCAACGAAAATATGTTAAGGAATTACTTAAAAGGTTTGATATGGATAATGCTAAGGAAATTGATACACCTATTGCCATTGCAACAAAACTGGATCTTGATGAACATGGAATATCAGTTGATCAAACATTATATAGAGGTATGATTGGTTCTCTACTTTACCTAACTGCTAGTAGACCTGATATTGTGTTTAATGTTGGTTTATGTGCTAGATTTCAGTCAGATCCTAAGGAATCTCATTTGAAAGCTGTTAAAAGAATATTGAGATATCTGAAAGGAACAGGTTCCTTGTGACTTTGGTATCCAAAAGGTGGAAATTTTAATCTTGTTGGATATACTGATGCTGAATATACAGGTTCCCTTGTTGATAGAAAAAGTACCGCAGGTATGAGACATTTTCTTGGTGAGTGTTTGGTTTCTCGGGAAACCAAGAAATAAAATTTAGTGGCACTTTCCACTGCTGAGGCTGAATATGTGGCAGCTGCCTCATGTTGTTCACAGTTGTTATGGATTAAGCAACAATTACAAGATTTTGCTGTTGATGTAGGAACCGTTCCTATCTTTTGTGACAACACTAGTGCTATTAACATGACAAAAATTCAGTGCATCACAAAAGAACCAAACACATTGATATAAGACACCATTTCATGAGATATAACTATGAAAATGGTTTGATCACCACAACATTTTGTCTTACTGAAAAGTAAATTACTGACATTTTTACAAAAACTTTAGGAAGAGATCATTTTAAAAGAAATAGGTTGGAACTAGGGATGATTAAATTCACCTAAATTCATCAATACTTTACTTCACAATTGGCTAGAAAATTGCACTTAAAAATAAATTTTATTCAAGTCAATTTGAAATATTAAGTCCAGTTTAACACTTCATTGTATACTCTTATGCCATCATTTCTTTTTAGAGTTGCTAAAATTGAATGATGTTACCCTTATGCTCGTAGAATTTCAGGTTGAGAAAAAGTGATTAAATTTGGAAGGACACTGATTTTCGTGTTAAAATCAGGTATGTACTCTTTATTATTCATGTATCTTAGAAGGTTGAGGCTATAGGTAAATTGTAAGTAGGATAAATCCCACTAGGAATCCTAATCATATCCAAACTGTTGCAATGTTCAATGGAATTTTGAGGAATTTTTTTGAAAAGTTTCATCATAGGCGTACCATGTTCTTACAGCACTCAAAGCCACGTGTTCCTTCGATTGAACAAATATTAAGGAAAAATGTCACAGAGGGCAACAAGCTTTACGTTTGTTGCGTTGGCAATGATGTTTACAATATCGGTACTGGGGATGAGGTTGTTAGTGTCGATCTAATTCAAAGGACTTGTTCTTGTCGGAGGTTTGATTTGGACGAACTACCTTATGCACATGCTATGGCAGCCTTAAGATGTCGATATGGAGGAGCGTTTGAGTTTAAGAACGAGATATACCAATATACATCGGGGTATTATTCTACAAATGCATACATTCTTGCGTATGACGGCTTAATCTATCCAATGATTGCAGAGGAGTTGTGGAATGCACCACCAGAGCTTTATGAGAGGAAGATAAAGCCGCCTTTTGTGAAAATGACACGAGGAAGAAGGAAGACCAAGCGAAGGCCTTCGGTGGGTGAAGCATTCACAAGCAGGAAGAATAGATGTGGCATATGCAAGAGACTTGGCCATAAGAAAACAACATGTCCTCAGCGGAGGGTTGTAGATTCCGGAGGCCCCAGTGTTGTTTCATAGAACCATATATGTTCATTTCTTGTATTTGTAACCATTTGTAAACCTATAGTTCATATTTGTTTTTTTATCTATTTTTTCTATTTAATATGTCTTTTGTGCAGACATTACCTATACTTTCTTTATCCTTCAACGTAAAACGAACAAACAAAATCATAACATGATTGATAGAAACACTAAACAAATTAATGTACCGTGCACAAATAACTTATGTGTACACATCTCGTTTGACGTGTACACATCTTGCCGATGTGTGGGTAGATTATAAATAATAATTAAAAGTCATTTACACATATTAATTATGTGTACACGTAAACATTATATGTGTACACATATTATATCTGTGTACACATATAATATTACACATATAATAATATGTGTACACATAATATTATATGTGTACACGTAAGTCCCATCAGAAGAACCAGTTCCCAATCAAATCAGGTGACTTGAAGCCTAACGGTTCTTTTTCCGGGAGACTTCCAAGAGTCCTTTAACGGCTGAATTACATTCAATGAGGTAATAGTGATCGACTTGCACTCAATCTCCACTACCTATTTCACTCTATAAATACACTTCTACTTCTTCATTATTTTTACTTTGCTCACAATTGAATTCTAAAAATTTCAGAAAGAATAGTGAAATATCTCTTGAATCGTATTGCTAAAATGTCTCTCACCTGAAAATTCATCATCCCTACCCACCTCCGATCAACCACAAATTCCAAACCCTCCTTCACCCATGGATACCACAACACCAAGAAGTTCCTGAAAATAACCCTGAAGTACCTGAACCAGAAATTCAGGGGGAAGGACTAGTTCCCACTTCTGAGTCGATTGTAGAATAGGTTGAGGACTTGTCAAGGGCTATGACCATTTATCAATATCAGGTAAACTATGCCTCTCCTTTAAATGTAGTAGAGGATGAAGAGGAAAAGGAAGAGGAGTCTGGAACTGTTCCTGATGGGGAAGGGGAAACTGTAAAACGTTTGGAACCACCCATGCATGAGTCATCTGGGTCTCCAGAGGTTGCTTTTAGAGCACCCATGGAGGATGTGATAAATGTTGATGATGCTATTAGTGATAGTGATAGTGATAGGCGTATTACTGATTTGATTAATATTAGGAGTTTAAAGAGAAAACTTGCTAGGAAGGGACCCATTGATGACCAAATGTCTGCTGAGATTGCTGCAAAGTTGAAGAAAAATAGTGATAGTTATGAGCCAGGACTTAAGAAAAAAGGTGAAAGTTCCTCTAAGGAAAAAGGACCCGTTCCTTCTGTCTCTACTCCTGCTAGTGGGGTTAGGAGAACAAAAAGTGCAGTCAAGGCTGTAGATGAGAATCTGGCTGCTGCTATGGAAAGAAGCAGAAAAGGGAAGGGAAAACAGGTTGTTGATCCTGTTGATGAAGAAGAAATTGAGGTTGTAGAAAAAGAGAGGGATGTTGTGGATGATGAAGATGATGAGATGGAAGATGTTGAGGTAGTTATTCATCAGTCTAAGAAAAGAAAAGTTGCACAGGGGCGTGTGACAAGGAGTTCTATGAAAGCTACATCAAGAAGGTGTGGCCTGATTTGACAAATTTGCCTACTGGGTTGGAAATTACTAGGAAGTTTGCTGAAAATGATGAGGAGGAGAAGCCTAGGGCTGCGCAGAAAAGTGAAATGCACCCTCAGCACCAGGTGTTGTTTGAATTTGTGAATAAGATTATGTTGCCAAGGCAGGAAAATAGAGGGATTGCTACTTTAATGGACCTGGTCCTTATGGAACTGCTGGACAGTGATAAGCAGATTAACTGGCCCAGGTTCATGATTCATCTGATTAAGAGGGTTGTTACTGAGGAAAAAAAGCACTCATTGCCATTTGGTTTTATCCTGACTGATCTGTTTGCTAAATTGGGAATCCCATTGGAGGGGGTAGTCAATGCTACAAAGAAGGAGAAATTTGGTGGTGCTACCTTGATCAGCTGTGATATAACTGTTCAAGCTGATCCTCCACTGGCTTATGTTGGCAAACAGCCTTTGAACAATAAAGTAAGGGCATTGAGGCAACAGGTTGCCATACAAGCTGCTGAGATAGCAAGGCTAGAGGAGGAGAGAAACTACTGGAAGGGAGAGGCTACTAAAGCAAAGGAGACAAATGAGGGAATGCTCAAACAAATATTTGAGTTGCTGCAGGACAAGTCTCAGGGACCTGGTCCTTCCACATCTTGATCCCCTTAGCCATAAGCCATCTTTTGTCCAGTGGGATTTAGACTGGTTCTAGTACCTTAGTCTTTTCCTTTTCTAGTTTTTGAATAATCTAGTAGTACTTGCTTGTATCCCCTGATTTAACCTTTTGTTAATGATGACTTGTCTTGGATGGCTAATATCATTGTTTGCCAGTTGCTTTAGTCTGAATTGTATTTGCATTTTGAGTTCCCTAAATGGCCATGTACTGATTATTCTGACACTTGGACTATTTTTTATGCAACATTTTCAATGATGCCAAAAAGGGGAAGAGTAAATTGATTTTGCGTGAACTTTATACTGATGTTTGGCATTTTATGCCTATATTTCCTTAATATTTCCTCACGTTTGAGTATTTTATTCGCCCGTTTTCTAGTTAACGAATGTGATTTTGCACTGATTTTGTGTTGTATGTGTGTAGGTTGTTATAAAGTGCAATTGGAGCTTTAAAGAGCATGATCGAGCAAGAAAAGATTGGATTTTGATTGAGGATTGGATTGAACATACGAAGGCACAACGCGACGCGAGCTGCAGACGGAGAAAATAGGAAATTGGCTTGGCGCCGCAGGTGGCGCACCGCGCCAGGCACCGCGCCCAGCTTCTGGTGCGTTTGGCTGCGCGACGCGGGGCCACAGCGTGCAAGTTTCGACGTAATCTGCCTAGGGTGGTGCGTTCGGGGGCGCGGGGCGCCAGCTACAGCGCCCCTGGAGCGTTTTTGGACTTCCTATTTCGTCTAGGCTTAGGTGTAACTTATTACTAGGCCTTTGTAAACCCTATAAATACTCTTTTACTTAGTTTTTGATGGGAGTTCAGACTTTGGAGCAAATTGGAGAGCTCATAACATCTTGGACAAGGGTTTTTCTTCCTTCCATTAATCTATTTCATCATTATTTCATCAAATCATTGTCTTGTGATTATGAGTATGCGTGGCTAAATATATTGTTCTAAGGTTAGAGTATTTCATGAAAATTGATGTTTGAAGATTGTATTCCATCTATTGAATCCCATAACGGGTTACTTATTCTTTCTTGATTTCACTTGTGTAATTGTCAGGGCCCGATAATTATGCATTATCTATGGTTTTTAGATTGAACTCGAAAGAGGGAATTTATTAACGCAATAAGAAAGAGCAGGGCTAGATTGTGAACCCAGGCATCGGGGAACCAATTTGTGAGTAGGATAGACATATACTTGCTCGCCTAGCTTAACTAATTACAGAATTCATTAATGCATGCACGTGATTCAACCCATAGACATATAGGAATTGGAGTAGCCTGCATAGACCGTAAAGAATCGAAAGGTTTTCACGGGTACTTTTAATCTGTTAGTTAGTAATCCAGGATTTAAGAAGTGGAATCAATTGGAAAACTCAACTGGATTGTTCGTAACTCTGACCCTGGACCGTCTCATTAATATTGTTTACAACCAACTTTTGCTCCATTGTTTGAATTCACTTCTACCATTTTAATTACTGTTCTTTAGTTAATAAAATCCTCACTATTGGAAAAAGATCCCTGGATAGTTACTTAGAAATTGTTTGTTAGGAGTCCAGTCTGAATAGTCCTCGTGGGAACGATACTCTACTTATCACTTTATTACTTGTCGACCACGTATACTTGTGTGTGCGTTGGGAGCAACAAGTTTTTGGCGCCATTGTCGGGGACTAAACAATTGACTGTTTTCTTTTCAGACGATTACTTATTATCTATTCAGGTTTAATTTTTGTTTTGAGTTTTGTGCTGTTTCAGGTATTAGGTCCTGCTTGATCTTTACCTACAGGAATGGCAGAAGAACGCACCTTAGCTGTGCGAGATGTTGCTTTGCCCAGCCTGGAGGGGGTAGCGTCTAGCATAGTTAAGCCTGCTATCACCGGACACTTTGATATTAAGTCCGTCATGATTCAGTTGCTGCATGTGACTGGGCAATATGTTGGATTACTTCATGAAGATCCGCAACAACATATCCAGAATTTCTTGGAGATCAGTGATACTTATACACCGACGGGAGTTCCTATTGATTATGTTCGCTTGACATTGTTCCCGTTTTCACTGATTGGGGCAGCAAAGAGGTGGTGAAAGGCTGAAAAGCCTGGGTCTATCACTACTTGGGATGATTTGGCTAAGAAGTTCTTAGCTAAGTTTTATCCATCTGCCAAGACAGCCCGGCTGAGGAGTGAAATTATGTCCTTCAGACAGATAGAAGGAGAGTCTTTGTATTCAGCTTGGGAGCGGTTTAAAGCTTTATTGAGAGATTGTCCACACCACAACCAATCCAATGAGGTTCCTGCACATACTTTTGTGGAGGGGTTGACTGTGCATACTAAGATCGTGGTAGATGCTACTGTTGGAGGCCAAGTACTGGCCTTGAACTTTGACCAGATCTATGAATTACTAGACAAGTTTTCGCAGAGCAATTCTGACTGGCAGGGAGATGGCAGAGCTACTACGCAGAAATCTGCTGGGGTACTTCAGTTAGACGCAGTTTCAGAGCTAAGGGCGAGGATGGATACTATTTCCAATCAAATTAGCAAGCTAGCTCTGCCAAAAACTCAGCAACCAGTGGCTCCAGTTCAACAACTCCAGAGTTTTTGTGAGGTTTGTGGTCAAGATCATGCTACAGAGGTTTGCTCCTCTAATCCAGAGTCAGTTTATTACGTCGGTAATCAAAACAGGCTGCAGGGTCAAAATCAGTTTGGTAATGCTTATTATCAAGGCAACATGAGAGCCCCAAATAATTACCAAGCAGTTCCAGCTCCACCACAGCAGGTTAGCAATTCAGTTGAAGATATGCTAATGCAGATAATGTCGGGCCAGCAGAGAATGATAGCTGACACTGCAGCCCGTGCACAGGCCATACAAGATCTTGCCAATGCTCAAAAGAACCTGGAGCACCAGTTGGGGCAGTTGGTGGGAGAAATAAGTACTGTTAAAAAGGAGAAATAAGAACCTTGCAATGACTTTAATTGAAGATGGAGAGTTGATGTCCAAATCTGAGGAGAGAGCTGAAATAGAAAAAGTTGAAAAGTGGAGAAGGAGAAGAAAGAAGAGAAGAAGGAGGCACCTCTGCCGCCTCCACCATTCCTCCAGAGACTTATACCATCGAAGGAATTAGCCCAGTATCAAAAATTTGTGAGTATGTTGAAAGAGCTTCAAGTTAACATTCCTTTGACTGATGTGTTTGAATTGATGCCATCCTTTGTGAAGTTTTTAAAAGAGATTTTAGTCAAGAAGAAAAAGCCTCAAGAGATAGATACAGTTGAGTTAGTCGAGGAGTATAGCACAATCTTGAGCAAGCTACCTCCAAAACTTCAAGATCCTGGGAGGTTTACTATTCCTTGCACCATTGAAGGGCATAATATCAATGGTGCATTGTCTGATCTGGGTGCGAGCATAAATCTCATGCCTCTCTCTGTTTGCAAAAGGTTAGGGCTAGGAGCAATCAAGCCCTCTTCAGTTACTCTTAAGATGGCAGATGGATCTCTCACTCACCCTGATGGTAAGTTGGAGGATGTGTTGCTTAAAGTTGGTAAGTTTATATTCTCTGCTGATTTTGTAGTCCTAGATTATGAAGAGGATCGAGAAGCTCCAATCATTTTGGGGAGACCATTCTTAGTCACCTCGAATGCAATTATTGACATGGAGCTGGGAGGGATGACTGTTAGAGCGCATGGAGAAAAGGCTACTTTCAAGGTTTATAATAGGAAGGAGCACATAACTAAGGTTGAAGAGTGCTCTATGATTGAATGTGTCAAACAAGAACATGGAAGTAAACCAAATGTGAAGTTGAAGATGGGTTCTCTCAAAGAAAGGAAGAAAGCAAAGGTTCGTCGTAAGAAGAGAAGACATAAATGCTGGAAGTGAGCTAAAAGAGTCGTCGTGCCACGACGTTAACTAAGGCGCTTCTCGGGAGGCAACCCGAGTTTGTACTTGTATTATATTATTTATAGTGTCACGTAGTTTTTGTTTTTCCTTGGATTGCAGGTTCATGTAATGTCGAGTTTAAGTGTGGGGTGTCCTCACCCCTGCCTAATATTGTTGACCTGATGAGGGAAGTCTGAGTACCTCATACTATACGGAAGCGTGGAGGATGCTAGCACCAAGGACTATAGCCTTCAGGGAAGTTTTCTTTACCCTTGCACTTTCTTATTTTTAGCACTGAGGACATTGCTTAGTTTTAAGTGTGGGGTGGGGGACTTCCCAAGTTTTTGAGGTTAGGGATGCATGTACCGTTAAGATTTTCTTTTGTCACTTGACGTTATTTTTATTTGTTTCTTGCTTTAATATATGAAAAAAAATTAGAAAACCAATGAAAAATTTCAAAAAGATTTTCTTTTTAGTCTTTGTTAGTGGTACATGTCATCCATCCCGTGGTTTTTCTTATGGCCTCGGTTCTTTTCCACGGAGAGGCCTTTGAACCGGGTAGTTTTTTATTTTTATTAGGATTAGAGTAGTTAGTTATAGGTGGCCCTAGACGAAAGAAATAGGTAGAATGCTAGGTGCCTTTGATTTATTTGATACAGGTGGACTTGAACTTATTGCATGTACTATTTGTGGTGTCCTTTGGTTTTAAATTGAGATGCATGCCTAGAAAAAATAGAATGACCCCCTTGAGGTGCTTGAGTCCACTCACTTGACTTTGTTGTGAACCTGTGTGCATTAGTGCTTAATTTTCCACAAGTTGCACCCTGTTTGCTTGATTGAGAGTTGTGATGGAACCATTTTGTGTGGATTGTGTGCAATGTGTGTTGTGAGGCATATTCTTATTATACTCCATGTTTGCATAGGTGTTTAGAACTTGCCCCGTGTGTGTGCAAAGCGAAATCCTAGGTTTGCTCTAGTCGGAAAATGATACAGGCCTTCTTTTGATTTGCCTACCCTTACATATACACCTTGGACTTGATTGTTGTGATTTCTTTGACCTCTTTGTTGGCACCCGCACCCCGAGCCTACCCACTTGTTCTAAATTATTCTCTTTTGGCCATTTACTCCTTAAGCACTTTAATTGATAATTGTATATTATTGTGGAGTTTGTGGTTGAAATATTGGGAGGTTTTTGAGTGGAACCAATGAGGGGAATACTTGATAAATTGGGTAGTAGTTGAAGGAGCATTGGCAAGGTTTAAAAAGAAAAAAAAAAGCTGAAAAAATTTGGAAAAAGAAATAAAGAGAAAAAGAAGAAGAAAAGTTGAATTGGAAAAAAGAAATAAAAAGAAAAGAAATGACTATCCATCCTTGCTAGTATTGTGCTTAAAAGAAAAAAATTGCTACTTGTTGAAAAAGGTGTGTGTGAAATTTGTTGGTTGGGTGAAATGGATGGCTTTGATGAGATATGTGCTTAAATTGAATGTGATGTATTAAAGTACTTAAGGAGGTAGTCACTATTACCCATATGTATCCTATCAGCCCCTTAGCCTATATTACAACCTTTTTAAAAGTCCTAGTTAATCCCGATTGGAGTGAGCTTATATTAGTGGAGTCCTACACTACGGGCAAGCCTATGGTACATCATGTGTGACATGTGAGTTTTTCATGAGAGTGAGTGAATTCTTTCTATGCTATTGTCCCCGTTCTATTCTTGAGATTCATTGTTGTGTGTGATATTTGGAGACACTCTCTTGCTTCATTTTGGTGAGGGAACATGGTTTGCATGAGATAGGTGAAGTTGCGACTTCTTGGTTGAGTAGATAGGTGTGATTTTGTGGGAGCATGGTTGCAATGAGTTGAGTTTGTGCATTTGAGTTATCTTGGGGTGGTTGTTCTCATGTTTTTGAGTTTGTGAAATTGTTGGCATGTTTGTGGACCCATAGTAGTCATGTATGCATTTGTTCAATGGTCGGTATCAACCATAGTCATAGGCAGACCTGTTCTACCTAGGTTGGGAAGTTATTTGTAATTGCTCGAGGGCGAGCAAAGGTTCAAGTGTGGGGTGGTGATGTTAGGCATTTTATGCCTATATTTCCTTAATATTTCCTCACGTTTGAGTATTTTATTCGCCCGTTTTCTAGTTAACGAATGTGATTTTGCACTGATTTTGTGTCGTATGTGTGTAGGTTGTTATAAAGTGCGATTGCAGCTTTAAAGAGCATGATCGAGCAAGAAAAGATTGGATTTTGATTGAGGATTGGATCGAACATACGAAGGCACAACGCGACGCGAGCTGCAGACGGGGAAAACAGGAAATTGGCTTGGCGTCGCAGGTGGCGCGCCGCGCCAGGCACCGCGCCCAGCTTCTGGCGCGTTTGGCTGCGCGGCGCGGGGCCACAGCGTGCAAGTTTCGACGTAATCTGCCTAGGGTGGCGCGTTTTGGGGTGCGGGGCGCCAGCTACAGCGCCCCTGGAGCGTTTTTGGACTTCCTATTTCGTCTAGGCTTAGGTGTAACTTATTACTAGGCCTTTGTAAACCCTATAAATACTCTTTTACTTAGTTTTTGATGGGAGTTCAGACTTTGGAGCAAATTGGAGAGCTCATAACATCTTGGACAAGGGTTTTTCTTCCTTCCATTAATCTATTTCATCATTATTTCATCAAATCATTGTCTTGTGATTATGAGTATGCGTGGCTAAATATATTGTTCTAAGGTTAGAGTATTTCATGAAAATTGATGTTTGAAGATTGTATTCCATCTATTGAATCCCATAACGGGTTACTTATTCTTTCTTGATTTCACTTGTGTAATTGTCAGGGCCCGATAATTATGCATTATCTATGGTTTTTAGATTGAACTCGAAAGAGGGAATTTATTAACGCAATAAGAAAGAGCAGGGCTAGATTGTGAACCCAGGCATCGGGGAACCAATTTGTGAGTAGGATAGACATATACTTGCTCGCCTAGCTTAACTAATTACAGAATTCGTTAATGCGTGCACGTGATTCAACCCATAGACATATAGGAATTGGAGTAGCCTGCATAGACCGTGAAGAATCGAAAGGTTTTCACTGGTACTTTTAATCGGTTAGTTAGTAATTCGGAATTTAAGAAGTGGAATCAATTGGAAAACTCAACTGGATTGTTCGTAACTCTGACCTTGGACCGTCTCATTAATATTGTTTACAACCAACTTTTGCTCCATTGTTTGAATTCACTTCTACCATTTTAATTACTGTTCTTTAGTTAATAAAATCCTCACTATTGGAAAAAGATCCCTGGATAGTTACTTAGAAATTGTTTGTTAGGAGTCCAGTCTGAATAGTCCTCGTGGGAACGATACTCTACTTATCACTTTATTACTTGTCGACCACGTATACTTGTGTGTGCGTTGGGAGCAACATATACCTAATTGAAAATCTAATCCTTAATGATAAAATAAGTCTCTACTGATTGCTTTTGAGTTTTAAGTTGTACTTCAGGGCATTAAGGACATGCAGCTACGCTTATGAGTTTGTCATCATCAAAAAGGGGGAAAATGTTAGCTTGGATAAGCTTGAAGTTTTGACTGATGACTAAGGAACAAATCCAAAGGACATGTTCCTTTGAATCACTGTAGCTAAATAGATAATTCATGCAAAATCATTTAAGCTGAAATATAATCAATTATCTTAAGTCTAATATTTATCTTGATAATTATGCAAGTCTAAACGTGATATGAAAAGATTGCATAAAGAGTGGATAAGGCTAAAGGATTTCGGATGATCTAGTGGAGAGTTCAATTAGGACTTAAACTCTTGGAAATTTTGGAGTTCTAATTGCTCAACACTTCTTGGATTATGAAAAGCTATAAAACCAGGAGCATTTCAGCTATTGAAGTGTGTAAAAATACAGAGAGAATCGAGTCTTAGCATTGAAAGAGTTTTAATCGTATTTGTGTAATCATTAAGCTACATGGAACTAAGTAAGAACCTGTTTCTTATATTGAGTCTTGCAAAAATTCAGTCTTAGTTCAACTGTAGTAGGTACTATCGAGTTGTATCATTTCAATTCAAGTCGTGTACTTGAAGAAACTTCACTGATCGTGAAAGAGGTCACTAGAGGATTAGAGTTAGTCCTAGGTTAATAAGAAGGTAGTCTTGTAACCAAGTGAGTCTTTTACATAGTGAAGTTGAAATCCTACTTGGAAGAGCATGTCGTGGTTTTTTGATCCCTAGTTAAAGGGATTTTTCCACGCTACTTTTGGGTGTTCATTTACTTACAATTTTAATTCCGCATATAATACTGTAAAAGAACACATTTAAGGAACTGGTCATTAAAACAGTAGAGTGGTGCATCTTGAAAAATAATAGTTAAATTTTTAAAATTATGGCTATATAGTGTAGGATGAACCTATTGTCAACAACATGTTAATATGGTACACCTATGAACATAAAATCTTGAATTCGCCTCTAGCATATCGCTGCTTTAACTGTATGGACAGGTGTTCTTGAAGTAGTGTCTCATTCCACGTCTGCTTACAAAGAGTACTAGCACAAGAAAACGTTGTGCATCAAATCAATTGAACGTTTGACATGCTTCGCTCTGATGTATATGAGGCAATACAAACTGTTTGGTAGGCAGTCAAATGAACACATTTCTTTTCCATTTTAGATGAATGATTACAAATAACAAAAGAAACTAACACAAATCTCAACCACAGCCTCCACTATACATCTGATATGAAAAAAAAAAAAAAAGGAAGTAAAGATTAAATTAACAGAAAAAAGAGAGCATCAAGAAGAGGCTGAAGAGGGATTTTCTTTTAGAAGGATAGCTACAGCAGGCTTCTAGAGATGTCGTGAAGAGCATCCTGCACTTTTTGACCAGCCTGGATTTTCCAGAATTGGGAATCTGATGATGACTGCAACTAGTCACCCTTTAAGCTTGTTAGCTATAACTTGTCCCTTGTTCGTAGATTCGTCATTCCAAGATGCATCAACATGAGGAAGAGTATACTCGTCGGGTTTCAAAGCCAATGCAAAGTCTGGCAATGTTGGAGCTGTCTCCATAATCCTATATTCCATTACATTTCAGGATAAGTATTTTCCAGCATGGGAACTATAGCTCGCACAGAACGTTAAACTATATCATTTATGTCTTTCCAAAAATGAATCTCTACTGCAGTTTCATCATTTTTCAACTAGCTTGTGTGCATCTGTGATTTTTTTTATTTTGGTGGGGCAGGGGAGGAGTGCTGCAGCAGCAAGGCTCTCCTTTACTGTGATTTAGAGTTGTTAATGGTTTATATAGTTCAAAAGGCTCTCCTTTACTGTGATTTAGAGTTGTTAATGGTTTATATAGTTCAAAACAAATCTAAGAAATACAAATCATCATGTTTCAAAACCGCGGAAAAATATATTGCAACTTGCTTCTAGAAAACTTAAAACTAACAAGCATCATATCTTGAAACCAAGCAAGAACTTACTTTTCGAAAGAGTACAAGTCCCTGTTGATTCGCACCTTGCTGGAAGTGTCCTTTGGAATCTTCTCGGAGAGATACTTCATGGTTCCCCAAGGAGGAGGATTTCTGCATAATAAATGGAAGTAATATCACACATGCAGAGAAGAGAGGCAGGGTTGGTGGAGAAAAAGATATGGTCTGATAATGCACACTCATAGGGAAAAAAAAAAAAAGAACGAGCACCGACAGTGACAAATAAGATTTAGATTGGAATTGAAGCAGCTCGGCTCCCTGCTCCCTTTGGCAATACATGGCTTAATGGAGGATACTTCTTTGAGTCAGTATGTGCCTAGAACTGGTTAGCTTTTCACAGTTGAAGTGTTTATTTGCATAAATAATTTCACACGAAATTATATTTAAATTTTAAAGGCAACCTCTTCATTCCAGTACTTCCATAGATTACACCGTCAGCGTCATAGAAGCCACACCCAAGGATTTAGGAATAAAAATTGAAGCTTAACTTATACTCAACACCATCCTAAAATATGGATATGGAAAGACCACAGAGATGAAAAAGAGATATGCAGGGCACATGTTGGAACTAAAGTTGAAACCTCACTGTAGATTTCTTCTATTTTCTCAACTGAAACTCTGGGCTAAGCTGTTTAACAACTTCGGAACATGATCCTACAGTTCCCTTTCCAATCAAAGTCGATAGCTAAAGAAGCTTTATGCATACAGAGTTCTCACATTGCTGTGGTCTCTACATAAATTTAGTTTTCACAATTAATCGACTGGAGGACTCGAATACGTTCTAATTTTCAACAAGGACAAAGAAAACTCGAGATACAGAATGCATGGAGGAAATGAAGAACGTGGCATTTAAAGTTACCTGGAGAGAGGAACAGATGCATTGAAAGCTTCACATGCTTTTTTACTTTCTTTCAGATATTCATCTGCTGCTTGCAGGGCAGCTACAGCCATTCCATGAGACTTTTCTGTGTTTCCTTCATCAAGGATTAGACCATGATAATAATATGATGCAGCCTGTAGAGAAAAAATTGCATCTTTGATAAGGTTGATGGATAAAGAGGTGAAAAATGTAGAAGATTGCCCTGAAGAAACAGAAGAAGCACCAGCTACTTCAGCACATTAAACATGAATGCCCTTGAGAGTTGAGACACAGATTATTAGGCTGTAGTATACAACAGCTTTCACACAGAAAATTTTTACTTCTATTAACAGAATCTACACAAAAGTTGTTCCCTTTTTCTAATTGGAGAGGAATTTTCATGAATACAAGGAGAAGAACAATACCAAAAGCAAATTGTTAGAAACAAAGAACTCTCCAATTTCTCTCCAATCAGATAACAGAAATGTTTTTAGGCCAGTGAAAACCTTAATTCACACATGTCAGTGTAGTACAACAAAAGAAACATTGCAAATGAGATGAACTTTGGATGGTTTGGATAAGGAACAATTCTAACGACTACTGCAACAGCTCCCCCTGCTTAATTCAACTTGTGCCCATTTCACTGGACACTAAATTTTTTTGAAAGATAACTTACTGGCCAATGAATTGACAAGGTGGAACACTTGTCTAGTTCGTATGCTAACAACAATAAGCATTAAATAAGGATTGATCATAAAATTTTATGCTAACAAGTTTCCGTCCTTCCTTACCTATTAAGCAGTTAACTTCCTCACGGATGTTTAACCTTCTTAGTACAACGAATAACAGCATTAGTTGGAAAGATACTTCAAGATTTGGTCATATTATATGGACACCTGTACATTAACATGCATAGCTCTTTCCATGTCCTTGAATGACAATTATGAGACTGTGCATTCTAATCTTTATATGTTGCATACTAATCACCAAACAAAACTTAAGTCTGACGGAGACCATAAACATCTTTCACAAAAGAAAAACAAGGTATGCTCATATTTTAACATCCTTGGCATGGATTACTAGAAAATATGTAGTGACAGTGGAAAAGCTTCTAATCAGATACCATCTTCACACATCAATTCTAGAAACGTCAAGGACTTGAAGAACATGGTTTAGTCAGCATTCGTTGGAGCACTTAGACATTAGTTCTTTATTCCGTCTCATTCTGATGACAGACCATACTGAGATTGGTAATAAAGTAGCTGAAACTGGTTTTTGAGGACCAATGATGAACAGAGACTGCCACGGGAAGAAAGTAAAAGACAATCACAAAGTACCTTGGCTTCAAAATATTTCCACTTCACAAGAAGCCTGTGCTTTTCCCCCCAGCCATTTGCTAATGGAAGGTTCATGATGTTATCTTGTGCCTACAAGAAGGAAAAAACAAAGTGGTCAGTATTTTAGACTCAAAATGGTAATAACAAAGAAAAGTGGTGCATAAATGGGAATACCTAAGAATTTCTTACTTTATTTTTATTTATTGTTTCCTTTTTTGGATCAAGTATAACACCTAACATCTTTCTTATCTCTTTTTGTTGCCATTGTTGTGTTGGGGAAAGAATTCGGAGGGCCAACGGATCCACCAGTAAATATGTGAAAATTAGAAAAATGGAGGTGCAGAGCATGATTACTCCTAAGCTTCATTGCATCATCCATACAGTTCTGCTAACCACATTAACTAGCAAGCTTGATAGCTAAATAAGAGCAAGTGTTCATATTCCAGATCACAATAAAGATGGACACGGATGTGAACAAGTTAATGGTCCTTTTGAGATTCAAATAACAAGATTTTTGTTTTAACCATATCATGAACCACCTGAACAAATGGACGAGGGCACAAACATTTAGGTAGGTCTGTACACCATTATTAGAACAAGATCTAATGAGGCGTATTTCTGCATCACTATAACTATTTATATGTGAAACGATAAATGGTTACCATGTCATATACAAGACTGGTGCAAACCATAAGCTAAAACAATCAGTAAGGCCTAAAGAACAGATAGAGGAGCTTGAAAGGAACTTGATGGTATGACCAGGGAGAGTCCAGTTTTGATACCCTGTAAAACTGGGAAACTATCTCATCTAACACTTAACTTTTAGATGAGATGGTAACACAATTTAATATATACACAGAATCATAGGTGGCCAGTGATATGAAACAAACATGCAGCAGTATAACATATTGTCTCCCAGGTTAGATGCAAATAAAATGGAACAGACAAAACGTCAGGAAATGCCAAACTAATGAGAGAACTTGTTAATTCATATCTGAAACCCACCCAAACTGAACATGAACACAGGTGTCTTTTAAACCAAGGCTCTAAGTATGCCATCACCGAGAAAAGATATCTTCATTACCTGCTGCCAGTATTTCACCATCTCGCATGCAAGCCTTCTTTTTACAGCCAGTGTTGCTTTAGCACTATCAATTGCAAGTCCAAGTTGAATATCAACAGCCTATAAAACACAAAAACAGATGTGTCGGTAAGGGAAGAAGTCGTATTATCTACTATTCTTCTAACTAGATTGAGCAACTGCCAGCATCCTCTTGTCACAGTAATAATATTGAACAAGAAAGCAAATGTCCAACAGCATAACATAGCCAACAAAACAAGCAGAGTTTCACAATAGCATCAGAACTGAATACAATAAAAACAATTACATGCACAAAAGTCAGAGGTAGCTCCAGCTCAACTGATAGAATAGTTCGTGGTTCATTCATTCGGATGCATTTCTAGAGCATGCTTCCATCTTTTGAAAGCAGCTATAAAGTGCATGAAGAACTCAAATTCCCATAATAAAAAAGGCAAAAGCTTCATTACACACAAAGAGAGTAGCTCTACACAAATTAGTTTATCAAGATGGAAAAGACAGCAGCGCATGCCAACACCTTTGCCTGAATCCATGATTACTCGGGGTGCATATTTCTTAAGCCAGTCTATAGACAGTAACAGTTTTTTCCTCAGTAAATTGCAGTTATAAATTCTTAGAGAGAATCTTTGATCCTGTCTATAATTATTGTTGTTCTCCAATGATCATTATACACTGTCTTTGGTGCACTATTTGAACACTCGTTTTGGAGCAAATACAAGATAAGTATAAGATTGACAATGAATTATAGGTGAATATATGATGCATATTAATATGAATTTGACAATGCGATAGGATCTGAATGAGGCATTACCTGCCCTAATGCTTGGAGGCATATTGCTCGGAGAACTCCTTCAGCTAGGTCTACTGGTAGATGTCTCCTAAAAGACCAAAGGATATGAGTAAACATTTATTCAGTTACTTGTTTGATTATTAAAAAAACAAAATTAATTTTAATAGCATTCACATAAAAACCTTTGTTCAGCAGGCAACTGAGGAAGAACATTCCGGACTGCACAATCAAGGTATCCAGCAGCCTTAAGGAAAATATCAACGGAAGACCGCCTGCTTTCTGTTGGATGTGAAAAGAAAAGCAGAATAGGAGTAAGAAATCCATTTGAAGCCACAACACAAGAGGGATATGCTCCAAAAGAAGTTTCAGAGGCTTAGAAAGTAGTGCTATGAATCCACAAGAACCCATTAATTATTTCCACATACTGAATCAGCAAAGTTAAACTTGGGAAACATGCCCACCTTCTGATACCTTTGGCTGATAACCATCAATAGATGTTCTAGGGAGGAGCAGCAAGTTAGCTTGTGATAACAACAGCGTTGCCATCAAGTGCAAAACAGACAAGACTTCATACCAAGCACTAAACATTGCAGTTTCCTGAATCATTGTAACTATAAAGTAAGACAGTTCCCCCTCTTGGTGGAATATATAAGAAATAGCAGTTCAACACAAACGAAAAGAAAAAGCTTAGCTAGTCTGACCTCTGCATCATCCTCTTGATTGATCCAAATAAATTGCACTTTATGTTGCAATGTGCTCCCTGCAAATGGCCACACTACAAACTTCTCACAATCAAAACCAACAACGAACTAATGCTTATTCTTCATATGGCAGCCCAAGAAACATACCATCTTTTACCAACCCCAAAAGAACGGGCAAATAATCTTCAAGAGCTTGTAATAGATCTCCTATTGTTGAACCTCCTGAAATAAGCAGCTGCTGATGCATCAATATCCACGTATAAGAGAATACGATCCATGACAAAAGTGACAAAAACCACTTCAGCTTCCCTGAAACTTACCATGCTGAGTGGCACTTTTTCTTCTTGTCCTTGTGATTGTTGGAGCTTCTTGCCCTGCCATAACCACTATTCTGGTTCTGAGAGCAGAAAGGCGCTCCACTAGGCTTTTCGATAACTGGTCACCAAGTGCCACAGAGAAATCAGCCGGCATAGGAATACGTAATCCAGAAACAAATACAGCTACGTCCCCAATATTTCCCGGGCGCCTTCTATTTCCACCAGTGTCCTGTGGGGTCGACACAAAGCATCCCATCGTCTAAACTTCTTTTTTCTTTTTTTTTTTCTTTTTTTTTTGTATCTGCCAGTGCACTACCATAAATTAATAGTGATCATGGATACAATAATTAAGTTCTTCAAACTAATAGCCTCTTTCATGAATGCATTCAAGCAAAAGCTTCAATATCTACCACAAGAAAAATTGGAAAATTTAACTGAGAACAAGTCATAAAAAGTGAAAATCTCAATAAATGGGCAACCAACAAAACAGTTGGTTGCTCACGGGTACTATACCTTAGATTGCTAACAAATGTACATAAGATATCTACACTAAAAATTGACACTATAGCCTTAAGTAATTTATAAAACAACTTACCTAGAGTTTTATAATCAGCAGAGATTAACCGAAGGTCGAATTTTCAACTATTTTCTGCATCATAAATAACTATGTTAGGCTGATAAAGAAAAAAGTGACATCAATAAGATCACATGAAATGCATGAACACTGAAAAAGTTGAGACCTTTTTTTCTATACGCACCAATTAGAGCTTTCATTACATGGTAACAACTTAAAATTCCTCATTCAATAATAAATATTGCCAAACAAGATGGAGGCTTTTGAAATTTGACTAAATGACAAAAGTCAGTAAAATACCAACCTTTTCTTCTTGTTAGTTGTTACTCCATCTGTTCCAATTTATGCCATAATATTTCTTTTTTAGTATGTCGGCATTTCAAATTTAAAAATAATCTAACTTAAACTTCTCATTCTATACTTAACGAAAATTATGACATGTTCGTGGCCATAAGTTTTAATAGTTTCATTTCTTTATTAAACTTCGTACATATTCAAACTACACATAAAGAGTGACATACGATAATATTTATTTCAAGAAGTAATGAACTGAAGAGAATTCTACTATAACAACCTCAATTATTGTAAAACTGAAATAGAAATGAACATATAAGGTGAATAGTGAAACACCCAAATAGGAAAGTGTGAAAAATATACCTGGTTTGAAACATAGAATACACAAAATACCATTGAAAGAAACTATAAGATGGGACTTGTGTGTTCTTGGGAGTTGTTCTAAATGGACACTTTTTTTTTTAGCTCAATTCAACTTTGAGTAGAAAATGTTAGTACAATTTACAAAATTAAGAAAGTGACAAAGATAGAGAGATTATTTAAGGAAAGAAAGAAGATAGAGAAAGTCTTGTTTTAGAAAGTGTGTCAGAGTTGGAAGGAAAAAAGGAGGGTGATTTCAATCTTCAACGTTAGAGTAGAGTACAAATGTTGATTAGTAGTCATTACTCATAAGCAAGTACAGGGAGGGGTAGGGGTTTTGCGTTTGGGGGGGGGGGGGGGTTGGGGGAAATATGCCAATTTGCATTCATTTTTACAGTACAAGAGTTTAATAAGTTGAAGCTAATTGTGATAGAAACTGTTTATATCGTCTCATGTGGTATTCACTTGTCACTTTTAATTGATGGTATTTTATGTGACAAAATCTATATTAAGTTGTAGGTAGATTTGCTTATGATATATATTACCTTTTGGTTATATCACTTCTTTCATTAGAGATTTATAAAATATACATAAGTTTTTTATATGATCAGTTTCTTTTATTCAAATTGTTACTTATAATAGAAGATCGTTTTCTCATAGTTGGTAAGTTTAAAGAAACATGAAAGGCCTTTGGATGAGTTAAACACATAGAAAGTATCAAACCTAGAAGATATCAACAATTAAATGAGAGGTAGTAAAGTATCCACATGTCTTACTTCCAAACAAGTCATGTACTCCATTCCTTTAAAAAATACGAATCCATTTAATTTTGTACGAAATTTAATAAATAATATGAAACTTTTGAAATTTGTGCTGTAAAATAAATCATAAATATGTGTGTGCCCACAAATCATCTCATTAAAGCTAAAAATAAAAATTTATTTTTAAATTTAGAAAGAGATCGTTCTTTTTTAAACGGACTAAAAAAAAATATATGCTTCCTTTTTTAAACGAATGAAGTAATAATAAGGATCAAATAAAAATGTTAAGATTAAATAATTATTAAAATAATAAAAAGAAGTCATTCTTTTAGTTTTTACATGCCAACAAAAATTATCACATAAAATGAAACATGAGTTACTTGAGATCATTCTGAATTAGACTGCCCATGAAAAATCTTTTTACATTATCCATCATCAATAAATAAAATTCAACTACATTTGTATTTGGATGCATGGAGTAATAGCAATGGTATCTGATTTTAGCAAGTGCTAGTACTCCCTACGTCCCAAAATTAGTATTTATCTTTTTTTTTTTTTTTTTTTGGTCCTAAAATGAATGCCTCTTTCCTTTTATGGCAACTCTTTAATTCCAAGATTTGTTTTGGATCACAAGATTTAGAGACATTGGCCCACATTACACACAACTTTAATTTTAAACCACAGGATTTAAAAGTCTTCATTATTTTCTTAAACTCCGTATCAAGTCAAATCCAAACATTTATTTTGGGATGGAGGGATTACTGTTTATGGTTTAGTCGACTGGTGGGACTGCTTTCAACAATGATTTGTTATGCTCTTGGCCTTTTGGGAAGTAGTCATTGTGGTAAATTAAAGTATGAGATACTTGCCATTTACATACCCCCATATGCTACCATTTTTGGGAATACTCCTTATTAATATTTTCTCGAGGGAGCTAAACGTGAACATGACTAATAAATTTAGACGAGGAAGTAATTCTTCGATCCGACTTTATGTAATATAATTTGTATTTCGAAGAATCAAATAACTCAATTTTCAATGTGAATTTGGACATTAAGTCTTCATCCTTTTGTTAGAGTATGAGTTGGAGTTGTACCTTTATGCTTGTATTTTGTATATAATTAGTGAATTGTACTATATGCTTATATGGTTGCACAAAGGATAAACAATAAATATAAAACCCTTACCCAGTTTTGAAAATCTATCATGGTATCAGATAGCTGCAGCGATCCTTCTCTCTAATATCACCTGCTTCCTCCTCATCGTTAGGGCACGCCTCTTTTACCTCCTTAGCGGTGTAAGCTTTCTCTGCAAGTTCTTGTTTTTGCAGAATCTTCCTTTAATACTTCTTTGATAAATTTATTCTCTCTTTTTGAATTGTCCTCGTCACCTCATTAGCTGCTGTTTACTTCTAATCCTATTGTTGTTGTTCAATTCCGTTTCTTCTACTGTAATCTTTCTTCATACATTGGTATTTATTATTCTCGCTTAATTTACTCTTGTATGAGTAATCTCGTAAGACAATTGTGAAACGTAATCTCATCTGCTGCCATATTTAGTGAAGTATTTGGTTGCTGCTTCATCTTGATTTCGCTGGCGATATATTAGCCTACTGTTTCATCTTACTTAATTAAGTTTGGCCCTATTCAATTGGTTTATCTTGGTCCAATTTCATTAACCTTATGATACTATGGCATCTACTGTACCATTTTCTGTTCACATAAAGGATTTGGTCCCTAAGACTTTACACTAGACAAATTATTTGAAATGGGTTCACTTACTACAATATGTGTTGGAGATGTATGACTTGTTTGGTCATATTGATGGGTCTGATTCAGCACCTAATGAGTTTCTGCATACTACTGAGAGGTTCTTGACGGTTAAGAAAGTCAATTCTGAATATGCAAAATGGCGCAAAATTGATAGGCTTATTATTTCTAGGTTCAGGCAACTATGCATTCTGATCTTATTCCTTTGCTATATGATTGCTCTACTGCTGCTGGTGCATCGTCTACACTTAAAACACATTTTCTTCATCAATCCACTGCTCGTGAGATACAATACAAACATAGCCTTCAAACATTTAAGAAATGTGACATGAATATTTTTCGTACATGGCAAAGTTACGTGAGTTTGTTGATTGTCTGCATTCTCTTGGTCGTGGTGTAGATGACACTTATATGGTTCGTTGTGCTTTGAATGGCCTTCATATATTTTATGACTCATTTATTATTATGGTGTCAAATATGCGCCCTCCTCCTACTTTTCCAGAGCTTTGGACTATGTTGATTACCCACTAGGTACGTACTTTCATCTTCAAATGACATGGTCTCTGCTCTTTTGCCTAATGTTTTATTGGTTGGTTCATCTTCTGCTGCTGTTCCATCTACTCCTACTGCTTCATCTCTTGGTCGTAGTAACTTTGGTCATGGTAGGAACTACCATCGTGGCCAATCTGGTCGTGGTCGTGGCTCTGGTAATCGAGGTTGTGGTTGTAAAGAATCGTATAATCTGTGAAGTTAATTTACAACTGAGAGGAGTCATCCTCTTATAAACTAGTGGAAGTACAAGTTTGAGTTCTATACAACTCTTATAAGATAAGGTTGAATCCTATCACAACTAAATTATGTGAGATATACAAAATTCAAATCTTCAACAGAACCTATTTTAACATCCCCCCTCAAGTGCAGCTGGGTGCACCACAGCCAACTTGTCTCTTAGAAACACCAATCGTCTTCCAGATAGACTTTTTGTCAGAATGTCAGCAACTTGATCAAGTGAGCTGATATAGCGGACTTCAAGGTCTTTGGCTGCAACCTTTTCTCTAACAAAGTGAAAGTCTAGTTCAATATGCTTAGTTCTAGCATGAAATATCGGGTTAGCAGTAAGATAGGTCGCAGAAATATTATCACACCATAGCCTAGTGGTACTCCAAGTTCCTTAAGAAGATGTTGTAGCCAAGTTGTTTCAGCAGTTGCAGCAGCCAATGCTCTATATTCCGCCTCCTTGCTAGAGCGAGCAACAACCTTTTGCTTCTTGGAACACCAGGATATCAAATTAGAGCCCAAGAAGATACAATAACCGTTAGTAGAGCGTTTGTCATCGGGGCACCTTGCCCAATCGGCATCAGATAAACAATTAATCTGAAGTTGAGTAGATGGGCGGAAAAGTAGACCAAGATGGAGTGTTCCTTTAAGATATCGCAGCAGTCGTTTCATAGCTTGAAAATGAGACTCCATTGGCTTGTGCATAAATTGACACAACTTATTAACAGTATAAGACACATCCGGTCTAGTGATTGTAACATATTGAAGTGCTCCCACTAGACTGCGATATATGGCAGGATAATGGAATGATGTACTACCATGCTGTGAAAGCTGCAAACCTGAAATCATTGGTGTAGCAATTGGTTTTGCACCATCCATTTTTGCTCGAGAATGAATGTCTCTAATGTGCTTTGATTGGCAGAGAACTAAGCCACCATTTTAGTTTTATTTACCTCTATTCCCAGGAAGTAGTGAAGGCTGCCTAAATCCTTGAGAGCAAAATCAGTTGAGAGCTTGGAGATTAGACCGGATATAAATGAAGAGGAGCAACCTGTGACAATTAAATCATCAACATACACAAGAACAAAGGTCATATCAGTAGCACATTTTCTAATGAAAAGTGAAGAATCAGACTTGGACGAAACAAAGCCATATTCAAACAAGGCACTGCTAAGCTTTTCGAACCAAGCCCGGGGCGCTTGTTTAAGTCCGTAGAGCGCTTTGTGAAGCCGACAAACATGAGTGAGATATCTTGGATCTGTAAAACCAGCTGGTTGAGACATGTAAACTTCTTCATTTAACTGACCATGAAGAAATGCATTTTTGACATCCAATTGGCGAAGAGGCCAACCACGAGATAGTGCCAAAGTAAGAATCACCCGAATTGTTGTAGGCTTAATAACCGGACTGAATGTGTCATGATAATCAACTCCAGCCTCTTGGTTAAATCTCTTTGCCACCAACCGCGCTTTATAGCGCTCAATAGACCCATTCGGATGGAGTTTTAACTTGAAGATCCATTTGCACCCCACAACATTTTTGGCTATTGAAGAAGGGACAAGGGACCAAGTACCATTTTGAATGAGAGCATTATACTCCTCTTGCATGGCCTTTCTCCAATTTAAATCTTTATTTGCTTGGGAAAAACATGTTGGTTCAGTAGGTAAGGTTGAAGGTGGCAGAGGATATTTGGTAGCAAGATTGGCTTCAGAGTGCCTGATTTTTGATTTAGTGCGAGTGATCATGTGGTGAGGAGGATGGACAATGAGCTTTCTAGGTTGACGTACAACTTTGGAAGCTTGAATTGTATTAGTTGAGGAAGGTGGGAGCTGCCCAGGATCATATGATGAAGCAGGAGAAAGATCACTAGAAAGATTGGTACGAGGGAGTGAGCTTAGTGAGATTGACACGGGAGGAAGTGAAGTAGGCACATCTGGAGTTGGTGTACTGGGTGGAACATGAGGAGTAAGGATAGATAAAGTGGAACTTGTAGTAGAGTGGACTATTGGAGATGACTTGGATGATAAGGTTGGCATAGAAGACGGGAAACTACACTCATCAAACACCACATTACGAGAAATATACAACCTGCCTGTTGGAACTGAAGGCATTGAAAACCTTTGTGATTATCACTGTGACCAAAAAACACACATCTGAGGGAACGAAATTCAAGTTTATATGAATTATAGGGGCGAAGGCATGGATAACACGCACAACCAAATACTTTGAGAGAGTGATATTCAGGAGGTTTCTTGAATAACTTTTCAAAAGGCGAAAGGTTATTTAGAGAAGGAGATGGGACTCTATTAATTATGTAAACAGCAGTAGTAAAAGCGTAACCCCAAAAATGAAGTGGTAAAGAGGCATAAGCTAGAAGAGTTAATCCCATTTAAACAATATGCCGATGTTTCCTCTCGGCCGTACCATTTTGTTCGTGAGTATGCGGGCATGATATTTGATGAGTGATCCCCATTTTTGCAGATACTTTAGAGCATTTTTGATACTCGCACCCCAATCAGATTGAAAAACTTTAATTTTACGGTCAAACAAATTTTCAACTTGGGATTTGAAACGCAAAAAGATATCAAGAACTTCAGATTTAGAATGCATAAGATATAACCAAGTGAATTTTGTATGATCATCAATAAAGGAAACGTAATAACGATATTTATTATTTGACAAAGAAGGAGCAGGGCCCCATACATCCGAATGAACAAGATCTAAAGGATTAGAAGCAATAGAACTAGAAACCGGGAATGGCAATTTATGACTTTTGCCATATTGACACGAGGAGCAAACTTGCAATCTGTCGGTAGTATTCAATGGTATTTTAAGTATCCTAATGACACGACTGACAGAGTTTATTGACGAATGACCTAATCTATTATGCCAAATATCAAAGGAGGATTTTGACACAAGTAAAACTTGTGGTTTATTGTTAACTGCTTGCAAACTTGAAGATTTAGGAGAATGAAGCTTGTAAAGGCCATGATCAAGGCTCCCTTTCAATAGCACCGTCCCTATTGCCCGATCCTTCACAAGACAAAAACGAGGGTGAAATTCAAAAACAACATTGTTATCTTGAGTAAATTGAGCTACACTTAGAAGGCTCATTGTAATTTCAGGCACAAACAGTACATTTTTTAAATGTAAAGGCCTAACTTGAGAGGATAAAGAAGAATTGCCAATGTGAGTGATTTTCAAACCTGTACCGTTGCCAACTAAAATTTGACCGCTCCCTGCAAATTCGCCACGAACAAGCAGATTGTTGGCATCATTGGTAAGGTGATTGGTAGCTCCGGAATCAGGATACCATGAGGGATTAGCTACTATCGATGGTTGAGCAAGAAAGGCAGACATTTGGTTCTTGGATTGAGACTGGTAGGCATGGTCGAACCTGTGATAGCAGGAGATGGCTGTATGACCATGTTTTTGACAAACTTGACACTGGACTACACTGCTCGGGTTGCTTTTGCGACCTCCACCATTGTAGTTTCCTCTTCCATGACCACATCTGCACCCATTATTGTAGTTGTTTTGATTAGGATTCATGTTTCGTCTGTGGTTTCCATCAGGCTTTCCATTACCACTAAAGGTAGTATTTTTGGTTGTTAAATTAACTTGCGCCAAACCTTGTTCGATAGCCCCCATCTGCTCAAGACGATACTCATGGCTAAGTAACAGACCATGAAGGTCGGCCAATGAAATTGAGTCAGCTCTAGAAGTAACTGAAACAACGAGGGCATCATAATCAAGACTAAGACCTCCTAGAATATAAAGAACCAAATCATCATCTGCAACTGGGTGCGCTGCCACTGCTAAGTTGTCTGCAACATTCTTCATTTTTTTGAAGATATTCCACCATCGATGTGTTGCCCTTCTTTGTAGTTTGAAGTTGAAGGCGCAACTGCATGATCCGTGCCTTGGACTGAGAGGCAAACATATTTTCAAGTGTTTGCCACACATCTTGGGATGAAACGCAGCCTACAACTTATGCTAGTATTCCTTCAGTTAAAGTTGACAGAATCCAATAAAGCAAAAGTTGATCTTGTTTCTTCCATAGAGTATAGTCTGGGTTGATGGTTAATTCAGATGAGTTTGCACCCGTGGGGCTGCTGGGAATCATTCTTGAAGGGCATTTAAGAGTGCCATCCACATAGCCTTCAAGATCATGACCTCTTAACACTGGTAAGAGTTGTGATTTCCAGATGATATAATTATTGCGATCAAGTTTGATCAAGTTTGGTAGAAAAGGGACCAGAATTATTGGATGTTGGTTGAGTTGTAAAACTAGTAACAGAAGGGAGAGCCATTGAAGATGATGAAGGATGTGAATCTTTGGGAACTTCTGATACCATGTAAAGAATCGTATAATCTGTGAAGTTATTTTACAACTGAGAGGAGTCATCCTCTTATAAACTAGTGGAAGTACAAGTTTGAGTTCTATACAACTCTTATAAGATAAGGTTGAATCCTATCACAACTAAATTATGTGAGATATTCAAAATTCAAATCTTCAACAGAACCTATCTTAACAGTGGTTCCCCTTCTCAATAACCTTATGGGGGTCAGTTTTAGCATAGCGTTCTCCAGCAACCTGGTTTTCCTAATCTACCTGATATAGGTGTACTTGGACCCTCTCCAGCACTTCATCTGCCTCCCTTTTTTGTGCCAAACCTAACCACTCATATGGTTATTTGTCAGGTTTGTGGTATGACAGGTCATTCAGCCATCTCTTGTCCGCAGTACCACAATTATTCATATCCCCCTACTACTCAGGCAAACTTGGCCATACTATATCTTCACTCCCCGACTGACAGGAATTGGTATTTGGATTCGGGTGCGACTTCACACATGTCTTTTGACCAAGGTAATCTTTATTCTCTCTCTCCCATTTTTTTAATAATTCTATTATTGTTGGCAATAGTGAATCTATTCCTGTTCGTGCGATTAGTTCTTCCTCATTAGCTACTCCCTCACATACGTTTTCATTACCATCTGTCTTATTTGTTCCATTTCTTCGTAAGAATTTACTTTCTGTCCGCCAGTTTACTAAAGATAATAATTGCTCAATTAATTTTTTCCCTTGGGGTTTTGTTGTGAAAGATTTGCATATGGGAAAAATCCTCCACCAATGCGACAATGATGGGCCTCTTTATCCAGATCCATTTTTTTCAATCTGCTTCTTGCTCGTCTACCTCTCCATCTGAAGCTCTTGTTGTCTCTTCGGTTCCTGCCATGCTCGTCTTGGTCATCTAAGGTCTATAGCTCTTGAGTCACTTAGGTCGAGGAATTTTATTTCATTTAATAAAATGGACTATGGTACTTTTGTAACTCTTATTTAACTTCTAAGCATTCTAGTTTTCCATTTCCCAATACTACTTCTTTGAATCATGTGTTGGAACTCATTCATTCTAATGTATGAATGTCACCTATTTCATCTTTTACTGGTTTTCGATATTATGTTATTTTTATTGATGACTTTTTGAAGTATTTGTGGTCTTATCCATTACGTAATAAAAGTGAAGCTTTCTCTTGCTTTCGTAACTTTAAATCACTTGTCGAAAAGTCATTTTCTACTTCTATCAAGTGTCTCTGTTCTGATGGCGGGGGTGAATTTACTGGTACCCAATTCATCACATTTCTTGCTTCTAATGGTATTATTTTTTAGCATTCTTGCCTTCATACACCGCAACAAAATAGTGTCGCTGAGCGCAAGCATCGACATCTTGCTGATGTGGCTCGAACCCTTCTTTATCATGCTAAAACTCCATTGACTCTTTGGGTTGAAGCCACATACCTGATAAATTGGTTACCCACTTCCTTACTTCATTATTTCCCCCCTTTTCGTCTTTTTTTTTTTTGGTTGATCCTAACTATTCTATTTTATGCCCATTTGGTTGCCTTTGTTATCCCGGCTTGCGCCCTTACCGTATTCACAAACTGGATATCCCCCATCCCTTTATATATTTATTGGTTATAGTGCTAATTACAAAGAATATCGTTGTCTACGTGTTGACACCCAACGTGTTTATACAAGTCGCTATGTTTGCTTTATCGAACATTGATACCTATGATACTCCCCATCTTCTTCCTTCTTTCCTTAATTTTCCCTCGGCTCGTTCCATTCCTTTACCTTAGTCTTATCGAGTTGTTGCACCTACTACAGTACAACCTAGTTCTCCCACTCCTATTGTTCCAGCTCCTCCGTCTGTATCTCCGTCTTTGCCTAAGCATTCTGCTGCTTCTCTTGAGAGTTCTTCACCACCACCGCAGTCTAGTTCCACTCCATCTACATCTTCATCTTCTAATTATTCTATCCCAGGACCGACCCTTCCTCCTCCTTCATCATTACCATATCCTTCTCATCCCATGGTTACTCGGTTACAGGCTGGTGTTGTCAAACCCAATCGAAGTTTGCTTTACTTGCTTAGTCACTCTCTGAGTTTCCTATTGAGCCATCTTGTTACAGTTCTGCTGTTAAGGATCCTCGATGGTGTGCTGCTATGGCTGATGAGTTTAATGCTCTTCTTGCCAATCGTACATGGTCTCTTGTCCATTGCTCTCTGATGCGTGAGCATTTTGCTTACTTTAACTTGCTTAAACTCTTGTCTTTGAATCCAAAAGTGAAAAATTTATACAAAATATTGATGAATTATGCTTGGTTTCAGGTATGGAATCCTACACAGGAGGAAAGAAATAAAAAAGAGCATGATTACTCAAGAAAAGTGATCAAATTGAAGCTGCAGAAACATTGAAGAGGTGGTCGCCCATGCAAGAGGCGACCGCCCCTCCTATGGAGATGTATACCTGCTGAAGTTCCAACTGGGCTATGAAGAGGCCTCAGCCCTTTGCAAGGAAGTTGAAGATTTAGAGAACTTGTGAAGATGCGACCGCCCATGCTAAGGGCGGCCGGTCAATGCACTTTGCAAGGAGAAGTTGTTGAGAAGAAGATACGACCATCTGATTCTGAGCTACGTCACCCTTTCTTGGAGAAGAAGAAAAGGCGATCGCTCAACAAAAGGGCGGCCGCCCTCTCATACAAACCTAGAAAAGGGCGACAACCCATGTCCAAAGAAGGTGCCAGCCTTTTTGTCACTTCAGCTCCAGAACTCAGCCCTTTGCAAATGGGCGCCAACCCAACCTGAAAATGGCATTTTTGTAATTAGTTTTTGGCAAACACTATAAATAGTTAGAACTAGAGTTTTTCAGACTATTTTAAATTTCACTTTACTTGGGATGCAAGATAAGGACAATATACCAAAACCGTTGGTCAGGTTTCCTTCTATTGTGAAGAACAACATCATTGATTGTAAGAATCATTACTACCTTACTATGTTAATACATATTTCATTACTTTCAAGTCTTGAATCATTACTTAGCATGAGTTACTAAATCACCAACTAGGATGCTAATGAAACCCTAGTCCAATAATCAAATAAGTATAGTATAATAAGCTTCTAAACACCTAGGAATACGCCATTTCACTACTTTTGATTACATTACAACAACTTGAGCGTACAAATCAAGTTAAACCCAACAAGTACTAGATTTACATCGAGAGGGTAACTCTAGAAATGGGAAGTGTAGTGACGGGGTACCGGGGGTAAGTGCGAGTCATTTACCCCTTGTTAACGGGTTGAACACCGAGAGAGGGATACCTTACTTGAGACTAGTCGCTAGCACTTAATGCATCAACTCTTAGCACCGAGAGGGCAAGAGTTGGTAGTCTTGACTCTCACCCGAGAGGGGTGAGTTGGGTAGATGCGAGCGAGGTCCACTGGGTGACCTAGGTGTGAAGGAGCTTATAACTATATCCACTTGGTTAGAGGGCTAGGGAAAGTTAGCATCTTAGTATTTTCTATTATTGTTAACTTTACCTTGAAATTGTCTCCATTTTACAATAGTTCAAATTATACTTCAAATTTAGGATTAACTTGCTAAATACATAGAACTAAAATGAATTCGACTACTTTTGGTCACGTGTAAGTCCCTGTGTTCGACCCCTACAATCGACTAAGGTAATTGTGAGCCCTATCCTTAGCCGGGGCGTGTCACCTTCTGAATGTTAATGTGGTTGGATGTAAGTGGGTATATCGAGTTAAGCAGAAATATGATGGCTCGCTTGATCGATGTAAGGCTCGTTTAGTAGCGAAGGGTTATACTCAGTCATATAGTGTGGACTATGGTGAGACATTTAGTCCAGTGATTCGTCCTACTAATGTTAGGCTGGTGCTTTCTATTGCCTTGTCTCGTGGTTGGCATATTCATCAGTTTGATCTTTCTTAATGGTTGGTTGTCTGAAATAGTCTATATGGAGCAACAACAAGGCTTTCTGGACTCTCAATATCCCTATCATGTTTGTAAATTTCATAAGGCCCTCTATGGTCTTAAGCAGGCACCTCGAGTATGGTTTGGCCGGTTTGGTCAATTTTTCATCTTTCATGGATTTCATAATAGCCGAGCTGGTAGCTCCTTATTTGTTTAAAAATTTAGAGATCAATATTTATATCTCCTTCTCTATGTTGATGATATTATCTTCACAGGTTCTAGTTCTTCTTTGATATCATAGTTTTCTACCTTGTTACGTGCTGAGTTTTCTATTAATGATCTTGGAGATCTTCACTTTTTTCTTGGAGTTCGTGTTTCTCGCACTTCTGCAGGTCTTCATCTTTCTCAGGCTAAGTATGCTTGAGATATTCTTGATAGAGCTGGTCTTATTGGTTGCAAGCCAGTTGCAACTCCGGCGTCTTCATCCACTTCTTTGGACTCTTTAGTCTTGTCTCCAGTTGATAGCTCCCTCTATTGAAGCTTGGCTGGTGCATTGCAATACTTAACGTTAACTCATCCAGATATATCTTATGTTGTTAATAGTGTTAGTCAGCATCTGCACTCTCCTCAGCCTCATCATCTTTCAGCAGCCAAGTGCATTTTGCAGTATGATGTTGGTACATTGTATTATGGTCTTTTGCTTCGCCCTTCAGATGCTATCTCCTTGACTGCTTATTCTGATGCTGATTGGGCTGGTTGTCCTGACACTCGGCGCTCCACCACTGGTTCTCTTTTATTTTTTGGTAATAATCTTATTTCTTGGTTTTCTAAGAAGCAACACATTGTCTCTCGTTCTAGTACTGAGGCAGAATATCGTGCTATAGCACATACTATTGCTGATATTTTATGGGTTCAACAGTTATTACGTGATATTCACGTTTATCTTCCAGACCCTCCACTTGTTTATTGTGACAATATTAGTGCTTTGTATCTCATTGTGAATCCTATCTATCATTCACGGACAAAGCATTTAGATGTGGACTTTCACTTTGTCCGTGAACGAGTTGCTTCTTGTTCTATTTTGGTAGGCTACTTGCCGACCGATCAACAACTAGCTGATTTTCTTACTAAAGGTCTTGTTTCTCATAGGTTTAAACGTCTTAGGACAATCTCCACTTGTATCCAGGTGTCGATTGAGGGGGCGTGTTAGAGTAGGAGTAGGAGTAGGAGTAGGAGTTGGAGTTGGAGTTGGAGTTGTACCTTTATATTTGTATTTTGTACATAACATTAGTGAGTTGTACTATATGCTTACGTGATTGTATAAAGGATAAATTGTAAATAGAAAATCCTTTGCCAATTTAGGGTAAGCACAACGATATGAAAATCTATCACTTTCAAGAAATTTTTTATATATTTGAAAACTATAAGTCAATATATTTAATAATTTAAAATTTCAAAAAGGCATTTGAGTAAATAGTTATCAAATTAAAAAAAAAAATTTGTTTAACTCCCACAATACTAATTTTGTCACATAAAAGAGACGGATGTGGTACTTTCATCATTTTGAAATGGAAATTTGATATATTATTATTTTATTAGTATATTAGATGAGCCTTGTGTTTCGACCAATGGCACAAATGGTAATTAAGACTAAAAGTAATGACATTTTCTAAATAGAAATGTAATGGCATTTCTTTCACCAGTTATTTGTCCTCACATATAGATAGAAAATTCTAGACTTTACTCTATGTCTCTGAATATCTGCTACTACGTAGTAATATTTTCATCATATGTTTCATGAATTATTGTAGTTATTTAGCAAAAAAGTGTGGTTAATATTTTGTATATCATAAATTATTTTGAGCGACACCATTATCAAAATTTTAATATTTCAAATATCAAATAAATACTCTCTCTATTAGTTGTCCTTTTAGTGAGAAGGGTATGTTCCAACTTCATTGTCCATTTAAGATTTCAAGATTAAATTAATTAGTGTAGTTCTTTTCGACTACACGCTAAATAATTAAAAAAATTAAAAAAATAAATAATCAAACATTAAATAAGGGTAATATAATAAAATACATATTTTGTTTAGTGGTTTTCTGGAGGGAGTGTTTTATTGCAAAGAACACATAACTATGATAATACAAGAAAAAACAAGGATAGAAAAGAAAGGGCGGTTAATAGTTAATATTGCTCCGATCATATTTTATACTTCATCTTCTAATTTACGACCAATATTTTTATATATGATATGTTTCAAAAAGAACGACAACTATATGGACTTTTCATTTTAATCTTAGTGAAAAGTATTTATAATCATATAAATATTATATCGCTGTTAATGGCCACAAATCTCAATTTTTTTGATTTCTTAAAATTTCTACGGTTTGAATTTTGTCACATAAACTGAAAGAAATGAAGTATAAAACAATAAACTATAGAATAAATAAATAAGTATAAAATAGAAGAGAAACGATATCACACGAAAACGCGATGCTTCACTTTCATTTTTTAAACAAACAAAATGAGAAAAAGATAACTAATTGGGCCCGTGTTGTACACGGGACAGGCAAATGTAGTAATCTTAATACTTACAAAAGGTAGAGGCAACACCTTCCTCTTCCAAACTTTACTTTCAAGTTTTTATTGGAGCTTAGTAATGCTTAGTATGATAAACATTCGAAACATCTATTTGATTTGATGTAGATATTAACTACAAATTGCAATTAAATATTTTCATTCATACATTCTTGCAGGATTATTCATTGTTGAGTAGGTAATTATTTTTTTATAAGTGGTAAAATGATTGTTTATTAGCTGCATTTGCACATCTGTTTGCCTTTTGGCCTAAAGCTAATAGCATCTATTTAGTATCCATGTGCTCAATCACAATAACCTAATATATAAAAGGCTTTTTCCTTTTTCAAAAGAAGTTGCAAAAAGAATGTCTTATCCACTTCTGAGTTTTATTATCTGCTAAACCTTAAAAAAATATTTTTCTTTTCTTCATCAGTTGTTTTAAACCAAATCAATAAGTATATGCTATGTGCTTGCACATACATCTTGCACATATATCTTCTCATATAATCATAGTTTGATATAATTTGGTGTGAATATTTGATGGAGATAAATAAGTGCATGTCAAGTGTTTGCATATGCTCTATTTATTACGTAACCAATAACCATATTCAGTTAATATCTCTCCAGAAGACATAGTTTATTCATCAGAAATAAAACAAAGAAAAGCTTTTATTTTATGTATAAACGGGAGTATTATTTTATAGCTCAATAAGCAATGAAATTGAGTTCTTTTCTTGAAGCAAAAAAGAAAACAAAATTTCATGGTATATTTAATTCTAGAAGAATCAACTACCGTTTAGTTCCTAGTTTCTCTTCATAAAATATATAACTAATTCCAATATATATGTTGGGATTTTGGAATAAATAGAGTGTGAATGGGAAATGGGTGGGAAGGTGAAAAGGTTCCTTTTAGTAAGAAAATGCACATTCTCCCATAATGGTAGAGGAAAAGACTTTTGTTGGGTTTAAATACAAATTCACTTCTCTTAGCTCTTAAAAGGGTTGAGAAGAAGGGAAGCCTCGCGCCGTCGTCGTCGCTCGCTCGTCTCGGCTTCGAATTTCGGTCGATTGATTGACTTAATTTTTTGGACCAACAAAAAACTAAAAATATTAATTAATTAATATTTTTTATTTAATATTTAATCTGTTTGTGTAACAGAAATGTGAATGGATTAATCTGATTAATCCAGAGTAGTTATTCCTCCACGTTCTCCCACTCTCCCACGTTTTTTCATTAGTGGACAATCCATTACTGACATTTAGTGAATTCAGCCATTAGTGGCAATGAATTCAGGTGCCATTAGTGGCAGTGTTAGTGGTGTTAGTGGCCATTAGTGGTGACTCTTCCTTCCATTTCCCATGGCTATATAAACTGGTCAGTCTTCAACATTTCAACACACTGAAACACAGAAATACAAAACTTCTTACTGCATTCCTCTCTTTTCTGCATACTAAGTAAGTCTTAGTAAGTCGTGTGATTTGCTCCGTTTTCTTTGAGTTCGCAGTGTTCTACTGTTTGAAGTGCCGCTACAGTAGAACTGTTATCCCGTTCCATCCTGGGAGAAATTAACCCGTGAACCTTGGGCAACTGTGAGGGGGTTAGATTTCTTAAGGAGACACAAGTAAATTGTGGGCTCGGGATTGTCCCATAACAACTGATAATATACTTATGTTTATTGTCTTTTCTGATTTATTTGGTTGCAGGAATAACAAGCCTAAGAAATCTATTGTTATTTATTTTCTGCACTTAAATAAATACTGATTAAGGAGACTAAAACCTTTGTGGTTTTTTACTCGTTTATAAAATATTAATCTGCTGTGGAGACTAAAACCTTCGTGGTTTTTTCTACTCCTAATTACTGTGAAATAATCTGTTTGTGGGGATTAAAAGCCTTCGTGGTTTTTTCTACTCCTATTGTTTAAACAGTTTATTAATATTGTTTCTGCTTGTGTCACTTGACAGAGATGACTAACGGAGCTGAACAAACTGTCCCTGCTGTGAATACGAATGCTACCGCAGTTTCTGGTGCTGCTGGGCCTAGCCGTGCTGCTGCAACGGTTATGCCACCAGCAGAAAAGCCGGGGAAGTTTACTGGTGTGGATTTTAAGAGGTGGCAGCAAAAGATGTTCTTTTATCTGACCACCTTAAGCCTGCAAAGGTTTATCAACGAGGATGCTCCAGTCCTGACTGATGAAACACCTGAAAACGAACGCTTCCTTGTGATTGAGGCTTGGAAGCATTCTGACTTCCTATGCAAGAATTACATTTTAAGTGGCTTGGAAGATGACCTGTACAACGTTTACAGTAATGTTGAAACGTCTAAGAAACTGTGGGATATTTTAGAAAAGAAATATACGACTAAAGACGCTGGACTGAAGAAATTTGTGGCTGCCAAATTTCTGGATTATAAAATGGTGGATAACAAATCTGTTGTGTCCCAAGTCCAAGAACTTCAAGTCCTTATCCATGATCTCCTTGCTGAAGGTTTGATCTTGATTAATACTTCTGTTAAGGGTATTACTTATATTGTTGCTAACAAGCTTTTCTTTGAAGGTTTGAAGATTAATGAAGCGTTTCAAGTTGCAGCCATGATTGAAAAGTTACCTCCATCATGGAATGACTTTAAAAATTACTTGAAACATAAGCGCAAAGAGATGACCCTTGAAGATTTGGTTGTACGCTTGAGGATTGAAGAGGACAACAAATCTGCTGCAAAGAAGGCTCGTGGAAGTAGCAAATATAGTTGAGCACACTCCAAATCAAAATAAGAGAAAGAGGCCTTCTGGAGGGAAGACAAACCCCAGCAAGAAAAAGTTCAAGGGAAATTGCTACAACTGTGGCAAGAGTGGACATAAGTCCGCAGACTGTCGTGCTGCAAAGAAGGACAGGAAAAAGGAAAAAGGTCAAGCAAACATGGTTGAAGAGACAAAACTGGCCGAAGGAGTGCAAGACATTGATCTATGTGCTATGATTTCTGAATGCAACTTAGTTGGAAATCCTAAGGAATGGTGGATTGATTCAGGAGCCACCCGCCATGTTTGTGCTGTGAAGGAAGCCTTTGCTTCGTATGCTCCCGCTGGACCTGATGAGGCGCTCTCTATGGGCAATTCTGCAACGGCCAAAATTGAAGGATATGGGAAGATATTCCTCAAGATGACGTCTGGCAAGGTTGTGACTCTGACCAATGTTCTTCACGTTCCTGAAATTAGGAAGAACTTGGTGTCTACTGCACTTCTTGTGAAAAACGGGTTTAAGTGTGTGTTTGTTTCTGACAAAGTTGTAATAACTAAGAATGAGCTGTATGTAGGAAAAGGTTACCTGACTGAGGGCCTTTTCAAACTCAATGTAATGGTCGTTGACACTATGAATAAAATTGCAGCTTCTTCTTACTTACTTGAGTCAAATAATTTATGGCATTCTCGTTTGGGACATGTCAATTATAAAACCTTGCGAAAAATGATCAATTTGGAAGTATTGCCTAAATTTGATTGCGCTAAGTCAAAATGTCAAATATGTGTTGAGTCTAAATATGCTAAACACCCTTACAAGTCAATTGAAAGGGATTCTGAACCATTAGACTTAATTCATACAGATATTTGTGACATGAAGTCAATATCATCTCGCGGTGGAAAGAAGTATTTCATAACTTTTATTGACGATAGCACTCGTTACTGCTATGTTTATTTACTTAGTAGTAAAGATGAGGCAATTGACGCATTCAAGCAATACAAAAATGAAGTTGAAACGCAACTTAACAAAAAGATCAAAATGATAAGAAGTGATAGGGGTGGAGAATATGAATCTCCTTTTGAACAAATATGTTTGGAATATAGCATTATTCATCAAACAACTGCCCCTTACACGCCTCAATCCAATGGGATTGCGGAAAGGAAAAATCGAACATTAAAGGAGATGATGAATGCCTTGTTAATCAGTTCGGGTCTACCCCAGAACTTGTGGGGGGAAGCTATATTCACGGCTAATCAAATACTCAATCGAGTTCCCCATAGCAAAACACTGTCCATTCCATATGAAAAGTGGAAAGGAAGGAAGCCCAACTTGAATTACTTCAAAGTGTGGGGGTGTTTGGCAAAAGTGCAAGTCCCAAAACCCAAAAGGGTTAAGATTGGACCGAAAACAGTTGATTGTGTTTTCATTGGGTATGCTATAAACAGTAAAGCATATCGGTTTCTGGTTCATAAATCAGAAAATCCCGACATTCATGTTAATACGGTGATGGAATCAGATAGTGCTGAGTTCTTTGAAACTATATATCTGTATAAGAAGGAATGTGAGTCAGTTGGTGAAAGATCCAAACGACTTCGGGAAGGAACCAAAGGAAATTCACCAAATGAGGAAGAACCAAGGCGAAGCAAACGTCAAAGGACTTCTACCTCGTTTGGAGATGACTTTGTCACTTTCCTGTTGGAAAATGAGCCTCGGACATTTAAAGAAGCAATGTCTTCTTCAGACTCTCCGTTTTGGAAAGAGGTAGTCAATAGTGAAATAGAATCTATTCTGAGCAACCATACTTGGGAGTTGGTTGATCTTCCTCCTGGAAACAAACCATTAGGTTCTAAGTGGATTTTCAAAAGGAAAATGAAAGCTGATGGCACTATTGACAAGTACAAGGCAAGGGTTGTTGTTAAAGGCTATAGACAACAAGAAGGTCTTGACTACTTTGACACATACTCGCCGGTAACCAGAATTACTTCCATTCGTATGTTAATAGTGTATGGTCTGCAAATCCATCAAATGGACGTTAAGACAACGTTCTTAAACGGGGATTTGGAGGAAGAAATTTACATGGAACAACCTGAAGGGTTCGTGGTTCCAGGTAAAGAAAAGATGGTGTGTAAACTTGTTAAGTCACTTTATGGACTGAAACAAGCACCTAAACAGTGGCATGCGAAATTTGATCATACAATGTTGTCAAATGGCTTTAAAATTAACGAGTGTGATAAATGTGTCTACATTAAGAACACTCCTAATTTTATAGTCATTGTTTGCTTATATGTGGACGACATGTTGATAATGAGCAATAACATTGCCAATATAAATGCTACGAAACGCATGTTGACTAGCAAATTTGATATGAAAGACTTAGGAGTTGCGGACTTAATTCTAGGTGTTAAGATCCATAAAACTCCTCAAGGTCTGGCGTTGTCTCAAACTCACTACATCAATAGTGTTCTTGAAAAATTTAAATATTTGGATTTTAAAATTTCAAAGACTCCTATTGATGTAAGCCTTGCTCTAAAGAAGAACAAAGGTCAAAGCACGTCGCAACGGGATTATGCACGTGTTTTGGGAAGTTTGATGTACGTCATGAATTGTACTCGACCAGATATAGCTTGTGCTATAAGTAAACTAAGTCGATACACGAGTAATCCCAATCAGACCCATTGGATGGCAATGAAACGTGTTTTGGGGGTATTTAAAATACACTCAAGACTTTGCATTGTATTATAACAAGTATCCTGCAGTCATTGAAGGATATTGTGATGCCAATTGGATCACTGGCACAACTGATTCTAAGTCCACAAGTGGATATATTTTCGCACTTGGTGGAGGAGCGGTGTCTTGGAAATCGTCCAAGCAAACATGTATTGCCCGCTCTACTATGGAAGCTGAATTCATAGCCTTAGATAAACCTGGTGAAGAAGCTGAATGGCTTCGAAACTTTTTGGAAGACATTCCGTTTTGGCCTAAGCCATTGACACCAGTGTGTATACATTGTGATAGTCAATCGGCTATAGGAAGAGCGAAGAATGTAATGTATAACGGTAAGAATCGTCACATACGACGAAGGCATAAAACCGTTAGGGACCTACTCTCTAGGGGAATTATCACCATTGACTACGTGAAGTCAAAGGATAATGTGGCGGATCCGCTTACAAAAGGCCTAACTAGAGAGGCGGTTGAGTGTTCATCGAAGGGAATGGGACTATGGCCAAGGACAAGTCATCACGGCGGTAACTCTACCTAGGAGACTGGAGATCCCAAGAACTAGGTTCAAGGAGAATACAAAGTCGTGTTTGACGGTCCAACATTGTCAGTTAATGTTTGGTCCATTCTCATGATTAGACAATGTTCAAGTACCAAGGGTAAAATGCTAGAGGCATTTTTTAATGATCGTCTAAGTTTGATATTTTAATTATCAAACAGTGTACATCTATAAGATTACACGTTTAGAAATCACCTATGTAAGTGTGAAGTGGAAGCCGCTTCAAGGAGAATTCGGTATGGCAAGTTCTCTAAGTACTTATGAAACCAGGCGGTGTTCATGGCTGAAACGAACACAACAGTGAGAACCAAAGACGGTTAAGGGTTAGTTGTGTGACATACGTTGTCTAGGTATACACCAAAGCTCAACGGTTCAAAGATATCAAATCTACCGATTGACCGAGTATATCCGATGTATGTTCACTACGGAAAGTTCAAAGGGAAACCTACTTATCCCGATGCAACTAGTTCTTTCTTGCAAATCACACAAGTCTGTCATGCATATTTCCAATATAGCCATTCCCCATTCATGTGGGGGATTGTTGGGATTTTGGAATAAATAGAGTGTGAATGGGAAATGGGTGGGAAGGTGAAAAGGTTCCTTTTAGTAAGGAAATGCACATTCTCCCATAATGGTAGAGGAAAAGACTTTTGTTGGGTTTAAATACAAATTCACTTCTCTTAGCTCTTAAAAGGGTTGAGAAGAAGGGAAGCCTCGCGCCGTCGTCGTCGCTCGCTCGTCTCGGCTTCGGCTTCGGATTTCGGATTTCGGATTTCGGATTTCGGATTTCGGATTTCGGATTTCGGATTTCGGATTTCGGTCAATTGATATGATTGATTGACTTAATTTTTTGGACCAACAAAAACTAAAAATATTAATTAATTAATATTTTTTATTATTAATATTTAATATTTAATCTGTTTGTGTAACAGAAATGTGAATGGATTAATCTGATTAATCCAGAGTAGTTCAGAATTCAGCCATTAGTGGCAATGAATTCAGGTGCCATTAGTGGCAGTGTTAGTGGTGTTAGTGGCCATTAGTGGTGACTCTTCCTTCCATTTCCCATGGCTATATAAACTGGTCAGTCTTCAACATTTCAACACATTGAAACACAGAAATACAAAACTTCTTACTGCATTCCTCTCTTTTCTGCATACTAAGAGCCCGTTTGGGTGAGCTTAAAAGTGACTTATAAGCTTATAAGCCCATTAATATATGTTTGGTAACCTCAAAATTTTTGAACTTATAAGTCATAAGTTGCTTAAAAGCCACTTTTTGAGAAGTTGGGATTTTCTAACTTTTCAAAAAACAGCTTTTAAGTTACTTTTTGACTTATAAGCCACTTAAAATAAGCAGCTTTTAAGCCCACCCAAACAGGCTCTAAGTAAGTCTTAGTAAGTCGTGTGATTTGCTCCGTTTTCTTTGAGTTCGCAGTGTTCTACTGTTTGAAGTGCCGCTACAGTAGAACTGTTATCCCGTTCCATCCTGGGAGAAATTAACCCGTGAACCTTGGGCAACTGTGAGGGGGTTAGATTTCTTAAGGAGACACAAGTAAATTGTGGGCTCGGGATTGTCCTATAACAACTGATAATATACTTCTGTTTATTGTCTTTTCTGATTTATTTGGTTGCAGGAATAACAATATATACATATATATTCATCAAATTAATTGCCAACCGAAATTGAATACCAAAGTTAATCGTAAGTAACAAGAGATGTGCATTTGTTCTAATTTGTGTGTGTGTGTATATATATATATATATATATATATATATATATATATATATATATATATATATATATATATATATATATATATATAGAGGGGATGTTGCTAAAAATTATTGTGAAACAACTAATTATGTGTCCATTTCAACAAATCCTTTGCACAAAAAGACTTATTCTTAACTTGGGCATGCATGTTATATCTTATTTTCAAGTTTTGATGAACAAAATCATAAAGAAAAGACTGATTATGAATAGTTCAACCACTAGTGGTAGACGATTAAATTGGGTTTTTTTCATGGTCATTATCAGTGTGTTACGTTGTTTTATATTATTTTCTTCTTTCTTTTTCTAACATTCGATCCCCATATAAAAAATAATAACATTTGCATGAAACCACAAGGCGCCCAGCCCCTAAAGCTTAGAGAAAGATTTTCTAATCTTCGTCATAGTTCATAACAATGAGCCGACCTTCCACTACAAATAGATTAATTGTAAACTTATTAAATCTAGTTAATTTAAGTAATATATAATTAGTCAATCTTTTAGTCACAATTATAATGGTAAGCTAACAAGTGCAATGCACTAGCCTGGTGGGTGACTATATATTTTTGAGCTCAATTGTCCCATCACACCTACGTTATTTCCCACCCCCCCCCCCTCCTAACGCCACGCACAGAAAAAAAAAATCTTTAAAATAATAGAACTTGGATGAGGACTAGTGATCCAACCATTCGGGTTGACAAACAAAAACGGAATAGGAAAAAATTTAAACTACGTACTAAATCCTATTATATATAGTGTCCTTTATATTATGTACAAACAACACAAATCAATATATTCTTACAAGTGGGGGATCCCTTATATTAGGTGTTAACCTAAGAAATTTGGCAAGAGCTAGCTTGTCAATCTGTGAACACTTGTTGCCTTGTTGGTAGTAGCCGATAACAAAGTTGATATTACGGCTATGAATAGACATAATCTCGATTTACACAAGACCTAGTAGGAAACAACTAAAGAAGTCACATAAGGAATGCCCTTTACTCCTTTCATTACCCTAGCTTATTTGTTCAATGATTAAGATCGTATAATTAAGTTTCACTATGGTGTTCAATTCGTAAGATTTAAGAGTATCTAGTTTTCAGATAAAAGATACGTATGCGAACATGATAAACCGATCGACTAGTATAAGACAATTCGAACTTCTTTAGCACAAAAATATTGTAGTTACATTTACGTGAACGGAATAGTATGTCAATTGATGATAACGAGAAAATACATGAAAGTTCGAAATCAACACAAAACTAAGTTAATGATGCAAACTTTGATATATGTCTATGATGAATAAGCTAACGGTTATTTGGTTACAGTTATTAGTAAATTCAAATTGCTATATATATTACGAGCTCATTAATTGATGATATGCTATCATCTTGATTCTAATCGAAATTTTGTCCCTAGAAAACAACGTAAAATAAAGATATTAGAGTGTTGTAGAATTTGAAGAAAGGAGGAGGACGATGACTAAAAAAATTCAAAGGTTACTTAAAGCTAACCTGCCAAAGAGAGGAGTAAAATACTTAAAATGTCACTCAACTTTGAGAAATGTGTGACCAAAGTCACTTTGCTTTGAATTGTACTAATAAAATCACTCAACTTAAGGTAATTCTCACCAAAAGTCATTGTAACCGGATTTTGCACAATCATCTCACCGAAAATCTGACATGACATTTTCATTTTTAATTATATATACATGAGCATAATTTATTTTCCATGTAGGATTTTATAATAAGTGGAAGAGAAATGGGTTATGGATTAAGAGAAAAATTATGTACGTGAGTTCAAGTTTCACCGCTATCTCTTTACCGTAAATAATATTTGATTATTCATTTGAGTTCTTATATGTTTAAACTCATAATACCAATAAGTATTAGTAATAAACTATAATCATACAAATAGTTATGACGTTCGATAAATTCAAATTGAGAGTGTCGTAGATCTGAGGGTATTGAGCATGTCAACAAAACAGCCCCTTAGTGTCTTTTAGACGTGGCATGCATGAACGGGCGAGAGAAAACAAAATATACAGATAGGAAGAATTCAACTATGGTGCGAGTGTTAGGCAGAGGCGGCAACGGCAAGTTACCAAACACTTTGTAGTTTGTCCATAAAAGGCAATAACACGTGCTGTCCAAACTAAGCACCCCCTTTGGTGTATTCACACTTAGTCTCACAAACTCAAAAATAATATCCTATATTCCTATCACAAGTCACAAGTTAATACTCCATCTATTATTGTAATTTAATTATAAGTGATAGTTTTATTCGACACAAAATTTAGAAATACATATAATTTTTTAATTAACGTTCCGTTAAATAAAATAAGTCATGAATATTTTTCTGATTATAAATTATCTTACTAATATTAAAATGAGAAATTTGAAATTAAATTCTTTCTAAATTTAACAATATGTAACTCTTTTTTGAAATTAATAAGAACGAAATTGTATCATTAATATGTTTTTGGATGAAAGAAGTGGAAAAAGGTACTTTCCCAAATATTCTCTCATTAAATTTATATATGCCATATTATCCGTCAGACTTTTCTACGAAAATAATATTATATAATAACATTTCACTTAACATCAAAAACTTTTATTGAACCAAATATTCATGTTATGTTACTCTATATTATAAGATCTCCATAATAACCACTTGCTAGTTGCTATTGTATCTAAACTAAGTTCCACAAACGATATCATTGTCAAAGGCTTGACTATTAAGAATTTTGTATGAAAACAAAAGCTCAATAACTTAAAAGAACATTAAGGGGTCGTTCGGTTGCGGGTATTATATATTAATACCCGCACAAAACTCAGCATTAATATAGTGCAGTGTTCGGTTGGTTTTTGTGAAATTTTAATACCCGCATAAAATTAGTGCAACGTTTGGTTGCGTTTTTGTATATTCCGCATTATTAATACCCGCATTATTAATGCGGAAATCTATGTATTATTTTATGCGGGGTAGAAGGTGGTATTAATAATGTGGGTATTAATAATGTAGGTATTAAAATTTAAAATGACAAAATTAACCCTCATAATAATAAGGATATTTTAAAATTTTATTTAAGGAGTAAATAAATATTTTAAATAATAATAATATTTTTTGTTAATTTGTAATATATCAGTGATTCAAAAAATAATCCCTACGTTATAATATATATGTGGCTAATACCCACATTATTAAACCCCATATAACTAATACTCGCATTATCAATACCCACATTATTAATACACACATTATTAATACCCACATTATTAATACCCACATTAATAATTAATACCCGCGTAAAAACAAAGCCAAACCGAACGACCCCTAAGGCATCAAACGGATCTGTTCCCTCCCTCTTGCTGCTTTAAGCATTCCTTTACCTTAAAATAATACAGTGACATTTCCTTATAGTTTCCACCTGGACCAATCAGACCATTGTTTTAGATCGTTTATCACGTTATGCTGGAGCTACACGTGGACGGTTCACAGAGAACTGACGGCTCCAGCCACTGTAACCAGTTAGGTCGGTGCCACCTGGCAAAGTGCAATTATTCACACCCCTACCCCACCTGGATTCAAATAAATAAATAAATAGTTGGTGATATGACTTATTCTTTTTTTCGAAAAGAAAAAAGAATTACGCATGAGAAGGAAAAAGAGAGACAGTGTCGATGGTTTGATTTGGGGAAAAACTATGATTTTCTTAACACTATACTCCCTCCATCCTAATTTATGTGAGGGACTTTTATTTTGCGTGGAGTTTAAGAAACAAAGATTAATTTTGTAAAGTTTTAAAATTAAAGATTTAAGTAATTATGAAGTTGTTGGTAGCTTTTAATATAAGTAGGGTCTAACAAGAATAGAATACACAAAATGCGATTAATTAGTTATCAAATAAAGAAATGTGTCATTTTTTTTTGGACAGACAAAAAAAAGAAAGTGTATCACATAAAATAAGACGGATGGAGTAGTATTTATTACGTTATACTTTTTTCTAATCAATGGCACAAAAAGGTTTATTTATTTGACTATTTGACATAGTATTAGTTTTCAATCTTCTTAAATAAGGTTGCATTTTGTTGACTAGTTGGATAGTACTAGTTCCCTTTTTATTAAAATAGGGAGTTGATTATAGATACATTTAGTGACCGCGACAATTTTGCAAACTTAAGGACATAGGGGTCTTTGGTATAAAATGAGTTATATAGGGATTACTAGTACATGGATTAGTAATGTAAGGATTAGAAATATAGAAATTATTAATGCAAGAATTATTTTTTATCCAGTGTTTGGTTCATTGTACTAAAAATTTGATATTTATAAACATAATATGTACTATTTGTTTATTTTGAAGCTAAATAAATAAGAATTTACCATTTTACTCCTGTCTTCTTGTAACAAAAAGTCCTTTTCTCCATCCTACTTTCTTTTCTCCATGGTCAACCGTCAATAAACCAAGCAGGAAGCCAACGTAGATGATGCAAGCGGAATTATGAAAGATGGATATTGATAAAATCAAACAAACAATCAAGAAAGAAGACTAGGAAGAACAGAAATTAGAAGGAAAGAACGAATTAAACTTACTAATGAAAGATTAATCCATGGGAGATGAGAGACTTGAACCAACATATGGAATCATGCTAGTGATGATTTCCATGGGATTCTAAGTTAAGAGATAAAGAAGAAGCTAGAGAGCTTCTCTACAAAAGGCAACGCCTGTTTTCAATATTCTGTAAATTCTAAAAACTAATGAAATAAGACTAAGTATTTAGGCTTATATAGGTGAGCCTCACACGCCTAAAAAGTAAAGAAATAGCCTTCAAGTGGGCTAAATGTCAATAGCCACGTAGGGCTAAATAGGCACCATAAAATAAATAAGTCTAGCTATGCAAAATCATGAAAAACTCATGAAAAATACAGCGCATTAAGGCCAATAAACGAGCCCTCCACGCGGCTGAATTGTCTAGAAAATATAGGCCACGTGCCACGCGAGTACCACGCGCCAAGCATTCTTCTAGAACGCCCCTTCTCCAATGCTAACCAACGCATCCAAAGGCTCTTTTAACATATGCCTCCCTTCCTCAACACTTGCACAATCATGGCTCTTCATCACCATCAAGTGAGCATCATGAAGCTCCTTAGGTTGATCAGTCTGGACTGCATCATTCTCCCCTTCTTGAGAAGATTTCGTCCTCGAAATCATACCATCAAAATCTGCATGCAAATGAAGGCACAACCAAAACGTGCTACTACAAGAGTAGGTTAGCTCAACAAAGGTTAGCACAAATAGTGTGGAAAACACACTCTTATGGTAGAGCCAAGCATCAATGACAATGGGAAAAACTATATCTCTAAAGGAAACAACAACATCTCGGCTCAATAATGAAAAGCACTCATAGCTACAACAATTAAAGAGATCAATAGGACATGAAGTATAAAAACTCATACAAGCAAAGGACCTATTATCTCTAAACTCATGACCTACACGCCAAGCCCCGAATGTATGATTTTTGCAATTTGACACAATGGTTATGGCATGCTTTTTATCCAAGGTGTGATCAACATATGGAATGGAGTAACAAAAATAGTTCAACCTACAATTGACATCAACTACCCCACTCCCCTTCTTGAAAGCATTCTTACTCACACCAAGAGATAAGTCCTCACCTCCATATTCACCTCTAAGACAATCCTCCTCAATAGACAAACTCTCAAGGAAAGCATCAATAATGGCTTCTTCATCAATACAGCGCACACACTCATTATTAGGACTACTAGGAGAATCACTCACCTCACTTGGAGTTTCAAACAAAGGAATATCTAAGGAGTCAAACTCTCTACACCATGGAGATTCAATCTCACTCTCTACCCTAGTTCGATACAAATCACCACCTCTATTAAATATACCCTCAAATAAGGGATTAGTTAAAGGTAGCTTCTCAAGCTCACCACCTAACAAAGGTGAAGTATCAAAATAAGGTTCATCACTACCTAAGGAGTCATCATATACAATCCCATCCATCTCATTCTCTAGAGACTCCTCTAGGTCACTTACATCCTTACCACGACACACAGGACCACCATTGTCAAACGAACTATCAAAGGAAAGAATAGGATAATTAATTAACTCGTCTTTCCCCTTATCAAATATGGGTGGTGTGTCATAACAAGGTTCAAAAACAAGGTCAACAACAGAACTTTCAGTAAAGAGAGATTCATTAAAAATAGAGCTCACATCATAATACTGCTTATAGACCCTCTCAACTATTGATTCATGCTCAAACACATGCTGACCGTTGGACTCTAAACTAGTTGCGAACACATTGTAGTCATGTAAATCATCAACTAGTACACTATTACTAACACTTTCACAAGACAAGGAGTCATCAGGCTCATAGAAAGAAGAGCTAATACTTACACTCGAGTTGCTGCCTTGATAACTTAAAGAACTTGAAGTATCTTGACCAGCTCTTCCACCTTGCAGCGCACAATGAGAATCATCATCACCTTGTCTTTCAACCTTAGAACATGCTTGAGGCTCCAACACCGGCTTGCCTCCAAGAATCCCTGCACAATAGCTAAAACAACAAGAAGAAGAAGATAAAGAATTGTTAGAACAAATGGTGTCCTCACTCTCAACTTTTCTTTTCTCTTCTCTCATCTCTCTCATTTTTCTTTCAAGGTCAAGTGTAGAATAAGGTGACAATCCACTCACATCACTCAACACATCCTCTCCTTTTTCCACTCGAGGATTGTCACCGGTCACTCCCTTACTCCTCTCAATCTTTTTTCTCTCATGTTCGGGCGAATTGGGATGAGTCCCAAGAATGCCCTTGGCCGGAGTAGGTGGAGTCTTCACGTTAACCCGAAAGTTGGGACTTAGAGAACCATCACTTGATGCACTATTCTTCTTAGGTGACCCACTTGACATAGAGTCATGCAGTTTCGAGCACACCTTCTTGGAGGTCCTCTCCTCACTTTCGCTTTGACTAGGACAAGGGTGCTCACTAGTCGATGCCTTAACTCTCCTTCCCCTTGGCACAAAGTAATATTCTCCCTGACGCGTACCCAAACGGTACATATCCCTTTTAGCACTATATAGAAACTATTTGTTGTACAACCATGGAGAACCTAACCAAACATCACAAGAATGCAAAGGATATACATCACACCACACAAACTCCTTATAGTCTCCTTTAGAGATGAGCACTTCAACTACCTCAGAAACCAACACTCCGTTATATTTATAGGGATGCTTCAATTTGTAGCTTGGTATCTTTAGCATATCAACCAAAGATGGGTCAATACAATTGGCATCAGTACCATCAACCTTTAGTAAGAATCCTCTACACCCTTCGACTTCAATATCAAACCTACTCACTCTATGGTTTCGCTCGGCTTCATCCAAGTAAGAACCTGAATGATCATGAGTGGAAAAACTACCAAATCGACCCCCACTCTCTTTATTTCAGCCTTAGTCACCTCAGGAGTGTAGTGAAAACTCCTATCAACTGATTTTTCTCCATATCCAACCATACCTCCCTTATTGCTCCGTGTACCTGCAAAAGACATATCAAGAAAACGAGGAAGGAAAAAGTTAGTATAAACAACCTCACTTGCACTCCCTCACTTTTAGTGGTGGCACTCACACTCTTTAGATTTCACTCTCCAAATACCCCCACCCAAAGATTTCCCGTTATCTCTTAACATCAAGGGTGAAAATTCACCAACTAGCAGGTCCAAGTATTGGTTCGGAGTGGAGTTTATGTGACTCTATGGACGGACGACTCTTTTAAAGTAAGCACTTGAAGTCAAGAAAGTTCTACGATAATGGAGGAAATTTCAGCAAGCACGAGTTCCTAAAAGCTCAAGAGTTAGTATAGCTTAGAGTAGAAAAATACCCCAAGAATACTAACTAAAATTAATTCAACAAAGAAAAGGAAATTCCTAGAACAAACTACCCTTTTCCCCTTAGGAAAAACGTTCAAGCCTTCCCTTTATAGGTAGGAGTAAGTTTTTCCCACCTAATTTTGTTTTCCAAATCAGTTTTGGATCCTTTTTTTGAATGGAATAAGTTGTCCCTCTTTTCCCTTGCTTTCCAACTCAAATTTGGTGAACTTTTACCACTTTTCCACCTACTTTTACACGCCTAAACCTTGCTGATTTTCCCTTCAAAAACGTGTGAACACTATCCCCAAAGCATAAGGAAAGACTAATTCCCTTACTTGGAAAGTGGGTAAACTTCTCCCCTTTGAATTGGGATTTGCATCCCTCTTGAATTAGGCTTAGGTTTTCCTCTTATTCTCTTCAATGCTTCACGTTTTTTCCTCCTCTTTTTACACAATTTAAGCCAACTCTCCTTACAATAATGGGATATACTTCTCCTTGTTTGAATGGATTAGCTTTTCCACCTAAACTAGGAATAGTTTTACCCCTTTCTTCTCTAACAATGCAGAAGAATTTTCTCCTCTTTTTCTCCCTTAATCATCAACGTTTTCTTCACCAATATGTTGTAGAATCAAGTACTTTCAAGGATCAATTCAGCCCAAAACGTTTTTATATCAAGAACTTCAAGAAAATACTCAAATTCACGTCAAGAACAACCTAAACAACCTAGAATTCGTTGAACTACTTGCTGCCTCTACTTCTTCAAGACTTTGTCAAGAACTCTCCAGAATTTAATCAAGAACTCTCAAGCTTGTCCAAGAACGCGTCAAGAACACAATGAATCAAGCCTGCCTTGACTCCAATTACTTCAAACGCAGGAAACATTCAAGAATTCAACCAAGAAACTAGCACTAGATCAAGAACAAGGCTGAAATTTTCAGCAACACCAACAAAAACGTGAGTTTTCAGTCCCCTTATCCCCAAAAACGTGTGATACTCTTCAAGAATCAAGATTAGATCAACCCACACAATCAAGGGTTTCAAGAAACTCAAGAAAATTCAACTTCTAGGTTCAAGAACATCAAGAACAATTTCAAGATTACTATCTATTCAACCTAGGGTTTCAAGAATCAATCAAGAACACTTCTTTTTTTCGAATTTTCTTAACCCTAGGCGTGTAACAAAAACTACACAAGGTTGTTTCTTCTCTTTTCCACTTTTTTTTTTTAAATAAAAAAACGAAAATCAAGAACCTAAAGCTAGAAAACCTAAACTAGGGCACGAACAATAGGATTGGGGTTGTAGAAACAAACCCTTTCCAAGCTCTGATACCAACTGATGCAAGCGGAATTATGAAAGATGGATATTGATAAAATCAAACAAACAATCAAGAAAGAAGACTAGGAAGAACAGAAATTAGAAGGAAAGAACGAATTAAACTTACTAATGAAAGATTAATCCATGGGAGATGAGAGACTTGAACCAACATATGGAATCATGCTAGTGATGATTTCCATGGGATTCTAAGTTAAGAGATAAAGAAGAAGCTAGAGAGCTTCTCTACAAAAGGCAACGCCTGTTTTCAATATTCTGTAAATTCTAAAAACTAATGAAATAAGACTAAGTATTTAGGCTTATATAGGTGAGCCTCACACGCCTAAAAAGTAAAGAAATAGCCTTCAAGTGGGCTAAATGTCAATAGCCACGTAGGGCTAAATAGGCACCATAAAATAAATAAGTCTAGCTATGCAAAATCATGAAAAACTCATGAAAAATACAGCGCATTAAGGCCAATAAACGAGCCCTCCACGCGGCTGAATTGTCTAGAAAATATAGGCCACGTGCCACGCGAGTACCACGCGCCAAGCATTCTTCTAGAACGCCCCTTCTCCAATGCTAACCAACGCATCCAAAGGCTCTTTTAACATATGCCTCCCTTCCTCAACACTTGCACAATCATGGCTCTTCATCACCATCAAGTGAGCATCATGAAGCTCCTTAGGTTGATCAGTCTGGACTGCATCAGTAGAACTCCATTTACATAAATGAAAATCTCAATTCTGGATCTCAGTCACATAAAGAAAACGAAAAAATGAATTAAAAAATATAGGAGAAGCTCAAATTGAAAGTGAACCATTATATATATGCCTGCTTCTTTTTACCGTTAACTCATTCCCAATTTCTTTCCATTCCAGAATAGTTGAAGATTTCATTTCATACTAGCTGCTCCTTGCTTGTTATCCCAATTAGTTGCTATGAACAAAGAAGATGTGATTTATTGGGTTCAATCAGTACAAATATTCTCTGGTATGAGTTAATTCTAACAAGACAATTCTAAAATCAAGGGCGCTTTTGTCTTTTGGATGTTTTATCCAAGTACAGCTAATTTCGGTATTAGCTATTCCACCCTACATCAGGTATAAAGTTATACCATAATGGGTGTATAAGTTATCCATGTTTTAAGTATGCATGATTTGAAAACTGAAACCAAACAACAGACTATCGAATACAAGATCTAATTCCTGAATTATTTTATCCTACACAGCCGACCAAACGACTCCATAGTGTGTAAAACTATATTAACTCTACATAAAAGGCCTACAAATGGAATGACAAAGACAACAGATTTTAACAAGGTAAAAATGAGAGTGCTTATTACTTCATTCTTTTTATACTTTTCGAAAGGACAATTCATCAACGAAATCAATGGGAATAAAGAGAAAACATTTAATGCCTTAAGATTTACTAACCAGCTTTTCAAGATATATGGTGAAAATGAGTAAATGAGAGATAGGCCTCAATTGGGGCCTGAAGTGTTCAAGTTTTTGTGTGAAGTACGCGCATTTGGTGCTGTTGTCACAATTTTGGCCCAATAAGAAAAGTCTTACTCCCTCCGTCCCAATTTATGTGGCACCATTTCCTTTTTTGTTTGTCCCAAAATAAGTGGCACCTTTCCTTATTTGACAACTATTTAATGCATCATCTCTATTTTACCCTTGTTGGGCCCTACATACTTTTAAACCTACCAACAACTTTTTTATTACTCAAATCTTCTCTCTCTTACTTTTTCAAGGGTAAAATTGATATTTAACAAGGTCAACCTCTATTTTCTTAAACTCCGTGCCCGGTCAAATGGTGCCACATAAATTGGGACGGAGGGAGTACATTTTTGCTGTTGTTAGGAAAGTTCTAGACGAACGCTAGAAGTCGCCTATGGGAAGTTCCCGGTGCTTTTCAGATATTTTCGATAATAAGATTTGGTGATCGCAATTAACTTTCTAACGGAGACAAAAATTGAAAGATTTGTTTTTTTATCGGGGACAAATCTGTGACAAAGCGCTAGCAATGTCCTATTTCTAAGAATTTTCCTCGGGTGCTCAGCAATAGTAATGGAAAAATTACACCACATATAATTTTATCAAATTTATTTACTAATTATATAGATACTTTAATTACTTTTAAAAAATAGCGATATTTTAAACATTTGTTACAAAATATAGCAAAAAACTAAAAAGTACTGGTAAAATAAAATTCGTAACCCTAATACATCCTTATCTTCTCTCTCGCACACACAATCATCCACGCCCACCCTCTTTCCCTTCTTTTTGCTATAAATACAAAACCACTTCTATTGGTACTATGAGAAAAAGAAAGAGATCTATAACAGAAAAGAGACGATTGATGATTCGTCAATTCCCTCCTCAAGTCCTTATCATCTTTCACACTCTTTTTCTTCATTTATTTATTTTTTTATCTAAAATTATTATTACTACATTTGATTCCTTAACAATACAAAGTATTCCAATTTTTAACCCTGTCGTCATTGGTGTTTACTTGCTCTGTCATCTCCAGTGACGGCGTACTGCTGCTAATTTCAGTTTTGGAAGAAGTCGTTTTTCATTTCTGGCTAGTTATGGCAATTGTATAGGAGCAGGGGCATGAATTTTCTTTTCGCTGGGTTTGTTCAATACTTTGTTGGTTACTTTTTCCATGTAGCTTGCTGTCACCAGAATTATTTACATGCCTTTCGTAGCCACCATGTCATTCTTTATGGTTTTTAGGTGCTCATTCGGAGCTGTATGGCAACTGTATAAGAGTTGTATGGCAATTTTATCGAAGTTGTATGGAAATTGTATATGAGCTATGTGGCAGTTGTATCAGAGCAGTGTGGCATTTTTAAAACTGATTATGCAAGTTCTGATTTTATCTATGGCATCGTGTATGATTTGTATGCCAGCTCTAGAAACTTTTAAATTGCGTATAGAAATTGTATAGGAGTTGTATGGAAACTGTAGTAGAGTTGTATGACAAATGTATCGGAGTTGTATGGAATTTTTAAATCGTGTATGTCAGATCTGATTGTATCTATTTTGTTTCTCTCTATACACACACACACACAATGTTTCTTCTTTTTCCCATTATTTCTTTTAAGTGTGGTTATGGTGCTTTTTTAAGATTTTAAAAAGAAAAATTTAAAGAATTCTGGTAATCGGAATCCGACGAGCAGCGGTAGTCAGTGGAGACTGGCTGAAAGGGCAGCTTGCAGCCAATGGGTTGGCAGAGGTAGGGGCAGTGTGGAGGAAGGAAGGGAATTATGGTTTTGTTTCCACCTTTTATGTATATTTGATATTTTTTTATAAAAAAGTATTGCTATTTTTGAAAATTCTAGTAATATTGCTATTTTTGTGTAAAGTAGAATGTTATTTTGTATAGTTGTGTAATTTGGCCAACATTAATGAACCCATCTTTAGGTTGAATGGCACAAATATGACATCGTAACCAATGATTTGCATATTTGTCCTCAACAACACCGATTCGACATAAATATCTTCCACTAGTTTAATGAAACATTTTATGGATAGAAATACCCCTCATAACTTATAAAAGACTCTCACCATCCTCCCCTAATTTCTCCATTCAATCGATCTCTAACACTAAAAACCTCCAACTTTTACAGATTTCTCCACTGAAATGAAGATTCAAGGTTAAATTTCTTCAAATTTCTACTGAGTTTTACAAAATTTTGCATCACTTTGTCCTAAGGCCAGTCCATATCATTTATTCATTATGTGAGTCAAAATATTATTTACATTTTGTAAACAATTGAAGTTAAATCGTCATCACTTTCATATATAACTTTGAATACAAAATCATCTCATTCTCTCACTGGTATGTATTTGTAGTAGTACAAAGAATAATTGTTAGCCCAGTGAGCAAGGAACTCCTATGTCCAAAAAGAGAGAAACAATTGTTATATTGACGATGAGAATATTGTTGTGGCACCGAAGTAAAGTCCTTTATGAACTAGGTACTTCAACTTAGCTAAGAAAAACCTGGTCATTATCACCATCAATTGCACTAAATCCAGCTTCCTTCTTCTCACTAAAAGAATATCTTTTTTTTTCTTCCTTTCAATTTACCAGCTTTCACCTCTAGCATGTTTCTGTGCTCGGGCATTATTACAGTGCTGGCATAAGTACTGAGAGACCAACAGTTTAACCAAAAGAATCGAAAGAGTCACCAGAAAAAGTTTGACCGTATTTTCAAAAACAAAATACGCTAGTTTAGTGTGATTTTCAAAGCCAATGGTAGAAACCGAAAAAAGGGCAAAGGCAAATATGAGGAGTAATCTTCGTAAAGTTCTGGTGGCAACCGGTGGTGGTCCTGCGGTGGCCGACTGTGGTCCCGTGGCGGACTTCAGGTGGCTAACATTTCTTAATGGTGGTGACTGGTTGTTCATTGTGCCCAATACAAAAATCTGAGAATTGGAATAACGGGTAGAAGTGGAACTATTTTTTAAAAGTGCTCAAACATTCAATACCCTAAAAAAGTGCTCAGCACTTAAAGACCACCCTAAAGTGCTCAATTCACGCCAAAAATATATGTTTTGGGGTTCATTGTTGCTCATATTGGTTCTTAGAAAAGGTAGCTATGACCTTGTATTGGCCCATTTGTAGAAATATGACACCATAAGCAATGGTTTACTTTTTTGCCCGTGCTAACAGTGGGTTTTCAAAAATGCCCCCGTTAAGTTTTATGAAAAAATTTTGGACGAAAACAACCCTGTAAAACTCCTTGTCATGGGGCCAAGACTTGCCTTTGACCCCTCGCTATTTGCCAACGTTCACTTGCCCCTTCAAGTGTTGGCAAAAGGCAACACTTGCTAGCACTTGGTTGTGAGTGTTGGCAAAAGGCCAAGACTTGCCTTTGACCCCTCTCTATTTGCCAACAATTTCTCTTCAAGTCTTGCCAAAAGGCAACACTTGCAACACTTGATCGTAAGTGTTGGCAAAAGACCAAGACTTACCCCTTCGAATCTCTTCCTGCATTCTCGCCATATAACTTGAAGTGTTGGCAAGACAACACTTGCCCTTAAAGTCTTGGCCCCATGCCAATACTTACAAATTTTTGCCATGAAGTCTTGGCTCTATGCCAACATAAGGGTATTTTGCTAAAACATTGTTAAACGGGAGCAATCTTGCAAAACCACTCCTTATGGAGAGCACTCGGTGAATTTTTTTCCTTATATTAATATTTGGGCCCAGTATTTTATAAAGGTAAACTTAAATTGTTTGGACAATGGTTAGATCAGTTAAATAAAAACTGTCTAATTGTATATTTCATGCATAGTTTATTTATATCATGTGTATATTCTATGCATATTAATTAGGGAGGCTCTAAATGTAAAGTTGATTGATATAAATCAAATATAAAATATCCGGATTGATGCACATTACCGTAAAATTTAGGTTGGTAGCAATTCTTTTGAGTGCTAATTGACCCATAGACTAAATTAGCAAAATTTCGTTCGATAGCCACAAAGTCTAAAACTTATAATTTTTTCTAGATTTTAGTTCAAAACCTCAGGGTAAAATAAATAAATAATTGAATTAATAAATCCTAAATTTCATGAAAAATTACTAAAATTTGAATTACCTTAAGTCTAAGCAACTACAAAATTGTTCGTTGTTCAAATCTCTGAAAAATGGGGATGCAACCACCTTAAAGGAAGCAGTGTCCATGATAAGATTTTACCAAAAATCCACGATATAATGATAAAATTAAGAAAGCCACACCGCTTGAAATAGTGAGGCTTAGACGTGGTACAATGGATAAGTGTCCAAAGATAGGCTGGAATGGCAACAAGTAGAATTCTATCTGACAACACAATAAAAACAGAAGGTGTTAGTTAGATAGAACCTTTAACTTTCATCTACATGTACAAAATCCCTTATTCTATGCTCCAATCACTTATTTTAATATGACATCACTTGCAAAAAAATTATACGTACTCCACGGTTTAAAAGTCACCATTAGTCTTCAAGAAGAACTTCAAAAGAAGAAAAAATATATAAATATGTTCGGTTTAGTCGAAATATTCTTGTGGGAAATGTTTTCTTGCATGAATCAATTTTCTAGTGTTTGGTACGGCAAAAATAGTTTTGCTAATAGAATGTTTTCTTTTCAGAGCAGAAATGACATCCTTACCATTGAAATTACACTCTTGTTAACAAATATCTCAATTTTTACTCAACACTTATTCATTATTGTCAACCTTTATTAGCTTAGTGAAATTTTTTCTTTTTAGCTTAGTGCATTGGTTTATAACACCAATGGTTTATAAAAGATGAAATATACGGGCCAGCCTCCTGATCACGCCCAACTACGCCCTATAAAAGGACTAAGCGGTCGCGATAAATATAGCTCAGTATTTAAAGTCCTGAGGTCAAATCCCGTAGAGAACACGACTTCTAGCAGTTAATCCAGCTAAACTATCTATCCAATCAACTTCAAGAGTATATCTTTGATGTGGTTTGGTTCTATTTACTACTTAACAAGAAACTAAATAACAAGGAATTAATGATAGATTTGATTCAAGAGATGTGAAACTTAGGATTGATTCCAACTCCTAACTTGTGCTAAAGTATTGTGTTATTAATTCCCTTGAGTCTTCATATTGAACAAGTGCTCCAAGTTTACTATTACCCACTTCCGTTAAGTAATCATAACTTTTACTAATTAACTGTTCTAATTAACTAATGAAGATAGGGAGGACTACACTTATGGTTCACAGTAGGGATCAATATTTTTTAATTCACCATTTCGACAGCCTAAACAATGCCTTTGTTTTAGGTTGAAATACTGCTATGTGTTTAACTTTAACTCATGAATCTATTCTTAGTAATCACAAGAATAAATGAGACAATTAATTATGGATCTTACCAATTAATTAGCATAAAATTCATAAACAACATATATTTGAAGAATTAACAAGTTTCATTCATAAAATATATCATCACACAAGCATGTGGATTGGTTCAATCAACCCTAGAATTGGTGATTTAGCCACTCATAGTCATGTTCTAAGACAAGAAATAACTCTAAGCATACAAAACCACAATAAGATGGATAGATGGATGAAGTAGAGCCTTGAATCTTGATCTCCTCTACCTTGCCTCCTTTGGGGGTAAAATAGGTCAAAAGTCATGTTTTAGACGTGTTTTAGGACTTTTATATCGTCCTTATAGACCCGCATAACCCGGAAATCCAAAATAGACCCGGAATCAAAACAAAGCATTTGAGAAAAATACACATCATCTGAATCTCTAGCTTGCTACATCGCGCTGCGCTATGCGTGGCGCAGGCAACAAGCCAATTTTGCCACTTCTCAATTTCTTTTCTGAATTTTGTTCTCGCCTTGATTTCTGGACGAATTTCGGGCTTCTACTTAGACTTCGAAACTCTCACTCATTTAAACTCCAAATTTCTCAATTTTCTCCAAATGCATTCCTACATGATTAATACACGTAATAAGCTCAAGAATACTAAGATATCAACTCATTCAATACATAAAGGTAATAAATATGAGGCGAACCAAGGCGCTAAACATGCATTTCTCGCCGAGTATCACCTCTTGAGATTAATGAAGGAGAAAAAGATCATTCGGTAGTTCTTCCATTATATTGGATAACTTCATGACTTAAAAAGTGCCAAATTATTTTGTTTTAGTTGAGTTTCTAATTTTGATTAATTAAATTTTTCAACAACTACAACAAAATCGAATATTTGCGGCGTTTTTTCTGCAGTCGTTTGGCCAACCACATGTATTTTTCCAATTTTCCGGCGCTTTCCCTAACTGCTATTGAAATAAGCAATTAGCAGCGGTTATAAGATTATACTATGACGGTTTTGGACTTGAAAAGTAGTACTGACATATTACATATATTTTGCGGCGGTTTTGTTGCTTTTAGCAACACTTTTTGCTCAATGTATATCTTCCAGAATTTAAAAATAAAACCATTTCCTACAAAGATTTTAGAGTTTTCTGTTGGATTAAGAAATCTTAATACAATTCATTGGGAGACAAAAAAAGGCTCTCTTCTCTCTCCTCTTTCTTGGAGATTTGTAGGAGAACGACGCGCCACCCTCTTGAAAACGATGGCCATGGTTGCGCCACCTGTTGGGCAGCACCCCCAGGGGTTGCTCAACCCATCCCCACTCCCCATGCAAACCCCAGTACAATTCCACCCAACCTGTTAATCCCTTATGCTCATATGTTAAAACCACAAGTTCAAAAAGTTGATATTGACCAACGTTTGTTTCGTACTGTTGTTTATTCTCAAGGAACATCTACTCTTATATGGAAGACGTCAGAAGTTAAGAAATCTTTGACAAAGGAGCAGTTACAACTAGCAGTGATAGGAAAATTTTCGTATGGTAGGCCTGACTTGGAGACTTTACGTAAAATCATCCCGAGCCAATGTGGGATCAAAGGTTATTGCAATATTGGTTACTTAGAGAGTAGGTACGTGTATGATTAGACTGACACTATTAAAAGATTATGTTAATTTCTTATCAACCCCAGCCTATTGGATTAAGTTTAGTGGTAAATTTTACTATGAGATCAGTGAAGTGGACAAGACATTGGAAGCCTGAGGAAGAGACTTCAATAGCTCTTGAATGGATTAGTTTTCCAAATTTACCTCCAAACTTTTTTGCTACAGAGTTTATTTTTTCCATTACTTCAGCTGTTGGAACCCCATCGAAAGTTGATACTGCAACTCTGAATAAGACTATACCAAGTTGTGTCAAGGTCAAAGTTGAATTAGATTTATTGGTAAAGCACCCTACTCGTGTTTATATTAATGAGGAGGATGATGACGCTGGTGCGGTAATCTCTTCATGGGTAGATATCATGTATGATTATCTTTCATTGTATTGCAAAAATTGTAAGTTGCAGGGTCATAATGAAAGCAAATGCAAGGTGATTCACCCAGAGCTCTTGGAAAAGCAAAATGATATTGGTGCCCGGGATGCACATGCAAACATTCCAAAAGTTAATCCTGCTCTTCAAGCTCCTCCAGTTCGTATCCTAACTAGTGGGAATATTGTGGGCAATGTGAGAAAGGAGGATGAGTGGAATGATCCAAAGAGTAAGAAAATACGAAAGGGGAGTGACAATGTTCAGGCTACAAAAAGTATTGCGAAACCCGATGACAAGTTAGCTTTGGTGCAGACTGAAAATAATAAATTTTCAGCATTGCAGGAGGATGACAGTCAGGAAGTTGGAGACTTGGGTGACAAGGCACTAGTTGTATCAAAAGATGACGTTCCATATGCTAATGTTTCGAAAGGAGATGTTGCAGCAAAGAATGGTGGTAAGAAAAGTGCAACCAAGAATGGCGCTGCAACTCAAAATCAGCCGGGAAAGGTAATGTTTATATGCCTAAATCGACTGTGGACTGGGTAAAACAGACATGGTATAGTAAAAAAGGATAGAATGATGGGAAACAACTTGCTAAACCCCAGCCTCAGCAACAGAAGAAAGGTGAAACAGTTGGTGAAACAAATTCACATGGAGCTTTTGTTACTGATGCAGCGCCTATTTCTGCTGTCCCTGTGCATGTAAACACTTCCCAATAGGAGGTTCCTTCAAACTCTTTGGTGGCCAAGGTTACCATAGATGATAATGGTGATGGGAAGGATGACCAGCTGGAGGTAGTTGATTCGAAGGAGGATGATGATGAATTTGCGGATTATGGGGAGGAGAGTGAATATGATGCTGCTGATCTACAAAATTTTAAAGAAGATCTTTCTGATGAATACTTGGGGCAGGAGGGTGATATGTCAAGGTATAATAGTGGCAAGGAAGATAAGGAAGACAAAGATCAAGGTGGTTCAAGTTAGAAAAATACAAGAGCTGAAAAATCACAGGGTGGTGCTGAAAAGCCACAGAGTGGTGCTGACATGCAGATTGTTGCGGTTAATGCCAGTCCTGTGCTATCAAGGGGTAATGTTGACACCCAATTTTGTCCCAAAAGTGTTCAAATTAAAGGTTTAATTATTCTAAAATTAAAATTAATTTTTGAAATTAAAAGCAAATGCTTAATTTCAAATAAAGTGGCTAAAAGCGTAATGTGCAACCTTAATCTCAGTAGACCCTCGCAATTCCTCTACTTATCTATTAAAATCTAAAATTAGGGCTAATTTTGCTCTAAATCCTGAAGTCAGTCTATCTGTGCAAACACATATACAATACACATTATACACACACCTCACCATAATTGTCAACCCAGTTCCTCAGTAACCCGCGACCCAATTCCCTTTCCCCAACCCGTTTCTCCCTAAACCCGACCCGATTCCTTTTCAATTTCCCCCCAAAACCTTGAATCCGTCCAAGAACAGCTCAGCTGGTCCCCCCTCCACGTCCTGAACTTCCTTTTTGGTACAAAGTACGCGTTTTAATCCGGTCTGTTGATTTCAAATTCGAGTTGATCCGATTCGTTCATTTCCTATGCCTAACGGATCTTTTCTTGAAGATAAGGATCCAAAGTGTACAATCTTGAAGAATGGACACTTTAGACCCTTATCTCACAAGAAGATTGGTCAAAAGGGCAAGGGGAATTCTGGAATTTGGGGAAAAAGAAAACCCTAGCATTACAGGTATAAAGGCATCTTTTACTCATTATTGGAGGGGGTTCTGATTTTGACAATACCAAAAAAAACGGCATAGCATAATACATAAGTTTTTAGTTTAAAGTAAAAAGTTGATAGCATTACTGTTTCGGTTTTTCTGGAATTTGTTTGTGTTGTCGCTTTATCGTTCGAGTCGTCAACTTCGCTCGAGTCGTTTTAGTTCGAGTCGTTTTCTTCAGATTCAACGCCCTAGCTCGCTGCGCCGCAAAAGGTAACATTTATTCTATTTTTCTTTTGTTTTCTTTGCATTGATATTCATCCTGTTTAAGTTAAAAATGTGAACTTTGTCGTTTGATTCTTATAACCAGTGTAAGTCTATCGTTATAACTATAATATTTGGCCTTATGTCGTCTAAACTTGCTTTGTGTGCCTCTGTTTAAGTAGTAAAGTAAAATGAGAACTGCTCGATCTTTCATTGTCTTAAGTTATTGTCTTGATTTGCTTGACGATGTGTCTATGTTATTTTATTAACCAAGTTTAATCCTTTCGATGTTCCAAAGTAAAAAAAATGCTGTTTTCCTCGGATAATTTACCTGTTTAAGAACTGGTTTTTGGACTGATTCTAAATGATGGGATTTATTGCATAAGTATCAATGAATGAGAGTTGGCTAGTTCTGCTTTGTTTTTCTAGTTGTCTGAAAGGGTTATTGGTGAGTTCTTTTCTGTTGGTTTGTGAAGCTTCCAGGTTGTAAAGGGGGGGTGCAGGGTCTGGTGTTGTAGGGAGTTTTAGGTCCTGTGTGAGGGGTGGCAAGGAGTTGTTTCAGGAAGTTTGTTTGGGCAGTTTGTAGACTGAATGAGAAGTGGTTATGTTCTGTTTTGTTTAGGGGTCAGTAGCAGGGCTCCAGGGGTTTGTTTTGATTAGTTCAGGGTGGCCTGATGTGCAGAGGTAGTGTGGGGATGTGTTGGTGTCCTGAGCTGGTTTGTAGTTAGTTCTGGAGAGAGTTTTGAGGCTGTAGTTTGAGTGAGGGAGTAGGAAATGTCAGATGGTGTTCTGTGAAGATGAGTTCTGGTGGAATTAGGTTGATGTTGGGAGTTGCTTTTGGTAGCTGTATGTTCTATGCTCTATGAGAGTGAGAGTAAGAGTGGCTGATTCTGTTTTGGTTCAGGGAGGATCTGTTAAGGAGGTGAGTGTGTAGTTTGTAATGTGTGTGTGTGTGTGTCAGTTGTAGTAGGAGCTTGGGATGGTTAATATAATAGTGTTAGAATTCGAAAAACTCAATCTTTTATGTATCTCTCCAATTAATATCCTGCTTCTGTTGTTCTGAATTAAAAGTAAGTTTTCAGTTTCACAAGTGTAGTTTTAACTATGGTAACCAGTTTGTTCGGCTTGTCATTTGTCCTTTTGATAGCTTAGTTAAATCTAACTATTTTCTGTTGGCTCCCTGTGGTATTGTTGGAATAGTCTTGTTATCTATATTTAGTTAGATTGTGTTTGAAAATTACTTGGCTTGCAGTTACATTTTAGTAAGGTTGTAGAACTGTTTTGAGGCTTCATGCCATTAATAGAGCTGATAGGAGTTATGGTTTACTTCTCATGTTGGAATTCCTAGTAGGTGAATTTGTATCAATATGGAAATGCTTTAGAAGTTAATCCGCTGTGCCTTAACTAGTTCTTTGTCGTCGCTGCTAGATTGATAAAGATTCCAATGGTGTGCTTTCCTTAGTATAGCTGCATAGATCTATTCCTCACGTCTTCAGGAATTTATGTTACAAAAGACAGTTGGAAAAAGCAAACTCCCAGCTGTAGGGTACTCGGGTTGGGAATCCTGGTGGATTAATAATTTGATGGCTTTATTAGTATAGTGCTTACCAATTTATTATTGTTTAACTTCACTTTATCTATCTGTGAATCAAATGTATTTGATCTATTTTGGTGGATCTGAATCCGGAGATTTGGCTTAGTCCGAAAATATAATCAACATGTTTCCTTTCTATCTTCTTGGAATCTGTTTATAGAATGATAGCCAATCCATTTTATCCAATCTTTCTGTAAGATAATTTGTTAAAATGATATCTGCATGCGCTTTTAAGTTCTGTATCACACTTTGACATGGTTTTGCTAGACGTGCATATGTGTTAGTTATTCATTCATACAGTAGTTTACTTTAATTCATTAGTTTACTTTAATTCATTCGTTGTCTGATTATTCTCTATATTAATCCTTATCTCTTTCCTTCTTTGCATGATAAACTCTTGGGATCGAGTTGAAATAAAAACTCACAATTGGGACGGCTACGTGCATTGGGCAGTTATTTGCTCCGCTTTGCATTTTCGGGACTTGATATCCCCGAAAATGTAAAAGAAAAAATGAAAATCACAAAGTCCAAGACTCAATGATTGAGTTTGCGCTTCCGGGTTCTATCTTCTAAACTCCATCCTTCCCCGCTCCCTTAGAAAATGCATGTTGTATAGGATTTCCCCATAGATCGGATTAGTAGCCTGTAGGACATAAATGATATTTGATATGTGAATAACTATTGTAAATCACTTAAATTGTTTTATAAGAATGCTTTGTATCATTTCTTTGCGAATCGCCAATTTATTTTGGATGTTTAGAATCATTGTCAATTAATGAGTGCAAATAAAATTCGATTAAAATCGTACCTTCGTCATAATTTGCATTTGAATTATTTATTTATTGATTATATTAATATTCAATTATTCATTTATCTAATCTAATTTATTTATTTAGTTAATCCATTAAATTTTGATCCTTTATTTATTTATTTACTTAATCTAATTTATTTAATTTCAATTAATTATTTATTTAATCAATTAAATGTTTATTCATTTATTCATTTAATTAATATATTATTATTCATTTACTCCTTCATTTAATTAAAATTGATAAGTATCCATTTATTTAATTAAGTTATCTATTTGCTTATTAATTTATCTATCTATTCAATTAATTAATTAATCCTTTATTATTATCCAATTATTTATCTAGTTTGTTTTATTTATTTACTTAATCTTATTTAGCCCTTATTTATTTAATCAATCAATCAACCTTTATCTCATTATCCATTTAATTAATCTTAAATTTTGTCATTTATTTATCTAAGTATCGGCATAATTAAAATTTTATCTTATTTATATTATCCTTATATAAAATCAGATTTATATATTTATTACCCTTAACAAATTCGTGAAAACCGCCGGATTAACCGCTTTTAGCGGATTTTCGAAAGTGCTCCTGCAAGGGACCTTCTTTTGAATTTAATAGAACCACTTACTCAGAATCTCTGATTTTAATTTAATTTCCTTTAATTAAAGAATAAAATTGCACTCTTTAGTTAACTTAAGTTCCTAATAATCCTCAAATTAGGTGGCGACTCCAAAGAAAACCCTTTGGAGTCCCATTTTGTTGAAATATACCCGAAACATGTCTTTTCTTAAAGAAAGGGTAATTTTTGGGGTTCAACAGCGTGGCGACTCCGCTGGGGATACGCAAATGGTTCTAACCAAAAGGCTTTCACGAATTTGTTTGTTTGTATTGTTTGAGTTGTATACCGATATTAGTATGCGTAGCTTATTTAATAATTGTTGAAACTAGCATGATTATATCTATCGTTTATTTGCGAGCATGCTTAGTTAATTTAATTGATTGCTGTGTGTCACGAAAGCATGTCACTATACCCTCTTTGTGCACATATAAACTGGCATTCCGTTCATACTTCCCCCACTCCTGGGAACCTCTTGCATTCTCACTCAAATATCCGCGAGGTGTGTGCATACGCACCCGCAACTTCTTCCACTAAAGAACCCTTTGACGAGTTGGTGTACCGGCGGATTGTCGTGGGAGTTTTTCGACCACGAAGCCGCCTGCCACTCACCTGTTAGCCTCAACCATTAACCCACTCTTAGAATGAGCTTTAGGAGCATGCATGCATTTACACCTTAGTCTGGACCCGGTCCTTGGTACCGCCTCCATGGTTAGAAACCACCCTTACGTCAGCGGTTTTTAAAAACGCAACGGCAATGCATATTATGTGCTATGTGATGACGAATCCTCAGTCCTAACCATGTTTTGAGCAAAATCAGATTTAGAATTTTGTCTTCTATGTTGTCTTTTAGGTCAGAAAATGGAAGAATTTAGCAGAATCTATGTGGTCATAGCAGTCCACATAGAATTTGAGATCATAGAGAGAATTGCAGTCCGGGGAAAGTTAGACAGATTTGATTGGTTTGTGTTTTGGAGATGGTATGGTGTAGTGAGATCTAAGAGGCGAAGCCCCTGGTGTCTTTAAAAGATCAGTGGGGTCCCTCTCGTGAATGGCTTTGCGTGTGTGCAGGCCCATGTTGACTAACCAGCTACAAATTCTTATGGAATGAAGTATGCTTGTCGTATACTAGGAGAGTGAAGCCCCTATGTCTTTGAATGACCAATGGGGTCCCTCCTTGAAGACCAGTGCGGTCTTGGCTACCTAGGAAACTGAGAGGCTTGATTAAAGCCGAGGACCAGTGAGGAGCCCTATGAACAAGGTCTGTGAGCCTTGCAAAACCTAGGAAGCTGAGAGGCTTGTCTAAAGCCGAGGACCAGTGAGGTTTTATTTTGAAAGGCCGATTGGTGCCTTTCATGATTTGCAGTTTGGTATTGTGAAGGCAGTTGGAAATCTCACCCCTGGACGTTGTGAAATAATTGAGAGTTGTGCTTGGAGGAGCGTTGATGTTTGCCAAAGGTATAGAGGTTTGTTTCAGGTTTTAGGCATTTGGGTTTAGAATTTTGGTCAGATGTTGTAGAGAGCAGGAGTTGTGTCAAAGTTTCGAGTTGACACCAGCTTTTTGGAAGTTAGTTGGGATAATGGAATTGCAATGTCGAGGCGAAGAGCTGATTGTTATAAATTATTGTTATTATTTATCACTTACTCTAAATCTGAATTGCTCAAAACTGGCATGAACTATTTTTCGCTATCAATTGTTTGCGCGTCTTAGGCCCACCTCCGGCACAAAGAGGCACCTTACAGGGTAGGACGCATTCGCATTTTATTTACGCTCGATTACGTGTGATTGCCACATGCCAATTTATTGTTATATCTTCCATGTTCAAACTGCCAAAGCGCTACTTGACGCGCGCTATGTGCTTGTGTGCAACCTCGTAAATAACATGCAAACTAACATAGTTACCTTTGAACTTTTGTTTTGTTGTGATTACTCTCTTCCCCACAGAAGTTTGATTTGTGTTGACTTTGAAATGGCTGACTTCGCAAAACCCAAAGCAAGAAAAGGAGATTCTCTTCCAGTCGCGATCATCAAAAAGGAAAAGACAGTGTCTGGTCCAACTTTAGAAGAAAACACAAAGAATGATGAAAAGACTCTCATTAATCTTACCATGGAAGATGAACAATCAGAAACAAAACAAACATCTAATCTGAATGAGTGGTACCATTGGCAAAAACAGGAGAAGCCTAACAGATATCAGGTGTCGAGTTTGAAAAAGATGCCAACTGAGACCTTTAGGGAATATGCGGTACGTTGGACAGATGAAGCTGCTAAGGTCCAACCACCTTACACAGAAAATGAAGCAATTGCATGTTTCGTATCATCTCTGGACAGTGAGCTCTATTACCAAATCTGTCACCAGATAATGGACACATCAGAAACAACATTTGCCAACATTGTAAAGATGGGGGAAACCATTGAAATTAAAATGATGCTTGAATCAACTGCTCCAAAAGCCGCTAATGTAAAGGCCCAATTTACCCATGATGAAAAGAAAGGAAAAGAAGTGCATGCCCTGAGTCATCCAAACCAACTTCATAAGCTTCCTAGCCAAAGCACATCAGCTTCCAATCATAATAGTCACTACCAAGCTCCTATTGCACCAAAGCCTGATCTTAACCCTTCCTACAACACGCATGGTTTTCAGCCTTACCCACCACCGCATGTTTATCTGGCACCCCCAAGCTATCTACCCCCTCAAAGTACTACCCATCTCCAAGTCATCAGCCTGAGACTTCTGCTCGCCAAAATCGCCCAATCATGGCAAGGCCCCACCAAAAAGTGGTCAAAACTTTCACACCTTTGCCTGAGCCTATTGGCCAATTATTTGAAAAACTGAAATTAGCTGGGTTGATCCATCCTATTGCAGATAGGACGCCTTATCCTCGTCCTGCTTGGTTTGACATAACAAAGAATTGTGCGTATCATTCTGGAGCCCCAGGGCATGACACTTCAAATTGCCATTCGTTGAAGGAAAAAATTGAAGCATTGATCAAAGCAAGGGTGATTCAAATCCCAATGATTCCTCCCTATTCCCAATCTGTCAAAGGGATTGAACTTAACTCCAACAATCAAGAGGAGCAAACCCGAAAGTTCACATTTCCAATAGAATCTCAAGAGCATTTGTTTGAAAGGTTAAAAGGTGCAAAAGTTTTAAAGCCTTTGGTAGGAGATGGGACATCTGATCCTCCTCCAAGATTGATTCGTGGGGTCAAATATTTTGCTTACCATGGAGAATATTGTCAACATGACACTAAGAGCTGCATTACTCTGAGGCACAAAATTCAAGACTTGATTGATGATCTCTGAGTTGATGCCCTTCTGAAAGGAACTTGGCAATTGAGCTCAATAGTTTCTTTTGCATCACAATTCAAATTGAGGCCCTGAATTGTGTTTTGCCTTTAAAGTATGTCTTTGAGAATAAGCTTTTAATTTCTGTCGTTGCATGTCTGTCGCGTTATGCCTCCTTAAGTTAGAATTTGAATAAATATTACATTGCGTTCTCATTGTGTTATTATACTTTATTTACTTTATGGTATGCTTTTGACTAAATATTCATTCCTATTTCAATTTTATAATTATCAAACCTGCCAAAACATTGCTTGTGACTAACAACGAAACAACTGAACAATTTGAGAATGATGAGCTGAAAAATAATATTTTGAACCTTTGAGGTGTCACACTATCGTTAGAACTCCAACTGGGGCAGATCTTATTTGTTGGCATATGGCGTGGAAGTAGTTTTACCTACATTCTTTATTTGTGGATTGCTTAAAATGATGAGTTGAAGATGTAGAATTCATGAAGTTGACAAAGTCTTTACCTGGTTCATCGTGTCCTATTTGGAGGAACACTGGTGTTTACAAAGCGGACGTTCAAGTTTGGCTGAAAATTGAACACAAATGTCCTCACAAGACACTATATTTGAAGCAGCCGCAAGTTAGTATTGTTGAATGTAATCTTTGATGTAACGCGAACTACGCGTGACCTGATTCCCAAGGCGGGATATGTAGGCAACTCACGTAGAGTTCGGTTGCACTAGCATGGAATTTTCCCAATATCCTCTTTTATGTATTTTGAACTACTTCTGACCTGATTCCTGTAATGGCAACAGGATAAGTAGGCAAACCCCATCGGATTCGGTCAAAATATTGTAACACTTTAGGCTTGTTTACCTTTTATGATGTAATGCCGAACTATGCGTCTGGGCAGATGTGTGGACTTTCCAATTCGGATACGGCTTCGTACTTAGATTGCCATATTTTCCCCAAAAATCTTTATGTAAGCAGAACTACGCACAGTCTGATTCCCGTGGAGGGATACGTAGGCGCTCTTAACGGGCTCGACTCTATAACATTAAAATTTTCAGTTTTCCCTAAGGCAAGCAACTGGGGCAATTTTTACAAGATGATTTGAAGATACGGAAGATGATAACTGGGGCAAATTTTGCAAGGCAAGTTGAAGATTTAGATGGTCATAACTGGGGCAAAATTTTGCAAGAATCAACATTGACTATCAAAAGACGAGCTGGGAAGATCTTGGGAATTGGCTAGATGGATAGTGCCAACTCTAAGAAAAGGATGTTCAGTTTGTTTTAAGATATGTCACAAGGTTATGTCATGGCAGAAATTTCATAAAATGCATCTTACTTTCATGAAATATTTGCATGGTTACTTTATTTACTTTATTACCAAAACTACTTTTATTTTGCCTCTATTATCAAAACATTCATGCTATTGAGTTCATGAGCCAAGTCTCCGAGTATGATTCACAAATCAAAGTCCGAGGAAAACATGGGAGCAGAAGCGACATCAAGAAGATCGAGATCAAGTCAGCACAAATCAAACGCTCCCCCCTCCCTCCCAAAACTAACAATTTTTCTTTGAGAGCAGGGACATTAACGCCCGCATCAGAAGATAAACGTCTTAGCAAGACAATCTTGAAGATTCTCATCGCTTGGATTGAAATTACATTTGAGATAAAGCTCGATGCTTTCTCACTTTGCCGAAAAGGCGGCATTTCTATTTCCCATAACTTTTGAAAATTGTTAAGCATGTCTGTTTCATTTCTCTTTCTCCGTATAAGGACACTCACTAAAGTTCTGCTTTATAACTTAAAGATACTGCCAAATCTGGGAAAATCCCTTTGCATTGTGGCCAAGACCATTCCTCCGTAGAAGGATTCAGAAATATAAACTTATTTGGCAATAGGACTACTTTAGATGGGTTCCTACCTTCCGGTTGGGGTATAACCCAAGACTACATCGAAAGACATCTTTTTCATGATCTGGAGCATTGTGCTCTTTTATGGTTTATTGCCGAAAGACGGCATTTCTCCTTTCTATAATTCTCGCAATTGTTAAAATATCAGTTTCATTTCTATTCCACTATGAGAACATTCACTAAAATTCCATTGTTGTGATTTGCAGATATTGCTAAGTTTGAGGAAGCACTTGCATGGATGAATTTTGTGTCTTTTGTTTTATTTTATGATTTGGGCTCGTTCATCTTATAATTGAACGTTTTGGGCTCGTTCGCCTTATAAATGAACGTTTTGGGCCCGTTCGCCTTATAAATGAACAATTCGGGTTCATCCATCTGTAAATAGGATATACAGGTTCTTTCAAATTGCACTAGGACGTTGGATGCTTCATGACCTGACGCCTTATTGCTTTATCAATTGAATGGAGCACATTCCGAGATTCCATTATAGACTACCCCTTCATGATTTAAAGCATTATGCTTTGTCATGGTTTATTGCCGAAAAGGCGGCGCTTTTCTTTTCTCAAAATCTTAACATTGTTATAGAATTTACCTCGCGATATTGATAGACAAGTCGGCTGAAACACCGCTTTCGGAGTGTTTCATGATGTCGGTTGTCTTGCAATATTGGCATTTATTGATAGTTTAAGACAAGTCGGCTGGAACACCGCTTTCGGAGTGTTTCGCGATGTCGGTTGTCTTGCAGTATTTGCATTTTATATTTAAAGTAGATTGATAGTTTAAGACAAGTCGGCTGGAACACCGCTTTCGGAGTGTTTCGCGATGTCGGTTGTCTTGCAATATTGACATTTATTGATAGTTTAAGACAAGTCGGCTGGAACACCACTTTCGGAGTGTTTCGCGATGTCGGTTGTCTTGCAGTATTTGCATTTTATATTTAAAGTAGATTGATAGTTTAAGACAAGTCGGCTGGAACACCGCTTTCGGAGTGTTTCGCGATGTCGGTTGTCTTGCAATATTGGCATGTTATGTTTAAAGTAGATTGATAATCTAAGACAAGTCGGCTGGAGCACCGTTTTCGGAGTGTTTCACGATGTCGGTTGTCTTGCAATATTGGCATGTTATAATTAAAGTAGATGATAACGATAGGCGATTCGACTTGAGACACCATATCTTGTCAGTCAACTTATCTTATGAAAGCCTTGTATTTTACGAATTCGTTCCTACTTTACTTATTGTTTTACTTTACCGTTTCATAATAATGATCAGCCTAGAGGTTCCCCGGGCGGAGCACCTTGTCAGTTGATCGAAGGAAGAACTTATTGATGATATCACAACCCGCATTTATAATTTTTTGTTATCACTTAATTAATTAATTTATTTATTTTTATTCCAAATATTACGGTTTATTAGCAGTTGTTCGCTTACTGTTTGTTGAGATTGTTACAGAATTTTAGCAGCAAGGCAACAACATTTGGAGCATAACGTAGAACTTTTCTTAGCAGTGAACTGGTGCAATTGTTGATATGAGCTAGACTCGTCAACGAGGATCTGAAGAATCGCACTCGAACAAGCAAATTCTATCCTAATCTTTCGCTTCAGATTAGGACGTCAGTCTGTCTTCTTTCGTATTCGTGCGTCTTTTTCAATCAATCGTGCGAGTTTTCATGTCTAAGTGTCATTGAACTACATATGGCCTGATTCTCTTTCAGCCCGAGATATGTAGGCAACTCGGAAACCGGAGTTCGGCCATATCCGTAAGCCTCGCACTTTGATCCTTGGAATCGAAGTCCTTGGCTTTATCGTGACAAAATTGGTTTTTTGTCAACTTCTTTACCCTGAAAACTCTTTCATCCTTTTCCGGGTAAAGAGGGGCAGCTGTTGACACCCAATTTTGTCCCGAAAGTGTTCAAATTAAAGGTTTAATTATTCTAAAATTAAAATTAATTTTTGAAATTAAAAGCAAATGCTTAATTTCAAATAAAGTGGCTAAAAGCGTAATGTGCAACCTTAATCTCAGTAGACCCTCGCAATTCCTCTACTTATCTATTAAAATCTAAAATTAGGGCTAATTTTGCTCTAAATCCTGAAGTCAGTCTATCTGTGCAAACACATATACAATACACATTATACACACACCTCACCATAATTGTCAACCCAGTTCCTTAGTAACCCGCGACCCAATTCCCTTTCCCCAACCCGTTTCTCCCTAAACCCGACCCGATTCCTTTTCAATTTTCCCCCAAAACCTTGAATCCGTCCAAGAACAGCTCAGCTGGTCCCCCCTCCACGTCCTGAACTTCCTTTTTGGTACAAAGTACGCGTTTTAATCCGGTCTGTTGATTTCAAATTCGAGTTGATCCGATTCGTTCATTTCCTATGCCTAACGGATCTTTTCTTGAAGATAAGGATCCAAAGTGTACAATCTTGAAGAATGGACACTTTAGACCCTTATCTCACAAGAAGATTGGTCAAAAGGGCAAGGGGAATTCTGGAATTTGGGGAAAAAGAAAACCCTAGCATTACAGGTATAAAGGCATCTTTTACTCATTATTGGAGGGGGTTCTGATTTTGACAATACCAAAAAAAACGGCATAGCATAATACATAAGTTTTTAGTTTAAAGTAAAAAGTTGATAGCATTACTGTTTCGGTTTTTCTGGAATTTGTTTGTGTTGTCGCTTTATCGTTCGAGTCGTCAACTTCGCTCGAGTTGTTTTAGTTCGAGTCGTTTTCTTCAGATTCAACGCCCTAGCTCGCTGCGCCGCAAAAGGTAACATTTATTCTATTTTTCTTTTGTTTTCTTTGCATTGATATTCATCCTGTTTAAGTTAAAAATGTGAACTTTGTCGTTTGATTCTTATAACCAGTGTAAGTCTATCGTTATAACTATAATATTTGGCCTTATGTCGTCTAAACTTGCTTTGTGTGCCTCTGTTTAAGTAGTAAAGTAAAATGAGAACTGCTCGATCTTTCATTGTCTTAAGTTATTGTCTGATTTGCTTGACGATGTGTCTATGTTATTTTATTAACCAAGTTTAATCCTTTCGATGTTCCAAAGTAAAAAAAATGCTGTTTTCCTCAGATAATTTACCTGTTTAAGAACTGGTTTTTGGACTGATTCTAAATGATGGGATTTATTGCATAAGTATCAATGAATGAGAGTTGGCTAGTTCTGCTTTGTTTTTCTAGTTGTCTGAAAGGGTTATTGGTGAGTTCTTTTCTGTTGGTTTGTGAAGCTTCCAGGTTGTAAAGGGGGGGGGTGCAGGGTCTGGTGTTGTAGGGAGTTTTAGGTCCTGTGTGAGGGGTGGCAAGGAGCTGTTTCAGGAAGTTTGTTTGGGCAGTTTGTAGACTGAATGAGAAGTGGTTATGTTCTGTTTTGTTTAGGGGTCAGTAGCAGGGCTCCAGGGGTTTGTTTTGATTAGTTCAGGGTGGCCTGATGTGCAGAGGTAGTGTGGGAATGTGTTGGTGTCCTGAGCTGGTTTGTAGTTAGTTCTGGAGAGAGTTTTGAGGCTGTAGTTTGAGTGAGGGAGTAGGAAATGTCAGATGGTGTTCTGTGAAGATGAGTTCTGGTGGAATTAGGTTGATGTTGGGAGTTGCTTTTGGTAGCTGTATGTTCTATGCTCTATGAGAGTGAGAGTAAGAGTGGCTGGTTCTGTTTTGGTTCAGGGAGGATCTGTTAAGGAGGTGAGTGTGTAGTTTGTAATGTGTGTGTGTGTGTGTGTCAGTTGTAGTAGGAGCTTGGGATGGTTAATATAATAGTGTTAGAATTCGAAAAACTCAATCTTTTATGCATCTCTCCAATTAATATCCTGCTTCTGTTGTTCTGAATTAAAAGTAAGTTTTCAGTTTCACAAGTGTAGTTTTAACTATGGTAACCAGTTTGTTCGGCTTGTCATTTGTCCTTTTGATAGCTTAGTTAAATCTAACTATTTTCTGTTGGCTCCCTGTGGTATTGTTGGAATAGTCTTGTTATCTATATTTAGTTAGATTGTGTTTGAAAATTACTTGGCTTGCAGTTACATTTTAGTAAGGTTGTAGAACTGTTTTGAGGCTTCATGCCATTAATAGAGCTGATAGGAGTTATGGTTTACTTCTCATGTTGGAATTCCTGGTAGGTTAATTTGTATCAATATGGAAATGCTTTAGAAGTTAATCCGCTGTGCCTTAACTAGTTCTTTGTCGTCGCTGCTAGATTGATAAAGATTCCAATGGTGTGCTTTCCTTAGTATAGCTGCATAGATCTATTCCTCACGTCTTCAGGAATTTATGTTACAAAAGACAGTTGGAAAAAGCAAACTCCCAGCTGTAGGGTACTCGGGTTGGGAATCCTGGTGGATTAATAATTTGATGGCTTTATTAGTATAGTGCTTACCAATTTATTATTGTTTAACTTCACTTTATCTATCTGTGAATCAAATGTATTTGATCTATTTCGGTGGATCTGAATCCGGAGATTTGGCTTAGTCCGAAAATATAATCAACATGTTTCCTTTCTATCTTCTTGGAATCTGTTTATAGAATGATAGCCAATCCATTTTATCCAATCTTTCTGTAAGATAATTTGTTAAAATGATATCTGCATGCGCTTTTAAGTTCTGTATCACACTTTGACATGGTTTTGCTAGACGTGCATATGTGTTAGTTATTCATTCATACAGTAGTTTACTTTAATTCATTAGTTTACTTTAATTCATTCGTTGTCTGATTATTCTCTATATTAATCCTTATCTCTTTCCTTCTTTGCATGATAAACTCTTGGGATCGAGTTGAAATAAAAACTCACAATTGGGACGGCTACGTGCATTGGGCAGTTATTTGCTCCGCTTCGCATTTTCGGGACTTGATATCCCCGAAAATGTAAAAGAAAAAATGAAAATCACAAAGTCCAAGACTCAATGATTGAGTTTGCGCTTCCGGGTTCTATCTTCTAAACTCCATCCTTCCCCGCTCCCTTAGAAAATGCATGTTGTATAGGATTTCCCCATAGATCGGATTAGTAGCCTGTAGGACATAAATGATATTTGATATGTGAATAACTATTGTAAGTCACTTAAATTGTTTTATAAGAATGCTTTGTATCATTTCTTTGCGAATCGCCAATTTATTTTGGATGTTTAGAATCATTTGTCAATTAATGAGTGCAAAAAAAATTCGATTAAAATCGTACCTTCGTCATAATTTGCATTTGAATTATTTATTTATTGATTATATTAATATTCAATTATTCATTTATCTAATCTAATTTATTTATTTAGTTAATCCATTAAATTTTGATCCTTTATTTATTTATTTACTTAATCTAATTTATTTAATTTCAATTAATTATTTATTTAATCAATTAAATGTTTATTCATTTATTCATTTAATTAATATATTATTATTCATTTACTCCTTCATTTAATTAAAATTGATAAGTATCCATTTATTTAATTAAGTTATCTATTTGCTTATTTATTTATCTATCTATTCAATTAATTAATTAATCCTTTATTATTATCCAATTATTTATCTAGTTTGTTTTATTTATTTACTTAATCTTATTTAGCCCTTATTTATTTAATCAATCAATCAACCTTTATCTCATTATCCATTTAATTAATCTTAAATTTTGTCATTTATTTATCTAAGTATCGGCATAATTAAAATTTTATCTTATTTATATTATCCTTATATAAAATCAGATTTATATATTTATTACCCTTAACAAATTCGTGAAAACCGCCGGATTAACCGCTTTTAGCGGATTTTCGAAAGTGCTCCCGCAAGGGACCTTCTTTCGAATTTAATAGAACCACTTACTCAGAATCTCTGATTTTAATTTAATTTCCTTTAATTAAAGAATAAAATTGCACTCTTTAGTTAACTTAAGTTCCTAATAATCCTTAAATTAGGTGGCGACTCCAAAGAAAACCCTTTGGAGTCCCATTTTGTTGAAATATACCCGAAACATGTCTTTTTTTAAAGAAAGGGTAATTTTTGGGGTTCAACAGCGTGGCGACTCCGCTGGGGATACGCAAATGGTTCTAACCAAAAGGCTTTCACGAATTTGTTTGTTTGTATTGTTTGAGTTGTATGCCGATATTAGTATGCGTAGCTTATTTAATAATTGTTGAAACTAGCATGATTATATCTATCGTTTATTTGCGAGCATGCTTAGTTAATTTAATTGATTGCTGTGTGTCACGAAAGCATGTCACTACACCCTCTTTGTGCACATATAAACTGGCATTCCGTTCATACTTCCCCCACTCCTGGGAACCTCTTGCATTCTCACTCAACTATCCGCGAGGTGTGTGCATACGCACCCGCAACTTCTTCCACTAAAGAACCCTTTGACGAGTTGGTGTACCGGCGGATTGTCGTGGGAGTTTTTCGACCACGAAGCCGCCTGCCACTCACCTGTTAGCCTCAACCGTTAACCCACTCTTAGAATGAGCTTTAGGAGCATGCATGCATTTACACCTTAGTCTGGACCCGGTCCTTGGTACCGCCTCCATAGTTAGAAACCACTCTTACGTCAGCGGTTTTTAAAAACCCAACGGAAATGCATATTATGTGCTATGTGATGACGAATCCTCAGTCCTAACCATGTTTTGAGCAAAATCAGATTTAGAATTTTGTCTTCTATGTTGTCTTTTAGGTCAGAAAATGGAAGAATTTAGCAGAATCTATGTGGTCATAGCAGTCCACATAGAATTTGAGATCATAGAGAGAATTGCAGTCCGGAGAAAGTTAGGCAGATTTGATTGGTTTGTGTTTTGGAGATGGTATGGTGTAGTGAGATCTAAGAGGCGAAGCCCCTGGTGTCTTTAAAAGATCAGTGGGGTCCCTCTCGTGAATGGCTTTGCGTGTGTGCAGGCCCATGTTGACTAACCAGCTGCAAATTCTTATGGAATGAAGTATGCTTGTCGTATACTAGGAGAGTGAAGCCCCTATGTCTTTGAATGACCAATGGGGTCCCTCCTTGAAGACCAGTGCGGTCTTGGCTACCTAGGAAACTGAGAGGCTTGATTAAAGCCGAGGACCAGTGAGGAGCCCTATGAACAAGGTCTGTGAGCCTTGCAAAACCTAGGAAGCTGAGAGGCTTGTCTAAAGCCGAGGACCAGTGAGGTTTTATTTTGAAAGGCCGATTGGTGCCTTTCATGATTTGCAGTTTGGTATTGTGAAGGCAGTTGGAAATCTCACCCCTGGACGTTGTGAAATAATTGAGAGTTGTGCTTGGAGGAGCGTTGATGTTTGCCAAAGGTATAGAGGTTTGTTTCAGGTTTTAGGCATTTGGGTTTAGAATTTTGGTCAGATGTTGTAGAGAGCAGGAGTTGTGTCAAAGTTTCGAGTTGATACCAGCTTTTTGGAAGTTAGTTGGGATAATGGAATTGCAATGTCGAGGCGAAGAGCTGATTGTTATAAATTATTGTTATTATTTATCACTTACTCTAAATCTGAATTGCTCAAAACTGGCATGAACTATTTTTCGTTATCAATTGTTTGCGCGTCTTAGGCCCACCTCCGGCACAAAGAGGCACCTTACAGGGTAGGACGCATTCGCATTTTATTTACGCTCGATTACGTGTGATTGCCACATGCCAATTTATTGTTATATCTTCCATGTTCAAACTGCCAAAGCGCTACTTGACGCGCGCTATGTGCTTGTGTGCAACCTCGTAAATAACATGCAAACTAACATAGTTACCTTTGAACTTTTGTTTTGTTGTGATTACTCTCTTCCCCACAGAAGTTTGATTTGTGTTGACTTTGAAATAGCTGACTTCGCAAAACCCAAAGCAAGAAAAGGAGATTCTCTTCCAGTCGCGATCATCAAAAAGGAAAAGACAGTGTCTGGTCCAACTTTAGAAGAAAACACAAAGAATGATGAAAAGACTCTCATTAATCTTACCATGGAAGATGAACAATCAGAAACAAAACAAACATCTAATCTGAATGAGTGGTACCATTGGCAAAAACAGGAGAAGCCTAACAGATATCAGGTGTCGAGTTTGAAAAAGATGCCAACTGAGACCTTTAGGGAATATGCGGTACGTTGGACAGATGAAGCTGCTAAGGTCCAACCACCTTACACAGAAAATGAAGCAATTGCATGTTTCGTATCATCTCTGGACAGTGAGCTCTATTACCAAATCTGTCACCAGATAATGGACACATCAGAAACAACATTTGCCAACATTGTCAAGATGGGGGAAACCATTGAAATTAAAATGATGCTTGAATCAACTGCTCCAAAAGCCGCTAATGTAAAGGCCCAATTTACCCATGATGAAAAGAAAGGAAAAGAAGTGCATGCCCTGAGTCATCCAAACCAACTTCATAAGCTTCCTAGCCAAAGCACATCAGCTTCCAATCATAATAGTCACTACCAAGCTCCTATTGCACCAAAGCCTGATCTTAACCCTTCCTACAACACGCATGGTTTTCAGCCTTACCCACCACCGCATGTTTATCTGGCACCCCCAAGCTATCTACCCCCCTCAAAGTACTACCCATCTCCAAGTCATCAGCCTGAGACTTCTGCTCGCCAAAATCGCCCAATCATGGCAAGGCCCCACCAAAAAGTGGTCAAAACTTTCACACCTTTGCCTGAGCCTATTGGCCAATTATTTGAAAAACTGAAATTAGCTGGGTTGATCCATCCTATTGCAGATAGGACGCCTTATCCTCGTCCTGCTTGGTTTGACATAACAAAGAATTGTGCGTATCATTCTGGAGCCCCAGGGCATGACACTTCAAATTGCCATTCGTTGAAGGAAAAAATTGAAGCATTGATCAAAGCAAGGGTGATTCAAATCCCAATGATTCCTCCCTATTCCCAATCTGTCAAAGGGATTGAACTTAACTCCAACAATCAAGAGGAGCAAACCCGAAAGTTCACATTTCCAATAGAATCTCAAGAGCATTTGTTTGAAAGGTTAAAAGGTGCAAAAGTTTTAAAGCCTTTGGTAGGAGATGGGACATCTGATCCTCCTCCAAGATTGATTCATGGGGTCAAATATTGTGCTTACCATGGAGAATATTGTCAACATGACACTAAGAGCTGCATTACTCTGAGGCACAAAATTCAAGACTTGATTGATGATCTCTGAGTTGATGCCCTTCTGAAAGGAACTTGGCAATTGAGCTCAATAGTTTCTTTTGCATCACAATTCAAATTGAGGCCCTGAATTGTGTTTTGCCTTTAAAGTATGTCTTTGAGAATAACCTTTTAATTTCTGTCGTTGCATGTCTGTCGCGTTATGCCTCCTTAAGTTAGAATTTGAATAAATATTACATTGCGTTCTCATTGTGTTATTATACTTTATTTACATTGCGTTCTCATTGCATGATAAGCTCTTGGGATCGAGTTGAAATAAAAACTCACAATTGGGACGGCTACGTGCATTGGGCAGTTATTTGCTCCGCTTCACATTTTCGGGACTTGATATCCCCGAAAATGTAAAAGAAAAAATGAAAATCACAAAGTCCAAGACTCAATGATTGAGTTTGCGCTTCCGGGTTCTATCTTCTAAACTCCATCCTTCCCCGCTCCCTTAGAAAATGCATGTTGTATATGATTTCCCCATATATCGGATAAGTAGCCTGTAGGACATAAATGATATTTGAATTGTGAATAACTATTGTGAATCACCTAAATTGTTTTATAAGAATGCTTTGTATCATTTCTTTGCGAATCGCCAATTTATTTTGGATGTTTAGAATCATTTGTCAATTAATGAGTGCAAATAAAATTCGATTAAAATCGTACCTTCGTCATAATTTGCATTTGAATTATTTATTTATTGATTATATTAATATTAAATTATTTATTTATCTAATCTAATTTATTTATTTAGTTAATCCATTAAATTTGGATCCTTTATTTATTTATTTACTTAATCTAATTTATTTAATTTTAATTAATTATTTATTTAATCAATTAAATGTTTATTAATTTATTCATTTAATTAATATATTATTATTCATTTACTCCTTCATTTAATTAAAATTGATAAGTATCCATTTATTTAATTAAGTTATCTATTTGCTTATTTATTTATCTATCTATTCAATTAATTAATTAATCCTTTATTATTATCCAATTATTTATCTAGATTGTTTTATTTATTTGCTTAATCTTATTTAGCCCTTATTATTTAATCAATCAATCAACTTTTATCTCATTATCCATTTAATTAATCTTAAATTTTGTAATTTATTTATCTAAGTATCGGCATAATTAAAATCTTATCTTATTTATATTATCCTTATATAAAATCAGATTTATATATTTATTACCCTTAACAAATTCGTGAAAACCGCCGGATTAACCGCTTTTAGCGGATTTTTGAAAGTGCTCCTGCAAGGACCTTCTTTCAAATTTAATAGAACCACTTACTCAGAATCTCTGATTTTAATTTAATTTCCTTTAATTAAAGAATAAAATTGCACTCTTTAGTTAACTTAGGTTCCTAATAATCCTTAAATTAGGTGGCGACTCCAAAGAAAACCCTTTGGAGTCCCATTTTGTTGAAATATACCCGAAACATGTCTTTTCTTAAAGAAAGGGTAATTTTTGGGGTTCAACAGGTAGGCCAGCCACTAATAAGGAGCTGCAGGAGCTGAAAGCAGCCTATGATAGTTCTAAAAAGAAGAATACACAGCTGGTTAATGTTGCAATGAAATTGGTGATAATGAAGAGCTTGGTACTGAGTCTACTTCTCTGAACTATGTTAATGTTGCTTAAAAGGGTGATGTATCACCCATACAGGTGGAACCACAAAAGAATACCAAGCAGGCACGAGTGAAAAGAGGTGCAAGCGTTCCTACAACACCTGGAGGGGTATCAACAAGGAGGACGATTTCCAAAGCCTCTCAGTTGCAATGAATAGCTCACTCATGTGGAATATAAGGTCTGTCAACACTCCGCAGGCCTTTGATAGAGTGGTCACAATGCATAGGCAGAATCACTTTTCATTTATTGCACTAATGGAGCCGTTTCAGCACCATAGACATATTGACACATATTGTCTGTGGCTAGGTATGGGTTCTTCTTGGTATAATTTTTTTGGAAAAATATGGGCTTTTATTGATGATGAATATCAGGTGGAGGTGGTTTATGATACATCACAAATGTTGTCCTTAAAGCTGGCATACTTGGATGGTTTGCATGAATTTGTAATGTCGTTTGTTTATGCTAGTACTGATCACTTCAGTCGGGTGGAAGTGGAACTGTGGGACCTTTTGTATTCTTAGGCTAGTGACATGAAATCCTCGTGGCTGGTGGGGGTGACTTTAATGCCATTGTTGATGAACTTGAAAAGTTTGGAGGCCTGCCAGTTTATTATCCGGAGGTTGAAGATTTTGTGCACTGTATAAATACTTGTCAGCCATTAGACATGGGTTTCAAGGGCAGCACGTACACTTGGCGGAATGGTAGATCGGATGATGCATGCATATTCAAAAGGCTTGATAGGTGCCTTGTGATCAAGCATTTCAAGAACTATTTCCTCAGTTTGAAGTGGAACACTTGATTAGGCAGGGATCAGACCATGCACCATTGTTGATTACTACTAATATGTAGGGGTATCAACAGTTCAGTTCGGTCGGTTTTTTCATGAAATTTATACCATACGATTTTTTCGGTTACTCTATTGTGGATAACCAAAATAAGACTTTTCAAAACCGTCTCATTCATATTCGGTTTTTCTTCGGTTTCGATTCGGTTCGGTTAATTTTTGGTAAATTTTTTTAGAACTCTATGGTAGAGTCGTACCATTATTAGAATGTGTCATTTTTATGTAAAGTACCTATAAATTTGATATAACATATAAAGTATGATTTAAGATAATATTTGAATAAATAATGACTCTAAAATAGTTGTAACTAATATTTAAGTACTCGACATATTTTTGTTCTTCAGTATCGAGCTACAAGTGATTGTCACTCTCTTATTAAGTAGATTACAGAACACGATGCCATATACATGACTTCGGTAAAATTTATTTATAAGGAAATTAATCAAAAGAACATTATTCTATAGTGATATTATAAAATCAATGAAGCAAAGATAAAAAAAATTATAAATAACATGAGTTGAAAGATATTGATTAAGTATAACTAAGAACTAGAATAGTAAAATATTAATTATATGCTAAGAGAAATTTAAACGAGTAGAAAAATATTTGTTTTCTTGGTTACTTAGTAGCTTGGTATATGCTCAAGTTTATTAATTGTACCAATTGATTTAGTTTCAACAGGATTATATGTGTGCAGATGAGTTTGGTAGTTGCACTTTCGGTGCTAATTAGTATATACAACGTTGTGTTTCCATCACCTAAAGGTTGCTCATATTTATTTTTAGACTTAACACATAAAACATACATATATTGTGTGTGTCAATATATTCGGTTCGGTTCGGTATTTTTTTGATTTTTTATTTTGTAAAAAAACATACCCTAATTTGTCGGTACAGTTACAGAGTTATATTCAAACCATTAGTTTTGGTAAAAATAAGCTAATAATTGGTTCGGTTAGGTTGGTTTTTCGAAAATTATTGACACCCCTACTAATATGGATAGCGCTACTATGAAGAAGTCGTTTAGATTTTTGTACTTTTGGGTGCAACATGAGCCATTCCAGGTTGTTGTCAGAGAAAACTGGCCTGAAAACTTTAGTAGGGATCCTTTTTATAATTTTCTGTGCAAGCTGAAAAAATTGAGAAAGACATTGTCTGTTTGGAGCAGGGAGATGTATGGTGACATTTTCAGGCAGATTGCTACGCTAGAGAAGGTGGTCCGGGTATATGAACGGGAGTTCGAGGAGCATCCTACTGGGTACAATAGAGAGAGACTTCAGAGACTGAATGCAAAGTTGATTCGTTTTTATGCCTTGGAGGAAGAATTTTGGAAGCAGAAAGCTGGTATGCAGTGGTTCAAAGACGGGGATAGAAATACGAAATATTTTCATGCTCATGTAAATGGAAAAAAGAAGATATTGCAGGTTAAAAGAATTCAGGATGCTACTGTTTCTTGGCTTGAGAACGCTACAGACATAGCCCAGGAGGCAATTAGATTTTTTCAGGCTCAGTTTTCTAACGATCCAGTGCCACAAGATTTTTTTATACTTGATCACCTGCCTACTCTTGTTACACAGGACTAAAATGTTGCTATTGTTGCTGAGCCAGATGAACACGAGGTGAAGAAGGCAGTTTTTGGCCTTAATGTTGACGCTGTAGGGGGCCCTGATGGTTTTACGGGTGCCTTTTACCATTCATGCTGGGATATTATTGGTGATGATGTGGTTAAAATTGTAAAGGTATTCTTTCGGGGTCACTTACTGCCTCGTTACATCATTTCTACTAACTTGGTTCTCCTGCCTAAAAGGAAAGATTTTGCTACCTTTTCAGACATGAGACCAATTAGTCTGAGCAACTTCAGCAATAAGGTATTCTCCAGGGTAATTCATGACAGGCTCTCTATTTTATTGCCAGGAATTATTTCACCGCAGCAGTCTGGTTTTGTGGAGGGAAGGAGCATTTTTGAGAATATTTTTCTGGTGCAAGAAATTGTGCATTTGCTGACAGGGGGAAGCCCGCTAATGTGGTAATCAAGCTAGACATGGCTAAGGTGTATGATAGGATGTCATGGCTGTTTCTGATGAAGGCCTTGAGGAGGATGGGATTTTGTGAGATATTTATTGACATGGTCTATAGGACCCTGTGTAATAACTGATACTCTGTGCTAGTTAATGGCCAACCATATCGGTTTTTTCAGTCTTTCAGGGGGGTGAAACAAGGTGATCCTCTGTCTCCTACCTTATTTTTGCTTGCTGCTGAGTGCGTTTCTAAAGCTCTGAATGCACTGTATAGGAATGATAACTTTGTACCATATGGGATGCCAAAGTGGAGTCCCTACCTTAATCACCTGGCGTACGCGGATGATATAATTATTTTTTCATCAACTGAGGAAGGATCTTTGAAATTGGTTATCGAGACTCTTGCTAGTTACGAGCTTTCCAGCGGTCAGAAAATCAATAAGGAAAAGAGTAATGTGTATATGCATGACCAGATTTCACAGTTGATAGCTGACAGGGTGCTTGATGTCACTGAGATACCGAGGGCTGATTTTCCTTTCAAGTATCTTGGTGTGCCTATTTATTATGCTAGGAGGAAGAACTGTCACTACAATGAGCTGGTGGAGAAGGTGCAGAAAAAGCTTGACTCCTGAACTGGTAAACTGCTTTCCATAGGTGGACGGGCGACTCTGATTTCTTCAGTACTTCAGAGTATGCCTATTCACTTGTTATCTACCCGTGACCTCCCTGTTGGGGTGGTAGCTCAACTTCACAGGATGTTTGCCAAGTTCGTCTGGAGTAATACAGTGGGCCAGGATAGTAGGCATTGGGTTTCTTGGAAGACTTTGTGTCATCCTTTGAATGAAGGAGGAGTTGGCTTTAGGAGCTTGTATGATATTTCCAAGGCCTTATTTGCAAAGCTTTGGTGGAATTTTCGTACCAAGCAGTTTTTGTGGAGGAACTATATGAGCAACAAATTCTTGGAAAAGCATCACTCTATGGTGGTGCCATGGAAGAAGGGGACTTATGCATGGAAGAAAATATTGCAGAGCAGGGCTAAGATGGACCATGAGATAATTTGGCAGCTGAAAAAGGGCAATTCATACTTTTGGCTTGATAACTAGCCTGGACTTGGACTGTTGTATCATGCAGTTCCTCTTGAATTTCCATGTGATGAGACCGTAATGTGTGTCTATGAAGTTGCTGAGGATGGAGTATGGCTAGAGCAGCACCTCACGGAGCTACTGCCTGAAGACATTGCTGAGCACGTGATTAATAATGTCAAGCCTCTTGTCCTGAGGGACAGTCCTTTTTGGATTCTGGCGCTTCGGGGCACTTTTTCTGCCCAGTCAGCTTGTCATTTGTTGAGGCAAAGGAAGAAACCAAGTGATCTCTACAAGCACATATGGATTAAAGGTATTCCTTTTAAGATGTCATTTTTCTTATGGAGGTTGTGGAAATTTAAGCTGCCCTTAGATGATATGCGGAAGAGGTGGGGAATTCAATTCTTCTCTAGATGTCATTGTTGTGTAAAATCTGATGTGGAAACTGTTTCCTATGTGTTTTTGAATGCGCCTGTAGCACGGTATGTTTGGAAATATTTGGAGGTCCTGCAGGTCTTAATTTTGGTGGGTTGCACTTGACACAAGTGATAAATTTTTGGTGGGATGCTCTTGGTAGCCCGGTCCTGAGGTTGATTTACCATGCTATCCCCATCTTTATTTCTTGGGAGTTGTGAAAATGGGGGAGTAATTTGAGGCATGGAGGGTCGACCTCAGCTCATAGGTTGGTCTATCTTGTCACTCAACATATTATCATGTTGCTGAGAGTTCGTAGGAGGAACTTTTAGCATGCGCCTGGTAGGTGGGAGGACTTATTTCCGGTGTGAAGGGATCATACGCCTAAGCTTGTGATGACAAAGTTTGTGTGGAGTCCGCCTCAGGTGGGGTGGATTAAAATTAATATGGATGGTGCTTCTAGAGGTAATCCAGGTATTAGTTCTTGGGCTTTTTGTATTTGGGATGATAGGGGTGATATATATTATGCATGCTTGTGCTAGGGAGATGAATGATTGCATGACCACAAATACTCAAGCAGAGGAAACTGCAATTCTTATGGCCTTGAGGTATGTGTTTTCTACTTCCTATGGAAAAGTTATTGTTGAAACAGACTAATGTTGCTAAAAAACGTAGTGACAAAAACTTGGGAGGTTCCTTGGCAAATTTGGCAAATAATGGAGGAGATTTAGAGTTTGATGGAGGGTAGAGAGGTGGTGGTGATGTATGTGTTTAGAGAAGGGAATAAATTGGCGGATTAGTTGGTGAACTTGGCTACTGATCAAGGAGATGTCATAGTTAATTCGTTTCATGAGTTGGATAGCATGGGAAGGAGATTGGTGAATGGAGATAAGTGTAATGAGCCATATATACGCAGTAGGCCGAGGAGGAATGTCTAGAAACGAAGGAGGTGGAATTTTTCTTCATGTTCGAATCCATGTGGAGGAGAGCATGGAGGCTTTTACTAATAACTTTATTTTCTCTTTTGTAGGTACACTCATTGTTATAATTCATGTTGTGAAGATTTGTAATTCTCATGATGTTTCGAATGGCTTTGCGCAATGCTTTGGAATGAAAATTCTACATATTTGTTTGCAAATTGTTGAATGGCCCTTGTGTTTGTATTGTTTGAGTTCGAGTAGGAGCTGTTTGTTGAGGGGTACGTTGATATGCATTTAAGTGGCTGCCCAGATTTTTGTTTCACTCAACGAGAACCTGGATGAGCTTCTTTTATTGAAGGCAGCGCCCATCCAGAGATTTAGCTCGCCTAACGAGCAAGTCAGCGAGAAAGGGGAGCAGCGATGAGGATTAGACAGCAGCTGGGCAGCGAGTTTGTTCGCTCAACGAGCATAGCCAGCGAGCGCTAGTGGAGGCGAAGGAAGCCGAGCAGCATCTTGCTCACCTCAACGAGAAAGCCAGAGAACAGAGCTTTTGTTTTTGGCGCTGGGTAGATTTGTGGTGAGCTTAACGAGCTCCTCGGCGAGAGAGCTTGGGGAGCTTGTGGCGCAGGCAGATTTGTGCCTACCTCAACGAGCTCGTTTGATAGTTTTTTCATGGCGCGATTTGGTCTTCCACGGGTTTATTTTGTGAACCGAATCTTGGATATTTTTCAACAAATACAAGATTACACTTGTAGCTCATTATGGAAGCTTTCATTGGCATTATTTATGAACTCAATTACACTTAGTTTAGTTCTAGTTGGTATGGTGGTCTATGTAAGGCACATTATCAAGGCATTAAATTTATTTCTATTGGTGGTATTAGCATTGTATGATGCTCAATCCAATGAGGTAGATGCAATGCTTGGATATGTTGCTCTCTCACCACAATCTAGGCATTATTTAGTTTTAGCAAGTTTATATTTCTTTCAAGGATGTAAAGACTTTATTTATTTTTGTTGTTTATTATTATTAATAAAGTTAGCCGCTAAGCTACGTGCTTAGTGGTATTTGCTAAAAAAAAAATCTTAATATAAGATTTCTCTAACGTGAAAGAAATTTTACCATAAAAAAAAATTAGTTTTCTAGTTTTTTTTTTCTAAATAAGAAAAATAATAGGAAGCTAGTAAAATAGTCGGTAGCGTACAAAAGATATCAGTATCCCACATCGGCTTATTAGTGAAACTAATTTCACTTTACTATATATAATAAAGGGCAACGCCCAAGCTTTTGTTGTCCTCACAAGCTGGGCTGGGGTATTATTATTTTTTTTTTTTTGTAGTGACAATTTTATCCCAGCTTTTTAATAATTTCCTTGCATTTCCTTTATGTCTTTAAGCCCCCATGTCCTTTGTAGTCTCATACTTCGACATTTCGAGGACACATGCAGTACAATTTGAAGGAAATACAAGTTAAACTTTGGTTTGTCTCCAGAAAACTAGGAGTTTGATGATCATTTTAGAGGCACGTGTCCTTAATTGATCTTTTACTCTAAGTTATATTTATGCCTTTTGCACTTATACTCGCGTCAAAACAAGATATATACACACATCACACGTTGTACAATCAACAGGAAGTTAGTTGATCTTATCTTTTAAAAACATGTCCTTAGGTGGCGTATTAGATTAGTGCTTAACATAATTTGAAAGAACTACGACATCCTTACTCAACTGTACTAGCCCCGTAGTTTGTTCGTACCGCGATAAATCAATATTAGCCAGCGATGCAAAACTGTTTGAAGACTAGCTATCTCTGGAGTCCGGACAAGTCCCAGTATTTTATACTATTAGTTCAAAGATTCAGTATAAAATGCTGGGATTACTTAAATACTAATCCCAATATAAAATACTTGGACTTTATATATAAAGCTCCATGATACTATAAACATGAATCTCATTATAAAATAATGAGACTTTGAACATGTTAGTTCAAAATCCCAGTATAAAATACTGAGACTAGACTTTATATATGAAGCTCCAGGATACTATAAACATGAATCTCATTATAAAATAATGGGACTTTGAACATATTAGTTCAAAGTCCCAATATAAAATACTGAGACCAGTCTGATTTGCCAACGCTAATAGAGTGTTAATGTGCACGCGGATCTTTGGCTATTCCTCAATTGATTTTGAAACGGTGAGCACTTCTTACTTAGCACGTCCAAAAAATAGCTACACATCAAAATCACACCACTATACGACACCCCCTCTTTAATTAGGACATGAGAGAAAAATATATACTCCTTAAAAGTGGCACATGAAGTAGTACAATTCCGATGGTAATTAACAACTATGTTACACCATTGGTTGATACAAAAGAAGAAAATAATAAAGAATCCGAATTATACGAAATGATATGATCACAGTAAAATATATACAATGTAGAATTACTATGAATTATAGAGGAATTGGCTCATCTTAGTATCTTCTACAAAATTATAACTCCTTTGCAACAGTAACCGTTTTTACTATTACCACTCAATTAGAACCATAAAAAAGATTTGTGGTTAGGAAAATTTGTGTAAATAACACTCCCTACATTCAAAAAAAGATGAAACACTTTTTTTTTTTAATCAATATATTATAAAAAGAATGACACAATTCTAAATAATAAAACTATTTGACTTCAAAATTTTCACTTTATCTCTACAAAAATAATTTATAATCACAAAAATATGATTTATTTTATACCACATTTTTTTAAAAAAAATATTTATTTCTTAAATTTATTTCAAATCAAAATATGACATTCTTTTCTAAACAAATGGAGTAAATAAAATATATATGTTTATACATGTTGGGCCGGGGCCAATATGCATCTAGTTATAACCAAAAACTCAAGTTGTCGGCTTGAGATTTAGCAGTTGCTGTAAATCATTGAACATTTGTTCCATGAATGTGGGCTCGACTATGCTCTGCGCATTGTTCCACGTGAGAATGTGGCCCACAATATTATGAGAGTGGGACATTGAGGTCCAGCTGCTTTGTTTACGTTTAGCAGCGGCAGCGGCAGCGGCAGCGGCTTTGATATCCATCAACACCGAAATGTCAATAGTATCAGCGGTTATGCCAACGACGCCACTGGTATAATTTTTGGAGCGGGGAAACCACTCCTACAACCGCTGGAACGCAAGTTTTTTTTAGTGACTAAACTATTTCATATAAAACTTACATAAAATATGTCTGTAACCCTCACATTTTAAATTTAGAAACCCTAGCTAATATTAAAGAAAACAAAGGTAATAAAAATTAAATTAGTGACTTTTTAATACTAATAATTAGTACGTCATAATTATAAATGGATATATAAATGGAGTAATTACCATGAAATAATTTTTAAATTCTTTCTTTATTATATGTCCCGACTAATTGCACATATATTTTAGTCGGTAATCTTTCATTTTTTAATAGTGGAAATTAGCAAAAAATATGGAAGGGGAGAATGCTTAAAATTTAAATATGTGGCTAAAACTATAGGAATGTTGCCTGAGTGAATATATAGCACGTGTATAATCATCAGTTCATGTTAATGCGATTTCATCTTGAAGATGTGAGTGGTATAGGTCCATGGAAATAAAGGTGATGTAGCACTATAGTACTAGAGTAGGTGACTTACAAATTGCTATAGCAGAGTACATGACTACAACTTGTGTTATTTTCTTTTAATGCGAGGTATGATTGCTGTCAACAAAATGGTTATAAATATTAGATACCATGAATTAAATTTCAGCAAACACAAAGTATTAGGCGACTTCTTCTTAAATCTTACTATATGCTTAAACTTTGAAAGATAAGAGTATCCAACAGTTACACTAGTCGAAGATAACAAAATAGTCTATGAAATAAACATACACGTATAAATTAACTCGTACACCATAATTATAGAAGAATGAATATAACTTGTCTTATTTTTTTTATGCAAGGTATAATTGAGCCGTCAACAGAATGGATATAAATATTAGATACATAATTTAAATCTCAGCAAACACAAAATAATACTATATGTGACTTCTTCTTCATATATATATATATATATATATATATATATATATATATATATATATATACTTAAACTTTGGAAGATAGAGTATCCAACACTTACACTAGTCGAACCAATTTTCTAATTAAATGACTAGAGGTATAAATTATACACAGTAGAAGTGAAATAGTCAAAACAGTACTTCTCAAAATTAATGGAAAAAGACATTACTGAGATATTCAATTTAATTATTTTCCGCTGTTGGTAATAACCAATGATTAATATTTGCCAAAGTTGAACTAATTAGGCATCGACTGCCATTAAAGAAGCTAAGAAGATGAGCACAGAATTATGAACTAAATGAAGAGGAAGAAGATCAATGACTGGAAATGTAATTCATGTTATTGAAAGTATGTAAAGTGTTAATGATTCAAGGCCTAAAGGTAGCTTTATATACACAGCTAACCTTCTAGAAGATTACATCACATTGCTGAAGAAATAAGCTAACTAACATAACAAACTTGTAACTAACATAACTAACTTTCAAACTGTTTGCTAATTACTAATCTGCCCCTGAGTAGTTAATCGACTGTTGTTTAGTTGGTTAATCAGTTCACAGTTTAGCTTCCTTCAACACTCCCCCTCAAGCTAGAGGGTGCAAACACATTTAGCACTCCTAGCTTGGAACACAGATAGGAATGCTGCAACCTATTTAAGCCTTTGGTTAGGACATCAGCAGGTTGATCTTTTGTGGGTAGGTACTGAGTTGAAATCAAGCCTTGCAGGATCTTCTGTCTTATAAAATGGCAGTCTATTTCTATGTGTTTTGTCCTTTCATGGAACACTGGATTAGCAGCAATTTGCATAGCTGCTTTGCTGTCAGAAAAGATCTTGATTGGCAATTCACACTTCACTCCTAACTCAGTAATTAACCAGAACAACCAGGTCACCTCTGCAGACATAGATGCCATGCTTCTGTATTCAGCTTCAGCTGAGCTTCTTGAGACTGTAGTCTGTTTCTTTGATTTCCATGAGACTAATGAGTCCCCTAGTTGCACAATATACCCAGTTATGGACCTTCTAGTGACAGTACATGCTGCCCAGTCTGCATCACAGTAGGCTTTTATCTTTTAAATGGGATTGCTTGACATTAGAATGCCTTGCCCTGGCTGACTTTTGATATATCTGATCACTCTCATGGCTGCATTTAGATGAGATACTTTTGGTTGGTTTGCACACTGTATGCAATGTCTGGCCTGGTAACTGTCAAATATAGCAGCTTGCCTATGAGCCTCTGGTATGTGCTAGGATCTGTTAATAGTTCATCAGTTGTCAGGTTCAGCTTTAGGTGTTCATCATACTCTCTGGTAGTGAACTTTACATTAGGATCAATGGGAGTATCTGCAGGTTTGGCAGCATTTAGTCCAGCTTCAGAGATTAACTCAAGTGCATATTTTCTTTGGTGCATTAGGATTCCTTTCTTTGACCTGGCAAATTCAATACCTAGGAAGTACTTTAGCTCTCCTAGGTCCTTCATCTTAAAAGCCTGCTGCAAGTTCCTCTTGGTTTCTTCAATCAGTTCCAATTTATCACCAGTGATGAGCATGTCATCCACATAGACCAACACAACTACCATGCCACAGCTAGTTTTCCTGATAAACAGTGAGTGATCCAGTTGACTTTGGTGGAACTGCATTTTCAGCAATGCTTTTGACAACTTTTCATTCCATTGTCTTGGGGCCTGTTTCAGGCCATACAAGGATTTAGTGAGCCTACACACTTGATTCTCCCCCTGGCTCTTAAATCCTTGAGGCAGGGTCATATAGATCTCATCATACAGGTCACCTTGGAGAAATGCATTATATACATCCATCTGATGTACACTCCAGTGTTTTGAAGCAACTATTGATAGAATTGTCCTCACTGTTACCATCTTTACTACTGGTGAAAAAGTCTCCTGATAATCTATGCCTTCTTTTTGACTGAAACCTTTTGCAACTAACCTGGCTTTGAACCTCTCTACTTCACCTGAGGCTTTATACTTTATCTTATAAATCCACTTGCAGCCTATTGGTCTTTTACCTTGGGGTAGAGTTACAATGGTCCAGGTTTTGTTGTTCTCTAGTGCTTCAATTTCAGTTTTCATGGCCTCAACCCATCTTGGATCTTTGACAGCTTGTTGATAGGTTGTAGGCTCAGTTTCAGTTGAGAAAGCAGCTATGTAAGCTTGGTACTTTGGTGACAAATGATTGTATGAGATATGATTTTGTATGGGATACTGAACACCTTCATGTACCCCCAGGGACACAAAATCCTTCAACCATACTGGGGGATTCTTAGTCCTGGAAGGTCTAATGATTTGTGGTGGTTGTGGTTGGGGTACTGCAGCTTCTGCAGCTTCTACTTGTTCAGGGTGAGGAACATGGTCAGCTACTTCTAACATCTGATCAGCTCCCCCTGGATTGAATGGAGGTATCATTTGGATTTCACCATCAGACTCATCACCTCTTGGCCAGTTATTCACAAACAATGGACTTGTAGTTTTATCTTGTGTGAAGGGAAATACATTTTCCCTGAAGGTGACATCTCTATTGACAAAGAAGGTTTGCTGAGTAAGGTCATACAGTATGTAGCCTTTCTGAACCTCAGAGTACCCCATGTGAACAGCAGGTCTGCTTCTAGGAGCTAGTTTATCATGCTCATGCACTACCTTAGCATAGCAGAGACAGCCAAGTATTTTGAGGTGTTCCAAAGAAGGTTTTCTATTGAAAAGCTTCTGAAAGGGTGAGACATTCCCAATAACTGAAGAGGGTATCCTGTTTATAAGATAGACTGCAGCTTGAACACAGTGCCCCCAAAATTTTAGGGGAATATTAGCTTGAAATCTGAGTGCTCTAGTTACTTCTAGTATATGCCTGTGTTTCCTCTCAGCTACACCATTTTGTTGTGGTGTATAGGCACAGGTTCTCTGATGAATTATGCCCAGCCTCTTGAGCATTTCATCACACACTGTATTTAGGAATTCAGTACCATTATCTGTTCTCATAATTTTGACAGAAGTTTTGAACTGAGTTCCTACCAAGGTGAAAAAATTCTGCAGAACTACACATACATCAGACTTTAGCTTCAGTAAGAATATCCATGTCATTCTTGTAAGGTCATCAACTATAGTCAAGAAGTACTTATTTCCATCAAATGTAGCAGTCTTATATGGACCCCATACATCTACATGAATTAGTTCAAAAGCATTACTACTACTGATAACACTACTAGGAAATGGAGATCTTGTCTGTTTTGCACAAGGACAGACTGAACAAGTATCCAAAGCTTTACTAATGACACTGCTATCAGCAGGTAAAATTTTCTTAAGTACAGTAGTAGATATGTGTCCTAGCCTTCTGTGCCACAAGCTTATTTGATCTTTACCCATGCTTGCTGATAAACTGATTGCCTTTTCTGCAACTCTCCTTTCCTTTCCAAACACCAGATACAAGCCATTCCTCTCTTTACCAATCATCTTCACCTTCCCATTGCAAAGATCCTGGAATACACAGAAATGTGGAAAGAAAGTAACTGAGCAGCCTAGATCTTTAGTTATCTGAGACACAGACATTAAGTTGTACTTGAACTGAGGCAAATGAAACACATTTGTTAGGGTGTTGTTCTCTGCAATTGTACTGGTTCCAGTGTGTGTAACATAGGCCACATCTCCATTAGGTAAGAAAACTGATTTAGGATGAACTACTTGCTCTGACCCTTTGTCAAGCAAATTAACATCTGAGACCATATGATTGGTAGCCCCAGTGTCAATGATCCAATCTTGATTAAAGCCTGATACTAGAAAAGCAGTGCTAGTACCTGCTATGTTTGCAGCTGCAGAAGAACCATTGCTATGTTGATTTCCAAGGAGCTGTAATATCTGAGCATATTGTTCAGGTGTGAAGCTGATTTGCTGTCCACTCTGTTGACTGCACCCATTCTCATTCGGATTTGCTGCACAATAAGCAGATGGCCCAGTTCTTCTTCTCTTCTTCTCAGGATGTAACTTCCAACAATCTTCTTTGTTGTGATTGGTGAGCTTACAGAAGTCACAGTAAAGGTTTCTTAGCTGCTTCTTATAATTTTGTGTGTAACTCTGAGGGTTCCTGGTCTTAGAGTACATAGCCACTTGATCCAGTCCACCAATTGCTGGTGCAGCCCCAAGAACTCCATTATTGTTCACTCCTTTTTGACTTTCATCACCAATGATCATAGCATATGCCTGATTGACTGTGGGAGTGGGAGTCATTAACAGAATTTGACTCCTAGCTTGCAGATAAGAGTCATTCAGCCCCATCAAGAACTGGTACAACTTCTGCCTTTGTAGATACATCTTAAATTCTTTTGACTTCTCACAATCACAACCAGGTGTGGGAACCAAAGCTTCAAACTCATCCCACATATCCTTTAGTTTAGTAAAGTATACAGATACAGAATTTGTTCCCTGCACTAAAGTGCCAATTTCTTTGTGCAGTTGAAAGGTTCTTGAGTCATTTGTTTTATCAAACCTCTCTTTCAGATCCTCCCACACTAGTTGTGCATTAGAGGCATACACTACTCCTCCCAACAAACTACCAGATACAGAATTCATCAACCAAGAGAGTACAATAGCATTGCACCTCTCCCATTGAGTCCATAGCCCTTCAGAATATTGTTCTTTCTTGCAAGAACCATCCACCAAACCGAACTTGTTTCTCCCTAAAAGTGCAATGCGCATAGACCTACTCCATAGTGAGTAATTCTCACTACCAGTCAACTGAAATGAGACTAAGGAAATACCACTAACATCATTTGAATGTAAATACAGAGGATGATTATGATCAATTACTTGGGCTTCACCATTTTGAGCCATTTTATCACAGCGGAAGTTAGGATTTTCAAGAACCAAGAATCAGTGTTTAGTAGAGACGAAGAGGGAGAAGAATTACCAGAACTAATTAGGCATCGACTGCCATTAAAGAAGCTAAGAAGATGAGCACAGAATTATGAACTAAATGAAGAGGAAGAAGATCAATGACTGGAAATGTAATTCATGTTATTGAAAGTATGTAAAGTGTTAATGATTCAAGGCCTAAAGGTAGCTTTATATACACAGCTAACCTTCTAGAAGATTACATCACATTGCTGAAGAAATAAGCTAACTAACATAACAAACTTGTAACTAACATAACTAACTTTCAAACTGTTTGCTAATTACTAATCTGTCCCTGAGTAGTTAATCGACTGTTGTTTAGTTGGTTAATCAGTTCACAGTTTAGCTTCCTTCAACAAAAGTACTCGTTCCATACGAGGTGAGTGTGAAATTATATATATGCAGCAGGCTGTGGGAGACAAATATGAGATCGATCTTTCCATTTGTAGTATTGCATGAGAAGTACTTCTTTGAAAAGAAACTTTATCCATGTACAGTAGTAGAAAATGCTAATGGTAATGTGGGTACCTAAGCTTATGGTTTCGTCGAAAGCATGACATGGCTTAGTAGTCGTTTGAATTCGAAGTTCTAAGCACCTCTTTAGAAAAGAAACTTTTTCTACTAGTCATTTCGACGCTAGAAATTTTGGGATTTTCAATACAACTTTATACAACTTTCTTCCTCTGATCTTAGATTTACTCATTTCTTCTATCACTTTCAGGTGGACGCATCCTCTGATCTTAGGTTTACTCATTTCTTCTATCACTTTCATGTGGACGCAGGATATGACTAAATCATCTCAAACAATGTTCCCTTATTTTAATATCAATGCATGCTACTTGCACCTTCGGTCGTATGTGGTCGTTTCTTATCTAATCTTGACAACACATCCACCTTAATTAGCATCTCTGTATTTGTCCAACACCCATCTTATAGATATGTTGAACTTTATTGGCATTCACTATTATATAACATAGCAGGTCTAATAATTGTTTCATATACTTACCTTTCACTTTGATAGGTATCCTTTTAATTTATCAAATAATACAAAGGTTGCACTTCTCTATTTCAACCATTCGATTTTGATTAATGAGTAATATTTTCATCTATTATTCTATTCTCTTGAAATAACAAGCTCATATATCTACATTTTTTTTCATTTTGGTAACTTAATCCGGCTAGTCATACCTCAACGTGGTTCCTTACAACTATATTTGCAGTGCATATATTCAGTCTTATTATCCTAAAATCCTCTTGCTTATCCAAAGTATTTCCGAAGTTAAGCATTTCTAATGGGACCAAAAGCTTTTCCCACCAAAGTTTATCCATCACTTTTGTGTAGCATCTTTCTATTCGTCATAAATATAGAATCGAACTAATCAATAAAAATGCTCAACCATATGTGTTTTGCAGATGATGTACTGCTATTTAGCAAAGGAGATTTTCAGGCAGTGCTTCTAATGCTGAGAGGTTTGAAAACCTTCTCAATTGCATCGGGCCTAACAACTAATGCAGCTAAATCAAACATTTTTAGTGCCAACATGGACTCAATGCATTGATGATTTGTGTGAACTCACTGGGTATCTGAAAGGCACCATGCCATTCAAATACTTAGGAGTCCCAATATCCCCTAAGAAGATCTCTGCTATTAAATGTGAAATGCTGGTGGACAAGATCACAAGTAGAATAAGGAGTTGGGGAACTAAGAACCTGTCATATGCAGGAAGAGTTCAACTCATCAACTCAGTGCTGCTGCATGTGCATAGCTAATGAGCCTCCATGTTCATCTTGCCAAAGAAAACTATGAAAGCCATAATTGCATGCTGTAGAAACTTTCTCTGGGATGGGAAAATGCATGCCACCAGAACCCATCTAGTGGCTTGGGACATAGTATGCAGGGGTAGAAAAGAGGGAGGTCTAGGCATCATTGAATCCTTGACCTGGAATGAAGCAGCCATTGCAAAGTATGTATGGAATATCACAAAGAAAGCTGACATCCTCTGGGTAAAATGGGTAAACCACATCTATATAAAAGAGAGAGACTGGTGGCAATACCAGCCACCCCAAGACAACTGTTGGTACTGGAAGAAGGTGTGTGCAATAAGGGACAGGTATGCAATAGGGTATGTACAGGGTGGATGGCAAACACAAGGGGGAGATTATACTATTGACAAGGGCTACAGATGGAGAAGGGGTACTCAGGATAACGTGACATGGAGCTAGCAGGTGGGTGTGGAACAGGCTGAATATACCAAAGCATAGCATAATATGCTGGTTGGCAATGCACAAGAAACTACTCACCAAGGATAGGCTATATCAAATAGGAGTTACCCAAGACAAGCTATGCCTATTGTGTGTGGTGTTCAGGAAGAATCAATTAAACACCTCTTCTTTGAGTGCCAATACTCTCAAGTCTGCCTGAAGAAGGTGCTGAACTGGGTGAAAGCAGGAACACAACAAACAGAGGTGCAGGGCCTATGGCGCAGAATGACCAGAGCTATTCAAGGCAAAATCTGCAGAGAAGCAGTTATAGATATCCTTGCAGCATTGGCATACCATACATGGAAGGCAAGGAATGACTCTCTATGGAACAGTAAGGTGCCTCATCCCGAGCACAGTTCACAAAATGATCATGCAAGAGTGCAAAGCAAGACTTAAAGCAACCAAGTCAAGGAGGAAAACCCAAAGAGAAAAAAGGTGGCTGGATGAGTTATACAGGGAAATACACATATAGATAGATGGAAATAGGAATAGCATAGGGTATAGCTGGTTCTGCTCTATCATGTGTAATACTCCCTCCGTTCCAAAATGGTTGTCATAGTTCGGATTTCGAGAGTCAAATTAATTTAACTTTGACTGTAATATTTACATATGTTTTTTAAATATTTTAAATTATTAATTATTGTGACTTATAGTACTTTTTATGTAGTTTCTAAATATATAAACATCGTTACAAAAAATTTAAAGATTATATGTTTAAATTTATGGTCAAAATGAACTCGTTTGACTCTCGAAATCCGAACTATGACAACCATTTTGGAACGGAGGGAGTAGTATTTTATTACTTTACTATAGAGTAAGATAGAATTTAGTAGCATTAGTTGTATAGATATCAACTGGACTTGCTAGGAAATTGGACTAGCGAGTATAGGAAGCAATGTAAAGGTTGGGTGATGATCATGAGTAATAAGATTTATCTTTTCAACCAAAAAAAAAGTAGTATATGCTCATACAGTTTCACATGTGCCAAATATTGTTGTATGGTTCATATGCAATAAAATTGTTAATTGTGCTCTGCTAATTTTTTTTTTTTTTTTTAAAAAAAAAAACTAATCAATAGAAGTTTGACAAAATTGACGCCCATACAGAAAAGTGCAAACTATCCAAATTAATGTACATACAATAATTTGTGGCTTGAAATAGGAGTACTAGAGCAAAGTGACTAATAGAGCACGTGTATGATTGCCATTTAGACATATATCATCAACTCTTTCATCGCTTGATCGTAGTAGTACTGCTGATATAAAGCTGATGTAAATTGTTCTGCGAATTAGGTGACTCATAATTGTGGAAAAACATGACAATGTTTGTTTCCATCCAGTACTAAAATCCAATTGCATGGAAAGTGACATTTAGAAATTATTGAAGTACGATAGTTTTCGTGTTCGGGTGTGTTCTCATCTTTTTCTGTAACTTACTTCTCTCATAAGGTGATAAGAGAAGGAGAATTAAACGAAAAGTGAAAATCACTCAGTAAGAAGTTTGGATTTTTGCTAAGAGTGATAACGATATATTTATCATAAATATATAAACCTAATATTTAATTTATCATAAATATATAAAAGTAATATTTAATATATAAAACATATAGGAGTAACTATAGCTTACCCTTCCGTACGTGCATTGCGTAAACAATCCATAAGTTTGTTTATTGTATAACAATATCATAAATATATAAAAGTAATATTTAATTTATATAAACATATAAGTATAGCTTACCCTTCCGTACGTGCATTGCGTAAACAATCCATACGTTTGTTTATTGTATAACAATACCTATACTATTTTTTGAAGCATATGAAGAATTCAACATTATATTAATCCCGTTATAAATTGTGCATGAATCAAACGGCACCAAAGGAATATATACACTCATATGTACGAGAGTATTCATTCTAATAGGAGTTCGTCTTCCTTTAATATTTCCTTCTGGGCAGGTCATCAGCGTTCATTTAGGAGAACAATTATTGCATGACCAGGGGCGTCGAAGGGGGTTCAAATGATCGATCCCCTTTGTCTGAAATTGAATCTCCTTATTCAAATGTCTGACTCATCACTAGTAACCTTAGGAGTATACAATGTTGCCAAATAATTAGATGCCATTTTTTGGTCCATTTGTGGAACGCTATAGAATTTAAGGTGTCCAGTGGACTAAACACTCCATATTTTAGAAGTTCAGAAGAAACATACTAACGAAAACTAATTAAAAGCAGTGCCTGTATATAGTATCTGATCAAGTATATATATATAACAAACCCAAAAGGATTTTGATCTTATTATTACTTCCACGTAGTCATACACATAGGTTTTAAGACCTAGTAGTACAAGAGAAAGGCATCATTAATTTGTGCATGGATTAATCTGCCTTCTTGAACTTAACAGAAAATGGCAATTCATTGCCGGAGGCAGCCAAACGTCTAATGTCATCATTCTCACCCTGCCCCTCAGAAGAGATGAACAGGTCAAAGCACCTAATCTTGCAAGGAACACACAAGCTAGGACAGTAAGCAAACCTGCATAGACAAATTTATTATTTACCGTGAGTTAGTTCAGAATGATACTAATAAATATACACATACAAAACACAAGCATAATATTTTTGGCATATTTATTTATGAAGTGAGCCGAGTAATGGGTTCATCCAAACCTGTAGTCTTGTCCATAAGGTATAATCCTGAACCAGTTCCTTATATTGTTCAAAACTCCTACTTTCCCTCGTCCAACGACATATTTATACTTCTTGTCCATCTTCCACACAGTAAAATTGGCACAACGCGATGTCTCACTAGGAGAATAAAACTTGATATTTATGGGGTTGTTGCTAAGAATTAATTCACCAGTTGTATTAGGGTATGCAGGAAAAAATGTCACAGGACGACCACGATTAAGTTCATTAGGTTCTTGGACTATATCCTGCGGACAAACTTTAACATTTTTGTCAACTACTCTAGACAAAATAAGACCACCGCCCATGCCCCTATAGGATGGTAGCACAACGTATTTGACACCTACTTGGAGTGGATTTCCATCAGTGTCAAGAACAGAAGGATATGCTTCAACGGGAATTTCAGAAGGAAGGAGGAGATCTGAAGAAAAAGTTGAAGATAAAGCTATGGGGAGGAACAGTGCAATAGAAAGAAATAGCACAAGGGTCTTCATTTCTCCTTATCTCTAGCTATTTTTTCTTATGGTGCATGAGACATCTCGTCGAGGTCCAATTTATAGATCATGATCCATGAGGACCATGACTCATGCTGAATTTTTTGTTTTATTTAATCATCCGTATTTGAAATTTACTAGTCCAACTAATCAATACATTGCATAAGACTAATTAAAAATTATGCGCTCCTTAATGCGATGTTTTTTTTGTTCTGTTTCTTAGACTTTTTAAAAATGATGTGCTTGTTAATATGATTTTTTTTTTTTTCATTTCTTGGACTTAGAACCGGTACATCTAATTAAGTATAGAGAGAATTTATCTATTTCACCACATCCTAATGTATTTTTTAGAAAATTAACACATACAGTATGATAATACAAAGACGTTCAAGGAAAATGGGAATGAAGTAAATTGAATAAAAATAGTAAACAACAAAACAATATACTCAATTTGATCGTACAAGTTGTGTGTTGGGAGGGTAAAGTATTGTATGCGACCTTACACTTGCGTTGTATGTTAAAGAAGTTGTTTATGATCATAGCCTCGACATTGAAAGCTTTTGGATGGCAAAAAGTTGTGGAGGTAATAATTAGCACGTGTTCAATTTCAACTCAATAATGTCCACTGTCCAGGATACCTGCAAATTGGAATGCCACCAATAACTACAGGCCAGACGATCAGCACGAGAATTCACATCACATGTCGAAGATTTGTTGTCCTGTTTTATGTATCTAATATGACACATTCGTACCTTCACTTTTTTTTTTGAATTAAAATTTTATTTACCAGGAAAAATAATTAATTCACTACTAGAAAACGACCTATTAGCTAGGAAACTTGGCGAGGGAATTCCTTCTCTTTCGCACAGGAATTTCCCTCTAAACGTGCGAAAGAGAGGGAATTCCCTCCCTGCACGCGCCTCGAAAAAGTTTCCTAAAAAAGCTTTTTTAGCTAGGGAATTCCCTCGCCAATTGCCAAGTAGGCTCCCTTTGTAAAAGTGTGTCAGTGCATACGGCTAAGGTATTCCCTCGTCAATTTTAACCAATTTTTTTTAGCGAGGGAATTTCCTCTCTAACCTTAGAAATTTTTATTTTTTTTGTTACGGTTGGCGAGGGAATTTCCTCTCCAACCTTGGATTTTTTTTTGGGTTACGTTGGACAAGGGGATTCCCTCTCCAGCATATAAATCCTGCTCAACAAAACATTAGAAGCAACATATAAAGTAGCAACAAAAACCAATATAGCCATTACAATGACACCAAAACGTATAAACCTGTAATAAAAACCAAAATAGCCATTACAATGGCACCACAACCTGTCTAACATAACAACAAAGCCATCACCCGGCATTTAAACTAATCTACACACTTGATTCATAAATTGTTCAACACAAACAAAAAAAATACTTAAATCATTCACCAAATTACTTAACACGTTTCACTACCAATTTTAATTCGACAAACACTTAACTAACCATGAGACTACTTCGCCCTATGAGATTCATTGTTATGTCCCTTTGATCCCATGATAAAGTTCGACACCAAGGACTTTAACTTTGACATCTTTTCACGGTCAACTTGGCGTTCCTTCTCTTTGTCCGCTAGTCTTTTCTCCATTTCCTCTAATTTAGCTTGCAAAGCAGGATCCACATCTACGAAAGTTTTCCTCAAACCCATATTTTCATAAAATCTATTATACATCCAACTACGATTTTCATCAAGTTCCATCTACACAAAGGTTACAAACAAATATATTTAGAATAATGAAAGAGAGTATAGCACTTTTACACTAGTAGTGATATGATATGGTAATAGCAACATTTTTTCAACAACTTAATTAAACACAATTATATTTATAAACACAATTCTATAACATAGGTGGACACATATTAATCTTTCTATCACCGTAAAATTTTTATTTAATATAATTGAATTAATATAGTTAACTTTTAACAAAATACAAAAAATTAATAATTAAATAAACAAAAAAAGAAAAGAAAACATACCTTTAACAATAACTCCGGTGGCAGTATTATACGGTTGTATCCCTGAAAAAAAAGTTAAATGGAGTAACACGACGGCTATTTAATTCGGGCACCGCGTGACAGGGTTGGAAGGGGAAAAATGGGGAAGGGGGACGGACGGGGTGGGAAGTAAAATCAAACCAACCAAATCCAGAAATCTTTCAAGCTAATTCACGAAATCTATGAATTTAAGTTTTACACATTGGTAGCATTATCTTACTTGAAATGGGTTGAAGGAAGAGGAGCATAATCAGTAGTAGCAGGATGGAGTATTTGTGGCACAATCATCGGTGTCTCTTGAAGAGGTTTAGAGAAGGGGGTATTTTTTTGATAAGGTAGGGAAAGAAATTTGTGTGGGAGGATGGGTAAAAATTGAATTTTATTTATGGAGGAGATAGCGAATTCCCCCGCCAAGTATCTGACACATTTTATTTTATAATTGGCGAGAGAATTCCCTCTCCAATAAGGTGTAACTTTTTTTTAACTGGCGAGGGAATTCTCTAGCCAAAAAACTAATTTTTATTTTATTAAGTATGGAGGGAAAGCATGTTTTGCCGAGGAAATTCCCTCTCTGGAGTCCAGAGAGAGAATTCCCTCGCTAGTTATTCCCTAGCTATGACAACGTTTTCTAGTAGTGATTACATGGAATTCAATAACCCTTTAAGAACACAATGACAGATTTATTAACTAACCTCGTTTTCTCTTTTGCAGATGAAGTGACCTTTCTTTCATTCTATGATTTGCCTAGTGCAGGGAGGAAGCTTATTAATATCGACAAAGTGTTGGGAAGAAATCAAACAATACCAATAATTGCACACAACGAGGTAAAGCGGAAGAATACCCAAGTCAAAACTTCCCACACTATTTGAACATGAGGAACAAACTAATTTTAAGCACAAATAGATACAGGGGTAGCTATCAAAAAATAATAAGCAAGCAAAGTAATCAAACACACGAGACACCAAATTTACGTGGAAAACCCCTTCAATGTGAAGAGGTAAAAAACTATGGGGACCAAAGTCCACTAAAGCTCCACTAAATTAACAACAAAAGTTAAAAATATTCTCCAAAATGGCAACACAACAAGTATCAAATACGGAGAAACAATACATACACCAAAGCACCAAAAACTAGAGAAGAAAACGAGTATATTTACAAAAATACAGCTACTATTCACGAGCAAAAATCTGGAGCTACAGAACTCCAAATCGACCCCTTTCAATTCTTAATCAAAGATCAAGATGAGAGGAACGTGCTGCCCAAATATCAGCTTAATCAGACTAGAAACAAAGTGGAAATCGCCTTTCAAAGTCAGCTGATGTGGCTGGAACTATGTAGAAAAATCTGCTCTCTCCCCCTCACTTTTTCTCTCTATAGGCTGCTGTTAAATGCTCTTGTTCTTACTTAAAATCTGACTTAAAATGATCTTTTATATGTGGTCATATTAGTAGGTTTAGGACATGTAGTGGGCTGGTCCAAAGTCACTTTATTTATGGGTTTTTTTGCACTATGTACCCATAAAATTCAAAGTATTTACAAGCCCTACCCATTAAAAATTACACTACCTATGAAATTATAAGTATTTACCAAATCTACCTATTTATTACTGTATATCTTTGTTATACTTTATGGGTGTATATCTTTAAGGTATACTGCATAAATAATAATATACAAGTCTAGATGGGTAGGACATGTAAATAGTTTATCGGTAGGGCTGGTAAATATAAAATTTATGGGTAGAGGTATGTAAATATTTTAATTTTGATGGGTATTTTCATAAACCTCCCTTTATTTATCCACATAGGAAGGAAAAATGCCCAAAACCCAACACAAAGCTCATACCCTAATCTTAGTATTATGATGGCAAAAAGAAGAATTCCAGATTGATGCTTGTATTCATGTTGTTTTATGATACTTGCTTACTGTTGAATATTGGTTTTGATGGATGACAAAGCACCTGGTTCTATGAGGACGAGGAAAAGATTTACAGTTGAAGTCGAAGACTAGGCTGTTCGATATGATGTTCGAGACGAAGAAGGAAAAAGAGAGCAACTAGAGTTGGAGTCTCAATCTAAGAAGGAGAAGGAAAAGCTTCAAGGCGGTGCTGAAAGAGAAGCAGTTTCCCAGGTGGAGAAGGATTGAAGACTTAGACAAATCAACTTAGGTTCGTATAAGGCAATATGGGTAAATCTTATTAAAAACGGATTCTAAACCAAAATAGGAGTTCTAAGCTAATATGGAAAAGGCTTTCCATGAACTCTATAAATACAAGTTGTTTTGGCCAGATTATTTCACGCACTCAAGAAATCTCATCAGAACAAATAGAGAGCAAAATATTCGTGAGAGTTATTGTGTGCAAGAGCAGAAGCAAGGCAGAAGAACTTGACGGAGTTGCAGTTTCATAGTGATAGTCTGTTTGCCTTAGTATTCTGTTATAGGTTATTGAGTTGTCATCTATCAGCTTATTTAGAAGCATAAAATTAAGATTACGTTTTGGTGAGGTAGTTTCAACCTTACAAGTCATAGTGAGGCTTGGATTTTAGGTACAAGGTACAGTGAGGCTAGTTCCTTGATTGTATTTGACACGACCCGGAATCCGGTTAGGCCGTGCAGGCACCCGACATCCTCCTCTAGACCCGTCCGGCGAACCCTTACCAATTAAATCAGGAAAATAAATATAACAATTCACAAATAAGGACAAAACTTAAAAGAAATCACAGACATACTAATACCTCTAAGCTATAAAAAAGAAATTACAACTGACTACCCAACAAACTAGGTTTAGGGCTATCTAGACTAGACATCTAAGAGTACAAAAGAAGACAAATACCTCCTGAAGGGAGCAAAATGCAACTGACATAACAACCAATAAACTGGTGGCCATCCGGAATAAAAGCTGGCTCACCTTGACAGTTGAAGTCGTCTTCGTTCCTTTACAACGTGGCGAACTCAATCCTGGAGCGAACCTGCCGAAACGAAATAGATAGACAAGAAACAAACAACAAACAAGGGTGAGTCAAAAGGACTCAATAAGTGGGGTAGACTAGCCACCTCAAAGAATAGGATAGCAAGCCAGGGGGAAGAAATAGATAAACCAAATTCCTCTTATTTAACATATAAAAAGGCAGAGCCAGATAACAACCGGAAACACATATGAACCCATAAACTCAACTAGGGATACGAGCCAAAAACATATCAACAAATAAACAATGCACATATAAGTAGAACAGTAGTCATGTACAGAAAATCTACACAATAGTATGAAATAAAATGGAATGAGATCAAATGAAATGAGATGAAATAAAATGAGATGCAAAGGGTCACATGTGCCAAATGAATGGAGCGGAATCCTCCTGCTCCGAGGGCAAAATCCTCCTACCCTCAATATGATGCGATGGAGCAGAATCTCCCTGCTCCGAGGGAGGAATCCTCCTACCCTCAATATGTTGCGATGGAGCGGAATCCTCCTGCTTCGAGGGCGGAATCCTCATACCCTCAATATGATGCGATGGAGCGGAATCCTCCTACTTCGAGGGCGGGATCCTCCTACCCTAAATATGATGCAATGGAGCGGAATCCTCTTGCTCTGAGGGCGGAATCTTCCTACCTCAATATGATGCGATGGTAATCCTTCACCGGCGCGGGACTCTCATCGACTGCCGGGAAGTATATTTCAACTCACAGCAAGAGTACAATGCTCAGATCCTCAATGCAATACCAACAACAGGACATAACATATAATATAGAATGTAAATCCAAAGTTAAGGCGTAATGAGTACGCCTATCGGCAGCTACACACGTAAGGAACACGTAGTAGAAAATCCACGAGGCCAAGTGCCTCCAAAGAAATGGATATAAACACTTACCTCTTCCAAAAGTTAGTACGGCTAATCAACAACCGCTTTGTCCTTTGGTTTCCTTGCCAAACGATCCCACTCTATTCAATAAGCAAAAAAAAATATATCAATTTAGGCTAAAAGCTTCATTCCTCACATCTTAGGGCAATCTGGTTAGGAACCTGATACCCACGCGATCAGACTGTGTGTTCAATGTCCAGCCTCTATGGGGAACTCCAAATCACACATAACATGATCAAAATATAAGTATAAGCATGTTTGAGGCATAACACATGTGGCACCAATAGATATGGACTCAAAGGAATGAGAAGAAAACTCCGGATAGAATTATAGACACAACCTAGAACTCAGAATTTGTCCAACTCTTTGAATTTCCATAAAATTTTCGGCAGAATTTCCCCTGAAACTGGATGATCCGCAAAAACAGAACCAGCACTATACTACACACGGGAATGGATACCCGGATAAACTGATAACATAAACATGTTAAATGGGTAACAAGATGAGACGACTGGATGACATAACAAATCTGTTGATAGAATGTCTGGACAACACCACTATCCTGCCTTTCGACCTAATTTTCGGAGTGTAGATTAAAGATATAGACTTCATGGTCTTCATAAAAATTGTAGATATATGTCTTAGGATTCTGGAGATTCTTAAAGAATCTTAATATCAATTTTGTACAAGGAGTTATAATCAATATACTAACAGCTATTCAAAGATCAAAATGATTTTCCAGATTTTGAAACGTTTTGTCTTGCTGATTCGGACGTCTTTCACCTTGGATTTTAGTACCAAACTAAGTATATACAAGGTTTCCTTGATACCATACAAGTTTTTCATAAGAAACACTACGTTTAGAACTAAGAAAAGCTTCAAAAGCTAAAAGATACATGCCTTGGCAAAAGAAAGGTTTAGTCTTACATACCTTTGATGCTTCTTGCTTCTAAACCTTGTTTCCCTTGAATTCAACACCTTCTAAAGCTTAAACAAGCTATAATTCAGCATTTGGATACTTTACTTAGCCATGAAATAATTCTAAAACACAAGCTATAGACGAAATTGAATGTAGCATTACGTTACCTTAATCGCGTAGAGCGTTTTGACGCAATCTGTCTTCAATTTCGAGTTACGATTGGCGTCCTTCCTTCAAAATCATAAAAGTGACTTAATCCTTTATTGAAGCACTGTTTCTATCGTGTGTTTTCTGGAAATAACGAAAAGGAAGACATGTTTTCCTTTTATACATGAAATATTTCAGTTTTAGTCCTCTTTTGCGTTTATGTCCCTTTTTCTGGATTGACTTCTGATACTCATATCTTCTTATCCAGATATTGTATGAATAAACCGTTAAAAGATTTAGAAATTACACTCCAAGACCTTCAATTTGGTATATGATATGTCCCCAAAAGACCTCATATAATACACAAAATTAATTGCTGAAAAGGCTCCGTTACAAGGCAATTCCTTAGTCGGTTTTTCCGCAACTTAAATCCGATTTTTCCCAAACTTTATATTCAATATATAAGCATCGTATATGATAATATTATGACTTTAAACTCACTTAAAGCATTCTTAACATGTCATTAGAATGATATACGTTACTTTGGACATACGGGGTGTAACAATCTTCCCCCGTTAGGAACATTCGTCCTCGAATGTTAAATGAAGTACGTAGAAGCATTAAGCAACGATCTGTTACATACTTGTAGTAGTGAAGAGATGTGAAAGGTCAAATTATTTAACTTTCGGTATTTTAGTGGAAGCTAGCCGAACAACCTCAAAATTCACTTTCGAAAAAGCACAAAAGTCACAAATAATCATAAGAACCTAACGGCGCTTTCAGATTTTGAATCAGAGCTCGTTCACCAAAATCGAGCTCGAAAATCTCTTTTTTGTATTTATCGACAATAAAAACTGAAACCTTCTTCCGATGCCTACCAAACGAGGTCTGATTTAGCTAAAATCTTACAGACAGGTCTTAATGGACGTTACGAAGTTTTTTTTAAATTATTGGCACGCCAATCAGAGTCCTAACTTCCGAAATGACTAACCGAGGTCGTTTCATTCTCCTCCACTTAAACTCTCGTTCGTCCTCGAACGAGCCTAAGTTTAAAGAAATTTCCGCACATATAACAAAAGAACTTTCACGACCTTCATAAGCTATTCCACGGACATTATCTCATGATTACAGAATCAGAATTATAATACGAACACCGAACTCTTGGAATAAAACATATCTGGATAATATGATAACATCATTGCCCAACTTATTCGGACTAAGCTGACCCTTTCTCAATCATAAGAGAAGAGTTCCATATTTTCGAAATGACGATACACGCAACTGTTGATGGGCTAACATGATTCCACCAACAAATCGCCTCGTCGATATACTTTCGATAGAGAACAGGTCGATGAAACAAAGAATTAGCTTACGCTTCAGCAACGCCTTATGGATTTAATATTATGATTCGGCATCAATTGGAGGAAGATTCCTCCACTTAGAGCATACACTTATACAAATAATTTGAATGGAAATAGTCATCCTCCCACAACCTGCTGGATTAAGGAAGACTTAGCTTAGTAAAAAACGCGGCTCAGACCTGAGCTACCAAATTACTCTCTCGAGTTGCCAAACAGCTGCAACTCTCGAGTTCACAACTCCATACATTTTCTATAAGCACCACCGCCTGATGGATCAAATCAAAGGTCAAATGACGCCTCTTATTACCCTTAGTAGCCTTGAAAAACAACCATGTGCTTACCCTGCCACCTTGACACGCACTCTGGTTCAACACAAGGAACATCACAAGAGGCTACTGACCACTTAAACTTACCAGTGCCGAAAAAAGAAGAGATGGAAACAGACTGAGGATAGAAATAATTAGAGCTATAGGAAGCTCTTCTTCTTATTTATTTGGCTACCAGAGCTAGACTATTTATGAGTCAGGCTAACCGAAGAATCACAATTGAAGAAATAGACATCGAATGAGCTTTATGGAACAAAATCTATGTCAATTTAACCTTTCTATAAAAAGAAAACTCCGACAATTTACCAGAAACCCCTTTTATACCGAGACAAACTTGTAGAATAACATGACTCTACTAGCGTCTCGAACCAAGAGGAGACACATAGATCGAGTATTACTTACTAACCACTTTACACCGGAAGAAACAATGACACTTTCTGATGGTGAAAAATAAGAATCCCATCATCCTACCGACACTGAGTTCTAAAGAGAGGTAGACTGACTTGACATTATAACAGAATGAGGCATAACAAAATGCAAAGCAAACAACACCGATACTCACTCACAAATCTCTCGCATTTAAACCAGATAAACTAGTAGGGTAGAAGCTCACGCCTCTACCGCAACAGATTCTTAATAGAAACGCTATCCCAGAAAACTATGGAAATATGATAAGACAATCATTTCCAAATCGACAAGAAAAATCAAAGCTTATACACATATAAGTGAGCTAGAAATAATTGGGTGTACTACATCGGATACCTCAGCATCCTGCCAGACTGGCAGTTCATTGAACTGCCCCTGCAGTTGAGTTGAGCCACTACCCTGACAATCACTTTCTGAAGAACCACTGCCACCACACTCTCAACCTCTACTGGATGGTGGAATTTCTTTTGCTGATTAAGATCTAAATGAAATTCCCTGCGACGGTGAAGGTGCCTGATGACGAGAGAAAGGACGACTGCCTACTTGCCGGACTAAGGAAGAACTCCACCCAAAAATGACAGGCTCACGACACTGATAACACCTTTCCAGTGAAAATGGAAGTTGGACAGATTGTTGATAGACTATAAAGAGAAAAACTGGGTCTATCTTAATGAACTACTAGCGTATTTTAAGAATTATGCTCTACCAGCTAAGATAACATGGCAGGTGACCTCCTAAAATAATCAGAACTCTTACCTTCAAACGAGGTATGGTGCCCGCCAGGGCCGCGGGATTTTCTCACTCTCTTGCTCTAACTCTTCCCGCTCTAACTTATGGTATGCCTAATACCTTCGAGCAATATCAACAAAGACATCAAATGAAGTCCCAACCTCAATTTTTCGAGCCATCTGGGATCTCAAGGAAGGAGAAAGGCCACCAATAAATCTTTGAATCTCTCAAAAGGCTCATGGACTGGTTCTAATGTATATTCAGTCATTCTATAGAATTCAATCTCATATTCTGAAACCAACAGGCTAACCGACATGCTACCTTGTCCAATCCACTCGAACTGGCAACACTTTTTATCTCGTTCGCTACTCGAAAGGAACTTTTCCACGAATCTAGAAGAAAAATCGAACCAAGTTAACTAATAAGAGAGAGAGGCCCACCAATTCAAGGTTGACCCCTGAAACTGGAAAGAAGAATAATCAACACCATACCGCTCGATATGATCAAGAGCCTGAATGATACGCTGACATCATTTTATTTAAAAAAAAAACTTACACAGGGATTATCTGATGCATGGCTTGAGAATGTCGGAAAGTTCAATCAGATAAAATAATATAACATCTTCGGACACTCGGACCGAGCTATTACTTGGGCTAGCTAACCAACCAGAATAATTAGTGGCGCAACACATGCTGCCTCAGGAACGTAATTTACTGGGGCAACATCAGGAACTAGAACTGGAACAAGAACACTCTAAGTCCGAACATCTGCATCTGTGGCAACCTGATAAGCTGCCTAGCGAATAATAGTTTGTTGTGGCATCTGCGTTGCCAAGATTCTCGTAAAAGCATCGTAGAGAGCCAAGGGAACCACAAGGCCCTTCTCCCTTACCCATCGCGAGCTCGTACAACTAGGGCCTCCGTAACTAGGTAGTCAGCACGATAAAAACTCTCGGGGCTTTTTCAGTTCTAGCCCCACGCTAGACTGCTTCGTCTTGAACTCATACCGTTTGCTGATTTGTCGCACGAGGGTTCACAATTACCATGAAAGAATTAACAAAAATACTTTTGCATCCTAGACCGACGCACGATCAGAAAAGAAGGAAGTGAAACATCCTAAATGCCATCATAGCCCCTCGTAGATAAGTACGGACGTCTACATACCCATCAGCGAGACTCTACTAGACAGTGTCTTGGTCTGGATAGACTCTAAATTATGCTCTGATACCAACTGACATGATCTGGAATCCGGTTAGGCCGTGCGGGCACCCGACATCCTCCCCTAGACCCCGTCGGGCGAACCCTTACCAATTAAATCAGGAAAATAAATATAACAATTCACAAATAAGGACAAGACTTAAAAGAAATCACAGACATACTGATACCTCAAAGCTATACAAAAGAAATTACAGATGACTACCCAACATACTAGGTTTAGGGATATCCAGACTAAACATCTAAGAGTACAAAAGACGACAAATACCTCGTGAAGGGAGCAAAATGCAACTAACATAACAACCAATAAACTGGTGGCCATCCGGAATAAAAGCTGGCTCACCCTGACAGCTGAAGTCGTCTTCGCTCCTTTACAAAGTGGCGAACTCAATCCTGGAGCAAACCTGAAGAAATGAAATAGATAGACTAGAAACAAACAACAAACAAGGGTGAGTCAATAGGACTCAATAAGTGGGGCAGACTAGCCACCTCAAAGAATAGGATAGCTAGCCAGGGAGAAGAAACAGATAAACCAAATTCCTCTTATTTAACATATAAAAAGGCAGAGCCAGATAACAACCGGAAACACGTATGAACCCATAAACTCAACTAGGGATACGAGCCAGAAATATATCAACAAATAAACAATGCACATATAAGCAATACAGTAGTCATGTACAGAAAATCTACCCAATAGTATGAAATGAAATGGAATGAGATGAAATGAAATGAGATGCAAAGGGTCACATGTGCCAAATGAATGGAGCGGAATCCTCCTGCTCCGAGGGCGGAATCCTCCTACCCTCAATATGATGCAATGGAGCGGAATCCTCCTGCTCCAAGAGCGGAATCCTCATACCCTCAATATGATGCGATGGAGCGGAATCCTCTTGCTCCGAAGGCGGAATCCTCCTACCCTCAATATGATGCGATGGTAACCCTTCACCGGCGCGAGACTCTCATCGACTGCCGGGAAGTACATGTCAACTCACAGCAAGAGTACAATGCTCAGATCCTCAATACAATACCAACAACAGGACATAACATATAATATAGAATGTAAATCCAAAGCTAAGGCGTAATGAGTACGCCTATCGGCAGCTACACACGTAAGGAACACGTGGTAGAAAATCCATGAGGCCTAGTGGCTCCAAAGAAATGGATATAAATACTTACCTCTTCCAAAAGTTTGTACGGTTAATCAACAACATTTTTATCCTTTGGTTTTCTAGCCAAACAATCCCACTCTATTCAATAAGCAAAAAAAAAAAAAAATCAATTTAGGCTAAAAGCTTCATTCCTCACATCTTAGGGCAATCCGGTTAGGAACCTGATACCACGCGATCAGACTGTGTGTCCAATGTCCAGCCTCTATGGAGGACTCCAAATCACACATAACATGATCACAATATAAGTATAAGAATGTTTGAGGCATAACACATGTGGCAACAATAGATATGGACTCAAAAGAATGAGAAGAAAACTCAGGATAGAATTATAGGCACAACCTAGAACTCAAAATTTGTCCAACTTTTTGAATTTCCATAAAATTTTCGGCAGAGTTTCCCCTGAAACTAGATGATCCACAAAAATAGAACCAGCACTATACTACACACGGGAATGGATACCCAGATAAAATGATAACATAAACATGTTAAATGGATAACAAGATGAGACGACTGAATGACTGAATGTCTGGACAGCACCACTGTCCTGCCTTTCGACCTAATTTTCGGAGTGTAGATTAAAGATATAGACTTCATGGTCTTCATAAAAATGGTAGATATATGTCTTAGAATTCTGTGGATTCTTAAAGCATCTTAATATCAATTTTGTACAAGGAGTTATGATCAATATACTAACAGCTATTCTAAGATCAAAATGATTTTCCAGATTTTGAAACGTTTTGTCTTGCTGATTCGGACGTCTTTCACCTTGGATTTTAGTACCGAACTAAGTATATACAAGGTTTCCTTGATACCATACAGGTTTTTCATAAGAAACACTAAGTTTAGAACTAGGAAAAGCTTCAAAAGCTAAAAGATATGCCTTGACAAAAGAAAGGTTTAGTCTTACATACCTTTGATGTTTCTTGCTTCTAAACCTTGTTTCCCTTGAATTCAACACCTTCTAAAGCTTAAACAAGATATAATTCAGCATTTGGATACTTTACTTAGCCATGAAGTAATTCTAAAACACAAGCTATAGACGAAATTGAAGGTAGCATAACGTTACCTTAATCGCGTAGAGCGTTTTAACGCAATCTGTCTTCAATTTCGAGTTACGATTGGCGTCCTTCCTTCAAAATTATAAAAGTGACTTGACCCTTCATTGAAGCACTGTTTCTATCGTGTATTTTCTGGAAATAACGAAAAGGAAGACATGTTTTCCTTTTATACTTGAAATATTTCAGTTTTAGTCTTCTTTTGCGTTTATGTCCCTTTTTCTGGCCTGACTTCTGATGCTCATATCTTCTTATCTAGATATTGTATGAATAAACCGTCAAACGTTTTGGAAACTAAACTCCAAGACCTTCAATTTGGTATATGATATGTCCCCAAAAGACCTCATATAATACACGAAATTAATTGCTGAAAAGGCTCCGTTACAAGGCAATTCCTTAGTCGGTTTTTTTTGCAACTTAAATCCTATTTTTTCCAAACTTTATATTCAATATATAAGCATCTTATATGGTAATATTATGATTTTAAACTCACTTAAATCATTCTTAACCTGTCATTAGAATGATATACGTCACTTTAGACATACGGGGTATAACAGTATTGCGTTTTAATCTAAAACTTGCTCAGTTTCTTTGAGTGGAAAGTTTAAATCCCAAGAGTGTTAGGTCGCAGTTTTTGATCTCTTGAGCAAGGACTTTCCACGTAAAAATCTCTGTGCTTTTTATGTTTCCGTATTGTGTTAAGTTTCAGAGATAGGTTAAACTTTCAAGGAACCTGGTTCTTTGTAAGTTAGGCAAACAAAATGAAAGCAAGGTTTAGGAATTTAAAAATCGGGTAAGGACACTATGCACCCCCCCTCTAGTATCTTACGAAGATGCAACAAGCAATATCAAAGTAGGTTCTCTCATAAAAATATTAACATCTTGAGAAGGATCTGAATTATGAGTACACTACTAATTATCACCGAAGGACAATCCATCAACAGGCTTCCTCAGTTTAATGGCCAGTACTATGGATGGTGGAAGGGTAGAATAGAACATTTCATTCAAGCTGAAGACTATCAGCTTTGGATCATCACAACTGATGGACCTATTATTCCTACCAAGACTGTTGGGCAACCACCTAATCAGGAAATTTTTCCAAAGGAGAAATCTGAATACATTGATGTTTATTTCAAGATGGTTGAAAAGAATGCTAAAGTTAAGAGGCTCATCTTATGTGGACTTGGTCCTGATGAATACAACAGAGTTTCTTCATACAAGACTGCCAAAGAGATTTGGGATGCACTTCAAGTGGCTCATGAAGGAATTACTCAGGTTAAGAAGCCAAGGATCCAGTTGCTGAAAAGAATGTTTGAATTGTTTGCTATGGGAGAGACTGAATCCATCCAATATATGATAAACAGGTTCACAATCATAACCCAATGAGATGAAGTCCTTGGGTATGACTCTTACTAATGAAGACTGTCACGACCCAATTTTCGGGGCCGTGATGGCACCTAAGTGTTACATCCTTAGGCGAACCACGAATAATTAAACTGACTCATAATGATAATTTAGATAGAAATATTTCAATAAAATATAGGTGTAGACATCCACCCGAAATACAGTGTCAATAGAGCATCTACGAATTCTGACATCCGATATATATAATATATAATACAAGATGTAGGAAGCGACTAAACACTAAGGTGGATCAGACGGTATGCCACCGCGAACCATGCGGTTGGCTCACCTCAAGCAAAAATAGCCACAGCCTCGAACAGATCAGATAAGTCCAGCTGTCTGACTAGTAGAAGGATCTGCACATTTCAACAGTAAGTTATGAGCCAAAGCCCAGTAAGATCATCGACAGGCCAGCTAAATTAACCTTTCGGGACAAGTCTTTGATAATGCATAAGCAGATAACAGAAGTACAATCCACACCTTTACAGTAACTCATAAACATTACATGCGATAATATAATTATACAACAACACAAGCAATAATACGCGAATACATAACATGGTCAATAATAAAAAGATACATAATATAGGCAGCATATACAATATTATATTGATACTATGGCATAAGCAATAATATAATAAACACACAGCATGGCGATGATATATCTCGCATACCACATAGGTAATGATATACCTAGCACATAGCATAAGCACACACCCTGTACGGCTTTGTTTATAGGTCATAACGCACCACCGGCCTCTGTCCCTAGAGCATATCAATAATACACCGGCACACAACATCGACTATACACAAGTCACGTTTGTGCTTTCTCCTTTTTGTAAAAATATAACGAGTAGTACATAATACTATCTACAGACAATGCTAGTCAATTAAGTACTCGACATCTTACTTAGCAAGATCAAATCTTATCCGCAAGCAAAATAGAGGTCAAGTCTCACTTACCTCAAAATTGGCTCAAGTGGCTAAGGAACGACCTCCTTTCCCAAACGATGTGCCTCCGTAAGACTCCTCTCTGAGCCAAATAAATAGTGTCGCACTCGTAAGCATGTGAGGAAAGGATTCTAAGCCCTTACGCAATTTAAGAGGCAATTTACCAAAAAACCCCCGGGTCGGACGTACCCAAAAACCCATAAAATTTATGTTTCCGGACTTCCCATACTCCCACGAGTCCAAAAGTACCATTATTGTACATACCCGAGTCCAACTCGGTCATTTTTTCCATTTCACAAATCTAGGGTTCAAACCCTCTTTCCAAGGATCGTCACTTTGATCCTCGGATTAAAGCGTTAAAAATGGGTAAGAATAGTTACCTTGTGTTTAGGAATGATTTTGGTACTTCAAATTCCCCTTGGAATCACTTTTAGAAGCTCAAAATATGAAAATAAAAATGAAAGCCCGCCCTAGTATATATAGCAGCCCGCAGCTTTAAAGAGTTGTACCACATGCTGTCCAAATTGTACCTCACTGGATAACTTTCAGTAAAATATCCATAACTTTTTATAGAAATGTCCAAATAATACGAGGTTGGTGGCATTAGAACCAAAACTCAAAGAGCTATAACTTTCATGTTTTGACTTTTTTCCAATTGATTATGAATTGATCTGAAAAATCGATTTCTTTCCGGCTGAACAGTAAAAACAGAATTCAGCAGCTTTTTTTTGGCTTTGCACCAGGTCAGCCACTTTTTTTTGTCCAAACGGGACCCTACAAAGCTCAGAATGACCCCAAATTTTGTACACAAGTTATACAAGACTTGTGTGACATGCTCGTCAAGACGAAACTCAATTCGGATCTCTAGAACTCAAAAAGTGGGTCCCACGGGAAAGTGTCAAATTTCGACTTTCGCCAAAATAGCGAATTTTAATCAAACAACCCCGGAATCAAAATTCGAAAGTTGCTACAAGTCACAAATGACGATACGAGCCTAACGGAACCCTCAGATCTCTCATCGGAGTTAGTTTACTCAAATCGAGCTCGAAAACCTCTTTTAACCTTTTTAAACTTCCGCAACGGAGACTTTATCAAAAGTCCTATCAAACGAGGTCCGTTTTCACTTCTGAAGGTTGCTACAGGTCATAAATTACCATACGAACCTAACGCAACTTTCAGATTTCACATCAGAGCTCATTTGCTCAAATCGAGCTTTGAAACCTCTTTTAGCCTTAACGAATATCCGAAACGGATGTCTTTTTCCGATACCTATCCAACAGAGTTCGTTTTAGCTAAAAAATTTCAGGCATGTCATAATGGACCTTACGGAGCTTTTGGAATTGTCGAAACGCAAATCGAGGTCCCGATTCCCGAAACGACTATTTGAGGTCGTTACAATCTCCCCCACTTAGACTCTCGTTCGTCCTCGGACGAGCCCGAGTCTAAGGTAAGATTCACATTTTCACGAAAATAATTACATGGATTTCGAGGACTCTCGCTACTATCCGAAATCATAAACAACAACATAACTTTCAGGCTTTAGAGATTGAAATCAAACCTGAATTATCGAAAAGGTGAGGATACTTCTCCCGCATGTCGGACTCAAGTTCCCAACTGGCCTCTTCGCTAGGACGATTCTTCCATAGCACTTTAACCAACGGGATCTCTTTCGACCTTAGCTTACGGATCTCTCTAGCCCCAATAGCAATCGGCTCCTCCAAGTAAGCCAAGTCCTCGTCAATCTTGACAGAAGCCATATCAATCACATGGGATGGATCATGAACATACTTTCAGAGCATAGATACGTGGAATACCGGATGAACTGACAGAGATGGAGGCAAAGCAAGCCTATTTGCAACAGCGCCAATGCGCTCCAAGACCTCAAAAGGACCAATGAACCTCGGACTAAACTTGCCCTTTTTCCCGAATCTCATAACACCCTTCATCGGCGATACTTTAAGAAACACACGATCACCTACCATAAACACCAAATCTCTCCTCCTCCGATCCGCATAAGATATTTGTTGACTCTGAGCTGCGCGGAGCCGATCCTGAATGATTCGAACCTTATCTAAGGTCTGCTGAACTAGATCCGGACCCAACACCTTCACCTCTCCAGGTTCAAACCAACCAACTGGAGAACGATATCGGCGGCCATATAATGCCTCAAACGGAGCCATCTGGATAGAAGACTGATAACTGTTATTATAGGCAAATTCCGCCAAAGGCAAATAACTGTCCCAATGGTCTCCAAAGTCAATAGCAGAAGCCCTCAGCATATCCTCAAGAATCTGGATGGTCCTCTCGGACTGACCATCAGTCTGAGGATGAAATGCGGTGCTAAGATCCACTCGGGTACCCAGCTCCTTCTGAAATGATCTCCAGAACTGAGCTGTGAACTGAGTACCGCGATCTGATATAATAGAGACTGGAGCACCATGCAATCTCACAATCTGCTCGATAAAGATACGAGCTACGCGCTCCGATGAATAATTAGTCCTCACGGGGATGAAATGAGCTGACTTGGTGAGACGATCCACCACTACCCATACTGAATCATGCTTGCCCAAGGTCAAAGGCAATCCAACCACGAAGTCCATAGTAATATGCTCCCATTTCCATTCCGGAATCGGCATGGACTGAGTCACCCCGGCTGGTCTTCTATGCTCATACTTTACCTGCTGACAATTTAAGCACCGAGACACATGATCAACAACATCTCTCTTCATTCCCTTCCACCAATATAACTCCCGAAGATCTTGATACATCTTCGTAATACCAGGATGAATAGAATACCGAGAACTGTGTGCCTCTGCCAATATCAGCTGCCTCAACTCCCCAACATTCGGAACACACAACCGGCCGTTGAGCCGCAGTACACCATTATCTCCGATCATAAATGAGGTCACTCCCCCACTTAAAACTCTATCTCGAATATCACGCAAATATGAATCATCAAATTGCTTTTCTTTGATCTGGGAAGCTAGGGATGACTGAGTCCCTATATAAGCAAAAACTCGGTCTGGCACAGAATCATCAAATCGCACTCCACTAATGGACAAGGCCTGCAACTCTCGAGCTAGTGGTCTCATATCAACATCAAGATAGGCAAGGCTACCCATAGACTTCCTGCTCAGAGCATCAGCCACAACATTAGCTTTCCCGGGATGATACCGAATAGCGATGTCATAATCCTTAAGCAACTCCAACCATCGGCGCTGTCTCCCGTTCAAGTCCTTCTGGGTGAACAGATACTGGAGACTCTTATGATCAGTGAAAATCTCACAAGGCTCACCATATAAATAATGCCTCCACAACTTCAATGCAAATACCACCGCCAATAACTCTAGATCGTGGACAGGGTAGTTCTTCTCATGCACTTTCAGTTGTCTCGAGGCATAAGCTATCACCTTGCCATTCTGCATCAAAACACCACCTAAGCCAATACCGGAAGCATCACAATAGACTGTGAATCCCCCGGATCCACCAGGCAAGGCCAATACAGGTGCTGTAGTCAAGACAGTCTTGAGCCTCTGAAAGCTAGACTCACAAGCAGCAGACCATAGAAAAGGAACATTCTTCTGCGTCAATTTAGTCAGTGGTGCTGATATGGAAGAAAATCACTCCACGAATCGCCGATAATAACCTGCCAAGCCTAAGTAACTCCGAATCTCTGTAGGAGAAGTAGGCCTAGGCCAATTTTGAACGGCCTCCACTTTCTTGGGATCAACACCAATACCGTCCTTGGTCACCACGTGACCCAGGAACGACACGGTATCCAGCCAGAACTCACATTTAGAGAATTTAGCATACAATTCATGGTCTCTCAAGGTCTGAAGGATAATCTTCAAGTGATGCTCATGCTCCCCTCGGCTCCTTGAATATATAAGGATGTCATCAATGAACACAATAACAAAAGAATCAAGATATGGCTTGAACACACGGTTCATAAGATCCATAAAGGCGGCCGGAGCATTTGTAAGCCCAAATGACATGACAAGAAACTCATCGTGCCCATATCTCGTATGGAAAGCAGTCTTAGAAATATCCTCCGACCGAATCCTCAACTGATGATACCCCGATCTCAAGTCAATCTTGGAAAAATGAGTAGTACCCTGAAGCTGATCAAATAAATCATCTATACGCGGTAAAGGATACCTATTCTTGATAGTCACTTTGTTCAATTGTCGATAATCAATACACATGCGCATAGAACCATCCTTCTTCTTTACAAAAAGAACCGGAGCACCCCAAGGAGACACACTGGGTCTAATGAAACCCTTATCAAGCAAATCTAGAATTTGCTCCTTCAATTCCCTCAGCTCAGCAGGAGCCATACGATATGGAGGAATAGATATAGGCTGAGTACCTGGCAATATATCAATACAGAACTCAATCTCCCGCATAGGAGGCAAACCCGGCAAGTCATCCGGAAAGACCTCCGGATACTCGCATACTACCGGTACTCGATCAATAGATACCTCCTCCACTCGAACATCTCGAATAGAAGCAATATACCCTCCGCACCCGCGAGCTATCATCTTCTGAGCCTTCATGAATGATATGATCTTGTTCCTCGGAGAAGACCTGGAACCCTTCCAAATAGCCTTAGGCTCACCTTCGGCACCTATAGTCACGGACTTGGCATGGCAATCCAACGTCGCGTGACAGGATGCCAACCAATCCATGCCCATGATCACATCAAATTCCACCATATCTAGCAACATCAAGTCTACTAGAGACTCAACACCACAAATAGAAATCACACACTCCCGATACCCTTTATCTACACATATAGGATCTCTGACAGGCGTTGCCACCATAAATGGAGCATCAATAAAAACCAGATCCTTGCACAAGCACGGTGAAAATCCAGGAGACACATAAGAGAAAGTAGATCCCGGATCTATAAGGGCAAAGGCACTGCGGCCACAAACAGAAAGAGTACATGTGATCACATCATTAGATGCCTCGGCATCCTGGCGTGTCATAGCAAAAACCTGAGCTGAACCACCAGGACCAGGAGCTCTATGAACCGGCTGCCTAGGAGGAACCTGAGTGACAGGCCTAGCTGCCTGAGGAGAAGACCGAACCATAGCAGCAGAACTCTGATGTCCCGTGGAGGTAGGTCCAGATGAAGTAACATAGGGGCAATCCCTAACAAAGTGCCTGGGATCCCCACACTGGTAACAAGCCTTACTACCGCCTCCTCCGCGTCCACCTCTGGGCCTGCACCTCCCATAGTGCCTCTGACGGCATCTCCCACAAACAGGTGGAACAGACTGAGATGAATCCCCACGCCTCTGAGACGGCTGAGGCCTCTGAACACCCGACGAAGTACCCTGAGATGGTAAAGCAGCGGCCTGGGGAAGCCTAGGCTGAGTATGACCACGAAAACTCTGGCCACCATGTGAGGGGCCACCAGAAGTACCAGAATATCGCACCCTCTTGCTCGCCCTCTCTGCATTTGTTCTAGCATGAATGTCCTCCATACGCCTCGCAATATCAACCACATCATAATAAGACTTGTTGCTAATATGTGAGGCAACAGCCACCTAAAGACGAGGGTGAAGACCCTCAACAAATCTAAGAACCTGTCTCTCTCCAACATAACCATAGCAGGCGCATACTGAGATAACTCTAAAAATCTGGTATCATATGCAGTCACGGACATGCCTCCCTGTCTCAACAACTCAAACTCGCGTCTCTGGGCATCAAGATGACTCTGAGGCACAAATCTACTCATAAACATAACAACGAACTCGGTCCAAGTCAAGGGAGGAAGATCACTCGACCTCTGTCTCATCATAGAAGACCACCAAGTCTCGGCATCACTGGACAAACGGAAAGAAGCACATCTCACCCCTAGGGTGTCCCTAGTACCCAATACAGAAAATATCTTCTCACATTTCTGAATATACCTCTGGGCAGTGCAAGTAGCTGGGGTACCATCGAACTCGGGAGGCTTGAGCTTCATAAAGGACTCAATCCTCCGAGCTACCTCCTCGTCACTCATAGAAAGAGCAGGAATAGAATGACCCAACTGAATACCTGACTGAGGAGCCAAAGTGGAAGGCTGAGCAATAAGACTAATAACTGGAGTAGACTGAGGAATCACCGGAGTAGCCTCAGGAGTCGGCGTACTCATAGCTGGAGTAACTGGCTGGGGTACCGCAGAAGGTACTGGCATATCGCCCATAGGCGAGGCCTGAGATCCAAGCATGCCCATCATCCGCAATAGAATATCTGCAGAAATAGATACCGTTGTACCCGGTACAAGAGAAGGCATAGTCGATGGGACATGTGTGACGGGTATCTTAGAAGACACCGGTGGCACTGTACTAGTCTGTCTGGCAGCAGGAGGTCTGCCCACAGAAGCTCTGGTAGTAGCCGCTCTCGGCTGAGTAGGTGCCCGCGCACCAGTCCGTGTGCTACGCACAGCTCTCCCACGGACCGACTCAGTCAGTGCGTCACCAGCTCCCGAAGCAGAGGACGATCGTGTTCTCACCATCTGTCATAATCACATTAAAGGATTAGCACCTATGTAAGCATCATAGCACGAGAAGGGATGAAATGAAGGGAAACAACTCTTCCTAAAATGCCTTTGCAGCCTCTCGCTTATAAGTATGGTCGACAACATACCCATAAACAAGACTCTGCTCGGACACTGCTGCATTGACTCCCTAAGACTCGACTTACAACCTAGGGCTCTGATACCAATTTGTCACGACCTAATTTTTAGGGCCGTGATGGCACCTAAGTATTACATCCTTAGGCGAACCACGAATAATTAAACTGACTCATAATGATAATTTAGATAGAAATATTTCAATAAAATGTAGGTGTAGACATCCACCCGAAATACAGTGTCAATAGAGCATCTACGAATTCTGACATCCGATATATATAATATATAATACAAGATGTAGGAAGCGACTAAACACTAAGGTGGATCAGACGGGTATGCCACCGCGAACCATGCGGTTGGCTCACCTCAAGCAAAAATAGCCACAGCATCGAACAGATCAGATAAGTCCAGCTATCTGACTAGTAGAAGGATCTGCACATTTAAACAGTAAGTTATGAGCCAAAGCCCAGTAAGATCATCGACAGGCCCGCTAAATTACCCTTTCGGGACAAGTCTTTGATAATGCATAAGCAGATAGCGGAAGTACAATCCACACCTTTACAGTAACCCATAAACATTACATGCGATAATATAATTATACAACAACACAAGCAATAATACGCGAATACATAACATGGTCAATAATATAAAGATACATAATATAGGCAGCATATATAATATTATATTGATACTATGGCATAAGCAATAATAGAATAAACACACAGCATGGCGATGATATATCTCGCATACCACATAGGTAATGATATACCTAGCACATAGCATAAGCACACACCCTGTGCGGCTTTGTTTCTAGGTCATTACGCACCACAGGCCTCTGTCCCTATAAACAACTTTACTTATAGGTCATAACGCACCACAAGCCTCTGTCCCTATAAGTCTCCACATCTAGGTCATAACGCACCACCGGCCTCTGTCCCTAGATGGAATGCTTCTAGGTCATAACGCACCACCGGCCTCTGTCCCTAGAGCATATCAATAATACACCGGCACACAACATCGACTATACACAAGTCACGTTTGTGCTTTCTCCTTTTTGTATAAATATAACGAGTAGTACATAATACTATCTACTAGACAATGCTAGTCAATTAAGTACTCGACATCTTACTTAGCAAGATCAAATCTTATCCGCAAGCAAAATAGAGGTCAAGTCTCACTTACCTCAAAATCGGCTCAAGTGGCTAAGGAACGACATCCTTTCCCAAACGATGTGCCTCCGTAAGACTCCTCTCTGAGCCAAAGAAATAGTGTCGCACTCGTAAGCATGTGAGGAAAGGATTCTAAGCCATTACGCAATTTAAGAGGCAATTTACCAAAATACCCCCGGGTCGGACGTACCCAAAAACCCGTAAAATTTATGTTTCCGGACTCCCCATACTCCCACGAGTCCAAAAGTACCATTATTGTACATACCCGAGTCCAACTCGGTCATTTTTTCTATTTCACAAATCTAGGGTTCAAACCCTCTTTCCAAGGATCGTCACTTTGATCCTCGGATTAAAGCGTTAAAAATGGGTAAGAATAGTTACCTTGTGTTTAGGAATGATTTTGGTACTTCAAATTCCCCTTGGAATCACTTTTAGAAGCTCAAAACATGAAAATAAAAATGAATGCCCGCCCTAGTATATATAGCAGCCCGCAGCTTTAAAGAGTTGTACCACATGCTGTCCAAATTGTACCTCACTGGATAGCTTTCAGTAAAATATCCATAAAATATCCATAACTTTTGATAGAAATGTCCAAATAATACGAGGTTGGTGGCATTATAACCACAACTCAAAGAGCTACAACTTTCATGTTTTGACTTTTTTCCAATTGCTTATGAATTGATCTGAAAAATCGATTTCTTTCCGGCTGAACAGTAAAAACAGAATTCAGCAGCTTTTTTTTGGCTTTGCACCAGGTCAGCCACTGTTTTTGGGTCCAAACGGGACCCTACGAAGCTCGAAATGACCCCAAATTTTGTACACAAGTCATACAAGACTTGTGTGACATGCTCGTCAAGACGAAACTCAATTCGGATCTCTAGAACTCAAAAAGTGGGTCCCACGGGAAAGTGTCAAATTTCGACTTTCGCCAAAATAGCGAATTTTAATCAAACAACCCAGGAATCCAAATTCGAAAGTTGCTACAAGTCACAAATGACGATACGAGCCTAACGGAACCCTCAGATCTGTCATCGGAGTTCGTTTACTCAAATCGAGCTCGAAAACCTCTTTTAACCTTTTTAAACTTCCGCAACGGAGACTTTATCAAAAGTCCTATCAAACAAGGTCCAATTTCACTTCTGAAGGTTGCTACAGGTCATAAATTACCATATGAACCTAACGCAACTTTCAGATTTCACATCAGAGCTCATTTTCTCAAGTCGAGCTCTGAATCTTCTTTTTGCCTTAACGAATATCCGAAACGGATGTCTTTCTCCGATACCTGTCTAACAGAGTTCGGTTTAGCTAAAAATTTTCAGGCATGTCATAATGGACCTTACGGAGCTTTTGGAATTGTCGACACGCAAATCGAGGTCCCGATTCCCGAAACGACTATTTGAGGTTGTTACAAAGACTTGGTGGAAAAGTCATAAGGATTCTCCCAGATTCTTGGGAATCCAAAGTCACAGCTATCATTGAAGCAAAGGAGCTCGACAAGGTTCAACTGGATGAACTCGTTGGTAGTCTGAAAACTCATGAAATGATTAAACAGTCAAGAGTAAAAGTGGAACCCAAGAAGGAAAAAACTTTGGCTTTAGAGGCTACTGAAGGATCAAGGTATGAAGTTTCTGAATAGAAGATAACTTTGGTGAATGTAGTGAGAAAGTCATTAAGTTTAGAGAAGAATAGAAGGTCTGCCAAAGCTAATCCAACAAAGAGGAATATTGTTGATAATCCAGACTACTCAGGCTGTTTCAAGTGTCACAAAAAGGATCATGTTGTGAAAGACTATCCTGTGTAGGAGATGGAGTGGAAGAAGGAGAGTGCTGCTAAGGAAGGTGAACCTAAGAAGACAAAACGACCACCCAACTTCAGAGCTATGAGGAGAAAGAAGAAAGAAGCTTTTTATGTTACATGGGGATCATATGAAAGCGACACTGACGCAGGAGGAGAAGAAGAATTAGATGATGACTCTCCTTTTGCGCTGATTGCTCTTGATGAAGAACCTCCTACTGATAACCTGCCTGAGGTAAGTCTCGATGAATTAAAACTGAAATTTCCTACTTGTTCCTTAAGAGAGTTAAACATGCTTGCACTTACTTTAATCGAAGGTATTGAAAGTTTAAGGGCTGAGAAGGAATAATTGATTTCTGAGAAGGACCATCTGATTTCAGTTGTATTTGATTATAAAATTAAGAATAAAAAATTGGATGAAGCTAAAACTGAATTAGAAATTGAATCTGCTTCAATTAATGGGCAAGTTTTTCAACATAAGCCGAAAGTCTCAGCCTTTGAACTTGAAAACCTAAAATTAAAGGAATTGGTGCTTAGTGAGTAAAAGAAAGTTTCAACTCTTGAACTTGATAATCTTAAACTGGAAAAAGCCTTTGGTAAGCAAATAGTTGGTGAGGCTCAAATCAACCTTGAAACTGAGCTTAAAAAAAAGACAAGGTTCTGAATCAGGAAATTGAGAAGAACCGAGTCCTTCAGGTAAGGGTTGATAAGGCCAACTATGAACTTAACATGCTTACTAAATGGAACAAGTCTTCAGAAGCTTTAAAATGATTGCATAAAATCATAATAAAGGTTAAAATGGCTTAGAACATAGGAAACCTTTACCTGCCTGGAATCCTAATAGTGAGTACGCAGGACTTCCTTGCAATAAACTCTGCTTCCTTTGTGGAAAAACTGGGCATTATAGAAAGAAAATGAGATATTGCATCAATGGCAGTTAAAAGGGACCTCAAGCCAGTTTACCTTATTGGGCTAGAAAAGGTTTGATTCATCCATTCTATCACAAAAAGGAACCCAAGCTTGTATGGGTTCATGTTACTAACCCCTGATTCTATTTTGTAGGCTGAAATGAGAAGGAACAACCCAAGCTGGATTTTTGATAGTGGGTGTTCCAGGCACATAACAGGAGATAGAAGAAACTTTCTCTCACTCGCAGCATTTCAAGGGGGTAGTGTGGCTTTTGGAGGAGGCAAAAGTGGAGAAATTTTTGGTATTGGAAAGGTTGGGAGGTCCCTCAATCATGCTATTAAAAATGTAATTTGTGTTGATGGATTGAGGCATAACCTTTTGATTTACTCCCAACTATGTGATAATGAAAATCAAGTTAGTTTCACGTCTATATGATGCACTACGAAGAACTTGCAGACCAGTGAAGTCGTACTGGAAGGGAAACGAGCTAATAATATTTACAAAGTTACGTCAGGTTCTCTTCCAGAAAATAATTTGACTTGTCTGCATGTACTTGAGAATGATGCACAACTGTGGCACAAGAGATTAGGACATGCAAGCTTGAGTCAGCTGAATAAATTGGTGTCAAAGGACCTGGTTTGTGGATTGCCAAGCAAGAGATTTGATGACATCAAAATATGTGATGCTTGTGTGAGGGGGAAACATGTAAGATCTTCATTCAAGTCAAAGAAGGTGGTTATTACTTCTAAACCACTTGAGCTGGTTCACATGGATTTGCGTGGGCCTACCAGGGTTAGGTGCAGAGGAGGTAAGAGGTTCGTGATGGTTATTATTGATGACTATTCCAGATACACGTGGACCTTGTTTCTCAGATCTAAGGATGAAGCGTATGACATGTTCGAGGACTGGGCAAAGGTTGTTTAGAAAAAACTAGGGTTCCAACTTGTGTGTATTAAGTCTGACCATGGAACTGAGTTTTAGAATGTTAAATTTACTGATTATTGGAATAAACATGGTATGGAACATAACTTATTTGCACCAAGGACCCCTCAACAAAATGGAGTATTCGAAAGGAAGAACATGTCCTTGGAGGATATGGCTAGAACAATGTTGTTATCAAATAGTTTAGCAAAGAACTTTTGGGCTGAAGCAGCCAATACCGCATGTTACTTACTGAATAGATGTTCTATCCATCCTTTATTAGAGAGAACTCCCTATGAGCTGACAAGAGGTAGGAAACCCAATATTTCACATCTGAGAGCTTTTGGATGTAAGTGTTTCATGCATAATAATGGGAAGGAACCTTTAGGGAAGTTTGATGCTCGAAGTTACGAGGCCATCTTCTTGGGATATTCTTACAAAGAAAAGCCTATAAAATGTTCAACAAAAGAACCTTGATTGTAGAAGAAAGTGTGCATATGGTATTTGATGAATCTTAAACTGTTGCAAAGAAAGGAGAAGATAATGATCAGGAAATTGGTTTAGCTAGAGATGAACCTGCTGAAGACCCTATGAGACTGGAAGAAGATAGAACTACTCAAAGTGAAGATAAGGATTAGACTTAGGGGGAACAAGGAGACAATCAGACAGGGGGAACAGAAGAACCAAGAGAAGACAATACTAATGCAACTGGTCCCTCTGGTAGTACTAATCAGCAGATTCAACCTAGAAAATTGGAAACATCAAAGTTCCCACCCATTGGAAAATCTTATGTCTGATCTGAATACTGGGATTGTTACTAGAAGAGACTTGAAAGACTTATGTGCATTCTATGTGTTTCTTTCGGCCGTAGAACCTAAGAATGTACGAGAAGCACTTGAGGATCCAGATTGGGTGATTGCTATGCATGAGGAACTTTATCAGTTTGAACGAAGAGGTGTATGTGGTTCAACCACTTGTTTTTGAAAGTTCCGAGTTTTCTAATTATGTCTACAAACTTGACAAGGCATTATATGGGTTGAAACAGGCTCTTAGGGCTTGGTATGAAAGGTGTTCTGGATTCTTATTGAAAAATGAGTTTACTAGAGATAGAATAGGTTAAGGAAAATGTCAAGGACCTGCCGATTGTTCAAGTATATGTAGATGACATCATCTTTGGAGCTAGTAATGAGAATCTCTGCAAAGAGTTTGCCGACCTGATGGGTAGTGAGTTAGAGATGAATATGATGGGTGAGCTGAATTTCTTCACTGGCTTACAAATGAAACAAACTCAGGAAGGAATAATAATTCATCAGCAGAAGTACATCAAAGAGTTGTTAAAGAAATTTGACATGAAGACTGCTAAGGACATAAGCACACCCATATCCCCTGAAACTAAATTGGATCTGGATGAAACTGGTGCTTCGATTGATGAAACTAAATACAAAGGAATAATTGGTTCAGTATTGTATTTAATAGAAAGTCATCCAGACATTGTGTATAGTGTGGGGTTGTGTGCAAGGTTTCAGTAAAAACCAAAGGAGTCATACTTAACAGCAGTAAAGAGGATCTTAAGATATTTGAAAGGAACTCAATATCCGTGCTTATGGTATCCAAGAGGTGGAAGTTTTGATCTGATTGGTTTTGCTAATGCTGACTATACTGGTTACTTGGTTGATAGGAAAAGTACATCTAGGATGGCGCACTTCCTAGGTCCTTGTCTTATTTTGTGGGCTACAAAGAAGCAGAACTCAGTGGCATTATCTACAGCAGAGGCTGAATATGTAGCAGCTGCTTTGTGTTGTTCACAGTTATTATGGATCATGCAGCAGTTGGAGGACTTTGGAATCAAGTATGGACCCGTTCTAATCTTTTGTGGCAACACCAGTGCAGTCAATATATCCAAGAACCCAGTCCAGCACAAAAGAACAAAGCACATTGATATTAAGCATCACTTTTTATGGGATAATATTGAGAAAGACCTAGTTACTATGAATTTTTACAGGACTGAGGATCAAATTGTTGATATCTTCACTAAAGCTTTGAGTAGAGTATAATTTGAAAAAAACAGGCTTGAGTTAGAGATGACCAAGATACATTAAACGAGGCAGCACCTGGTTCTCCCGAGGATTGGCTAGAGAAGTTTCTTTACTTAACCAAGCTTAACTTTGTTTAGTTGACTCTATTTTTGAAACTTAATTGTTTTTGCATGTTAACCTGTTTGGAACCTGTTTTCATGACTTAGATGCTGGCAAACAATTTTTTTAAGTAGAGAATAAACGCTAAAGAACCTGGTGCTTGGACATCCTGGTATGCATTCAAATTTACTTACTGATAGAAGTAATTGTCTTACGTGGCCAAATTTATTACCATTAAAACCTTAAGTGGTGCCTGATCGTTTGGTTAATTTAAAATTTGAATTCGTTGAACATACATGGCGTCAGCTCCTAGACATAATTATGATCGTCAGTTTTTTCACATCCCATCACACCCGTTTCCCTTCTCAATACAACTACTACCCATCTCTATTCCCTTAAGTCATCAGAAAGGTTTTTTGTAGTTCATTGTTTCAATCGGCTGTTTTTCATATTTCTCTCTAAAACTTTTCTCATTCTCTCTCTAAAGGAAAAACTCACAAATTCTTTCACTATGTCAACCACTTCCAAAAACAACTGGAAACCCTACTTCTCCTAAACTCAAAATTTCTAAACTTAACCAAAAGGCCAAGCAACTTGCGGCAAGTCGTTCTGTTGTAGTGGCAAAGATATTTGCAAAATTGAGGCAGAAGAAGTTGCTAGAAAGGGCTACGAGTAAGGGGAAAGTATTCCAAATACTGTTGCAGAGGAAAGGGTTGAAGCAATTCAAGAAACAGTTCAAGAAGTCGAAGAGGTAAACCCTAATGTTTCTGCTGCTACAGTTAATCCTATTAGTAATGTAGCTTCTGGGCCTCTAGGAGAATTAGGAGATAAGATAGTACTTGACGTGTTTGAAAAGGAAAAATAGGTGGTAGATGTAGTTAAGGAAATCTCTGAACATGTAGTTAGTAAAGGTGATGAGAAGGTGTGTGAGGAACCTATCCAAGAACCTGTTCCTGTTCCCAAAAAAGAAGTTAATACTGTTAGTGAGGGAAAGGAGAAATCTGCTGAACCTGCCAAGAAACTTGAGAAAGGCACTAGTTCATTCTCTGGTTTTGTGGTTGGTGATGATGCAGATCTGAAGGAAATAGATGAGTATGAGGAAGAAAATCAAGAGGGCGTAGGTTTTACTGAGCCTCTAAATATGGTCTATTTTGAGAGAACTGGGGCGAATCCAATTCCTCTAGCTAGTGAGGGTCATATAGTGGAACAGAGGTTGTGGTGGTAGAGGACCAACAGAGGAAGTTGGAGAAAAGTCCTATGATAGAGGTTCAGTCAAATATTGCAAAGAAGCGAAGGTTGGTGAACGTGTGGGAAGTTCCAAAGTTGGGAGTTCGGGTGATTTTGCTGAAGGTATGGGTGAAAATAGTAAAAAGTCTGTGAGTCATGCTAGGAGACCTGCCACCCGAGGTTTTATTAGGGAAAAGCAGGAGAGGGCTTGTGAAGAACCTGAGGTGCGTGGGAAAGGTTCCAAAATTAAGCTGGTAGGTGGTGACAATAAAGAAGAGAAACTACGGAGAGTGGAGTACTTCAGGAGGTTGCCTTTAGTAAAAGGTAAAATTCTCACAGACCTGGAGATGGAAGGTATGACACAGTTTGGAGAGAAGTTGAGTGTCCAGGGCTGGTTGAATCTATTCCACGATGGCATAAGGAAGCTTAGAGAACAAGAAGTTAGAGAATTTTACTCAAATTGCTCATTTAGTGAGGGTATTGTGACAACCACAGTTAAGGGCTTGGTAATCCAGTTCGACTGCAATGAACTTGGTGTGATTCAAGGTGTTCCTTCTCAGGGCTACAACGAGTATTTTAGAAACTCGTGGACGGCAAGGGGATATGGTGTATCTTCTTTGAAGGTAACTCGTAAATTTGCAGGGAGGCCTAGACTGGCAAGGGCTACTTAAGTTAAGAAAAAGGCTATGCAACCCTTTTATCAGATGTTATTTGATTTTGTGCTTAAGAACTTGTTGCATGGTTCAGAAAGCGCAGTGAGGCCAACTTTCTTGATCTGACCTATATCGACCTGCTGGATAGAGGGGTTCATATGAATCTACCTGAATTGATGATTGTTGACACCCAATTTTATCTCTTTTTTTTCATAATTGATTGTATTTAGCTTAAGAATGCATATTAAAATTTTCTAACAGAATTGCATTAGATGGCATGCATTTATGTGTGTAATCTCTTATCCTTAATCTCATATTTGTATAATATTTATTTAATTGTGAATATATTACATAATTGCATTATTTAGGTCGTTTTAAAAAACGCTTGCACGATTTTGTAACTATTTGTACTATTAGTGCACTTACATACATGTTTTGCAATTATTCATACCTAATTAATATTATCTAAGTTCGTCTATAATTATTTTAAATTAATTATTTTTTTATTAGTCACCAATATTATTCCTTATGCTTTACCAATTATTGGCATTTTTAAGTCTATTATTAGCCAATTATACTTACAAATACACTGGATATACACTTAAATACATTTCCTACATACATACCATATATACTCTCATATACACACGCATAAATTCACTCCCTCACACACGCCTACGTGGCGATATCTGGGCCCTCCAATCCCTATAATCCAACGGCCAGAATTACATGACCTTTTTTAATTACAAGCTCACGCCCACACTCTCCAAAACCCTAACAACATTTCCCCTTTACCAGCCCTAAATGTCCGCCGCCCTACACTCCCTCTCCTCTCTTCCCCTTTGCTCCTTTTCCCGTCCAGATGCAACCACACCGCCACCACCCTTCTCCGCCAGCGACGCCTGCGAGCACGGCGACACTCCGCCTCACTCTCTGCTTTGTTCACGCCGGAAAAATGAATGGAAAGATTCAAACAAGACCTTAAAAAAATGGTTCAAAATAAAAAAGGAAAAATGATGAAACCGTATTACAATTACTCCGTTCGCATCCACATTGGCAGAATATAGAAGATTTGAGCATTAATCTCCATGAATCAAGCAAAACGGGTCAAAGTGGAACAATGCCACCCGACCCGACTCGAACACTATCAAGCGGGTATCATCTTTCTTATTTTATTCTGTTTTCATCCGGATAATTCGTGAGAATACATTCATGTTTTATCTATATATCTAATTTGAATCCATGTATTGGCTTTCTCGGATTTTAAAATAGAAAATAGTTTGATCATGTCGAATAGTATTCAAATCGAATGAATAATTTGTTTAAAGATTCTTGAATAGTCTTGAGAATATGTTAGCACCTATTGTAATTTGTCGAGTAATGGCCTGTTTATCTTCTTGAAATTTGAACCCTGCTCATGGATATAGAAATAGCGTGATTATATGAATTATTCTTATGGCCCAGTTTACATTATTTGCTAGAAGATGCATAATTTCAGGGATTGGCAATATATTTTGATTGATGGACAAGCTGTTAGCTTTTCTTTTGAAATAGAATGATTATAAAACCTTCCTTTGCCATATATGTATGTATAAGATGCCTCGATTCTTTGCTTGAAGATTGCCTTGCTAATTAAGTAGTAACAAATTGATATCTCTTAGATTAAGGGCATGATTGCTATTCAATGGGCTGTAAAATCCTTTGGTTGATTGATTGAGATTGTCCTTTGCAATATATACACTTATGTACATGTGTGAACACATTTGTTTTGACTGATTACTGCATTTTCCAAGAAAATATCTATGGAATTCAAATTTCAAATAGGTATTTTATTTTTGGAAAACATAAATGCTGTAACATCTCCCTTTACTTTTGGTTTAATTGACAAAATATTTCAACTTCCCTTTATTAGAATTACTGTTCTTGTTTTCCTTTTCTAGTGAATTTTCGAAATCCTAACAGACTACTCCCTAGTCCTATATAATCAGCCCCTCCTCACTTTATTACAGGCACTTAGACATGAAAAAATGACTTCTCTTTTCTTACACCTTAGACACTAAAAAATATACATACAAAATCTCTTTCAAGCATAAAAGTTCTTTCCTATTCTTGCTATTGCACTGTCGCTTTTTACCGTCTACATGCCAAAGTAAAACACTTGCCTTGGTTCATTTCTTTTGGCCTACAGTCCTCTGTTGGTTCTTTATTGCTTTGTGTGTTATCTTTTATCAAGGTAAAGACTCCAAACTGTAATGAATAGTTTCTGATAGATAGTTTTCCATTTACTTATCTTTGTCTCTGCCCTTATCTATGGTTGCCTATATACTCTCCTATTTGGTCTACTAATCTTTCTTGCAGGTTTACATGCATGTCTGGATAGTTCCGAAAGGACTATACCATTGGTGAATTGTTTGCAGGTGTTAAAGCATAGTAAGGACTTAAACCAAGCTTTAATTATTGAGGCATGAGATCAGACAAGACTATCCGAATCTGTATAGTGCATATAGGACACTTTCTTCTATCTTTATCTACCTTCTAGACCCCATGCTATCTTATGTATTTATATAGGATCCCTGCCTGTATATTATTAGCACCTTAAGGTGCAAAGTTGAAGTGAAACGGGGTGTGAAATCAGAACACTAAGAGCAGCAGCCAACTAGTGGAAAAGTTGCTTTTATAAAGTAGAAAAGCAGGCAGCTTTACCACTGCTAAGCATCGGGTAACAGGGGCCTTCTCTTCATCCTCTTTCTCTTTAGTTATTGTTTATAAAAAGTTAATATAAGGATGTTTTGTTATACACTGGTGAAAATCTGAGTTATTATAGTCAAGCATAAAATAGGTTTTTCTATGGCCTAAATTATAAGGGGCTGAATCTGACTTTTTTTGAATCGGAGGATATTTTTGCAAGACAGCCTTAATTGAGGCTTATTCCTGCAAAGCTGGGTCACTGGCTGTTTCAAAAATGAAAAAATTTCATAACTAACTAAATATATAAGATGGCCTTACTGTTTAATAGACACATTTAATATACAACAAAGGCTAACAAAACAAAGTCTAAAAAATAGGTTCATGCATATTAAAAACTATCTCAATTAACTTAATTCTCTCCTAATTTTAAGCACGCAAACATATATTAGCTCTTTAATTAGAGATATGCTAAATATAGTTTGATTGTTTTCCTTAAAAGAAGCAAAATATAAGGGTTTTTTTAACAGAAGATAAGCAAAATAAGGGGACTCCCAGCATATACAGAATTCTTAATTTATCTTATAAAAGACGTTTACCACCTTATATGCCACAATCTTCTTCCTCAACTTTGTGGAATTACAGAAAATTAAAGTTTCAGTTTTGAAGTTCCAGGTAATTCATTTTTCGTATGTTTCTAATACTCATAATATTTGTTCAATATCATTATAATATTATATCTTTCAATGTAACATGTATATTTTTTGATTTTTGAATACTAGTTTATATAATGTGCATATTTTTTGGATACCAGTTTATATAACGTGCATATTTTTTGGACACCAGTTTATATAAGGTGCTTATTTTTTGGATACCATTTTATATAACGTGCTTATTTTTTGAATACCAATTTATATAACATGCATATTTTTTTGGTACCCGTACGAACATATTTTTGAAATATAAGGTATATATTTTTTGGTACCAGTCGGTTTATATATGTTTGTTTCTATTATTAATAAGTAGCATTATTCTGTATATGCCGAATAACAAATTTTGTAGTTGCAATAAGAAGTTGGTTCATGAATTCAATGAATATCAAAGAGATATGGAAATAAAAATAAGTTAGAGAAGATAAAAATAAATAGAAGTTGGAGAAGATAAAGCGTGTAAAAAGAAGTTACTAGCAGCCTTTTAATTAGATGAATGCAATAAAGTCAGTTAGTAAACATGATTTCCCAAGAAAATAGGCATAATGAGAGAAATTGGTCAGTTTTTTAAAAATGGCTATAAAAGTGATACCAAGGGTAAAGGTCTATAAACCATAAATTACAATAAATGTGTCTATTTTATTTAAATAACACTAATAAATGTCTATACACTGTAAAATTTCTTTCAAAAATCTGGGCTAGATTCTTTTAAAAGGAGGAAACATGATTTTTAAAGCAAAAATACCTTCTTTACACTAATTGATAGTGTAAAAGTGGAAAATGTATGAGCTTCAAAGGATCAAGCCGTGCAAGAATGTATAAGTGACTATTTTTCTTAAGAGGTCTCACAATTGAAGTCGCCTGAGCATGAGCTTGCATAAATTTTCCTTATAAATTTCAACTATGCTATTTTAACTATTTACTTGCATGAACTCTTATTGTGTGCATAAATATTTCTTTGTTAAATATTTTAAGTCTTTTTGTGCTTTTCACTAAAATGCTTTTAAATAAATAAATAAATAAATAAATATATATGTTCGAAATACGATTCCAAAAGTAAAAGAGCCATTTGGACAAGTACTTGACAATTAATGTCAAGATACCACCTCCAAAATGGCTAATATTCCACTAATACGAAAATCCCCATTTGTCCCTTACATTATAGTTACTGTATTTATGGAAAAGTAAAAAGTTTTCATCTGTTTTTCAAAATGTTATTTCAGAAATATACATACATTCCAGTTTTTGCAGAAGTAACCCGATTTTGAGCAGTCTTTGCATTTTTAATCCTCTGGAAATTGGAAGCTGAAACTAAGTTTAATATTGCGATTACGCAGTAATTTTAGGCCGTTTGCGCAAATCTTAGCATTCATCAAAGCCTCCTACGTATAAATAGTAAACGTAATATAAATTGGTATTTTGCATAGCATTTTTGTTCTTAGTTTGACTTGATATTTTTGCCTAATTTCATTAAGGAAATATTAGAAGTGATTCTTAAGCCCATAGACTAGTTTTTGCTTTAGAATACAACAATTTTTGCGATAATATGACTTTCTTGCATTTTTCTTGCCTTATAATCCCAAAATTCAAACTTTGTCGGGATCACCTTTCGTGGGACTCGAAAAATGCCTAACACCTTCTTCCTGAGTCACATGGACTTCTTACCCATTGAATCTCTTAGAAAAAACTTACTCGGAGTTAATTTAGAAACTTAGACACTTTAGGTGACATAATACGCCTTTTAGACAAATTTATTAGGTGGCGACTCCAAAACCGACTCAACCAAGTCATCTAGTCAAACCCGACCTTTGAACTCGATCTGAGCTCATAAAATGGGTGCGACAATGATAAAACACATTGGTAGGGTGGCTGATATGGGTTTGGGAAAACATACCTTAATCTATGGGTTTCTGCTGGGAATGGTATTTGAGTTCTTTGGAGTGCCTGTTGCAAAGTGGACCAAGCCGAACCACAATGACATGTTTGGGAGGAACATTTTAAAGTTCTGTGACTATATGTACGATGGTGAACCTGCTGATGAACCAGATCATGTAGAGGAAGATGCTGAGGAGATGCGTGCTGCTAGAATTGACATGAGAATTGAGGGGTTCAGGAGGCAACTTGAGCGATAAAATGATGAGCTGGCGTGGTTAAACGCTAAAAATACCAGGCTGGATGATGAGCTAGAACGTGAAGGAAACTCGCGTCGCCTTGTCAAGTTGCTTGAGAATTTTAATATCCTTGACATTCCCCAACTCTAAACTAGTCCCGTCCTCTGTTTCTTTTGTTGGTTCTTTATGGTGGCCTGCTAAGACATTTTATTTCGGTTAAGTTTGTAATATTTTGATGTTTTCTGGATGTTAAGCCGGTTTGGCACGCATTATGTTAAATATCCTTTGCTAAATTTGTTTGCTGGTGTTTATTGTCTGTAACAAGTTCTTGACGTGAAAAGGTTGGCTAGTTGCCTATGGCACTAGAGTCAACTTAACTTAAATTAAATTGAGCAGGTTCATACAACTGTGAAACTTTTCGATGATGCCAAAAGGGGGAAGTTAGATGTTGTTCAGATCAATATATGTTTGTGACCTGATTTTTGCCTAACTGTTATTACCCTGGTTCTTGTTTAATGTTTGATATTGTATAGGTTCTTGTGCTAATACCCTCGGTAAGACAACATTGTTTGTCATCATCAAAAAAGGAGGAAATTATTGAAGGATGGTTTTGATGGATAACAAAGGACCCGGTTCTATGTGGACGAGGAAAAGGTTCACAGTTGAAGTCGAAGACTAGGCTGTTTGAGTTGATGTTTGAGTTCGAGACGAAGAAGGAAAAAGATAACAACTGGAGTTGAAGTCTCAATCTAAGAAAGAGAAGGAAAAGCTTCAAAGCGGTGCTGAAAGAGAAGCCGTTTCCCAGGCAGAGAAGGATTGAAGACTTAGGCAAAACAACTTAGATTTCATATACAGCAATATGGGTAAACCTTATTAGAAATAGATTCCAAACTGAAAAAGGAGTTCCAACCTAATATGGAAAAGGCTTTCCATGAACTCTATAAATACAAATTGTTTTGGCCAGATTATTTCACGCACTCAAGAAATCTCAACAGAGCAAATAGAGAGCAAAATATTCGTGAGAGTTATTGTGCAAGAGTAGAAGCAAGGCAGCAGAACCTGACGGAGTTGCAGTTTCATAGTGATACTCTGTTTTTCTTAGTATCCTGTTATAGGTTATTGTGTTGTAATCTATCAGCTTATCTAGAAGCATAAAATTAAGATTATGTTTTGGTGAGGTATTTTCAATCTTACAAGTCATAGTGAGGCTTGGAAGGTTTTAGATACAAGGTATAGTGAGGCTAGTTCCTTGATTGCATTGCGTTGTAATCTAAAACTTGCTCAGTTTTCTTGAGTGGAAAGTTTAAATCCCAGGAGTGTTGGGTTGTAGTTTTTTATCCCTTGAGCTTTTCCACGTAAAAATCTTTGTATTCTTTACGTTTCCGCATTGTGTTAAGTTTAAGAGATATGTGAAATTTGCAAGGAACCTGGTTCTTTGTGAGTTAGGTCTTTGTCAGTTAGGCGAACAAAGTGAAAGCAAGTTTTAGAAATTCGAAAATCGGGTAAGGACACTATTCGCCCCCCTTCTCCAGTGGTATTAGTGTGTTATCATGCTCATTCTGGGGCAGAGATGGTAGAGTGTAAGTGCTTGAGTTCAAGTAAGATGTTGTTTATATAGTTGCAGGGTGTTATTCAAGTTTGTATACAAATTGTAAAATGTTCATTGATATTGGATTACAAAGGAAGGTTGGGACATTTTCGATACGTTCATCATATGTTCTGGCGAGCAGTTCTTTGTATGTTGGTAGTTATCCAGACTTCCCATATGGACAACGAGCGAGGCAACAAGGGATTTGAGATGGAAGAGTGGCTGGCCAGTTTTTACTCTAGCTCAATGAGCGTCTGTGCAAGTCTTGGTGTTGTTGGGCAGAATTCTTGCTCGCCTAGCGAGCGCCTTAGCGAGCTCGCTATTTGGCCTAGTTGTGGCGGGCAGAATTTTCTCGCCCCTAGTGAGCTCCTCAACGAGCAAGGGTGGGTCTTCATTACACGGGCAGAATTTGCTCACCTCTAGCGAGCGAGGGCGGGGCTTCGTTGCACAGGCAGATTTGTCAACACCTCAACGAGCTCCCTAGCGAGCTAAGTTGGGAGTGTTTTGGAAGAGGGCAATAGTTGAAGGGAGTTAGTAAGCGCTCATATCATTTCATGCTTGGTTGAAACATTTGGAGCAGTTGAATGGAAGTAGGTCTTAACATTCATAGTTGCTTTGTTTAGTCTTGAAATCATGATACCTGGTGAGAACTTAGAGGTGCTTCTCTCAATTTCGCCTCTTGGCATATGAATCTATAGTGACTTGCGACTACAGAATGCACGATCCTTAGCTAGCTTTATAATTATTTTAGACATTTAGTTAGCTAGTTTCGTATTTATTGGCGCATGTTATGGTGTCACAAATGTAATGACTCTTGAAATTTATTTTTATTTTTATTAATATATTAGCTATTAGGCTCACTGCCTTGTAGTATATTTGCCTTAAAAAAAACCCCTCTAAGAGTGGAAATCATGTCCCAATCTCAGTAAAAAACTCAAATGGACTACCTCTATCTCAACATCTTGTTCTATCTTAGCTTCCAGCTATCTATGGATAGAAGTTCAAACTCCTCAACTCCCCTGCTACTTGCTTGCATCCAGCTCCTTCACTTTCTTTTCACTTTGTTGTTCTTTGATAAGATAATTTTTTCTTTCTTTTTGTTATCGTCCATTCTCCAATACTCGCATTGGGATTTCAATTAATTATTCCAAAAGAAATGTTCATATTCATCACATACGTAGATTAATTCATCTATTTATATCGTTATTTGAAGCTATGTTTTGAGAGTATGTTTTATATAAGCTACTAGGAAATACAAAATAAAATGTATAGATGTATAAACGGGTGTCCCCTAATATAAGATCAGACATATTTTCCCTTTCAAAAGGTTCATCTTACTCGGGGAGGATTCGATAATGCTAACCTTTACCCTCAAGTGTCTCCTAAACAAGTTCAGAAAACTTTTCCCCATAAATCTCATTCTACTTGGCTTAGAGTATCAATCAATATATAGCGTTTATGTTTACCTTCGATCTAATCCGAACCTCCCAACCTCCCAACCCGCGTTTGAGTATATAGTATACGACCTAAATTAAATGGTTGATATGTAAAGATAATTTTTAATTAATAAAATTGTTATGTAATGACCATGCAAAAGTCGTGATATTCTAGTTATAACTTCGGCTTCATATTTTATAGAGCCTAAGGGTACATACTCTTAACTTTTATTTGCAGAAACATTTACTTAAGAAAGTCATCGACATGAAAGCAGTTTACATTTAGACATTTAAGCATGCGTAATTCATCTAGATTTACACATTTATTTTGCCCCTAAAGCTTCCTGAATTATGTAAATCTAGAGATGGAAACTTTAAAGTCCAACTGATCGTGATTCATATAGCATATGACCCATTTAAAAGGAAGCTGTTATAATCTATGCACCTCCTAAAGACACTAGAAGGGGAGGGTTGAATAGTGTCCACCGATTTTTCGTATCAAGAACCTGGTTCTTCTGAATGTAGAACCTAGTTCTCGCCTTCTCAGTTCTGTTGTTTCAACCACTGCAACACACCACAAACACACACACAAAAACACAAGAATTTTACATGGAAAACTCCTTGCTCAAGGGAGAAAAACCACGACCCACGCTCTGGGTTTGAGAACTGAATCTACTAACACAATGAGCAAGTTTCTGATTACAAACTCTGTAAATAAGGGGCTACACACTAGACCCTAATCACTACTCAAAGGTAAACTCTAGCTTTTCAAGTAATTTTGCACAAGTTCACCTAATACATATGCTTCTATAATAAGCCAATAGGTAAAAATAATAAAAGCTCAAACTTAGACAACTTCCAACTCGATGAACCTAGACAGAATATCTAGACTCAATCAACTCAAGCACACTAGTTGTCTTCTTCAGTTTACTCACGTAGAAAGATGCTAGATCGCCTTTGTATGCTCTCAACTCTCTGTTTGTGAATAACTGAATTACGGCTGTATCAACTACTTGTATTTATATGGGCCTTGTAACCCTAGTTGAGTCCTGCAAGGAATCCTTGTAATTATGGTAATAAAGGATTCCCAATAACTCTTTTCCTTGTTGAAGTCCAACTCCTTTTCACACTTCGAAGACACAGCCTGGGCACCGCCTCTTTTAGTCTGACTAGGATGCATATTCATTCACGCGCCACTATTCCTTGTTCCGCAGGGATTTGCAACCCGCAACTCTTTTCGATCGGCCGTGCCCTTCATTACAAGGACTAGGTTCTTCATGAAGACCTCTGAGTCCTTTACGTTTGTCATTCTTCAAAACCAGCACTCAACAAATTCCCCCTTTTTGATGCTGACAAACAAATGTTGCCCAAGAACCTGAATAGACAAAATCCCAAAAGCACAGAAACAAAAATAACAAGTTCAAGAAAAATTAAACAGATGAATTAGGTCACAAACACCCCAACATTTCCTTCTTCCCCCTTTTGGCATCATCGAAATGATTCAAATACCTGCATGAACCTGTCAGTACGATCCAGTCTAAAGCACAAGGCAACAAGTCAGTAACAAGAACACACAGAAGCAGAAATAGAGGCCCAATCAAGAACCAATTACTTTAAAGGAAACAGTCATAAACATAAGGAAAATTAAAACCATTATCCAGGGTGTGATATCAGCACAACCCTATCAATTAGTACACAACTGAGAAATAAATTGTTTGAAACAACCAACACATGCGCAGGGGAGAATTGGAAGGAATTGACAACATGCAGAAAGAGGGATAGGAGAATAGGACAGGAGGACTCAAGGCTGAAGGTTGAAGTGTTTGACAAGTGCCTCAAGTTGCTTCGTATTCTTGGCCCTTTCCATCACTAGCTCGGCCTCATACTTGTGGCAGTCTATCTTCAAACGATCAATTTCTTGATCCTTCAACTTCAGCTGTCTGTGGAGCTCTCCGTTTTCTGTATTCACTTCAAGAACATGACTTTCCAGCTCCTTCACAGCATCAGTGGCCTCCTCAGGTCCATAGTCCTCACTCTCCTCAGCTTGCTCTTACTTGACCTGCATAGGTTTCTTAGAAGCTCTTCTCTCCTTGAAGAAGTCACAATTTTTAAGCACATTGTGCCCAAACATTTGATGAATGGTTGGCTTCTTCCTAGCTTCCAGGGGAGCCCCAAAATGTTCAAGTACTTGCTGGAGGATATAGGAATGCACAAGAGAATGTGGCTTTTGATCTGTATCTACAATCCCTTGATATGTCTAATGATTAGCCCAGGCAAATTGATTTTTACCCCCTATCCAGCAAGTCCATATATGTCAGGTCTAAAGCACTAGCTTCACTGTTCCTCTCTCCTCTAGGCAGAAGGAACCTGTGCACAAACTCAAACAGCAACTGGTGTGCAGGTTCCATCTCCTTCTTATCTACCCACCTCTCCTTCCTTAGCTTGGGTTTTACTGATAATTTCTTGACAACATCCAGTGGAGTCACACCATCAGTTCTCTTGGGCCACTTCAATTTTATATACCTGCAATAACCTTCAGCAGGTATGTCAAGAATCACTCCAAGCTCAGGTCTCCCAAACTCTATCTCAACTCCCTTCACAGTGGTGAACACTCTCCTGGCATTAACTCTGCAGTTTGTATAGAACTCCCTGATCTCATCAACAAACAACCTTCTCTCTTTGTTGGCAAACAAACCAAGCCATCCTAGCAATATTTTCATGTGAAATTCTTTCTCATCATGCAAGATGCTGCCAGGCAACACCTGATGCTTTCAAAAGAAAGCCACCATGTCTACCTCTTCTTCACTGCCTCTCCTTCTATTCCTGTTCTCAGCTTCACTATCTGTTTCAGAATCACTTGGCTCAACATAACTACCATCCTCATCACTCTCTTCATGTATCTCCTCAGTTCCCTTTTCCTCCATATTTTTCTTTTCCTCTCTATCTCTCACATGTGAAATTGTTCTCTCCAATTTTCCTACCTTCTCCAGCTGCTGCTTCAAAGCAGACCTAGTGCCAACTCTCCTGACAGTAGGTTCAGCAACAGGCTTATTTCCACTATCTTCACTCAATTCATCAACCAACTTATTTTTTGTCACTAACTTTCCCCCTTTCACCAGTCTTCTCCTCTTTTCTGGCTCTACTTTGTTTTCCTTAACAAATACTACCTCTTCTTCTTCTTCCTCAACCTCCAGTTTCTCATCCTCCTCTCCAAATTTCCTTTTTCTCTTTGATTCTTCTGATTTCTTGGACATCCCTTCACTTTCATTTTTCTCTTTCACAACCTCTTCGTTTTTCTCTTCTTCTGAGTCTGTCCAATCTAGTTCTGCATCATCAGCCTCAGTAGGATCTGGACAATAGACAGGCTTTTGTCCCAAATCCTGTGAGGCTTCAGCAAGAACAGATGCTACTTTATTTTTCTCCATACCCACAACATTTATGCTTGGTTCATTTATCCTTTCATTTAGGGACTCAACAAGATCCTGTTCCCTTAATTGTTCTATCACTCTCTCCGCTACATCCAACCCCATATCAGTCTTTTCTACTAAAGGCACATGCACGTTTTCCCTAAGTTCTTCCTGTCCACACTTTTGCTCTGTTTCAACTGGGTTCCCCCTATCTGTTTTTCATCAGACTCTACTACTCCTATAATTTTATCTAGTCCCGTTACTAGGGTTTCAGTATCCGTCGTACCAGGGCTTTTTATTTCTTCTAAACCAACAGGAGTAGATGTAATAGGATCAAAGATTACCTCAGAAAGTGATTCCGATGAACTTGGTGAAATGGGCGTAGTAGGCAAGGCTCTTGACATCATCCTCTTGACCAATTTCTTGTCACCCTTTTGGAGAAATTTTATTCTGGCCTTAGCAATTCTTTGTGCGAGTGTGGATGGGGGTGGTTTTGCGGATAATTTCTTGGCAGCCTTTGTGGGTGAAACGGATGAAGATTGTACTTGAGACATGATGAAGGTTTTAATGGATTTTAGCCTGAGATTTCAAGAATTTTTCAGTTTTAGGTTTTGGGAGAGAATTTTGATTTGGAAGAGGAGAAGTAGTTGGGTGAGTGGGTTCTGTGTGTATTGATGAAGGGGAAGGGTTTTGGTGATCAGACAGCTTCTAGGGAAGACAAAGAAATAATGAGATAAAGTAGAGAAGTAGCTTTTTGAAATTTTTGAAAACCAGGAAGAGTTATGGATTTGACGGCTATGGACTCATTTGATATAGCCTTTTCAAGTAGTGGGGTCCAAACAAGTCAAATAGAATTCTATCCCAAAAAGGAATGTGTTCCTATAATTTAGGACGGTTACTGGAACATGAAGGATCTCCCTTGACGCACGAATAATTGACAATCAATTTCAGTTATGACTTCTATCATGCAGGGTAGTGCGACTGTACCTGGACATGATTCCTTATGTTTTAGTCGGTTCCTTCTCAGTACATAGTAGGTTCTTCATGGGATCACATTGTCCTCACCTGGTGCTCAAGGACTGAACAAGTATACTTAATAAAGTATAAGGTTAGACTGAACAGTAATAACAGAATTTTTAACAGGGATAATTGAATACTTAACTAACCAATCATAGAGGGATCACCTGCTGGGTCATCCGTGTATTTTGGTCATCCCTAATTCCAATCTGTTCCTCTCAAGCTGTACCTTGTTCAATGCTTTAGTAAATATGTCAGCAATTTGATCTTCAGTCCTGCATGAATTCATAGTAATCAGACCCTTTTCCATATTATCTCTAAGAAAATGGTGTCTAATATCAATGTGCTTGGTTCTTTTGTGTTGGACTGGGTTCTTGGCAATATTCACTGCACTAGTGTTATCACAAAAAATTGGCACTGCTCCACATTTGATGCCAAAGTCCTCCAATTGTTGTTTGATCCATAGCAGTTGTGAGCAACATGATGCAGCTGCTACATACTCAGCTTCAGCAGTAGATAGGGCAACTGAGTTTTGCTTCTTCGTAGCCCAAGAGACCAAACAAGGACCAAGAAAGTGTGCCATTCCTGAAGTTCTTTTCCTATCCACAAAATGACCTACATAATCTGCATCTGCAAAACCAATTAGTTCAAAAATACCTCCCCTTGGGTACCAAAGACAAAGGTCCTGAGTTCTTTTCAAGTATCTTAGGATCCTCTTCACAGCTGTCAAATGAGACTCCTTGGGCTTGGACTGAAATCTTGCACACAGTCCCACACTGTATACTATATCAGGTCGACTGGCTGTGAGATAGAGGAGTGAACCTATGATTCCTCTATATTTTGTCTCGTTTGTTGAAGGACCTAGTTCATCCATATCCAGCTTGGTTCCAGGTGCAATGGGAGTAGTCATTTCTTTTGCTCCTTCCATGTCAAATTTCTTCAGTAGTTCCTTGACATAATTTTGCTAATGAATCATAGTCCCTTCAGGCTTTTGCTTTATCTGCAACCCAAGGAAGAAATTTAGTTCACCCATCATGCTCATTTCGAATTCACTTCCCATCAGATCAGCAAAACCTTTGCATAGCTCTTCATCAGTGGCTCCAAAAATGATATCATCGACATACACTTGGACCACCAATAGATCTTTTCCTTTCTTCTTGAGGAATAGCGCGTTGTCATTTCCTCTCGAAAAACCATTCTTTAGCAGGAATCCTGAGAGTCTTTCATACTAGGCTCTAGGGGCTTGCTTCAATCCATAGAGAGCCTTGTCCAGTTTGTAAACATGATCAGGAAATTCATTGTTCACAAAACTTGGTGGCTGTATCACATAGACTTCTTCATTCAGGTAGCCATTTAGAAAGGCGCTCTTTACATCCATCTCGTATAGCGTGAACTCCATATATGTAGCAAAGGCAATCAGCATTCTGATGGCTTCCATCCATGCAACTAGTGCAAAGGTTTCAGCATAGTCTATTTCTTCTTCCTGACTGTAACCTTGAACTACTAACCTTGCTTTGTTTCTTGTCACTATACCATGCTCATCCAGTTTGTTCCTGAATACCCATTTTGTTCCAATTATTGATCTGTCCTTTGGTTTAGGAACTAGGTGCCACACTTTGCTTCTTTCGAATTGATGAAGTTCCTCCTGCATGGCTAGAATCCAATCTGGGTCTTCTAGAGCTTCTTTTACATTCTTTGGTTCCAAAGATGAGAGGAAAGTAAAGAAAGCACAGAAGTTCTTCAAGGCTGACCTGGTCATGATTCTTGTATCCAGTTCAGATAGGACATTCTCCAAAGGGTGAGTGCTCTGATGTTTCCATGGCCTGAGTTGAATATGACTGGAAGAACCTGCAGCATTGTCTTGGAGGGTTTCTTCCTGACTTGCTGGATCATCAGCTTCATCAGAAGTTCCCCCTGTTAAGTTGACTCCTTGTTCTAGTGTGCTTGGATTTTCACCTGATGTCTCCTTGTCTTCTGAGTCTTCCAATTCATCTACACCTTCTTCCCTACTTAGGCCAATCACTTGATCATCTGCCTCAGTTGTTTCCCCCAATGCCTTATCCGATTCATCAAATACAACATGCATACTTTCTTCCACTGTTTGTGTTCTTTTGTTAAACACCTTGTATGCTTTGCTTTGAGTGGAGTAACTAAGAAATATTGCTTCATCACTCCTAGCATCGAACTTCCCCAAGGGTTCCTTGCCATTGTTGTGAATGAAACGTTTACAACCAAAGGGTCTCAGGTGAGCGATATTTGGTTTTCTTCCTCTGAGTAGCTCATATGGGGTCTTGTCAAGAATTGCTCTGATGGAACATCTGTTCAGCAGGTAGCATACAGTGTTTATTGCTTTAGCCCAAAAGTTTCTTGCAAGCCCACTTGAAAGCAACATAGTCCTTGCCATATCCTCCAGGGTCCTGTTCTTCCTTTCAACCACACCATTTTGTTGGGGAGTCCTTGGTGCAGAGAAGTTATGATCTATGCTGTTCTTGGCGCAGTACTCAGAAAATTTTGAGTTTTCAAACTCAGTTCCATGATAAGATCTGATGCTAATGAGCTCTAGACTTAACCTTTTCTGCACTACACCAGCCCAGTCTTTAAAGCTGTCAAAAGCTTCATCTTTAGATGCCAAGAACAAGGTCCATGTGTACCTAGAGTAGTCATCAACGATCACGAACACGAATCTCTTTCTTCATCTACTCCTGACTCTCATAGGTCCACACAGATCCATATGCAATAGTTCCAGTGGCTTTGATGTACTTACCACATTTTTGGATTTAAAGGATGATTTCACATGCTTCCCCCTTACACACGCATCACACATTTTTATGTTTTCAAATCTCTTGCTTGGCAATCCACGAACCAACTCCTTCGATACAAGCTGTGAGAGACTTGCATGACCCATTCTTTTGTGCCACAGCTGAGAGTCACTTTCTTGCACATTCAGGCATGTTAGGTTATTTTCAGGTAGTGACTTCAGCGATGCTTTGTATACATTGTTCACCCTCTTTCCTTCCATAACAATTTCTCCACTCTGTAGGTTCTTCACAATACATCCTACAAACGAGAAACTCACTTCGTTACCTTTATCACATAGTTGGGAGATGCTCAGCAGATTGTGTCTGAGACCCTCAACACAGTAAACATTTTCAATTGCATGATCCAGAGTTCTCCCAATCTTTCCAATTCCCATGATTTGACCACTTTTTCCTCCTTCGAAGGCCACACTGCCTCCTTGAAATGCTGCGAGTGAGAGAAAGTTTCTTCTATCTCCTGTCATGTGCCTTGAACAACCACTATCAAGAATCCAGCTTGGGTTGTTCTCCCTCACTCCAGCCTGTAAAATAAATTAGAGGTTAGCCTTAGGAACCCAGACAAGCTTGGGTCCCTTCTTACGAGAGAATAGATAAATCAGATCCTATCTAGCCCATTTAGGTAGAACACTTCTTTTATTCTTGGCTTTTGCTTTGCTGACATTCATGCACTTTTGTTTAACATGTCCAGTCTCACCACAAAAGGTACACAACATGTTGCAATGCAACCCCACATACTTGCTCTTAGGGTTATATGGAGGCAATGGTTTCTTGAATCCTAACCCTTGTTTTCCTTTATTTTGATTTTCAAGAACCCAGTTCATTGCCTCCGATGATTTATTCCATTTAGTCATTCTAGTGAGCTCAAAGTTTGATTTTTCGACCTTTTGATTTAAAATCCTGTTTTTTTCAGTTTCCTGATACAGAATCTCATTGGTTCTTTTCAGTTCATTTTCTAGAAAGGTTTGAACTTCACTTATTACTTGCTTACCATTTACACTTTCTCTTAACTGATTGCATTCCAATTCTAGTTCAGTGATCTTAGAGTTTGACACAAGAGTCTTCCCTTTTAAGATGGCATTGACTTCTTCGAGTTCAATGTTCTGTTCTAGGAGGCTCTTGTGCTTGATTCTATCACTTAGCTCTTCAATTAATTTATCCTTTTCAAGTTTTTCCTTTTCATAACCCTCAATCAAAGTGGCAGTGATTAGAATCAGGTTTTCAGAAGAGTATGTATGTAAATTTTCCTTAAGATCAGATAGACATACCTCTGCTGAATGAGCAGCTTCAGCTCCATCAGTTGCCATGAGAGCGGACTTACATTCAAGTATCTTTGCAAGCACATCATAGGTAAGTCCTCTCCTCAGGTACCATTCAGCCTTGGAATTTGCCTGTAACCAGTCTAGATCTTGAGGATCTAGTTCTTCCACCTTCTTTGGCACCAAGACTCCATTTGCTGCTCTCTTTACAGGAACATGAGGTCTTCTCTTCACGATCAGCCACAGACTATAGTCAGTTGCTTGCAAGAAAGTCTTCATCTGTTTCTTCCAGTTCTTGTAGTGAGTCCCGTTGAACACAGGTGGCCTTGACGGATCTCTCCCTCCTCTAAACTCTCGAGGGTCTTCTTCATCAGAACTGATGTCTGTCATACCCATTAGTGCTAGTGGTGAATCATCTTCAGATTCTTTTTCATGATCGGATTCACTCAGTTGGTCCCCATGTAGCATAGAAAGCTTCCTTCTTCTTTCTCCTTTCTGCTCTGAAGTTTGGGGGCCGTCTTGACTTCTTCTTTTCTTTGTCAATTTCCTTTGACGTCTCCTTCTCCTTATCCTTAGATGCTCTATTTTTCATCCACTCTATTTCCCACATAGGACAATCCATGACAACGTGATTCTTTTTGAAGCACTTAAAGCATCCTGAATAATCAGGACTGTCAACTATGTTCTTCCTGCCAGAATTCTCCTTGCCACTTCTTTTGAATTATTTGAACCTTCCCAAGTTAAGCTTCTGTCTTAGAGCACTTACCATTGCTTCTTCAACTGATTGAAGATCAACATATTCATCGGTTTCGTCAGTTGCCAAGCGCAAGGGTCTTGTCCTTCTTTATAGCTGGTTTAGCTTTTGAGTCATTCATCATCTCATGAGTTTTCAAGCTACTAACCAGTTCTTCAAGTTTGATGGATCTGAGAGGTTTGGACTCAATGATGGCGGTCATCTTAGGTTCCCATGCTTCAGGAAGCACATTCAGAATTTTATCAACCATCTCTATTTCAGGCAATTCCATATCCAGGGATCTCATCTCATTAGTAATGATGGTCAACCTGGTCATCATATCCTGAATTGATTCCTTCTCACCCATAGAGAACAGTTCAAATTGTCTTTTCAGCATTCTTCTCTTTGAGTCCTTTACTTCTGTGGTTCCTTCATGCGCAACCTGCAGAGCATCCCAGATTTCTTTAGCCGTCTTATAAGATGATACTCTATTGAACTCCTCAGGACCAAGACCACAGATGACCAGACGTTTGGCTTTGTGATTCTTTTCAATCATCTTATAATCCGTCTCATTGAACTCCTCTTTTAGTTTAGGTTCTTGCTTGGCAGTGGCTCCTTCACCAACTATTTTAGTGGGGATCAGGTTTCCTTCAGATACTATCAGCCAGAGTTGATAGTCTTCAGCACATATGTAATTTTTCATCCTGTTCTTCCACCACACATAGTATTGCCCATTAAACTGTGGGGGCCTCTGAACTGACTGTCGTTCAGTGATAGTAAGTGGTGCACTCATGATTTTGATCCTTCTCAAGGTGTTACCCTCACACGAGAAGACCTGCTCTGATACCACTTGTTATAATCTATGCACCTTCTAAAGACACTAGAAGGGGGGGTTGAATAGTGTCCACCGATTTTTCGTTTCAAGAACCTGGTTCTTCTGAATGTAGAACCTAGTTCTCGCCTTCTCAGTTCTGTTGTTTCAACCACTGCAACACACCACAAACACACACACAAAAACACCAGGATTTTACGTGGAAAACTCCTTGCTCAAGGGGGAAAAACCACGACCCACACTATGGGATTTGAGAACTGAATCCACTAACACAATGAGCAAGTTTCTGATTACAAACTCTGTAACCAAGGGGCTACACTCTAGACCCTAATCACTACTCAAAGCTAAACTCTAGCTTTTCAAGTAATTTTGCACAAGTTCACCTAATACATATGCTTCTATAATAAGCCAATAGGTAAAAACAATAAAAGCTCAAACTCAGACAACTTCCAACTCGATGAACCTAGATAGAATATCTAGACTCAATCAACTCAAGCACACTAGTTGTCTTCTTCAGTTTACTCTCAACTCTCTGTTTGTGAATAACTAAATTACGGCTGTATCAACTACTTGTATTTATATGGGCCTTGTAACCCTAGTTGAGTCCTACAAGGAATCCTTGTAATTATGGTAATACAGGATTCCCAATAACTCTTTTCCTTGTTGAAGTCCAACTCCTTTTCACACTTCGAAGACACAGCCTGGGCACCGCCTCTTTTTGTCTGACTAGGATGCATATTCATTCACGCGCCACTATTTCTAGTTCCGCAGGGATTTGCAACCCGCAACTCTTTTCGATCGGCCATGCCCTTCATTACAAGGACTAGGTTTTTCGTGAAGACCTCTGAGTCCTTTACGTTTGTCATTCTTCAAAACCAGCACTCAACATAAGCATTCCTTACCAAAACATTTTCATTCCTTACTGGGGATCTTATCCATTTTAACCTATCCTTAGTAGTGCATATCACATATTTACACGAACTCTATATATCCTCTTAACTGCCCTAAAGGCATGTGTTTTTAACAGAATAATAAAGTTTAGCAAAATAAAGTTTCATGTATCAACAAATAAACAGAACGTGTCATTAATCAAGATTAAGAAATGAATCAGCTTTACTTAAAGCTAATGAAAATTATAAAAGATAAAGATAGTAAGTGACTTTATTAGCAAAAATCTTTAGCTTCCACAAGAATAACTCAATTATGACAAGTTTGACAGATGGATGTCAATTTTAGTAGTACTATTTTATTAGCATCACAAACTATATGATTATCCTGTGTTTTCAAATTTTCTGCCTTCTGAATGAATAGATCATTAATTGATTGCATTTTTTTGTGGCATTTTATATGAGGTCGATTTCAACCAAAAAGGAAAAACAATGGGAACCACAATAGTAAATACCAAAAATCATAGACACCTATAAATTTTCTACTTTGATATATTAGTTCCTAGATAAAGATAGTAAGTGACTTTATTAGCAAAAATCTTTAGCTTCCACAAGAATAGCTCAATTATCCCGACAAGTTTGACATATGGATGTCAATTTTAGTAGTACTATTTTATTTGCTTTCTACTTTCTAAAAGTGTTTTTCTGAAACATGAGTTTTTTTCAAAGAAACATCTTATGTTTTGTATACATGAAGATGAAGAAATTATAGTTATCCCCTTTCTTGGGTTAAAAAGATCGTTCTGCTTGAGGATTGGGTTTGTTCCCACTGTATTGCAGTGTTGACGTTAGAGTCACTGTTATTGATTATATATAGCTAGTCATCTAGTTAGTTGTATGAGTTAGTCTGTTAGTAGGAAGGTCCTCCGTGTAATTAGTTGAAGTCAATGGGAGTAATTGATTACTTAAAACTTAGTTAGGTCAGTGGTTAGTAGTTAGAGGTCGTTTGATAACAAAGGGAGTTATTCCGGAATTAACAATTCCGGAAGTATAATCCTGGAATTAATAATCTTTGGATTATAGAGTACCTAATATATTGTTTGGTTCATTGAATTAAAAATATGATATATTGCCTATAATCCAAGACATGTGTTTGGTTTAAAATTGGATAAATTTGGATAAACTTTTATTTTCAATTTTATTCTTAACTATCCTTGACACCAAATTTAGATACTAGGTACACATGACTATATTTTCCAATTAACATGTATTATCCTCTTATCTGTTTCACTTGAAATCAATAAGTATCGTTTAGGATAATGTCAATTTGGGTTTGTAAAGTGTTAGGAAAATGTCATTCAAATGAAGGTTTTGCAGTTACATTCCCTTTGTGAACAAGTTAGTCTTCCATTTTTGCAGTTCCCTTTCCTTCTTGAACATGACCTTTCACTTATCATATAAATAAAGTACAGTATAGCAACTTCTTTTAGCCCCATCATTAGAATTTATTCGTAAATAATGGATCCAACAAAAAACATAATCAAACAAACAAATCAAATACGCTAAAGCGGATGTTGTCCAACACTGAATGAATGAGCTAGTGCATCCAGCCAAAAGTTGCATTTGATGGTTTTTGTGATATTTTGATATATAGAAGAGGGGTAGTTTTGTTATTTCAAAACTTTATCCAAGTATTAGCAATGCTAGGATAAATAATCCCATATATGATGGGGATAACTAATCCCATAATTTTGGTACTATTTTAATACCAATTTTAGTTTATCCTATCTACCAAATAAGGGATTAATTTAGTCCATATGTTTATACTGGGATAACCCTTGTAATTCCTCATATCAAACGTGCTCTTAGTATAAGTAGAGGGTTGGTTGTTAGTTGTATTCATTACTTTGACAGTTATCACAAATGCAGATATTTTCCCAAATACTTTCTCTCTCTAGATTCTTCACTTCATGCTCAATTCCTCACTAAATCATTAGATTTTGATATGGTATCAGAGCAGAAAAGATCATGATTACGATGAATCAACAAGCGATTGATTAATCACAACAATTTCCGCATATCGATTCATTCAATTTTTACAATTTCTTTGTTTTTTTCACTTGATTTCTTAGCTCAAAACCCTAGAAATGGAAACCGATCCAGCACAATCACCAATGGACGAGATTGATCACAATCATCCCTTGTTCATTCATTTTTCAGATACACCAGGACTAGTACTTGTCTCGATTTCATTAGCGAGATCCGAAAATTATGGCATTTGGAGTAGATCGATGAAAAGGTCACTCTTAACTAAGAACAAGCTGGGTTTCATTGAAGGAACTTGCAATAAAGACTCTTTTGATAACAACTTACATCACCAATGGGAACGTTGCAATGCAATCGTGCTCTCATGGATCATGAATACAGTTGGGGAGGATCTTCGAAGAGGTATTATCTATGCTACTAAAGTACACCTAGTTTGGACAGATTTTAAGCAACTTCTTGATAAAGTGAATGGGACAAGAGCTTTTTTCTTTTTTATAGAGAAGTTGCTCTATTGACCCAAGTACTAGTACGATTTCTGGCTATTATACTAAGCTTAGGGATCTATCGGATGAATACTATGCACTTATCCCATCCCCTGGATCTCAAGAAAATGTAGAATACATGGAGAGACATAACCTGTTTCAATTTTTAATCGGACAGAATGAGTCGTATCTTGTCCACTACTGAGGTAATACCAACCTTATCTCGAATAACTTCATTCTTAATCCTGTCCATCCTAGCATGCCTACACATCCACCTGAGCATCCTCATCTCTACTACGCTCATCTTCTGAATATGAGTATTCTTGACTGGCCAACACTCAGCCCCAACATTACCGGTCTAACGACCACGCTGTAGAACTTACCCTTAAATCTAGGTGGCACTTTTTTTCGCGAAGGACAGCGGACTCAAGACTCCATTTCATCCAACCTGCTCCTACACGGCGTGTGACTTCATCGCCAATCTCTCCATTTTCTTGGAGAATCGATCCAGATACTTGAAGCTTCCTTTCTTGGGGATGACTTGTGTACCAAGCGTTATTTCCACATCTAACTCATGAGCTGCATCACTCAACTTGCACTCCATTTATTCGATATCCGTCCTGCTCAACCTAAATTCTTTAGACTCGAAAGTCTGTCTCCACACCTCCAACTTATCATTAACACCCCCGTGCGTCTCATCGACCAAAATTATATCATCTGCAAATAGCATACACCAAAGTACCTCCCCTTAAATACCTAACTCATCCATCACCAGAGTAAATAAAAACAAGTTAACCGCTGAGCCCTGATGCAACTTTATCTCGACCAAAAAGTGTTCTGAATCCACTTCTATTATTCTCACTCGGGTGTTGGATCCATCATACATGTCTATAATTGCTTTGATCTATGCCAAAGGAACACTTTATGCCACCAAGCATCTTCACAAGACCTCCCTTGGAACTTTGCCATAAGCCTTTTCCAGATCGATGAACACCATATGTAAATCCACTTTCTTGTTCCTATACTGCTCTACCAACCTCCTTAGAAGATGGATGGCTTTCTTCGTCGATTACCCAGGCATGAAGTCAAATTGGTTCTCGAAAACCTCAATATGCCTCCGTAATCCCCTCTCTACCACCCTCTCCTAAACTTTTATAGTGCGGATTAGAAGCCTGATGCTTATATAATCATTGCAACTTTGGATGTCTCCTTTGTTCATATACAGCCGTATCATGGTACTCCACCTCCACTCCTCAGGAATTTTGGCTGACTAAATATGACATTGAACAACCCAGTCAGCCACTCTGTACCCACACTGTCGGCGCACTTCCACAACTCTACTGGGATCTCGTCAGGACCGGTCGTTCTCCTTCCTCTCATCTTCTGAATTAACTCCTTAACCTCCTGAGGACTTATACACCTATATTATCCGACTTCCTGACAATTCTCAAGTTGCTCTAAATGACCCTACATAATTTTCATGTCTCCCTCTTCATTTAAGAGCTTACGGAAATATGTTTTTCATCTCCGCTTAATGTGAGAATCCTCCACCAATACTGTGTCGTCCTCATCTTTGATGCACCTCACTTGGTTCATATCCCGTGACTTTCTCTCCCTTGCCTTGACAAGCCTATATAAATTTCTATCCCCATCTTTGTCCGCTATTTCTTTATACATGCGATCAAAAACTGTCGTCTTAGCTCCTGAAATCCCTAAGTTTGCTTCCTTCATTGTGGTCATATATTTTTTCTTGTTCAAATTCTTTTTTTTTTCTCATCTTTACTCTCCACTAACTTCAAGTAAGCAACCTTTTTGACCTTCACTTCCCCTCGAACCTCTTCATTCTACCACCAATCTCCTTAGTGTCTACTAGGGATACCCTTAGAGACCTCTATCACCTCTGTAGCTACTTTCATAATGCAATCAGATGTCCTTGACCATATACTATCTGCATCTCAACTACTCTCTCAGACCCCCATATTCACCAGCTTCACCCCAACTCTTGAATTTTTCCAAGGGTCAAGACACCCCACTTAATTCTAGGACGATCCTTCAACGCCCTCTTTGTCCTTCTCTTCATGATGTCCAGATCCAAAACCAAGAGTCTATGTTGGGTATGAGATTCTTGCTCGGGATATGACACGACCCAGAATTCGGTTAGGTCGTGCGGCACCCGACATCCTCCCCTAGACCCGTCGGGCGATCCCTTACCAATAAAATTAGGAAAATAAATATAATAATTCATAAATAAGGATAAGACTTTAAAAAACCACAGACATATTGATACCTCTAAGCTGTACAAAAGAAATTACAGCTGACCACCCAACATACTAGGTTTAGGGCTATCCAGACAAGACATCTAAGAGTACAAAAGATGACAGATACCTCCTGAAAGGAGCGAAATGCAACTGAAATAATAACCAATAAATTGGTGGCCATCCGGAATAAAAGCTGGCTCACCCTGACAGCTGAAGTCATCTTCGCTCCTTCATAACGTGGCGAACTCAATCCTGGAGCGAACCTGCCGAAACGAAATAGATAGGCAAGAAACAAACAACAAATAAGGGTGAGTCAAAAGGACTCAATAAGTGGGGCAGACTAGCAACCTCAAAGAATAGGATAGCTAGCCAGGGAGAAGAAAAACAGATAAACCTCTTATTTAAATTATGAAAAGGCAGAGCCGGATAATAACTAGAAACACGTATGAAACTTATAAACTCAACCAAGGATGCGAGCCAGAAACATATCAACAAATAAGCAATGCACATATAAGCAGAACAGTAGTCATGTATCGCAAGTCTACACAATGGTATGAATTGAGATGAAATGAAATATGATGCAAAGGGTCACATGTCCCCGTAATCCCATCTCGAAGCGGAATACTCCTGCATTCGAGAGGAATCCAATCTGATAACCAACTGGAGCGGAATACTCATGCTCCTGGGGCGGAATACTGCTACACCCGATATAATATAAATCAGAGGCGGAATACTCCTGCACTCTCCTGGGGCGGAATACTCCTGCACCTGATATAATGTAAAGCTGAGGCGGAATACTCCTGCACTCAGTATCTGACATAAGAGCGGAATACTCCTGCTCCTGGGGCGGAATACTCCTGCACCCAATATGATATAAACCAGAGGAGGAATACTCCTGCGCTCTCCTGGGGCGGAATACTCCTGCCCTCAATATGATACAATGGAGCGGAATACTCCTGCTCCTGGGGTGGAATACTCATGCACCTAATATGATATGCAATGTAATGCATATGAATGCCATATAATGCATATGAATGCAATGTGATGCAATAATAACCCTTCACTGGCGCGAGACTCTCATCGACAGCCGGGAAGTAGATGCCAACTCACAGCCAGAGTACAATGCTCAGATCCTCAATGTAATACCAACAACAGGATATAACATATAATATATAATGTAAATTCAAAGCTAATGCGTAAGGAGTACGCCTATCGGCAGCTATACACGTGAGGAACACGTGGTAGAAAATCCACGAGGCCAGGTTCCTCCAAAGAAATGGATATAAACACTTACCTCTTCCAAAAGTTAGCTTTGCTAATCAACAACCGCTTTATCCTTTGGTTTCATTGCCAAACGATCCCACTCTATTCAATGAGCAGAAAAATATATCAAATTAGGCTAAAGGTTTCATTCCCTACGTCTTAGGGCAATCCGGTTATGAACCTGATACCCTATTTGCGTACGCAATACGCAGGCCAGGCCTATGTACAGGGTTTATGGTCACATAACCAAACCCTAAATAAATTACATTTATATGTTGCCCATAACTCACTGAGTACGAATATATAATCAATTCCATTATCGCGGTCCAATTGACCCTTTAAACTATTAATTGAACTTATTAAAACGATATATAATATCCCAAATTTTACCGTTAAAATATATTGAAACACACGTAATAAACTCAAATAATATATTAGGATCATTACATGAATGTTTCAGAGTAAAAATTCTACTTTTCTCCAGCCCCTTTTCTTATTTTCTGGCATTTTTTTCCATTTCTGCGCCATTTCATTTTCTCTGCTTCTCGTTCAAGTTCTAATGTTTCTGCTTCGCCTCTTCTCCCGTTTTCCATTCTTGAATTTGATATGGCGGGGGGGGGGGGGGATTTATATCCCCACCGCCTAACTTTTGTTTCTTTTTTTAATTTTTTTTAATTTTCTTTTCGCGATTAAAATTAAAATGGTACTCTACGATATTCGAAATGATTCCAAATTTTGCATACAAGTTATACAAAATATATGTAACATACTCGCGAAGGCGGATCTCAAATCAAACTTCCAAAACTCAATATGCAAATTAAATGGAAAAAGATCAGATTATTTAACTTTCGGTATTTTAGCAAAAACTAGCCGAACAACATCGAAATTCACTTTCGAAAGTTCATAAAAGTCACAAATAATCATACGAACCCAACAGCGCTTTTGGATTATGAATCGGAGCTCGTTCGCCAAAACCGAGCTCGAAAATCTCTTTTTAATATTTATCGACAATAAAAACTGAAACCTTCTTCCGATGCCTACCAAATGAGGTCTGATTTAGCTCAAATTTTATAGAAAAGTCCCAATGGACCTTATAAATATTTTAAAATTATCGACACGCCAATCGGAGTCCTATCTTCCGAAACGATTAACCGAGGTCGTTTCATCCTCCTCTACTTAAACTCTCGTTCGTCCTCGAACTTTTGGAATAAAATATATCTGGATAATATGATAATACCATTGCACATCTTATTCTGACTAAGCTGATCCTTCCTCGATCACGAGAAGAGAGTTCTACATTTTCGAAGCAAAGATACACGGAACTTTTAATGGGTTAACATGATTCAGCCGATACTCACCTCTTCGATATACCTTTCGATATAGAATGGGTCGATGGAACTAAGAATTAGCTCACGCTTGTTGCAATAGGGGACGCTTTTGAAGTACCTTGTCACTACTCACTATAGAAGATTTGATGCAAGCTATATTATTTATACGAATGCACTATGCAACATCTCAGTTGACTTTAGTGTTGTTCTGCACGCTCCTTGTGGGAATGTAGTTACTCATATCCTAATGTATGTCAAGGTTCATCTGAACAGGGTCTATTGTATAAGGATAAGGATCATGCAACTACTACTGGATAATATGATGTAGACCAAGAATGATCATCAGACTGAACATCTACCTCAGGGTATTGTCTTTGAATTAGAATTATTATGACTTGAAAAAGTAAATGTAAAAGAAACATGTAGTTAAACCTTCAGCTGAGGCAGAATACCAGCAACAACGTTGATTACATGAGCACTTATAACGCTAAAGTAACTTCTCAAAGAGTTGAGGTGTGAAGGAGATATGCCAATGATGGATGGACGATAAGCTGCACTAGACCTTTAACTCTAAATTTTCATAAAGTAAAACAACGTCAGTATGAGGATTCAGTTCTAGTTTAATACAGAAAGATAGCCAGAAGAAAACCGGAGTCACCATACAGGGTTACTACTGACGGTGTTCTCATGTATAAAGATAGACTTTGTGTTCCTGATGTTGCAGATTTATGTGGACAGATTATGATAGAGGCACATTATTCCAAATACACTGTTCATTCAGGTACGACTAAGATGTACCATGATCTTAAGCAGATTTATTGGTGGGGCGCAATGAAGTGTGACATAGCAGAATTTGTGGCTCAGTGTTCTAATTTCCAGCAAGTTAAAGTCGTGTCATCTTTCCAGACTTTATGCTTTCAGCAGATAGGTACGTATATATGATCAGGTTGCCAGCTTATCTCTAGCATTAATAGATTATTAGTGAGTTTAGCAATGATCGACACTCATTGTAGGTTTCTATCGTGGCCCTAGGTTGGGTCGTGACAAAAGTGGTATCAACGCCTTAGTGATTTAGTATTTTCATTCAGTATTTGGAGGAAGACTCCTCTACTTAAAGCACAAACTCATGCAGCTATTTGAATAAGAATAACCATCCCCACACAGTCTGCTGGACTAAAGAAGATTTAGCTAAAAGCTGAACGTAGGCAGACCTAAGCTACCAACTACCCTTTTGAGTTGCCAAACAGCTGCAACTCTCGAGTCACAACTCCATACATTTTCTATAAGCACCACCACTTGATGGATCAAATCAAAGGTCAAATGATGCCTCTCATTACCCTTAGTAGCATTGAAAAACAACAATGTGCTTACCCGACTACCTTGACACGCACTCTGGCTCAACATAGGGAACATCACGAGTGGCTACTAACCACCCGAGCTCACTAGTGTCGGATGAAGAAGAGATGGCAATAAACAGAGGATAGAAATAATTAGATCTTTAGGAAGCTCATCTTCTTATTTATTTGGCTACCAGAGCTAGACTAGTTACAAGTCAAAGTAGCCCACGAATCGCAATTAAAGAAACAGATATTAAATGAGCTTTATGGAACAACGTCCATGCCAATTTGACCTCCCAATAAGAAGGAAACTCTGAAAATTCACTAGAAACCCTTTTATAACCCAGACAAGCTCATAGGATAACATGACTTTACTAGCATTTTGAACCAAGAGGAGAGACATAGAACGAATATTACTTACTAATCACTTTGCACTGGAAGAAACGATAACACTTTCTGATGGTGACGAATTAGGATCCCATTATCCTACCATCACAGAATTCCGAGAAGAGAGGTAAACTAATTTGACATAAAATTAGAAGGTGGCATAACAAGATGCCAAGCAGACAATACCGATACTCACTCCTAGATCTATCACATTTAGATCAAATAAATTAGTAGGGTCTCACAAATGCTAGGAATAAATCATACCAGAAGCTCGCCCCTCTACCGCAACCGATTCTTAATAGAAACAATATCCAAGGAAACCATGGAACATGATATGACAGACCATCTCCAGATCGATCGGAAGAATCAAATCTTACTTACATGTAAGGGAAGAAGAAATACATGGGGTCTACTACATCGGATGCCTCAGCATCCTGCCAGACTGGCAGTTCATAAAACTGCCTCTGCGGCTGAACTAAGCCGCTACACTGATAATTACCTTCTGAAGAATAACTGCCACCACACTCTCAACCTTTACTGGAACGTGGCATTTCTCTGACTGATTGAGATCTAAATAAAATCCCCTACGACTATGCAGGTGCCTGACGAGAGAAAGGATGACTGCATACTCGCCGGAGTAAGAAAAAATCCTTAAAGAATAGCCAAACTCACGACAATGATACCACATTTTTGCTGAAAAGTGGAAGCTGGAAAGATTGTTGATAGCTATAAAGAAAAGACTGAATCTGATCTTGACGAGCTACTGGCGCACTCTAAGAATCACGTAACACAAGATGAGATAACCTGGAAGGTGACCTCCCAAAATAATCAGAACTTTTACCTCCAAATGAGGTACTATGGTTACCCACTAGGGCCACGGAATTTCTTGCTCTCCCACTCTAACTCTTCACCCTCTAACTTATGGTATGCCTAATACCTTCGAGTAATATCAACAACAACATCAAATGAAGTCCCAATCTCAATTTCTCGAGCCATCTGGGATCTCAAGGAAAGAGCAAGGTCACTAATAAATTTTAGAACATTCTCGGAAGGCTTATGGACTAGTTCTAATGCATATTCAGCCATTTTATAGAATTCAATCTCATATTCTGAAACACCAACAGGCTATCCGACAAGCTACCCTGTCCAATCCACTCAAACTGGCAACACTTTTCATCTCACTCACTCCTCGAAAAGTTCCAATCTAGAAGAAAATCCGAACCAAGTTAGCTAATAAGAGAGCACCTACCAATTCCAGGCTGGACCCTGAAACTGGAAAGAAGAATAACCAACACCATACCGCTCGATATAATCAAAAGCCTGAAAGATACGCTGGCATCATTTTATTTTAAAAAATCACGAGGTTTATCTGATGCATTGCTCAAGAATATCGGAAGATTCAATTGGGTAAAATAATGCAGCCTCTTTGGGCGCTCGGATCGAGCCATTACTCAGGCTAACTAACCAGCCAGAATAACTAGAGGCACAACACATGCTGCCCCCGGAACATACTTTACTGTGACAATATTAAGAACTGGAATAGGAGCTCCCTGAGACCGAACATCTGCATCTGCGGCAACTTGATAAGCTACCTAGCGAATAATAGATTTTTGCGGCATCTGCGTAGCCAAAATTCTCGTAAAAGCATCGTAGAGAGCCAAGGGAACCACAAGGTCCTGCTCCCTTGCCCATCGCAAGCTCGTATGGCTGGGACCTCCATAACTAGATCACCGGCACGATCAAAACTCTCAGAGCTTCGTCAATGCTAGCCCCAGGCTAGACTGCTTCGTCTTGAACTCATACCGTTTGCTGATTTGTCGCACGAGGGTTCACAATTACCACGAAGGAATTAACAAAAATACTTTTGCATCCTAGACTGACGCACGATCAGAAATGAAGAAAGTGAAACTTCCTAAATGCCATCATAGCCTCTTGTAGATAAGTACGGACATCTACGTACCCATCAGCGAGACTCTACTAGACACAGTCTTAGTTTGGATAGACTCTAAACCGGGCTCTGATACCAACTGACACGACCCAAAATCCGGTTAGGTCGTGCGGGCACCCGACATCCTCCCCTAGACCCGTCGGGCGAACTCTTACCAATAAAATTAGGAATATAAACATAATAATTCATAAATAAGGACAAGACTTAAAAAAAAACACAGACATACTGATACCTCTAAGCTGTACAAAAGAAATTACAGCTGACCACCCAACATACTAGGTTTAGGGCTATCCAGACAAGACATCTAAGAGTACAAAAGAAGACAGATACCTCCTGAAAGGAGCGAAATGCAACTGAAATAATAACCAATAAACTGGTGGCCATCCGGAATAAAAGCTGGCTCACCCTGATAGCTGAAGTCATCTTCGCTCCTTCATAACGTGGCGAACTCAATCCTGGAGCGAACCTGCCGAAACGAAATAGATAGGCAAGAAACAAACAACAAATAAGGGTGAGTCAAAAGGACTCAATAAGTGGGGGCAGACTAGCAACCTCAAAGAATAGGATAGCTAGCCAGTGAGAAGAAAAACAGATAAACCTCTTATTTAAATTATGAAAAGGCAGAGCCAGATAATAACTAGAAACACGTATGAAACTTATAAACTCAACCAAGGATGCGAGCCAGAAACATATCAATAAATAAGCAATGCACATATAAGGAGAACAGTAGTCATGTATCGCAAGTCTACACAATGGTATGAATAGAGATGAAATGAAATATGATGCAAAGGGTCACATGTGCCCGTAATCCCATCTCGAAGCGGAATACTCCTGCATTAGAGAGGAATCAAATCTGATAACCAACTGGAGCGGAATACTCCTGCTCCTGGGGCGGAATACTCCTGCACCCGATATAATATAAACCAGAGGCGGAATACTCCTGCACTCTCCTGGGGCGAAGTACTCCTGCACCCGATATAATGTAAAGCTGAGGCGGAATACTCCTGCACTCAGTATCTGACATAAGAGCGGAATACTGCTGCTCCTGGGGTGGAATACTCCTGCACCCAATATGATATAAACCAGAGGCGGAATACTCCTGCGCTCTCCTGGGGCGGAATACTCCTGCCCTCAATATGATACAATGGAGCGGAATACTCCTGCTCCTGGGGTGGAATACTCATGCACCTTATATGATATGCAATGTAATGCATATGAATGACATATAATGCATATGAATGCAATGTGATGCAATAATAACCCTTCACTGGCGCGAGACTCTCATCGACAGCCGGGAAGTAGATGCCAACTCACAGCCAGAGTACAATGCTCAGATCCTCAATGTAATACCAACAACAGGATATAACATATAATATATAATGTAAATTCAAAGCTAATGCGTAAGGAGTACGCCTATCGGCAGCTATACACGTGAGGAACACGTGGTAGAAAATCCACGAGGCCAGGTTCCTCCAAAGAAATGGATAGAAACACTTACCTCTTCCAAAAGTTAGCTTTGCTAATCAACAACCGCTTTATCCTTTGGTTTCATTGCCAAACGATCCCACTCTATTCAATGAGCAGAAAAATATATCAAATTAGGCTAAAGGTTTCATTCCCTACGTCTTAGGGCAATCCGGTTATGAACCTGATACCCTATTTGCGTACGCAATACGCAGGCCAGGCCTACGTACAGGGTTTATGGTTACATAACCAAACCCTAAATAAATTACATTTATATGTTGCCCATAACTCACTGAGTACGAATATATAATCAATTCCATTATCGCGGTCCAATTGACCCTTTAAACTATTAATTGAACTTATTAAAACGATGTATAATATCCCAATTTTTACCGTTAAAATATATTGAAACACACGTAATAAACTCAAATAATATATTAGGATCATTACATGAATGTTTCAGAGTGAAAATTCTACTTTTCTCCAGCCCCTTTTCTTATTTTCTGGCATTTTTTTCCATTTCTGCGCCATTTTATTTTCTCTGCTTCTCGTTCAAGTTCTAATGTTTCTGCTTTGCCTCTTCTCCCGTTTTCCATTCTTGAATTTGATATGGCGGGGGGATTTCTATCCCCACCGCCTAACTTTTGTTTCTTTTTTTAATTTTTTTTAATTTTCTTTTCGCGATTAAAATTAAAACGGTACACTACGATATTCGAAATAATTCCAACTTTTGCATACAAGTTACACAAAATATATGTAACATACTCGCGAAGGAGGATCTCAAATCGGACTCTCGAAACTCAATATGCAAATTAAATGGAAAAAGATCAAATTATTTAACTTTCGGTATTTTAGCGGAAACTAGCCGAACAACATCGAAATTCACTTTTGAAAGTTCATAAAAGTCACAAATAACCATACGAACCCAACGGCGCTTTTGGATTATGAATCGGAGCTTATTCGCCAAAACCGAGCTCAAATTTTTTTTTTTTAATATTTATTGACAATAAAAGCTGAATCCTTCTTCCGATGCCTACCAAACGAGGTCTGATTTAGCTCAAATTTTATAGACAAGTCTCAATGGACCTTACAAATATTATAAAATTATCGGCACGTCAATCGGAGTCTTATCTTCCGAAACGACTAACCGAGGTCGTTTTAGGATAACCTTGCAAATCGTCCATAAACCTCCATCACTCCTCCTAACAAATAGGAAATCAATCTGAGTCTTTGCCACCGCACTAAAAAAGGTGACCAAATGCTCATCCTTCTTCTGAAAACTCCAATTGACTATCGCCAAATCAAAAGCTTTCACAAAATCCATTAGAGAAACTCCTCCTTCATTCCTATCTAAATAACCATAACCGCCATGAACCTCGTCATTTCCTCTCGAGGAAGAGTCGATGCGGCCACTGAAATATCCTCCTATGAATAGCTTCTTGGTGACAGGGATACTTCGAACTACTTCGTCAAGGAAATCTTAGATATTATTTACTTAAAAAGCTGCAAATGGGAAAGTAAAAAAGTTCAATAGGATAACTATTCAAGTTTTCATTAAAAATTTCAACATACATTAATCTTACAGACTTTTACCTTGGCATTTCAATTGAAAGGTAAAAGAATTAGATTAATATTTAGATTCAATTAAACTTGTATGTCAAGAGTTATTTTGGACTAATCCATTGAGTTTTTTTATTCATCTTGAACTAGGTCTGAGAATTGAGCTAAGCCCGTTCAGAGCTCGGTTCGGCTCGATTCCATTTTTAGCTTTGCTCTGTTCGATCTTGTTCAAAGTTAGGCTCGAATCGGCTCGGTCAAAACTTAGCTTGACAGAGATGGCTCGACTCGGCTTGGTAAGATTCATTTATCATGTCACTCTTTCTTTAAAAAATAATATTCATTCATAAGGCTCAATTATTAAGTAAATTAGAAATTGAGATTTAATTTTGTTAATGTAATAGTTAACAATTGTTAACTTTATACCTTTTTGTTTGACGTACGGGAATCTTTTGTTTTATTTCAAAATATCTTAAGCTTACTATATGGTTGATACTCACGACAGATGCAATTAAAAATTTTAATTTAAGAATTTAAATGATTGATATCGTAAAAGTGTAAGTAATATAATATTGAATTTCACACTAAAAAAATATGATATTAAATATTAGGACATGACATAATGACACAAGCAACAAATCGTCAAAAAAAGAAGAAGAGGGAAGTATATAGAGAGTGGAGAAGAATGGGCCAAAAGACCCTCTCAAGTCTTTAATTAATAAAAGGGGACGCGCGTGGAGCGTTGAATAACGCGCGCGTTTAATAATTGAAACATGGGCCAGATTAGAAACAACAAAACTTGCGGGGCTTGATTAAAAATTTTTTGGACTGAATTATCAATCCCAAAAACTTTTAATCAAAGGTGGGAAAATGAACCGAACGGACTGAGTGCAATGATTTAAAACATCGAACCCCAAAAATCTTCTCTTACACACTTCACAGTTCTCAAGTTCGTCTCTTCTACAGTATTCTACGCAGTTTTCTAAACATCATCGTCACCGACCATATACATTTCTCCGGTAACATCTAAAGGTAAATTTTGAACAATATTGATGTTTTTCAAGTGAATCGGGGTTTTTCTTTTGCTATTTTGCTATTTTGAAAAAACTATGATTTTTACGCCTTTTTACAGTACTGGAAGAAAGTTCTTGTGAAAATCTTTGTTTTTGTTGAGTTTTTCGTCAAATAGTGCTATGTTCTTGTACAAATAGAGCCTGTTTGGGTGGGCTTAAAAGTGACTTATAAGTTTATAAGCCCATTAATATATGTTTGGTAACTTAATTTTTTTTAGACTTTTAAGTCATAAGTGACTTAAAAGTCACTTTTTGAGAAGTTAGGAAATCCTAACTTCTCAAAAAGTGGCTTTTAAGTCACTTTTTGACTTAAAAGCCACTTAAAAAAAGCCACTTAAAAGCCCATCCAAACAGGCTCATAGTGAAGTTTTTGCATGTTTATGTTATATTACCATGTTAAGAGCATACTCCTTCGAAGAGTGAAACATCGTGAGACAGTGTTCTAAACGTCTGATACGATGTTTGAAGTTGGTGATGCATTTTAAATGATTTTTGTTAAAATAAATTAGGGTTTATAAAATAAATATGCTAAAGGTTGAAAAAATGTTGTACGCATACTCCTTCGTAGAGTCAAACATCGTGAGATAGTGTTCTAAACGTGTGATTGGATGTTTGAAGTTGGTGATGCATTTTAGATGATTTTTTTAAAAATAAATTAGGGTTTTATAAAATAAATATGCTAAAGGTTGAAAAAAATGTTGTACATATAGTCAAGATTTTGCATGTTTATGTTTGTGCGTGCATGTTTAAAGTTCTAGAACATTTGAGACTGTGCTCCGACCGTGCGAGAGGATGATGACTCTACTTGAACTAGGGTTTGATAAAACATATGTATATTATGTTTCACACACCCATATTGCATGCTTGTACATCTTTAATTGATGAATATACTTGTGATTTGCAGCTACAATGGCTTATACGCGGGGAATTAAGAGGAAGGAGACTACTCCTCTTAGTAAACAGCCTCCTAGGAAGAGAAGAATAATATTGGAGGACGAAGAGCAGGGGTCCCTAGACTATGATGTAAATGTTGGGCCACATCTGCCGGACGATGGTAATCTATCAGAAGAAATAGAAGCGTTGTTTGGTGATGATTACTGGGGTGAAGATGGAAACAAAAAAGAGAGCCTTTTAAATATGGAAGAAGAAGAGGAGGTGGGAAGGCTGGTAAATAATCTTGCAGGAGAATTTGAAGGAGTTGCAAATGTTGAAGAAGTAGATGATGTACAAGAAGTTATAGAGGTTGTAGATGTTCAAGCTGGTGAAGGAGGTAGGAATGGTAGGGAAGAAGAAGAGGGTGAGAGATGCGAAGGAGACGTGGGAGCTGATTCTGAAGAGCCACCTAGAGAGGTATAGTTGTTGTCTAGAACATACATAAAGTTGTTCTTCACTTTATAGTAGAATGTTCAATATTTTTTTATGTGATTTGAGAACACTCGCGTGCATGATCAGATCAACCTTAACTATGTTCAAAGTATTTTCTTGCAGTTCCTTGGAACATCTCAAGGGATGTTTCATGCATCTGATATTATGTTCTTACTACCGTGGCGATTCCTTAAACTAACAAATTTCAAAACATTGTGCAGCCTGAGTACGTGCAGTCTGAGTACGTTACTAGTGTCATTCCACCAATGGTGCTGAAGACATACTTGGATGATCATGAGCATTTTCAATCCAAGATAACTGTCCGCTCGTCGCTTATTGGACGAATGCGTGAGTTCAGAATTGTGCTGCGTACAAGTGGTTTGTATGACAAGTTAAAAAACAGTGTCTTTGGCCATTTCTTGGACTTGCCGGATGAGCCATCGTTTCCAACCAGGTTGGTGCACAATATTCTGCTAAGAAGAGTTTTGTGCAATATAGAAAAAGAAGCTTGGTTCAATTTCAATGGAGTGCCTGTTCGTTTTGGCCTCCAAGAGTTTGCTTTGATGACAAAGCTGAGATGCCAAGCCTATCCAAGTGTCCAATGGGAGGCTGCGATGAAAGAGAGGGGCAGGGAGATGTGGGAGTATATTTCAACGGCATGGGGGGATGGGAAAGCAAGGGCAGTTACTGCTTCCCGGTTGCTGAGTTTGATAGAAAATGAGGAAGTTCCTGAACGGTACAAGTTTGGGCTTGCCATGGCTTGGTTTGTTCACTCATTGTGCGCCAAGGACAAAAAAGCTGGTATTGAGGAATTACTGGTCTGCCTTGCATATCTTCCAAATGAATTTGCCAAGTATCCTTGGGGGCGGAAGAGCTTCGAGCTGACTATTGAGTACCTGATGAAGCCCATGGCTGATCGTGTAGCTAGCAAGGCTAAGGACGGGCCAAACTACAATCTTTATGGGTTTCCTTGGGCATTTGTGGGTTGGGTATTTGAAGCAATACCTGCGCTTCGTCCCAGGGATTTTCCCAAGGAGAGGACCATGCCAAGGATGCACAGGTGGATCACTGAAAAGAATGAAAGAGACTCCCGAAGGCTGTTTGAGAATGTTGCAAAGCCTGTAAGTACCTACAATTTTCTAAATGTTGGAACATCTGCAATGTCGTTATAATCATTTCTGTTAATGTTAAGAACGTCTTTTCAGATGTTCGATCACGACAGATATGATGTTTCATTTTTACTGGTGTTAAATGTCGAACAGTAATAATGATGTTCTGAACACTCTTTGTGATGTTAAGGTTTATTTCTCTTATACATTGTATTCTTAACAAATATTTATGGTATGTAGGTGATGCACCCTTTCATTGACCCTATCGATGCAGAGATGGAAGATGATACCTTTCAGAATATTGAGCCGTTTGTTGATGGGGGCGATGAGGTAATTGATCATCTTGTTGTGATGTTGGAGGGGGCTAGCTCGATCGTTGGTGGTGATCGAGTGACAGTTTTTAGGAATTGCCCCAGGACCCCTCCAAGAGAGGTAATTGATGAAGGAAAGGTTGGTGAAGAATTTGTTAGTGGAGGTGTTGGTAGATGTGAAACACAAGTTGGTGATGAGATTGGTGGTAGGGCTGGTCGTTTTACTGGTGGTCTTTTTAGTGGCAGGGGTTTGTTCGAAGTTGGAGAAAGCTCTAGGAGGAGAGAACATGAGAATGTGCAGCCTAGTGTCTGCATTGCAAGTGTCATGACTACCTTCAATGGCGACAGGGACTGGATCAGAAGCTTGATGCGATCCAGCTGTCCCTTGCTAATTTAGTAGCGTCATCGTCAAAGAAGGAGAAGCAGCAGCAGCGACCAAAGAGGCATATTTTGTTGTCCAGGATGCTCCAGGCAAAGAAGAACAAAGGAAAAAAGAAAATGACTGCTGCCAGAATGGCAAGGTTAGTAAAACATCCAATTAGAATCGATGAACATAAAAGGGACGTTCTTCTATTAAATCTAGAGATTTTTCAAAAATTTTAATTTTTTTTGGAAATTTAGAGAGAGAGCCCAAGTCAGGCTCCAAGAGAGATTGCCAGTGACACTGTACAAGGCACTCGACATTCACAAGAAAGCTGCATTTGACGCTTTCTTGGAGGAGAAGAAGGAACAAAAGACTGCCTTCCTGTGTCACGAGTTTAATTACTTGGATTTTCTGGACTTCCTGGACGTGAAAGAGTGGATGTGGGATAGTGTAAGTGCATCTCTTTACTTCTATTGTTGTGTTAGTGTTTGGTTTTTATCGAAGAACGAACATTTGTTTATCCGTTCGGAACCTGATAGTCCTATGTTCGTTGAACATTCGACTGGCTGGTCCAAACATAAAATAGTATGTGTCGGGCATAGTTTTATCCACAACTTCTAATTTGTTTTATTCTGCAGTTTATGGATGAGTACTTGGCCTTGATGCGTGTGAGGCATAAGGCTTACCCCCGGCATTATGATAGCTCTGATCTTATCCTCGATCTTTCATTCCTGACCAACTTGTGCGTACGATACGATGCGGCCGAAGAGGAAGCAAAGGGGTTTGATGTCGGCCTTGACAAATACCTAGCAGAATATAAGTTTGAGGATACATTCCTTGATTATGCCAGAGGTAAGTCTCCATATCCGGGTGGAAGGAAGTGGGATGGTGTGAAAAGACTCTTTGCCGTGTATAACATTTAAAGCACGCATTATGTTACATGCGTCTTTTATTTAGAGGAGGCAAGGATCGATGTCTACGACTGCAACATTGGGTTGTACAATGAAGATCGCTTTGATTCAATAATGGGGCCAATAATGTACATGTTCCCAATATACATCCGGCAGTCGGGGAAATTCAACCACCTCCCTCCTGAAATCCAATCTATGGAAATGTGGCCGTACGAGCGCATCCAAGGCCTTCCAAGGAATTTGACTGGTACTGCATGTGGAGCGTATGCCATCATGTTCCTCGAACATTTGCTGTCCAACACCCCGATGGAATATCTGTGTGACAATGTGATAGAAAACTGTCTAGTTAAATTTTCTGTGGACATATTCCATGGCAAATTAGTCCTTTAGTATGGGTTGTAAAATTTGGATAATTATGTTTTTGTTTTTGATGGGTGTAATATATGGATGATTACCCATTTTTTGATGTGTATATATGGCAAATGATGACTATTGTTTTGCATTACACTGAACAACGAGTTTACATTATTAGAACATCTGTATTATGATAAGATTGACTTAAAAATATTAAAAATTATAGACTATTGGAACAGCATTAGTTATTTTCGGAACATTATGTTGTACGTTCAAATAGTTTTTAACTTAATGGATATTTGATGTTCAATAACTAGTAAATAGGGAAACAACAATAGATATTCCACGTGTTATAAGGTAATAATAGAACGGTTGGATTAATGTAAGTTGTGTGGAGCAGATCGCTCCACGTATTTAAAATGGGTTGCTCAGATTTTCTTAGCATATAAAATTCCAACGATTGATGCAAAAACATCTAAACTACGTCACGAACATGGGTTAGTATGTTCAGTTCAAATAGGTGCCTATTTTAATGTGTAGTGTTCCAACCTTTAATATGATTGTAATAAGAAACTATATAACATGAAAAGATTAATAAGTCTTTATATTTAAGGTTAAATCATCATTATATAGATTATCCATTAGTTAGAACAACATCTAATGAAATACTCAATAACTTAGTAAGTGTTTCATTTGATATAACTAAGTAATCGCCTTCAATAGATATAAATGAGTATACTCTAGTAGAACTTTTATGAGTAAACACTTCCAATAGACATACTATTGATGTAGTCACCTTAAATACACATAATATTGAGTAATCTCTTTGAATATACATAAAATTCCAACGATTGATGCAAAAACATCTAATCTACGTCACGAACATGGGTTAGTATGTTCAGTTCAAATAGGTGCCTATTTTAATGTGTAGTGTTCCAACCTTTAATATGATTGTAATAAGAAACTATATAACATGAAAAGATTAATAAGTCTTTATATTTAAGGTTAAATCATCATTATATAGATTATCCATTAGTTAGAACATCTAATGAAATACTCAATAACTTAGTAAGTATTTCATTTGATATAACTAAGTAATCGCCTTCAATAGATATAAATGAGTATACTCTAGTAGAACTTTTATGAGTAAACACTTCCAATAGACATACTATTGATGTAGTCACCTTAAATACACATAATATTGAGTATTACAATCAATACTTGTATGATTTGAAGTCTTAGTTGTTGTAGATAAACGAAGAATGTCTATAATTGAGCTACACATAGATTGTAAGATCAATAAATAGATTACTAATGTGTCTATCTCGTGATATAACGTCCAATCTATGCTACACTTCGTTATAATACGCTTCTTAATGTTTAAAATTGTTAATTGATCTAGAATCAAACCCTACACTCCTTATCCAAACAACTTAGTGTTTACATTTTAGTATAATTAACGACATATATTTTGGTTTACTTACACATATCATGTTTTGTAATCTTAATAAACTACTAAATCATTGTTTATGCATTTTAAATGATCCTTATATTAGTATTTATCAACTAATCCTCAACGGTGCAAAAACAACATCAGTATGAAGATCCAGAACAGACGTACCACGTTCGAGAACGTTCCCTACAAGGTTCAGAACAGGAGAATGAATGTTCTCTAAGTGTTAAAAAATTTTGCGGTTTGGGGTTAGGGTTAGGGTTAGGTTTTGGGGTTCAGGGTTAGGGTTAGGGTTCAAACATCATTTATTATGTTCTGAACATGAAAAAAGTACCTTTTATTTTTGAGCAACCGCGTTTCATTTTAAACGAACTACCTAATTGTTTATTATGTTTGGCACGTTCAGAAGAACGTTCTAATATCTCAAAACAGAAATGTACCCCCACCCCGGGCTCTATTTTATACAGAAAAGGGACGCGCGTGGAATTCGGAACAAAAGAAAATGGTGGGGCCTTAATGGCAATTATGACAATTAAAAAATGCGGCTGATCAGTCTTATCAATTCCATCATTTCAAACATCGAACACCCGCGCCTTTCTTCTCTTACACACTTCTCAAGTCTTCTTCTCGAGTCTTCTATTTTGTCGCCGGCCATCTACATAATGTTCTCCGGTAACATCTAAAGGTAAATTTTGTACTATATTGATGTTTCAAGTGAATCGGGGTTTATTTTTTTGCTAGTTGGCTATTTCGATAAAGCTAGGGTTTTTACGCCTTTTTACTGTGCTAGAAGAAAATCCTTGTGAAAATCTGTGTTTTGTTGATTTTTTCGTCAAATAGTGCTGTGTTGTTGTACAAATAGTGAGGCTTTTGCTTGTTTGTGTTAATAACGATTTTAAGGCCAAACTCCTTCTGCTATGTCAAACATCTTCATACAGTGCTCTGAACTTTTGTTAGGATGTTTCAACTTGCTGATGCATTTTAGATGGGTGTCGTTAAAATATATGCTAGCATGTTTACGTTAATAACGATGTCAAACATCTTCATACGATGCTTGGAACGTGTGTTAGAATGTTTCAAGTTGCTGATGAAGTTTAGGCGTTCACTTATGTAGTGGAAGTATTATCAACTTAACACATCATCTAATAACTTTCATTCATACTTAAGGAAACAAAATACATATAGAAAAGTACTTGACATAATGCAAAAGTACTAGTACTATATATAATGCTTAAATAAAAGTTCTAGTTGTCATCATCATTGGGAGAATTTGGAGGAGTCGCAAACTGCTCCGGATTCATCCCTTGGTGGATAAGGAGTCCCAGAAGCATTCTTTCAATACGCTCCAAGCGCTGAACTAACACTTGCCTTATGCTCCATACATCAGCAGATAAGCGGTCCGCAGCATGGTTGATTGCAGTAATGTCAGTTTGAATACCGGCAATATCCCAGGTGATGTTTCCATAATATTCGTTATGGTCAGGTTCGGCTGGGGCATAGTGGCCATTAGCGACAACTTCGTTTTGGTTATTTTCCATTTGTGTTTGTTGTCTATGAAGAAATTTTGATAATTCAAGTAGGAGGATAATTGTGTGTATGGAGGAACCAGGAAATGTATGTATTTATAGATGAATTTAACATAAAAAACACCAAAAGGTGTGATGTGAACATTGAAAAGACGTTCACTACTCTCTAGGTGATGTATCTGGATTAATTAATGGCTTTTTTCGTATGCCCGCTTAGATGGATGCTTTCACACCTTTTAATTGCACAAGGCAACCCTTCGCTTGAATCAACATGACTATTGCATTACACTGAACACCCCGTTTGCAGTATTAGAACATCTGTATGATGATCAGTTTGAATTATATACTACAAAAATAATAGGAATTTGGAACGCCATTGATAAATGCTCGAAACATTAAGTTAAACGTTCAAATATAAAAATATATAAAATTGTCAAGATTAAAAATCAAAAAGCAACACTTTGAGTTTGGGAGGATTGTCCACTATCCACTCGTTTCGGGCAAGTAGTTCTTTTGTGGCCTGACCTTTTGCAGATGCTACATTTATTTCTCCTACTTGAAAATACTTCACCAACTGATGGTATCCGCTTTTTCCTTCGTCTGCCCTTACCCACGTCGATGAAAGGAGGCAATATTCGTCTCTCAAGCAGCTCAGGAGGAACATTCCAAAATTCTTCCGGTGGAACAGCATTGATCGGTTCTGCATAGGCAAGCATATATGACTCTAACTTGTAATATGCAGAAGTGAAGTCATAGACGCATGCTCCATAGTCTTATGGACGCAGCATTCTGATAGCTGCCATAGCATGTTTACAGGGTATTAAGTCAATTTGATACTCTCTGCACGTACAAGTTCTGTTGAGTAAATCGACTTCTGCTCCCTGGCCTGGACTGATGATGGTGAAACCATACGTATCTTTTCGACTAATTGCGAGCTTACCCCCTTCCTCCAGGTTGAATCTTATTTTTCCTTCAATTGAAGGGACACATATGGTTGAAACCTCGAGGAACTCCGTAGCTCTCACATGGAATTTTTCGCCAAATGTACGATTGATGTGATTTAATAGGGCAACAATAGGATATTCTCTTTCATCCCTCAGCATTGTATTTGTGGACTCAGCAATGTTCGAGGTCATCACTGCAAATCTAAAATTGTAACAAACAAACAAAGACATTAATGCTAAATACGTCTAATGCAAGTGCGAACATTAAGCATGCGATCAGAACATCAATAATTACGTCATACACATCATTGGTACTATTTTGACCGTCAATTGGAATGTTCTCGGATTAATTGCCATGTAAACATAGAACATACCAACGCAACGTTCAGAACATTTGGTAAGAATGTTCATACTCGTGTACCTGTGCCCAGGGAAAAAGCATCTGCTCCATTTATGGAACCCCACGTCATCTTGAAGATATCTGGCAACCCTTGGATCGTTGTCTTCAATTTGCTTAAAGTGCGTTCTGAAATCCTCCACACGATATGCATCTGCTGCCAAGTAATAGGACCCCAGGTGGTCTCCAAATTGAAACTTTGTACGGATATTTTCAGCAAGGTGCCTCGTGCAAACTCCGTAGTGAGCTTGGGGAAACCACTTGGCAACTGATTTTGCTATGCTTTTATGCCTGTCTGAAATGACGCTCAACTCATCATTGTACTGGGCTATATCAACCAATTGTTCGAAAAAAAAAATCATAAGAAGCATCACATTCTTTGTCCACAACGCAGAATGCAACAGGGAATATATGCTTCTCTGCATCCTGGGCAACGGCAGACAACAACACACCGCCGTACTTGCCTGACAAATGAGTCCCATCAATAGCAAGGACTTTCCTCATATACAGAAAACCCCTAATCCAAGATCCGTAAGATATAAAAAAATACTTAAACCTCCCACAACTATCAAGCTTCAAAGCTGTCTTGCTTCCAATATTTTGGGACCTTACCATATAACTGTATGCCTCTAAATTTCATAACTGTGTTCATGTGTCCCTCTTGCTATTGCCTTTGCAATCTCACATCCCTTCAAACTTTTCCAATAACTAATGTTGCATCCCAATTCTCTATTAAATGCAACTCTGATGTCTTTTGGTGTTATTCCCTTCCCCTCAATGTACCTATCTTTCATGTATTCACCAACAACATCAGCTGTGGCATGTGTATGGTGGCTTTGCAGGTGCTGCACACCGCACGTGTGCTCGCCATTGTAGATTGTAATATAAAATGTATCACTACTATGATACCTCAATGCTCGAAGCCACCACTTGCAATTTGCATCAACACATGTGTAAAACAACTTTTTTGTATTCTTCACAGCTTTGAAAGAAAAAGGCTTCCTCACTGCAGCAAGCCTCAACTTCACCACTAATTCTCGCTTGTTCTTGAAAGTCATACCCTTTACAAAACCTGTGCCGTCTTTTCCAAAAAAATCGTTGCGGCTGCTCTGTGATGGTGCTATTTCTGAAGGATTACCAACTACTTCTCCACCTTATTCACCTTCTTCGTCTGCCTCTCCACCTTGTTTTAATTCATATTCATCCATCTCAACATGCATATCTTGTTCATTTGAACTTGAAATTCCTTCAGGCCTTGGAATCACACTAACCCTTAGTGTTGGCCTAGCCCCAGCTGGGTCTACATCAGCCATATAAAGCTGAACATCATCATCAGTCCTAATTTTAGATGGAGCAGTCTTTTGCTTTGCGGCAACACTCAGCATATATGAAATGCAAAGATCCCTAGGATCATCACTTACCTCCCAACTGCGTATGATTTTGTTGACAAGTTCATCATATGTAACATTCCTACTCACAAGGATATGTCTTGTCTCTTTCACCTTAGGAATCCAAGCATAGCATTTCGAACGCTCAACCCATTCACCGAGAAAATCAACTCCTAGTAGTATGTTGTCCCCCATTTACTTTAACGATATCTGCAAGGTAGGATAAACATTCATCAAATGTGGTCCAGGTAGCAAAGGATACTGGAACATCGAAAAACAGATCCGAACATGTCCAAGGATGTTTAAGATTACAAGCATACCGATGTGAAACATCGATATCAGTTCCGACCATCTACAAAAATGTTCCAATATTATGAATAGCATTTACTGAACATGCTGTAAGATTATTCGGGCAACCAAAATTATGTTCCGTAACTCTGACTAGCACAATAGGAACATCAAAAGGATTATCCTGAGCATCTAATACAATGTTCCATAATTGTGACTACGTTGTACGAGTATTTGTAGAACAATCTTTATAATGTTGTGATCGTCACGGTAAGATGTTTCAAAACAGCAACATACTGCTTAAAAGGGTTTTTACAAAAATTAGAATAGTAGAGATTAGCAAGACGGAGATTTACACTTACAGGAGATATGGGACTTGTCAAGCTTTGCAGTTTGAAGTAATGTCCAACGTTATTCAAACAATTTCAACGACAAGCTTTCTAATTTCAAGTAATGGCCAATAGGTAAACATTATTCAAAGCATTTCAACGTCAAGCAAATCAATTAAAAGTAATGCCAACCAGAAATTGTTATTCAAAGAATTGCAGCGTATTTTCTCCAAATTATTTTTTAAATTAGAGTCAATAATACCTAATTAACCGAAAAGGATTTAGATCTGACAATATTTTCCGTTTGGGAGAGTTGGAATGCAAGAATAAAAGCGAAAACGAATGGAGATTGAACAAAGCCAATGCGCAGCAGCTATGGTGTTTTCAGGTCGCGAGGGAGAAGAGAAGAGAGGAGAGAGAGAGAGAGAGAGAGAGAGAGAGAGAGAGAGAGAGAGAGAGAGAGAGAGAGAGAGAGAAAGGAGGGAATAAACGGAGGGAAAAATATTTCCCTAATTTGGCAAATTTTATTTTTTATATACGTGAGGACCAAAGCGTAAGAAATGAAACTTTGGGGTGAAGGGGAGTGGAGGAAAGTTATGTTTAAGAGCATTAATTAGATGTGTCCCTTCTACTACATTAATTAAGACTTTGTCCCTTTTACCTATTTTCACTCTTGAGTGTCCCTTTTGACCAAATGTCCCTAGAGAGTGTCCCCTTCTCACTAAAAATACTTTCCACTATCGGACTAGGGATTTTTGGGTGAGAGAGACTCTTAAGTCTTTAAATAGTTTTTTAGGACTCAAGTCTCATAAAATAGGTAAAAGGGACACTTTTAAGATTAGTAGTAATTACTAAAATTTTAAAAGCCCCTCAAGTTTTTTTTTTTTTACACAAAGCCCACACCTCTCATCACCCACCCCCATCGACCCTTACCCCCCCATCCGGCCCCCACCCCCATCACCCCCTCCCCCACCCATCCACTATTCCACCACCACTCTCCAACACTCACCGCCACCTTCTACCACCTCCTACCACCCTCCTCTACCCACCACCACCTTCTATTACCCTCCACCAGCAACCACCACCCTCCACCACCACCCCACCACCCTCCACCACTCCAATAAAAGGATGTGTACACATCAGTTGAAATGTGTACACATATAATTAAGATGTGTACACATCTCGCCTGATGTGTACACATATTATTATATGTGTACATCTCATCTGATGTGTACGCATATTATTATATGTGTACAAGAAGTGTACACATATTATAATATGTGTACACATCAGACGAGATATGTACACATCTTTTTCAGTTGTGAAAACATCTCCAAAATTGTATTAACGTATAGAAAATATGTTTACACATCTGAAAAGATGTGTAAAACGACTAGAATTAAAAAAACCTTAAAAAAGAATGAAACGGGAAGGAAGAAAACGGAGAAGAACAAAGAAAAAATAAAATTGATACGAAGAACAAGAAAGAAAAATAACTTGGATGGTGATGAAATAAAATTTGTAAAGAAAGCTAGAAGAAAGAAGAAGAAGGAAGAAAAAAATAAGAGAGCGAAAGAAGAGAAGTGGGAGAATTAAGTTTGAAATAATTGGAAATATGAGAGAGAGTGTAAAAGTAGGTGGGAAGGAGGGAGATTGAAAATTCAAAAATTGGGGTGTTTTTGTAAATCCAAAAATATTTAATTTGCCCACAAATTTTTAATGACTACACTTCAGTCCTCACTTAAGTTAATTAAAGGTTGACTTGGTATTGTCCCTTATTCTTATTTAAATACCTCATCAGACTACTTGCTACCCTAGATTAACATTCCTTCTCATGGAACTAAAAAAAACTCAAATGGAAGTTACTATACCTCCTGATCCCCCAAACAACTTGGAAATGTCTAAAGAAGGGTCCTCAAATTGTGATCACGAAAAAAAATGCTTCGTAAATAAATTATCATAACCCGTTCCCTTAATCCAACCATGCAATCAATACCAACAAATTTCCCATCCACCAAACAATTTTTGCAGCATTGATGTCGACACGCATGCAAAAGAAAACAGCAGTAAATGTGTTACACTATCAAAAGCTGATCTTGATAGGCTATATGAGCTTTGGAAATATTTCGTCATAATTAAGGTTTTTGGGAAAAAAATCAGCCACCAATATCTAAAAAATCGTATTATCCAACTATGGAAACCATCTGTGGATTTCCTGCTAATTGATTTGGGAGCTGATTTTTTCATCGTAAAATTTCTAAAAGAGGAAAATTTCCTCATTGCTCTTCATAGAGGGCTATGGTTTGTAAATGGATTCTTTCTATTTGTTGAAAAATGGAAGCCAAACTTTGTTGCCTCACAAGAAAAATTCAATTTCTCTGCTATTTGGATTCGTTTACCCAAGCTTCCAACTGAGTTCTATGATATTGATGTTTTATCAAAGGTAGGCAATAGTGTTGGCCGACTCACTACAAAAAATGAGACCCTTAGCTGCGATTTTTTAGCCGTGGTTTACTGAGCTGCCGCAAAAGCTTGTAATTTTCGGCGGTTAGCTTAACTGTCGCGAAAATAAGGTATTTTGCAGTGGTTTGGAATTGTTAGCAGTGGTTCAGACAATTAATTTATATATCAAAGGTTTACCTGCGATTTAGTATTACTTTTGCAGCGGTATCTGCTGGCACAACGGCGTCCCACACCGATCACACAAAGCAATCTTTCGCGGTTTATAATAAGAGATAAATACACTGTACGTTGAAGATTTCAGGTAATCCACTGTTTGGTGACGATGAGGAGGAGTGGGCTACGTGTGCTATGATTTGGTCAAATGAGAAACTTGATGTATATTGGGCCTATGGTGCACACGTGTGTGTTTTGTTTATGCCAAATCTGGTGGTTAGCCTCGGTTAGCAATATCACTGTCGCTAGTAAACTCCATTTCAGCAGTTCAGTGAAACCGCCCCTAAAGGGTTTAGTACAGCTCCTTAGGCAGCGGCACCTAATCCACTGAAATTTCCGCTGGTTAACCTTAATTAAAACCGCTGCAAATTGTAAGTTTTTTTGCAGTGACTCCTAAAAGTTGATACTCACACTTCTTCAAGTCTTCGAGGTCGCTATGCCGGAATTTGTGTCCAAATACCAATTGAAGTACCAATATTAAACCATATCTACATAGGCTCTCATAAACAAGTTATCATTTATGAGGGTGAAGATATACTATGTGTTAAATGTGGCACCCTAGGTCATCAATGCACTGCATGTCCGTTCATTACATCCCATGCATCACCCCAAGGTAATGACGAAAGTCCGCTTTTGGACATTAAATCTCCTAGATCGTTTAATATTTTGCAGGAAGTAAAAGTAGAGGAAGAATGGAAAATAGTTTCATTTCCCTAAAAGAAGGAATATAGCTAGACTTCAAACTCCACATGCTCCACCTCAATGAATATGTAACTCTTTTAATTTTTAGTTCAAAATTATTAATTGAGAGAAATATTTACCTAATGAATTCTCATAAATTTAATTTCAAAGATGTAGAAAATTCCAGTTCGAGAGAATCAATTAAAATATGCTCCTAAAATTATTAGTAAGGATCAAAATAATATATTAAAAAATACTAACAATTCCAATCCTAACTCTAAACCGGTCAATGAGATTATTAACATCAAATCAAACTACTAGGAGCATCTAAATTCAGAGGCAGACGTCCAAGTGTCCACCATGCGCACTATTCCTAATGATCCTCAATCACTACACAAAATAAAAAAATCAAAGAAACAAGCCATAGCTGAAGAAAAATCTTCCAACTCCCCAATCACTTCGGCTGCTGCCTCACCGCCCATCTTGCCCAACCAAAACTAAGAGAATAATTGTTGACACCCAATTTTATTTCGAAATTTTCAATTAGCGTCTAATTATGTTTAAAATAAGGTTAATTTCTAGAATAAATTAAGTTCATAATTTTAACGAAAAAATGCTGCAATCGTTCTTCATTTTAAGTCTTAGCTTATTTACGCAATATGCATTTCCCATTTTCCTATCCCAATTCTAAAAACCCTCAACCTCACCCCCTATAAAATCTAAAACCCTAGCCTCCCTCACTATTCATTCATCTTCCCCACAATACCCATCATCCCCTTCCCATTACATAGATCATATACACACGAATAGCCGCACCCTTTCCACCACTAGTGACAAAAGCAACACCACACACACATGACACCATATATACAATAACAGATTGGGAGGAGTAACACACAAAATCGAAACAGAGGGGACGAGAATGGCGATATCACCACCAGTCTGGAAGATCTATTTTCTCTAATCCTTTTTTTTAAACAAAGCAAGGCAACGACGAAACGTCGCCACCGAAAAATAAGCAATATCGAGGCCTACTTGTTTCTCTTCTGTCTGAGTTGATTTGTGATTGAAATTAAATGGGGATTGGCGGTGTCGCAGTGACGCCGCTACGGCGTAGCAGTCGCTCCTCTGTATCCACCCAGATGCTGCTTTGTTTGGGTGCCTGTCTTCCCTTTGCTTACCGTGAAATCACCATTTCCGGCGACCTTCTTCTCGTTTTCCCATCTGTTCCGATGATCTGTCGTTGCAAGAAAATAAAAAAGGAGGGTAGAAGCAGAGTGGCAGCGATGCTGTCGTTCGAAAATGGTGTCGCTCCTCCTTTCTACCATTTATCGCTGAACGATGCTCTGTTCGGGTGGTAGTGAAAAAGTCTCATCGCCGCCGCCCTTGGTTCAGTGTTTCTTCTTGTTTTCCGTTCACTGGAAATCTGCTCTGAACGACGACATTCGTTGTTCCGCTAAGTCTTGATATTCCGATGAGCTGCTTGTCTCTTAATTCCTAATTCACTTCTATTAATTTTGTTTGCTAGTTTTGCAGAATTATTTAAGGATTTCAGAAATATGTTGTCTTGTTCAAGTTTGATTTGTTTGGGATTTTATCTCAATGGTTCTGGCGATTGCTTGTTTCTTGAGTTGTTTGAATATTTGTTCGTCCTATTTGGAGACAAGCTTGCTTCGTTTGAGAATTCTACTCATTGTGCTCTGACAAAGCTCTTGGCCTTTACTGATCTAAACAGACGCGATCTTATTACTTGACAATGTCCTGGTTCCTTATTGATCCGAATAGATGCTATACAATATGGGGTGTAGTTGAGCAGATACTATGTTGTTATTGCCTATGGAAAATATGAGTTTTGAGGCACTTGTACTGGTTATGAACAGATATTTCACTATATTGATTCTGGACCAAATGCTATACCGTTTATTTTATTTTGAGGCATTTGAACCGATATTAAACTGATACTACACCAGCCAATGGCGTTTGGAGGCCAATAAGTCCCGCCCTGTTATATACGCATTGTCCCTTTATGTGTCCCGAAAAAACAATTAGGCGATGATGAATGTATGAATTTAATGTAAAGCAAGTCGAATAGAGAGCTGGGTTTGGTACTTGGCATGGCAACCGGCCCAGGCTCCGTGTTTGCAGCCGTATCAAAATCCCGGGTCTCTACATGTCACGCCATACAAACCTGAGCCTAAATTTTACACAATCAAACCCCATTATTATTATTATTATATATTTTTTTTTTATTATTATTATTATTATTATTATTATTATTATTTTATTTTCATTAGTTATTACCTTTATTATCGTACTAGTCCAATTTCATTTTCATATTTTTTTGCGAGGTAAATTTTGGCACGAACAATTTGTGGACTAATTTGGCTAACTTACAAATGGGAATATGCATTGACTTGGAGTCATTTGGGATCGAGTTCGGGCTCGAGCATTCAAGAAATAAGACTTTAGGAATTTCAGAAAATTCAAGGCTCCCGCGAGTTGATCAACTTCCCGGGTTCTATCTTTAACTTTGCCTTCCTTTCCTTAGAGATATTTATGTAAATAAATGCTTAAAATATTTATTTATCAATAATATTTGATTGTTTGTATATTACTTTAGTTTATGTTCATTGCCTTTTATTTTGAAGTCGTTATTTAATTTATTACAAATTGGGGCCATTTTAGCAAATGCGTGCAAGTTAAAAAATATTTTACAAATAAGTTTTTATTCTATTAATTATTATTATTATTATTATTATTATTATTATTATTATTATTACGATTATTATTTCTTACTATTTTTAAATAATTCTTTCGCAAGAAAAGCGCACTTGTAAATATTTGGAAACCTGTCGGATTAACCGTATTTTACGGAATTTCGAAAGTGGCTTAAAAACCTTCTTTTGAAATTAATAAAACCTCTCCCTTAGAATCTCTGAAAGACTGCCTTTTTTCAAAAAATGGAATTTTGTACGCATTTGCTAATTTGGTTCCCTGTTTTCCTTAATTTGGGCGGCGACTCCAAAAACTCCAAAAGAGTTAGTCCATTCAGTTGATATTCCGGAATTTATCCTTTTCGGGGTAATTTTTGGGGTTCAACAGCATGGCGACTCCGCTGGGGAGCAATAAAGGTTTTGACCATATAGGTTTCTAATTATTTGCAACTAGCATGCCTAATTTTTTTTTTTTTATTATATCTGTTTGTTTGTGTGCCACGAAAAGCATGTCACTGCACCCTTAATTGTGCACATATATACACTGCCCCCACTCCTATGAACCTCTTGCATTCTCATTCAAATATCCGCGAGGTGTGTGCATACGCACCCGCACTTTCTTCCACTAAAGAACCCTTTGACGAGTTGGTGTACCGGCGGATTGTCGTGGGAGTAATTCGACCACGAAGCCGCCTGCCACTCACCTGTTAGCCTCAACCATTAACTCACTCTTAGAAGGAGCTTTAGGAGCATGCATGCATTTACACCTTAGTCTGGACCCGGTCCTTGGTACCGCCTCCATAGTAAGGAAACCGCCCTTACGTCAACGGGTTTTTGAAACCCAACGTCAATGCATATTATGTGCTATGTGATAACGAATCCTCAGTTCTAACCATATTTTGAGCAAAATCAGATTTAGAATTTGTCTCTTATGTTGTCTTTTAGGTTAGAGAATTGAAGAATTTAGCAGAATATATGTGGTCATAGCAGTCCACAGAGTATTTGAGATCATAGTGCTGAATTTTGTAAACAAGACAGAATTGCAGTCGGGGGAAAGTTAGGCAGATTTGGTTGGTTTGTATTTTGGAGATCGTATGGTATGGTGAGATCTAAGAGGTGAAGCTCCTGGTGTCTTTAAAAGGATCAGTGGGGTCCCTCTCGTGAATGGCTTTGCGTGTGTGCAGGCCTATGTTGACTGTCCAGCTGCATTCATGATAATTGAAGTATGCTTGTCGCATACTAGGTGAGTGAAGCCCCTATGTCTATAAACGACCAATGGGGTCCCTCCTTGAAGACCAGTGCGGTTTTGGCTACCTAGGAAACTGAGAGGTTTGATCAAAGCCGAGGACCAGTGAGGATCCCTATGAACAAGGTCTGTGAGCCTTGCAAAACCTAGGAAGTTGAGAGGCTTGTCCAAAGCGAAGGACCAGTGAGGTTTTATTTGTAAAAGGTCAATTGAAACCTTTTATGATTTGCAGTCTGGAATTGTGAAGGCAGTTGTAAATCTCACCCCTGGATGTTGTAAATAATTGGGAGTTGTGATTGGAGGAGTGTGGATATTTGCAAAAGGTATGGAGGATTGTTTCAGGCATTAGGCATTTGGGTTTTAGAATTTTGTGTAGATGTTGTGAAGAACATGAGTTGTTTTGGAATTTCGAGTTGATACCAACTTTTGGAAGTTAGTTGGGATAACGGAATTACAGTGTCAAGACGGAGAGATGATTGTTGTCGATTATTGTTATTATTTATTGCTTACTCTAAATCTGAATTGCTCAGAACTGGCATGAACTATTTTTCGTTACCACTTGTTTGCTCGTTTAGGCTTACCTCTAGCACAAAGAGGTACCTTACAGTGTAGGACGCGTTTGCATATTTATTTACGCTCAACTACTTGTGATTGTCACATGTTAATTGCTTGCCTTGCTTTATTTGCTCAAAATGCATTAAATACTAGGTGTTGCTTGCTTGTGTGCAATCCTATGAATTACATGCAAACTAACTTAGTTATCCTTTGAGGTTTCTTTGTTTTGTTTATTTCTCTAGCAGAAGTTTGATTTGTAAGGTGGTTGACCACTCAAATCACGCAAGATTCAAGATCTGATTGATGGTAAACGCTCTAACTCGTGAACGATGCAGTACCAGAAACTAACGGCATTGTTTAAAAGAACTTGGCGATTGAACTTAGTAGCATTATTTTCAATTTTAATTCAGATTGAGGCCCTGAATTGCATTGTACTTTAAAGCTTATGTTAATCTGAATCAACTCATTTTGAATTTGTGAAAGTCGAAATAAAATGCATCTCATCCTTATTATATTATTTATGCTTGCATTTGTTTCTGTTTCAAAATTAAAATTGATAAACCTGCCAAAGCTTTGCTTGTGACGTATGGCAAAGCAACTAAACAGTTTGAAAAGGACGCACTGAAAAGTTATCGTCTGTGCTCTTTGGATATTGCACTACTGTTAGAACTTCAACTGGGGCAGCTTTTATTGGTTGGTATATGGCGTTGAAGCAGTGATGCAGAACTACGCACGGTCTGATTCCCAAGGAGGGATACGTAGGCTCCCCCATCGGGCTCGACCCTTTAGAAATTAAATTTTCATTTTTCTCCCAAGAAGGACAACTGGGGCAATTTTTGCAAACCGAGTTGGAGATGCGAAAGATAATAACTGGTGCAGAATTTTGCAAGAAGCGTCGTTGGGTATTAAAGATGAGTTGGCAAGAACTCTATAATTGGCTACGCGAACAGTGCAAAGTCCAAGGCAAAGGGCGTTCAGTTTGTTTTAAGATATGTCACAAGTTTAAGTCAAGGAAATTTTTTTTAAAATGCATGACTTCATTTGTATGCTTGCTTTACTTACTATATTGCATTAAATTAATTTACCATTGCCTCTATTTTTTCAAAAACTCCTATGCTATTAAGCTCATGAGCCAAGTTTCTGAACATGTTTCGCAAATGCAAGTCCGAGGAAGATAAGGAAATAGCAGTAGCAGCAGCAACAAGATCAAGTCAGCACAAATCAAATGCTTCCCCCTCCCTCCTCAAAACTAACAATTTTTTCTTTGAGAGCAGGAACATGAAAGCTTTCAATGAAAAGATCATTCGCACTATGGATGAACAATTTATTGAACGCGCATTCAAAGTTGCCTTGCAGATTGCGTTGCATTGCCTTTTCATGAATTAAAGCGTTATGCTTTGCCATGAGCTATTGCCGAACAGGCGGCATTTCTACCTCCACGATTTTCATTCCCAAATAGGCAATGAAGCCGAGGCATGCGTTATGTTTCCAAATCACGCCAAAATAGGCATTGCCTTATTTTTAATTGATAATCCGCTCAAGGCCATCATTGCCTGATTGTCTCGCCAATTGATTTATCAAATGGCTATTGCACTGATTACATTTCCGCATAACTTTGCTTTGCACTTGCATTAAATTATGCCTTTGTATTTGCTTTAAATTAATGCCTTGCTTTACTTTTTCAGGTCAACCATCAGTTTCTCGGAGATTATTCGCCTTGTCGCCTATGCACCTCAAATCTATTTCTTTCTTTTTCATTATAGCCTTTGCTTTATTATTCACTCGTTTTCTAACGCATTTACTTTAAATTTGCAGAAACTCAACCAGATTCAATATGAACTGAAGGCATTCAACGCTTTACAACACTATTAATACAAGCAACAGGACCCAGCTTTGCTTATTTTCTTTGCATGGTCTTTCCTTAATTAATCTAATTTGCAACTTTATTTCGCAGTCTGCTGTCAAATTTTGGGCTCGTTCGCCTTATTATTGAGCGTTTTGGGCTCGTTCGCCTTATAAATGAACTTTTTGGGCCCATTCTCCTTATAAATGAACAATTCGGGTTCATCCACCTATAAATAGGATATGCAGGTTTATTTCAAGTTGCATTGGGATGCTGGAGGCTTCGTAACCAGATGTCTCATTTGTTTTATCAAGTGATTGGAGCACAATCCAAGATTGCGTTGCAAACTACCTCTTCATGATTAAAAGCATTATGCTTATCATGGTTTGTTGCCGAACAGGCGGCATTTTCTATCTTTATGATTCTTTTTTCAAAATAAACGTTATGTTAAGCCTGCGTAGATAGTCTAAGACAAGTCGGCTGGAGCACCACTTTCGGCGTGTTTCGCGATGTCGGTTGTCTTGCAATATTGGCATGTTATGTTTAAATTATATTGATAGTCTAAGACAAGTCGGCCGGAGCACCACTTTCGGAGTGTTTCACGATGTCGGTTGTCTTGCAATATTGGCATGTTACATTTAAAGTAGGTTGATAGTCTAAGACAAGTCGGCTGGAGCACCACTTTCAGATTGTTTCGTGATGTCGGTTGTCTTGTAATATTGGTATACTATATTTGAAGTAGATGATAAAGACAGAAAAGTCGATTGGAGACATTATGCCTCGTTAGTCGACTTATCCTATGAAAGCCTTGCATTCTACAATTTATTCCCGCTTTACTTATTGTCTTAATATACTGTTTCAGAATAATGATCAGCCTAGAGGTTCTCCGGGCGGAGCACCTTGTCAGTTGATCGAATGAAGAACTTATCGATGATACCGCAACCCGCATTTACAATTTTATGCTATCACTTTATCTATTTCTTATTCCAATTATTAAAGTTTATTAGCAGCAGCGTTTGGAGCATAACATGGAACTTTTCTTAGCAGTGAATCGGGGCAATCGTTGATATGAGCTAGACTCGTCAGCGAAGAACTGAAGAATCGCACCCGCATCAGTCATCAACCCTAGAGGTAAGTCTCTTGTTAACCCTGAGTCTGAGGTTTGAGATAAAAGACAAGATGGCTCGACTATCGAAATTCAGTGGAAGCTATGTCCGTGTAAACCCCTCTTTATGAGTGTGTCGTCGACCACATTTTCATAACTTGGGTAATTACAAGCCTCTTTTCCCGCGCTTGAGTAGTCGTTATTATCTCGTCTTTGATTTTCAAATCGCGTCGAACTACATATGGCCTGATTCTCTTTCAGCCCGACATATGTAGGCAACTCGGAAACCGGAGCTCGGTCATGTCCATAAGCCTCGCAGGAATCAGAGTCTTGCCTTTACCATGAAAAAATTGGCTTTCACGTCAACTTTCTTTACCCTGAAAACTCTTTCATCATTTTCGGGTAAAGAGGGGCAGCTGTTGAGACCCAATTTTGTCCCGAAATTTTCAATTAACGTCTAATTATGTTTAAAATAAGGTTAATTTCTAGAATAAATTAATTTCATAATTTTAACGAAAAAAGGCCGCAATCGTTCTTCATTTTAAGTCTTAGCTTATTTACGCAATATGCATTTCCCATTTTCCTAGCCCAATTCTAAAAACCCTCACCCTCACCCCCTATAAAATCTAAAACCCTTGCCTCCCTCACTATTCAGTCATCTTCCCCACAATACCCATCATCCCCTTCCCATTACATAGATCATATACACCCAAATAACCACACCCTTTCCACTACTAGAGACAAAAGCAACATCATACACACATGACACCATATATACAATAACAGATTGGGAGGAGTAACACACAAAATCGAAATAGAGGGGACGATAATGGCGATATCACCACCAGTCTGGAAGATCTATTTTCTCTAATGCTTTTTTTTTAAACAAAGCAAAGCAACGACGAAACGCCGCCACCGGAAAATAAGCAATATCGAGGCCTACTTGTTTCTCTTCTGTCTGAGTTGATTTGTATTAAATGGGGATTGGCAGAGTCGCAGTGACGCCGCTACGGCGTAGCAGTCGCTCCGCTGTATCCATCCAGACGCTGCTTTGTTTGGGTGCCTGACGTCCCTTTGCTCATCGTGAAATCACCATTTCCGGCGACCTTCTTCTCGTTTTCCCATCTGTTCCGATGATCTGTCGTTGCAAGAAAATAAAAAAAGAGGGTAGAAGCAGAGTGGCAGCGACGTTGTCATTCGAAAATAGTGTCACTCCTCCCTTCTACCATTTATCGCTGAACGATGCTCTGTTCGGGTGGTAGTGAAAAAGTATCATCGCCGGCGCCCTTGGTTCAGTGTTTCTGCTTGTTTTCCGTTCACTGGAAATCTGCTCTGAACGACGACATTCGTTGTTCCGCTAAGTCTTGATATTCCGATGAGCTGCTTGTCTCTTAATTCCTAATTCACTTCTATTAATTTTGTTTTGCTAGTTTTGTAGAATTGTTTAAGGATTTCAGAAATGTATTTTCTTGTTCAAGTTTGATTTGTTTGGGATTTTATCTCAATGGTTCTGGCGATTGCTTGTTTCTTGAGTTGTTTGAATATTTGTTCGTCCTATTTGGAGACAAGCTTGCTTCGCTTGAGAATTCTACTCATTGTGCTCTGACAAAGCTCTTGGCCTTTACTGATCTAAACTGACGCGATCTTATTGCTTGACAATGTCTTGGTTCCTTATTGATCCGAATAGATTCTATACAATATGGGGTGTAGTTGAGCAGATACTATGTTGTTATTGCCTATGGAAAATAGGAGTTTTGAGGCACTTGTACTGGTTATGAACAGATATTTCACTATATTGATTCTGGACCAAATGCTATACAGTTTATTTTATTTTGAGGCATTTGAACTGATATTGAACTGATACTACACCAGCCAATGGCGTTTGGAGGCCAATAAGTCCCGCCCTGTTATATACGCATTGTCCCTTTACGTGTCCCGAAAAAATAATTAGGCGATGATGAATGTATGAATTTAATGCAAAGCAAGTCGAATAGAGAGGTGGGTTTGGTACTTGGCATGGAAACCGGCCCGGGCTCCGTATTTGCAGCCGTATCAAAATCTCGAGCCTCTACATGTCACACCATATAAACCTGAGCCTAAATTTTACAAAATCAAACCCCAATATTATTATTATATATTTTATTATTATTATTACTATTATTACTATTATTATTATTTTATTTTCGTTAGTTATTACCTTTATTATCGTACTAATCCAATTTCATTTTCATATTTTTTTTTGCGGGGTAAATTTTGGCACGAACAATTTGTGGACTAGTTTGGCTAACTTACAAATGGGAATATGCATTGACTTGGAGTCATTTGGGATCGAGTTCGGGCTCGAGCAGTCAAGAAATACGACTTTAGAAATTTTAGAAAATTCAAGGTTCCCACGAGTTGATCAACTTCCCGAGTTCTATCTTTAACTTTGCCTTCCTTTCCTTAGAGATATTTATGTAAATAAATGCTTAAAATATTTATTTATCAATAACATTTGATTGTTTGTATATTGCTTTACTTTATGTTCATTGCCTTTTATTTTGAAGTTGTTATTTAATTTATTGCAACTTTTGGCCATTTTAGCAAATGCGTGCAAGTTAAAAAAAAATTTGCAAATAAGCTTTTATTCTATTAATTGTTATTATTATTATTACTATTATTATTTCTTACCATTTTTAAATAATTCTTTCGCAAGAAAAGCGCACTTGTAAATATTTGGAAACCTGTCGGATTAACCGTATTTAACGGAATTTCGAAAGTGCCATAAAAACCTGCTTTCGACATTAACAAAACCTCTTACTTAGAATCTCTGAAAGACTGCCCTTTTTCCAAAAATGGAGTTTTGCGCGCATTTGCTAATTTGGTTCCCTGTTTTCCTTAAATTGGGTGGCGACTCCAAAAACTCCCAAAGAGTTAGTCCATTCAGTTGATATTCCGGAATTTATCCTTTTCGGGGTAATTTTTGGGGTTCAACAATAATTATTTTCCTAATTAAGCTTTTTCAAAAGAGCCAATAACCTTGCATGCGTTTATTCAAACACCCACGCCAGCCACCCTACCAAGCATGGAAATTCATCCTATTTCTAGCAACACAAACAATAACTCCTCACCACACACAAGCAAATCCCCTCTTCAAATATCAAAACATTCCCAGACTGCATCCAAATCCATCCCACCAGAGAACAAGACTCCTACGTACCATTCTCTCAATCAACTCACGATTTCAAACTCATCTCAATATGAACAACCAGAACCAAAACAATCCACCACCACCACATCGTCCACCACCCATTTTCCTACTACCAGTACCAGTGGACCTGTAATTCTTTAATATTTCCTCACATTTGGATACTTTATTCGCGCGTTTTGTAGTTAACGAATGTGATTTTGCACTGATTTTATGTCGTATGATTGTAGGTTGTTATGAAGTACAATTGGAGCTTTAAAGAGCATGATCGAGCAAGAAAAGACTGGAATTGGAATGAGGATTGGATCGAGCACACGAAGGCACGACGCGAAGCAAGCTGCGAATGACGAAAACAGGAAATTGGCCTGGCGCGGTATGAGGTGCGCCGCGCCCCTATAGCTCTCAGGTTTCTGGCGCGTTTTGTGGCGCGGGGCATGGCCATTGCGTGCGAGTTTCGACCGGTTCTGCCTTGTTGCGCGCGTTTTGAGGCATGGGGCGCCAGCTATAGCGCCCCTGGAGCGTTTTTGGAAGTCCTATTTCGTCTAGGCTTAGGCGTAACTAATTGCTAGGCTTTTGTAAACACTATAAATACTCTTTTACTTAGTTTTTAAAGAAAGTTCAGACTTTGGAGCAAATTGAGAGCACCATACTTCATTGAACAAGGGTTTAATTTATATTCTTTCATCTATTAATCATTCCATCATTATTTCATCAAATCATTGTCTTGTGATTATGAGTATGCGTGGCTAAATCTTTCGTTCTAGGATTAGAGTGTTTCATGAAGGTTGATGTTTGAAGATTGAATTCCACATATTGAATCCCATAACGGATTATTTATTCTTTCTTGATTTCACTTGTTTAATTATTAGGGCCCAATAATTATGCATTATCTATGGTTCTTAGATTGAACTCGAAAGAGGGAATTTATGAACGCAATAAGAAAAAGTAGGGCTAGATTGTGAACCTGGGCATCAGGGAACCAATTTGTGAGTAGGATAGACATATACTTGCTCGCCTAGCTTAACTAATTACAGAATTTGTTAATGCGTGCACGTGATTCAACCCATAGACATATAGGGATTGGAGTACCCTGCATAGACCGTGAAGAATCGAAAGGTTTTCACGGGTACATTTAACCTGTTAGTTAGTAATTTGGGATTTGAGAAGTGGAATCAATTGGAGAACTCAACTGGATTGGTCGTAGCTCTAACCTTGGACCGTCTCCTTAATATTGTTTACAACCAAAGTTTGCTCCATTGTTTGACTGAATTTCCACCATTAAAATTACTGTTCTTTAGTTAATAAAACTCTCACCATTGAAAAAGATCCCTGGATAGTTAATTAGAAATTGTTTGTTAAGCATCAGTCTGAGTAGTCCTCGTGGGAACGATACTCTACTTATCACTTTATTACTTGTCGACCACGTATACTTGCGTGTGCATTGGGAGCAACAAGTTTTTAGCGCCGTTGCCGGGGACTAACAATTGACTGATTTCTTTTTAAACGATTACTTATTATCTATTCAGGTTTAATTTTTTTGTTGAGTTTCTTGTGTTGTTTCAGGCAACAGGTTTTGCATGCAAAGGAATTGAAGGGACGAACCACTCGAACCTTTTGATCCCGAGCCTGAGAGGACCTTGAGAAGGGTAAGAAGAGAAGCGAGAGACCGAGAAGCACTAGCACTTGTACTTGCTTCCTTGCCCACTGAAATGGCAGAAGAACGAGCAATAGCGGTGCGAGATGTTGCTCTTCCCAGCCTGGGGGGGTGGCGTCTAGTATTGTGAAGCCCGCTATCACCGGGCACTTTGAGATTAAGCCCGGCATGATTTAGTTGCTGCATGTGATTGGGCAATATGCTGGATTACTTCATGAAGATCCGCAGCAAGACGTTCAGAATTTCTTAGAGATCAGTGATACTTATACACCGACGGGAGTTCCTACTGATTATGTTCGCTTGACATTGTTCCCGTTCTCACTGATTGGGCAAGCAAGGAAGTGGTTAAAGGCTGGAAAACCTGGGTCTATCACTACTTGGGATGATTTGGCTAAGAAGTTCTTAGCTAAGTTTTATCCATCTGCCAAGACAGCCCGGCTGAGGAATGAAATTATGTCCTTCAGATAGATAGAAGGAGAGTCTTTGTATTCAGCCTGGGAGCAGTTTAAAGCTTTACTGAGACATTGTCCACACCACAATCAATCAAATGAGGTTCTGGCACATACTTTTGTTGAGGGGTTGACTACGCATACTAAGATCGTGGTAGATGCTGCTGCTGGAGGCCAAGTACTGGCCTTAAACTTTGACCAGATCTATGAATTACTTGACAAGTTTTCGCAGAGCAATCTTGATTGGCAGGGAGATAGTAGAGCTACTACGCAGAAAGCTGCTGGGGTACTTCAGTTAGATGCAGTTTCAGAGCTAAGGGCGAAGATGGATGCTATTTCTAATAAAATTAGCAAGCTAGCTCTACCGCACACTCAACAACAGGCAGCTCCAGTGCAACAACTTCAAGTCTTTTGTAAGGTTTGTGGAGATGATCATGCCACTGACGTCTGTCCATCTAATCCAGAGTCACTGTATTATGTGGGTAATCAGAACCGGCCACAGGGTCAGAATTGCAATCAATATGGTAATAGCTACAACACCAATTGTCATAGTCACCAAAACTTTTCTTGGAGGGATAACCGTGAGAAGCTACAAGCAATGACAGACCTCAAAATAATCTTCAAAATGCACCACAGCAGGGGTCACAGTCTAGTTTAGTTGAGGATATGCTCAGAAAAATTCTTGCAGGACAGCAAAAACTCATGGATGATTCAGCAGCTCAAGCACAAACAATAAGAGGTTTGACCAATGCTCAGAAAGATCTTGAGAGACAAATGGGGCAGCTAGCTGGAGCACAGAATAACAGACCTCGGGGTGCTTTGCCAAGTGATACAGAGAAAAATCCTAAAGAGTTTGTGCAAGCAGTTACCTTGAGGAATGGAAGAGCTCTAGAAGAAGTTCCCCCTAAGCCAAGGAAGCCTGTTGGCAACTTAGAGCCTAATGCGGATAGAGAGGTGGAGAAAGAAGCTGAGAAAGTGATAGAAAAGCAGCCCGAGCCTGCTATTGTGAGACCACCACCACCTTTCCCTCAGAGACTTCAGAAGCATAAAGTTGATGCAGCATGCAAGAAATTTTTTGAGATCTTGAGTCAGATTCAGGTAAATTTTTCCAAATGCTCCCAAATATGCTAAATACATCAAGGATATTGTTGCTAACAAGAGAAGACTGACTGAGTTCGAGACAGTTGCACTTACTGAGGAGTGCAGTTCTAGAGTTAGAAGTAAGCTTCCTCAAAAATTGAAGGATCCTGGCAGTTTTTACTATTCCCTTGAAAATTGGGAAGCATAAGGTTGGACGAGCTTTGTGTGACTTAGGTGCTAGTGTGAATTTAATGCCTTCATCAGTTTTCAGAAAGCTAGGCCTGGGTGAACCACGACCAACCACTGTGACTCTACAACTGGCTGACAGATCTTTGACATGCCCCGAGGGGATTATTGAGGATGTGCTTGTACAAGTGGGTCAGTTTATATTGCCTGTTGACTTCATTTTTCTTGATTAGGAAGCTGATCCTGAGGTTCCTCTCATCTTGGGAAGAGGATTTTTGGCTACTGCTGATGCAATCATTAGAGTTAGAGCTGGAAAGATGATTATGAAGGTAAATGGTGAAGAAGCTGTGTTCAATGTGTTCAGAGCTACCCAGCTTCCTTCCCATTATGAAGAGTTGTCCATGGTGAAAGTGGTAGATGAAGAGTTGACTGCTGATGAGAGGTCATTCTTGGCCTCTAATGTTGATTCTCTAGAGAAGGCACTCTTTTGTGATGATGATGATATCCTGAAGGATGATGAAATTGAAGAATATGTGGAGATTCTTAATATGGAGAGTAAATTCATCCCAGGGTGGAAGAAATTTGAGGAGCTTGATAGACCGTTGACCTTAACTCCTGCTAAACGGTCTATTGAGAAGGCTCCTACTCTTGAACTCAAACCTTTACCTGCTCATTTGCATTATACTTATTTGGGTGAGGGTAATACCTTGCCCGTGATCCTTTCTTCTTTGTTGTCTGATGTGCAGGTTGAAAAGGTGTTGAGAGTGCTGCGGGAGCGCAAGAGAGTTATTGGTTGGACCATTGCTGATATTAGATGGATTAGTCCTTCTTTTTGCATGCACAAAATTCTTTTGGAGGAAGGCCATAAACCATCTATAGAGCAGCAGAGGAGATTAAATCCAATCATGAAGGAGGTGGTGAAGAAAGAAATTATCAAGTGGCTCGATGCTGGTATTATTTTTCCTATCTCTGACAGCAAGTGGGTGAGTCCAGTGCAATGTGTTCCAAAGAAGGGGGCATGACAGTGGTGAAGAATGAGCATAATGAATTGATTCCTACTAGAACAGTCACAGGGTGGCGAATTTGCATTGATTATAGAAAGTTGAACAAGGCCACCAGGAAAGACCACTTCCCACTCCCCTTTATCGATCAAATGCTGGATAGACTTGCTGGGCACGAGTATTATTGCTTTTTGGATGGGTATTTGGGCTACAATCAGATTGTGATAGATCCTGAAGATCAAGAGAAGACTACATTTACATGTCCATACGGCACATATGCATTTAGGAGGATGTCGTTTGGATTATGTAATGCCCCTGGGACTTTTCAGCGATGCATGATGGCTATTTTCACCGACATAGTGGAAAAATTTGTTGAGGTGTTCATGGATGATTTTTCGGTAGTTGGTGATTCCTTTGATATTGCTTGAAGAATTTAGACGATGTGCTGAGCCGTTGTGAAGAAACAAATTTGGTGTTAAATTGGGAAAAATGTCACATTATGGTTCAAGAAAGCATAGTACTTGGGCACAAGGTGTCAAAGCAAGGGATCGAGGTAGATAAAGTGAAGATTGAGGCTATTGATAAATTACCACCACCTATCTCTGTTAAGGGGGTGCGTAGTTTCTTGGGACATGCAGGTTTCTATAGGCGTTTCATAAAGGACTTCTCCAAAATTGCTAATCCCATGTGCAAGTTGTTGGAGAAGGATGTGAAATTTGAGTTTAATGATGCTTGTCTCAAAGCATTTGAAGAATTAAAGAAAAGGTTGGTGACTGCACAAATCATCATTGTTGACATCCAATTTTGTCCCGAAAATTTTAATTAAATATCTAATTATCTAATTAATGGACAATTTTGAAAATTAAATGTAATTGTTTGATTTCTATGGAAGAGGCCAAATTTTGCAAAGCGTAGCTTAATTCCTATCCTACTAATGCAATCCTTTTTCTTTCTTTAGTTTATCCTAAAAGAGGGCCAAATGTGCAAATCCTAACTAAAATTCAGCCTAGCCATGCAAAGATATATACAATACATCACACTCCTAACCCGCTAATCTCTCGGACCCAATTTCAACCCCTAATCCCAATTCCCTTCAGAAAATCGCGACCCGTTTTTCCAATTTTCCTGACCCGATTCTCCCCTAATACGCCCAAAATTTCAAACCCCGGTCCCCCTCTCTCTCCAGATCATCAATCGTACGAAAACCTTATCCAAATAGGACCGTTTGAAGGTTCTTTTAGGGATTTCATTCAATCCGAGAACCCTAATTTGTTCTATAAATTGAAAGCTAAAGGTCATTTGAGAGAGGAGGGGGGTTCTGGATTTTCTTACAAAAAAGAAACGGCTGCATTTGCCACACAAAAGGGTTCCTTCTTTTGAGTTTTTTTTTTACTGTTCCATTTCATCTTTGGGTATTATCGCTTCATCGTTTTCGCGTCGCTTTTGATTTTGTGTCGTCGCTTCATTGTTTTAAGTCGTCGACCTCGCTCAAGTCGCTTGTTCGAATCGCTTTACTTCGAACCCTCGCCCCGTTTGCTGCTCTCGAAGAGGTAAACATTTCGAATTTACTTAGTTTTTATTCTAACTGTATGATACTAGTTTTGTGTAGTTAGAATGGAATGTGTTTTTTTTGGTATTCATGTTTCCAGATTCAACTACAATTGATTCATCTTATATGATAGTAGTTTAAAGGATAGTGTACCTTGAAAGCTTCGCTTTAGTAAAGATAAAATTGTTGGCTGCTTAGGAATCCGTTATGGTTATAATCTGATGTAACTCAAGCCTTTACTGACCCTGTTGCTATCTTAATTCGTGGTTTAAGATTCATCACCTAAATGTAAGACCTTCATTGATTGATATTGATCAGTGATCCTTGATGCTTGCTTCTGTAAAAAGTAATTGGTTCCGAGCAAAGTTTAAGTCTTTTGTCCAGATTCTATGTGAGTTTATCTCTAGTTCTGGTTGTTTGAATGGAATTATGTTTGTAGATAGTTGGTTTGTGGGGTTGTGAAGTGCCTGAAGCAAAGGGAGACCTGGTATCCTGTTTTAGGCAGGTAATAGAGGAGTTATGGTGTTGCAGGTTTGTTTAGTGTGAGGAGAGGGAGTTTTGGTTCAGTTTCAGGATATGAAAGGGAGCCTGGTAGCTGTTCTTGGTTAGGTCTTGAAAAAGAGTATATCGCTGTCTTAGTTTTGCAAATGTGTGTAGAGTTGTTTGTTGGTCAGTAGGTTAGATTGGAGTTCTTGTTCTTAGTAATTAATCACGTCCTGGAAAATGTGTTTGATTCATAAAAGTTTTATTTAAATCTTCTATGATGGCTATAAGTAAGTCTTGGTATTGAACCTTGTTTAAGTAAACCTCATGTCTAATTTCCCTTTGAGCTAATATCATGTCCAGAATTTGGAGGTTTTATTCACTTCTGCTAGGGTATTTGTGCTATGATGGTGAAAGCATTGTTTGTCTGATCTTTAGGTAAAAGTCTAAATCTTTTAATTGTCTGAATGTATACATCTTAGATTAATTCTTGTTGATTTCAAGTTTTTTTTTTTTTTTTTTTTTTTTTTTATATATATATAAAAGAAACTTTTTGGTGTGCTTACTGGTTGCAATTTCTTCTAGTGAAAATGTCTTAGTGCTGGCCAATTTACGATTAGAGATTGAAGGATATACTATTTTTGGTTGGACTCTACTAAGTATTTCAAGTCTTAAGTATTAAATTTCTTCCAAGTCTGCTATGACTGTCACAACTCCCTTTCCCTTCCTGTATTGATATTGAAATTTGTTACAAGTCTCTGTTAGATACCATGGTTAAGGTTAAGAAGGCTTGATGTTAAAATAAATTGTGATCTTAAGTAAAAGAGAGCATCTTGGTGCTTATGTCACGGAATTGTTAATCCCAGCTTGTTTGATTTGGAATTTGTTTTGTCTAAAAAGAAACAATGTATCATTTTTTATTGTCCGTGGTACTTTCATTTTTCTTCTAGTTCCTGTTCCGCATGATTAAGTTTCAATTTATTGTTCGTCTATTCAATTCTTGAAGAAGCTCGAGTTTGCAAGTTTGTTCTTTAGAAGTGGTCAGCTATTCACTGATTGAATCATGCCTCCAATTTGTTTCTACGATAACTTGTCTGCACTAAGTCATTAGTTTTGAACTGAAGTGCTGCCTTGAGAAATTACTAGAGTTGAAAAGGCTATATGATAAATGTGTGCTAATCTAAGTGCCAATTATTTCAATCATGTAATGTTTCTGTCAACACGTTCAACTTTAACGTGATTAGCTTGATTAAATGTTGTTTGCTTAAAAGATTTTTCTCATTCTTGCTTTCATTTATTTCTGGAATATATGGCATTCCTAATTTCGTTATTCTCTGTTTCTTTTTGCATGAAATGCACACTGGATTGGCAACGAGTTATCAACTCAATGTCTTTGGAGATTGAGCTGTGTTAGCATAAGGACAATCGCGGTTTTCTTCTATTTTGGATTCCTTTTCGCATCTTCGGCTCCTAGCCTTTCCGGGTTTTATCTTTCAACTCTTATCCTTCCCTTTCCCTTTAGAATATTTATGTAAACTTTGTAAAAAAATTTATTTATTAATATATATATGATTTGTTTGAGTTATTTGATTCACTTTATGTTCATTATCTTTTATTTTGAAGTCGTTATTTACTTTAATGTAAATCAGGCCATTTAAGCAAATGCGTGCAAAAGTTCATATATTTTCAAAACCACAAATAATAATAACTATAAGAAAGGACTTCCATCTTATTGATACGAAGTAGTTTCTTTAAAAAAGTCAAAATTTATAAAGAAGTTTAAATTAACTTCTAAATGTCCCGAAATAACTTTGCAAAAAGCGACTTGAAATCTAAGTTCCATCTTATGATGAGACACTCGGGTTTTAAAGTTGAAATTAAGCAAGTGCCATTTACGCGCTATTACATACAAGTTGGCAAAGAAATTTGGACGATCAAATCGTTCCTTTTCAAAAGAAAATGTGCTTTATTTATTTAATTATTTTATTTTGAAAATAATTAAAGCTTTTAAATAAAATTGTAAAATCTTTTGAAAACTTATTAAATTTAATTAGTTGAATTAATTAATAGTTCAATTAATTATTTTAGAGAAAGCGCATAAATAGCACTTGCAAATATTTTGGAAACCTGTCGGATTAACCGTTTTTAACGGAATTTCGAAAGTGCCTTAAAAACCTTCTTTCGAAATTAACAAAACCTCTTACCTTTAGAATCTCTGGAAGAAAGGCCGTCTTTTTATAAAACGGAGTTTTGCACGCATTTGTTTATCTGGTTCCCTGTTTTTCCTTAAATTGGGTGGCGACTCCAAAAACTCCAAAAGAGTTAGCCCATCCTGTCGATATTCCTGAAATTTAATCCTTCGGGGTTAATATTTTTTGGGGGTTCAACAGCATGGCGACTCCGCTGGGGATCAATAAAGGTTTTGACCATAAAGGTTTCCAATTATTTGCGACTAGCATGCCTAATTTATTTGCTTTATTATATCTGTTTGTTTGATTTGCCTTATGAAGCATGTATTATATTTATTTGTGCATAGTCTGCATTCCGTTCATACTTCCTCCCTCATGGAGCCTGTCAATTCTCTTTCATCTCCTCGATTTCATCACGGGGGGCCCGCGTGACGGGCAATAATACAGGAAGGGCATTGCCCTTCCTAAGTCTTTGAATTTCTTTCGTGTCACCAAAGTTAGTTGGGATATGGTTTGCCTGGTTTTGTCATGGCCGGTTTTACTGGTTTATGGGGCCAGGTTTATCCCGCATAGGTCTGAATCAGCCTCAACCGTTAGCCCACTCTTAGAAGGAGATTAGGTCATGCATGCATATACACCCTAGTTTGGACCCGGTACTTGATACCGTTTCCAGGAATTAAGAAACCACCCTTTTGTCAACGGGTTCTTGAAACCCAACGACAATGCATATTATGTGCTGTGTGATAACGAATCCTCAGTCCTAACCATGTTTTGAGCAAAATCAGATTTGGAATTTTGTCTCCAATGTTGTCTTTAGGTCAAAATGGAAGAATTTAGCAGAATTGAGATCATAGACAGAATTGCAGTCGGGGGAAAGTTAGGCAGATTTGGTTGGTTCGCATTTTGGAGATAGTCTGGTGTGGTGAGATCTAAGAGGCGAAGCCCCTGGTGTCTTTAAAAGGATCAGTGGGGTCCCTCTCTTGAATGGCTTTGCGTGTGTGCAGGCCTATGTTGATTATCCAGCTGCAACTGTATAAAATTGAAGTATGCTTGTCGCATACTAGGAGAGCGAAGCCCCTGTGTCTTTGAATGACCAGTGGGGTCCCTCCTTGAAGACCAGTGTGGTCTTGGCTACTTAGGAAACTGAGAGGCTTAATCAAAGCCGAGGACCAGTGAGGAGCCCTATGAACAAGGTCTGTGAGCCTTGCAAAACCTAGGAAGCTGAGAGGCTTGTCCAAAGCCGAGGACCAGTGAGGTTTTTCTTGTAAAAGGTCAATTGGAACCTTTTATGATTTGCAGTCTGGTATTGTGAAGGCGGTTGGAAATCTCACCCCTGGATGTTGTAAATAATTGGGAGTTGTGTTTGGAAGAGTGTGGATGTTTACAAAGGTGTATGGGGATTGTTTCAGGTTTTAGGCATTTGAGTTTAGAATTTTGTGCAAATGTTGTGAAGAGCATGAGCTGTGTTGGAATTTCGAGTTGATACCAACTTTTGGAAGGTAGTTGGGATAACATAATTGCAGTGTCAAGGCGGAGAGTTGATTGCTATCAATTATTATTGCTTACTCTAAATCTGAATTGCTCAAAACTGGCATGAACTATTTTTCGTTACCACTTATTTGCGCGATTAGGCTTACCTCTAGCACAAAGAGGCACCTTACAGGGTAGGACGCGCCCGCATTTTTATTTACGCTCAACTAGTTGTGATTGCCACATGTCAAACTTGCTTAAAATGCAAAGCGCTACGTGACGCGCGCTACGTGATTGTATGCAATGTTGTTAATGACACGCAAACTAACATAGTTTACTTTTTGAATTTTTCTTTTTGATTATTCCCCGAAGAGAGAGAGTTTGATCCGTGTTGACTCCCGAGTTGGTTAAGTGTCTAATCTAAAGTGAAGTAAGCAATGACTGATAATCAGACTGGTATCCCTGCATCTTCTAATGAGCAAGCAGTTGTTGTTCCTGATGAACAAATTGCTAGAATGGCTAAGCAGATTGAGTGTATGCAAGCTGAACTAGACAGAATGAAAGGGTCGAGCCACCAAAACGCGCCAGCCGTGCTGTCAACTCTGAACCCCAACGTTGAAACTGTCAATCCAAACACGCCTTTAAATTCCAGTGTCATTCATATGCTTGCACCACTTAACAACATCCCAAATGCATTCATTAACCAAAACAACTTGCCTCACTATCAATATTTACATGCCAAAGATACTCCTTGTCCTCCACAATCCAAAGCACCTATTTCTATGGCTGTTGCTCCTCAAAATGCCAATGATCCAAGACAAGGATATCCTGAAGCCCAATACTATGAGCATGACCCCAATGGCAAGAACGTGGATTTCACTAACTATGTGCCACAAAGTGAAATGCCCGTAACCGTGAAAAAGCGGGGAAGGACAGTTGAGCAAGGGGAGATAGTCCAAACGATGAAAATCATGCAGCAATCCATTAAGGATTTGCAAGTGTCTAGAGGGCGTCAAAGTATTTCCTATCGCAATCTTTATCTATACCCTGACATTACTCTTCCTCCCGGGTTTAAAGTGCCAAAATTTGATATGTATGATGGTCATAGTGACCCATTTGTTCATTTGACCAAATATATCAACCGAATGAGGGTTGCGGGAGGTAAAGAGGAACTTCTGATGGCCTTCTTCAGTCATAGTCTGGAAGGTATTGCGGCTGAATGGTTTGCAAGGCAGGATATAAGCAAGTGGCGTGAGTTTGATGACATAGCCAGTGATTTTACAAAGCAGTTTGAGTACAATGTCGAGATGGCTCCTGACCTTATAACCTTGTCCAATCTGAAGAAGAAACCAACAGAAACCTTTAGGGAATACGCACTGAGATGGCGTGAACAGGCTGCAAGGGTGCAACCACCAATGACTGAGGAAGACATGGTAAAGTACTTCATCCGAGCTCAAGATGATTCTTATTACATGCACTTGCTCCCTATGATGGGTAAACCATATTCTGAACTTCTTGTGATGGGAGAGATGGTCGAAGAAGGGATTAAGACAGGGCGAATTGTAAGTTTTGCCGCAATGAAGGCAACTACGCAAGCCATCCAGACTGGTATGGGCGATTTTGAGAAGAGAAAGAGGGAAGATGAATTTGGAATTGATACGGCTGATATTGACCAAAGGCCAAACAAGAAGCCAACCTTCAGAAACTCATCAAACCAATCTATTTACAGAAGCACACTATATCCAACTTATCCAAGTCAGCATCAAAATCCACCCGCTCCATGTCCAGTCTATAATGCCCAACCCAATTACCATCAATTTGCAGCAACCGCTTATCACCCTTATTCACAAATGCAAGCATACAATTATCCGCAACAACATCTGCCACCAGTGGCCCGCCAATCTAAACCATCAGGATCGCATCCCAAATATGAGAAGAAGCAGCGTCGAAAATTCACATCTTTAGGTGAACCACAAGCTCAATTGTATGAAAGATTAAAAGATGTGGGAATGCTAGAACCACTATCAGGAAATGGTACATTTGACCCTCCCCCACAATGGGTTGATGGAACCAAATATTGTGCTTACCATGCAGAATTTTTCAAGCACGACACTAACGAATGTGTTGCTCTTAAACACAAGATCCAAGATTTAATCGAAGATGGATCAATCCAGATGGGAGAATACCAAAATTTATCAATCCAAGTACAATCAAGATAGCTCACAAGCGGCGCAAGCAAGTGTTTTTCTCATTTCATGTAATTTTAATTGTAATGCGAACTACGCGTAACCTGATTCCCAGGGCTGGGATACGTAAGCAACTCAGATAGAGCTCGGTTACACTAGCGTAGGATTTCCCTATTTCCTCTTTTATGTAATTTTGAACTACTTCTGACCTGATTCCTGGAATGGCAACAGGATAAGTAGGCAATCCTCGTCGGATTCGGTCAAAATATTGTAACACTTTAGGCTTGTTTATCTTTTATGATGTAATGCCGAACTATGCATCTGGGCAGATGTGTGGATTTTCCAATTCGGATACGGCTTCGTACTTAGATTGTCATACTTTCCCAAAAATCTTTATGTAAGCAGAACTACGCACGGTCTGATTCCCGTGGAGGGATACGTAGGCGCTCTTAATGGGCTCGACTCTATAATATTAAAATTTCCAGTCTCCCTTAAGGCAAGCACTGGGGCAATTTTGCAAGATAATTTGAAGGTTTGAAAGATAGCAACTGGGGCAATTTTGCAAGATGTTTTGAAGATATGAAAGATAGAAACTGGGGCAAATTTTTTCAAGGCAAGTTGAAGATTTGAAAGATCATAACTGGGGCAAATTTTGTAAGGCAAGTTGAAGATTTGAAAGATCATAACTGGGGCAAATTTTGCAAAAAAGCCGTATTGCTTGACAAAGAGTTTGTTGGCCAAGTCTCGAAATACGGATTCCAAATCTAGACAAAGAGAGAAGAAGGAAGCAGTTGAAGAATGAAGGCTCGAGTCAGCACGAATCAAACGCTCCCCCCTCCCTCCCAAAACTAACAATTTTTCTTTGAGAGCAGGGACATTAAGATCCGCAAAGGAGGATAAACATCTTAGCAAGTCAATCTCTAAGATTCTAATCGCTTGGATTGCAATAATATTTGGATAAAGCTCGTGCTTCATGACTCGACGCTTTTCCACTTTGCCGAAAAGCGGCATTTTTATTTCCCATAACTCTTGCCATTTGTTAAGCATATTTGTTCATTTCTCTTTCACTTCATGAGAACGCTTACTAAAGTTCTATATTTTGATTTTCAGATATTTCCAATCCTAAGGGGTTCACTTTGTTTTATAATCAAGACCATTCCTCCGTGGAAGAGTTTAGAGAGTATAACGTATTAACATTCTCACGCTTTCGAAAAGCGTCTTTATATTTCAAGCTTTCGATAAGCGTATTTATGTCACCTCGAAGGTGTTAATTATTTAAATGCCTCTAAGGCGTAATTTTATTGCCCCTGAGGCGTATTTATATCACCTCGAAGGTGTTAATTATTTGAATGCCTCGAAGGCGTAATTTTGTTGCCCCTGAGGCGTATTTATGTCACCTCGAAGGTGTTAGTTATTCGAATGCCTCGAAGGCGTAATTTTGTTGCCCCTGAGGCGTATTTATATCACCTCGAAGGTGTTAATTATTCGAATGCCTCGAAGGCGTAATTTTGTTGCCCCTGAGGTGTATTTATATCACCTCGAAGGTGTTAATTATTTGAATGCCTCGAAGGCGTAATTTTGTTGCCCCGGAGGCGTATTTATGTCACCTCGAAGGTGTTAGTTATTTAAATGCCTCTAAGGCGTAATTTTATTGCCCCGGAGGCGTATTTATATCACCTCGAAGGTGTTAATTATTTGAATGCCTCTAAGGCGAAATTTGTTGCCCCGGAGGCGTATTTATGTCACCTCGAAGGTGTTAGTTATTTAAATGCCTCTAGGGCGTAATTTTATTGCCCCGGAGGCGTATTTATATCACCTCGAAGGTGTTAATTATTTGAATGCCTCTAAGGCGAAATTTGTTGCCCCGGAGGCGTATTTATGTCACCTCGAAGGTGTTAGTTATTTAAATGCCTCTAGGGCGTAATTTTATTGCCCCGGAGGCGTATTTATGTCACCTCGAGGGTGTTAATTATTTAAATGCCTCTAAGGCGTAATTTTCTTGCCCCTGAGGCGTATTTATATCACCTCGAAGGTGTTAATTATTTGAATGCCTCGAAGGCGTAATTTGTTGCCCCGGAGGCGTATTTATGTCACCTCGAAGGTGTTAGTTATCTAAATGCCTCTAAGGCGTAATTTTATTGCCCCTGAGGCGTATTTATATCACCTCGAAGGTGTTAATTATTTGAATGCCTCGAAGGCGTAATTTGTTGCCCCGGAGGCGTATTTATGTCACCTCGAAGGTGTTAGTTATCTAAATGCCTCTAAGGCGTAATTTTATTGCCCCTGAGGCGTATTTATATCACCTCGAAGGTGTTAATTATTTGAATGCCTCGAAGGCGTAATTTGTTGCCCCGGAGGCGTATTTATGTCACCTCGAAGGTGTTAGTTATCTAAATGCCTCTAAGGCGTAATTTTATTGCCCCTGAGGCGTATTTATATCACCTCGAAGGTGTTAATTATTTGAATGCCTCGAAGGCGTAATTTTGTTGCCCCAGAGGCGTATTTATGTCACCTCGAAGGTGTTAGTTATTCGAATACCTCTAAGGCGTATTTATGTCACCTCGAAGGTGTTAGTTATTTGAATGCCTCTAAGGCGTAATTTTATTGCCTCAAAGGCGTATTTCTGTCACCTCGAAGGTGTTAATTATTTAAATTCCTCTAAGGAGTAATCTTATAGGTCTCGATAGACGTTTAATATTAGCACACTTTCTTGAGCATTGTGTAGCCTCCTGAGGCGTTTATACATTTTCTATACATATCTTTATAGCCTTATGTTGCTAATAAGTTTGTTAAGACATGCAGGATAATGTGAATACTTCGGACGTATTCCTACTTTTGGTTGGAGTGCAATCCAATATTATTTTCAAATTGCCTCTTCATGATTTAAAGTTTCTACCAACGGCCCCGAAGTCATCTTGCCTCACAAAGCCAGATTTCTCCATTAGTCGATTGGAGACAAGCTTATCATTGATATTGCAACCAGCATCTACAAGTTTTATTGTCGTTATTCCTTTATTACTTCATTTATTAAGCTTTATTTGCAGTTACTCGCTTACCGTTTGTTAAGTCTTTACAGAATTTTGGCAATACCGCAGCAGCGTTTGGAGCATAACGTGGAACTTTTTCTTAGCAGTGAACTGGGGCAATTGTTGATATGAGCTAGGCTCGTCAACAAGGATCTGAAGAATCGCACTCGAACAAGCAAGTCCTATCCTAATCTTCCATCTTCGGATTAGGACGTCAGTCTGAATTCTTTCCTTTTCGTGCGTCTTTTCTATCAATCGTGCGAGTTTTCGTGTCTAAGTATCGTTGAACTACATATGGCCTGATTCTCTTTCAGCCCGAGATAGGTAGGCAACTCAGAAGCCAGAGTTCGGCCATGTCCATAAGCCTCGCCTTTTTGTCCTTGGAATCAAAAGTCTTTGGCTTTATCATGACAAAATTGGCTTTTCCGTCAACTTCTTTACCCTGAAAACTCTTTCATCCTTTTCGGGTAAAGAGGGGCAGCTGTTGACATCCAATTTTGTCCCGAAAATTTTAATTAAATATCTAATTATCTAATTAATGGACAATTTTGAAAATTAAATGTAATTGTTTGATTTCTATGGAAGAGGCCAAATTTTGCAAAGCGTAGCTTAATTCCTATCCTACTAATGCAATCCTTTTTCTTTCTTTAGTTTATCCTAAAAGAGGGCCAAATGTGCAAATCCTAACTAAAATTCAGCCTAGCCATGCAAAGATATATACAATACATCACACTCCTAACCCGCTAATCTCTCGGACCCAATTTCAACCCCTAATCCCAATTCCCTTCAGAAAATCGCGACCCGTTTTTCCAATTTTCCTGACCCGATTCTCCCCTAATACGCCCAAAATTTCAAACCCCGGTCCCCCTCTCTCTCCAGATCATCAATCGTACGAAAACCTTATCCAAATAGGACCGTTTGAAGGTTCTTTTAGGGATTTCATTCAATCCGAGAACCCTAATTTGTTCTATAAATTGAAAGCTAAAGGTCATTTGAGAGAGGAGGGGGGTTCTGGATTTTCTTACAAAAAAGAAACGGCTGCATTTGTCACACAAAAGGGTTCCTTCTTTTGAGTTTTTTTTTTACTGTTCCATTTCATCTTTGGGTATTATCGCTTCATCGTTTTCGCGTCGCTTTTGATTTTGTGTCGTCGCTTCATTGTTTTAAGTCGTCGACCTCGCTCAAGTCGCTTGTTCGAATCGCTTTACTTCGAACCCTCGCCCCGTTTGCTGCTCTCGAAGAGGTAAACATTTCGAATTTACTTAGTTTTTATTCTAACTGTATGATACTAGTTTTGTGTAGTTAGAATGGAATGTGTTTTTTTTGGTATTCATGTTTCCAGATTCAACTACAATTGATTCATCTTATATGATAGTAGTTTAAAGGATAGTGTACCTTGAAAGCTTCGCTTTAGTAAAGATAAAATTGTTGGCTGCTTAGGAATCCGTTATGGTTATAATCTGATGTAACTCAAGCCTTTACTGACCCTGTTGCTATCTTAATTCGTGGTTTAAGATTCATCACCTAAATGTAAGACCTTCATTGATTGATATTGATCAGTGATCCTTGATGCTTGCTTCTGTAAAAAGTAATTGGTTCCGAGCAAAGTTTAAGTCTTTTGTCCAGATTCTATGTGAGTTTATCTCTAGTTCTGGTTGTTTGAATGGAATTATGTTTGTAGATAGTTGGTTTGTGGGGTTGTGAAGTGCCTGAAGCAAAGGGAGACCTGGTATCCTGTTTTAGGCAGGTAATAGAGGAGTTATGGTGTTGCAGGTTTGTTTAGTGTGAGGAGAGGGAGTTTTGGTTCAGTTTCAGGATATGAAAGGGAGCCTGGTAGCTGTTCTTGGTTAGGTCTTGAAAAAGAGTATATCGCTGTCTTAGTTTTGCAAATGTGTGTAGAGTTGTTTGTTGGTCAGTAGGTTAGATTGGAGTTCTTGTTCTTAGTAATTAATCACGTCCTGGAAAATGTGTTTGATTCATAAAAGTTTTATTTAAATCTTCTATGATGGCTATAAGTAAGTCTTGGTATTGAACCTTGTTTAAGTAAACCTCATGTCTAATTTCCCTTTGAGCTAATATCATGTCCAGAATTTGGAGGTTTTATTCACTTCTGCTAGGGTATTTGTGCTATGATGGTGAAAGCATTGTTTGTCTGATCTTTAGGTAAAAGTCTAAATCTTTTAATTGTCTGAATGTATACATCTTAGATTAATTCTTGTTGATTTCAAGTTTTTTTTTTTTTTTTTTTTTTTTTTTTTTTATATATATATATAAAAGAAACTTTTTGGTGTGCTTACTGGTTGCAATTTCTTCTAGTGAAAATGTCTTAGTGCTGGCCAATTTACGATTAGAGATTGAAGGATATACTATTTTTGGTTGGACTCTACTAAGTATTTCAAGTCTTAAGTATTAAATTTCTTCCAAGTCTGCTATGACTGTCACAACTCCCTTTCCCTTCCTGTATTGATATTGAAATTTGTTACAAGTCTCTGTTAGATACCATGGTTAAGGTTAAGAAGGCTTGATGTTAAAATAAATTGTGATCTTAAGTAAAAGAGAGCATCTTGGTGCTTATGTCACGGAATTGTTAATCCCAGCTTGTTTGATTTGGAATTTGTTTTGTCTAAAAAGAAACAATGTATCATTTTTTATTGTCCGTGGTACTTTCATTTTTCTTCTAGTTCCTGTTCCGCATGATTAAGTTTCAATTTATTGTTCGTCTATTCAATTCTTGAAGAAGCTCGAGTTTGCAAGTTTGTTCTTTAGAAGTGGTCAGCTATTCACTGATTGAATCATGCCTCCAATTTGTTTCTACGATAACTTGTCTGCACTAAGTCATTAGTTTTGAACTGAAGTGCTGCCTTGAGAAATTACTAGAGTTGAAAAGGCTATATGATAAAATGTGTGCTAATCTAAGTGCCAATTATTTCAATCATGTAATGTTTCTGTCAACACGTTCAACTTTAACGTGATTAGCTTGATTAAATGTTGTTTGCTTAAAAGATTTTTCTCATTCTTGCTTTCATTTATTTCTGGAATATATGGCATTCCTAATTTCGTTACTCTCTGTTTCTTTTTGCATGAAATGCACACTGGATTGGCAACGAGTTATCAACTCAATGTCTTTGGAGATTGAGCTGTGTTAGCATAAGGACAATCGCGGTTTTCTTCTATTTTGGATTCCTTTTCGCATCTTCGGCTCCTAGCCTTTCCGGGTTTTATCTTTCAACTCTTATCCTTCCCTTTCCCTTTAGAATATTTATGTAAACTTTGTAAAAAAATTTATTTATTAATATATATATGATTTGTTTGAGTTATTTGATTCACTTTATGTTCATTATCTTTTATTTTGAAGTCGTTATTTACTTTAATGTAAATCAGGCCATTTAAGCAAATGCGTGCAAAAGTTCATATATTTTCAAAACCACAAATAATAATAACTATAAGAAAGGACTTCCATCTTATTGATACGAAGTAGTTTCTTTAAAAAAGTCAAAATTTATAAAGAAGTTTAAATTAACTTCTAAATGTCCCGAAATAACTTTGCAAAAAGCGACTTGAAATCTAAGTTCCATCTTATGATGAGACACTCGGGTTTTAAAGTTGAAATTAAGCAAGTGCCATTTACGCGCTATTACATACAAGTTGGCAAAGAAATTTGGACGATCAAATCGTTCCTTTTCAAAAGAAAATGTGCTTTATTTATTTAATTATTTTATTTTGAAAATAATTAAAGCTTTTAAATAAAATTGTAAAATCTTTTGAAAACTTATTAAATTTAATTAGTTGAATTAATTAATAGTTCAATTAATTATTTTAGAGAAAGCGCATAAATAGCACTTGCAAATATTTTGGAAACCTGTCGGATTAACCGTTTTTAACGGAATTTCGAAAGTGCCTTAAAAACCTTCTTTCGAAATTAACAAAACCTCTTACCTTTAGAATCTCTGGAAGAAAGGCCGTCTTTTTATAAAACGGAGTTTTGCACGCATTTGTTTATCTGGTTCCCTGTTTTTCCTTAAATTGGGTGGCGACTCCAAAAACTCCAAAAGAGTTAGCCCATCCTGTCGATATTCCTGAAATTTAATCCTTCGGGGTTAATATTTTTTGGGGGTTCAACAATCATTGCTCCTGACTGGTCTTTGCCATTTGAATTGATGTGTGATGTGAGTGATAATGCTATTGGGGCTGTTCTAGGCCAAAGAATTGGAAGAATCTTTCACTCCATCTATTATGCAAGCAAGAGTCTTGATGCAGCCCAATCCAATTATACCACCACTGAGAAGGAGTTGCTAGCCGTTGTATATGCTTTTGATAAATTCAGATCTTATTTGGTTGGCACTCGTGTTGTTGTCTACACTGATCATGCCGCAATCCGGTATTTGTTTGAGAAGAAGGATTCCAAGCCTAGACTAATTCGATGGGTTCTCCTATTGCAAAAGTTTGATGTTAAATTCGAGATTGCGAGGGGACCGAGAATCAAGTAGCTGATCACTTGTCAAGGCTAGAAAATAGAGATAATTTAGATGAAGGGTCTGAGATTAAAGAAGTATTCCCTGATGAGCAGTTTTTTGCTTTAGCGGCAGCCGAGGTGCCATGGTGTGCTGATATGGTGAACTTAATTGTGAGTAATGTGTATCCTCTTGAGGCTACAACTGAGCAAAAGCACAAACTCCTTCATGAGAGCAGATTTTATATGTGGGATGAGCCGTATTTGTACAAGATAGGCCCTGACCAATTAGCTAGGCGATGCATTCCAAGGAAAGAAGTTGAGCCGATTATACAGAGCTGCCATTCCACTCCTTATGGTGGCCATCTTGGTGGAGATCGAACAGCTGCAAAGGTACTTCAATCTGGGTTCTTTTGGCCTACTTTGTTTAGAGATGCTCATGCTTTTGTTAAACAGTATGATCGTTGCCAAAGAACGGGTACTATTTCTAGGCGTCACGAGATGCCTTTGAACAATATTTTGGAGATTGAGCTGTTTGATTGTTGGGGGGATTGACTTTATGGGTCCGTTCCCGCCGTCCATGGGCCACAAATACATTCTTGTAGCAGTTGATTATGTGTCTAAATGGGTGGAGGCTGTGGCACTTCCAACAAATGATGCGAGTGTGGTGGTAAAATTCTTGAAGAAAAATATTTTCACTCGTTTTGGGACACCGCGGGCTATAATCAGTGATGAAGGTACTCATTTTTGCAATTGGTTGTTTAATAAACTGTTGACCAAGTATGGGGTTCGCCACAAGGTGGCAACTGCTTATCATCCCCAAACTAGTGGCCAAGTGGAGGTGTCAAATAGAGAAATCAAGCAAATCCTTGATAAGACTGTGAATGCCTTGAGGAAGGATTGGGCTATGAAGTTAGATGATGCTCTTTGGGCCTATCGGACTGCATTTAAAACACATATTGGAACTTCTCCATATAGGCTTGTTTATGGTAAGGCCTGTCACTTGCCCGTTGAGCTAGACCATAAAGCATATTGGGCGATTCAAAAGCTCAATCTTGATATAGCATTGGCGGGTGAGAAGAGAATGCTTCAATTGCATGAGCTTGGAGAGTTATGTTTCCATGCTTATGAGAATGCAAAATTGTATAAGGAACGGACAAAGAAGTGGCATGACAAGCATATTGAGCATCGTCAGTTTGAGCCTGGGCAGCTGGTGTTGTTGTTTAATTCGAGGTTGAAGCTATTTCCGGGCAAGTTGAAGTCAAGATGGTCGGGGCCGTTTGAAGTAGTTCGTGTTACCGTTCATGGAGCGGTTGAGTTGAGAGCCCCTGATTCGGAGAAGACGTTCTTGGCGAATGGCCAAAGAGTGAAGCACTATTGGGGAGGTTCGGTGAATCATCGTACCTCCATTACCTTGAGAGATCCATGATTGATAATCGTCGTGCCACGACGTTAAATAAGGCGCTTCTCGGGAGGCAACCCGAGTTTGTACTTGTAATAGTTTAGTTGTTTTGTGTTTTATAGTGTCACGTAGTTTTTGTTTTGTTGTGTCATTTTTGTAGGTGTCGGGAGTGCTAAACGAGGTGTATTCGATGTATTGTGGTTCGGTTTTCCACTTGAAGGAACATCGCATTGCATCTCGTTTGAAAAGGACCTCATCTGGGATTTGGGGCGCTTTGAAACATGCCCCGCGCTTGGTTTCGCACTTGGACTAAAATTCGGTACGAAAAAAATTGCTCGGGCGCGTTTGGGAGTGCCCCGCGCCTCGACAATCAGTGAGGACAAAATCTTGGGCGCGATGGGAGCGCGCCGCGCCTCCTAACGCGCCTGGATGATCAGTGTGTCCAGATTGTCAAGCGCCTTCGGCGCGTGCCGCGCCCCCATGGCGCCAGGCAAAATTTTTTTAAAATATCTGGGTCAAAACGGGTTTTGACTCGTGACCCGGATTTCCTTTCCCCTTTTCACCCGATTTCCCTTCCCTTTTATTCATAATGTTCACTCAAAACACTCCTAAAACTCTCCCAAATCACTCCTACTTCTTGCAATTCATCTCAAGTTCTTCTCCAATCATCCTAAACTCTTCAAGTAAGTGATTCTTCTCCTTCTCTTTCCATTACATAGTAAGTTAACATCATCTTTCCATGTTTAAATCCCTAACTAGTGTGCAAGCATGTTATCTAGAATTTGATCTTAAATGGCTTATATTCATAATTGTGCTTCATGTTTGGTTTGTATACTTACAAAAAGGGATCTCCCAACAATTTGGGGGGGGGGGGGGGGGGGTTGATACATTACTTTAGCCTTTGAAATTGCAAGTTGAAAATTGTGTTTACCAAGTGTTTGATAAAAAGCCTCAACTATGAAAAATGCTTAACCTTGTGAATTCTTGAGTAGCAATGGTATCCTTAGGCTTAAGTTGAACATTGGGTTTCACACATGCATAGAATTGGCTATTTTGTAACCTCCACTAGCTTGATCATGAAGTCCACGCCCGTGGCAATTTATGCAATGCTTGTTTTTGCTAAGTGTAGGGTCGCTCGTGGTTATGAGTTGAATTGCTGATGAATTTAATGAGCGATAAGTGTGGGGTGGTAACCCACCCAATTAACTTTGTGCTTGAATTGAAATCTCACAGTGGTATTTTTGTTTGATGTAGGCACCATGGTTAGAACATCACACAAAACAAGTTCTTCCTCTGCCTCGGCTTCTAAAAGGTCACTACAAGCCGAGGCCTCATCGAGAAAAGCAAAGGGCAAGGCACCGGCCAAGCCCAAGGCTAGAGTTCCCAAAGATGCCGTGCCTATCCCAAGGCCCGATGGTAGGACGAGGTTCGGCCTCTCCTTTGTCAAGAAGGGCAAAAGCCAAACATGGTACAAGAACGTGCGGCTTGCCGGATATATTCCCGAGCAAGCCATTGATGAGAGGAAGTTGATGCAGAAGTGTCGGGGTGTGGGAGACGCCATTCACGCTGGGACTCGGTCTTTGAGAGTCCGGTCCATGCTAACCTCGACCTTGTGCAGGAGTTCTATGCCAATTGGGACCATATGGAAGCGTGGAAAGATGACGACATTGTCTCTATTCGTGGGAAGAAGGTAAAATTGGATCACACTGCATTGAACACCTTCTTGGGGGTAGAGGACCCAGATTATGACGAGCTGCGAGAGTTCATAAAAAGGCCTGATTACAAGGCCATGCGAGAGGCACTGTGTGGTGAAGGCTCCACCCATCGGTGGGAGCGATCTGAGACAGGTAGACATATACACATGCTCTTTTCGCAGTTTTTGAAGACAGCTCGAGTGTGGCTGAGGTTAATCAATACACGCATTCTACATGCGTCCCATTATTCCAATGTCACCAAGACTCGGGCGTGCATGATCTACTTTTTCATGACTGGGAGGCCGGTTAACATTGGCTACTATTTGCTGAAAATGATGAAGCAGCAAAGGAACTCGAAGACATGTAGCCGATTTTACTTTGGGAACATTCTCACCCAGTATCTAGAGAAGGAGGGAGTCCCAGTTGATGAGGTCGGGGATCGCATTGTCCCCGACATTGAGAAGACTTTTGATATTGCAGCGGTGAAGAGTGTGACCACCACTGCACCAGTGCGACTGACAGCGGACGAGTGGCGAGACACAGATGCCAACTTAATGATGGAGCATATGGCCCGGCAGGCTGGCATGGATATGGCTGCGCTTGATCGCACAGTTCCTTTATTGGAGTCTTCGAGACGCCTGCTGGGTATGACTCAGACAGTGGTGCTACCCCCGGAGGAGGATGAGAATACTAATTCGGACATCGTAGACCGTGATCCAGACAGTGATGGTTTGGAGACAGATGCAGAGGGAGGTGCCACAAACGGGGAGGAGGAGGATTAGGACCGCACTCCATCGCACCGTCCATTGTAGGCCGTCTGGCCCTCAGGAAAGTTTCTTTACCCTTCCATTTTTGTTTTTAGCACTGAGGACATTGCTTGATTTAAGTGTGGGGTGGGGGAACTCCCCTTTATTTTTGAGGTTAGGGATGCATGTACCATTAGAATTTTTCTTTTGTTACTTGACTTTATTTTTATTTGTTTCTTGCTTTAATATATAAAAAAAATGAAAAAAATTAGAAAATTAATGAAAAATTGCAAAAAGATTTTCTTTTTAGTCTTTATTAGTGGTACATGTCATCCACCCCGTGGTTTTTCTTATGACCTCGGTTCTTTTCCACGGGGAGGACTTTGAACCGGGTAGTTTTTTATTTTTATTAGGATTAGAGTAGTTAGTTATAGGGTAACCCTAGACGAAGGAAATGGGTAGAATGCTAGGTGCCTTTGACTTGTTTGATACCGGTGGACTTGAACTTGTTTCATGTGCTATTTGTGGTGTCTTTTGGTTTTAAATTGTGATGCATGCCGAGAAAAAATGGAATGACCCCCTTGAGATGCTTGAGTCCACTCACTTGATGTTGTTGTGAACCTTTGTGCATTAGTGCTTAATTTTCCACAAGTTGCACCCTAATTGCTTGATTGAGAGTTGTGATGGAGCCATTTTGTGTGGACTGTGTGCAATGTGTGTTGTGATGCATATTCTATTGTACTCAGTGTTGCATATTGGTGTCTAGAACTTGTCCCGTGTGTGTGCAAACCGAAATCCTAGGTTTGCTATAATCGTGAAATGATACAGGTCTTCCTTGATAAGCCTTTTACCTTGATTTGCCTACCCTTACATACACCTTGGACTTGATTGTTGTGATCCATATTGATTTTTTTTTGGCACCTACACCACAAGCCTACCTACTTGTTCTACATTGCTTTCTTTTAACCCTTTACTCCTTAAGCACTTTAATTGATGATTTTATATTATTGTGGAGTTTGTGGTTGAAGTATTGGGAGGTTTTCGAGTGGAACCAATGAGGGGAATACATGATAAAATTGTGAAGTAGTTGAAGGAGCATTGGCAAGGTTTGGAAAGAAGTGAATAGAAAAAAAACAAATGAAAAGAAAAGAAAAAGCTGAAAAAAAATTGAAAATTGGAAAAAGAAAAGAAATGAATATCCATCCTTGCTAGTGTTGTGCTTAAAAGAAAAAATTGCTACTTGTTGAAAAAGGTGTGTGAAATTTGTTGGTTGGGTGAAATGGGTGGCTTTGATGAGATATGTGCTTAAATTGAATGTGATGTATTAAAGTGCTTAGGGAGGTAGTCACTATTATCCGTATGTATCCTGCCAGCCCCTTAGCCTACATTACAACCCTCTAAAGTCCTAGTTAATCCCGATTGGAGTGAGCCTACATTAGTGGAGTCCTACACTACGGGCAAGCCTATGATACATCGTGTGTGACATGTGAGCTTTTTATGAGAGTGAGTGAATTCTTTCTATGCTATTGTCCCCGTTCTATTCTTTATATTCGTTGTTGTGTGTGATATTTGTGGGACACTCTCTTGCTTCATTGTTTGGCAAGGGCATACGGTTTGCATGAGATAGGTGAAGTCGTGGCTTCTTAGTTGAGTAGATAGGTGTGACTTTGTGGGAGCATGGTTGCAATGAGTCGAGTTTGTACATTTGAGTTGTCTTGGGGTGGTTGTTCTCATGTTTTGATGTTTGATAAATTGTTGGCATGTTTGTTGGACCCATAGTAGTCATGTATGCATTTGTTCAATGGTCAGTATCTACCACAGTCATAGGCAGACCAATTCTACCTAGGTTGGGAACTTATTTGTAATTGCTCGAGGGCGAGCAAAGGTTCAAGTGTGGGATGGTGATGTTTGGCATTTTATGCCTATAATTCCTTAATATTTCCTCACGTTTAGATACTTTATTCGCGCGTTTTCTAGTTAACGAATGTGATTTTGCACTGATTTTATGTTTTATGATTGTAGGTTGTTATGAAGTGCAATTGAAGCTTTAAAGAGCATGATCGAGCAAGAAAAGGCTGGAATTGGATTAAGGATTGGATCGAGCACATGAAGGCACGACGCGAAGCAAGCTGCGAACGACAAAAACAGGAAATTGGCCTGGCGCGGTATGAGGCGTGCCGCGCCCCTATAGCGCTCAGCTTTCTGGCACAGGACATGGCCATTGCGTGCGAGAGATTCGACCGATTCTGCCTTGTTGCGCGCGTTTTGAGGCGCGGGCGCCAGCTATAGCGCCCCTGAGCGTTTTTGGAAGTCCTATTTCGTCTAGGCTTAGGCGTAACTAATTGCTAGGCCTTTGTAAACACTATAAATACTCTTTTACTTAGTTTTTAAAGAAAGTTCAGACTTTGGAGCAAATTGAGAGCAACATACTTCATTGAACAAGGGTTAAATTTATATTCTTTCATCTATTAATTATTCCATTATTATTTCATCAAATCATTGTCTTGTGATTTTGAGTATGCGTGGCTAAATCTTTCGTTTTAGGGTTAGAGTGTTTCATGAAGGTTGATGTTTAAAGATTGAATTCCATATATTGAATCACATAACGGATTATTTATTCTTTCTTGATTTCACTTGTTTAATTATTAGGGCCCTATAATTATGCATTATCTATGGTTCTTAGATTGAACTCGAAAGAGGGAATTTATGAACACAATAAGAAAGAGTAGGGCTAGATTGTGAACCTGGGCATCAGGGAACCAATTTGTGAGTAGGATAGACATATACTTGCTCGCCAAGTTTAACTAATTACAGAATTCGTTAATGCGTACACGTGATTCAACCCATAGACATATAGGGATTGGAGTAGCCTGCATAGACCGTGAAGAATCGAAAGGTTTTCACGGGTACATTTAACCCGTTAATTAGTAATCTGGGATTTGAGAAGTGGAATCAATTGGAGAACTCAGTTGGATTGGTCGTAGCTCTGACCCTGGACCGTCTCCTTAATATTGTTTACAACCAAAGTTTGCTCCATTGTTTGACTGAATTTCCACTATTTAAATTGTTGTTCTTTAGTTAATAAAACTCTCACCATTGAAAAAAATCCCTAGATAGTTAATTAGAAATTGTTTGTCAAGCGTCAGCATGAGTAGTATTCGTGGGAACGATACTCTACTTATCACTTTATTACTTGTCGGCCACGTATACTTGTGTGTGCGTTGGGAGCAACAGGACCCCCAACCACAATTTTGGTTGGAGCAAGCACTTCAAGGACATGCATTTGCTCTTCAACCTCAATTTGAACAACCAGGAAATAGTTGTGGCCCTCCGAAACCCCTGTTTTCTTGCTCAAATAATTTTGGAGGGTAGGTGCCTTACGATGGAAGTCTTCATGGACCACATACTCTATCAAAATCTATGTCTTACGATGGAAGCCTTCATGGACCACATACTCTATCAAAATCTAGTTCTTCCACTTGGACCCGACCAAATGAACCAACCATTGGAGCTTCCTTTCTACCACCCAATGGGGAAAAACAATCGACCAATCTTTACTCCATGGCCAATCCAACAAGTTTCAGTGGAGATGGAACATAATGTACCAATTCAAGGGATCCCAATGCAACAACCATTTGTGTCAGGACAAGAACAAGGCAATACAAACAAAGATCAACCTATTCCATAGGAAAACCTACAAGTTAGTGTGGTAAGTCTACGCAAAATAATGATTATGATATTAAAAGAAAATCAAGAGAAGAAATATGTTCTCTTTTTCCCGATTTCAATTAAAAAAAATGATCAATAGACATTCGTTACCCCATAAATCAAAGGGTAGGAACATATGCTATGGTAATAAGTCCAACTCTGAGGAACAATGCACCATTACTTTTGGTGAATCAGGAGAATCAGAACCCAAATCCTCAAATGAATAGGTCAGCATACTTCTTGATTTGGAACGTGTATGGTGCTAGCAGTGATGATTTTCCTAGGAACTTTAGGTCCTCCTTAAATTATCATCGTCCTGTCCCTGTTTCTTTACTTGAAACACACATCTAAGACCACTCTCGTATTAGAGATGAATTTGGTTTCACTAACATGGTGGAAGCATGTTGATGGAAGATGTGGCGGAATTGTGATTCTGTGGAACAATAGGCTTGTCACTCTTGATGAGGTCCACCTTAGTGGACAGACAAGAAATCCATGGTTTGGTGAAGATACTTCCCTCTACTAAATTTTTTTTATTTAGCACAATTAATGCTAGTAATGACTTAACACTAGATTATTGCTATGGAATAGTTTGATAAATATTTCCTATCTTTATAAACTGCTTTGGTTAATAGGAGGTGATTTCAATGAGGTTCTTGCTAGTAATGACAAGGGGTAGGAAAATTCATGATAAAAGAGCCTCTAGTTTCTGGAACTGTATCAATATTTGTAATATCCAAGATCTAAGTTTCAAGGGTCAAAAATACACTTGGATAAATAATCGCTTAAACCATGGGTGATCTTAGAAAGACTTGATAGATGTTTTGTTAGCAGCTCTTGGTTTGAAATCTATCCTAACACCATACTTTTTCGCCTTCCTAGAGTACATTCTGATCATTGCCCCTTGTTAATTCAAATTGATTGATCTAAAAATGCCTACTTATATTCTAAACCATTTCGTTTTGAGAAAATATGGTGCAACCACCCCAACTTGATTAATACTATCAATAATAATTGGTCTGCCACTCAAAGGTTCACTACAGCCACTAAATTTTTTGAAGATAACATTACTAAGTGGAACCATACATCTTTGGGTAATATTTTTAAAAAGAAGAAAATTATTTTGGCCAGACTAAATGGTATACAAATGTCTCAAAACTATAGCACTGTATTTTTCTCCAAAATTTTAAAAAAAAAAAAGCTTAAAAGGATTTTAATGACATTCTCAAAGATGAAGAAGATTTTTGGAAAATGAAATCTCATATAAGTTGGCTTTGCGATGGTGATGCAAATACAAAAAAAAAAAATTACATTAGCACCTTAAACCGTCGTAGAACTAATCACATCACTTTTTTCAAAGATGATGAGGGAAATGTAATTTTTGACCAAAATCAAATAGATAACCACATTACAAATTATTTTTGCAATCTTTTCACCACAAACCATGCATACTCCCAATGTGTTGATAAAAATATTTCTCAACCTGCCATCTCTAACATTGAAAAACAAAAGCCCCGTCTTAAAATCAAAGATTCTGAAATCATTGAAGCCATAAACTCTTTTAAACCATTCAAATTTCCAGGGTCTGATGACCTCCATCCTTTCTTTTTTAAGAGATATTGGGACATAGTAGACAAATTTGTGCTTAAGCAATACCATGAAATCTTTGAAACCTGCACAATGCCTCCTGAACTCAATAAGACCTAGCTTACCCTTATTCCTAAATTAGAACATGCAAACAACATAAACAATTTCCGTCCCATAAGCCTGTGTAATGCAATTTACAAAGTTGTCACCAAAATCATTGTCAATCATATGAAACCTCTCCTGAACAATATAATTAGTCAAAACCAATCTAGTTTTCTTAAAGGCATAAGAACAAGTGACAATGCCATTCTAATTCAAGAAATAATGCATCACTTCAAACGTAAAAGAAAGTCGTAAAAATCTTATGGATATAAAAATTGACCTTGTGAAAGCATTTGATAGAATTGAATGGTCTTTCATCTATCAAACACTTCATAATCTCAATTTCTCTAGCAATATCATTATGCGTATCATGACCTGTATTTCCACTACACCTATATCCATCCTTATAAATGGTCATAAAACAAATTTCTTTTCCCCTACAAGAGGCATACGACAAGGAGACCCTTTGTCATCATACCTATTTATTCTATGCTTTGAAATGCTTTCTACAAAAATTAACTATCAAGTATTCTCATCCCTTTGGAACCCTATTAAAATTTCTAAAAAAGATCCTTTACTATCACATGTTTTTTATGCAGATGACCTTACTTTATTTGCTGAGGCCAACAATAAAAATTGCTCTAGCTTTTTTAACACTTTAAACAATTTTTGTAACATGTCTAGCCAAATTATTAATTTTCCAAAGTCTAGGGTAATATTTTCATCAAATTGTGATCCTACTATTCAAAAAGTTCTTGTAAAAAAACTAGGTATAAAGCTTCATAAAACTTTTGGGAAATACCTAGGTTTTCAAGTTTTTGACAAAAATTCTAGGAAAGATGTCCAATCTATAATTGATTCTTTAAAAAGCAAGCTTAATGGCTGGAAAACTAAAATTTTAAACCTAGCAGGTCGAGCCACCTTGGTATCCTCTACTCTCAACACCATACCCAATTATAGCATGCAATTTCATAAGCTCCCCAAGAAAACTTGTAACCAAACTGATAAAATTCAAAGAAATTTTCTTTGAGAATCCACAACTGAGTAATCAAAAATTCACCTTCTTGGCTGGAATACCATCACAAATTCTGAAAAAGAAGGTGGCCTTGGTATCGTTGATGCTCACACAAAAAACTTATCCCTTCTTGCAAGCCTTGTCTAGCGTATTTTCACTTCTAAAAATTGTTAATAGGGCCAACTTCTACTTGCAAAATACTATAACCCCTATTCTACAACCAACAAGACAACAAATATATTGGCAAACATCTTAAAAGGGTGGGAATTTTGCAATAAAATTACTAGTTGGCATATAGGAGATGGTAACAACATCAATTTTTGGTTTGCAAAATGGCTTCCTGATCACACTACCATTCGAGCTAGTGTCCAAGGTCCTTTATATATAAATGAGAATAACATGACTTTAGCATTTATTATTAACCACAATACCAAACGTTTGGCCTGCATCTCTTTTGAAATACCTACTCAACTTAAAAACAAAATCTTTAGCTCCTATTTTTCAAGCTCTCCAAAGCAGATACCCCCTTCTGGAACATGACCAATGATGGTTCTTTCTCTACCAAATCAGGTCGTGGCATCATAAAACCTCCTCAACCTAACACTAAAAGTTTTGACTGAATTTAGAAGCTTCATATTCATAATAAAATATAATTTCTTCTTTGGCTCATCTATCATAATAGACTACCCACAAGATCTTACCTCCACAAGATAGGCATAAATATTTATCCTCACTGCACAACATACCCTAACATAGAAGAGACCATTGATCATATATTCCTCCACTTTTCCCTTCTTAATAATCTATGACAACATCTATATCCTTTTTTCCTGCAAAATTTACCACCAAACACTTACCTCCTAGATTTCATTAAAAATACTCCTAGCCCCAACTTATCAAAGCACTATTTTTGGAAAGATTATTTTCATTTTTTAATTTGGAACATCTGAATAAATCGAAATAACAATCACTACAACAACTTTACCAACAAGCCAGATATCTCCCTCATTCACCAAAAAACCACTGAATATATTACCCTTGCAAAATCTAGTCCTAGGAGAAACAAGACCATCACCATTAACATTAAATGGCACCCCCAGAGAAACATTGTTATAAACGTAATGTGGATGGAGCTTGTTCAAAAACAAAGGGTGGAATTGGTGGTGTAGTTAGGAACCACAAAGGACAGTGCAAACTAAGCTTTTATATGCACCTGCCTTATACAAACCATTTAAACTATGAACTCTTAGTCTTGTGGCATGGTCTAAACCTAGTTCACAAAAATAACCTCTACCCAATATCAGTTGAAACAAACTCAATAGAAGTCTTGACACTACTTCAAAATGAATCAATCTACTCACCCCTATTCTTCATGAATGCAGGTTGTTGATGAAGGAGATGGAACATCTTGGAAATTAACCACTGTTTCAGGGAAGCAAATATAGTAGCTGATAAGCTGGCTAAAGAAGGATTAAGGGCAATGAACTTAAATAGAATTTTTGTTATGGCTAGGCCCTCTAGTACTATTAATCATCTTTTGTGTAAAGATTTGGAGGGTATCCTACAACTAGAACTGTTTTAATTACTGCATATACTAATCTTGCCAATTATGGCAACATCTATGCTCACCAGAGCTCCCTATGTCCAAACTTTATCTAGTATCAATATAAGTCTTTTTTTGCATCAAAAAAATATCGTCAAGTTAACCGTCAAATTAACCACACAAGCCTAGTAAGAGTGAAAATATTGACTAAGCAAAATTATATTGTCTGTGAAAGAAAATGTCCAATTGAAAATAATAGAATAATTAAAGATTAGAAAAAGAATGTTAGTAAATCTAATAGATAAGTGATGTTGGGCATATTTTCCTATCTTTTGAGGTCAAATTCATATGGATTCTAATATATTTGAAGTCGTTTTAGTGCGTAATTATGCCCAACACTATATGATTATTTGATATATCACTACTTGATTTCGTTTTGATTAAACAGGTGATCTGTAGCAATTTTTAGAGTGAAAGAGAGCTTGTAGCGCAAAAGTTGAAGGAAGCTATGCTGAGGCTAAGCATCTGAGGTGGCATCCAAGCAAGAATGTGATTTTGATTTAAGCTGAATGGCTCCAAAGTAACGTGCAAAGCTGTGTTTGTTGCTCCCAAACGCACACGCAAGTATACGTGGTCGACAAGTAATAAAGTGATAAATCGAGTATCGTTCCCACGAGGACTATTCAGACTGAATCCTATCAAACAATTTATATAAACTATTCAGGGATCTTTTCCAATGGTTGAGATTTTACTTACTAATTGCAATAATTAAAACAAGTAATTGAGATCAAGTATTTGAGAGCAATTTATGGGTTGTTATCAATAATGGAGAAACGGTCCAGGGTCAGAGTTACAAACAATCCAGTTGAGTTTTCCAGTTGATTCTACTTCTTGATTTCCTAGATTGCTAACTAACAGGTTAATTGTACCCGTGAAAACCTTTCGATTCTTCACGGTCTATGCAGGCTACTCCAATCCCTATATGTCTATGGGTTGAATCACGTGCACGCATTAACGATCCTGTAATGGGTTAAACTAGGCAAGCAAGTATATGTCTATCCTACCCGCGAATTGGTTCCCCGATGCCCGGGTTCACAAACTAGTTCTATTCTTTCTTATTTGCGTTAATAAATTCCCTCTGTCGAGTTCAATCTAAGAACCGTAGATAGTGTTCAATTATACGGCCGTTATAATCAAACAATTATGATCAAGAAAGAATAAACAATCCGTAATGGTAAATCAATAGGAAGAAATCAACTTTCAAACATCAACCTTCATGTATTTACTCTAACCCTAGAACGAACAAACTATAGAATTAAAGAGAAGAATAAGAGAAAGAGAGAAAGAACTTGTGTAGAAGACATCTAGGGCTCCTCCCCTCTCCTCCAAAACTTGCTCCAAAGTCTGAACTCCCATGAAAAACTAAGTAAAAGAGTATTTATAGAGTTTACAAACACCTAGTAATAAGTTAGACCCAATCCTAGACGAAATAGGACGTAAAAACGCGCACAAGGGGCGCTATAACGGGCGCCCCGCGCCCACGATCGCGTGAGGATGGACAGAAGACGTCGAAATTGGTCCGCTACAAGCCCGCGCCGCATGGAAAAACGCGCAAGAGGCTGGGCGCTGTGGGCGGCGCGGCGCGCCTCCTGCAGCGCCAGGCTATTTTTCTGTTTCGTTTCTCCTTTTCTCGTTTCGTGTTGTGCCTTCGTGTGCTCGATCCAATCCTCAATCACAATCCAATCTTTTCTTGCTCAATCATGCTCTTAAAAGCTCCAATTACACTGCGTAACAACCTACACACGCACGACATAAAATCAGTGTAAAACCACATTCATAAACCATAAAACGAGCGAATAAAGTATTAAAACGTGAGGAAATATAGGTATAAAATGCCAAACATCACCACCCCACACTTGAACCCTTGCTCGCCCTCGAGCAAGTCACAACTAACTTCCCAACCTAGGTAAAACAGGTCTGCCTATGACTATGGTTGATACCGACCATTGAACCAATGCGCACATGACTACCATGGATCCACAAACATGCCAACAATTTACCAAAACCAAAAATATGAGAACAACCACCCCAAAATAGCTCAAATGCACAAACTCGACTTAATGCAACCATGCTCCCACAAAATCACACCTATCTACTCAACCAAGAACCATCAACTTCACCTATTTCATGCAACCCATGTGCCCTCACCAATATGAAGCAAAAGAGTGTCCCCCAAATATCACACACAACAATAAATATCAAGAATAGAATGGGGACAATAGCATAGAAAGAATTCACTCACTCTCATGAAAGTCTCACATGTCACACACAATGTACCATAGGCTTGCCCGTAGTGTAGGACTCCACTAATGTAAGCTCACTCCAATCGGGATTAACTAGGACTTTAGAAAGGTCGTAATGTAGGCTAAGGGGCGGGTAGGATACATATGGTAATAGTGACTACCTCCCTAAGCACTTTAATACATCACATTCAAATTAATCATCAATCTCATCAAGCCACCCAAATCAACAACTTCTACACATACACCTTCACACAAGTAGTACTTTTTTTCTTTTAAGCACACACTAGCAAGGAATGGATATCTTTTTCTCTTTATTTCTTTTTTTTTTCACAATTTTTTCTTTTCTTTGCTACTTTGCTCTTTTTCAATTTCATTATCTTCCAACCTTGCCAATGCCTTTCACTACTTCACAAATTTTCAATTATTCCCCTTCATTAGCTCCACTCAAAAACCTCCCAATTCCAACCACAACTCCAACATAACACACAATATCACTAAAGTGCTTAATGAGTAAAGGGCCAAAAGAGAAAATTTAGAACAAATGGGCAGGCTCGGGGTGTGGGTGCCAACAAAAAGGGTCAATTCAAACCACAACAACAATTTTTCCAAGGTATATATGTAAGGGTAGGCAAATCAAAAGAAGGCCTTGTATCATTTCCCAACTAGAGCAAACCTAGGATTTCGCTTTGCACACACACGGGGCAAGTTCTAGACATTAACATGCAACATGGAGTAAACAAGAACATGCCTCACAACACACATTGCACATGGTCCACACAAAATGGCTCCATCAACAACTCCCAATCAAGCATCTAGAATGCAACTTGTGGAAATTTAAGCACTAATGCACAAAGGATAGCAATCAAGTCAAGCAAGCGGACTCAAGCATCTCAAGGGGGTCGTTCCAATTTTTCCTAGGCATGCATCACAATTAAAACCCAAGGACACCACAAATAGCACATGCAATCAAGTCCAAGTCCATCGGTATCACACACATCAAAGGCACCTAGCATTCTACCTATTCCTTTTGTCTAGGGTCACCTATACTAACTATCCTAATCCTAAAAATAAAAAAAACTACCCGGTTCAAAGGCCTCCCCGTGGAAAAGAACCGAGGCCATAAGAAAAACCACGGGGCAGATGACATGTACCACTAATAAAACTAAAAGGAAAATCTTTTTGGAATTTTTCATTGGTTTTTTAATTTTTTTTTCATATATTAAAGCAAGAAACAAATAAAAATAAAGTCAAGTGACAAAAGAAAAACCTACGGTACATGCATCCTAACCTCAAAAATAGATAAAGGGTAGTTCCCCACCCCACACTTAAACTAAGCACTGTCCTCAGTGCTAAAAATAAGAAAGCGCAAGGTAAAGAAAACTTCCCTGAAGATTCTAGTCCTTGGTGCTAGCATCCTCCAAGCTTTCATATAGTATGAGGTACTCAGACTTCCCTCATCAGGTCATCAACATTAGGCAAGGGTGAGGACACCCCACACTTAGCCTCGACATTACATGAACCTGCAATCCAAAGAATCACCCAAAGTAATATACAACCATAAAAATAATAGTAAAATAAATAAAAGTAAAGCAAACAAATTGGGTTGCCTCCCAAGAAGCGCTTGATTTAACGTCGCGGCACGACGAGGACAACTTCATCACTTTTTCCTCCACCTTGAACTAATGAATTGAATCCCCAACTTTGCCTCAAGTTTACAACTATGGTATTGGGGTGGTGGCAAAAATACAAAAGGACCAAGTAACCATTGTCGCATTTTGCACTTCTTGGCCTTTAAATGAGGGATGTCATTTTGTCTCCTCGGCATCGCAAACTCTAAAATATAGGCACCTTGTTCCTCCTCCCTTAGTTTCTTCATAGGCTCGGGTGGCTCAATTTTCATGTCACCATCCAAACACAATGTTGAAAAATGATTGGAATGAGGTCCAATGCGCTTCAATTCTAAAGTTGCATTACTTTTGACACCCTCGCTTGCACAAACACTAGAGTCCTCAAATATGATGTTTTCTATTTCTTCACTTGACTCTAATGTAATTTCCTCAACCTTGGCATCATCAACTGCTATTGGGTCGAATGGTAGGAATTCCACTTTTTGCTCCTCAAATTGGCTTCTAAGCTCTTCTATCTCAAATCTACTAAGCACGACAACTGATAATTGAGCTTCAGACACCTCAACCATATCACTCAAATTCTCCTCCAAGTCGTGAATAGTCAAGCCAAATTCGTCGATCTCTTGCCCGAGCACAACCCTTTCTTCCATAAATTGCCTCGTCATATTTGTAAGTTCACTCCTGAAATCCCCATAAGCTTCTAAGAGTTTGGCTTGCTCCATTAGCCAAGTTTCGCTAACAACCTGCACTTTATCGCTCCTGTCAAACTCACAAACATCATTAGAATCATCACCAAAATTATTGGGGGAAGGAGCATGACACTTAGGACAATCATTCCACCGACCACCACACAATTTACAAAAATTCCAATCAAAGGTGGTAGAAAATTCACATAACCAGTCTCGCAGGGTTGAAAAAGTTGGACAATTTTCCCACAAGTGGGTTCCTCCACAAAGTAGACAGAGATCCTAAAAATTTGAGCAATCATCATTCGACCAATTTTCATTAATAGATGCCATGATAAGACAAGTAACACAATACTAAACTAAACAAAAATTAAACCTGAATAGAAAATAATAAATCGTTCAAAAAGAAATCAGTCAATTATTTAGTCCCCGGCAACGGCGCCAAAAACTTGTTGCTCCCAAACGCACACGCAAGTATATGTGGTCGACAAGTAATAAAGTGATAAATCGAGTATCGTTCCCACGAGGACTATTCAGACTGAATCCTATCAAACAATTTATATAAACTATTCAGGGATCTTTTCCAATGGTTGAGATTTTACTAACTAATTGCAATAATTAAAACAAGTAATTGAGATCAAGTATTTGAGAGCAATTTATGGGTTGTTATCAATAATGGAGAAACGGTCCAGGGTCAGAGTTACAAACAATCCAGTTGAGTTTTCCAGTTGATTCTACTTCTTGATTTCCTAGATTGCTAACTAACAGGTTAATTGTACCCGTGAAAACCTTTCGATTCTTCACGGTCTATGCAGGCTACTCCAATCCCTATATGTCTATGGGTTGAATCACGTGCACGCATTAACGATCCTGTAATGGGTTAAACTAGGCAAGCAAGTATATATCTATCCTACCCGCGAATTGGTTCCCCGATGCCCGGGTTCACAAACTAGTTCTATTCTTTCTTATTTGCATTCATAAATTCCCTCTGTCGAGTTCAATCTAAGAACCGTAGATAGTGTTCAATTATACGGCCGTTATAATCAAACAATTATGATCAAGAAAGAATAAACAATCCGTAATGGTAAATCAATAGGAAGAAATCAACTTTCAAACATCAACCTTCATGTATTTACTCTAACCCTAGAACGAACAAACTATAGAATTAAAGAGAAGAATAAGAGAAAGAGAGAAAGAACTTGTGTAGAAGACATCTAGGGCTCCTCCCATCTCCTCCAAAACTTGCTCCAAAGTCTGAACTCCCATGAAAAACTAAGTAAAAGAGTATTTATAGAGTTTACAAACACCTAGTAATAAGTTAGACCCAATCCTAGACGAAATAGGACGTAAAAACGCGCACAAGGGGCGCTATAACGGGCGCCCCGTGCCCACGATCGCGTGAGGATGGACAGAAGACATCGAAATTGGTCCGCTACAAGCCCGCGCCGCATGGAAAAACGCGCAAGAGGCTGGGCGCTGTGGGCGGCGCGGCGCGCCTCCTGCAGCGCCAGGCTATTTTTCTGTTTCGTTTCTCCTTTTCTCGTTTCGTGTTGTGCCTTCGTGTGCTCGATCCAATCCTCAATCACAATCCAATCTTTTCTTGCTCAATCATGCTCTTAAAAGCTCCAATTACACTGCGTAACAACCTACACACGCACGACATAAAATCAGTGTAAAACCACATTCATAAACCATAAAACGAGCGAATAAAGTATTAAAACGTGAGGAAATATTAAGGAAATATAGGTATAAAATGCCAAACATCAATGTTCTTCCTGGACAGCTCTTTTCTTGTGATTTAAAAAGAGCCAAAGCAAACTGGGATTAGATATTCAACTTGACAAGCCAAAGAGGAAAATATAAGTCCATAAGAACTGGGAAAAGAGATCCTACAACAAGATGAAGGTGGAATCACAACTTAGAATAGGATTTCTAATTCCAAGTAAAGTAGGAAACTATAATGTCTATATAAGCTCATAGTTTATCAGATTTTTAGATCATCAATTCATTCAATTCAAGGCTAGGATCTAGGAGCAATTTCACAGGATTCTACATGGGGTTCTTATTCTTCTTCTCTCTTACAACTTATGTTATTTCAAATTAATTGTTGGATTTCTACCATGACTATGTGCAGTTAAATTTTTTGTTTTGGAGTTATGGGTTTGCCATGAATGTTGATATTTAAAAGTTTGTATGATTTAATTAATTTATCGCTTTGAGTTATTTATTCATATCATGTGCTCAATTATTTGATTGTTTGGCCAGCAGTTAAATACTATCTACGAATCTTGAATTGAACTTGGGAAATGGAATTCTACATTGCAATAGGATTGAATAGGGCAAGTTCTTGAACCTGGGCATCGCGGAACGGATTCGCAACTAGGATAGGAATATACCTTCTTCCCTTGCTTAATCACTTTATAGGAATTCTTAATGCATTTTTGTTAATTCTAATTCCACAGGAATATAGGCATTAAATTAATTTAAATAGACGAGTAGGAAATCGGAAGATTCCTATATATAAAATTAAAACTATCGATTAGTAACCCAGATGAATTAATTATTCAAATTAACTGAAGAATTCAGCAGGATTAGCAAATATCACATAACCCTGGAATAGTTCCTCTCCTTGATAACCAAAACGTTGATAGTGTGCTTTGATCAATTTACTTGCTTTAGTTATAATTTAAATTTAAAGTTTTAATTTTTAGATACATATTTAATCCACCAAAATAAATTCTGATTGTTTAGATAATTTGAAATCGTTTAATTTAGTTAATAGTAATATTAGTCTTTGTGGGAATGATACTTGATCTTATCACTTTATTACTTGTCGATCACGTATACTTGTGTATGCGTTTGGGAGCAACAAGTTTTTGGCGCCGTTGCCGGGGACTGAATAATTGACTTTTTTTTCTTAACGATTGCTTATTTTTTATTCAGGTTTAATTTTTTTTGTTTTTAGTTTTTGTGATTTTTCAAGTAATAGTTCTTGCATGCGAAAGGATAAGTAGGACGACAGCCTCGAACCTTTTGATCCCGAACATGAAAGGACTTTACATCGGTTGAGGAGAGAAGCAAGAGATCATAGAGCACTTGAATTAGGACTTGCTGCTTTACCTGTAGGAATGGCGGACAATCAAGCTTTAGCCATGCGAGATGTCGCTCTCCCTAGTTTGAATGGTGTGGCTCTGAGTATTTTTAAACCTGCGATTACTGGACATTTTGAGATTAAGCACGGCATGATACAACTATTACATTCGACGGGGCAATATGCTAGATTACTACACGAGGATCCACAATAACATATCATGAATTTCTTGGAGATCAGCGACACCTACACTCCAACAGGCGTCTCAACTGATTATGTTCGATTGACACTCTTCCCGTTTTCATTAATTGGGGCAGCAAAGAAGTGGTTAAAGGCTGAAAAGCCTGGGTCTATCACAACTTGGGATGCTTTGGCTAAGAAATTTTTGGCTAAATTCTATGCCTCTTCTAAAACTGCTAAGATACGGAGTGAGATCATGTCATTCAGACAACGAGAAGGAGAATCTTTATATTCAGCTTGGGAGAGATTTAAGGCGTTGTTGAGAGATTGCCCGCACCACAACCAATCTAATGAGGTGTTGGCTCATGCTTTCGTGGAAGGACTTTGTGCTCATAGAAGATCGTGGTAGATGCTGCTACGGGTTGCCAAGTCTTGGTTTTAAACTTTAATCAAATTTACGAACTGCTAGATAAATTTTCTTAAAGTAATCCCGACTGGCAGGGTGATGGTAGAGTTCCAAGTCAAAAGACAGCTGGAGTACTTCAATTGGATGCCTTGTCAGCGCTAACTGCAAAGATGGATGCTTTATCCAACCAGATCAGTAAGCTATTAATACCACCAACTCAACAACAAGTTCGACATGTTCAACAAGTGCAACAATTACAAAGCTTTTGTGAAGTTTGTGGAGAAGATCATGCTGCTGATGTTTGCCCCGCCAACCCAGAGTCAGTTTGTTATGTGGGAAATCAAAATAGCTATCAGACACAAAATAGACTCCGTTTGGTAATACATACAACCTCAACTGGCGTAACATCCAAATTTCTCTTGGGGTGGTAACTAAGCCATTCAAAGATAATATGAGAGCACAGAATAACTATCAAAATTTGCAACCTCGGACTCAGCCACAACAGACATCCAATTCAGTCGAAGAGTTGATGAAGTAGATGTTGGCTAGCCAGCAGAAAATTTTAGCCGACAATGCAGCCAATGCACAAGCCATAAAGGATCTTGCTAATGCTCAAAAAGACCTAGAACGCAAAATGGGTCAGCTAGCTGGAGCACAAAATAGTAGACCACATGGTGCCTTGCCTAGCGACACTGAGAAAAATCTAAAAGAATATGTTCTAGCCATTACTTTGCAGAATGGCGAGCTTTAGAAGAAGTACCTCCAAAACCGAAGAAGTCTGTTGGTGAACTAGTGCCAAACAATGAAAAGAAAATGCAAAACAAGCTGAAAAAGTGGTAAAGAAGCCGCCCGAACTTGATGTTGTTAGACCAGCACCGCCTTTCCCTCAAAGGCTTCAAAAGCAGAAAATTGACGCAGCTTGTAAGAATTTTTTGGAGATCTTGAGTCAACTACAAGTCAATATTCCTTTGGTGAAACTTTTACGAGATGTTCCAAAATATGCTAAGTACATCAAGGATATTATGGCTAATAAAAAGAGATTGACCGAGTTCGAGACAGTTGCACTTACTGAGGAGTGCAGTTCTAGAGTACGAAGTAAGCTTCCTCCAAATTGAAAGATCCTGGGAGTTTCACTATTTATATAAAAATTGGGAAACATGATGTTGGACGAGCTTTGTGTGACTTAGGTGCTACCGTGAATTTAATGCCATCATCGGTATTTCGGAAGTTGGGCCTGGGTGAACTGAGACCAACCACAGTGACTCTCCAGTTAGCTGATAGATCATTGACATGCCCCGAGGGAGTTATTGAAGATGTTCGTGTGCAAGTAGGCCAATTCATTCTTCCATTTGATTTTATAATTTTGGATTATGAGGCTGACAAAGAGGTTCTTATTATATTGGGAAGAGGATTCTGGGCTACTGCTGATGCTGTGATTTGAGTTAGAGCGGGAAAGATGACCATGAGGGTGAATGATCAAGAAGTTTTTTTTAATGTGTTTCACGCTACTCAACTTCCATTGCATTATGAAGAGTTATCTATGGATAAAGTAGTAGGCGAAGAGTTGACTAAGTCTGAGAAGGGATTTTTGGCATCTAACGAGCAATATCTTGAGAGAGCATTAGTATATGAGGACAATGTACTCAGTGATGATGAAACTGAGGAATACTTAGAGATTCTCAACATGGAATGCCAATATGTTCAAGGGTGGAAGATGTTTGAGGAGCTCGATAGACCGCTGACATTAGCTCCTCCTAAACCGTCTATTGAGGAGGCTCCTATTCTCGAACTCAAACCTTTACCGGCTTACTTACGTTATACTTACTTGGGTGAGGGTAATACCTTGCCGGTAATGCTTTCTTCTTTGTTGTCCGAGGTGCATGTTGAGAAGGTACTGATGGTTTTACGAGAGCGTAAGAGGGCAATTGGATGGACCATTGCAGATATTAGAAGGATTAGTCGTTCTTTTTGCATGCATAAATATTTATTGGAGGAAGGCCACAAGCCTAGTGTTGAGCATCAAAGAAGACTAAATGCAGTCATGAAGGAGGTTGTAAAGAAGGAAATTATCAAGTGGCTTGATGCTGGAATTATTTTTCCAATCTCTGACAGCAATTGGGTGAGGAGGTATGACGGCTGTGACGAATGAGAATAATGAGCTAATTCCTACAAGAATAGTCACGGGTTGGCCAATCTGCATTAATTATAGAAAAATAAACAAAGCCACTAGAAAAGATCACTTTTCACTTCCCTTCATCGATCAAATGTTGGATCGGCTAGCCAGGCACGAATATTACTGTTTGATACTCGGGCTACAATCAGATAGTGATAGCGCCGGATGATCAAGAAAAGATACGTTTACATGTCCTTATGGCACCTACGCCTCTAGAAGGATGCCTTTCTGACTATGTAACACGCCTGGAACTTTTAAGAGCTGTATGATGGCGATATTCACCGACATGGTAGAGAAATATATTGAGGTATTCATGGATGATTTTTCAGTTTTTGGTGACTCTTTTGATGGCTGTCTGAGAAACTTGGATGTCGTACTTAGCCGTTGTGAAGAAACAAACTTGGTACTTAACTGGAAAAAGTGCCACTTTATGGTCCAAGACGGCATTGTACTTGGGCATAAAGTGTCAAAGAAGGGGATCGAAGTTGATAAAGCAAAAGTTGAAGCAGTTGAGAAATTACCACTTCCTACCTCTGTTAAGGGTGTACGAAGTTTCTCGGGACATGCAGGTTTCTATAGGAAATTCGTTAAAGATTTCTCGAAAATAGCAAATCCATGTGTAAATTCCTAGAAAAAGATGCAAAGTTTGAATTTGATGAAGCATGTATGAAGGCTTTTGATTAGCTCAAAAAGAGGTTAGTCACTGCACCAATTATTATTGCTCTGGATTGGTCTTTACCGTTCGAATTGATATGTGAAGCGAGTTGTACCGCTGCTGGGGCTGTTCTTGGGCAAAGAAAGGATAGAGTTTTTCATTCTATATATTATGCGAGCAAGACCCTTGATGCCGCTCCATCCAATTACACTACCACCGAGAAGGAGTTGCTGGCGGTTGTTTATGCTTTTGACAAATTCGGATCCTACTTGGTTGGTACTTGGGTTATTGTCTACACTGATCATGCCGCCATTCGATATTTATTTGATTAAAAGGCTGATCCGTTGGGTCCTTTTACTGCAAGAATTTGATGTAGATATTCGAGATCGAAAAGGGACCGAGAATCAAGTTGCCGAACACTTGTCGAGGTTGGAAGATAGAAAACATGTAGATGAAGGGCCTGAGATTAAAGAAGTTTTTCCGGATGAGCAACTTTTCGCTCTACATGTAGCTAAGGTGCCATGGTATGCGGATATAGTTAACTTGTTAGTGAGCGGAGTGTTCCCACCTGGTGCAAATTCACAGTAGAAAACGAAATTACTTAATGAGATTAAATTTTATGTCTGGGATGAGCCTTGTATAAAATAGACCCGGACCAATTGGCAAGACTTTGCATTCCTTAAAGTGAGGTAAATCAAGTATTAGAGAGTTGTCATTCGTCGCCTTATGGTGGACATCACAGTGAGGATTGCACAGCCGCTAAGGTGCTTCAATCCGGGTTATATTGAAAAACTTTGTTCAAAGATGCTTATGTCTTTGTAAAGAGTTTTGAGAGGTGCCAAAGGACTGGAAATATTACAAGAAGACAGGAGATGCCTCTCAATAATATCTTGGAAGTTGAGATTTTCGACGTTTGGGGCATAGACTTCATGGGACCTTTCCCACCATCCTATGGTAACAAATATATTCTCTTGGCAGTCAACTATGTGTCAAAGTGGGTGGAAGCCATCTCTCTTCCAACTAATGACGCCAAGGTAGTGGTCAAGATCGTGAAAAAGCACATATTCACTCGTTTCCGGACCCCGAGAGCCATGATAAGCGATGAAGGTACTCATTTTTGTAATAAGTTTTGATTAAGACTCTTTTGGTGAAGTATGGGATGAAACATAAAATTACGACTGCATATCACCCTCAAACGAGTGGACAGGTTGAAGCTTCGGATAGAGAAATTAAGCAAATTTTGGAGAAAACTGTGAGCGTGAATAGAAAGGATTGGGCGACCAAGCTAGATAACGCGATCTAGGCTTATCGGACAGCATATAAAACTCCTATTGGAACCTCTCCATATCGGTTGGTTTTTAGAAAAGCGTGTTACTTGCCCGTTGAACTCGAACATAAAGCGTATTGGGCGATTAAGAAGCTTAATTTAGATTTAGAACTAGCAGGGGAAAAGCAGATGTTGCAACTTCATGAGCTAGACGAGTTTCGCCTTAAAGCCTATGAGAATGCCAAGCTATATAAAGAGAAGACCAAGAGATGGCACGACAAGCATATTCAACGTCGAGAGTTCGAGCCAGACCAACTTGTTCTTTTGTTTAAATCAAGGCTGAAATTATTTCCTGGAAAGTTAAAATCCAGATGGTCGTGTCCGTTTGAGGTTGTCAAAGTTATGCCATATGGAGCGGTCGAGTTGCGCGCACTTGGCACGGAAAGGAGGTTTTTGGTAAATGGCCAAAGGATAAATCATTATTTAGGAGGAGATGTGGAGCGTCACAAAACCTCCATAATTTTGGAGGACGCTTGAGAAAGGGTATCGTCATGCCGCGACGTTAAATTAAGCGCTTCTTGGGAGGCAACCCAAGTTTTATCGCTTTCATTTTCTTGGTCGTTAAATTTTTCTTAGTCATTAAATTTTTCTAGTTGTCCTTGCCTACTAAATTTTTGCTAGTTTAGAATAGTTTAGGGTGTTATCGATAGTTGGCAGTCATAGAGCTGGTTAAGCAAGGTTATTGAATCAAAGGAAGCAGTGGAAAATAGTTTCAAGAAGCACAAGAGAGTGACTATTTTCTGGGGTACGATATTACATATGTCTGATATTCAGGTGAAGAGCGAAATTCTGGAAAATACAAAGGGAGGCGTCGTTTGCACTTAGACTACGAATTAATTTTTTTTTTTTATAAATCTAGGCAGTGAACTCTTGGTGAAGGCGCACAACTCAGCGTCTAATTTTAATTGTGAAATATTTCAGAAAGTGTCGCTTCCTACTAGCGCGCACAGGTAAGTACCTTATTTTGAAGTCATAACTCCCATCTCCCTGAAACTCATCAGAATTTTAGCTAACTCTTGAAATAAACCCCCCCTTCACTGTTTTACGATCAAACATCAACTTTCTGCTACTCTAATCCACCGGACACTACTACCCACTGCTAGCTAAAGCTTCCAGGTATGATTCTTCTTCTTAGTCTTGCTCAATCTTTTACTTCACAGACCCGTTTCCTCTTTCTTCAATGGTCTGTTTTGGTGCGAAAATAAGGCATAATTCTGCCCGTATTGAATTAATCAATGAAACAGTGAGTTGATGTTGGGTGTTGTTTGATATCGAGACTGCAAAACTACAATTCTCTGCTGTTAAAATTTTTGGAGGGTCACTACTCTAATTGTGTGTGAAACCTGAAGCATACATACATGCACAGTAGGTGTTTGACAGATTTTTTGTGTGAAAAATTTCTGAATTTGGACAGCTTTAAAGTTCTTTAAGCACCTACATGTCAAAGACTTAAGTGTGGGGTTCCTGGTAAGTTGTTACAAGCTAGAATTGTGCATGAATACAGGCACGATCGTCATATAAATTGTGTTTGATCCAACAAGACTGATTAGCTGCAAGTGTTTTTTGCGTAAGAATGTTTAACGTCCTGTAAAAGTAGAAACAGTTTGTGAAGGGTCTGCATATAATATATATGTAGTAGTCTAATGTGCGCTTCATGATGGTCGCTCTGCAGCTTGTACATGAGCTGTTATCTTGACATTGTTATTACAGTAGAAGGTTAAGACTATGTCGAATTCAAGAGGACAATTATAGACTGAATATGAGCTTAATTACTAGTAGTACCAGCCTGCGATACGCCTGCATATGTTCTTTATGAGTAAAAAACTGTGTGAAGCGACCTTACAATGATAGCACCTTGTAACAGCAGCTTGTGCTTGAACTGTGACTCATTGTCATTTACTTACACTCAATTTTTGTGATCCCAGGTACCTGCTTTTACTGAAAAGAACATGGCAAGAACCTAGAGAAGTGGCGCCAGCAGCCAACCTTCCAAAAGACCATCGGATAATAATGATAACAGGGAACAAAGGAAGAAACAGAAGCAAGATAAGCCAGCTGAGGACATAGGCAAAGCAAAAGCAAAGAAAGTTGAAAAATCGAAGAAAACCTCTCAACCTGGGATAGTAATCAGAGAGAACCAGGGAGCTCAACCACGCAAGCAAAAGAAGAGTTTGCAGCAAGGGAAAGAAACTGAAAAACGCAAAGGGAAACAGCGCATTGTGCATGAGTCGGGTTCCGACTCTGAATCAAATCATGAAGAGGAAGAAGCGCAGGTTGACATAAGTTAAGAAGATGAGGGCGAACCAATTGAGGAGCAGGAATGGGTAGGCCCATTCGTGAGTGCAAAGGCTCGCCGAGCTTATGACAAAATTGTTACATCTAAGGCTTACATTCCAGAAAAGCCACTGCACATTTCAGCTCTTAGTAGGAAGCATCCTTCATTCTTGTTGACACTTCATAATAAGCAGAAATGGCGTCTAATCTTGAAAGATTTCGGTTATGCAAATTTGACATGGGTGCGAGAGTTGTACGCAAACTGGAGACACACTGATGGCAATGTAATACGAGTTCGTGAGGTGGATGTTGACATAAATGCACAGGCTTTGAACAACTTCTTATAAGTGCCGCATGTTTCTATGCAAAGGTAAAATGAATTTGTTGAAAATCCTGATTTCTCACACCTCAACTCTATAGTGTGTACAAATAGAGATGATGCCTACTGGAAGAGTGGAATCACAGAATATCATTCCTTAGCAAAGGAGTTCATGTGCGCTCTAGCTCGTGTGGTACTTAATTAGGTGTGCAACCGGTTGATGCCTTGCCTACATAAAACGAATGTTCCAAGAGAAATAGTCTTCTTGATCTATGCACTGATGGTTGAAATGGAGCTAAATTTGGGTGAGATTATGCTTGAGCAAATACAGAGAATAAGGAGAAACTTTAAATGGCGTTTGTTCTTTGCTAATACATTGACTGCATACATGAGACACTTAGGTGTTCCAGAGAGACTGGGTGATGATAAAGAGCCTGCACCTAAGGCATATGATATTACAGCTGTGCAAGATTCAACCAAGTTTAGGACGTCGCAATTTACTACATCACAATGGTTCCAGCAGATTCATACAGAGCACTAGGAGATCAAACCCGAGCAAGCAAGACAAGCGGAACAATTTAACAACATTCAAGCTGCACAAGCTCAAAATATAGTCCTTATGCAATTATTGTGCCAACACTTTAGCATTGACACTGCTGATGCCCTTTCTGCACCATCTACTGTTGGTCCCTCTTCTTCTACTCCTATCATTGCTGCACCAGGGACACATTCTGCTGCTGCTACGTCTTGTGCGCTACCTATTGAGGTTACTGCTCCATCTGGAGGCGAAAGGTATGAACCTGAGCGCGCTCCCATTGGTTCTACTGCTGTGTCGGAGGGCCGTTTGATTGATGCATTAGACGCTTCAACCACTCACTCGGTTGTTGCGCCTACATCTACCCCGGCTACTACATCAGGGATTTTGGCGCCACTTACACCGCCTGGTGATGTTGATTCTCCTCCGGCTACAGATAGTGCTACTGATGGCACGGATGTTCCTACAATTAAATCAGCTTCTACCACCACTGTTGTTGAGCCATAGACACCGGATTGAGGGAGTTTTCTTATACCCACCTTACTTGTTTTCTTTTTGTTATACATTGGGGACAATGCATTATTCTAAGTGTGGAGTGAGGTGTCTAATTACTTTAGTTTTCGTTACTTTTAGGATAATATATTAATATTAGGGTCCTTGGTTTTTCTTCAAGCCACGGTTCTTTTTCAGAGACATTTTTTATTTTGAACCGGGTGCTTTAGGAATTGTTGTAGTTAGTTAGAATTTTATAGCAAAAAAAAAAAAAAAAAAAAAAAAAAAAAAAAAAAAGAGAGAGAGAGAGAGAGAAAGGAGAAAAAAAAAATTTCTTAGCTTAATTCATTTTAACTGGAGCCTGATGACGCATTATATGATGGAAAGATGAATCATTAAGAGAGTAGGGAAGGGCCTGATTCTTAGCTTTAACTCAAGTGCGTGTGCCTATGTGCCTAAGTCCTATGGTGTCCACTACACTTTAAGCACTTTGTTCTTCTCTATGTACTGAAATAATTGTGAACAAGGTCTTTGATTAGCAATGATGAAGAGAATGAACATAAGAAAAATGAAAGAAAATAATTAAAAAAAAAAAAGAATGAAAGATAGCATTGAAAACTGTTTGAGAGCCTACGAAAGGGAATGAAGCAAGAAGGTAACTGGAAAAAGAAAGAAAAATGTGCAAAGCATAAGGAAAAAAAAAAGAGAAAACGAATGGGGGCAATATTCCTATGCTCGGTTAAGGGTGATAAAACCCTCGAGTATGAACACGCCAAAGGCACCCTGGTGAGGTTGACGTGTCTGTTGATTTTCTGGGTCCCCAATCATCCAAGTGTTATACAAATAATGGAAAATACCCCCATTGTTGACCCTTGAGGCTTGATTATGGAAAATGAAGTTAATTCTGACATCTATTAGTTAATTATTTGAAATTATGTCAATTCTCGAAAGTCTTGCCGCTTTGGTCCATTGTTTCATTATCGAAGTTGCTGGGAAAACGATCACACACACACACTGTGGACCCTTGAATTTATGGTACCTGCATGAGAGTTAAGTTAATGCATCAATCTTATTTTCTGAATGTACTTAATGTGTTGTGATCTTGATATTGCGGAAGGCTTTGGTATTTTGAGTTAGGTGAGGCGATAGGGAAAAATAAAAGAACTCTAGTGTTGTGAGCTTAAATGAGAACTATGTGGTATATCAATAGTTTTGAAGTCCCTTGATTTTAATGGTTGAGTTGTCTAAGTGAGTTGATTTTGGATTGTTTTGTCCGAGGACGTACAAAAGGTTAAGTGTGGGATACTGATGTTGGGCATATTTTCCTATGTTTTGAGGTCAAATTCCTATGGATTCTAATATATTTGAAGTCGTTTTAGTGCGTAATTTTGCCCAACACTATATGATTATTTGATATATCACTACTTGATTTTGTTTTGATTAAACAAGTGATTTGTAGCAATTTTTAGAGTGAAAGGGAGCTTCTGGCACAAAAGTTGAAGGAAGCTAAGTTGAGGCTAAGTATCCGAGATGGCATCTAAGCAAGAATATGATTTTGATTTAAGCTGAATGGCTCCAAATTAACGTACAAAGCTGTGTTCTTCCTGGACGGCTCTTTTCTTGCGATTTAAAAAGAGTCAAAGCCAATTGGGATTAGCAATTCAACCTGACAAGCCAAAGCGAAAAATATGAGTTTACACCGTCGTAAGAGAAACTTCGAGATAGAGTTAGGATAGGTTGCCAATAAAAGAGACACTTTTAAATATTACTTGAACAGTGTCATCAAAATACTTAAGTTATCTTAACTCTTATTTATGAGTAATATTATAGAGTTGATTAAAAATAAAGAAATTAATCAAAATAGTTACTCAATTAGTCTCTTAAACGACAACTAAACATCGAATAATTCAAATAAATCGCACTCAAAATAGATAAGAATGAAACTCTATGTTGGACTAGGGCTTATGTTGGCATATAAAAAGATTAATTCTACGTTTTAGATTACTAGAAAAATTATAAAAATCATTTATAATTGTCAAATTGTTGGATGATAGTATGATTGTAGTGAGAGAAATATTAGAGAGAGAAAGTGTTGCTGAGAGTTGCTGAAAATATCTTCATTTACTCAACTAACTAATCAGCTAACAACTAACGCTAACTATATATCCTAAGCTAACTAACTTTAACCAACTATAAATCAATATTTACACTTTAGTACCTCAGATTCTAAATCTAACTAACCAGTCCACTGACTAACAACTACTATTAACTAACAACTGCTACTAACAATATACAATGCACATACGCTGCAACCAATACTCCCCCTCAAGCTGGAGGGTGAAGTACATTGAACACTCCAAGCTTGCCAACCAGATAGGAATGTTGAGCACCACCCAAACCTTTAGTGAAGATGCCAGCCTGTTGTTCACCAAAATTCACATGATAAGTGACCAGGATGCCTTGTTTCAATTTTTCCCTGATAAAGTGGCAATCGATCTCTATATGCTTTGTCCTCTCATGGAAGATTGGATTAGCTGCAATTTGCAGGGCTGCTTTGTTCTCACAATACAGAACAGCAGGCATATACAACTCTACTCCCAGCTCAGTGAAGAGTCCAATCAGCCAAGTCAATTCTGCTGTAGTAGAAGCCATACTCCTGTATTCTGCTTCTGCACTGCTTCTTGAGACTGTGTGTTGTTTCTTGGACTTCCAGGAAACTAAGGAGTCTCCAAGTTTCACCACATAACCACTCATAGACCTCCTAGTGAATGGACATGATGCCCAGTCTGAATCACAGTATCCCACTAACATAATGCACTGTTTTCTCTTCAGCAAAACTCCCATTCCTGGTGAGGATTTGATGTATCTAACCACTCGCAAAGCTGCATCTATGTGTGACCTTTTAGGTGCTTATAAGAACTGACTCAGGCTCTGAACTGTGTAGCATATGTCAGGCCTGGTGATGGTCAGATAAAGTAGTTTCCCAATCAATCTCTGATAATTGTTGATGTCTTCTAGTGGAGGGTCATTGGTGATCCCTAAAGCAGTGTCATATTCCACAGTAGTCAGTTTCAAATTGACTTCAATAAGTATGCAAGCTGGTTTGGCTCCACTAAGACCAAGATCAGAAATTAATTCTAAGGCATACTTCCTTTGGTTGAGTATGATTCCTTCCTTAGATCTCAAGATTTCAATCCCCAGGAAATACTTAAGTTCCCCTAGATCCTTCATCTTGAACTCCCTGTTGAGAACTGCCTTAGCATCATTGATCATGATGTCTGAGCTTCCGGTGATCAATAGATCATCTACATATACTAGTATGATGACAATATGCTCTCATGTTCTCTTTGTAAACAGGGAATAATCATATGCACTTTGAACAAACCCTGCTCTCATCAATGCATCAGTGAGCTTAATGTTACACTGTCGAGAAGCCTGTTTAAGCCCATATAAGGACTTAAGCAGCTTGCATACTTTTCTCTCCCCCTTTCTCTGAAAACCTTTAGGTAGATGCATATAGACCTCCTCATACAGATCACCCAGGAGGAAGGCATTGAAGATATCCATTTAGTATAACTCCTAGTTTCTTGATGCTGCTAGTGCTATCACACACCTTACAGTCACCATTTTTGCTACTGGAGAGAAGGTCTCATGATAATCCAGTCCCTCCTTCTGGTTGTATCCTTTGGCTGCTAATCTTGCTTTGAATCTATCTATCTCCCCATTGGCCTTATACTTGATCTTAAAGACCCACTTGGACCCAATTGCCTTCTTCCCTCTTGGCAGATCCACCACTTTCCAGGTATTATTTTCTTCCAGTGCATTAACCTCTTGTTGCATAGTTTCAATCCACCTCTTGTCTTTAATTGCTTCATAGAAGGTGCTAGGCTCCTTCATAACTGAAAAAGCTGACAGATAAGTCTGGTATTTCTGTGTGACATTTGCATAGGACAAGTAATCACTCATAGGATATGCACAGTTGCTTTGTTTCTTTGGGGTAACAAAGTCCTTCATCCAAGTAGGTGGCTTCTTTCTTCTCGCTTGCCTCTGCAGATCTGGTTCAGGGTCTGATGGTCCAGCATGTTGCTGCAACTCAATATCTCCAGCATGTTGCTGCAGCTCAGTATCTTCAGTGTGCATAGGTGCAGCAGGTTGTTCTCCTACTGTTGCTTCATCAGGGACCATGTCTGAACTCATTTGTGCCCCATTTGGCCCAATGTGCAGTGGGATGTGGTCTGTTACTGAAGCTTCTGTGCCAGCAGGTTCTTCTGTAGTGCATAACTGCTGAATGTAACTGGACTGCAAGCCATCTGAGTTGTCTGGGCAATGCATCTTGTCTGGGTGCATCAGATATTCTGAAGTGGCATCATCTGAGTCACCACCTGTGAAAGGAAACTGGTCCTCTCTAAATGTGACCTCCCTGCTCACAAACAAATAGTTAGTGTCTAGATCAAGCAGTCTGTACCCCTTCTGAGTGGTGGAATATCCCATCATTACTGCTCTTCTTGCCCTGGCTCTAAATTTGTCACCCTTTGTCAGATTAGTTGCATAACATAGGCAACCAAATACTCTCAAGTGGTCCAGAGATGGCACTCTCCCAAATAACAGCTCATAGGGGCTCTTTCCATGCAGAATTTTGCTTGGTGTTCTGTTGATTACATACACTGCTGTTTTCACACACTCCCCTCAATACTGATCTGGTATGTTTGCTTGAAATTTCAAGGCCCTTGCAGTGTTCAATATATGTCTATGTTTCCTCTCAACCACACCATTTTGCTGTGGTGTGTATGCACAACTGCTTTGATGGACTATCCTATGTAATTTTAACAACTCATTCCAGTTTGAATTGAAGAATTCTGTCCCATTATATGTCCTTATTACTTTTACAGTGGTGCTGAATTGATTCTTTACATAAGCTATAAATTCCTCCAGAAAAATGATTGTTTCACTTTTGGACTGCATCATATAGACCCAAGTTGCTCTAGAAAAATCATCCACAACAGTCAGAAAGTAATATTTTTTGTCAAAGGTTGCTTTCTTATAGGGTCCCCATACATCCATATGCACAAGTTGAAATACAGTGTCTCTTTTATTGTCACTATCAGGGAAAGCTAGTCTATGCTGCTTTGCTAGTGGACAAACTTCACAAGTATGTTGTACTAAACTATCTACCTTGTGCCTCAGGAACTGAATGTGACTCATAGCTGGGACAGATGGGTGGCCTAGTCTTTTGTGCCATAAACTGCATTCTTTTGTATCCTTTGTGACAGCACTCACCAGCACCTTATTCTTTTCTTTATGTATACTGTTTTCCTTCATCACATATAATCCATTACATTCTTCACCAATCATCTTCACCCTGCCACTGGAGATGTCCTGAAGCAGACAGAATCCAGGAAAGAAAGTGATGGAGCATGATAATTCTTTAGTCAACTTGGAAACAGACATCAAATTAAACTTAAAATCAGGTACATGATAAACATCCTTCAGTATCTAATCTTGTGAGATGCTAAGGTCACCTGCATGTGATATGTCAGTACAATTTCCTCTTGGTAGTTGAACTCTTTCCTTTTTCCAGGGGGCTAATGGCCTTATGTTTGTTAACAGATTCAGGCTTGATGAGATATGGTGTGAAGCACCTGAATCTATGATCCAGTCTTTGCTAGACACAGTAGATAGCAAGGATAGAGCAGTACCTGCCTGACACGACCTGAAATCTGGTTAGGCCGTGCGGGCACCCGACATCCTCCCCTAGACCCGTCGGGCGAACCCTTACCAATTAAATTATGAAAATAAATATAACAATTCATAAATAAGGACAAGACTTTTAAAAAAAATTCAGACATATTGATACCTCTAAGCTGTACAAAAGAAATTACAGCTGATTACCCAACATACTAGGTTTAGGGCTATCCAGACTAGAAGAAGACAAATACCTCCTGAAGGGAGCAAAATACAACTGAAATAATAAACATAAAACTGGTGGCCATCCGGAACAAAAGCTGGCTCACCCTGACAGCTGAAATCGTCTTCGCTCCTTCACAACGTGGTGAACTCAATCCTGGAGCGAACCAGCCGAAACGAAATAGATAGACAAAAACAAACAACAAACAAGGGTGAGTCAAAAGGACTCAATAAGTGGGGCAGACTAGCCACCTCAAAAAATAGGATAGCTAGCCAGGGAGAAAAGAAACAGATAAACCAAATTTCTCTTATTTAAAGTATAAAAAGGCAGAGCCAGATAATAACTAGAAACACGTATGGAATGACAAACTCATCAACAACCAGAAACGTAAGATAGCCAGAACATGTAGGTATCCCGAACATATCAACAATCAGAAATACATCCTGTTGCGGCGCGCAAACCGATCCATATGTTCATATTTTCGCGGCGTGCAACCTGATCCATATATTTATACCGTTGAAGCGTGCAACCCGATCCCCGCGACCCATAATACGAGCCAGAAATATATAGGCAAACTGGGATATGTCTATGACATATACATACCGCATACAAAAAAGCACTACACAATACACATAATAGTCAGTATGCGGTGCAATGAGATGTGATGAATGCGGTACGATGCAATGCAGCCACATATGCCTGATACCTATCTCCGGCGCGGGAATCTCATCGTCTACCAGGAGATATATGCAATAATGAACCTTCACCGGCCCGGGACTCTCATCGATTGCCGGGAAGTATATGCAGTGATGACCCTTCACCGGCTCGGGACTCTCATCGATTACCGGGAAGTATATGCAATAATGACCCTTCACCGGTGCGGGACTCTCATCGCCAACAGGGAAGTATACGCAATAATGACTCTTCATCGGCTCGGGACTCTCATCGATTACCGGGAAGTATATGCAATGATGAACCTTCACCGGTGCGGGACTCTCATCGCCAACCGGGAAGTATATGCAATAATGACCCTTCACCGGTGCGGGACTCTCATCGCCAACCGGGAAGTATGTGCAATGATCAAAACCAGAGTGCAAGGCTCATATGCTCAATGTAATACCAACAACAGGGCATAACATATAATATACAATGAAAATTCAAAGCTAAGGTGTAATGAGTACGCCTATCGGCAGCTACACACGTAAGGAATACGTGGTAGAAAATCCACGAGGCCATGTGCCTCCAAAGAAATGGATATAAACACTTACCTCTTCCAAAAGTTAGTACGGCTAATCAACAACTGCTTTATCCTTTGGTTTCCTTGCCAAACGATCCCACTCTATTCAATAAGCAGAAAAATATATCAAATTAGGCTAAAGGCTTCATTCCTCACATCTTAGGGCAATCCGGTTAGGAACCTGATACCCTATTTGCATACGCAATACGCAGGCCAGGCCTATGTACAGGGTTTATGGCCACATAACCAAACCCTAAATAAATTACATTTATATGTTGCCCATAACTCACTGAGTACGAATATATAATCAATTTCATTATCGGGGTCCATTTGACCTTCTAAATTATTAATTGAACTTATTAAAACGATGTATAATATCCCTATTTTTACCGTTAAAATATATTCAAACACACGTAATAAACTCAAATAATATATTAAGATCATTACCTGAATGTTTCGGGGTAAAAGTTCTACTTTTCTCCGGCTCTTTTCTCATTTTCTAGTATTTTTTCCGTTGCTTCTCCCGTTCTCGTTTCTGTTCTGCTTTTGTTTCTGTCTTTTGATTCATCTCTAACGGAACATGCCAAGGGATTATTAATCCCAAGGCCACCGCCCTTCTCATCCTTTTCGTTCATTTCCTTTTTCGTTTATTTTCTTTTATTTTATTTTCTTTTACTTTTCGTAACAGAAATTAAAACGGTACTCTATGATATTCGAAATAATTCCAACTTTTGAATACCATTTATACAAAATATATGTAACATACTCGCGAAGGTAGATCTCAAATCAGACTCCCGAAACTCAAGATGCGAATTTAAATGAAAAAAAGTCAAATTATTTAACTTTCGTCATTTTAGCGGAAACTAGCCAAACAACATCCAAATTCACTTTCGAAAAATCACAAAAGTCACAAATAATCATACGGACTTAACGGCGCTTTCGGATTTCGAATCGGAGCTCGTTCGCCAAAACCGAGCTCGAAAATCTCTTTTTAATATTTATCGATAATAAAAACTGAAACCTTCTTCCGATGCATACCAAACGAGGTTTGATTTAGCTCAAATTTTACAGATAAGTACCAATGGACCTTACGAAGATTTTAAAATTATTCGCACGTAAATCGGAGTCCTATCTCTCGAAACGACTGACCTAGGTCGTTTCATTCTCCTCCACTTAGACTCTCGTTCGTCCTCGAACGAGCCTAAGTCTAAAGCAAGATTCACGCAGATAACAAGAGAACTTGCACAACCTTCATAAACTACTACACGGACATTATATCATGATTACAGAATCAGAATTATAACACGCATATCAAACTCTTTGATAAAAACATAACCGGATAATATCATAACGCCATTGCCCAGCTTATTCTGACTAAGTTGGTCCTTCCTCGATCACGAGAAGAGAGTTCTACATTTTCTAAATAAAGATACACGAAACTTTGAATGGGTTAACATAATTCCACCGATGAATCAACTCGTCGATGTGTTTTTCGATATAGAATAGGTCGATGAAACTAAGACTTAGATTACGCTTCCGCAAAGCCTTAGAGATTTAATATCTATATAATTAGTATTGGAGGAAGACTCCTCCACTTAGAGCTTCAGCTCATACAGCTAAGTTAAATAAAAATAGGCATCCTCGCAGGGTCTACTGGATTAAGGAAAACTTAGCTAAAACAGAATGCGGCTCTGAGCTACCAAATTGCCCTCTCGAGTTGCCAAACAGCTGCAACTCTCGAGTTCACAACTCCATACCTTTGTCGTAGACACCACCGCCTGATGGATCAACTCAGAGGTCGAATAACGCCTCTCATCACTCTTAGTAGCCTTAAGACATAATAATGTGCTTACCCGGCTACCTTGACACGCACTCTGGCTCAACATAGGGAACATCACAAGCGGCTACCAATCGCCCAAGCTCACTAGTGCCGGACGAAGAAGAAATAGAAATGGATCGATGATAGAAATAATTAGAGCTTCAGGAAGTTCATCTTCTTATTTGCTTGGCTACCAAAGCTAGACTACTTCCGAGTCATGCGAGCCAAAGAATCGTAATTGAAGAGATAGACATTAAATAAGCTTTATGGAAAAACATCCATACTAATTTAACATCCCAATAAGAAGGAAACTCTGACAATTTACCAGAATACGGTTTTATAACTAAGACAAGCTCATAGAATAACATGACTCTACTAGAATCTCGAACCAAGAGGAGACACATAGATCGAGCATTACTTACTAGCCACTTTACACCGGAAGAAACAACGACACTTTCTGATGGTGACAAATAAGAATCCCATCATCCTACCAACACTGACTTCCAAAGAGAGGTAGACTGACTTGGCATTATAACAGAACGAGGCACAACAAGATGCCAGGCAGACAATACCGACACTTACTTCCAAATCTCTCACGTTTAAACCAGATCAACCAAGAGGATCTCAGAAATGCCAGGAATAAATCATACAAGAAGCTCACCACTCTACCGTAACCGATTCTTAATAAAAACGACATCCAAGAAAACCATGGAAACATGATAAGACAACCATTTCCAGATCGATCGAAAGAATCAAATCTTACTCATATTTAGGAGAAGAAGAAATCTCAGGGTCTACTACATCGGATACCTCAGCATCCTGCCAGACTAGCAGTTCATAGAACTGCCTCTGCATCTGAGTTAAGCCACTACCTTGATAATCACCTTCTGAAGAGCCACTGCCACCACGCTCTCAACCTCTACTGGATGGTAGCATTTCTCTGGCTGATTGAGATCTAAATGAAATCCCTGCGACTTTGCAGGTGTCTGATGACGAGAGAAAGGACGACTGCCTACTGGCCGGAGTAAGGGAGAACTCTACCGAAAATGACAGGCTCACGATAATGATAACACCTTTTCAGTGAAAATGGAAGCTGGACAGGTTGTTGATAGCTATAAAAAGAAAAACTAGGTCTGATCTTGACGAAGTACTAGCGCACTTTAAGAATCACGTGACACAAGCTGAGATAACCTGGAAGGTGACCTCCCAAAATGATCAGAACTCTTACCTCCAAATGAGGTACCACGGTTGCCCACTAGGGCCACGGGAATTCTTGCTCTCCAGCTCTACTCTTCCCGCTCTAACTTATGGTATGCCTAATACCTCTGACCAATGTCAACAACAACATCAAATGAAGTCCCAACCTCAATTCTTCGAGCCATCTAGGATCTCAAGGAAGGAGATCACCAATAAATTTTTGAACATTCTCGGAAGGCTCATGGACTAGTTTTAATGTATATTCAGTCATTTTATAGAATTCAATCTCATATCCTAAAACACCAACAGGCTATCCGACAGGCTACCCTGTCCAATCCACTCAAACTGGCAACACTTTTCATCTCGCTCGCTACTCGAAAGGAACTTTTCCACGAATCTAGAAGAAAAACCGAAATAAGCTAGCTAATAAGAGAGCGGCCCACCAATTCAAGGCTGGACCCTGAAATTGGAAGAAGAATAATCAACACCGTCCCGCTCGATATAATCAAGAGCCTTAAGGATACGCTGACATCATTTTATTTTAAAAAGAATCACGAGGTTTATCTGATGCATTGCTTTAGAATATCAGAAGGTTCAACCGCGTAAAATAATGCAACCTCTTTGGGCACTCAGATCTAACCATTACCTCCGCTGGCTAACCAGCCAGAACAATTGGTGGCGCAACACGCGCTGCTTATAGAACATAATTTACTGGGGCAACATCAGGGACTGGATAAGGGGCTCGCTGAGAACGAACGTCTCCATCTTCGGCAACCCGGTAGGCTGCCTAGCGAATAATAGACTCTTGCAGTATCTGCGTAGCCAAGATACTCGTAAAAGCATCATAGAGAGCTAAGGGAACCACAAGGGAAGCCCATCGCGAGCTCGTACAGCAGGGGCCTGCGCGACTGGATCGTCAGCACGACAACTCTCGGGGCTTGAGCTGCTTTAGCCCCAGGCTAGACTACGTCGTCTTGAACTCATATCATTTGCAGATTTGTCGCACGGGGTTCACAATTACAACCAAGGAATTAAAAAAATACATTTGCATCCTAGACCGACGCACGATCAGAAAAGAAGGAAGTGAAACTTCCTAAATGCCATCATAGCCTCTCGTAGATAAGTACGGACGTCTACGTACCCATCACTGAGACTCTACTAGACACTGTCTTAGTCTGGATAGACTCTAAACCAGACTTTGATACCAACTAACACGACCCAAAATCTGGTTAGGCCGTGCGGGCACCCGACATCCTCCCCTAGACCAGTCGGGCGAACCCTTACCAATTAAATTATGAAAATAAATATAACAATTCATAAATAAGGACAAGACTTTAAAAAAATACAGACATACTGATACCTCTAAGCTGTACAAAAGAAATTACAGCTGGTTACCCAACATACTAGGTTTAGGGCTATCCAGACTAGACATCTAAGAGTGCAGAAGAAGACAAATACCTCCTGAAGGGAGCAAAATACAACTGAAATAATAAACATAAAACTGGTAGCCATCCGGAATAAAAGCTGGCTCACCCTGACAGCTGAAGTCGTCTTCGCTCCTTCACAACGTGGTGAACTCAATCCTGGAGCAAACCTGCCGAAACGAAATAGATAGACAAAAACAAACAACAAACAAGGGTGAGTCAAAAGGACTCAATAAGTGGGGCAGACTAGCCACCTCAAAGAATAGGATAGCTAGCCAGGGAGAAAAGAAACAGAAAAACCAAATTCCTCTTATTTAAATTATAAAAAGGCAGAGCCAGATAATAACTAGAAACATGTATGGAATGACAAACTCATCAACAACCAGGAACGTAAGATAGCCAGAACATGTAGGTATCCCGAACATATCAACAATCAGAAACACATCATGTTGCGGCGCGCAAACCGATCCATATGTTCATACTGTCGCGGCGTGTAACCTGATCCATATATTTATACCGTTGCGGTGTGCAACCCGATCCATATATTTATACCGTTCCGGCGTGCAACCCGATCCCCGCAACCCATAATACGAGCAAGAAATATATAGGCAAACTGGGATATGTCTACGACATATACATACCGCATATAAAATAACACAACAAAATATACATAATAGTCAGTATGCGGTGCAATGAGATGTGATGAATGCGGTACGATGCAATGTAGCCACATATGCCTGACACCTATCTCCGGCGCGGGACTCTCATCGTCTACCAGGAGATATATGCAATAATGAACCTTCACCGGCCTGGGACTCTCATCGATTACCGGGAAGTATATGCAGTGATGACCCTTCACCGGCTCAGGACTCTCATGGATTACCGGGAAGTATATGCAATAATGACCCTTCACCGGTGCGGGACTCTCATCGCCAACCGGGAAGTATATGCAATAATGACTCTTCATCGGCTCGGGACTCTCATCGATTACCGGGAAGTATATGCAATGATGAACCTTCACCGGTGCGGGACTCTCATCGCCAGCCGGGAAGTATATGCAATAATGACCCTTCACCGGTGCGGGACTCTCATCGCCAACCGGGAAGTATGTGCAATGCTCAAAACCAGAGTGCAAGGCTCATATGCTCAATGCAATACCAACAACAGGGCATAACATATAATATACAATGTAAATTCAAAGCTAAGGCGTACTGAGTACGCCTATCGGCAGCTACACACGTAAGGAATACGTGGTAGAAAATCCACGAGGCCATGTGCCTCCAAAGAAATGGATATAAACACTTACCTCTTCCAAAAGTTAGTACGGCTAATCAACAACCGCTTTATCCTTTGGTTTCCTTGCCAAACGATCCCACTCTATTCAATAAGCAGAAAAATATATCAAATTAGGCTAAAGGCTTCATTCCTCACATCTTAGGGCAATCCGGTTAGGAACCTGATACCCTATTTGCATACGCAATACGCAGGTCAGGCCTATGTACAGGGTTTATGGCCACATAACCAAACCCTAAATAAATTACATTTATATGTTGCCCATAACTCACTGAGTACGAATATATAATCAATTTCATTATCGGGGTCCATTTGACCCTTTAAATTATTAATTGAACTTATTAAAACGATGTATAATATCCCAATTTTTACCGTTAAAATATATTCAAACACACGTAATAAACTCAAATAATATATTAAGATCATTACCTGAATGTTTCGGGGTAAAAGTTCTACTTTTCTCTGGCTCTTTTCTCATTTTCTAGTATTTTTTCCGTTGCTTCTCCCGTTCTCGTTTCTGTTCTGCTTTTGTTTCTGTCTTTTGATTCATCTCTAATGGAACAGGCCAAGGGATTATTAATCCCAAGGCCACCGCCCTTCTCATTCTTTTCGTTCATTTCCTTTTTCTTTTATTTTCTTTTATTTTATTTTCTTTTACTTTTCGTAACAAAAATCAAAACGGTACCCTATGATATTCGAAATAATTCCAACTTTTGAATACCAGTTATACAAAATATATGTAACATACTCGCGAAGGTGGATCTCAAATCAAACTCTCAAAACTCAAGATGAAAAATTTAAATGAAAAAAAATCAAATTGTTTAACTTTAGGCATTTTAGCGGAAACTAGCCGAACAACATCCAAGTTCACTTTCGAAAAATCACAAAAGTCACAAATAATCATACGGACCTAACGACGCTTTCGGATTTCGAATCGGAGCTCGTTCGCCAAAACCGAGCTCGAAAATCTCTTTTTAATATTTATCGATGATAAAAACTGAAATCTTCTTTCTATGCATACCAAACGAGGTCTGATTTAGCTCAAATTTTACAGATAAGTCCCAATGGACCATACGAAGATTTTAAAATTATTGGCACACAAATCGGAGTCCTATCTCCCAAAACGACTGACCTAGGTCGTTTCATTCTCCTCCACTTAGACTTTCGTTCGTCCTCGAACGAGCCTAAGTCTAAAGCAAGATTCACGCAGATAACAAGAGAACTTGCACAACCTTCATAAACTACTCCACAGACATTATATCATGATTACAGAATAAGAATTATAACATGCATATCAAACTCTTTGATAAAAACATAACCGGATAATATCATAACGCCATTGCCCAGCTTATTCTGACTAAGTTGGTCCTTCCTCGATCACGAGAAGAGAGTTCTACATTTTCGAAACAAAGATACACGGAACTTTGAATGGGTTAACATAATTCCACCGATGAATCACCTTGTCGATATGCTTTTCGATATAGAATAGGTCGATGAAACTAAGACTTAGCTTACGCTTTCGCAAAGCCTTAGAGATTTAATATCTATATAATTAGTATTGGAGGAAGACTCCTCCACTTAGAGCTTCAGCTCATACAGCTAAGTTAAATAAAAATAGGCATCCCCGCAGGGTCTACTGGATTAAGGAAAACTTAGCTAAAACAGAATGCGGCTCTGAGCTACCAAATTACCCTCTCAAGTTGCCAAACAGCTGCAACTCTCGAGTTCACAACTCCATACTTTTGTCGTAGACACCACCGCCTGATGGATCAACTCAGAGGTTGAATAACGCCTCTCATCACTCTTAGTAGCCTTAAGACACAATAATGTGCTTATCCGGCTACCTTGACACGCACTCTAGCTCAACATAGGGAACATCACAAGCGGCTACCAATCGCCCAAGCTCACTAGTACCGGACGAAGAAGAAATAGAAACGAATCGATGATAGAAATAATTAGAGCTTCAGGAAGTTCATCTTCTTATTTGCATGGCTACCAAAGCTAGACTACTTTTGAGTTAGGCGAGCCAAAGAATCACAATTGAAGACATAGACGTTAAATAAGCTTTATGGAAAAACATTCATACCAATTTAACCTCCCAATAAGAAGGAAACTCTGACAATTTACCAGAATACCCTTTTATAACTAAGACAAGCTCATAGAATAACATGACTCTACTAGAATCTCGAACCAAGAGGAGACACATAGATCGAGCATTACTTACTAGCCACTTTACACCGGAAGAAACAACGACACTTTCTGATGGTGACAAATAAGAATCCCATCATCCTACCAACACTGACTTCCAAAGAGAGGTAGACTGACTTGGCATTATAACAGAATGAGGCACAACAAGATGCCAGGCAAACAATACCGACACTTACTTCCAAATCACTCACGTTTAAACCAGATCAACCAAGAGGATCTCAGAAATGCCAGGAATAAATCATACAAGAAGCTCACCACTCTACCGTAACCGATTCTTAATAAAAACGACATCCAAGAAAACCATGGAAACATGATAAGACAACCATTTCCAGATCGATCGAAAGAATCAAATCTTACTCATATTTAGGAGAAGAAGAAATCTCAGGGTCTACTACATCGGATACCTCAGCATCCTGCCAGACTAGCCGTTCATAGAACTGCCTCTGCATCTGAGTTAAGCCACTACCCTGATAATTACCTTCTGAAGAGCCACTGCCACCACGCTCTCAACCTCTACTGGATGGTAGTATTTCTCTGGCTGATTGAGTTCTAAATGAAATCCCTGCGACTTTGCAGGTGTCTGATGACGAGAGAAAGGACGACTGCCTACTGGCCGGAGTAAGGGAGAACTCCACCGAAAATAACAGGCTCAAGATAATGATAACACCTTTTCAGTGAAAATGGAAGCTGGATAGGTTGTTGATAGCTATAAAAAGAAAAACTAGGTCTGATCTTGACGAAGTACTGGCGCACTTTACGAATCACGTGACACAAGCTGAGATAACCTGGAAGGTGACCTCCCAAAATGATCAGAACTCTTACCTCCAAATGAGGTACCACGGTTGCCCACTAGGGCCACGGGAATTCTTGCTCTCCAGCTCTACTCTTCCCACTCTAACTTATGGTATGCCTAATAACTCTGACCAATATCAACAACAACATCAAATGAAGTCCCAACCTCAATTTTTCGAGCCATCTGGGATCTCAAGGAAGGAGAAAGGTCACCAATAAATTTTTAAACATTCTCGGAAGGCTCATGAACTAGTTTTAATGTATATTCAGTCATTTTATAGAATTCAATCTCATATTCTGAAACACCAATAGGCTATCCGACAGGCTACCCTGTCCAATCCACTCAAACTGGCAACACTTTTCATCTCGCTCGCTACTCGAAAGGAACTTTTCCACGAATCTAGAAGAAAAACCGAAATAAGTTAGCTAATAAGAGAGCGGCCCACCAATTCAAGGCTGAACCCTGAAACTGGAAGAAGAATAATCAACACCGTACCGCTCGATATAATCAAGAGCCTGAAGGATACGCTGACATCATTTTATTTTAAAAAGAATCACGAGGTTTATCTGATGCATTACTTTAGAATATCGGAAGGTTCAATCGCGTAAAATAATGCAACCTCTTTGGGCACTCAGATCTAACCGTTACCTCCGCTAGCTAACCAGCCAGAACAATTGGTGGCGCAACACGTGCTGCTCATAGAACATAATTTACTGGGGCAACATCAGGGACTGGAACAGGGGCTCGCTGAGACCGAACGTCTCCATCTTCGGCAACCCGGTAGGCTGCCTAGCGAATAATAGACTCTTGCGGTATCTGCGTCGCCAAGATACTCGTAAAAGCATCATAGAGAGCCAAGGGAACCACAAGGTAAGCCCATCGCGAGCTCGTACAGCAGGGGCCTGCGCGACTAGATCGTCAGCACGACAACTCTCGGGGCTTGAGCTGCTTTAGCCCCATGCTAGACTACGTCGTCTTGAACTCATACCGTTTGCAGATTTGTCGCACGGGGTTCACAATTACCACGAAGGAATTAACAAAAATACATTTGCATCCTAGACTGATGCACGATCAGAAAAGATGGAAGTGAAACTACCTAAATGCCATCATAGCCTCTCGTAGATAAGTACGGACGTCTACGTACCCACCACCGAGACTCTACTAGACACTGTCTTAGTCTGGATAGACTCTAAACCAGGCTTTGATACCAACTGACACGACCCAAAATCTGGCTAGGCCGTGCGGGCACCCGACATCCTCCCCTAGACCAGTCGGGCGAACCCTTACCAATTAAATTATGAAAATAAATATAACAATTCATAAATAAGGACAAGACTTTAAAAAAAATACAGATATACTGATACATCTAAGCTGTACAAAAGAAATTACAGCTGATTACCCAACATACTATGTTTAGGGCTATCCAGACTAGACATCTAAGAGTACAGAAGAAGACAAATACCTCTTGAAGGGAGCAAAATACAACTGAAATAATAAACATAAAACTGGTGGCCATCCGGAATAAAAGCTGGCTCACCCTGACAGCTGAAGTCGTCTTCGCTCCTTCACAACGTGGTGAACTCAATCCTGGAGCAAACCTGCCGAAACGAAATAGATAGAAAAAAACAAACAACAAACAAGGGTGAGTCAAAAGGACTCAATAAGTGGGGCAGACTAGCCACCTCAAAGAATAGGATAGCTAGCCAGGGAGAAAAGAAACAGATAAACCAAATTTCTCTTATTTAAATTATAAAAAGGCAGAGCCAGATAATAACTAGAAACACATATGGAATGCCAAACTCATCAACAACCAGGATCGTATGATAGCCAGAACATGTAGGTATCCCGAACATATCAACAATCAGAAATACATCCTATTGCGGCGCGCAAACCGATCCATATGTTCATACTGTCGCGGGGTGCAACCTGATCCATATATTTATACCGTTGCGGCGTGCAACCCGATCCATATATTTGTACCGTTGCGGCGTGCAACCCGATCCCCGCAACCAATAATACGAGCCAGAAATATATAGGAAAACTGGGATATGTCTACGACATATACATACCGCATACAAAAAAACACAACACAATATACATAATAGTCAGTATGCGGTGCAATGAGATGTGATGAATGCGGTACGATGCAATGTAGCCACATATGCCTGATACCTATCTCCGGCGCGGGACTCTCATCGTCTACCAGGAGATATATGCAATAATAAACCTTCACCGGCCCGGGACTCTTATCGATTACCGGGAAGGATATACAGTGATGACCCTTCACCGGCTCGGGACTCTCATCGATTACCGGGAAGTATATGCAATAATGACCCTTCACCGGTGCGGGACTCTCATCGCCAACCGGGAAGTATATGCAATAATGACTCTTCATCGGCTAGGGATTCTCATCGATTACCAGAAAGTATATGCAATGATGACCCTTCACCGGTGCGGGACTCTCATCGCCAACCGGGAAGTATATGCAATGCTCAAAACCAGAGTGCAAGGTTCATATGCTCAATGCAATACCAACAACAGGGCATAACATATAATATACAATATAAATTCAAAGCTAAGGCGTAATGTGTACGCCTATCGGTAGCTACACACGTAAGGAATACGTGGTAGAAAATCCACGAGGCCATGTGCTTCCAAAGAAATGGATATAAACACTTACCTCTTCCAAAAGTTAGTACGGCTAATCAACAACTGCTTTATCCTTTGGTTTCCTTGCCAAACGATCCCACTCTATTCAATAAGCAGAAAAATATATCAAATTAGGCTAAAGGCTTCATCCCTCACATCTTAGGGCAATCCGGTTAGGAACCTAATACCCTATTTGCATACGCAATACGCAGGCCAGGCCTATGTACAGGGTTTATGGCCACATAACCAAATCCTAAATAAATTATATTTATATATTGCCCATAACTCACTGAGTACGAATATATAATCAATTTAATTATCGGGGTCCATTTGACCCTTAAAACTATTAATTAAACTTATTAAAACGACGTATAATATCCCAATTTTTACCGGTAAAATATATTCAAACACACGTAATAAACTCAAATAATATATTAAGATCATTACCTGAATGTTTTGGGATAAAAGTTCTACTTTTCTCCGGCTCTTTTCTCATTTTCTAGTATTTTTTCCGTTGCTTCTCCCGTTTTCGTTTCTGTTCTGCTTTTGTTTCTGTCTTTTGATTCATCTCTAATGGAACAGGCCAAGGGATTATTAATCCCAAGGCCACCGCCCTTCTCATTCTTTTCTTTCATTTCCTTTTTCTTTTATTTTCTTTTATTTTATTTTCTTTTACTTTTCGTAACAAAAATTAAAACAGTACCCTATGATATTCGAAATAATTCCAACTTTTGAATACCTGTTATACCAAATATATGTAACATACTCGCGAAGGTGGATCTCAAATCTGACTCTCGAAACTCAAGATGTGAATTTAAATTAAAAAAAAGTCAAATTCTTTAACTTTCGGCATTTTAGGGGAAACTAACCGAACAACATCCAAATTCACTTTCGAAAAATCACAAAAGTCACAAATAATCATACGGACCTAACGGCGCTTTCGGATTTTGAATCGGAGCTCGTTCGCCAAAATCGAGCTCGAAAATCTCTTTTTAATATTTATCGATAATAAAAATTGAAACCTTCTTCCGATGCATACCAAACGAGGTCTGATTTGGCTCAAATTTTACAGATAAGTCCCAATGGACCTTACGAAGATTTTAAAATTATTGGTACACAAATCAGAGTCCTATCTCCTGAAACGACTGACCTAGGTCGTTTCACTGTCATATGGGCATGTGTTTCAGGCTCCTTGCTCTTGTCTTTATGCAACAGTGACAGAAGTTGTTTATACTGATCTGTTGTGAAGAATTGTGGGCCAGCAGCTGCAAACTGTGAACCTGTATGTGCTGAGACATTTCCAGAACCCCCTGCATTATCAGCTGCATACTTTTCTGTTGTATAACTCACTCCATATCCTCTTGCCTGTGTTCTGAGTTCAGAGGGGAATTCATCTGGCATGGTCTCTTGTAGTGAAGCTTGGTTAGCTGTGGTAAGTATTCCTCTGGGTGCATAGTCTCCTTTGTTTCCAGCACTCCTTCTTGACATATAATCAGGTGGGTACCCAATTACTTTGTGGAAATTTTCTTTAGTGTGATTCTTTAAGTGTGGATAGTTTTCACAATATAGCCTTTGTTTGTAGTTTTGTCTACCTCCTTGCCTTTGTCCTTGACCCTGTTTGTAGCCATGACCTAACTTGTAACCCTGATCTCTTCCAGAAATTAGTGCAGTAGGTTCCACAAAGTCATTCTGGGCTAGAGGTATTTGTTGACTTTCATTATCAATTAACATTCCATATGCCTCATCTACACTAGGCAGTGGGCTCATCAACAAAATTTGACCTCTAACTTGACTATAGTGCTCACTAAGTCCCATCAAGAACTGATACAAATGCTGTCTAGCCATGTGTTCTACATAATCCTTAGACTCTGGACAGGAGCAACCAGGGGAAGGTGCTAGAGCATAATATTCATCCCAAAGATCTCTAAGTCGTGTAAAATAGGTAGAGATGGAGCTATTACCTTGAGTAAGCAAAGCAATTTCCCTGTGTAATTGAAAAGTTCTAGTTCCATTCACTTTATCAAAGCGCTTCTTCAGATCTTCCCAAACTTTGTGAGCATTTGTGGCATACATGATTCCTGTTCTCAGTTCCTTGCACACAGTGCTGAGAATCCACGATAATACAATTGCATTGCAACGTTCCCACAGGTGCTGAAGCTGACCACTATATGTGCCCTTTTTGCAAGATCCGTCTATAAACCCTAGCTTGTTCTTAGCTAGGATTGCCATTTTCATTGAACGGCTCCATATCGCATAGTTTTCCGATCCAGTTAGTTGAATTGGAACCAAAACTGAACCCGGTGTATCAGATGAGTGGATATACAACACATGATTGTGATCTACTTCAACTTCTTCTCTGTTTCCTGCATTTGCCACTTGATTTGGGGCTATTTTTTGCTCAAAAACTATGATTTCAAAGCTGTGCTTTGATGAATTTCGAGGAGAAAGGTAAAATTATTGTTCAATCTGTGCTTTGCACTGCAGAATCAAGATCGATCCGCTCTGATACCATGTCAAATTGTTGGATGATAGTATGATTGTAGTGAGAGAAATATTAAAGAGAGAAAGTGTTGTTGAGAGTTGCTGAAAATATCTTCATTTACTCAACTAACTAATCAGCTAACAACCAACTCTAACTATATATCCTAAGCTAACTAACTTTAACCAACTATAAATCAATATTTACACTTTAGTACCTCAGCTTCTAAATCTAACTAACCAGTCCACTGTCTAACAACTACTATTAACTAACAACTGCTACTAACAATATACAATGCACATACGCTGCAACCAATAATAATTAACATCAAATTTTAAAATTATAAAAAACAAATAACAACATTAACAAAACAATAAAATTCAATATATTTACAGTGTGGACTTGGGCTCAATGTGTGTTATATATATAAATTTACCCTTGTCATTTGGCCGCAGACACTTGTTCTTTTCAATTTGTAAGAGGATTTGCCACCATCATTAACCTTTGCTTGTGACCTAGTGGCTCGATTCGGCGTTGCATGTTGTTGATGATGACCAGACTTACTTGAATTCAGATGGATTTCCTCAAAATCATCATCATCTATAGGAGACATCAAATTTGGGTCATAGTTCAACCTTTTCCCAGCCATCTTCTTGGAGTATTTTGAAAAGTAAAAAAAATGATCCTTGAAATATAGAACTTCGAATTCAACGGATGACTAATGAAAAAATAATAGCATAATAATTGATAAAATGAAGCACGTATTGTAAAGAACCCATCGAAATAGATTGTATACAAGTGAAATAGTTAGTGATACTAGACGACCGACGAATTGGTATTATGGAAGATTTATGGTCGCCGGTTGACTAGTTTCACTCCCTATGAAAATGGGAGAGAGACGTCTGACTATGAGTTGATTTTTCTGTAGTTTTTCTTTTTTTACTTTTGCCATATAGTGTTAAATAGTGGTAAGATATGATAATTAATACAGAAGACATAATTGCGTGATATTGATTATTGATACTATATTACTATTTAACAAATTAATACCTAAAATATAATTAAACAAAGAATATAAATGATCATCCATATCTCTCATGAATCGACATCACTACTAGTCTTTAGAATTCGGTAGTTTTGATTCCTGAAAATTTTTAGGAGATACTAATTAATTAAAATTTAACCAAGAAAGATAATGTAGTTGATAGTCCACATCTCCTAAAAATAGGCATATTTCTGCCAGATTTTAGAGATAGAAAGTGTGGAATATAATTGGTTAATGTTTATAATTCAAAATAAAGGTTAAATGTGTCCATTTAGTATTTATTGGCTGATTTGCAAAAATATGACACGGGAAGTGTCACGACCCAAAAAAAATCTAAATAGATCGTGAGGGCACCCAACTAACCAAGTTGGGCGAACCCACTTGATTTGTGAATAATTAGAATGCACTCTACTACGAAATGTATAAATATCTCAATAATATCTCATAAAAGTAATAAAGAAGTTGAAATATCCCGATAATAAAGGTTTAAGTACTCCCCGAACCATGAACATCTAAGAGTGTCGAATAAGTTATACAACTCCAAAAATTTAGGGAATACATCATAGGAAAATATAAACTATATAGGCGGCCACCACGGACGAAGGGTTGGCTCACCGCTAATAAAGGAATGCTCCACCTCGGTCAACCACGATGCGCACTGTTAGATGGTGTCGAATCTGTAAGACATAAATAAACCAACAAAGAAAAAGGAAAGGGGTGAGTCGAGTGACTCAATAAGTGGGGACGGGGCTCCAAGTAAACTAGCAAACACGGCAAAATAACTCAAAGATAATCGAAAGTAAAGAGGGACCGTTCAATCAACTATCAAGTAATGTTCATATTCCATCATCAAGTACCACGACGTTTTCATTGTAACTCGGGATAAATACATAACTATGTCATACTGCAACAATATGCACGGAACTACATCGTGCTATGATAATACGTACGGAACTACATCGGATGTCAATAATATGTACGGAACTACATCGTACCACAATAATATGCACGGAACTACATCGTGGCTCAATCATATGTACGGAACTACATCGTATCACAATAGGATGTATAGAAGGGTATATTATACATAGAGTGCGGAGCAAGTCCACCAAGAAAGAGAAATACACTTACCTCGGTTCGGAGCTCACTAGTTAGTCAACGATGGTTTTTTCCCTTTCGAATCTCTTCCCAACGTTCTCACTCTATTAAAGAACGTAATACAATCAATACCAAGTCTAATGATTAAATATTACAAACCTTAAGCTAAAGGGTTTAAAAAATCAACTTAAAAATCAACCTAGAGCCTACTTGATCAAACCGTAAAACCAATAACATCTTCGGGTTACCCATCTCCTAACTAGTCTAAATATATAATCAAACTCATATTTTGTTTCCATATACTCATTCAATTTGATAAAGTACATTTTTTAAACCCCAAATTATCAAGCTAGGATTCACACCCCATTAATATATATATATATATATATATCTTCCATGCTCAAGATTCAATTACAGAATCTATACATTAATATTCTATTCCTAGATATGATACCTATAACGAGATGAAATTTAATACCTAGTAAATGCTAATTATCTTAAACCAAGTGCACTGCACATAAACTATGGCGTTGCACAGCCTCCAATATCAGAAACTAAATATCACAATTTCAAATTTAACTCTTTAACAACCATTATTATTCAATCATTTTGTCCCCTCATCATCATCCAATAATCATTACATAAATGATTATAATAATAAAACAAAGAGAAATGGAAACAGAGTGCATACCTGAGTGCTCTTTTTAAGCTTTCTTTCCTATGAAGGTCTTAAAATCGACACTATAGATGCAATTCTTTTGCCCAGGTGAAATTTTCGAAAGCTGCCCTTTTCAAGGGTCATATTCCATGCTTTATTTTTCCTTTTTGCTTTCTACCCTAAGACCAAAATGTGGTGTTATATATGCCCTAAAAAGTGTGGGCTAACAACTAAGATATGGGCCTGACCCACTATTCTACTCTTAAAAATATTGTCAAGGTCTTAAATAAGATATGAAGTGCTCATTTGGAGTTTATATATATTTTTAGCCATTCTTCCACATCTCAGACTTTAATAAGAGTAGTTAAAAATATCGGGTTATCACATTCTCCTCCACTTGAACACAAGTTCGTCCTCGAACTTGATTCACCCAACACCAACCATCTATTTATACACATGTCCAGCACCAAACCATTTACCACTCACAACCAAACTTTACATATACCCAAAATTTGGCTAAGTCCCAAAATTTACAAAAATTTTGCCAAAGTTTCCTTTGTAAATTGGACTATCCAAAAATGATTCCTGTCTCAAATACCAACAATCACCATATACAATATAATAAGCCATGCATAGGCACCAATCAAAGCTCAAGATAATCTCAACCGCTCCGACAAGGAGGTAAATCTCAATAATAAATCAAACACACTCCGGCAAGGAGCTAAATCATTCTAATGAATCAAATACTCCGGCAAGGAGATAAATTACTTTAACGAATATAAAACTCCAACAAGGAGGTAAACATGCTATAACTCACAATTAATAAAAAAAATTTAAATGCAAGGACTTTAAAATTTACTTACCTGATGCCTCAAACAAGTGGGGATATCTATCCCGCATGCTCGACTCGAGCTCCCAAGTATCCTCATCATACGAATGGTTGTGCCATCGCACTTTTACTAATGGAATTTCTTTAGACCTCAACTTTCGCGTGTCTCTTCCTACAATAGCAACTGGAGCTTTTTCATAAGCTAAGTTCACATCCAATTGAACTGGATCCACCTCTATGACATGAGTAGGATCTCGAACACACTTCCGGAGCATAGAAACATGAAAAACAGGATGAACAGGCATAGAATCTGGCAATGCAAGTCGATAAGCAACCTCACCAATACGCTTCACAATCTTAAAAGGACCAATAAACCTAGGGCTTAACTTGTCTTTCTTCCCAAATCTCTTCACACCCCGCATTGGTGACACCTTCAAGAAAACCATATCACCTTCCTCAAATACCAACTCTCGGCTTCTCTTATTTGAGTATGATATCTGCCTACTCTGAGCAGTTCGAAGACGATCCTGGATGATACGAACCGTATCCAAAGTCTGGCGAACCATATCAGAACCCAACACCTCAACATCTCGAGACTCGAACCAACCAACTGGAAATCGACATCGGCGACCATATAATGCCTCAAACGGCGCCATCTGAATGGAAGATTGATAACTGTTATTATAAGCAAACTCTGCAAGAGCCAAATGATCATCCCAATGACCGCCAAAGTCCAAGGCACAAGCTCTCAACATATCCTCCAAGATCTGAATAGTCCGCTCAGACTGTCCATCAGTCTGCGGATGAAATGCGGTACTAAGCTGGACCTGAGTACCCAACTCTCGCTGAAAAGCCTGCCAAAAACTGAGAAGTGAACTGAGAGCCTCGATCAGAGATAATAGACAATGGAGTACCATGCAGCCGAACAATCTGCTCAATAAAGATCCGAGCCAACTTCTTTGATGTATCAGTTGTCTTCACCGGAATGAAATGGGCCGACTTGGTAAGTCTATCAACAATGACCCAAACTGAATCATGATGCCGCAATGTCTTCGGCAAGCCAACTACAAAATCCATGGTAATCCTCTCCCACTTCTACTCAGGAATGGGTAATGCCTGGGCTAAACCTGCGGGTCTCCTATGCTCGTACTTGACTTGCTGACAGTTCAAGCACCGAGATACATGATCAAAGACATCTTTCTTCATCCCCCTCCACCAATACAACTCCCGAAGGTCCTGGTACATCTTAGTGATACCGGGATGAATGGAATACCGCGAACTATGAGCCTCATCAAGAATCAACCGCCTCAAATCACCAACATTCGGAACACAAAGACGACCACCAACCCGAAGAATACCATCACTATCCAACTCAAAAGGAGGGGCTCCTCCACTTTGAATGCGCCCTCGCAACTCAAGAAAGTAAGGATCCTCGAACTGTCTTTCCTTAATCTGGCTAACTAAGGAAGACTGAGCCACCATACAAGCAAATACCCGATTCGACTCCGAACTATCGAATCTCACCTTCAAATTATATAGAGTCAGCAACTCTCGAGCTAAAGGTCTCATCTCAATATCAAGAAATGCAAGACTACCCATAGACTTCCTACTCAATGCATCGGCCACCACATTTGCTTTCCCCGGATGATAATGAATAGTAAGATCATAATCTTTGATCAACTCAAGCCATCTACGTTGCCTACCATTCAAGTCCTTCTGAGTAAGCAAGTACTGCAAGCTCTTGTGATCGGTGAAGATCTCACAAGGCTCGCCATACAGGTAATGTCTCCAAATCTTCAAAGCAAATACCACAGCTGCTAACTCCAAATCATGAGTCGGATAGTTCTTCTCATTCACCTTCAACTACCTAGAAGCATAGGCAATGACTTTACCATGTTGCATCAAGACACATCCCAACCCAACACGAGAAGCATCACAATAAACTACAAACCCTCCAGCTCCAGAAGGAAGAGATAACACTGGAGCGCTAGTCAACAATGACTTGAGCTTCTGAAAGCTCGCCTCACACTCTTCTGACCAACGAAATTGAATCGCTTTCTGAGTCAGGCGGGTCAATGGAGCAGGAATAGATGAAAACTTCTCCACAAATCGTCGATAATATCCAGCTAGACCAAGAAAACTACGAATCTCTGTCGGAGAGGTAGGTTTTGGCCAATTCTGAATGGCCTCAATCTTTTTAGGATCAACTTTAATACCCTCACTGGACACAACATGACCCAAGAAAACCACAGAGTCCAACCAGAACTTACACTTCGAGAACTTAGCATAGAGCTTACGTTCTCGAAGCGTCTGAAGAACCAATCTCAAGTGATACTCATGCTCCTCACGGTTATGCGAATAGACCAAGATGTCATCAATAAAGACAATGACAAACGAGTCTAGATAAGGCTTGAACACACTGTTCATCATATCCATAAAAGCTGCTGGAGCATTCGTAAGCCCAAAAGACATAACCAAGAATTCATAGTGACCATAACGAGTCCTGAATGCCGTCTTCGGGATATCAGACTCCCGAATCTTCAATTGATGATACCCAGACCTCAAATCAATCTTGGAGAAGAACTTGGTTCCTTGCAACTGATCGAACAAGTCATCTATACGAGGCAAGGGATACTTATTCTTGATAGTGACCTTGTTCAACTGCCTATAATCAATGCACATACGCATAGAGCCATCTTTCTTCTTAACGAACAACACTGGAGCTCCCCAAGGCGACACACTAGGTCGAATGAACCCCTTATCCAACAAGTCTTGCAATTGCTCCTTTAACTCTTTCAACTCGGTTGGAGCCATACGATATGGAGGAATAGATATAGGCTGAGTTCCGGGCACCAAATCAATACCGAACTCAATATCCCTATCCGGAGGAAGTCCAGGCAAATCATCGGGAAACACATCAGTGAACTCCCTCACAACGGGAACAGAATCAAGAGACAGAAGCTCCATATTGGTGTCTCGAATCATGGCAAGATAAGAAGAAAACCCCTTGTTCATCATATGCCTTGCTTTCAAAAATGAGATAACACGTCCCGTAGGTGGCAAACAAGAACCGTGCCACACTACCGGTACTGAGCCGGGAAAAGAAAGCTGAATAATCTTGGCATGACAATCAAGTGTAGCATAACATGATGCCAACCAATCCATACCAATAATCACATCAAAATCTACCATGTCCAGAACTAATAAATCAACTATGGTCTCACGCCCCCCCCCCCCAAAAGATACAGTACAACCAGGATACACCCGCTCCACCACAATAGACTCTCCAACAGGAGTAGAAACACAAAATGGATCACGAATACATATATAATCAACATTAAAACCCGAAGCAAAATAAGGCGACACATAAGAATACGTGGAACCTGGATCAATCAAGGAATAAGCATCACGTCCACAAATAAAAAGTGTACCTGTAACCACTGCATTGGATGCCACAGCATCCTGTCTGGCTGGCAAAGCATAAAAATTCCTCTGAGGCTGAGCTAAACTAGTACTCTGATGACCACCCCTCGAAGGGCCACTACCACCACGCCCACGACCTCTGCCTGGCGGTGGTGCACTCCTAGCTGGCTGAGAACCTGATGTAGTACCATAAGTCTGCACAGATGCCTGGGGTCGAGGAGAAGACTGACTACCTCCCTGAAGTAGTCTAGGACAATCCTTTATATGATGACCAAGCTCACGACAATGATAGCACCCAGAATTGGGTCTGCGAGGTACGTGCTGCTGAGGTCGTGAAACAGACTGGCCTGGCTGAGAAGGCTAAGAGAATCGAGTCTGCTCATGACGGGATACAAATGTCCTCCTCGAGCTGTGAGCCATTGACTGAGCTGGCCTATCAGAAGACCTCTCCTGAAACCCTTTGCCTCCAGATGAGGCAATAGGAAGTCCACCATATCCACGAGATCTCTTACTATCTCTCTCAAACTCTTCTTGCTCCAGAGCTCTATAAGACTCATATCGGCGAGCAATATCCACCGCTACATCAAATGAAGTACCAGCCTCTATCTCCCGAGCCATACTAGATCTCAAAGTAGCAGAAAGACCATCAATGAACCTCCTAACCTTCTCTGACTCCGGACGAACCAAATCAAGAGCATCACGAGACATGTCTAAGAATCGAACCTCATACTCAGATACAGTTATATGGCCCTGTCTCAACCTCTCGAACTGCCTGCGCCTCTCATCCTGCTGACTACGCGGAAGGAACTTATCCATAAACCTCTGCGAAAACTCACTCCACAGCTTCGGCAAGCCCTGCCTAGCTAGAGTAATTGTATTCCACCAAATCAGAGCGGAACCCTCAAGCTGGAAAGCTGTTTAATCAACTCCATGCTCCTCAAGATACCCCCAAAGCAGCTAATATTCGCTGGCAACGATCCAGAAAGGCCCGTGGATCCTCGGATGGAAGTCCTCCAAATGTCGGGGGCAGTAACTTAGTGAAGTGAAGAAGTCTGACTTGGTTCACCTCCGGAACCACAATCTTCCCTGGCTGACCTGCCTGAGCAACTTGGGGTACACTACCCACAGCTACTACCTCTGGAGTCTGCATAGCAGGAGTAACAAACTGAACTGGGGTCTGCATGCCTCGCATCTGAGTACCCGCTGATGGGCCAACATGTGAAGCTACCTGGGTCGCGAGAGATCCCTGTGGTGCAAGAGTCTGTAGGACACCCAAAACCTTCAACATAGTATCCTGAAGTACCTGTGTAGCAATAAATCCCTGATCAACCTGAACCTCTGGCTGATCCTCAATCTCTGTATCATCATCATGATCTACAAATCTCGTGGCCCTAGCAGCGCCAGCCCTAGGCTGGACGGCAGTACGAATCTGAACTCCACGTCTGCCTCGGCCACGTCCTCTCCCTCGACCTCTCGCCAGGACGGCACCTCTAACTCCACCCCTTGAGGCAACTGGTGCATCAGGTGGTGCCTCCGGCTCCACCTCCACCTCCTGAGCTGAAGAACGAGTCCTCACCATCTGCGCGTTACATAGCGGAAAAAAGATTAGTCTTGTTATGGAAATACTACGCACGATAAGGAGGGAAAGAAGGGAAGTTGCCTAAATGTCACCATAGCCTCTCGTAGATAGCTACGGACGTCTCCGCCCGATCAGCAAGACTCTATTAGACACTATTCATGATTCGTGAGCACCCTAAACCTATGGCTCTGATACCAATTTGTCACGACCCAAAAAAAATCTGAATAGATCGTGAGGGCACCCAACTAACCAAGTTGGGCGAACCCACTTGATTTGTGAATAATTAGAATGCACTCTACTACGAAATGCATAAATATCTCAATAATATCCCATAAAAGTAATAAAGAAGTTGAAATATCCCGGCAATAAAGGTTTAAGTACTCCCCGAACCATGAACATCTAAGAGTGTCGAATAAATTATACAACTCCAAAAATTTAGGGAATACATAATAGGAAAATATAAACTATATAGGCGGCCACCACGGACGAAGGGTTGGCTCACCGCTAATAAAGGAATGCTCCACCTCGGTCAACCACGATGCGCACTGGTAGATGGTGTCGAATCTGTAAGACATAAATAAACCAACAAAGAAAAAGGAAAGGGGTGAGTCGAGTGACTCAATAAGCGGGGACGGGGCTCCAAGTAAACTAGCAAACACGGCGAAATAACTCAAAGATAATCGAAAGTAAAGAGGGACCGTTCAATCAACTATCAAGTAATGTTCATATTCCATCATCAAATACCACGACGTTTTCATTGTAACTCGAGGATAAATACATAACTATGTCATACTACAACAATATGCACGGAACTACATCGTGCTATGATAATACGTACGGAACTACATCGTACGTCAATAATATGTACGGAACTACATCGTACCACAATAATATGCACAGAACTACATCGTGGCTCAATCATATGTACGGAACTACATCGTACCACAATAGGATGTATAGAAGGGTATATTATACATAGAGTGCGGAACAAGTCCACCAAGAAAGAGAAATACACTTACCTCGGTCCGAAGCTCACTAGTTAGTCAATGATGGTTTTTCCCCTTTCGAATCTCTTCCCAACGTTCTCACTCTATTAAAGAACGTAATACAATCAATACCAAGTCTAATGATTAAATATTACAAACCTTAAGCTAAAGGGGTTAAGAAATCAACTTAAAAGTCAACCTCGAGCCTACTTGATCAAACTGTAAAACCAATAACATCTTCGGGTTACCCATCACCTAACGAGTCTAAATATATAATCAACTCATATTTTGTTTCCATATACTCATTCAATTTGATAAAGTACATTTTTTAAACCCCAAATTATCAAGCTAGGATTCACACCCCATTAATCTATATATATATATATATCTTTTTAATGGTAGCAATATATACCTTCCATGCTCAAGATTCAATTACAGAATCTATACATTAATATTCTATTCCTAGATATGATACCTATAACGAGATGAAATTTAATACCTAGTAAATGCTAATTATCTTAAACCAAGTGCACTGCACATAAACTATGGCGTTGCACAGCCTCCAATATCATAAACTAAATATCACAATTTCAAATCTAACTCTTTAACAACCATTATTATTCAATCATTTTGTCCCCTCATCATCATCCAATAATCATTACATAAATGATTATAATAATAAAACAAAGAGAAATGGAAACAGAGTGCATACCTGAGTGCTCTTTTTAAGCTTTATTTCCTATGAAGGTCTTAAATTCGACACTATAGATGCAATTCTTTTGCCCAGGTGAAATTTTCGAAAGCTGCCCTTTTCAAGGGTCATATTCAATGTTTTATTTTTCCTTTATGCTTTCTACCCTAAGACCAAAATGTGGTGTTATATATGCCCTAAAAGTGTGGGCTAACAACTAAGATGTGGGCCTGGCCCACTATTCAACTCTTAAAAATATTGTCAAGGTCCTTTAAAGTCCAAAATAAGATATGAAGTGCTCATTTGGAGTTTATATATATTTTTAGCCATTCTTCCACATCTCAGACTTTAATAAGAGTAGTTAAAAATACCGGGTTATCACAGGAAGTTTTGGTTTGCCAAAATACCTCACTAACAGATGTGTAGCAAAAATGTCCTCTTTAGTTTAATGAAACTTTTTTTGGACCAAAATATTCCTACAAACCAATAAAAAGACGCGCCCCAGTCCCTTCCCTTCCTTTTCTCCATTCACGCTATCAAGAAAACTATAAAACCTCATTCCTTTTACAGCTTGCTCTGTTCAAGAGAAGATTCAACGTAAGATTTCTTCAAGTTGCAAGGGTAAAGTTCTCTGCAACTATTTCCAAGAGTTTAAGCTCTGGTGCAATCAGCACTCTACATACACTTCTTGCCTATTGCCAAGACTCTATGACCTGTTACAAGTGCCAACTTGCAGAGAAAGTCTCTACAACCCTTGGCTTATAGCTAAGAGTTTAACCTCTGGTACAATGGGCACCTAGGAGAGACTTCTTGGCTATTGCCAAGACTTTAAGCCCTCTTGCACTGGCCAACTTCAGGAAAAAAATCTCTGCAAGTCTTGGCAATAGCCAAGACTTTTAAGTTCTGCTGCAAAGGGAAACTTACACTGAAAATCTCTAAAGTATTGGCAATAGCCAAGACTTTAAACTCTACTGTAATGGGAGGCTTGTAGAGACTTCTTGCCTATTGCCAAGACTTTAAGCCATGTTGTCATGGCCTCTACAACTACAGAAAAAATCTCTACAACTATTGCCAATAGCCAACACTTTAAACTCCAGCGGAAGGGGCAACTATTACAAATAGTCTCTACAAGTATTGCCAATTGTCAGGATTTTAAACTCTAGTGGAAGGAGCAATTTGTACAAATAGTCTCTGCAAGTATTGGCAATTGCCAAGACTTTTACCTATATTACAGTGCAAAACTTACAGAGAAAGTCTCTGCAACTCTTGGCAATAGCCAAGACTTTAAGTTCTGCTGCAAGGGGGACCTTACACTAAAAATATCTAAGAGTATTGGCAATTGCCAAGACTTCTACCTCTACTGCAGTGAACAAGTTGGAGACAAAGTCTCTGCAACTCTTGTCAATAGCCAAGACTAAGTTCTGATGGAAGCGACAACTTACACGGAACATCTCTGCAAGTATTGGCAAAAGCCAAGACTTTAAACTCTACTGCAATAAGCACCTTGCAGAGAAAATCTATGCAACTCTTGGCCATGGTCAAGATTTTAAGCTCTATGCAAAACATGAATATTTAATAGCCATAGGCAAAAAAAAACCTTCAAATCACTGGAATCAAGCAAACGCAAGAAAAATCTCAAATTTACAGCACACAAAGAAGAAAGAAGGAGGCTAGGAATGGGGAAAGAGAGAAGGAAACATGTTCAGCGTGATTTAAACAAGTTGGGGCAAAATAGTCCTTGCATAAAGGAGGGTATGATGTGGAAGGCATTTGCTTAAAACATTTGTAAGTGGGAGCAATTAGGTAAGACCATGTCTTATTGAGGGTATTAAGTGAAATTTTTTTATATTTATTGCTATATATAGTGTTCATGCCATATAAATTTTTCAAGTCTATTAGTCCAGCAATTTATCGTTTCATTACTCTAAGCTCCAAATGGCCAGCAACTTTTATTCTCACCAGTCAATTTCCAAACCTTAATGGCTGGAATTAAAAGGATCGCACTAGTTAACTTTTTATGTGAATTCAGACACAAATTCTTCAAATTTTTAAAATAATTTCGAAAGCACTATAAGTCATGATATTGGGTGTAGGGAGCACTATAAGTCACCGGTAAACCGAACCAAACCGAACCGAATAAAAAAATGGACTCGTGGTTTGGTTTGATTTTAAAAAAATAAAAACCGACATATTTGGTTTGGTTTGATTTTACCAAAAAATACCAAACTGAATCGATATTTTATAAATATTATTTTTAAATATTTATAGATAAAAAATATTCATCATGAACTTCTTTATATATGATTTTTAGGAAATTTTACATGGTATATCACTCAAGTGAGTATTAAACACTAAATAAATACAAACCCTTTTTATTATAGTGTATAAACTTAAACTAATTATACTCCACATTTTCTAGCTACAAATTTGATGAAATCTTTAAGCATTAGATATGCCTTTTTTGTAACAGAATGAATGATCAATTATATTATCTCTCTTAATTAACATTTAAGTAAGTATCTTCTATATATTATCGAGAATCAACATCACTAAATTATCATCTAAACGCTAGCACACAAGCAGCATACTACACGGTTGATTAAGGAGAAAAAAATAAAACTAACTCAACTCATTTATATCGCGTCTCTCCGTTTTTAGTTTTCTAATTTACGTACATTGTTTTTCATTGTCTTACTAATATGTATATGTAATTATTCTTGATGTCTAATTATCTATAAATAACATATATCGATAGTTGATTGTAGGAAATATTTGAAAGCAACACTTGTAAATTTGTTGTAGAGACTTTATATAATAAAAATCGAAAAAAATCGAGACAACCGAAAAAAACCGACTTTATGTTGGTTTGGTTTGGTTTGGTTTGGTTTATATATTTGAAAAACTGATATATTTGATTTGGTTAATGGTAAAACCGAACCAAACCGCCATATATTCACCCCTAGTCCCTGCGCTAAAAAAGTGTTAGGGATCCTTCCATCCTTCTCGTTTTAGGTTATCTTGCTGGAGTAAATTCACTTATTATCACTATACATTATTCATCATAATAGTAAATTATTGAACTATTTTTGCAACTTTGAAATCACGGCATTGTGTCTGAATTGCTTAAAACATATACTCGCTCCGTTCCAAAAAGAATGGCACAATTTTTTTATTAGTCCGTTCAAAAAAGAATGACACAATTCTATATTTGGAAACAATTTACTTTTAAACTTACCACTTTACCCTTAATGAGATGGTTTATAGCTATACATTTATCTATGAATTATTTTATACCACAAGTTTTAAAAGTTTTTTTCCATTTTTTAAACTCCAATTTAAGTCAAATTCATTATGGAACGGATGGAGTACTAGATTGGTTGTAACGTCAAAACATATTTTTAGTCCAGGGCTATGACATGTCACTACAGTGTCAACTGGCAAGACTTTGTCACTATGTATATTTCACGTCAAAAAAGGAAAAATCACTACGTAAAATTATTTTTTTTTGTAGGAACACGATATTTATAAATACTTAACTTAAGGGGGATTACATAGTATGCTCATACGGATTCCATTGGGATCAATCGTATGAGCAGAAGAGTTCATAGAAAACATAGGAATAGCATGTAATGCACTTAGGTTTCCTAACTTAGATAATAACAAACAATTACTATCCGAAGTTTTTTTCACAAAACTAGTGCCTTCCTGGTCCTTCTTTAGAGCTTCATCCACAAAATCAGGAGGCATTGCATAATGGATGGTGTCAAAAGATTTGGACCTTGAGGGAGCTCCTTTCGCCAGGAGATGAGCCACTCTATTTCCTTGACTAAAATTATGCCGGATTGGCGGCATTTCCAGCTTGTGCATTAACAACCTGCACACATGTACAATAGAAGCATAAGTAGGTGATGGATTTTGTAATAGCGAAATTACCTCTGTTGAATCAGTTTCAATCTCTAGGGGACTGAATTTTTGATCAACAGCTAGAAGTAGATCTTCATATAAACTTAAAAGCTCAGCATGTATGTAATTGTATGCATGGACCTCTCTATGATAACCCAGAATCCACTGGCCTTTAAAATTTCTAAACACTCCTCCTATGCTAGCAGATTGATCATCATATTTAAAGGAGCCATCAATATTGAGCTTAATAGTATCATGTCGAGGAGGGAACCATGAAACTCTTATATCCTTAATAATAGTCTTCCTAGAGTTGACTGAGGTTAAAAGCTTAAATTCTAGGGTTTTATTGCGAACTTCGTTGAAACCTAAAGGAGATCTTATATTATTTACATTGTTATGGTTTCTATTAACCCATAGGTTCCATAAAGAAAAAAATAAAAGTTCCTCCCAACAGTAGTGATTACTGCTAGGATGACTAGAAGATCGTCTTGCACTAGAGAGCCAATGTCTATCTTGGTCTATATGATGACTGATGAAACCGTCCCTCCAAAACTGTCTTGCAATGATACAATCAAGGAAGATATGTTGGGCAGTTTCAATTTCGTTTTTACAAATGGGACACATAGGATTTATATTTATCCCAATCTTGTTGAGATAGTACCTAGTAGGAAGTCTATCATGTTGACATTGCCTGATAAAGAATCTGATCTTATTAGGAACATCGATTTTCCAGAGCCACGTAAAATCCTCATTGCTGCCTACATGGTGGTCTAGCTTGGGATATAGGGAGTTCTGAGTAAAGGAGCCATTTGTTGTAAGAGCCCAAATAGGATGGTCTATAGTAGTTTGACACAAAGGAGGAGTGGCCTGATTAATTTTATCTTTAATGAAAACTGGAAGGATAAAGCCAACTTGAGATAAATCCCAAGAGTTATTAGTGACAATATTGCACACTGTTTTAAGTTGATCCTCCTTTGTCAAAGGGCCATGAATCATACTTCTAAGAGTAGCTCTATTAGGGAGCCATTTGTGATCCCACAAGGAAATATTTCTACCATTTCCAATTGCCCACTGGGTGTTATCAAGACAAATTGGAAAAGACTTTCTAATACCTTTCCAAACAAAGGAATCAGAGTTAGAGTATGATTTTTTTGAATATTTATTACAAATGACTTTTGCCCAAAGCTTACCAGGATTTGAGAGAAGTCTCCAGGCCAAGCTCACTAGAGAAGCAGTATTCTTAGTCCTAGCTTTGGTGATAGAGAGACCTCCTAGATGTTTAGGTTTTGTCACAGTGTCCCAGGATAAGAGGTGAATCTTTTTCCTATGAACACTAGATCCCCATAAGAAGTCTCTTTGAATTTTATCTATTAAATTAAGAGTTTTAATAGGGAGGGAATGAAATTGCATGATATGATTTGGAATAGTCTTTAAGGTAGTTTTAACTAGAGTTGCCCTTCCTGCTAAGTTAATGAAATTTGTTTTCCAACTAGCAAGTCTAGAATGAAGATTATCTGTAACAAACTGATAATCACTATGTTTTGGCATTCGATTAAGAATGGGAAACCCTAAGTATTTGCCAAAGCAATTTCCTTTCTTGAAATGTAAAATATTAGCAAGGTGAATAGCCAAAGAAGGGTCAATGTTGTTTGAAAAAATAATTTTAGATTTTTCATTATTTACTTTTTCTCCCGACATTTGACAAAATAAATCTAACGTATCCTTGATAGCATGAGCAGATTTAACATTTGCTCTAGCAACAAAGGTGATATCATCAGCAAAGAAAATATGGGACAATTCAGGCCCATTAGATGATAGTTTTATGGGATCCCATAAATTTTCTTCAGTTTGTTGGTTAACATAGATAGACAGCAGTTCCAAACAAAGAATAAAAATATAAGGAGATAAAGGATCTCCTTGTCTAATTCCCCTCGAAGGAGAGAAGAATTCTGTTTTACATCCATTGACAAGGACAGATATTGAGGATGTAGTAATGCAGGATAATATCAATTTTGAAATCTTCAGAGGAAATTTGAAAAAAGCTAACATAGTACGGATGAAGGACCATTCAATTCTATCAAAAGCTTTTTCTAAGTCAATTTTTATGATCATTTCACTCTTAGCACCTTTCATTCGATTAAACTTGTGAATGATCTCCTGAATGATTATAGCATTGTCTGAAGCTCTTCTATTTTTCATAAAACTCGCTTGACATGGACTTATAATATTGTCTAGGTGATGCTTTAATCGATTTGCAATAATTTTGGTTACAACTTTATAAATCGTATTACATAAACCTATAGGTCTAAAATTTTTCAGATTGACAGCATTTTTCACCTTTGGGACAAGGCAAAGATATGTTGTATTAAGATATGGAGGCATAACACTAGTACGAAAAATTTCATGACAAATGTCATTCACTGAAGATCCAACAATGTGCCAATTTGATTGAAAAAAAAATAGGATGCAAGCCATCCGGACCTGGAGCTTTATAGGGTTTAAAGGAGAACAAAGCATTTGAGATTTCGCAATCCTTTAGGGAACTATCTAAGGTAGTCAAATCTGGACCACTATACGATAATGCATTATTCTTAATAGGAGCTAAATTGCTACTCACCTGGCTAGTGGCATAAAGTTGAAAAAAGTATGAACTTACATGCTCAAGAACTAATTTAGGATCAAAAACTAGGTTCCCACCATTATCTTGAAAATGAGTAATTTTATTTCTTCTTCTACGATTTAAAGTTGAAATATGGAAGAATTTTGTACTAGCATCTCCATAACTTAGCCAATCTAGTCTTGATTTTAATTTCCAAAATTCTTCCTCTTGCTTTAAAATGGTATTATAATCCATAATCAAATCTTTTTCTAAATTTTGGAGGAATAAACTAGTGGGATAATTTGGGGAGAATTGGACACCTCTAAGCCTAGCTAGGGTATTATTTTTTTTGCGGAAAATATTACCAAAAGTTTCCTTGTTCCAAATTGTAACATCATTCTGAAAAACTTGAGTAGCCTCAATTAAAGACCTATTATGCCATGCATTTATCACAATATTCTTAAAATCAGGGTGCGATAGCCACATTGTTTCAAGCCTAAAAGGTTTAGTATACCCATGATGCACCCTTTTATCTAGACTTAATAGCATGGGATTATGATCCGAGTATGTTTTAGGTAAATGGATCACACTTGCATCTTTAAAGAGGGAAATCCATTCTTGATTTGCCAAACATCTGTCTAGTCTTTCTAATATCAATCCCCCTCTTCTACTTCGATGATTCGACCAAGTAAATTTGGAACCCTTAAACCCTAAATCACTTAAATTGCAATAGTCCAGGCAGTTTCTAAAATTCATAGTATTCCTATAATTTATAGGCCTTCCACCCCACGTAAAATTATTGACTACGCACATTTTAACAAAGGACAATTAAAATATTTAAATGAAAAAAAAAAAATCTAATAAAGCATGTTCTTTTTTACAGTCGACTATGTCTATTCTTTTTTTCTTTTTTTTTCTTTCAGTAGTTCAGTGCCCCTTTTTGTTTGCAACTTGACCAAATTAAGCTTTACAAACTCTCTGTTGCTGAAAACTACTAGTACAAGCTAAGAATCTAACTATTTTCTTGATGGACTATGTTTTTAAGTCCTTGAAACGCTTGGAATTTATATTTTACTTCAAGGATTAAAGCTTGACGTGATAAAGGTTGTCGCAAGGGGAAGAACGTGACGATTGAAATATAGAACAGGAATCACAAGGGGATTTCCTTAATCAATTTGAAATTATTTGTCAATAGAAAATTTTGAAATTTTTGCCACTCAACGGGTCAACTGGGCTCTTAAATCCTATGGGAACCATCACATGACAAACCACCCTCCACGGTAGTCTCATGAAATCATAATAATGCTTTTCGACTCAACCAACAATTACACGGTCGAAAGATTTATTCACATCTAACATTTATTGTTATTTTTGGGTTCGGAAAAGACAAATTAAACATAAGTAAATATAGAACAAAATATTTGTTAAAAAATGATTTCGAAACCTTATTGTTGCACGAGGTTAAAGATTAATTCTTCTCAAAACAGAATATAATAACATGTGGCACTTCAAATCATAAAACTTAGCAAACTCAAATAACGGAGCAGATAGAGGCGGCCCAACGATAAGGCAAGTAAAACACTTGCTTTAGGGCCCCTAATATTTAAGGCCCCCAAAATTAGTTTTCTTATATATTTGTAATCTCAAAATATTGAGTTCCCAAAATATTTTAGTCCCCCAAAATCTTAACTTATTACTTTAGGGTCTCTTTTCTAATTTTGGTTTTAAGCTCTTCATTACATTGGGCCGCCTTAGGAGCAGATCACACGATTCCAACTTTTTGATTGAAAAAAATGAATGAAAGTTTATTGAGAGGATAGAGTTTTCATAAATCAATAAGTAATATATGAGGCAATGCGCCTTACTATTTATAGTTAATATATGGGTGTAATGAAGAGGTATGAAATATTTTGTACGAAAAATGTGTTATTAGTGTCTTTTTTGATTTACAAACTCCAACATGTATATCAATTATTAAGCTTATGAGTGTACAGTTCAAATTACCTACACACTTTTATCATTTAAACATCGGAAACTAATATGTATTCGATTATATTTTATCACTATCAAAATTAAATTATTTAATTTGATGTAGATATCAAATAAATGTGAATATTTCCTAGCACACTTTCAGAGCAGCTTCTCTTCCCTATCCATCTCGTGAATGTTCTAATACTCAGCCCACAAAATGAAGAATTGTATGATCCATATTTGTGGGTAGGTCTTGCAAAAATAACAAACCTTATGCAGCTTAATAAGACGTCTAAAGATAATGTTAGGCAAATTTGCACTTATCTTTTATCCTCTTACTTTTTGTTCTCTTTGGTCTTTTCCATTCTAGAACGGCCACGCCTTTATCTGTTTGTACTAAAAAAATTCAAAACTAACTTCTTAGAGGAGGAGGATGATGCTGTTGAACAACAGCAGTTGTATGGACGCATTGACGTAGCTGCAGTTGCGGAGTCAAGAACTTTATATGAGGGAATTGTGTATGTGTACGTATTTAGTGATATCTCACAAACAAGGTATGGGGAGAGTTAGATGAATATAGACCTTACTTCGCCAAGATGGAGAGACTATTTCGAATAGACCATCAGCTAAAAGAAAAGAGAATTATGACATCATGCTAGAAAAAAAAAGGTACAGTACCATTGCCAAGAAAATATCAACACAAAACTTAAAGATAACCAAAATAAATACAATGCACCAATAACAATAAAGATGAAGAATAAAATAAAAGTATTATATATATGGATTATACTAATTCTATTATGCCTAGAAGTGAGTAATATCTAACCTTTTATCCAATTCTTTGACCTCCACACTTTTCCATCTAGGATCATGTCATCAATAAACTGGTGGTGAATCATGTTCTGTCTAATCACCTCACCCCAATGTGAGCCTTTCCTATTATTGCTCATTCAGGCACTCTCTTCTTTCATTTTAGGTTTGATACCTTCCACTTTAACTGATGTACCACTGGTACTCTACCTTTTAGTTAGGCACATCCCACTTCTTCTTCCCCATATTTAACCTTCTTATAATAATAAATTCTATTTGTTCAATGTATCTAAAATTTCTGTGAAATGTAGGAAGGACTGGATACGATATAGTCTTATGCACAAGACAATTGTCCTTGTTGTCTTCATATATTGAGCCTGTTTGGATGGTTATAATCCATATCCTTACTTTCTATGGCATATTCGTTTTTTTTAATTTGATCAATGGAACAAATTCTCATTGTTCATTATGAGAATCATTTAGAAAGAATCACTATGTTCTTTCTCGTTTACTTTTGACTTGTAGGAGGAAGATTCTCATATTACATTTTATGTAACAGTTTATAAAACCATCTAATTCCCTATTCAAACTCCATTTGTTAAAAAAAAAAAAACCATCTGTATGCTTTGCCGTACATTCAAGAAGCACGGGTTCAGATTTGTATTGGATAAAAGCTGACAACACCTGAAAGTTACGTGGCACGGGCAGAAGTTCCACCGGTCAGGTATCTAACGGACAGACCATTATCACGAATAGAGCCAAAGCAATTATGAGACGCTTCACCAGTCAACACGATCTGAGTAAGCAGTTATTAACCAAATCATGCGCGATCACTCAATTAATGATCATAAAGGCAATCATTACAACCCAGCGGTTACATATCCAACGGATACGTGCCCAGCGGTTACATATCCACCAGATACGTGCTCAGCGGTTACAAAAACCCAACGGACGTCTATCAGACCTATAAATAGCATTTGTTCTAAACCATTGTGAGATAACTTTACTTCCTGTCTACAATATCAATAAAAATACTCCCTCACTCTTGCTCAAATCTGACTGCTTACTTACATTCATCTCTCTAATCTTCTAAAGTACGATTAAACAATATTGAAGAGCTCTCACAGGAGATAAGCGATACAGCACGGTTACTTCTGTTTGCCCCTATTTACGCTTTATCTTTGCTAATTCCTGTTTGAATCTAACGCTGCTTTAGTTCGTATTTCAGACTCTTAATCTAAACTATTGATCGTGACTCCAAAAATATAAATTTAATTATTAATTGACCTAAAATCGGATCTAGGTTAAACAATTTGGCGACCACAGTGGGAGTCGGTCAATAGCCTTCGTAGGTTAATAGTTTATCTTTTCTAATATTATACCTCTTTTCATCGATCTTTTTGCTCTACAACTAACATGGCAGAAAGCGGTTCACAACGAACTATCGTAGGCAGAAGTCAGGTAAGTACTCCTCCGCCCAGTCCCAATTATTCTCCCGACTATTCGTCCGATGGGCAGCAACAATCTTCCCAAGGACCGGTCAGGCAGCGAAATGGGCGTATGCGCTCTCAGAGCACCACCCCACCCAGGAGACAACGCCATAGGAGTCTCTCCCCTGGCCAAGGGAATCTCCAGGAAACACTTTTTGCGTTCATGCAGGAACATGCAGAGGTGAACCGAGGGATAAACGAGGCGCTCACCTCTCTCCGAAGGAGCAACCCTTTAACTGCAAGAGCTGACGCTGCAACACCTGGTCGTGACGTTCCTTCTTCACATACTTCAAGGCAAGGTGAAGAACGAAACAACGGTGGGACTGCAGATCCAACGACCCAAGTCAACCATAATCGGAATGGAGGATCTATGGCATCTACAGAAATGAGCCTTGTTGTGGAAGCTCTCACCAAACAATTCAGGGAAAGCCAAGAAGCACTTCAAAAGTCTCTCCACGAGAGAATTGATCAGATACTCGGCCCTCCGCCCACGCTGAAGAAAGTCGATGTCCAACGGTATTCCCAGCGACCTTTGAAGAAAGAAGCAGCCCCAAAAGCAATACCTAAGACGTTCAAGATGCCAAACATCCCAAGGTATCGTGGAACATCCGATCCCAATGACCACCTTATGATGTTCATCAACTTTATAAAGGATAGCGATCTCACCGACGAGGAGATCGAATCTGTTCAACTGAAGAAGTTCGTGGAAACCCTAGCAGATGGAGCTCTACGATGGTACTCAATGTTGCCACCAAACTCCATTGGGTCTTTCGCAGAGATGGCTGAGTTGTTCGTAAAGGCACACATAGGCGCTCAGAAGACAGAAACCCACGTAGAGGATATCTTTAAAATCAAGCAGAGGCCAGACGAGTCTCTCCGCAAATACGTGGATCGCTTCCAAAGAGAGCGAATGATGCTTGACAAAGTACCGGACAGATGGGCAGCGATCGCGTTTACCAATAGCTTGGATATTAGGAGCTCAGAGGCTACACGCAGACTTTACGAGTCTCTTCACGAGTTCCCGGCAGCCAGCTGGTCGGACGTCTACAACCGTTACAACTCAAAGGTACGTATTGATGAAGATAAATTGATTGGAATATGTACCCGAGGAAAGATGCAGGTACGCAATGGTGGCCCCGGCAGAAAAGTGGAGAGAGATCAGATGTACGTTACGAGCCGTACTCTGACCAGTCACGCAGCAATTCCAAATGACGCAACCGCAACAACAAAGGACTGTCCCGGAGAGGTGATTCAGAATCAAGCCTCCGAGGAGCCCCAAGCCTGCCGAATTTCAATGTAGAAATGTCCGAAGTGGTGGCAGCACTCAAGGATATGGGAGAAAAGGTCAAATGGCCGAAAGACATGAAGACCGACCCGAGCAAGCAAAACCAGGACTTATGGTGCGATTTTCATCGCGACCATGGTCACACCACCGAGGACTGTAAAGCCCTAAGGTATGAAATTGCTCATTTGTTGAAACAGGGATTCTTGAAGGAATTCCTGACCGAGAAGGGGAAGCAGACTCACACGAAAGCGTAGCAAGACAAACCTGGCCCTCCACGAGCATCCTCTCCAAGGAGGACAGTTAACGTTATTTCAGGTGGAATCGAGGTGGATTCTGTCACCATCACAGCGAAAAAGTATGCAAAGGTCTCCATCACAAACGCCAAACGCCCACGATCAGAAGGAATAATAACATTCGAGACGCAGACAGTTCGCAATTCCCACACGCTGATGTGTTAGTAATAATGTTACGTGTGGCGGAGTTTGACGTCAAGAGAGTACTTATTGATGCGGGCAGCTCTGCAAACATTATCCAATCACGGGTCGTGAGGGAGATGCAGTTATCGGATAAAATCATACCAATATCTCGAGCTCTCTCCGGTTTCAATAATTCGAGTGAAAAGACTCTTGGCGAGATTACCCTGACAACTCTCGCCGAAGGAGTAGCGAAGGAGACAACTTTTCATGTTGTTGATGCGGACCTAGCCTACAACATCATCATGGAGAGACCCTGGATCCATGATATGCAGGCTGTTCCCTCAACTTATCATCAAATGTTGAAGTTCCCATCCGAATGGGGGGTACGTGAGGTCCGAGGAGAGCAGCGCTCTGCCCGAGATTGCTATTCAGTGGCTCTCAAACTGCCCGAAGAGAACAAATAGCAATTACAGCAACCGGGACCAGACGCACCGCATGAAGAAATAAAGTACGAGGTCCCGGAATTCATCACGAAGATGGACAAGAGAGAAAGCCACATGCCGAACGTGGAGGCTTTGGAACCCGAAGAATTGTTCGCAGATAAGCCGGAACAGAAAGTATACTTAGGGACCGAATTGAACGAACGTCTACGAGGAGATATCCTCCAGTTCCTCAAGGAGCGGCATACAACGTTCGCCTGGTCTCACGCAGATATGACAGGTATTTCTCCAGACATTATTACTCACAGGTTGAACGTCGACCCATATCATCGCCCGGTAAAACAGAAGGCGCGCCAACAAGGAGCTTTTCTGAATCAGGTCATCAATGATGAGGTTGATCGGCTGTTGAAAATTGGGTCGTTACGTGAAGTCAAATACCCGGACTGGCTAGCCAACGTGGTCGTTGTACCTATGAAAAATGGTAAATGGCGAGTCTGCATTGACTTCACGGACCTAAACAAAACCTGCCCGAAGGATTCATATCCCCTTCGCAGGATAGACCAGCTGATCGACGCAACAGCCGGGCACGAGGTGCTCACCTTCCTAAACGCATATTCCGGATATAACCTGATATTAATGGACCCGGAGGACCAGGAAAAGACAGCATTCATAACGTGCAGAGGTACGTATTGTTATAAAGTTATGCCATTTGGGTTGAAAAATGCAGGTGCAACATATCAGCGCCTAGTCAATCGAATGTTTCACGACCATACCGGAAAGACTATGGAAGTATACATTGATGACATGTTGATCAAGTCAAAGCGAGCAGAGGATCATCTGACGCATCTAAAAGAAGCTTTTCGGATTCTGGATCAGTACAACATGAAGTTGAACCCGGAGAAATGTGCATTCGGAGTCGGATCGGGGAAGTTCCTGGGCTTCATCATCTCTCAGCGGGGAATTGAAGTCAATCCCGCTCAGATCAAAGCCATTGAATCAATTCCAGATGTACTCCACAACCGGAAGGACGTCATGAAATTGACAGGAAGAGTGGCAGCCTTGCGAAGATTCATTTCCCGATCATCCGATCGATGCAAGAGTTTCTTCGACGTTTTGAAGCAAAACAAGGAGTTCGAGTGGACTCTTGAATGCCAACAGGCATTGAAGGATCTGAAAAAGTACCTGTCCAATCCACCACTGCTCTCTACACCTCAGCAGGGGGAGCAGTTGCTGATTTACCTGGCAGTCTCAGAGTCGTCGGTAAGCGCTGTTCTAGTTCGGGAAGAAAAAGGTAAACAACTTCCTATCTATTACATCAGCAAAGCTCTAATTGACGCAGAAACGCGCTATCAACACTTGGAAAAATTGGCATTAGCACTAGTAACTGCTGCTCGTAAGTTATGCCCTTACTTTCAAAGTTATTCAATAGCTGTGGTAACAAATTTTCCTTTGCGAAATGTTTTGCACAAACCCGAATTTTCATGAAGGTTAGTAAAATGGGCTATAGAATTGAGTGAATTTGATATCACCTACCAACCTAGGGTAGCAATAAAATCACAAGTTTTAGCAGACTTCGTGGCAAATTTTAGCGCTAATATATACCCTGAAGCAGAAAAGGAAGCTGTTCTTTATGCTGGACAGGCTCATGGTACGTGGACCCTTTACACTGATGGCTCCTCGAGCATCAAAGGATCTGGTCTTGGACTGGTTCTCATCGCTCCATCCGGAGAGACGATCAGGCAAGTTATCAAGTGCCCATTTATTACTAACAATGAGGCCGAATATGAGGCCGTTATTGCAGGTTTGGAACTAGCCCGAAATTATGGAGCGACCATCATCAAACTCAAAAGTGATTCTCAGCTGGTAGTCAATCAGATAACTGGAGGCTTCAGTGCACGAGAATCCAGGATGCAAGTGTACCTCGCCCGAGTGAAGGAACTCCTAACACAGTTTGATGACTGGGAGGCACTTCAGATTCCACGGGAAGAGAACCATGAAGCTGATGCTCTCGCGAATCTAGGGTCGGTAGCAGAGATGGGGGCAGCCAGCTCTTCAGCTGTTGTTCAACTCCTCTACACAACCATAGATCGGGAAAAGTTCGAAGTCAATGTCATTAACGCTACTTGGGACTGGCGGAATGAGATAACAAACTATCTTCTCCATGGAACTCTACCCGTTGACACAAAGGCCGCTCGCAATCTCCGAATAAAAGCTGCTCGATATACAATTTTCAACGGCGAACTCTACCGCAAAATGTTTGCAGGACCTCTCGCAAAATGTCTCGGGCCGAGTCAAATCAACTATGTGATGAGAGAAGTCCATGAAGGCTGTTGTGGAAATCATTCCGGGGGCAAGGCGTTAACCCGAAAGATGATTCGCGCAGGTTATTATTAGGACAAAATGGAGAAAGATACGAACGAATTTGTCAAAAAATGTGATAAATGCCAGAGGTTCGCACATCTTCTCCATCAGCCAGCAGAACCACTCCATTCAATAATCTCTCTGTGGCCCTTCATGAAATGGGGGATGGACATAGTTGGTCCTCTTCCCACAGCGCCGAGAGGAATGCGTTTCTTGTTGATCATCACTGATTACTTCACCAAGTGGGTCGAAGCGGCAGCATACACAAGGATACGACAAACAGAGGTTGTCGACTTCCTCTGGCATTTTGTCGTATGTCGCTTTGGAGCACCTAAGGAAATAGTCATGGACAACGGCCCACAATTCATCGGCCAGAAAGTGACTAAGTTCCTCGATGATCTACACATCAAGAGGATCACTTCCTCTCTGTATCATCCTGTCGCTAATGGACAAGCAGAATCTACCAACAAAATCATCGTTGAATCCCTCAAAAAACGTCTCGAGCAGGCAAGGGGGTGTTGGGTAGAAGAGTTACCTGGCGTGTTATGGGTTTATCGCACAACGATAAAAATGAGTACTAGAAAGACTCCTTACTCATTGGTGTACGGTGCAGATGCTTTAATCCCAGTCGAAATCAGCGAGCCCAGTTTGCGATATGCACATGCCACTGAAGAATCCAACTCAGTCAACCTCTCCGAAGAGCTGGACCTCCTCGAAGAACGAAGAGAGTTAGCCCTTGTACGAGTAATCGCCAGAAAAGAACGAATTGAACAATATTACAATCGGGGACTACGCGTACGAAGCTTCCAGGTTGGAGATTTTGTGCTAAGGAAAGTCTCCCAGAGCACACAAGAAACAAATTCTGGGAAGCTTGGCCCTAACTGGGAAAGCCCCTACAAGGTAATCGCCTCAGTCAGCAAGGGATCCTATCGCTTGGCACGACCAGACGGCTCCACTGTCCCGAACAGTTGGAATGTGATTCACCTCAAAAGATATCACTTTTGAGTGGTAAAACGGTTAGTTATCTTAAGCTTGCCTTTTACTTTTATAGAAGTTGTTACTTTTATTTTATTTTCTCTAAATGGTACTAACGGCCTGAACAAGGTCAGATCCGTTTAGCTCAACTGGTAGAGCTCAAAGTTCTTCAACTTCGCGGCTGTGGGTTCGAATCCCAGAACGGATACACTCCTCGTTTGGTTATATGTGTTCTTCTATATACAGCTTACCTCAACTCTTTTTATGTTATCACTTCCCGTGTTCCAACATAAAAATAAGGAGGGGGGTGAGAGGCCCCTGTAGGCCAGATAAGACCTTCATAAAGGCAAAAGACCTTGCTAAAAGGCGAAAGACCTTGCCAAAAGGCGAAGTTTTTGCAGATAAGACCTTCATAAAGGCAAAAGACCTTGCCAAAAGGCGAAAGACCTTGCCAAAAGGCGAAGTTTTTGAAGTTTTTCAAAATATTTTACGTGACAAACTTCCACGAAAATAAGAGAAGTCGTTCACAAGGCCAGCGACTCGGCCAGAGCCAATCTACAAAGTCATGCGACGACTTTCGATTATCAAAACGATAAGCAAAGTTACGCGCAAAGGGCAACGATTCGGCCAAAAGTCTAACGACCACAACTTGGTCAGAATAAAAAATCTGCGCAGATTATTCACAACTTACGACCTCTTCCTTAGGAAAGGCTAAGTTAAAACATTCGGGCAGACTTTTGGAGACCAGAACTTAATAAAGTTCAAACTTCAAAAAAGCTCCTAAACATAAGGCACGAAGGCCACAATACATACAAACAAAAGATCAAAAATTCAGGCTAAATATAGTCATTGAATAGATCTAAAATCATATATATACACATGTGAAACGATAAGATGCCGAAAACGGCTGACAGAAGTTTAGAAAGTGATCAAAGGCCAAATGGAACCGGCCATACAGAGATCAGAGAGTCTTTACAAGACCTCTGTCCACAAACAACTAAATCCGGCTCTCGCCAGATGAACAAATACAAAGACTGGGAAAGGGTATCAATTTTTGGGGCTACGATCAGAACCCGATGCACCAACACTGTCGACTCTGCCATCGTCCCCCGAATTCTCGCCATCATCTTCATCCTCATCTTCACCTTCAGACTCCTCAGGAGAAAGATTCAGAGCTTGTCTTATTCTGCGAACAGCGCTTTTTGTCATCTGCAACATCTCTTCAATATTAACCTACTTAGCTTGAATCTGCCCAAGCAACGAACGTTTAGCTTCGAGCGCAGCAAGCTTGGCCTTAATCTCAGATTGATCATGCAGGTTTGCCAAGTCTTTGGATAGTGCGGTCTGAGCACTCATCAACTGAGCAACCTGATTCTTAGCAGCCTGAAGCTCAGCTCTGGCCCTAACGGATTCTTCGTTAGCCCTTTGCAGATTCATCTCAAGAGATGCGCGATCATCAATAGCGCTGTTCAGTGAAGCCTTACATTCTTCAAGTAGACTCTCAAGGCCCTGGGCAGAGCGTGCGAACCCTTCTTTTTCTCTAAAAAAGAGGTCCTTCTCCTTGGAGATTTCGTTAATCTGCTCAAGTCGCTGATTGCTAACATCCGTTAGCCGATTAACTTCACTCCCTAGGAGACCACACTACTCTGCCAGGACCTTGTTCTCCTTCAAAGCATCCAGCAACTCTTTCTTTACCTCGAGTACTTGATCGACGTTGTTGATCCTGGAGCGAAACATGAGTTCGGCAGCCACCATACTTGACTGAAAAAACAAAGCAAAAGTTAGAAACCTGAGGTCGAAGTTATTCCCAACGCAAAGCGATAAAACACTTACCCAGGCAGAATCAGCAGTGATCTGAAAGGCTAACTCCTCATCACTCAGTTCCCTCATCACCCATTCTTCCCGGGGGCCGATGAGCGGAGAGACAGCCTTGGCTAAGCCACCCGGCCCGGATATGAAGTTAACATCAGGGGACAGTTTCATGGTATGCTTCCTCTCACAGTACTTGGGTTCCCAAGCCTGTTCAGAAGGATAGTTTGGCCCAAACTTGTAAAGCACACCTCTAATATCCTTCAATCCAGTTTGGCCGTCGATAACTGACCGCCAAATGAGCCTTGTTGTTTATAAGTTGGAATCACCTTCCACTCCAGGATCTATCGTGTCGCACTCGCGAAGACCGACAGGCGTAGCCCCCTCAGTGGCCACATTTTCCAGGTCCTCGAAACGAAAAATACGAGGACCTCGGCCACTCTCTTGGGAAACCTCTTCCCTTGCTTCTTCTTTTTCTTCTTCTTCTTCTTCTCCTATTTTCCTTTTCCCTTTGTCCACATGGGAAGGAGCCGCCTTCACCCTGTCATCAACTCGGGGACTCCTCTCCGGAGTACGGGCAGCTTCCTCTTCAACCTGTCTCTATTCACTCTGAAGATAAGGCTTTCGCGCAAGGGGTTCATTGACTTCGATCTCAGTATCTGAAAGATTGATAACCTCCTTGTCTAAACCTTCTCCCAGTGCAGACTCGGGGACTTCGGCAGTAGTCTTGATATTCTCTTCAGTAGACTCTGGTACATTGGCCCTAGGCGAAGGCTCACTCCCAGCAGTTGAGGCTTGCCCGGCAGCAACGGAAGTCTTACGAGCAGACTTTTTCCGTGCTCCGCCCTCATCCTGGCTCCTTACCCAAACGGGCTCATTATCTATTTGAGGCGGTGAAAATGAAATTGAATTTAACCATGTTTTTTCCTATTTCATAATATTAAGAGAGTTTAAATTGAATTAATTCACCATAGGTGGATAAAATATTTGTTCCATTATGTCGTTACTTTAGCTGCACGTAACTTTCTAGAATAAGCATCGATTGATAACTAATAAAAATATAGAATAAGTAACTTGCTATAATCGAAATTAAACCGATGCATAATATAAATGTTTATAAGTTAAACTCCTATTTTGGTATACGGCTTTTCCAAATGGTAACATTTCAAAAGCATAAAAACGTAAAATAAAAATAAAAATTCAAGTTACAACACCTTATGACCGATATCAAGTGTTAATTTTTGAAAGTCGAATATGATTAAAAAATTTAAGACCAAAAGAGCAAGAAATTAATTCTGTGTTGATACTCATTTATTATTGTTAATCAAATTAAACAGACCATTAAAGGTGAAAACGGATGGGAATTCAAATACAGATCACAAGAAGGTAAAGATTAATTTGATCTGTATTTGAATTAATAGCTGTATTTGAGACATAATATTGATCTGTATTTGAATATAATTAAGATAAGATCTCAATTAAGACATAATATTGTATGTATTATAATTGAGAATATCATGAGGATGAATATCATGAGGATGAATATCATCTGTATACTTAATTAGAAAATGAGTAATCAAGATTTTTATCATCACTTGTTATTGGCCTTCATGTCTTATTTATGTCAATCAAAATTATACACTTCAATTATTTTACTATTTAGAAGCAACTTTATATTTATCAATGAAGAATTAATATTTTAAATTATAATAGTAATAATTTTTATTTTTTATTCACTTTTAATCCTAACAAATTTTTATTTTTTAATTGTTTGAAAGTTAAGGCCTTATCATTTATTTGTATCTCATAAAAACTGTAACATTATTCAATTTCTTATATTTGTAAAAAATGTTAGATCTTTTATTTCTATAATTTTTTTTCTTATTTTTAATTTTCTTAATCTTTTAATGTATTATCGATATTTTTTGGCTCATTATGATATTTTATTAATTTAAAAGTAAAAAATAAAAATTCATGGGGTTTATGCCCCATGTCTCGGAGCTTACATCTCGCCTCATTGTAGCTAAAACGCCTCGCCTCGCGCCTCCGCCTTTTAAAACATTGATCTAATCTTAATTATAAATGCATATATGTTCATACTAGAGGCGGATTTAAAATTTGAGCCTTATGAGTTCTAAATTTTAGAATAATGATCTCAAGAGTTATTGACTGGGTTCTTGACTTGATTTTTTAAAATATTTAGTAATTTTTTAAAATCAAATATACTATCCATGTCAAACCTACTGGGTTCTACCGAACGAGCACACTGCTTTTTACATCCGCCGCTGGTTCATATCTTTCTATAATAATATACTTTATACTTTTTAGTTGTTATAGCAAATTTATTATTATAAAGAACATATAATATAAAATAGTATATAGAAATAATCTTAAAGAAAATTTAACTATTAATGCCCGTGAAATGTTGTTAGGAAGATAACTGAGAAATGTGTAGCTGTAACTTAAATCCTTTTAAGACTATCATACTCTATAAAAAGAAAGATCCTTTAGCTCCCTCCTCTGTTTCTTAAAAGACTATTTATTTCAATAAAAACTAATGGAGCACAAGGCTTCCTTTCTCCGGGTATTCCTATTTTTTCTGGGGTTTTCACTCTTGATCTCCACCATTGCAGTACCTTTCTCAAGTAAGTTCCAAAAGGTCTCCTCATTTTCTTTTATATCTAACTTGTCATCGTGTAGTTATATGTATGTATATATTGGTGACTAATTCACAGGAAGCCTCAAGACAATTACAGGAAGTCCAACAGTTCAAGAATCTCATGACAAGGTTCTTTTTCTTCTTTCTTGAATCCTAAACATTTTTGGTTTTTTTGTAGTACTTTTATATGAGGTAGGTGCATGGCAGCTTGAGAATTCAGAGTCTGATAGCAAATGCTAATTTATTTATTGTGGTTCTATGGTTCAACAGAAATTTACGGCTGTAATTATGTATAAATTCAAAATGTTAAACTTACAATTTAATGTTTCATTTTATGTGGCACTATTACTACTATTTAGATAATTAAAGAGAATCCTTTTAGCATGTTTTTGTTGAAGTACTTTAAATATTGGAATTATTAAGTAAAGTAATTCCTAATACTTTTTGTATCTAGCTTTTAAATATATGAATTTTATTTGAGTAACTTGAAGATTCGATAATTGAATTCACATATGCAACAGTAAAATCGGAGTCATTTTAAATCTTGGATTGGTATTTAGTGGTATGCATAAATTTATTGAGGTATTTCGTTTTGAAGGTACTGAAAGAAGGGAAAAAGAAAAGGGAGCTGCTGGTTGAGAGAGATGACTATGACGGGACAGGTGCAAATAATCGGCATGACCCAACGCCTCCTGGGAGTGACCAGTAAAAATGGCAGAAAAACGTACGGTTGAATGACGTCTGTTGTTGTTGTTGCTGTTCTCTTTTTATTTGTATACCATTGAAAAATAGAAATAAAATGAACAAAATGTGTATTGATGTAAAGTATATTGTTTGGCTCGGAATAAGGTGTCTAATGTGGCGGAGGCAGAATTTTTGCTGACGGTGAGATTTGAACTTTGGATTTCCTTCACAAGTTTGATATATCCCTTCACCACTAAGCTAGACAATATTTTAGTGTTAATTAAGGGAACTCAAAAGTTGTATATATTCATATACAAATAACTTTTTAACTATATATAGAGTGTAATTTTTCGGCGAAGGGGGTATCAATTGGTAACTCTTGGATACACCTAAGTCCGCCTCTGGTGTCTGAACCGGACCGGACCCGACCCGGACTGAAAATCGGCCCCAATCGGCTCGGACAGGTTAAATCGGACCGATCCGACTCACACTACTTTGGCCTATGGTTCAGACGCGACCCCTTCATTTTCGATCGGATGGACCGGAATCGGCCTGGGCTGGACCGGTTTGGACTAGACCAGATAAAATAAAAATATTTTTTATGCAAAATGAGCACTTTAGTGCCTGGTCTTTATTTGGTGAGCTAATTTTTGTGGTTTTCAAAGCATAAGCACTTTTGAACACTTTTAAAAATATTTTCACTTCTACCCTTTTAGCACTTATTAACAATTATTATGACATTCACACTTTCTCTCTCTAGAAAACTCATCTTCCACTCCTCCTCCTTCTCTCTAATTTACCGTCGTTGACCGCTGACGGACCACCATCGGCCGCTGCCCGAATATTACAAATTACATCTCCTGATTTGTCTTGGCCTCCTCTTTCCGTTTCTACAATTATTTTTTAAAAAAATCACACTAAATTAGTGTAGATCTAATTTAAAAAAATAGCAAAACTTTTTCTATTTCTAATTGCAATCAAGATTGATATTTGTTGCTTTTTTTAGCACATGCTTGCTGCTTTATTCATTCACCTTCAGTTGGATTTTATCAAAAGAGTTAAAGCTACATTGCTCCTGTATGACAAATCCTTTGTTCAGGAAAGGCTACATTGCTCACTTACCAATATCTTACCATTCGTAGTACAATCGGCGACGGAGAAAGTTTATGATTTCTCCAATTTCATTTTTTATTTTTCTATTTTTTATGTAGTTTTGCTACAATTTTTTTTTATTTTTATAATAGGTTATATTATGAAAAGTAATGACAAATTTATAATAATAGGTTTAATAAATTTCTTTATGAATTTTGTGTCAGCAAATGGATCAGGGATGTGTTCAATTTGTTGGCAACATGCACCATAATTAGGAAATGGATTATACAAGGTTTCAGATATGGCTTATAATTAGCAACATGTGAAATGTATGGATGATGTTCGTAAAGTGTTAGATAAAATGTCTGGGAGAAATACGGCTCATACTATAAACAAATGATGCTGGATTGGTCTTATTTCATTTTCACTTTGACTTTGTATTTGGGCAAAGTGATGACAATTTTATAAGGATTTTTTACATAAAAGTACAAGTTTTAAAGCTTAATTACCAAACATAGCAACATTTTAGTAAAATTACCCTATATAGCGGAAAACACAAGATAATTACAAACATAGTAAAAATATAGCAATATTTTCTCATAACATTACCAAACCCTTACATTCTTCCTTCTATTTCCCCCACTATCACTTTTGCTCCTCCCATTTCCCCCCTTTTCACTTTTCCTCCCATCATTTTCCTCCAATTTCACTTTTACTCCTCTCATTTTTACCAATTTCACTTTTCCTCATCCATCCTCAATATATCTCGTTGAATCTCACTATTTCTGCACCGTATCAACTATTTCTGCACCGTATCTAACTGTTTCAATTGTTTCTGCAGCACCGTTTCAACTGTTTCTGCAGCAGCGTATCTAACTGTTTCTGCACCGTTTCAACTGTTTCTGCAGCACCGTATCTAACTGTTTCTGCACCGTTTCAATTGTTTCTGCAGCACCGTATCTAACTGTTTCTGCACCGTTTCAACTGTTTCTGCGCTGTTTCAAATTATTTTAGCACCGTTTCAGACCGTATCATACTGTTTCAACGCCGTTTTAGACCGTATCAGACTGTTTCAACAGTTGTTTCAAATTGTTTCAACGCCGTTTCAGACAGTATCATACTGTTTCAACATCTTTTCAAATATTGTGTGTACATTTTTATATATATATGTGTGTGTGTGTGTGTGTGTGTGTGTGTATACACTCCTATATTCTTTCTTGTTCCACAAAGTATGGAAAGTCCATCAACGCAGAACTATTTTTCTCACACATTGTTCTCTCTTAAGTACTTTCTTAGCTGTGGCCCTAAGGGGACACGATGAGCTAACAAAATGGTTCAGCAAGTGTAAGTATGTCTTCAAATCGTGACATGTTGCCACATTTCCTAATTTGCTACGGTGAGGAGAATCTTTGCTACTTAACTTAAGCTCCTTGCCCACCTCAGCATACACCCAATGAGTATATTCTTCCATGTATTTTTGAAGCCAACTTGGCAATCCTGCCAGCATGACATGGCTTTCCATGCCATCATTATCGATCACGAGTCCAGGAACTTTTGTTATGAGATCATCGAGTTGACAATTCGAAGTACCTTTGTCCCATTTGTTTCAACTGACATGGCAGTGGGGGTGGGAGTGATGGCAGGGTGTATTTCAGCTATGGGATGAAGAGAGGTTAAAATGAGAGATATTATAATTTGGTAAAATGAAAGTGAAATGTGTGAATTATTGTTAGATGTGTTAGGAAAAATAATGCTATGCATTGTAATTAGAGAAATATTGCTATTTTTTTGTAATTAAGGGTGAAAATTTGTATATATGTGTAAAAATCCCATTTTATAACTACGGGAAGTTCTCTACTAGTAAGGGTATTTTTGTACTTTCAGCTTCATTTAATGATAAAACGCTTATGTTTTCAAGATCACCAAAAAAATGCTTATATTTTCAAGATCGAGTGCATTTATGCTCAAATTTATAATTCACTCAAATAAAAAATAAAAAATATAAATTAAATATCCATTTTTCAGCTGTTAACTAGCCGTTAGTAACGGCTCTTTTGACACCATAGTCGTTGTCCAACGGCCACTTTAGTCCCCCTCCCCTCCCCCAAACTAATCCTACCACCACATAATCCCCCCTCCAAACTATTTTTTTCCTATAAATACTCCATTATTTCATTTATTTTCACACAAATTATCAAATTCTCTACAATATTGCTACTTTACTATAAAATTTCAATTTGGCTATTGGTTAAAATTTCAAATTTGGCTACTTTATCAAGTTTTAATTGGAGTTGCTATCAAAGTTTTATCTGGCTATTTGGTGAAGTTTTGAATCATCAAGTATTGGATAAATTGGATGTGCTACTTGCTTTAAATATCAATTTGGTTATTTGTTGAAGTTTTCAATTATCAAGTATTCAACTAATTAATTGGAGTGAAGGATCAAGTTTCAACTTCACCTCCATAATACAGTTATATTTGGTTGGTCGTTTCTACTTTCTACCCTTTTATAATTTTTTGTCATATATTTATTTTTTATTTGCTATAATTATGTCTCAAAGAGGTTCTATTACAACTAGTGGTGGGGACGGGCACGTGTTCGTCGGAAAAATACGGAAAAGAGAATTATTGGTAGTTCTAGTCAGCCTTATAGAGATGATTTCACCCAAATAGATGAGTCTCAATATTATCATGATTTTAGCACTAATAATCCACTTGATAACGATATGTTAGAAACACAATATGACTATCAAACCACACAAAGAGTTAATTTAGAAGAAACACCACCTAGTGAATTACAAGCTAGTTCACCTGCAGTTCAGTCTGATTTGTCTCATGTAGCTCATACTAGAGAACCAGTTAAACGAAAGGATAGATCTGAGGTGTGGGAATTTACGGAAAAGAAAGTTGATATACAGAGGGTCTTATGCAATATTCGTCAAAAAGATTGGGTTTTTAAAACTGGGGTAATGAAGGTAGATGGGTAAATTTAGGACGCATATGATAAATAAGCAACCTAAAGAATGGGCATCGAGGCAGGGGATATTTATTTAGGGACTGAACATTGCGGAGTAGCGATGGATGAGAGTTTGGGTATCCAATAATATCTTAACCCAGTAACATGAGGGCTTCTTCGTTATGATAATACTACCAAAAATACTGTGTTTTCAGACGACATATTCCGACCAAAAGTCGGTCAGCGGCCTCCATCCGACCGCTGCGGTCGGTCAATTTATTTAATTTATATTAAATAATTTTTTTAAGAACGACCAACCGCAGCGGTTGGACTACAATTAAATATTATTTTTTTAATACGTCCAACCGCTGCGGTCAGATGGCTAGAAACACAAAAACAGGCAGATGCCCTTTCTTTCCCTCTCTCTTTCTTTTCTTTCACTCTCTTTTTCACTCTCTCATTCTCTCAAATCCGCCCAACCCCAATTTATCCACAAATCCGCCAGCCCTTATTCCCAATTTCCAAATCCACCCTCCATCTAAATTGTAAGTTTTCCAATTGTAAACCCTAACCCCAATTTTTTTATTTTTTCTTCAAATTGTAAACTCTAACCCCCAAATTTTTTTTTTTCATTTTTTCTTGCAGATCGACCGCCTGCTTACCTTCACCGGTGTCGGCCAGTTTCGGCATTAGCTCTGCAGTGAGGCCGAGGTAATTTTTTTCTTTTTATATGGTTTTTTTTTTTATTTCTTCAAATTGTATAGTATGTAGTCTTGTTGTTGAATGATGTTAATGTTGTTGTTGGACTTGGACAAATATTTCTGTAGTGCTTTGAGAAGAGGTTGACTTTGTATTTTAGTTTGGTAGTTAGATTCAAGTTGAATCTTTGAGTCATTTCATCAAACAAGTGGTGAGCACTATTCCAAAGCTGAAATTTCACATAAAAATTTACTAAAGTTGTAGCAACAAAGACATAATAGTAGCTCACTATTACAAAACTAACCAAGATTTGTACATACTCTAGTCTAGTAAATAAAAAATAAGTGTTAGGCTTAGAACTAGAATTCAAAAATTGAAAATCATTAAGTATGACAATTTTAAGGTTATTTTCTTTATGGAATTTAGTGATACTACTAATGGACTTTGAAAAAAGAAACAATCTTGATGTCTTTTAATTAGTAGTTGGATTGGACATGAAATTTTTTGGTTGAACTAGTATTCTTGATCAAGCTTAGTGTAGCCAAAGAAAAGCAAAATAAAGTTAGGATTAATTTGAATTGATGATTGAAGTTAATAAGATATTGCTTCTACTATTGGTAGAATAGATAAAAATATTTTTATGTTTTATCTTACTTGTTTTATACTTATTCTTTATGGATAATAATGAAATGAATTACTCCATTATTGTATGTGAAAATTTATTATATATAGTTGTACATAGATTGTTATACAATGATGGATATATTAATAATTTGAAGGGTTGTTTGGTTTTAGGAAATAAGTTAAGCCGTAATTAGTAATATGAAAGTTTTATGTAGTGATTAGTAATAGGTTTAACGTGTAAAACTATCTTGAACCTTATATAGGTACTCAATCTGAATAATGGCATAAACATCCCATTGTTGCATGATATATATTACGAGCCTTACTATAGATACAAGAGGATGTCTAAGTACTTTGTTAATGGGTACAAGTTTCATACTGAAGAATGGTCCTTGAGGAAAAAACTAACAACAATGGTGTGTGCGTGAAAGGTGATACTGGTGACCAAGATGTAGACTTTGATTATTATGGTGTGATCGAGGAGATTTTAGAAGTTGAGTTTACAGTAGGTTGGCCTCGTAAAAGATTGGTTCTTTTTCGGTGCAGGTGGTTTGATCCGAGTCCTAAAGGTACGAGGATAAACCCATAATCTAAAATAGTTGAAGTTAATCACAGAAGGTCATATGTACATTATGATCCTTTCATCATTGTCCAAAATGTGAAGCAAGTGTGGTACGTTCCTTATCCACCGACCAAGAACAAAGCTAAATCCAAAGCTAGGCCAATTGGTAGACTATTTTAAAAGACAAGTCGGTGGGAAGAGTGGAGGTAAACGATGTATAAGATGTTGCATTGCAAAATGAGGTTTCAAATGTTCCCCTTATTGCGTATATTGAATTAGCTGATCACTTACAACATAGTGAAGTCATCTATGAAGAGTTTGATATTTCGATGGCTAGACGTGGAAAAAAACGACTAATTTTAGAGAAGGTAACATCTAGGAAAATGAGGAGGACGAATATGGGGATGATGTCGAAACAAGCGAGGAAGAATTTGTTGATAACAATGAGACGAGCGAGGAAGAAGAACTAGCCGATGACCTTGAGACGAATGATGATGATTGACATGCTGGTAGTTTTATGTTGTTACTTTACTACATTTATTATTACTACTTTATAAATATATTCCATATAAATTAATATTGTGCTTATATTGTGCTAATTTATTGTTCTTATTTTATAGATATGGCATCTACGGTGAAGGCTAGGGGGAAAAAAAGGTTCAAAGTTCCTCTCCTGTTTCTATTCATACTACTGCTCATGTACCTCATATGCTTCCTACAACTCCGCCGTCTAAATATCCTCCTGGTTTTTTCACTGCATACCATAGCTTAACCTGACATATCACTTCCTACATCTCCGGGTTATGTTGTTCGTCTGCATGGCATGAGCCCATCCATGCCTTCGCCATTTTTCAGTCCATCACCATCCCCTTCATCATCTACTTCTACTATATCTAGATTGCAGTTTGACAACCCTACACCATCTCGGTCCGTAGGCGCTTCTGTACCACCTACTGATCTGAGCATGATTAGATACATTGGTGAGATTAACACACATGATGAAAAAAGAAGGTCGAGGATTGCTCCTGAGGGTAATCGTGGGTAAGTATTATTTTTGTTAGATTTTAACTATTTAATACTAGTGTAAAATTTAATTTTTTATTATATTTATTAATACTAGTGAATTTTATCTAGTTTTGCTCCCTCATACATGGCTACACCCATAGTTACACAATGCATAACAACTAAATGGACAGAAGCGTGGCCATCCTAGGGTCAGGTACCATTCCCAGTAAAGCTGGCCATGTTTGCCGACTTTGAGGTATTAACTATATTTTATTTATTAATAATTTAGTTAAGTATCACTTTTTTAAATCTAATGTCATTATTTATTTCAGATAAAGTGTGTGTGGCATCCATCTTTTGATGGGAAAATGCGAAGCAATTTTCTCTTCAAATCCGCGGATAGAGTCAAAGATTCTATGTATACTTTTCGGAACAGCGGAAAGAAGCCCGATTGGATATACCCGGAATCTTTGGCGAAACTGATGGAATACTGGGGGAGTGAAGAGTTTCAGAAGAAGAGCACCCAAGGAAAGACAACGCGATCCTCTGAAAAGGATGAATCGTTGCACATCGGGGGGTTAAGTTAGTATAGCGACTCAACGGCTGAGAATGGTAACTTATTAAATATTATATGTGTTGTTTAATTTAACTCTCATTAATATTTTATCTAACTTGTCCTCTTCTTAATTTTGTAGGAAAAGGAAGAAGGGCGGCCAGTACCTGTGCCTGAGCTCTTTAAGAAGATATATATATATAAGGCAAAAAAGTGTGGATCAAGGACCACACTACAACCACATTTGTAAGTTATTAAATATAAACTTGTTTGTATAATCCTTCAACATTTGTACATCTAATTCTTGTTATTAAATTTATTTCAGGAAAACTCTCAAGCAGCCTATGAAGCGAGAATGGCAAGTCAGGCATCCGAATGTGGTAGCATTACCCCAAATCCAATGACACGTGAGGAGGAAACAACACTATGGTTGGAAGTGAATAGTGGGGTAAAGAAAAGAAGTGCATATGGTCTTGGATCACAATATTCCTCGGATCGTCTGAATCCAGGCTTGTTTTTCACTTACTCTTCTAGTTCACTTAATCCATCGGAGGAAGCCTCGTTGCGCAATGAAATCGAAGTGCTAAGGAGAGAGCGCGAAGAAGATCGTAAACGTAATGAGGCAAGTATGAAAACGAAGCAGGATATGATGATGAAATTTATGAATGAGGGAAAGAGAAAGGGCAAGGGCAAGAGCAAGAGCAAGGGCAAAGGCAAGAGCAAATGTCGATACAGTTCGTCCTCCGAGTCTAGTTCCGAGGAAACAGAGTAGTAATGAATTGTTGATGTTTTTAGACATATATTTTAGACTTGTAGTTGGTTATGTTAAACTTGTTTGATTGTTAGACTTGTGGCTGATTTTGTTTAACTTGTTTGATCGTTATGAAGTGTTGATGTTATTTCACTTGTTAGACTTTTCGTTTAAAAGCAATAAGCCTTGTTTAGAAAAAATTAAGGCTTGTAGAAGCATGTTGTTTATTGGTTGCTAGATTGTACTGCATAGACAGGTGGTGGAGCTCGAAATACAGCTTTTATTTTGCAGGTTTTACCCAGATTTCTGACCGATTCGATCGGAAATTTGGGTAAAAAATTTCCCAGAAATTGCACTGACCGACCGACTCGGTCGGACACATGAACAAAAAAATTTCCAGAAAATTGTTGGTTGGACACATGAAAAAATATTTTCCCAAAAATAACCATGCCCGACTGACGTAGTCAGATAATTTTCCAAAAATTGGTCAATCAAGAACACCTAACCGACTGTTGTCCGACCGTTCAGCAGTCGGAGTATGTATTCTGGCAAGCACTTATCCGACCACCTCTTTTGGTCGGATGTCAATCGGCTAGCCGACCAATATGCGATCATTTTTGCAGTCGGAAAACACCTAATTTCTAGTAGTGTAAGCAAAAGGATAGAAAAAATATTGTAAAATTGGTTGCGGTAGAGGCTTTACCTTTTACTTTTCCTTCATGTACTGGTTTTGTTCGTTATATTCAAGAAACATATAATCCATCTTATAAAGATTTTCCAAAAACTACTGTTAGAAATGATATTATTAAATTTAAGAACGAATATAAGTAATATGTCTCACTACTGATATGGGTCGTTCTACTAATAATTGCGATTATCTTACAATTACAGTTTATTGGATAGATCCTGAATGGATTTTTCAAAAACGTACTATTTCTTATAAAGTTGTTGATGAACCACACACGAGAATATTTAAATAAAGTTTCATCAATTTGTCAATTGTATGGTTTAAGTAACAAAATTTTAAGTATTACCGCAGATAATGCTACAAACAATGATGGCGTAATTAGGAACTTAAAACCAATTGTTAACCCCCCTTTTGAGGAGTTTTTTCATGTTAGATATGCATGTCATATTTACAATTTAGTAGTAAAAGATGGTCTTGACTTGTTTAACGACATTATTGAAAAGGTGAAAGTAGCTATTGCTTATACTTTTAGAACAAAAAACCAAGAAAGAAAAAGAGAATGAGAAAGAAATTGTAGAGAATTAAATATGTTTGTTATGAGAGTCTCAAAAAAAGTTTGTATTAGATGGAATACTACCGACGAAGCATTGAATGTTGCTTACCTTTATAGAGAACCTATTTCACAAATGATTAATGCTCATGTTATGGAAACCTATCATCTTAAAGATGAACATTGGAACTTGTCGCTCATCACCTTCAGTTTTTATTTTTTTTATCTAACTACTAAAGAATTTTCGGGACAATATTATCCAATTGTTCCTACCATGTTATATTATATCACTGGAATATCGGAGTTATTGAAAGAATATAAGACATATGAAGTATATAAAAACCATGTGTTACTAATGATTGAAAAATTCAAAAAAATATATTATTTTTCCTATTCCTCCTCTCTTTTATATTACTTCTATGGTGCATCCTACTTTTAAACGTAAATTATCTGAACGAGATGTTAGAGAAATATATGAAAATTTTGAAATTACTACTGATGAAATTGACTAATGGAGTTCCAAGTGTAGAAGAGGCATGTACTAAGATATATGCAGATGCCCAGGCTGTTTATGTAAAGTATAGAGCTTGGTCAGACAGTGCTACACCAACTGCACCAATAAAATCCACCGGTGAAGGTTCTTCTCAAATGGGCAATAGGCTAGCGGGGATGAACATTTTGGCAGACTTGATGAAAGGTTGTTAGAAGAACATGACGAGTATGGGGATTTCAACGAGTTCCAAGTTTATTTACTTCACACTCCAAAGAAACTTGAAGATTCTGAAAGTCATCAATTATTAGATTACTGGAAGCTTCAAGAACAACAATTTCTAATTCTTTCAAAAAAGGCTCGGGATATATTAACAATTCAAGCTTCATCAGTTGGCTCGGAGAATGCTTTTAGCCAAGGAAGATTACAAATCGGAGATCATAGATATTCGTTGAAGGAAGAGTTAATGGAGACAGCAGTTTTATTCAGGGATTGGATCAGAGCCAATCAAGAAACTTCTGAGAACCAGAAGATAAGAAAAAAGATCGGGAATATCTCGAACAAATTTTAAACGACAGAAACAAAGGGAATAAAACCGGCAATGATGTCGACGAAGAAAAAGAAGAACCAGAACAACAAGAACCAGTTCGTAAAGAAAAGCCTACTGCTATCCTCAAAAGATTAGCCAACTTATTTAGAAAAATTTAATTTTCTAAGTTAGAATTTTAAATTACAAGTTTGAAATAATATTAAAATTTTGGCTTTGTACTTTGCACCATTAAAATTGGATATTATCAATGAAATTGCTCCAATTCTTGGATATCTATCACAACTCTTGTGTTTTTTTTTCTTTTAATCCATTCTTTGCGCAAAAATACTACAATTAATTTACTAATTTCTAAATTAATTCAAATATTAAAATTATCAAACTAATTTAAAGTTATAAATTATCAAATTAATTCAAACTATGAAATTTTTTAAGATTAATTCAAAGTTTGAAATTAATTCATAGTTTGAAAAAATATTAAAAATTTGAACTTTGAAATAAACTAAACATTTGAAATATATATTCAAAGTTTGTAATAATTTGTTGTTATATTTACAGAATTTCCAAAATATTTATGATTTAAAATGAAAAAAAAAAGAACTTAACCCCAAAAAGAAAAAGTCAAACCAGACCGAACTGTGCCGGAACTGGACCAAACTGGGCCAGAATTTTGAAATCAGAAAGGACTACCCAATTTGAAAAATAGCCGTTAGCTAATAGGAAAAAATCAGCTATATTTGCCTCCCTACCCCCAACGTTCCCATACCTCCCCAACATATTTTTATCTGTAAATGTCCTATTATTTCATCAATTATATCACAATTCTACATTTTCTATCTATTTCTCACCAAAATTACTATCAAAAGCTATTTTCTAAATTTCTATCAAAATATTATGATATCTGAAAATAAACCTATTAGTCCTACTCAAAGTGAACGTGAAGAAATGGTAAGAGCTAGAGCCCATTTTGAACGATGATATGAAGCTGAAGTGTGGAAATTTACTACGAAAAATACTGAAACTCAGACTGCTAAATGTTTAATTTGTAAGAAAGAGTGAAGACTTAATGGTGGAGGGACCGAGAAGTTAAGTTACGACTTGGAACGACACCATAATAGAGAATGGGTTGATCGGGGGGGGGGGGGAGGGGGCGTTTACCTGCATTGAAGAACTACTTAAGGAAATATCTATGTAACTTTCTATTTCTAGTTTGTCTTTTCGATTATGTATTTCTCAAATATTCAAATAGTTTTTTACAACTCTTCTATTTTAATTTTCTTTGTATTTCTCTAAAAAAATATTAAAATAATATGAAACCGGACCAGATCGGACCGGTTTTTTTACGGGTTCTGACCCAGCTCGCCTATGTTTGCACCGGATTGACCAGTACCAGCCGGTTTATGCTCTTCCAACGTACCTGATCAGAACCGGTAAAAAAATTTGGTCCTGGACCGGACCGGACTGCTGAACACCTTTAGCTCGGACCATAAAACAAGAGTATAATATTTGGCATTCTGTTATTTTATTAGCACAATTGAAAAAGAAAATATTTTAAACTTCTTGGTTTCTCCTCTTCTTCTTCTTCTATTGGTTTCTCTAGTTAATTTATTAGACATTATACTCCGACAAAGATTAAAAAAAATTATTAACTTCATAGATGTGTATAGTGTGAAAATTAGGGAAAGTTGAAAATTGTGAAGAAAGAACTTTGAGCCAAGAACAATTATCTCATTGTCTTTAAAGAAGTATTGCTTGTATATTTTTAGGGAATATAAATAATATTCTTCAGGATTCCCCAAAGCTAAATAGTTACTACAGAGTATTAAGCCACTTTTAGGGAAGAGATATTTATGGAAGGAAGAAGAGACTTTTGATGAACATGTAACCTTTTTATGAATAGGTTTTTGGTTTAAAACTTAAATTTCATATCTGAACTTTAAGTATTAAATTAAGCCGTTTAAAAATTAAATATTCTTACCTGTCCTACGTCCCAAGTCCAAGTATTAAATATATATAATTTATAATATATAATATATACTACACATGAGACTTGGAGGACTTTATTCATTTAGTACCTTTAGTAGGCCTCAAGTCTTCAAACTATCTCTAAATAGTACAAACCACATCACAATCCCCCACTAGTTTGTACTATCTCATATATCATGTATAGCAGAAAATATCTTGAATAGATTTGTAACTTTCTATTAGTGTAAACACTTTAAAATTTGACAAAGTTGATGGTATCCAAAGATTTGAACCACAATTCATTATGTCAAATCAAAAGTATGACACACATGATACAATTAACGCGACCAAACAAACCATAACTTGCTTTAGCACTTTACAGCAATGTGCTCTAATCCTGATTTCATGAATATTTACTAGACTAACCCTTTAGATTTTGTTTGACGCGGAATCACTTCAATATTCATATAGGTGAAATTAGACATCGTGTTCCTGTTACTCTAGACACTTTCTAATTTCATTAAGAATCATATTTAACCTCTCTTCATAACAGTTTGCACCATGAAGTTTGTCATTATGCCCCTATCACAACATGCATTAAACAACTTCTTGCTCCTTTCGTAATAGTATGCAGTATGTTGGAATGAGACTCTTCAAGGAGGCTCGTGCTTAAACAATGAAAGCAACTTGTTAGTACCCATTGAACTTTTATTATTAGAGTATATACTAACTCAAAGTGTCCCATTACTTACGTTCAATTTAAGGGTTTTACCTCCATTCCATCACAATGTGTTCTACTATATCTCTAGTCAGTGCTTTTGTAAGTGTATCAGGCATATTATTGCTCGATCTCACATACACTATAACTAGTGTTCCATTTTTTATCAATCGTATTATGTAACGATATCTTATGCTTACATGTCTATTTTTCCCATTATATATCCTATTGTAAGTTAAAATTGTAACAGCCCAAGCCCGCTAATGATACTGTCCGCTTTGAGCCTAGGCCTGCACGGGTTTAAAATGCGTCACTAGGGTCTAAGGCATGCTTACTTAAATAACCGTGATCACTCCTGTGTTATATCGATGTGGGATAATTAATCCTTAGTTGAGTTGGGCACTTTCCTGTGTTGCACTGAAAAAAGGACATAGTCTTCTTATTAATGAGGAGTGATCGACTTCAAAGGATTGCTATACTCATAGACAGGGTTCAGGTTAAGTACGCAACAAAGAAGCTGTATTTCAGGAGAACTGAAGTGATCCCCACCCGGGAATCACGAACGGGAGTTCTCATTCACGGCTAACTAAGCTTTGACAAGGGAGAGGGTGTCACATACACCCCTTCTTATGGACTCAGCATCCTCGCTGAGGTTTGCCCTGCATACCCGAGATTCGCCTAGACTCAGTACTGAGGTTAGCCCTGCGTACCCGCGATTTGCCTAGACTCGGTCTTGAACTCTGCCCCACATCGACAAGGCTGATACGGAGTGGCTCTGATACCATCTGTAACAGCCCAAGCTCGCTAGTGATACTGTAGTCTTTAGGCCTAGGCCCACACGTGTTTAAAACGCGTCACTATGGTCTATGAAATGCTTATTTAAATACCCAAGATCACTCCTGTGTTATCCCAATGTGGGATACTTAATCCTTAGATGGGGTGTCATAAAAATCATCGTATTCTCACTGTCACAAAATATGATAATGGCTGGCATCGGTTTTTTCCACTAATTTATGTCTAATAACAAATTCCTCAGCTATTCCGCTATATGTGGAGTAGCTGCTAAAGTAAAGAGTTCACCTTCTACTGTAGAATGTGAAAGACAAGATTGCTTCTTGGATGCCCAACTAATAGCGCCACCCACTAAACAGAAAGTCAATCATATAGTGGATTTATTATCATTAATATTGGTAATCTAACTTGTATCAGAATAACCTTCTAACGTTGTAGGAAAATCACTATAGCAAATGCCTAAGTGCTTTGTTTTTAAATATCCAAGTACTCTAGTTATTGCTTTCTAGTGCTCGTTACTTGGATTACTTGTAAACCTTGAAAGTTTACTAAAAGGAACGCTATATCAGGCCTAGTACAATGCATAACATACATCATACTGCCAATTGCAGTTGCATACTCTAATTGTGCTACAGCTCTCCCGGCGTTTTTAGTCAGTTTGATACTAAAGTAACAAGGAGTATTAAACTCCTTTATGTCCAATTGTGACAAAGTCAATTTCTTGCTATCTCTTTTGAGTTTAATTCCGAAGATAATATCTGCTTCATTCAGATCTTTCATTTTAAAGAAAAAAGTTAGATACTTCTTAGTTTCAGAAACTCCAAGCATATTCGTACCAATAATCAACATATCGTTTACATACAGATAAATAATCACTCTATAATCTTTTGTGAATTTACAGTAGATACATTTTTCTGCTTCATTGTGTACGAATTCGTTTGACAATCAAATCTTTCATGCCACTATTTTGGTGCTTGTTTCAATCCATGTAACGACTGGTGACACCCAATTTTGTCCCTTCTTTTTTTAAAGCAATGGTTTTCAAACTATACCTGTGATCGTGCATTCATTCTCGCCCCGTCAATTCTTTCAAATTATCTCCTCATAACAGCCTGGCAATCAAAGCCATTTTTGAAAACGTCATCACAGACCATAGCCATTTTTACAAAATGTGCGTTCCTAACTAAAATTCCGCAATTACTTCTATTTTTGACAAAAAATTATCCAAAATATTTTAAATCCCAAGATTATATTTTCATACGCTCCCCTAGTCATTCTAAGGTTTTAAAATTAATTCCATAATTTTACTATGATTTTATACCTATTTTATACAATTTTTACGCCTATTTTATACTAAAATTACGCCTAATATACACTATTTATACACTACATACATATATATATATATATATGCATATATACATATGTGCTTACACATCACTGTATTTTAACACTTCAGCGCCTACTTGGATTAATCTCAGTTGTCCACGTGTACCATCCAGCCGTCCATGTGTACCATCTGACGGTTGGGATCAAAACTTTTTTTTTATTCCCCAAACGACCCCTAAACCCCTCGCCTATTCCCATTCCCCTTACCTCACCCCGATAAGGACTCTCTCTGTCTCTCATCGGTGAAATGTCTATCGATTGATTTTTTGGTCAATTTGGCCGGCCAAATTTAGGGAAAATGGTACCATCGTACTCCCTTCGTTACCCACTACAGAACTCATACACTTCTGACAACATTTGGACGAGGTCAATTCTTGACCCTCGTCGACAGAATCGTCATCGCCGGGAAACACCTCCGACGGGGTACAGGGTATCTCAAACAATGTTATCACCTGAGCAAGGGTAAGAAATCCCTCATGCAAAGTCGATTCACGACGGGTCGATTTGACCCGACTCCGATGTTTGCAAACGGGTAATCCTAAAACTCTTTTATTTTCCTAATTGTTTTTCGTATTTAATTGATGATTAAAATTGAAATTTTCTACTCTTTTGGGATGATAACATAATTGATTGATTAATTGGTTAGCATAAATTCACAAAATCGCCAGTCTTAGTTGATTTCACTATTTTAAACAATGATCCTTGTTCATATGCTTGAATTTGCCTAATGTCGTCTGAGTGTAGTATTGTTAATTGTTCTTGGTCAGCTAATTAGGGCGAGAAACTGCATGATTAATAGTCTCACTGTTCTTTCACTAGGTCAAGTGAAACTTTGTTCCTGATTTGTTTGCGTGCACTGAAATTGATACCTTCATGACCTATGTTCCTTATCACTATTGCTGAGATCTAATTTGACACTCTCGACAATGTATTCATCTTTGATAGTGTATTTTGACCTTTATTTTGTTAAGATGTATGATTACATAGCTTAAATCTGGAAGGATTTGATTTAAGCATGATTTAGGGGATTCTGACTAAAGCTTAATTTGAATTGATGATTGGTAGTGGGTTCTGGTAATTGACAAAGTTCCAATTAAAGGCTGATTGAAATCTAGTTAAGAGGATCAAGTGATTTCTTTTGAATTCCGATTGTATTTGTACCATCAGTTGTGAACCTAGACTTTATTTGGGTTAAGGGAGGGGATCCTAGTTGGTTTAGGATCAGTTTCACCCTAAAACTTTGGGACTGATTAATCTATATATGGAAAGGGCACTTGACTGGTTTTCTTAACTTTGGGAAGCAATATTCTCTTACCATTTTGGTTTTCTTCCATTAGAACTAAACCCCAACCCCCATACCTATATAAACCGGGCCTCTCATTCACTAGGGACAGAGTTTTTCCACACAGAAGCACTCTACATACTCTTCTCACTTTGAGCACTCTGCTCACTTTTCTCTCACTGAAAGGCTGTGGTTACACCTTTAGAAGCATCATCACTCTCTTTTCTGGATACTTCTTTCTAGAAAATAACTGGATATTTCCTGCATCTCTCACCCCTGTCTCTTTTCTGTTCTGTTTGCAAGGTAAAATATGATATCTGCCTCTACTGTATTCTAAACTAGCACTGTCTTTTTCCTATGAATTCCTTGGCATGTCTAGCTATCATGTATCTTGTTTGGGGGCCTATTCTGCCCCACTATTAACCATTGTTTTGCAGTTTGTAAGGATAGCCTTTTGGCTATACCAAAGTGTTACCTACAGGGCCATTAATCTTGTTTGGTTGAAGCCTGGTAAAGGGCTCATCTGATTGGGAAATTAAGCCTAGAAGGCTTAAAACCTGGTGTAAAATAGGGCACCCCTCTGACCTTTGCCTTTCTCTGTGATTATCCCCTAAAAACTATCCCCAACTTGTGTATATTTTAGGATTCCCTGTCTGTATTCTTTAAAACAGGGACACACAGTTACTACACTGTGTATATAGCCACCCAGGGGCTCTCATCTTGACCTTTCACTCCTATGTGTTGCATCATCTGGAAAAGCATGACATTTTGAAATCTGCATAGCATTCTTTGGTTGAAAACTGAAGTTCTATGGTCTCTTTCTAAAGTCTGCATGTTCTGTGTAGAATCTTTTAACGATAACACTGTTTTGTCACTCCACACAAGTCTTAGAACTAAAATACTATAAAGCATGCCTTTTTAACGTTAAATCTGGAAGTTCATTTAAACATGGGCTTAAATGTGTAATGTTTACGTAATCTGGACTGTTCCTGTAAAGCTAAGACTGCTTCTATTTGGATAAGTAGTCCAGGCCCAAAACTATTTTCAAAAATAGCCTTTACGTGTTTTAAACTGATTTCCAACTACTTAAAGCTCTTATACACTAATCTAATAGTGTATAGGGGTGTATAAGTAAATGGGGTTGACTATACAAGTATATGAGTGTTTTCTAAAGTCTACTACCTCTAATTATTCATGTATCTGCATGCTTATACCTATAATTATGTGCGGCAGCCTTTGTTTGCATTTCCATGCTTATATGAAACCCATTTTCAAAAGAAGTCCCTTTATCTATATACTTTTCAAAACTGACCCCCAAACAAAAATAGCCATTAAGGTTAGGGCTCGACAGTTAATGACGAGTCATACCGACCCTAAATGGCTAATATATCGTTTTAAAAATAATACCCATTTGGTTTTGGTCTAAATCTGAAAATTGTTTATAAAACTGTCCACTCATGCAAAATTGTTTTAAGTGTTGAAGTTGTACAAGTGAACCGAAATTCGTTACTCCTTTGTATGATTAGCCTTACTTACGCTTAGGCCATCAAATGCGATTAGGCTTAAATGTAGGTCGTATATGAAACTTATTTGCATGTGTGTGGATTAAGATTGCATAGACCTATTTACCTTCATAAATTAGATACGAATTTAACCTCCCAAGATAGTATTGCATGATAATATTCACCACTTTATCGCAAAATATAGACTCGAACGGGAACCACCTTTCGTGGGATTCGGGGGAGTGCCTAACACCTTCTCCCCGGAGTCATTTGGACTTCTTACCTTTTTTGAATCTTTGAAATTGGACTAGTGTAACAACGAACTCAGCCATTGACACTTAGGTGGTCTAATACACCTTAGAAAACTATATTAGGTGGCGACTCCAAATTCTCAAACTCAAACGAGTTACCCAGTCAAATCTGAAACTCGACTCGTTCGAGTTGAGTCTAAAATCGGATGCGACAACGACTTTATCAATTTACACACTTTATTTTCATTCGAAGGAAGTACAAATCCTTCTGGTTGTCGCATAAAAATTTCTTCACTTAGGTTTCAATTTAAGAAGACAGTCTTAACATCCATTTGATGTACGTACAAGTTTTATAGAGATGCTAATGATACATGAGCATAGGTATCAAAAAAATAAACGTATACTTTTTGGGTGAAACCTTTTGCAACTAACCTTGCCTTGAAGGTTTGAACCGAACTGTTTGTATTATACTTTCTTCTAAAGACCCATTTACAACCTATAGGTTTTGATCAAAAGGAAGATCAACTAAAACCCAAGTATTGTTAGACATAATTGAGTCCATTTTATCATTAATGGCCTCTTTCCAAAAAGCAGCGCCTCTTGAAGACATAGCCTCTTGGTAAGTCTTCAGATCATCTTCAATATTACATAAAATAGGTATTTTATTACAGACAGTTGTTTTATTTTCTTCCACAAGGAAAACTATTGCTTGTGAAGAAACAAAATCAGAACCAAGACTCTTTTCTTTTCTAGCTCTTTAGCTTCTTCTAGGTTCTAATTCAACATTGTCATTTTTTCTTTTGTTTGTAACAACCTCAAAATGTGATATCTCATTTGCGTCAACCTCATTTTGATTCAGTTCAGTTAATGATTCATCAACAGAATCTTTTATAAATTTATTTTCAATAAACTCAACGTGAACAGATTCTATGATGACATTAGACTTTAGATCTAAGAGCCTATAAGCCTTTGAATTTTGTGTGTATCCAAAAAAATAATTTTTATTCCTCTAGGCCCCAACTCAGTTCTTTGATTGTCAGGAATTTAATAAAACGCTATACACCCCCACGCTTTAAGATAACTGAGATTTAGTTTTCTATTATTCCAAAGTTCATAGGGTGAAATGTTTATACTTTTAGAAGGCACTTTATTCAATATATGACATGTTGTTAATAATGTCTCACCCCATAAATTATGACGTAAGTGTGCATTCAAAATCATAGTATTAGTCATGACAACTAGAGTCTTATTTTTCCTTTCAGCCAATCCATTTTGTTGTGGTGTGTAAGGGGCACTAGTTTGATGTATAATACCATGCTCTTCATAAAAATTATTAACCTCAGCAGAAAAATATTCACAACCTCTATCACTACGAAGTATCTTAATTTTCCTAACCTTTTGATTTTCCCCAACATATTTATACTCTTTAAATTTCTGAAAGACTTCATCTTTTGTTCTACGTATACATATGTGAATCCAAAAAAATCATTTGTAAAGGTAATGAAGTGTCTCTTACATCCTCTAGTCAATTCTCCATTTAATTCACATATATTAGAATGTACTAGATCCAATAATTCAGTAACTCTATCTCTTTTCTTAAAAAGCTTCTTGGTCATTCTTGCTTATATACAAACCTCACATTTTTCTACGTTTTTACCATCGCAAGCAATATAACCTTTTTTATACATATAATTTAAAGAACCAAAATTTATATGTTATAATCTAGCATGCCATAAGAATCAGACGCAACAATATAAATAAAAGCATTCTTTATTGCATCAATACTTAGTTTAAACATGCCATCACAATGATATCATTTGCCTTAAAACATACCACTCTTAGACATTATTACATGATCAAATTCTAGTACAATCTTGAAACCTTTCCTAGAAAGCAAATTAGCAGACATCAAATTCTTTTCATTTCAAGAACATGATATACATTTAGAAGTGTCAAATTCTTTCTCGAAGTGAAATTGACTTCAACGGTTCCTTTCCTAAAACTTCGCAATGGCATGATTTCCCATAAGCACCTTCTCAGAATTCTTCACTTCTGTATAGGTCTTGAAGTGGTCCTTGTCAAAACAAACATGAATGATTGTGCCAGAATCCAACTACTAGTCTTGCCTATTAGTGGATGCAACAGCCATGTTCAATTATGTGACTGTTCCGCTTGGCAATGTAGAAATCATGACAACCAGTCCTTGTGCAGAATTCTCAACCATGTTTTCTTTCTCGAAATTTCTAGAATTAAAATTTATTCCTGTATTTTTGTATCTACAATCTCGAATCTTATGCTTTTTCTTCCCATAATTATGACAATTAAAATTCTCTCTTTTTTTGACAGATTTCTCGGAAGCTTTTCAGATTTTTGTTTCAATTACCAAAAATACTTTGGCTCACCAAATTAACTATGGAACTTGATGCTTGTATAGAAGCATCATGGGCATGAGTCTTACTTTCAATTTGAAGGTGAGTCTGAAATTATTCCATAGTTAATTTATCAGTAGAATGTAACATTTTCTTTCTGTAATCATTCCAGGAAGAAGGCAACTTCGAGACTATTGCACCTATTTGAAGTGCATCGGGAATATTAACAAGATCATTCAGTTTCGAAACTAACACTTGCAATTCATGAAACTAATCCATAATAAGCTTGGTGCCAATCAATTTAAATTCAAAATATTGCAAAGTCAAGAATTTATCAGTACCTCACTTTTCATAATGATATTTATTGTGCAGCGCACCCTACATCTCCTTTGGCATCTTCATATTTGAATAGAGATCCTAAAGACGATCCGTGAGTGTGTTCAGGATATGTCTACAACAGAGCAGTTCATCCTCTTCACATTTTTTTCTTCCGCCTTAATAGCATTAATATCAGTTGGAGTTGGTTTGAACAAAGGGGTCAATTTAGGAATGAGGACATAAAAAACTTCTAAGGCAGTGAGTAAGAAAATCATCTTATCCTGCCAACGAATAAAATTCAATTTATCAAAGCAATTGAGTTTGATAAACTCTTTTGAGTTATCAACTACAAACAAAAAATTTTCCGTAGCCAATAATTCTTTTAGATTGTTAGAAAATAAGAATGAAAATTGAGAAGAAAGAACTTTGAGGCGAGAAGAATTATTTCATTGTCCTTAAAGAAGTGTTGCTTGTATATTCTTAGGGGATACACACAATATTCTTCAGGATTACTCAACGCCAAATAGATACTGCCGAGTATTTAGCCACTTTCAGGGAAGAGATATTTATAGAAGGAAGCGGAGACTTTTCATGAACAAGTATCTTATTTATGAATAGGTTTTTAGTTTAAAACTTAAATTTTAAATATAAAATTTAAGTATCAGATTAAACCATTTCAAAAATAAATACATAAATTAAATATTTCTGCCCGACCCACGTCCCAAGTCCAACTATTAAATATATATAATATATAATATATACTACACATAGAACTTGGAGGACTTTATTCATTTAGTACTTTTGGTGGGCCTCGAGTATTTAAACTATCTCCAAAACTTTGTTCCCACCGATGTGGGACAATGTCTTTTTTACTTCCCAATAGTCAAACTACATTATAAAAAATAACACTACATGACCCCTCAACACCCTTTAAATTTTTTTAGCCCATCTTTTCTTAAAATAACTCAAAATAAACATCAAACCACCTTCCTAACTTTTTATACCGCTCACATTCTAGATTTTTTTTTAGTCTCCTTCTTCTTCTCCTTTCTCTCACCTAACTTTTTAGATTTTTTTCCTCATGTATTAAGCTTACATACATCAGTAGAATGCACATTGTATACAAAACCTGGAGGATGCGCCATGCAGACCTCTTCCTCAAGTTTTCTTTGTAAGAAGGCATTATTGACATCCAACTGGTGAATGAGCCAGGATAATTGAGTGGCAATAACAAGGTTTAATTGAATAATTATGGGTTTAACCACCAGATTAAAAGTTGAGTGATAAGCTAAACTAGGTCGTTCAGTGAACTTTTTCCTACAAGACTTGCTTTGTACTGTCGATTGAACCATCAGAATTATGCTTAATATTGAACAACCAGTCAATCACATTCCGTGAAGGATCATTAGGTACCAAGTCTTGTGTCTTGTTTTGAACTAAAACTTCAAATTCAGAATGCATTGAGTGTATGTTTGCGTTTGTCTGAAGGTATTTGGGATAGGTTCAGATATGTGTGAGGATTGGACTGAGAGATAGAATTGTTTTGTTCTTAGACTGTTAGTGTTAAACCTTGTGGCCATAGGGTAATTTGGTGGATAATGGATAGGTGTGGGTGTAGGATTTGAGTTTTGTACAAGTTGCCAAGATTTGTGTTTCATTGTTAGTAGGTTATGGAGGTAGGTGGATTGGATCTTGAAGGAGAGGGCCCTATAGATTACATCTGCGCATAAGCATCAACATCTGAGCCTTCTGAGGGAACAATTGTTACTGCTAGTAAGTTTAATGGAAAGATGTGTAACAAGATTAAACTGAACAACAGTAAGTTCTTCATGCCATTTCAGTGGACAACAATAGAAGCCATTTGGGTAGGGTAAGGTTGGGAAGAGGAAATCAGAATCTGACTCGCAAAAGTTTTTTAAGCTTGATGCCATAAAAAGTATATATTGAAGAATGGGTAGGTTAAGGTTGGGAAGAGAAAATTAGGATTTGACTTGAGAAAGTTCTTTAAGCTCTGATAACATAAAGAGTATATGCCGAAAAATGAATGAAAAGAGTTGTATTTTATTAATGAATAATGAGCTCTTTATATAGAGTCAAATACAACAGATTTCCTACAATGAAAGAACATCTTACAGAAGGATAATATTGAAATATACAAGAAAGGGTAATAAAGTGGAAAATGTTGTTGTGTTGTGTAATTTTTATAAAAATATTGGTATAATGGGTAATTAAATTATTTAGATTATCTTCTGACATAATTTTACCTAATTTAAATTTTATAAGACCAGATTAATTTCCTTAACATATGGTTTGTAATAAGCTACCATAAATACGTTTATAATGATTTGTTTGACCGTTCGCTTCTTCATGTGTTGACACCATTAACAAAAATTCAGTCTCCTCTATCTACTAAAATCTCCGCCCCTAACTACCGATTTACAATCAACATTGTTATTTTAGAATAATTCATAAAAAAAATATATACGACACAATATAAGTTAAAATTTTCCTAATTTTTTGGACATAACATTTTTTTATTATAATTTATTTAAATTTAAAATATGTTAAATTTCAAAATAAAAATAAAACAAACCATCTTAATCATCCAATATTTACTTATTTAGATACAATGTATGTATATTTGCTTTTCCTTTGTTTTGTAACTTTGAAGTCCAAAGAGGGAAAACACAATGGCTTCACGAGGGCTGCTGACAAGGGCAAGTAGAATCAAGACAAGGCTACAATCAGCACTTGAAGCAACCTTAATTGAAGTGGAAGACGTGTCTTACCAACACGCTGGTCATGCTGCTGTTAAGGAAACAGGAACAAACGAAACCCATTTTAATGTTAAGGTTGTCTCTAACAAATTTGATGGACAGAATCTTGTTAAACGACACCGTATGGTCTATGATGTATTGTCTGATGAGTTTCAATCTGGGTTACACGCTCTTTCAATAGTTGCAAAGACACCCAAAGAAGCTGGCATCTGACTTCTACTTTTGGTAAGTGCTATATAAATGTGTTCTTTTCTTTGTTCTGGAATTGTAGTGCATATATTGAACATAGTTTGCACAAAATTCTAATTTAGTTCAGCATTTTCTTGTGTGATCCAATATTAGTGAATTAGCCGAGGGTCTATTTGAAACAGCCTTTCGACCTAGGGATAAGGTCTGCGTACACTTCACCTTCTCAGACCCCACTTGTGCAATTACACTGGGTATGTTGTTGTTTGTGTAACGAATATTAGTGAATTCTGCAGAATAGGATCTTTCAGTTGATTACTTGTGAGGTGTGTTTATAGTAGAATGTACTTAGGACCAATCGCAGCCTTTGAAACTCGGGGATAATGGGCCCACTACTCTACCCTTGCCCACTTAAATACCAGGCTTAGGTCGCATGGCACAGGGCATAAACCTGTTACCCGAGTCACAAGTCCCTCAAACTTTGCTACTTGAGCTCAGCCTGGGGTGTGGCCTTATACCTGCATTACATGTATGCTCTTATCAGAAGTCAGAACCTTTCAGTTCTTTTAGAGCCAGTGAGGGAAAACGAGTTCGTAGTCTAAGTTTGAGATGATTTGGTTGGAGCAGGAGGGTTTTGTGGATTTGGTAGATAATTAGTGATATTCGTATGAAGTAATACAGAGATGTGATTTGTCGTGGCAAAGAAGTTGAAATGTGAAAGGGAGTCTTGGCGAATGAAATGGTGATTCTTTTGACAGTTCAGAGAAAAGGGCGTCAAAGTTAGAGTAATTAATGAACTTTGTTAAAATACGGATGAGAGGGATTTTAGATGAAGAAAGCTTCTGAAATCAGAGCCAAATGAACTTCAAGAAGTAGTTAGGCTGGAAAAAATCTCGCGCAGACAAATGTCAATTTGCCTTTAGTTGACTCAAGGAGATTGAAGTACAAATTTCTTCCGCACGACAGTAGAGTTCCTGGAAGGTACAACCAAATAAACTGCTGAAGATTAATAGAGAAACAATGGTGATGCAGCAAGCAGAGATGAAATTTTAAGATTTCACAAGAACCTCTACATAGAACTAGAAGCATGAAGACCAACTTTCTGGATGGAGTACATTCCAGATCACAGAAGAGGATACAAGATTGATATAAAGGCTCTATACTGAAGAAGACTGAGGTAAAGTAAAAAAGAGCCACAATGGTGAGAAAGCCCCTGGGTAGATAGGTTTACTATCGCTTTGCGTGAAAGGTCTGGATAATGATTAAGAGAGATTTACTTAATGTTATTAATCACTTGATCAGTTTGAAAGTTTTGAGAAAGGTTTCAACGCCTCCTACAGTGTTGTGATTCAGGAGAGCTTTTGGAGCTTAGGAGTTGAAGGAGTTTAGTCATGATTGGTCTGGTGCTGTTGTACTGGTACGGCACTATAAAGGGTAGGTGAATAATCCATGTTTCCATTGCCAATTAATACCTTAATATGAAAAGAAGGGAAAGTAATCCAGGATTGGGAAGTAAATTAGGCATGAAAAAGCACATGATTATATAAATCAAGCTCAGTATGAATTATTTACCCTTATGACAACAACTACACCTCAGTCCCAACAAGTCGAAAGGAAATGAGTGGGGAAAAGTGATAAAAAGTTGTTCTCTGGTATCATAAATAATTGTCCTTACTGATTTTATTTTATTTTATTTTTATTTTTTAACGTGAGGGGATTAAGGTATGAGGACCCATACTATTGTTTCTTCGAGCTGAGTTATATAGTATGCCACATTAGGTATAACAATGTATCATTAGGAGGTTATCAAAAACACTGTATCAATAGGGGTTTATAAAGGTTTTAGGCCTTTCTTCCCATTGCCTAAAGGTTTGGATAGATGCCAGATCCTTTGATTGTCTTATCAAGATGTTAAAGATAGTTGTGGAGAAGAGTTGTATGAGGGGGTACAATATTGGAAGGGACTCGAGTATTTGAAGGACATATCTCATATAAGCGGATGATACAGCCTTATGCTTCGTGATTTTTTGATACAGACTGTTATTCTTTTAGCCGAGGGTCTTCCAGAAACAACATCTCCACCTTGGTAGGGGTAAGGTCCGCGTACATCTCACCCTCCCAGACCCCACTTGTGGGTTATCACTGGATATGTTGTTTGTTTGCTGTTATTCTTTTTATTCAGAGGGCGAGGATTAATACTCTTGGTCTTTGAAGACATTTTAGGATTACATAAACTCAGGCTGGTATCCAGTAAATGAAGTGTAGGGTGTAGAAGAAATGACAAACTTGGACTGTTTTCCTAATCAATGTCAGTGAAATCATCAGATTAGAGTTTGAATGCGTAGGACCAGAAACTTTTCTCCATTTTGTTGGATCAAATACAATGCGAGAGTACCTTGAAGATAATCGTGATAGATACTTTCTCTGAATTTTGGATAGCTGATTTTGTGTGGGAACCATTGGCGCCATGTAGTTTCGTTTTGGCATCTATTTTTAAGGGGATATATCCATTCATTGCCAACTGTTGTAAGATTATTTCATTTTCGTAGTTAAGAAGAGGTAGTTGATCTCATTTGGCTGCTCTCCTTCAAGAAGAGGAACCATCAAAAGAGCCTGCTAGCACGAGCATCTAGTTTGTCCTAATGAGGTTTTAATTTGATCGAAGGCAATTATCTCAATATTATAGTGCCATATTTTTGCTACCTCTTTGTTTAATGTACCATAGGTATTGTGGTTTTAATGATTGTCTTCTATCACATTCTTTTTCCCTTTCCCATTTTTGTCATCGTTATAAATATCAAATTTGAAATCTCTGCACGGTGCTAATGCAGGCAGTATCCACAGTAAACTATTGCATGGGATGAAGATCAGGAGTACAAACAGCAGCTGTCAGCAATGCAACTTATATTTGTCATTTAAGTAGAATTATCCGGACTTTTAGGAGCTAGTACCATTTGCGTGGAATATTGCTGCTAGCTCCAAATAATAAACTACGTAGGTGGTTGGTTGCTGTTTCAGCCTCACCATTGAATTCTGACGCTTGTAGTGTGTAGCAATTCAAAAGCATTATATCGATATAATCTATGAACCAGGGCGATTTACTAGCTGGGAATGCATTCATTAGCTCATCAGAATGTTTTCCTAAAGTGGAGCTTTACTTAATTTTATCATTTTTACGTTTGATATTTCGATTGACTTCTTGAGGTTTGAAAAGTCACTAGTGTCAGAGTTTAGACTTTCAATTGTCGTCTTTTCTTCAAAATTCAGTCATTTTCTTGATTTGTGCACGTCATCTTGCTCAAAGATCATGCTACTCTTCTTTGTATCGATTCAATTTATGGTCAGTTGGCATACGTAGTATTGCAGCTGATGACATTTGGTCAATTTTTCATTGAGGGTTTAGTTTATGACGGCAGTTTGCAATTGAGTCTGAAACTCAGTATTCTTAGGTGGAGCATTGGACCTAGGGTGGTTCAAAAGTAGAGCTAATAAGTTCAAAACATCATCGTCTTTTTTCATTAAAATCAAAGATTGTGAATCCTCCAAGCATGCAAACTCCCTGTAAAGTTGTCACTTGGGTTCTTCACAATGCATTAAGAACAAGAGCTCACCTTTGATTAATTGCATTTTGAGTATAGAAATGCATTTATTTAAATGGACAAAAAACTACTCCGAATTCTCCTCTATCGATTAGAATCCGGTGTACTCGTAAGTCATAAGCATCAACACAATTCAAGGAACCTTGTGGCACTCAAATGCATAAACATCTTTAACATTGAAATGGATAATATAAATATGTCCATCTGATATTCCCTAAGGAAATATTAATTCACTCAGTCAAGCCGACAGGATGATAGAACACCATGTGAATTTATTAAGAACGTTTTTAGTGAAGAAACTAGAGTTATTCTTTATGTTCAAGAGTGGTGGTTACTCCCTCCGACTCATTTTATTTGTCCCATTTGTTTTTACACGTTCCCATAACTAGGAAGGATCATATTTTCAGGATTCATCGTCTTTGGACTTGTTTAGTTTCAGGTGGTGGTCGTGAATGCAAATTTGGGATGCACACACTGCAGACATAGAATATCTCAAAACATCTCAAAGATAACTGGTGAGAAAATACTCTTCGATATCAAACTTAGGCTATTACCTGTAAACGTACATAAGTGAGGGGATCGTGGATAGCTCAATTGATGAATTTTCCTATCTTCCACTACTCGTTTAGAAGATTTTTTGACTAGCAGATCACTTGAAAGCCAATTCTGAATAACCTTAAACAACAATTATAGATTGAGAACCTACAAAATGTGGGTAATGCAATTTGTTCTAGCCGGTAAAAGCAACCTAATAATGTATTTCTTTTGTTTACAATGTTAGTGTGTATAAGTTAATATAGAAATACAAGTAGTTATTTTAAACCACTGATACTTATCTTGGGAGAATACAAATAGATGTTGGGAGAAAGCAATTGATCGTTAAAGGAGATGTTAGAAATCATCATCACCAGAAAAAAAGATGGTGCTGTAAAGAGCAATCCTATGAATATTAACGAGAACCATAGCCGAATTTCGCGTTCTTTTTTACTTTACGTTGGAACACTAACAAGACGATGGCTAATTAAGTTTAATGGGGTTAACTAAGAAGCTCGAATTTTCATGCTAACAAGGAGTCGAATACATATTCCTTTAGAGAGCTGTTTTTTGTACAACTGATCTGCGTACAACCAAACGTACAACCGGGCGAAATTACCATTGTATCCCTGACAGTTAATGGAGGGATTAACACATATTTTCCCTCCAACCATTAACCCCGTTCCCTCCAACCACTAACCCCTTTACGCATGCTGTTAACGATTAGGCGTGCTGCAATTTTTATGAGAAAAAGTGCCATGTTAGGAGGGGATTTTTTCCTCCATTAACCAATCTTGGTCCGAATTTTTCTTTTCATATAAACCATGTTTGGACTTTTGTTTTCCCTAATATAAGCCTAATCTGCTTCTCAACTTATCTAGTGTAATATTATGTAATTATCCGAAAAAGCCAAAAATAAAAATAATTTTTTACTACCACCAAAAAATGGAAACTGATGAAAATCAAACAAATGATGACAATGCAGTAGTTTTAAGGGAATCGTTGAATAGAGTTTTTGATGGGAGTGATGACGATAGTTTGTTCAATGAAGGGGACGAAGAAATTGAGGGTAGTTCGATTAATGGTGATAAAGATGAAGATGTTAAAAATGGTGATGAAAATGTTGAAAATGGTGATGAATACGTTGAAGGTGGTGATGAAGATATTGAATATCATTACAATGTTCGATTAAGCCCTCAAGCCGGAATGACATTTGATAGTTTGGAGGAATTTCATTTATTTTATAAGGCGCATGCTAAATTAAAAGGATTTTGTATACTGAGGAGATCCTCGAAAAAACATAAGATTTGCGGAGTTCTTAATTACGTTCATTACTATTGTGACAGAACTGGTTAACGTGATAATGCAACTACTATAAAGAAGATTCAGCGTCCAGCAAAGGTTAACGCTAACCTTGCAGCTGATGGAATAACATGGGTTGTAAATTCAATGAAGAGAAATCATAACCATGACTTGGAGCCAGATTTGTCTCGTCTAATGCTTGGACACATGCATATGTCGAAGAGTTTGAAAAGGTCGTTGCTTGCTAATGACAAAGAAGGCATTAGACCTTCCAAAAGTATTCAAGCATAGCAGCCTCAAGTCTGGTGGTCTAGAAAACTTAGGTTGTTCGCTGGGGGACTGCATGAATTTTAACAATTCCAAGAAATTAAACTTGGAGCCAGGAGATGCTGAATCAATTAGGCATTTTTTTTTGCGATATGCAAACGAGGGACAATGATTTCTTCCATCTTATGGACATAAATAATGAAGGTAAGTTGAGGAATTTGATATGAGTTCATCCCCAAGGAAAGACTACTTACCAGGAATTTCATGATGTGGTGTGTGTTGATACTACTCATCTAGTCAATAGATATGACATGCCTTCTTGTAGCTTCGTTGCCACCACTTCCAATCAATATTGCTTGGTTGTGCATCGGTATCAAAAGAGAACATTACTATGTATCGTGGTTGTTCTTAACTTGGGTTAATGCTATTGGAGGCATTCAACCAACTTATCTATTCACTGATCAAGATGAGAAGATAAGGATTGTAGTTAGGGAGCTCTGACCCAACACTCTCCATCGGTTTTGCATTTGACATATCTTTGTGAAGATTACATTAAAGTTTAAGGGTCATCGGGCCTACTATGACATTAAGAATGAGTTCACAACTATAGTTTTTGAAAGGCTTAGTATAGCTGAATTTGAAGGCGATGACAAGAGTTCAAGGCAAGATACGGATTAGAAAGAAACGAATGGTTAAACAAGCTTTACGGCGAAAGGGAAAATTGGGTACCCATATATCTCCAGCATTTCTTCTGGGCTGGGATGAAATCTACACAAAGGAGTGAGTCAATGCATGCATTTTTTGATGGATATATAAATAGCCATAGCACTTTAAAAAAATTTGTGGAACAATACGAGGTTTCATTGCGTGAAAAACATGAGAAGGAGTTGAAGAAAGAACTTGCAGCAAGGACTAAGACAATTAAGTGTTCAGAATTTTTATGGGAGCAGCAGCTTGAACGAGCCTACACACCAACCATATTCGGAAAGGTAAAACAAGAAATTACATGGATGACACATTGTGATTTGTCTATTTGAATCACGGCGGGAAAGTGGAGGTATACCAAATTAGAGATGGTTCATTAATGACCGATGTTTTTAGGAACCGGTTCGTTTTTACAGTTCATCAAACTCCGGCAGGTGAGTACTACGGGTGCAATTGCAAGATGTTCGAATCAAGGGGCATCATTTGTTGTCACATTATGAAAGCATTGTCACACAAAGGTATTCCACAAATTAATGATAGGTACATTTTAAGAAGATGGCGAAGGGATGTGCCGTGTCCTCATCTGAGAAGTTTTTTCATAGTGGTTACCCACCAATGACAGAGGAGTATAAATCATACAGGGAATTGCTGGTTAAATTTGAGAGGCTCACTGACATTAGTTTGGACGATAGTCTTAAGAGGCAATACATAAGCATGATGTTGGATGCAGCTGCAAATACACTGTCAGATTGGAATTGATACAACGACAAAAGGGCTTCTGCTCGTGCTAGTGCCGCTGCTAACAATCCTATACAAAATCCTCAAACTAGGAAAAAGTGAGGGAGGCCTAAACAGAAACGTCGTAGGAATCAATTGAAAAATAGGACAAGAACTACAGTAGCAACGTATGGTGCCAATACTGATAGAGGTCAAGCCTGTGTGCGTACTATTAATGTCCAGTCAAGGGATATTGAAATGTGCAATAGTAAACATAGCAAGACTATGAAACAAATATATCAATTTTGCATGCTTTAATTGGTTTGATTGTGAATTAAGAAATATGAAATTTTTGGTGGTTTATGTTGTTCATTATATTTAATTAATATCCTAACTAGTATAATAATATGAAATTGAATATCACGTAAACTTACCTTAATAAATCATTTTTGTCATAACATAATCACATATAATTAAATTATGTATATAATACCTTGTATTTGTGAATATCACTTAAAGTTGCAAATGGGATTGCAAGTACTATTCAAAATTATAAAAGTAGTATCCATGTCATCTTCTTTCTTCTCTAACAAGTCTGGGAGGTAATGAAGACTTGTTATCATGAATTTTGGGGTGGTTTCATTCAGAATTATCACGCTAAGTTAGTGATTTTTATTGGTCAATTTTAAGTTTAACCTAGGGAAGGTGTTTATGCCTAAATTTGTACGTCTAGTTTAAACAATTAATTATGAATGAGGTCACAAGCAATACGGTAAATTACGATGGAAAAAGTAAGTAAATATGATGAAAGTAAAGACAAGTAATTAAGAAAGAAATAATAGAGAAAGCAAAGTAATTCTTATTCCTTGAGAGTAGCCGACTCGGGTGGCAAATTGTGTCTCGTGTACAATACAATGTAAGGATGTGTATTTATAGTAGTGATACCCAGTCCTAAATAAGGTAAAATAAAAATAATAATGATAAGACCATAGTCCTACAAATCATGACAGTGGTATACTAAACCCTAACTAGGAGACTGTAAACCCAAGGTGGCAGGATGTGTGCCCTATGCCCTATGACCAAACCGCCTAAATGATCATTGGCTCTAGGAGCGAGCGTATATCCTCAGTGTCCGGTGACTTGTAGGATAAGTTTAGTCTCGTCAGCTGGACCCGTATCCCCATAACAATAGGTGCATATTTTTGCCCACACAGTTAGTCCCCTCCACTTGCTGAGTGTTGACGCAAGCAGTCAGGAAGTGAAAGCGGTGTGATGTAAAAAGGTATCTCACTGACTCCTAGAAACTTGCAGTCTTTTTGACCAAGAATAATAATTTCTTCAAGAACCTCACATGCTTCCATCTGATTGGTTGATATCGATTCCATGCACCTTTCCATAGAAATGACTGCTCCGAATCGTTCCATATCCTTAGCAATAACGACACCCAAATGCTTCGTGCTCCATGCTTATCCTTCCGTGCCTATAAATAGTGACCTCGTGATGCTGGAGAGATCTCAAACTTCTTCGAAAATTCTTCCTCTTCCTCAGAAAAATATATTCATAGAGCTTCCCTATAAACTCTCTCATTTCGAAAAATATTCGCCTTAGGTCCTGGCTTGATATTCCCAAAAATTCTTCTTCGTTTCGTGAGGATGAGGCATGAGATTATTACAAGGGGAGAATCATCTACAGTTATCTTCTTTTCTTTCTTTATTCGTGAGGAAAGGAAAGAAGTCCCCCGAGCCATGATGCACGGCCGGAGCTTTAATGGTGATGTTCTTTGGAAGATATTCATTGTGGTAGACACATCAATTCTGGCGTGTCTCATCTTCATGCCCGATGGTTTGCTGTGATATTTTTCTTGTAATGTAGCACAGTTCAGCAGAGGAATGCTAACCCCTTTCGAGCTTCTTCTAGTTCGTTCATCTCCTGGTTGCATTGGGACATGGTTCCTGAAGCAGCATAATTTGAATAGGGAGCGAGTCTGTGGATATCCGCCCCTCCTTCTGGCGGTTGGTGCATGGAAAGTTTCTCTAAATCCTTTGCATTCAGTTCAGTTGCATAGCTCTGCTCAGTCCATTGATCATGAAGATTGCATCATCTTCCAGTCGTTAGAGGGAAGAGGGAGTATAAGGAGTTCCTAAGGTTACCAGAGGTTCCTCATTGGAGTCTTTCCAAGTGGATTTAAGTGAAGCCCCTAGTACTCGTTCTGCTGCCTCTGCCTCTTTACTGAGGGTTTCCTTAGTTGGGCCGATTTTCCTTTCCTCCTGTGGTGCAGCATCAAAAATGTTGCTGCCCAGGGTATTAGGTTGGAATTTTGCCTTCGAATCCCGGGAGAAACTTCGATACAAGAGCTATAATCTAGACGAAGGATATCCGAGGGTGCAAATTCAGAGGAACTTGCAGTTTTAGTCTTTCCTTTCCTTATTTTTTCTACAATTGTTATAAACAAATATTGTATTCAGGAAGAATTAAATATATATTATGAGCCTACGGGCTGTTTGTTATTAATAAAATAAATGTTCATCAATATTTCATACGTACTTGTGTTATTACACGTTTCGTAATGTATGACCAAGCAGTATGTTTGTGCACCTAGATATTAGTCGGCTTCCGGTCGTCCAGACTGTTCTAGTTGTTTAAGAACATATTTCAGTGTGCCTACCTTGAGCAATTATGTCCATTGTGCACTGATAGACGGTGGCTAGGTTGCATCCATAGCAGATGGCTGTTTGCACCCACAATGGGACGACTTTAGCATGTGTGGTAACGATCCTTTTGCATTCTAAGACATAACGTCTTCGCTTAGTTACTCGAGTATTTAAGACTTTCTGGCACTATGCAGACAGGCGTTTCCATCGGCGTGTAGGTGAAATTGTTGATTTAGCGAGTTCAACCCTCGATTAATGCCTGGTGTCTGAGTTAGACATGGTCTAACTCTCAGTGAGTAGTATACTCTACTTTCTTGCAGCAGAAAGTGAGTGTATTACTTCAACTTAAGTCTGGCAGGGGCTATGGATAGTTGGATCATAGATGGATCTAAATAATTGAACAAAACTGACAAGTTGGAATAGTAGTTTTATTGAGACGGCGCGGAGGCATATGAAATAAGGAACGGGGCTAAATACCCGTTGTGAAACAAAGAGCGGGGCTGAGAGCCTGTTGTAAATAATTTTTAGAAGACTAGGAAAAAGAAAAATACATGTCTCGAGTATTCAGGCTTAGTGAGTCTTTCAAGAGTAGTACTTTTTCAGCCATGTGATATTCCCGTTATTTGGAATGGCTGTCCCCTCCATGTCTTCGAGAACGTACGCAACTTTTCTAACGATACCCCGCACTTGTATGGTCTCTCCCAATTCGGAGCGAGCTTTCCTGCTCCGACCTGCTTGGTGTTCTGAGTAACTTTGCGAAGGACCAGGTCCCTGATGTTAGGGGTGTGCGAAACCGAACCGGTACCGATAGTCGAATCGTTACCGCTACCGATAAGTATAACGGTATCGGTATAACGGTTATTGGTTCGGTAATGGTATTAATTTTCAATACCGATAAGATATCGGTACGGTAACGGTTTCTATATCTCTTTACCATTACCGTACCGATAACCGATAAGGTTTTCTTTATAATTTTTATATATTTTATTTTATTTATTATTAGTATATTAAGTCATTTAAACTCTTAATTTACAAAATTAACTTATAGGTTAAACTTCAATTATTATTATTATTATTTTTGGTGGTTATATGTCAATACACAAACACTTTAATTAATGATTTTGGCCTATTTTATAATTAATTTTGTTTTCTCGCATCATTGATCAGACTTTCTTATCTTTTCTTTTTCTATTCATTATTTTGTGTTATGTTAGCATATTGTTAAGACTTGTTGATTGCACTTGTTTACTTAGTTTGTGTGGATGGTTTGCCTATTACTTTAGTGGTTATTCATATTAATTAAAAAATATTACCTATTGACAACCATCCACCAAGAATTCACGCATTACTTCGGTGTACCGGTTACCGAACCGTTAACTACCGAACCGTTAAGAACCGATAACTGTTAACCGATAGCTTATTGGTATGGTATTGGTTTTACATAATTACATACCGTTAACCAATATACAGTTACCGATAAGCTCAAACCCGAACTGTACCGCCCCATGAACACTCCTACATGATGTTGAAGGACTGTGGACTTGCCCTTGTATTATAATATTGCTCTATTCGCTGCTTCTGGGCTGCAAGGCAAATGACTGCTATCTCCCCCCGTTCGTCCAAGAGGCCAAAAGAGGCTTTCAGGGCTTTGTAGTTGGACTCCTCTTCGATGAATGTCTGCCATAAACTGGACTCTCCAATTTCCAAAGGAATCACAACTTTCGTTCCATACGTCAGCGAAAATGGTGTTTCTCCGATGCTGGCTTTGGATGTAGTTCGGTAGGCCCATAGGACTCCGGGCAGTTCTTCGGGCCATCTTTCCTTAGCCTCATTGAGTCGTTTCATTAGATTCTCCACTATCATCTTGTTTGAGGATTTGTCTTGGCCGTTGGCTGAAGGGTGGTAAGGAGTGGAGTTTATCCTCTTGATTTCTTATTTTTTCAGAAAAGTAGTGAACTTGTCGCCTATGAATTGGGGACCATTATTGCTGGTGGTTTCTGCTGGAATCCCAAATTGGCACATAATGTTTTTTCAAATAAACTCTATGACTTCCTGCTCTAGAATCCGGGCGTATGCGGCCGCCTCGACCCATTTGGTGAAATAGTCCGTCATGATAAGAACAAACTTGACACCACCGGGGCACTTTAGGCATGGGCCCTGCGATGTCCATCCCCTATTTCATGAAAGGCCATGGGCTTATTACTTTATGTAATAACTCCGCCGGCTGATGAAGTACATGGGATAACTTTTGGTAGCTATCACATGCCCAGGCGAACTTGCTCGCGTCGTCTTCCATTCAGGGCCAGAAATAGCCCGCCCTGATTAAATTTTGAGCTAGAGAACGCCTTATGCATTGTCCTTCTTGGATTTCCCTGAATGCGTAATCCACCTGAGAAGGACCCAAATATTTAGCCAAAGATTTGCTAAACATTTGCCGGTACAACTCTCCATTTATCAAGACGTAGTGAGTCGCTTGAGCTTTTAGCCTTTTGCTCTTCTTCCTATCTGCCAGGAGCTTTCCTTTGTTGGGATATTCAATGATTGGGTACCGCCAGTCCCATGATGACCATACTGCATTGACTTCGCAGCGCTTGACATCTGCATAAGTTAACTTAATTTTAGAAGTCAGGCTGTCGGCATTTAATTCTGTAGTGGCTGCTAGGCTGGCTAGGGCATCAGCCTCCACGTTTTCTTCTCTTGTCTGATTAATCCTCCATTTTTGAAAATTCTTCAGACATCTCTCCACTTTGGCCAGGTACTCTTGCATGCGGGCGTCTTTGGTAGTGTATGCTTTGGTCACCTGGTTCATCACGAGTTGAGAATCGCAGTTGATGCTGACCTCCCTGGCCCCAAATATGTAAGCTAACTCTAGGGCTTGAATTACAGCTTCATATTCTGCTTCATTGTTCGTCATCTGGGAGCAGCTGACAGCTTTCCTGAACACTTTCTTCGTTGGGGACTCGATCACTAAACCAAGCTCGAGCGTGTTTACATTCAAGGTACCGTTGGTGTGGATCACCCATTCCCCGGGGGTAACGCCTTCTATCATCTTGTGTTCCTACTAAGCTTTTGTCATTAGGTCAGTGCTGAAGTCGGTGACAAAGTCCGCGAGAACTTGTGACTTGATGGCCGTTCTTGGCTGATAAATGATATCATACCCGTCGAGCTTGACCTCCCACTTCGCCAACCTATTTGACAACTCGGGTTTGTGAAGTATGGTCCGTAATGGAAAAGAGGAAACCACGACAATGGTGTGACTCTGAAAGTAAGGCGCAGCTTCCTTGCTATCATGACTAAGGCAAGTGCGAGCTTTTCTAGATATTTATACCTTGTTTCTCTGCCTAGGAGAGGCTTACTGATATAATACACTGGTGACTGCACCCCTTCTCTTCTCATACCAAGACGGCGCTAACGACGACTTCGGACACTGCTAGGTACAATAATAATGGTTCTCCCTCGCGTGGCTTGGTAAGCAACGAGGGATTTTCCAGATACTGTTTTAGCTCTTTTAGCGCCTTGCTGCATTGCTCCATCCAATCAAAGCTTTTATTCTTTTTCAGGACATTGAAAAATTGATGACACTTCTCTGATGACCGCGAGATGAACCGGCTGAGTGTTGTGATTCGAACATTGAGCCTTTTAACTTCTAGTTCACTCTTCAGGACCTCTAGAATTGCCTCGATTGCTTTGAACTTCACCGGGTACGCTTCTATGCCCCTATTAGAAACAATGAACCAAAGGAACATCCCGGAGGATACACCAAAGGCGCACTTCTCGGGGTTGAGCTTCATTCCAAACTTATCCAGGATGCGAACGCTATCTCTAGATGGCCAATGTGATCTTCGGAAAATTCCAATTGACCAGCATGTCGTCGATGTAAACTTTCATGGTCTTGTCAATCTGCTCCTTGAACATCAGGTTCACTAATCTTTGATAAGTCGCTCATGCGTTCTTTAATCCGAAAGGCATCACTCTATAACAATAAGTCTTTCCTATCCGTGATGAAAGAAGTCTTTTCTTGATCATCTGGGTTCATGAGGATCTGATTGTATCCTTAGTATGCATCTAAAAAATTCAAGGCCTCATGCCCTGTCATTGAATCGATGAGTTGATCAATATTAGTCAGGGGGGAAGGAATCCTTTGGGCATGCTTTATTCAGATCTATGAAGTCGATGCACATCCTCCACTTGCCGTTCTTCTTGGGAACCACTACAACGTTTGATAGGTAGTCGGGGTATTGAATCTTGCGAATGGAACCATTATTGAGTAGTTTCTTGACTTCTTCATGAACCGCCTGCCCCTTCTCGTGGCTTATCGGTCGTTTCTTATGCTTGATTGGCTTAAAGTTCGGATCGATGTTTAGATTATTGTGATAACGCTAGTTGATATTCCTAGCATGTCAGTGTATGTCCAGGCGAAGGTGCCCGACCGAGCGCACAAGAAGTTAGCGTACTCTTGTTTTGCTTCGGTAGAGAGCTAAGCCCCTACATAGAATTTCTTGTCCGGAACTTTCTCGTCGAAGATTATTTGATCAAGGTCATCAACTGTAGCTTTAGTCAGCTGATCTTCTTCATGCGGGTCGGAGGGTATGATAGTTGGTTCGTAGGATCTAGTCACCTCATGGATTCTGTGTCCTAAGGGTACGCTATTGATCAGATTGGGCCCAAGCAACTTGTCCAGTTTCTTCTTCTGATTTTTGGTCTCTTTCCTGGTGGCATCGATCACTGCATTCATATAACTGCTCCGAGATAGCTTATGTTCACCCTGCATTTCTTTCACCCCCTAAGGAGTCGGGTACTTGAGGACCTGGTAAAGTGTGGATGGCACATCGTGAATCCAGGGTCTCTCAAGGATAATGTTATACGAGAGGTCGCATGTCATTACTTGGAAAGACGTCAACCGCGCTGCTCCTGGCAGGTGTACCTGGAGGAGGATTTCTCCCACATACTTCTCGATGGAACTGTTAAATATGGTTATGGTATACGGGCTAGGGATTATCCGACTCTGCATCTCCATCTGATAGACAATCTTCCAGTGAATGATATTGACTGCACCGCCAGGATCCACCAACACACGCTTGACTCAAGCATCATGTACCTGCAGAGTAATTATAAGGCATCATCGTGAGGGTGGTGGGCTCGCTGCAAATCTCCATCATCGAATTCGATGGTGTTGAGGCGTGGACTTTTTGGCTATTTGCTGGTGAGCCTCACAGACCATGATGGGTTTGGTCTCATTACTTCCGACCCTGTGCCACCTGAAGAACTGTGCTTTTTAATGAAGGCCAATACACTGGTACAACCCTGACCTTGACGACGCATAACTGGATTTTGATCTTAGATAGTACTTCATAATTTTAGTCGTACTGACTGAGTCATAGATTATCTGTTGGTTCTCGTTATCGATGTGCTGTATGTCGGTATTGCGGCTTGACGTGACTATAATTTCCTGGGCCCCATGGTGGATGCCAAACTATTTATGCCTAAATTTGTGCGTCTAGTTTAAACAATTAATTATGAGTGAGGTCACAAGAAATACTGTAAATTACGATGGAAAAAGTAAGTAAATACGATGAAAGTAAATACAAGTAATTAAGCAAGAAATAATAGAGAAATCAAAGTAATTATTATTATTTGAGAGTAGCCTACTTCGGTGGCAAATTGTGTCTCGTGTACAATAAAATATAAGGAGGGGTATTTCTAGTAGTGATACCCAATCCTAAATAAGGTAAAATACAAATACTAATAAGCTATGCGCTTACAACTCAAGGCGGTGTAATACTAAATCCTAACTAGAAGACTGTAAACCTTAGGCGGCGAGATGTGTACCCTGCACCCTGTGACCAAACCGCCTAAACAGTCGTTGGATCTAGGAGCGGGCGTATATCCTCAGTACTCGGTGACTTGTAGGATAAGTCTAGTCTCGCCAGCTGGACCCGTATTTTTGTAACAATAGGCGACATATTTTTGCCCACACAGAAAGTAAAGCATGATGATTTCTACCTAAAGAAGCAAAATATTTGGTTGGAACAATAAATGTAAAAAAACTTTGATTTTGAATTCTAAAAACTTAAACTGTGTTGTTTTCCAATTAATTACCTCATTGTGATAAGAACAATCTACTAAAATGTTCAATTATACATTTAGGGATCCCCTATGTGTTTTAGTTCGGGCGTTAAGAAACTTATGACTGAATTAAGTGTAATATTTACAAAATTGTATAACAAATTTATCAAGTACAGTAATAATGTTCCTAAGGTGAAATTTCTTCGTTTTGGTTATACCGCATGTTATAATTTGTAGTCTTTTAAATTCATAAATCATAGTTTATTTAAATTTCACTATTCAATTGAAAAAAATAGAACATAACCAAACAATTAAGAAATAGATCACAACCGAATAATTAAGAAAATAAAATAAAAAGATGGAAGAAAAAATTAAACCAACATATCAGTTAAATCAAACAATTGTAAGCACACATAACTTCGTAAAGATAATTTAATAAACACTCATCTAAAATATTTTAAGGTTGTAATAAGAGCTTTGTGAATCTTTATTCATCTTGGTCACACAAGTGCGTAACATGCCCTCAAACTTAGCGATCACAATAGCCATACTTAGCATCATCATCTCTTGATTTTGTTTTTATTTATCAATCTTTTGATTTATTGCCTACATATCCTGATTTTGCTTTTGAGATAACTTTGCAATTTCAAGATGCACCTCTTATAGTTGGGTACAAATTGTCTGAAGTGAGAAATTGATGGAGAAGGCGTGCATTGTTGCTTAATTTGGAGGAGACATGCTTGTACTGCAATTAGTTGTAAAATAAAAGTTTTATTAGTATGGTAGAATATCATAAAGAAAATTATAGTTGAATGAAACAAACATTTTAGAATGGTTGTTCCATATCATACCTTAGAGGATTCCTGGATGCAATTGCAGATTTTTTTTTTGAGAGCTGAAGAATTTTGCTAGGGTTTTATAGATAAAAAGGAAATTTTCCTTCATTGATGAACGTGTTGTTCAAAGCACTCCTAGCCAATGTAATTTAATTGCTTTAATTTATTATTGCAACGTCACTCATCCGTTAGCGAAATTTTATTCTCTCTCTTTCTCTTTTTACATTTACCATTTATACAAAAAAAAAAATTTACGATAATTGTTGAAAATAGTGATTTATATGAATTTTTTAATTTTAAAATAATAATAAAATTTAAATACCATTGTATAAGTGGGATTTGTGAAAAAAATTATTTTTAAAGGATTCAAAAATATAGTACAACATAGCAAAATATGTCATTTACAAAGCCAGAATGAAACGATCTCGGTCAGTTGTTTCGAAAGTTAGGACTCCGATTGATATGCCGATAATTTTAAAATATTTATAAGATCCATTGAGACTTATCTGTAAAATTTGAACTAAATCAGACCTCGTTTGGTACGTATCGGAAGAAGGTTTCAGTTTTTATTGTCAATAAATATTAAAAAGAGATTTTCGAGCTCGGTTTTGGCGAACGAGCTCCGATTCGAAATCCGAAAGCGCCGTTAGGTTCGTATGATTATTTGTCACTTTTGTGAACTTTTGAAAGTGAATTTCGAGGTTGTTCGGCTAGTTTCCGTTAAAATTCCGAAAGTTAAATAATTTGACTATTTTCTGTTTAAACTTCGCATCTCGAGTTTCGGGAACCCGATTTGAGATCCGCCTTCACGAGTATGCTATATATATTTTGTATAACTGGTATGAAAAAGTTAGAATTATTTTGAATATCGTAGGGTACCGTTCTAATTTTTACAGTAGCAGCGAATTTAAAAAAAAAAAAGAGGAAAAGAATGAATGAAATTGGAAAGTTAGGCGGTGGGGGTCCGAGGAACAACATAAATAGAAACATGAGCAAGGAACGAGAAACAGAGAAAATTATCAGAAAAAATGCCAGAAAATGTGAAAGGAGCCGGAAAATAGTAGATTTTTTACCCTGAAATATTCAGGTAATAATCTTAATGCATTATTTGAGTTTATTACGTGTGTTTGAATATGTTTTAACTGTAAAACTTGGAATATTAGATATCATTTTAATAAATTCAATTAATAGTTTGAAGGATCAAATGGACCCTGATAATGGAATTGATTATATATTCGTACTCAGTGAGGTATGGGCAACTTATAAATGTAATTTATTTAGGGTTTGGTTATGTGACCTTAAACCTTGTACATAGGTCTGGCCTGCGTATTGCGTATGCGAATAGAGTATCAGGTTCTTAACCGAATTTCCCTAAGACGTAAGGAATGAAGCCTTTAGCCTAATTTGATATATTTTTCTGCTTATTGAATAGAGTGGGATCGTTTGGCAATGAATTCAAAGGACAAAGCGGTTGTTGAGTAATTGTGCTAACTTTGTAACAAGGTAAGTGTTTATATCCATTTCTTTGGAGGCACCTGGCCTCGTGGATTTTCTACCACGTGTTCCTTACGTGTGTAGCTGCCGATAGGCGTACTCATTACGCCTTAGCTTTGGATTTATATTGTATATTATATGTTATGTCCTGTTGTTGGTATTGCATTGAAGATTTGAGCATTATACTCTGGCTGTGAGTTGGCATCTACTTCCCGGCTGTCGATGAGAGTCCTGCGCCGGTGAAGGATTATTATTGCATCACATTGCATTTATATGCATTATATGTCATTCATATGCATTACATTGCATATCATATTGGGAGCAGGAGTATTCCGCCCCAGGAGAGTGCAGGAGTATTCCGCCTCTTGTTTACATTTTATCGGGTGCAGGAGTATTCCGCCCCAGGAGAGTGCAGGAGTATTCCGACTTTGGTTTATATCATATTGGGTGCAGGAGTATTCCGCCCCAGGAGCAGGAGTATTCCGCTCTTAAGTCAGATACTGAGTGTAGGAGTATTCCACCTCAACTTTACATTATATCGGGTGCAGGAGTATTCTGCCCCGGGAGAGTGCATGAGTATTCCGCCTCTGGTTTATATTATATCGGGTGCAGGAGTATTCCGCCCTAGGAGCAGGAGTATTCCGCTCCTGTTGGTTATCATATTGGATTCCCCTCGAATGCAGGTGTATTCCGCTTCGGGATGGGATTATGGGCACATGTGACCCTTTGTATCACATTTCATTTTATTTCATCTCAATACATGCCATTGTGTAGACTTGCGGTACATGACTACTGTTCTGCTTATATGTGCATTGCTTATTTGTTGATATGTTTCTGGCTCACATCCCTGATTGAGTTTATAGTTTCTTACGTGTTTCCGGTTATTATCTGGCTCTACCTTTTTTATAATTTAAATAAGAGGGATTTGGTCTATTTGTTTTTTCTCTCCCTGGCTAGCTATCCTATTCTTTGAGGTGGCTAGTCTGCCCCACTTATTGAGTCCTTTTGACTCACCCTTGTTTGTTGTTTGTTTCTTGTCTATCTATTTCGTTTCGGCAGGTTCGCTCCAGGATCAAGTTGGCCACGTTGTGAAGGAGCGAAGACGACTTCAGCTATCAGGGTGAGCCAGCTTTTATTCCGGATGGCCACCAGTTTATTGGTTATTATTTCAGTTGCATTTTTCTCCCTTTAGGAGGTACCTATCTTCTTTTGTACTCTTAGATGTCTAGTATGGATAGCCCTAAACCTAGTATGTTAGGTAGTCAATTGTAATTTCTTTTGTACAGCTTAGAGGTATCAGTATGTCAGTGTTTTTTTAAGTCTTGTTCTTATTTATGAATTGAATTATATTTATTTTCCTAATTTAATTGGTAAGGGTTCGCCCGACGGGTCTAGGGAGGATGTCGGGTGCCCGCACGGCCTAGCCGGATTCCGGGTCATGTCACAGAAACAGCACATACAAAGTAAAGGAAGAAGACATCATAAACATAACTAACACCAACAAACAAAAGCTTCAAAATATACTACTTAGTAAAACACCACCATTATTAACCAAACAATTAGTCAAGTGCTGTGGGGATTCTGGGGGGAGTGTTGTACTAATCTGGCTGGCCAAGATGGAGAAGTATGGAACAGAACATCCTCTTCATGCGTCTATTATCAATATCAATGCGGTTGATGAGTCCCAACATGTACTCAACAACATCGTCTACCGTCATACGGATGGCATGGACTTCGTTAGCAACGTTGTTAAGTCTATCTCTGATTTCTCTACTTGGAGGAACCATTTTTCTCAATATTTCTAAAATTTTTTTGAGTCAAAATATTTATCTTTGTTTGATTTTGAGAAGGATTTACTTAACTTCATGTAAGGACACATTTTATCTATAAATTAAAAAAAAAATTATAACTGATCAAAATGGTGGTTATTAGTGTAATGGTGCATTTACGAATTTGAATTATCCAATTCACTATCGTAATTATAATTTCTAAATCTGAAAAAAAGATATTTTTATCCGATCATATTACTTGTCTAGTTTTGTTAAATATTACTCTGTATTGTTTTACATAACTAGTATAGGGACCCACGCGATGCGCGGAAAATATCGAAGATTATTAATTATGTGAAATTATGATTTCTTAGCAAATTAAATCATATTGTTTAAACAAAATTTCAATTATAACCCTGTGATTTTTGATTATTGTAGCTTTTCCTGATTTGATATTACCTAAAATCGAAATAGTTTAAGTTTTGTTCATGTTAGTGTATATAAGATTTTACACCATCACATCACCTAAGAGATATTTATAGATAACCCTCCATAAAAATTAAGATTTGGGTCTTGAAAAATATAATAGATTACATATCACAAAATGTAAATGTAGCATGATAGTATTAAATAGTGTCAATTTTAGTACTAAATTGTGACTTGAATTTGTCCAAAAGTAGAATCACATAATGAAACAATGTTGAGGTTAACTTTTGTACCTCTAAAATAAAAATTGAGTTTTGGTTACTCTTTGACCTTACTATGCAGGACAAAGACTATAAACTAATTTAAAATACTTAACCATCCAATAATCTTTTTTTTTTAAAAAAGAGAGAAAACTAAGTGCTTGATTTAGAGAGTCGGGACTCCTGATACCCCTTTTATCATCAGATTCGGCTCGCTAGACGACCAACCATATGTTCTTGCCTAATCGTTTTTATTTTAAATCCATCTAAACGTGATCAAGTATAAATTAAGTATATCAAAGATGAGAATTGAGAAGATGAGTCATTAACAAATTTGTCAAAGAAATCTAAACTAATCAAATTAACGAATGACATTGTTCTGGCAGTAAGTTTGAGAAAAAAACAAAATGAATAGTAAAATAAAACAACTCTCCACAGAGTTTATACATATAGACTCTGTAAATAGCTTCCGTCTTATATCAATCTCAATCTTTTATTTTCATTAAATATGATAAATATGTAGATAACTTAAAACTTATTGTGAAAGTATTATACAAAACCTTTTCATCATGTTGAAGAAATTCAAAGAAAGAAAATGTTGTCTGGCTTCTTACTATTTGGAATCAGGCACAATGACACAACATGAACTGCCAAGTTCTATTGCATCTTAGTGATGGATATGTGTTGCTCCCAACGCACACGCAAGTATACGTGGTCGACAAGTAATAAAGTGATAAATAGAGTATCATTCCCACGAGGACTATTCAGACTGGACTCCTAACAAACAATTTCTCAACAACTACTCAGGGATCTTTTTCCAATAGTGAGGATTTTATTAACTAAAGAACAATAATTAAAATGGTAGAAGTGAATTCAAATAATGGAGCAAAAATTGGTTGTTATCAGTAATAAGGAGACGGTCCAGGGTCAGAGTTACGAACAATCCAGTTGAGTTTTCTAATTGATTCCACTTCTTAAATCCCGGATTACTAACTAACAGATTAAATGTACCCGTGAAAACCTTTCGATTCTTTACGGTCTATGCAGGCTACTCCAATCCCTATATGTCTATGGGTTGAATCACGTGCACGCATTAACGAACTCTGTAATTAGTTAAGCTAGGCGAGCAAGTATATGTCTATCCTACTCACGAATTGGTTCCCTGATGCCCGTGTTCACAATCTAGCCCTACTCTTTCTTATTGCGTTCATAAATTCCCTCTTTCGAGTTCAATCTAAAAACCATAGGTAATGCATAATTATAGGGCCCTGACAATTACACAAGTGAAATCAAGAAAGAATAAGCAATCCGTTATGGGATTCAATTAATGGAAATCAATCTTAAAACATCAACTTTTCATAAAATACTCTAACCCTAGAACGTAAGATTTAGCCACACATACTCATAATAACAATACAAAGATTTGATGCAATAATGAAATAATAATGTAATAGATTAATGGAAGGAAGAAAAACCTTTGTTCAAGATGTTATGAGCTCTGCAATTTGCTCCAAAGTCTGAACTTCCATCAAAAACTAAGTAAAAGAGTATTTATAGGGTTTACAAAGGCCTAGTAATAAGTTACACCTAAGCCTAGACGAAATAGGAAGTCCAAAAACGCTCCAGGGGCGCTGTAGCTGGCGCCCCGCGCTGACCCAAGCAGACCCCGTCGAAACTTGCACACCATGGACCCGCGCCGCGCAACCAAACACGCCAGAAGCTGGGCGCGGTACCTGGCGCGGCGCGCCACCTAGGGAGCCAGGCCAATTCTGCTTCTCCTTGCTCCGCAGCTCGCGTCGTGTCATGCCTTCGTGTGCTCGATCCAATCCTCAATCAAAATACAATCTTTTCTTGCTTGATCATGCTCTTTAAAGCTCCAATTGCACTTCATAACAACCTACAATCATACCACACAAAATCAGTGCAAAATCACATTCATTAACTAGAAAACGCACGAATAAAGTACTCAAACGTGAGGAAATATTAAGGAAATATAGGCATAAAATGCCGAACATCACCACCCCACACTTGAACCTTTGCTCGCCCTCGAGCAATCACAATTAACTTCCCAACCTCGGTAGAACAGGTCTGCCTATGACTATGGTTGATACCGACCATTGAACAAATGCATACATGACTACTATGGGTCCAACAAACATGCCAATAATTTAACAAACTCAAAAACATGAGAACAACCACCCCAAGACAACTCAAATGCACAAACTCAACTCATTGCAACCATGCTCCCACAAAGTCACACCTACCTACTCAACCAAGAAGCCACGACTTCACCTATCTCATGCAAACCATGTGCCTTCACCAATAATGAAGCAAGAGAGTGTCCACACACAACAATGAATATCAAGAATATAACGGGGACAATAGCATAGAAAGAATTCACTCACTCTCATGAAAAGCTCACATGTCACACGCGATGTACCATAGGCTTGCCCGTAGTGTAGGACTCCACTAATGTAGGCTCACTCCAATCGGGATTAAGTAGGACTTTAAGGGGTTGTAATGTAGGCTAAGGGGCTGGTAGGATACATATGGGTAATAATGACTACCTCCCTAAGCACTTTAATACATCACAATACAAATTAAGCACACATCTCATCTAAACCAACCATTTCACCCATCCAAAAATTCCACACACACCTTTTCCAACACGTAGCAATTTTTATCTTTTAAGCACAACACTAGCAAGGATGGATATTCTTTTATTTTCTTTTTTCTGTTTTTTCAGTTTTTTTTTCTTTTTTCAATTTTTTCTTTTTCTTTTCAATTCACTCTAAACCTTGCTAATCTTCTTTTTTCAACTACTTCTCAAGTTACCACATATCCTCCTCATTGGTTCCACTCAAAAACCCTCCAACATTCAACCACAACTCCACATAATATCAAATTATCACTTAAAGTGCTTAAGGAGTAAAGGGTCAAAAGAAAGCAATTTAGAACAAGTGGGTAGGCTTGCGGTGTGGGTGCCAACAAAAGATCAATATGGATCACAACAATCAAGTCCAAGGTGTATATAAGGGTAGGCAAATCAAGGTCAAAGGCTTATCCAAGAAGGCCTGTATCATTTCCCGACTAGAGCAAACCTAGAATTTAGCTTTGCACACACATGGGGCAAGTTCTATACACCAATATGCAAACATGGAACACAATAGAATATGCTTCACAACACACATTGCACACAGTCCACAAAAAATGGCTCCATCACAACTCTCAATCAAGCAAATAGAGTGCAACTTGTGGAAAATTAAGCACTAATGCACAAAAATTCACAACAAAGTCAAGCGAGTGGACTCAAGCATCTCAAGGGGGTCATTCTATTTTTTCTAGGCATGCATCACAATTTAAAACCAAAAGACGCCACAAATAATACATGCAATAAGTTCAAGTCCACCGGTATCAAACATCAAAAGCACCTAGCATTCTACCTATTTCCTTCGTCTAGGGTCACCTATACTAACTATTCTAATACTAAAAATAAAAACTACCCGGTTCAAAGGCCTCCCCGTGGAAAAGAACCGAGGCCATAAGAAAAAGAACGGGGTGGATGACCTGTACCACTAACAAAGACTAAAAAGAAAATCTTTTTTTGAAATTTTTTCATTGATTTTCTAATTTTTTTTTCATTTTTTCATATATTAAAGCAAGAAACAAATAAAAATAAAGTCAAGTGACAAAAGAAAATTCTAACGGTACATGCATCCTTAATCTCAAAAATAAAGGGGAGTCCCCCACCCCACACTTAAATCAAGCAGTGTCCTCAGTGCTAAAAATAAGAAAGTGCAAGGGTAAGGAAAACTTCCCTGAAGGCTCTAGTCACTGGTGCTAGCATCCTCCACGCTTCCATATAGTATGAGGTACTCAGACTTTCCCCAATAGGTCCACAGTAGTAGGCAGGGGTGAGGACACCCCGCACTTAAACTCGACATTACATGAACCTGCAATCCAAGGAAAAATAAAAACTTCGTGACACTATAAATAAAATAATACAAGTACAAACTTGGGTTGCCTCCCGAGAAGCGCCTTAGTTAACGTCCTGACACGACGACACTTTTAGCTCACTTCCAGCATTTATGTCTTCTCTTCTTACGACGAACCTTTGCTTTCTTCCTTTCCTTGAGAGATCCCATCTTTAACTTCACATATGATGTGCCATTGCTCTCTTGTTCCACATTCTGCTCACACACGTCACTTGTTTTACTTTTTCTTGTTTGACACATTCGATCATAGAGCACTCTTCAACCTTAGCTATGTGCTCCTTCTCGTTATACACCTTGAAAGTAACCTTTTCTCCATGCGCTCTAACACTCATCTCTCCCAGCTCCATGTGAATAATTGCCTTCGAGGTGACTAAGAATGGTCTCCCCAAAATGATTGGAGCTTCTCGGTCCTCTTCATAATCTAGGACTACAAAATCAACAGAGAATGTAAACTTACAAACTTTAAGCAACACATCTTCCAACTTACCATCAGGGTGAGTGAGTGATCCATCCGCCATCTTAAGCGTAACTGAAGAGGGCTTGATTGCTCCTAGCCCTAACCTTTTGCAAACAGATAGAGGCATGAGATTTATGCTCGCACCCAGATCACACAGTGTACCAGTGATATTATGCCCTCCAATGGTGCAAGGAATAGTAAACCTCCCAGGATCTTGAAGTTTTGGAGGTAGCTTGCTCAAGATTGTGCTACACTCCTCAACTAACTCAACTGTATCTATCTCTTGAGGCTTTTTCTTCTTGACTAAAATCTCTTTTAAGAACTTCACAAAGGATGTAATCAATTCAAACACATCAGTCAAAGGAATATTAACTTGAAGTTCTTTCAACATACTCACAAATTTTTGATACTGGGCCAGATCCTTCGATGGTATAATTCTCTGCGGGAATGGTGGAGGCGGTAGAGGTGCCTCCTTTTTCTCTTCTTTCTTCTTTACCTTCTCCACTTTTTCAACTTTTTCTATTTCAGCTCTCTCCTCAGACTTGGCCATCAGCTCTCCACCTTCAATTAAAGTCACTGCAAGACATTGCTCAGGCTCCTTTTTAACAGTACTTATTTCTCCCACCAACTGCCCCAACTGGTGCTCCAGGTTCTTTTGAGCATTGGCAAGATCTTGTATGGCCTGTGCATGGGCTGCAGTGTCAGCTATCATTCTCTGCTGGCACGCCATTATCTACTTTAGCATATCTTCAACTGAATTGCTAACATGCTGTGGTGGAGCTGGAAGTGGGTGGTAATTATTTGGGGCTCTCGTATTGCCTTGATAATAAGCATTACCAAACTGATTTTGACCCTGCAGCCTGTTTTGATTACCCACGTAATAAACTGACTCTGGATTAGAGGAGCAAACCTCTGTAGCATGATCTTGACCACAAACCTCACAAAAACTCTGGAGTTGTTGCACTGGAGCCACTTGTTGCTGAGTCTTTGGCAGAGCAAGCTTGCTAATTTGATTGGAAAGAGCATCCATCTTCGCCCTCTGCTCTGAAACTGCATCTAACTGAAGTACCCCAGCAGATTTCTGCGTAGTAACTCTACCATCTCTCTGCCAGTCAGGATTGCTCTGCGAAAACTTGTCTAGTAATTCATAGATCTGGTCAAAGTTTAAGGCCAGTACTTGGCCTCCAGCAGCAGCATCTACCACGATCTTAGTATGCGCAGTCAACCCCTCTACAAAAGTATGTGCAAGTACCTCATTTGATTGGTTATGGTGTGGACAATCTCTCAGTAAAGCTTTAAATCGCTCCCAGGCTGAATACAAAGACTCTCCTTCTATCTGTCTGAAGGACATAATTTCACTCCTCAGCCGGGCTATCTTGGCAGATGGATAAAACTTAACTAAGAACTTCTTAGCCAAATCATCCTAAGTAGTGATAGACCCAGACTTTTCAGCCTTTAACCACCTCTTTGCTGCCCCAATCAGTGAAAACGGGAACAATGTCAAGCGAACATAATCAATAGGAACTCCGGTCGGTGTGTAAGTATCACTGATCTCCAAGAAATTCTGAATGTGTTGATGCGGATCTTCATGAAGTAATCCACTATATTGCGCAGTCACAACTGCATCATGCCGGACTTAATCTCAAAGTGCCCGGTGATAGCGGGCTTAACTATGCTCGAGGCTACTCCCTCCAGGCTGGGGAGAGCAACATCTCGCACAACAAAAGCTTGTTCTGCTGCCATTCTTGTAGGTAAAGATCAAGCAGGACCTAATACCTGAAACAACACAAAACTCAAAAGAAAAATTAAACCTGAATAGATAATAAGTAATCGTCGGAAAAGAAAACAGTCAATTGTTTAGTCCCCGGCAACGGCGCCAAAAACTTATTGCTCCCAACGCACACGCAAGTATACGTGGTCGACAAGTAATAAAGTGATAAATAGAGTATCATTCCCACGAGGACTATTCAGACTGGACTCCTAACAAACAATTTCTTAACAATTACGCAGGGATCTTTTTCCAATAGTGAGGATTTTATTCACTAAAGAACAATAATTAAAATGGTAGAAGTGAATTCAAACAATGGAGCAAAAATTGGTTGTTATCAGTAATAAGGAGATGGTCCAGGGTCAGAGTTACGAACAATCCAGTTGAGTTTTCAAATTGATTCCACTTCTTAAATCCCGGATTACTAACTAACAGATTAAATGTACCCGTGAAAACCTTTCGATTCTTCACGGTCTATGCAGGCTACTCCAATCCCTATATGTCTATGGGTTGAATCACGTGCACGCATTAACGAACTCTGTAATTAGTTAACCTAGGCGAGCAAGTATATGTCTATCCTACTCACGAATTGGTTCCCCAATGCCCGGGTTCACAATCTAGCCCTACTCTTTCTTAGTGCGTTCATAAATTCCCTCTTTCGAGTTCAATCTAAAAACCATAGGTAATGCATAATTATCGGGCCCTGACAATTACACAAGTGAAATCAAGAAAGAATAAGCAATCCGTTATGAGATTCAATTAATGGAAATCAATCTTCAAACATCAACTTTCATGAAATACTCTAACCCTAGAACGTAAGATTTAGCCACGCATACTCATAATAACAACACAAAGATTTGATGAAATAATGATGTAATAGATTAATGGAAGGAAGAAAAACCTTTGTTCAAGATGTTATGAGCTCTGCAATTTGCTCCAAAGTCTGAACTTCCATCAAAAACTAAGTAAAAGAGTATTTATAGGGTTTACAAAGGCCTAGTAATAAGTTACACCTAAGCCTAGACGAAATAGGAAGTCCAAAAACGCTTTAGGGGCGCTGTAGCTGGCGCCCCGCGCCTCCGAACACGCTGACCCAAGCAGACCCCGTCGAAACTTGCACGCCATGGATCCGTGCCGCGCAACCAAACGCGCTAGAAGCTGAGCGCTGTACCTGGCGCGGCGTGCCACCTAGGCGCCAGGCCAATTCTGCTTCTCCTTGCTCCGCAGCTCACGTAGTGTCATGCCTTCGTATGCTCGATCCAATCTTCAATCAAAATCCAATCTTTTCTTGCTCGATCATACTCTTTAAAGCTCCAATTGCACTTCATAACAACCTACAATCATACGACACAAAATCAGTGCAAAATCACATTGATTAACTAGAAAACGCACGAATAAAGTACTCAAACGTGAGGAAATATTAAAAAAATATAGGTATAAATACCAAACATCAATATGGCGCTGATGAAGTCTGCCATAGCAAAAATAGATCTAATCAAACTGATAATACTATTTTCAAACTGATAATATGGACATAGTTTTTGGAGGGAGTTTCTGGGATGTTTTGGTTGAAAGATTGTTTGTTTATGCTATTTGAGCAACATTTCTCCCAAAAATTCAAAAAGTGGTCTTGAGCTATTTCTGAACAAAAAACTGTACAAACTAGCTTTGCATAAGAGCTCAAAGCCTATGGCAATGCCAAAATTTTTTTTCCCAAAAAGTATGTCCAAATACTTTTTCATTTTCATATCAAAGTTTACACAAAAAATATGTCCCAAAAATTATTTGGGAATCTATGTCGAAACGCTAGCTTAGTATTTGAAAAGCCATGGAATTCTAATTGATAAAATGTCATTTCTTCAACCAAATGATGTCATTTCAACTATCACCTTGTGATTTTTGGTTATTGTAGCTTTTCCTGTTTTGATATTACCTAAAATCAAAATAGTTTAAGTTTTGTCCATGTTAGTGTATATAATATTTTACACCATCATATCACCCAAGAGATATTTATAGATAACCCTCCATAAAAATTTAGATTTGAGTCTTGAAAAATATAATAGATTACATATCACAACATGTAAATGTAGCGAGATAGTATTAAATAGTGTCAATTTAAGTACTAAATTGTGACTTGAATTTGTCCAAAAGTAGAATCACATAATGAAACAATGTTTTGGTTTTAACCTCAACATGACTTTTGTACCTCTAAAATAAAAATTGAGTTTTGGTTACTCTTTGACCTTACTATGCCGGACAAAGACTATAAACTAATTTGAAATACTTAACCATCCAATATACTTCGTTACAATTATGATTAATAGTTCCCTCCCCCCCTCCCCCTCCCCCTTTTATAACCTGTTTCTATATAACGCTGTGATAGTATCATATTATAGGAAGAAAATTAAAAAAAAATAATTTGGCTAAGTGCAAACTTATGTTATTCCATCTTTGAAATATAGTAAAAGACAGTAGCAAGCTTAAGATGGGACTATGGCCAAGTAATACCATGGCCAAAAGATACAATATACAGTCCCTGCAAAGAAAAAATTAGGAAGCATTTGCCATGTACACCAGTTAGGATACATACCAAAATACTACTACGACAATTAATTATTGTAAGATTAAAGCATTCCTTAACATGCATTGCAAGAGGGAAAGTTGTTTATATTTTCCTCTCACCCAATTCTTATATTCAAAGTAGATTAAAAAAAAACTTCATAAGCAAACCAACAACACATAACTAATTCATGAACACAAAATACAAAACTCAGAAGAAGAAATGGCAAGAACCACTTCAATATTATTAACATGACCAATTTACAACTAACTCAAATAAATTATTACCTCTTGAGTCCTGAAAATAGTGTGAGATCTAATACTTCTAAAATCCATATTAGATTCACCAAATTGCATGTTATCTGCAAAATTTGACCAATGAATCCGATTAGTAAAACATAGATAAATAGTAACTCAGATGGTAAGCACCCTCCACCTACATTCAAGAGGTTGTGGGTTCGAGTCACCGTAGGAGCAAAAAGTGGAAGGACCACTATTTGTTTCGAGAGAGGGAAAGGGGTGGGGTTAAAAAAATAAAAAAAAATACTGCCAGTCTCAGAAATTTTGATTTTTGGATTATGTACAATATACTGTTATTGGGCAATTGAGAATCACATTAATTAGAGGCTTATATTAACATAAAACAAAGAAAAACAATATGCAGAACTGAAATAGCTTCATGAAATTTATGAATTTGAATCGAGTGTTATTACAATTATTGTCCTAATGTCCTATTCTACATTTTGTCCTAAGCGTTCTTTTTTTTTTTTTTTAATAATATATATAGAGAAAATAGGAAAAAGAAAGCTACTCCGTAGTAGATAAATTTCTCACTTATAAAGGGGCGGTTAATTATTTAAATTTGTAGGGGATCCATTGGACGACGAAGAACTAGGGGATGCTTCGTGTGGATCTGTCCCACCATCAATGTGGACTCTAAGCAGTAACCCAACAAATGGATCACACACTACAACTTGAAAATGTAGTCTATCATGACATCAAATTGTTATGGATCATTTTATGTAGGGAAATAACACCAACTAAACACTGAGCAAAAATTTTGTCAAACTCCAAACCCATTTATTGTTAATCTCATTGGATAAACAATTAGATCATTTTGTTAATTTCTCTTTATATTAGTTAAATGTCAATAAGTTATTCCACTTTTTAAGGGATAATAACTGAAACGACCTTACGTAGTTGTTTTAGAAGTTAGGACTCCAATTGGCATGCCGATAATTTTAAAAACTTCGTAATATTCATTGGGAATTATCTGTAAAATTTGAGCTAAATCAGACCTCGTTTGGTAGGCATCGAAAGAAAGTTTCAGTTTTTATTGTCGATAAATATTAAAAAGAGATTTTCGAGCTCGGTTTTGGCGAATGAGCTCCGATTCAAAATTCGAAAGCGCCGTTAGTTTCGTATAATTATTTATGACTTTTGTAAACTTTCGAAAGTAAATTTCGAGGTTGTTCGGCTAGTTTCCGCTAAAATGTCGAAAGTTAAATAATTTGAATTTTTTTTTCTATTTAATTTGTATTTTGAGTTTCTGAAATCCGATTTGAGATCCGCCTAAGCGAGTACGTCGCATAAATTTGGGATAACTTGTATGCAAAATTTGGAATTATTTTGAATATCGTAGGGTATCGTTTTAATTTTCATAAAAAAAATTAAATAAAAGAAAAGAAAGGAAAAGGAAAGAAAGAAAGAAAAGGGAAAAGATATATAGAGGTGCTACCCCTTAGCTTAATCTAAAATGAGAACAGAAATAGAAAGAGAAACAACGAGAAACAGAGAAACGAAACAGAAAACACACATAAGAGAAAAATGCCAGAAAATGAGAAAAGAGCCGGAGAAAAATAGAATTTTTACCCTGAAACATTCAGACAATGATCTTAATATATTATTTGAGTTTATTACGTGTGTTTGAATATATTTTAACGGTACAACTTGGAATATTAGACATCATTTTAATAAGTTCAATTAATAGTTTAAAGAGTTAATTGGACCTCGATAGTGGAATTAATTATATGTTCATACTCAGTGAGTTATGGGCAACATATAAATGTAATTTATTTAGGGTTTGGTTATGTGACTTTGAACCCTGTACATAGGCCTGGTCTACGTATTGCGTATGCGAATAGGGTATCAGGTTCCTACCTGGATTGTTCTAAGATGTGAGGAATGAAGACTTTAGCCTTATGTGATATATTTTTCTGCTTATTGAACACAGTGGGATCGTTTGGCAATGAATCCAAAAGGATAAAGCGGTTGTTGGGTAGCAGTGTTAACTTTGGAATGAGGTAAGTGTTTATATCCATTTCTTTAGAGGCACCTGGCCTTGTGGATTTTCTACCACGTATTCCTTACGTGTGTAGCTGCTGATAGGTGTACTCATTACGCCTTAGCTTTGGATTTATATTATATATATATATATATATATATATATATATATATATATATATATATATATATATATATTATATGTTATGTCATGTTGTTGGTATTGCATTGAGGATCTGAGCATTGTACTCTGGCTGTGAGTTGGCATCTACTCCCCGGTTGTCGATGAGAGTTCCACGCCGGTGAAGGGTTATTATTGCATCATATTGCATTCATATGCATTCCATTGCATTTATATTGGGTGTAGGAGGATTCCGCCCCAGGAGCAGGAGGATTCCGCTCCATTGCATTATATTGAGGGTAGGAGGATTCTGCCCTAGGGGCAGGAGGATTCCGCTTCATTGCATTTATATTGGGTGCAGGAGGATTCCGCCCCGAGTGCAGGAGGATTCCGCTCTATTGCATTATATTGAGGGTAGGAGGATTCCGCCCTAGGAGCAGGAGGATTCCGCTCCATTCATTTGGCACATGTGACCCTTTGCATCATATTTCATTTCATCTCATTTTATTTCATACCATTGTGTAGACTTGTGGTACATCACTACTGTCCTGCTTATACGTGCATTGCTTATTTGTTGATATATTTATGACTCATATTCCTGGTTGAGTTTATTGTTTCATACGTGTTTCTGGTTATTATCTGGCTCTGCCTTTTTATAGTTTAAATAAGAGGAATTTGGTTTATCTGTTTCTTCTCCCTGGCTAGCTATCCTATTCTTTGAGGTGGCTAGTCTGCCCCACTTATTGAGTCCTTTTGGCTCACCCTTGTTTGTTGTTTGTTTCTTGTCTATGTATTTCATTTCGGTAGGTTCGCTCCAGGATTGAGTTCTCCACGTTGTGAAGGAGCGAAGACGACTTCAGCTGTCAGGGTAAGCCAGCTTTTATTCTGGATGGCCACCAGTTTATTGTTTATTATTTCAACTGCATTTTACTCCCTTCAGGAGGTATCTGTCTTTTTTTGTACTCTTAGATGTCTAGTCTGGATAGCCCTAAACTTAGTATGTTGGATAGTCGGCTGTAGTTTCTTTTATACAGCTTAGAGGTATCATTATGTCTGTGTTTTTTTTAAAATCTTGTCCTTATTTATGAATTATTATATTTATTTTCCTAATTTAATTGGTAAGGGTTCGCCCGACGGGTCTAGGAGAGGATGTTGGGTGCCCGCACGGCCTAACCGGATTCCGGGTCGTGTCAGTTGGTATCAGAGCCCGGTTTAGAGTCTATCCAGACTATGATAGTGTCTAGTAGAGTCCCGGTGATGGGTACGTAGACGTCCGTACTTATCTATGAGAGGCTATAATGGAATTTAGGAAGTTTCACTTCCTTCTTTCCTGATCGTGCATCTGTCTAGGATGCAAAAGTATTTTCGTTAATTCGTTTGTGGTAATTGTGCACCCTCGTGCAATAAATCAGCAAACGGTAGGAGTTCAGGACGAAGCAGTCTAGCCTGGGGACAGAGCTATTCAAGCCCCGAGAGTTGTGGATCATGCTGACGATCCAGTTACGCAGGCCTCAGCTGTACAAGTTCGCGATGGGAAAGGGAGTAGGGCCTTGTGGTTCCCTTGGCTCTCTACTAGGCTTTTACCAGAATCTTAGCGACGCAGATATCGCAAGAACCTATTATTCGCTAGGCAGCTTATCAGGTTGCCGCAGATGCAGATGTTCGGTCTCAGGGAGCTCCTATTTCAGTTCTTAATATTGCCGCGGTAAATTATGTTTCGGAGGCAGCATGTGTTGTGCCTCTAGTTATTCTGGATGGATAGCTAGTCTGAGTAATGGTTTGGTCCGAGTGTCTGAAGAGGCTGCATTATTCTACCCAATTGAACCTTCTGATGTTATCCTGTGCTAGATTTTTTTTTTTCAAATAAAATGATGTTAGCGTATCCTTCAGGTTTCTGATTATATCGAGCGGTATGGTGTTGATTATTCTTCTTTCCAGTTTCAGGGTCCAGCCTTGAATTGGTGGGCCGCTCTCTTATTATCTAACTTGGTTCGGTTTTTCTTCTAGATTCGTGGAAAAGTTCCTTTCATGCAGCCAGCGAGATGAAAAACATCTCCAATTTTAGTGGATTAGACAGGGTAGCCTGTCGATTTTAGAATATAAGATTAAATTCTGTAAGATGGCTGGATATGCACTAGAACTAGTCCATAAACCTTCCAAGAATGTTCAAATATTTATTGGCGATCTTTCTCCATCCTTGAGATCCCAGATGGCTCGAAAAATTGAGGTTGGGACTTCATTTGATGTCGTCGTTGATATTGCTCAGAGGTATTAGGCATACCTTAAGTTAGAGCGGGAAGAGTTAGAGCGGGAGAGCAAGAGATCCCACGGCCCTGGTAGGCACCATACCTCCTTTGGAGGTAAGAGTTCTGATTATTTTGGGAGGTTACTTGCCAGGTTATCTCAGCTTGTAGAGCGTGATTCTCAGAGTGCGCAGGTAGTTCATCAAGATTAGACTCAGCTTTCTCTTTGAATCTTTCAACAATCTGTCCAGCTCTCATATTCACCGAAAATGTGTTATCATTGTCGTGAGTCTGATTATCCTTTGAGGTGTTTTCCTGTTATCATTGTCGTGAGTCTGGCTATGCTTTGATGAGTTTTCCCTTACTCCGACAAGTAGGCAGTCGTCTTTTCTCTCGTCATCAAGCATCTGCGCAGTCGCAGGGGATTTCAAATAGATCTCAATCAGCCAGAGAAATGCCACCATCCAATAGAAGTCAGAAGCGTGGTGGTTGTGGTTTTTATGGAAGTAATTATCACGGTACCGGCTCAGCACAGCTGCAGAGGCAGTTCTCTGAACTGCTAATCTGGCGGGATGCTGAGGTATCTGATGTAGTAGACCCTGGGATTTCTTCTTCCCTTAAATGTGAGTACGATTTGATTCTTCTGGTCGATCTAGAGATTGGGTGTCCTATCATATTTCCATGGTTTCTTTTGAATGTCGTTTTGATTAAGAATTTATTGCAGTCGAGGGATGAGTTTCTGATATGATTTATTCCTGACATTTGTGTGACCCTACTAGTTTATCTGGTTTAAATGTGAGAGATTTGACAGTGAGTGTCGCTATTGTCTGCCTGGCATCTTGTCGTGCCGCCTTCTATTATTATATCAAATTAGTATACCTCTCTTCTCGGAATTCCGTGTTGGTAGGATGATAGGATTCTTGTTCATCACCATCAGAAAGTCTCATTATTTCTTTCGGTGTAAAGTAGTTAGTAAGTAATACTCTATCTATGTGTCTCCTCTTTGTTCGAGACGCTAGTAGAGTCATGTTATTCTACAAGTTTATCTCGGTATAAAAGGGTTTTCTACTAAATTATCGGAGTTTCCTTTTTATAGGAAGGTTAAATTGATATGAATGTTGTTCCATAGAGCTCATTTAATATCTATTTCTTCAATTGCGATTCTTTAGCTAGCTTGACTCGTGAGTAGTCTAGCTCAGGTGAATAAAAAGATGAGCTTCCTAAAGCTCTAATTATTTCTATTTTCAGTCGGTTGCCATCTCTTTTTTGTTCGGCACTGATGAGCTTAGGCGGTCGATAACCTCTGGTGATATTCCATGTGTTGAGCCAGAGTGCGCGTCAAGGTAGCCGGGCAAGCACATTGTTGTTTTTCAAGGCTACTAAGGGTAATGAGAGGCGTCGTTTGACCTTTGATTTGATCCATCAGGCGGTGGTGCTTATAGAAACTGTATGGACTTGTGACTCGAGAGTTGCGGCTGTTTGGCAACTCGAAAGGGTAGTTGGTAGCTTAGGTCTGCCTACGTTCAGCTTTTAGCTAAATCTTCTTTAGTCCAGCAGACTGTGCGGGGATGGTTATTCCTATTCAAATAGTTGTATGAGTTTGTGCTTTAAGTGGAGGAGTCTTCCTCCAAATACTGAATGGTAATACTAAATCTCTAAGGCGTTAATACCACTTTTGTCACGACCCAACCTAGGGCAACGATAGAAACCTACAATGAGTGTCGATCATTGCTAAACCCACTAATAATCTATTAATGCTAGAGATAAGCGGGCAACCTGATCATATATACGTACTCATATGTTGAAAACACAAAGTCCGGAAAGATGACACGACTTTAGCTGGCTGGCAATTAGAGCTCTGAACCACAAATTCTTTTATGTCCCACTTCATTCCGTCCCACCAATAAATCTGCTTAAGATCACGGTACATCTTAGTCAAACCTGGATGGACAGTGTATTCGGAATAATGTGCCTTTATCATAGTCTGTGCACGTAAATCTGCAACATCAGGAATACAAAGTCTATCTTTATAGATGAGAACACCGTCAGTAGTAACCCTGTATGGTGACTCCGGTTTTCTTCTGGCTATCTATCTGTATTCAACTATAACTGGATCTTCATACTGACGATGTTTTACTTCATGAAAATTTAGAGTTAAAGGTCTAGTGCAGCTTGTCGTCCATCCATCATTGGCATATCTCCTTCACACTTCAACTCTTTGAGAAGGTACTTTAGCGTTATAAGTTCTCATATAATCAATGTTGTTGCTGGTATTCTGCCTCAGCTCATGGTCCAACTACATGTCTATTTTATTTTCACTTTTTCAAGTCATGATATTTCTAATTCAAAGACAATACCCTGAAGTAGATGTTCAGTCTGAAGATCATTCCTGGTCTGCATTATACTATCCAGTAGTATTTGCATGATCCTTATCCTTATATGATAGACCCTGTTCAGATGAACTGTTGACATACATTAGAATATGAGTAACTGAATTTCCACAAGGAGCTTGCAGAATAACACTATCATCAACTGAGATGTTGCATAGTGTATTCGTAAAAATAATATAGCTTGCATCAAATTTTCTATAGTGTGTAGTGACAAGGTACCTCAAAAGCTTCCCTTATTGCATCAAGCGTGAGCTAATTCTTAGTTCCATCGACCTGTTTTATATCGAAAGTTTTATGTGATTATCGGCTGAATCATGTTAATCCATCCAGAGTTCCGTATATCTTTATTTCGAAAATGTAGAACTCTTCTTTCATAATCGAGAAAGGGTCAGCTTTGTCAGAATAATCTGGGCAATGATGTAATGATACTATCCAGATATGTTTTATTCCAAGAGTTCGATGTGCGTTATAATTCTGATTCTGTAATCATGAAAAAAATTCCGTGGAATAGTTTATGAAGATCATGTAAGTTCTCTTGTTATCTGTATGAATTTTTATTTAGACTTAGGCTCGTTTGAGGACGAATGAGAGTTTAAGTGGAGGAGAATGAAACAACCTTAGGTAGTCGTTTCGGAAGTTAGGACTCCGATTTGCATGCCGATAATTTTAAAAACTTCGTAATGCCCATTGGGACTTATCTGTAAAATTTGAGCTAAATGAGACCTCGTTTGGTAGGCATCGGAAGAAGGTCTCAGTTTTTATTGTCGATAAATATTAAAAAGAGATTTTCGAGCTCGGTTTTGGCGAATGAGCTCCGATTCGAAATCCAAAAGCGCCATTAGGTCCGTATGATTTTTTATAACTTTTGTGAACTTTCGAAAGTGAATTTCGATGTTGTTCGGCTAATTACCGCTAAAATACCGAAAGTTAAATAATTTGACTTTTTTTTCCATTTAATTTGCATTTTGAGTTTCTGGAATCTGATTTGAGATCCGCCTTAGCGAGTACATCACATAAATTTGGTATAACTTGTATGCAAAAGTTGGAATAATTTTGAATATCGTAGGGTATCGTTTTAATTTTCGTAAAGTAAAGAAAATTAAATAAAAGAAAAGAAAGAAAAAGGAAAGAAAGAAAGAAAAGGGATATTGGACCTCGATAGTGGAATTAATTATATATTCGTACTCAGTGAGTTATGGGCAACATGTAAATATAATTTATTTAGGGTTTGGTTATGTGACTTTGAACCCTGTACATAGGCCTGGCCTACGTATTGCGTATGCGAATAGGGTATCAGGTTCCTACATGGATTGTTCTAAGATGTGAGGAACGAAGACTTTAGCCTTATGTGATATATTTTTCGGCTTATTGAATACAGTGGGATCGTTTGGCAATGAATCCAAAAGGATAAAGCGGTTGTTGGGTAGCAGCGTTAACTTTGGAATGAGGTAAGTGTTTATATCCATTTCTGTGGAGCCACCTGGCCTTTTGGATTTTCTACCACGTGTTCCTTACGTGTGTAGCTGCCGATAGGCGTACTCATTACGCCTTAGCTTTGGATTTACATTATATATTATATGTTATGTCCTATTGTTGGTATTGCATTGAGGATCTGAGCATTGTACTATGGCTGTGAGTTGGCATCTACTCCTTGGCTGTCGATGAGAGTCCCGTGCCGGTGAAGGGCTATTATTGCATCATATTGCATTCATATGCATTCCATTGCATTTATATTGGGTGCAGGAGGTTTCCGCCCCAGGAGCAGGAGGATTCTGCTCCATTGCATTATATTTAGGGTAGGAGGATTCCACCCTAGGAGTAAGAGGATTCCGCTCCATTGCATTTATATTGGGTGCTGGAGGATTCCGCCCCATGAGCAGGAGGATTCCGCTCCATTGCATTAAATTGAGGTTAGGAGGATTCCATCCTAGGAGCAGGAGGATTCTGCTCCATTCATTTGGCATATGTGACCCTTTGCATCATGCTTCATTTCATCTCATTTCATTTCATACCATTGTGTAGACTTGTGGTACATGACTACTGTCCTGCTTATACGTACATTGCTTATTTGTTGATATGTTTCTGACTCGTATTCCTGGTTGAGTGTATGGTTTCATACGTGTTTCCGGTTATTATCTGGCTCTGCCTTTTTATAATTTAAATAAGAGGAATTGGTTTATCTGTTTCTTCTCCCTGACTAGCTATCCTATTCTTTGAGGTGGCTAGTCTGCCCCACTTATTGAGTTCTTTTGACTCACCCTTATTTGTTGTTTGTTTCTTGTCTATCTATTTCGTTTCGGCAGGTTCGCTCCAGGATTGAGTTCGCCACATTGTGAAGGAGCGAAGACGACTTCAGCTGTCAGGGTGAGCCAGCTTTTATTCCGGATGACCACTAGTTTATTCTTTATTATTTCAGTTGCATTTTACTCCCTTCAGGAGGTATCTGTCTTCTTTTGTACTCTTAGATGTCTAGTCTGGATAGCCCTAAACCTAGTATGTTGGGTAGTCAGCTGTAATTTTTTTTTGTACAGCTTAGAGGTATCTGTATGTCTGTATTTTTTTTAAATCATGTCCTTATTTATGAATTGTTATTTTTATTTTTCTAATTTAATTGGTAAGGGTTCGCATGACGGGTCTAGGAAAAAATGTCGGGTGCCCGCACGACCTAACCGAATTCCAGATCGTGTCAATAACTGTCTATATGTAGGTTTATTTTATAGGAATATTAGATACAGATTTGATTGTTTGCACTAAATTTTTAATTTATTCTGTTGTACAATTATAATAGCTCTCTTCGTCTATGGTATATCCTAAACCCACCATTATATTCACCATTTAAATTTCTCCTACATGGCTTATACATCAATTTTCACCATCATGGCATCAATGACTCAATTTTTTTTTTATATTTTTATCTTTGAATTATTTTCATACACTTAGTGTTTGGTTAAGAATTTGTTAACCTATGAATTCTAATTGTAAATAGATATATTGATTCTAATTTTATAATTTAATTAAAATATTTGTTAATTAATATACTGCCGAATTAAATCAACTTAAGCCATATCAAATGAAAATATAAATAATGAAAATTAAAATGATATTCAAAATAACTTACGTAATTTTTTTAACCGAATTATTTTCTAAAATTACCTTTAAACTTTGAATTATTTTATCCATTTACCTATAAATTTTGAATTATTTTCCCAAGTAAAATTAAGTCCTTCATCTCTATTAATACGTGTGGAGTGCTAGATATGCTGTCATTCCAAAATCCCTCTCCAATTGTATTGCCCATCGTTCAAGCTTCATATTACAGGTTGTTTTATAAAGCTAACTTTATATTTGTGCTCTTGTCATTATGTTTTTTTTCCATAACACGTTCAATGTAGTTCTAACTTTTTATCTTATTGATTAGGCATGTCAGATTCAAATGCGGAGAAATGTGAAGGACCAGCTGATGGACCCCGACTTGAAAGAATAGTTTGTAGACAATAAATTTGTTACCCGAAAATAATCAAGATAAAAAAAAGTATCCACAAGTATATTTTGATTTATAGAAATAATGCGGGTTACAATCTCTATAATATCTTAAATCTAAGATGTAGTCCTCTAATTCTTCTCTTCACGGATTTGATTCGAGGGCGTTAAAGCTTGATCTCGAACTTGATGGATTTGATTTGGTTCAAAGGCTTTTGAGCTTGATCTTGAATATGTGGATTTGAATTGATTTGATTCAAGGGCTTTTGAGCTTGATCATGAACTTGATGAATTTGATTTGATTCAAGGGCTTGAGAACTTGTTCTTGAATATGTGGATTTGACTTGATTCAAGGGCTAAGGAGCTTGTTCTTGAATGTATGGATGTGATTTGATCACGAACGTGGCGGCATAATATGTATGGAAAGACTTCTTGATCACAGCCAGGAGGGATAGGCTTTGTGATTTATAAGAGATTTTTTTATCATAGCTAGGAGGGAAGGCTTCTTAATATGCCTCTTGATCTCTAGCAGAATAGAAGATTTCTATGTATCACCTCCTTGATTTCTTCACTGGTGGATGGGAGCTTTCACCAACTTCTGAATATGTTTTCTAGAGTTATGTAGCCCCTCTATTTATAGTTGTAGAGGGTGGACAGTCAATTACATATGTACTCTCTTGCTTGATTTTGATTGGCTAATGTGTGTTATCAAATATATCACAAAGTTATATGATAAGAATGAATTTGATTGACCAAAATATGTCATATTGGATACTTGGATGGTTTTCATTGGCTATTAATTTGACTAGGCATGTTACATTATTTAGACACATGTCATAATTTTATTTGTCCTTGATTTGACTTGGCGCCACATAATTTGACACGTGGCAGGATCTTGGACTAAAAAATCTTGAATTTAATCAATTAATTTATTGAATTAAATTCAATAAAATTCATGTGTCTACAAATGCCTCCTACTTCAAGATTTGTCGGGGTAAAGACTTATGGAACCTCAAAGACGAGTGTTGAAGTATCCGGAATGAAAATGATTCTTTTTAATAAGTTTTGTTCGTTCAAGAACATAGCTTGTAATTTGAAGCTTTCATTTTCATAGCTAGTACCAAGCTATCTAGGAAGATTTCTCGTGTCTTTAAACCTATTCATCTGAAGCTGACTTGAACTCATTTTTTTGCATGATGAAAAACACTAAATGAAACTTTGTTCATAATTTAACATAGATGGACTTTGAATAATGAAGTTGCAAGTCCAATTGCTAAATTAATCCAACATGGAGCAGAGTGGATTATCATCATTACTACTTAAGTTCCTTTTTGATCAAAACTAGCTTAGTTTATCCTCAGGCGCATGACCCAGTTATGGACGTATGATCGAAGCTAGAACAAAATCCTTAGGGCATAGATATTCTTCTAAGACACGTCTGAACCACTTTCAGTTTGAATAGGATTTGACTTGAAATCTTACTACTTCTTGTAATCCTACAGCCACATAAATTAATATGGATTCGAACACTTAGCACCGCTTTCATATCTATAAGAAGATGGTTTCTGCACGTATACTTTTGACTCCTCGAGTTAAAAGACAAAGCCAGATGGTATCATTATATATCCTTCTTATTAATTGGAAGAAGGTTGTTGTATTATGTCCCATAAGGCCGAAGACACTGACCATTTACACCATTTTTTTTATATCAAGTGAGTTCCAAAGCTTGCAGAAAACACTCCAAAGGATACAAGTTGTAACAAATTGCAGCCAACTATTGCAGACAGTAGCCTTCTCTAAAAAGCTCATGCCTTTGCCTAATTGACTGTTCATAGGAAGTACCCTTTTTTCAGTCTTCTGCTTGCACTAACTTTTTTTTTCTTTTCAGGACCCTGCGACTCGCGACTTAGGCACGACATTGACAACACCCTTCAAGGTCGAACAAGGCATGACGTCCATCCATCATTGCATTCAGCTTCAACGAACAATCACTTGGCACATCCCTTTTTTCGGTTAAAGTTTTGGTGGAAAACTACCTGCTACATCCACCATTGCGGTTTTAGGCTTTGGCGGATAGTCACTTGGTGCGTCCACCTTTCTCGTCTTAGCAAGCAGGTTTGTGGAGCATGCCTCCTTATGGCTTGGAAAAATAACATGAAACATACCCTCCTTTTGGCCTTGGTGAAAGAACATGAAGCACTTCATCCTTTTCCGCAATGGCGGGCTGGGAGACCACTTCTTGGAGCATCCACCTTTCTTGCGTCCTCGATGAATGAAGCACATGAAGCATCCTTCCTGCTTGTGGCCTTGTAGAAACTCACTTGGAGCATTCATCTATCATGCGACCTTGTAGAAGACCTGTTGGCTCATACATCTCTGGGATTGAGGTTTTGGCAAACTACTACACCAAAAATCAACATTTGCAGTTGAGGCATTGGCGAACAAGTGCTTGGCGCATCCAACATTTACCATTGCCGAGGGTTCGTGCAAAATCGCCTCCTTCCTGCTTGAGAAACGAGCTGAGTGAATGCACCATGCCCCCAGTCTACCATGCCCCCATTCATATGCAACATTGATGATGAGGCCTTCTTTTTTTTTTCTCTTTACAGCTTTGCTGCGTGCTTTACGCGTCTGAGGCGAAACACTCAGAACTCGGCATAGAAGACAATTCATGAACAGTTTATTGCACTGGATACAAAACTTGCATAGCTGTGATGTACGTAAAAATCATTATCAGAATGTATTTCGATTTTCCCTGGCAATTTTCTGAAGTTCGCTCTGAGTCTGCTATGTTTTACTGCTCATCATCTCGCACTTTATGAAATTGGTCGTAGTTTGATATAGGAGATTTCAACTAACAAGACGCTTGTTTCTGCAGAATCAAGACTCAAAGAGATGCAACATATCAAAAATCCATGGCCAAACTCCTTCAAGAGTAGCCGTAATTGATTTCTGAAGCTGATCACACGTTCTGATGCTTCAGCCTCACAGCATTGCGCAAACCTTCCAAGAAGATCATATCAGGAGCTAGGAGTGTCTGAACTGCATGCCACCTGTTTCTGTTAAAACTAGACTCCAAGTGCTGCGGCATATCAAAAAATCAGACTCAAACACTCTTTAGGGTGATGAGAATAAATTTTTGAAGTTGATTACGATGTCTGCCGTGTAGACTTGACAGCAATGCGCATTCTCGCAGAAAAGTTGATATCTTGAGCTAGGAGCGTTGAAATCACAAGTCATTTGCGCCATTGGGAAGCTAACTTCTGGGAGAATAACATCTATCAAATCCATACACTGATTCCCTCTATATTAATACAGTTTTTATTTCGAAATCAGTTCTGCATTTTGATATTGTAGTTTTCACTGCTTTAATTGTAGTGACAAGAAAAAATTTATGTCACCCTGCAGGCATGTCCGAATTGAGATCCGTCTGCACTCCTGGAAAGAAGGTTCATATGACAACAACTGATCCAATATCAAGGCAGAAATCTCTCAATTTTTGCATCAGTAATTTTTCAAAGTTGATCCAGCCGCAGCAAACCTTCAGATTTGCATAGTTTCAGCACAAGTTTCATATCTCGAGCTTGAAGAGTCCTGAGAACGAACTGCACTTGATTGCTTATTCCAGTCTATTTCATGAATTAAGCTCTTTGTATAGAATGATTGCTTTTTTCTTTTCTTCGAATCATCGATGTATCAAATTCCTCCAATATTGAAGAAATAAATTTTATCCTTCAATGCAAAATTGCCTTCTTGAACTTGACTATGTATGCCTTGCATTTGAACGGATCAATATGGTAACACATACTGCAATTCTTTTTTTTTTTATGCGACTGAACTTAGAATGAAAATCTAAGTTGCCTACGTACGTCGGTGAAGAGGATCAAGTCATTACGTAGTTTGAAAGAACTGTAATTTTCTTTTTATGCAGTTTATACTCATGCAAAAAGGAGTAACATACAGTTTAAGCTCGTGTGTCGAGGAGCACTGTCACTTGCAGTTTAGGCTCTTGCTTCGAGGAGCATTGCGGCTAAAATGTCTTTGTCTTCGCATCCTTCGACAATTTCAACTGCATGATTGAACGAACAAAAGGCGATAGAAACTTGATTTGTGCTAGCCTTTTCTTCTTTCAACGAGATTTTTCTTTCACGAGCCAAGTTCGTGACTTTATCTTTGAAGATAAAGCACTTTTCAATGGGGTGACCAATTAGGCGATGATACTTGCAGTAATTTGGACAATCAGTCTTCCCAACTTTATTTGGTCGCTTCATCTCGGGCAACTGAATGAGTTTTAACTCATGGAGTTCTTGAAAGATAGCTGGAACATCGGAGTTAAGGAAGGGATATTCCTTTTCTTACATTTTGCCCAAAGTTAACCTTTTGTTCGCTTTGCTTTGCATGGAAGTTGATTTAACACTTTTCTTCTTACTCGCCTTTGCATTGACTTTGAAGGAAGATGTGTTGATATTCATAGACTTTTCAATCTCATCATCAGATGCAAAGTTGCCCTCGTTTTTGGCTTCTTGGACGTCTTCACGAGGATCGTAGATGGGAGGCCCTTGGTTTCCACTCGTAGCCATGCTTAGTGCCATGTCATGTGCACGTGTGGCCAACTCTTCAAATATTTTGGGCTTTATTCCTTGCAAGATATAGCGGAGGCCCCAATCCATGCCTTGGATGCATATTTCAATGCCAGATGATTCTCTAAGACGGTCTTTGTAGTTAAGGCTTAGGCTCCTCCAACGATTGATAAAGTCGATGACTTGTTCATCATCTAACTGGAAGGTGTGTGTAAATTCAACCATACTAACAATGCACTTTGAGCTATAAAAGCAGTTAAGGAATTCATGCTCCAATTGCTCCAAACTGTCAGTGGAACCGGGCTCGAGGTCTACGTACCAATCAAAAGCGTTTTCTTTGAGAGATTGACCAAACTACTTGACGAGGTGATCCAAATAACTTCCATCATTGTTGCACGTCTCAATGAAGTGTGCCACATGTTGTTTGAGATTTTCTTAACCATCAAATTGTTGAAGTTTTGGAGGTTGATAGGAAGAAGGCATCTTCAAGTTGTCAATCCTTTGCATGTATGGCTCTGCATATATGAAGGAAGATTTAGTTGAAGGCTCAACGTTGTCTTGGATTGCCCCCATGATAAGGTCTTTCAATTGATCTACATGAATAATCAGGCCGTCCGAAGAAACTTGATTTCTTTTTTTAACATAACTCCATTTTGATTTTTTTTTTTACAATTTACGTGCAGATGGACAACCGTACCAATCAAGTCTAAAGGTTGAACGATGCATGGGATAAGTACCACACTGTCCAAAACCCTCTAAACAAGCAGGTTACTGCTAGACTGCTAGACATGCACTACGAATTCATTGACATTAAGGAGTATGCCGAGCAGAGTGAAAGGTCCATTCAAGGCCTTGAAATAAAACTTGATCAGATGCAAATGCAGTTAGACCAGATTGAGAGCCTTTGCAAAATCACTTCGGTGAATATGTTGTTGGCTAAAATTATAATCAAGATGCACTTGCAATGTGTTTGTAAAAATTTACCATTCTCTGTTAATGGTTTAAGAAGTTGTAACATTTATCAAATTTTGAGAATTTTGAATTGTTCTACTTATTATTATTATGAAGATATTTAATTAGTTTTACTAAATTGTGTCTCCAAATTATTATTTTATATTTTTCTGTTTGAAAATCACATTTTATGGAAAATACAAATCATTTCAGTTTTTTCTTTTACAAAATAATATTAACTGATTATTAATGCCTCTAACTAAAATCTGTAGTAAAATAATTAATAAAATAAATAGAAATGAATAAATATGTTTATGCCTAAATTGTACATCTAGGTTAAACAATTAATTATTGTTAGGGTCACAAGCAATGCAGTAACTACAAAGAAAAAAATGTAAATATAATAAAAGCAGTAATGAATAAATAAGACAAAATAATTAATAGAAAGACAGAGTAATTCTTATTCCTTGAGAATAACCAGGTTCGGTGTTGAATCACCTGATGTACAATACAATGTAAGGAGGGGTATTTATAGTAGTGATACCCAGTCCCAAAATAAGGTAAAATAAAAAAGACTAATAAGGCTATGGGACTATATCTCAAGGCGGTGAAATATACTAAACCCTAACTAGGAGACTGTAAATCCTAGGCGTGAGATGTATACCCTGCGTCTTCTGGCCGTACCGCCTAAACGATAGTTGGCTCCAGGAGCGGGCGTGTATCATCTGCACCCGGTGACTTGTAAGATAAGTCTAGTCTCGCCAGCTGGATTCGTATCTCCGTAATAGTAGGTGACGTATTTTTGCCCACATAGTTCGTCCCTCCACTTGCTGAGTGCTGATGCAAGCAGTCAGAAAGTTAAAGCAGCGTGGATATGAAAAGATATCTCACTGACTCCTTGAGACCCGCAGTCTCTTTGACCAAGAATGATATTGATTTCTTCGAAAACTTCGCGTGCCTTTCTCTGATTGGTTGATACCGATTCCGTGCTCCTTTCCAAGAATTGCTATTAACTGCTCTAAATCGTTTCACATCTCCAGTAATAATAACGTCTGTTCGTTTCACGTATCATCCTTATCCCTTTCTCGCATATAAGTAGGGGCTCCATGACAGTGGAAAAATCACAAACTCTTCTTCAAAAAACACTACACTTCTTTAGCAATTTCTTACCCTGCTTTGATATTCCTAGAAAACCTTCTTCATTTCGAACGAATGTTGCATGAGGAAACAATGGGAGAAAAATCATCTATAGTTACCTTCCATTTTTTCTTCATCCATAAAGGAGTGAATGAAGTCCCCGGAGTCATGAGATTTAACCAAGATTCTAATGATGATTCTTATGTCCTTGTTGTTGCAGACACGTTGATTTTGGTGTATTCGTCTTCACGCGTGATGATTGCTGTGATATTCTTCTTGTCATGTGGTGCACAACAGCAGAAAAATGCCATCCAATTCGGGCTTCTTGTAGTTCGTTCATTTTCTAGTTGCATGGGAACACATCCCACAAGCAACTCATTTTGCATGAGGAGTGTCTCCTGGGATATCCTCTCATTCTTCTAGCGGTTGACGCCCGAAAGCATTCTCCACACGAACAGCATTTAGAGTGGTTGTATAGCTCTGGCATGTTCCTCGGTTTTTGAGTTTGCATAAGCTTCCAATCATTCGGGGAAGAGGGAGTATAAGGCATTCCCGAGATTCACGAGGGTTCCTCATTAGAGTCTCTCCAAGTGAATCCAAGTTAAGCTTTCAGTGCCCATTCTGCTGCCTCCGCCTTTCTACTAAGTGATTATTTAGTTGGGCTGATTTTCCCAATTCCTGTGGCACAGCGTCGCAAAGATGTTGCTGCTTGGGCATCAACTTAGGAATTTCAGTTTTTTATTACTGGGAGAGACTTCGATGCAAGAGCTACAATCCAGATGAAGAGTCTCCAGCCGTGCAAATTCAAAGGAACCTGCGAATTTAGTCTTCCCTTTTTTTTTCTACAATTGTTATAAACAAATGTTTTACTCAGGAAGAACTAAATGTATATTATGAGCATACAGGCTGCTTGTTAGTAATGAAACAACTGTTCATCAATATTTTTTTATACATGTGTTATTACATATTTTGTAATGTATAGTCAAGTAGTATGTTTGTGCACCTAAGGATTAGATGGCTTCCGGTCGTCCTGAATGTTTTAATATTGCCTTCTTTGAGCAATTACATCCGTTATGTGCCAACGTTTGGCGGCTAGGTTGCATCTGTAGGAGATGGCTGCTTGCGCCCACAATGGGACGACTTTAGCCCGTGTGATAACAGGCACTTTTGCGTCCGACTTCGAACATCTCTGCTTAGTTACTCAAGTATTTAAGATTTTCTGGCACTACGCGAACAAGCATTCCCATCGGCGTGTAGGTGAAGTTGCTGAATTAACGAGTTCAATTCACGAATAATGCCTGGTGGCTGGCTCTAAGCGAGTAGTGTACCCTACTTTTTGTAGCGAAAAGTGAGTGTATTATCAACTTAGGTCTGGCCGGAGCTATGAATAGTTGGATCGTAGATGGATCTGAATAAATAAGTAAAACTGACTAAAAATAATAGTTTTATTGATGGATAAGGCGTGAAGCCTTGCAAAAACAAAGAACGGGGTTGTGTTCCCGTTGTATATAATGATAACAAGGGTAAATGGGAAAAAGGAAAAATACATATCTCGAGTATATGGGCTTAACTAAGCCTTTCAAGAGTAGTATTACTTTAGCCATGTGATATTCCAGTTATTTGGAATGGTTGTTCCTTCCATGTCTTCAAGAACATGCGCACCTTTCCCAGTTATGCCTCGAACTTTGTACGGCCCTTCCAAATTTGGGGCTAGCTTACCTGCAGCGGCCTGCTTTGTATTCTGAGTGACTTTGCGGAGGACCGGGTCCCCAATGTTGAAGGATCGTGGATTAACCGCAAGGCGTATGACTGCTATTTCTCTTCGTTCATCCAAAGTATCGACGGAAACCTTCAAAGCTTCACTATTCGGTTCTTTCTCGGTTAACGACCACCGCAAAATGGATTCCCCAATTTCCAGATGAATCATCGCTTATGTTCCATATGTCAGTGAAAATGGCATCTCTCTGGTGCTGGCTTTGGATATGGTTCGGTAGGCCTACAGGACTCCAGGCAGTTCCTCTGCGCACTTTCCTTTAGCTTCCTTGAATCGCTTCTTTAGATTTTCCACTATTGTCTTGTTCGAAGATTCAGCTTGATCGTTTGCTAAAGGGTGATAGAGATAGAGGTGATTCTCTTGATTTCCCATTCCTTCAGTGAACTTTTCACCTATGAACTGAGGACCGTTGTCGCAAGTGATTTATGTTGGGATGCCAAATCGGCACATAATGTTCTTCCAGATAAACTCTATGACTTTCCGCTCCCAAATCTGGGGATAGGCCGCTGCCTTGAGCCATTCGGTGAAGCAGTTCATCATGATAAGAAGGAACTTGATACCACCAGGTGATTTTGGCATGGGCTCCACGATGTCCATTCCCCACTTCATGAATGTAATAACTCTGCTAGCTGATAAAGTACGTGGGAGAATCTTTGACAACTATCACACGCCCGGGCGAACTTGCTCGCAACGTCTTCCATTCGAGGCAAGAAATAGCCCGCCCTGATTAACTTATGAGCTAGAGATCACCCACCAAAGTGATTTCCACATTGTCTCTGATGCAATGTAAACGCGGAAGCGATAAAAGTAACGATAAAAGTGAGACGCGACAAGAACAACTTATGAGGTAGCACCGAAGAACGATGTTTTGATACACCCTCGCTCGAGTCACGTAGAACCTACACTATGCAACTATCTTCAAGAGACACCCGGCCCTTGCAAATAAAATGATCTAGGAGGATTGAAGGTCAACGTGGATTCTTCCAATTGATTTCAAGCCAAAACAATTACAAGGTTTTGAGAGTGTCCTCATCAATTTTGTGGATTCAAAGTGTAGTCAATGGCATAAATGATGAAAGGGTGTATTTATTTCACCCCTTTACATGCTATGAAAAGTCTAAATAGCCCTCAAAGTAGTTTAGAATACATTAGAACACCTAAGGCTAAACTTGGAAGTTCACACAAAAAGTTGTAGAAGTCAGCACGCCGGGCGCTCCGCCCAAAGGTAAGAGCTCCGTCTTGAGGAGCCACTGACCAATGCAGTGGCTTGCTTGGTCAGGTGCTGCGCCTGGGGTTGCCTTGGTCGAGGTGCTCCGCCTGGGGTTGCCTTGGCTGAGGCGCTCTGCCTGGCCCTGAAGCATAGGGTTTCTTCTTTCAATCAAGTTCCAATGCATGGTCTTCAAATCATCCCCCGAGCTCGTATCATCAAGGCCCTTCTAAACCAAGTGTAAGTGAGTCTCTTGGATCTCCTTGGCTTGACTTCGACTGAATGGTCTCGATGCAATTTGGGTTGCATCGTTCTCCCCTTCTTGAGAAGATCTCGTCCTCGAAATTAAGGCGTCATCCTCTAAGGTATCATCATCTACATCACAAAGAGTCAAATCAGAAATATTGAATGTACTACAGACGTTATACTCACCGGGCAAGTCGATCGCATATGCATTGTTGTTGATCTTAGAGAGCACTTGGAATGGTCCATCCCCTCGGGGTGCCAACTTCCCTTTCCGAATGTTTGGGAATCTTTCCTTGCGGAAGTGCACCCACACATAGTCTCCTTTCTTGAGTTCCACTTTCTTCCTTCCCTTATTCTTCTTGGTTGCAATCTTCTCATAGGCCTCCTTCAAGTTCTTCTTCACCTTGGCGTGAAGTTCAAGAAATGCCTTGGCCCGAGTTTTACCTTCAAAATCAACAACCGCATCCCTTGGCAAAAGGGTAAGATCAAGTGGAATCAAAGGATTATAACCGTAAATATACTCAAATGAAGTCATGCCAATCATTCTATGCAAAGTGTGGTTGTATGCAAACTCCATGAGTGGTAGCTTATCAATCCAAGTCCCGGCCTTATCTTTGGTCATGGCTCTAAGTAGAGCTCCCAAGGTTTGGTTCACCACCTCAGTTTGCCCATCGGTTTGAGGATGGTGGGACGGAGAGAACAATAATTTGGTGCCAAGAGCACCCCACAAGCATTTCCAAAAATGGCTAGGGAACTTAGAGTCCCTATCACTAACAATGGTGCGAGGCACCCCATCCAACTTTAACACATTATCAATAAACAAAGAAGCTATATGTTGTGCATCATTACTCTTTTTAAACGGAATGAAGTGAGCCATTTTGGAGAACCTATCAATGACAACATAAATACTATCGTGTCCTCCCCTAGTCCATGGCAAAGCCATAACAAAATCCATAGAGATATCAACCCACGAACTAGCAGGTACGGGCAAAGAAGTGTACAATCCATGGGTGTTGGATCTAGACTTAGCCCTTTTGCAATCTAAACAACCATTACAAAAGCGTACCACAAGAGGCCTCATCTTAGGCGAATGGAATTGCTCTTTAAGAATGACCATAGTCTTATCCACCCCAAAGTGTCCAATCAAGCCCCTACAATGTGCTTTTCGCACTAGCAATTCTCTCCAAGAGGACTCGGGGAGACACACTCTCCCATTTTTGAAAAAGTAGCCATTTACCCATTGGTATTTTCCACCCCCTGCCCACTCATGAGAGCATCATGAATGCTCTTGAGCTTTGGGTCATGTTCATACAACAATTTTATACTTTCAAAACCCATAAGCCTAGGAGGAAGAGTAGTAGCAAGGGTGAACTTCCTAGAAAGTGCATCGGCTACAACATTGTCCTTTCCCTTCTTGTAATGAATTACATAGGGAAAATACTTAATGAACTCAACCCATTTGGCATGCCTTTTATTCACCTTATCTTGGCCTCGTGACTCATGGTCACTCTTGATCACAAATTCCCTAGGCCATAGATAGTGTTGCCAATGAGCTAGAGCTCTCACAAGGGCATACAACTCCTTGTCATATGTGGAGTAATTCAAGGTTGCAACCTTCAACTTTTCACTGAAGTAGGCAACAGGTTTCCCTTCTTGCATGAGAACACCCCCAATTCCCACCCCCGAGGCATCACATTCAACCTCAAAAGCCTTCCTGAAGTCGGGCAATTGCAAAATGGGGTGGTACTCAACCTACTTTTCAATTCTTGGAAAGCCTTCTCTTGAGGCTCTCCCCACACAAAGGCCTTGTCTTTCTTCACCAACTCAGTGAGTGGTGCGGCGATGGTGCTAAAGTCCCTAATAAAGCACTTATAGAAACTAGCAAGGCCATGGAAACTCCTAACATGAGAAATGGTGGTAGGAGTAGGCCAATCTCTAATGGCTTCAACTTTTGACTCATCAACCTCTACGCCATTGGAACTACCAACAAAACCAAGAAAGACGACCTTTTCAACATAAAAGGCACAGTTTTTAAAATTGGCATAGACCTTTTCGGCTCTTAGCACTTCAAGAACTTTACTCAAATGGCCCACATGGTCATATATTAATTTGCTATATATCAAGATATCATCAAAATAGACGACCACAAACTTGTTGATAAACTGTTTTAAGACATGGTTCATTAACCGCATGAAGATGCTAGGTGCGTTGGAGAGGCCAAAAGGCATCACCAACCATTCATAAAGACCAAACTTGGTCTTGAATGCGGTTTTCCACTCATCACCTGGTTTCATCTAGATTTGGTGGTAGCCGGACCAAAGATCTATCTTAGAAAATATACTAGAACCACTCAACTCATCAAGCATGTCATCAAGTCTAGGAATGAGATGACGATAATTTACCATTATCTTGTTGACTACACGGCAATCAACACACATCCTCAATGTCCCGTCCTTCTTTGGCACAAGAATGACCGGTACGACACACGGACTAAAGCTTTCACGAACCAAGCCTTTGTTGAGCAACTCATCCACTTGATTTTGCAACTCCTTTGTCTCCTCGGGATTGCTCCTATAGGCCGGCTGGTTTGGAATTTGGGACCCTGGGACAAAATCAATTTGGTGTTCTATCCCCCTCAAAGGAAGAAGTCCACTTGGCCTCTCTTCCGGGAACATGTCCTAAAAAACCTTCAAAACATTCTCAATAGAACTAGGCAAAGGGTTAGGGTTAGGAAAATAATCACAATCGAAGTTTAGAACCATACCTTTGTGCATTGGGCAAATGTGTATTTTGGTACCATCATTTCCTCTCAAGTACTCACCCGGTTGCATCATGGCACAATTGTTCTCGGTGATAGAAGATGGAGTGGTAGGGCCCTCGGCCAAAGGCTTAGTCTCCACAACGGACTTAGCCTTAGCCGCTTCTCTCAACTCCCTCATGTGCCTATAATCATCACTCACTTGTTTAGGCGTCAAGGGCTTGAGCATATATTTCTTACCCTCATGTTTGGCCGTGTATGTGTTGGCTCGGCCATCATGTACCATACTCCTATCGTATTGCCAAGGCCTACCAAACAAGAGGTGTCAAACTTACATTGGCACTACATCAAACATAAGCTCGTCTTGATAATTCCCTATTTTGAATTTTATCATGACTTGCTTCACTACCTTTGACTCCCCACATTCACTCAACCATTGTAATCAGTAGGGGTTTGGGTATTTAAGGGTAGGCAATTTAAATTGTGAGACCAAGGTTTGGCTCACCATGTTAGCACAACTACCCATATCTACAATCATGGAGCACACTTGTCCCTTCACTCCACATCTAGCATGGAACAAGTTCTCCCTTTGCACATCTACCTCCTCTTCGCTCATCATGGCACTCAAACTACGGCGTACCACTAAGAACATGCTAGGGTCATCACCCTCCGCCACATCCTCTTCTCCCTCAACTACTTTACCATCCTCAACAACCTCTCCCTCGGGCTCATTCTTCTCCTCATACACCAACCCATCATCCATGATTATCACTGTTTTTCGAGTGGGGCAATCTTTGGCAGAGTGGCCATAGCCTTTACATTTGTGACATCGGAAAGAAGAAGAAGAAGAAGAAGAAGAAGGAGTATTTAATTAAATTTTAGAGTTACCTCCCACTTCTTTGAAGTCGCTTCTTGGAGTAGCCTTTTCAAAAGGCTTCATGACATCACGACTCCAACTAGCACCACTTGTGTTCGGGCTTTTCCATTCTTTGGGTCGAGTCATTGGAGTAGAAGTAGTACTCCTATAGCGAGGAGCTTTCTCTTCCTTGAGCCACTTCTCGGCTTCAACCGCGGCATCACAAACATCTTGAAGAGAGTGAAAGATGTGTAGCCTCAATTTAGAAGCAATCTCCCAGCTCAAACCATTCTTGAATCGGATGATAGCTTGCTCATCATCTTCCATCTCCATGTCAAGGGTCATTCGGTTCTTTTCAAATTCGTTGAAATACTCATCAACGGACTTGTAGCCGTGTTTCAACTCATAAATCTTCTAGAGTTGTTCTTGCCTATACTTGAGTGTCACATATTCGGTACTCATTACCTCTTTCAATTCTTTCCAAGTAATGTTCATTTGCATCCCAACTCTTCTTCTTAACCTCTTAACGGATTCCCACCATGTGGAAGTATATGACTCAAATGAAGCAACGACATAAGTGGCTTTCTTCTCCTCGGACATGCCATTTGTATCAAATACCCGCTCCAATTGAACCTTCCATTCTAAGAACCTTTTCGGATCACTAGTCCCTTTGAAAAGTGGGATAGTGATCTTCACATTATTTAGGTTGTTGTCACGACCTCCACGGTTTGGCTCCGGTTGGCCCCCATAGTAGTCATCAACATCCTCATATTCTCGTCCCAAGTTCCTTCCCACAAAAGCCCTTGGAGGTCTTCGACCTTGCTCACGAGCTCCATCTATACCTCGACCTCCATTCATTGCCCTCATATTTGGATAGGGAGCATCATAATCATCATAATTTTCACCAAGCCCAGGTACCTCCCCTTCTTGAGCTTCATCAACTTGCTCAAGGGGTACAACATTTCTTTGGGGCCGCATGAGTGGAACTTCACCTTGGGGATTGCCCAAGGGTTAGGGATTGCCCAACAATCTTTCTCGGACAAGAGCTTCCTCTTTCAACCGTTGTCGATGAGCTAGCTCTGTAAATTGATCCGGTCTCACGGTTGGGCCATCACTTGTCCTTCTCCGGCATCTTTGTGGACACTCGTGGTCCTTTCTCTTTCAAGAACCTCCATTTTGAGATTTAGAGCCTTCACCTCGCCCAATACACTAGCCAAGACGTTGGTTGGAACCTCAATGGTATCCTTTACCCTCTCTTCTGCCAAATACCTACAAAAAATCAAAAACAAGAAAAGAGATTAGAGTAAAAGTCCTCACGCACTCCCTCACTTTTGATTGTCGCTCGGGTTCACTCATGTTGGGGTAGGTTCACACAAGCTTGAGATCAATGGTCTCCTCGTAGTTGATCAACTTCCTCGATAACCAAAACAATTCACAAGAACCAAACACTCTTCGGGAAGAGTGTAGTTGATGGGACTCGATGAACGTTAGGCTAATTTGTGCGCACTTGAAGCAAAAATTTAACTACGAGTCTTCTTTGAGGTCTACTCTCCCCTAGGCACGAGTACCCTAATCGCTCAATGATTTAGTACTAATTAAAAAGGAGTGTTACTCTCAAAGTACTAACCGGAAGCAACGGGAACCAAACAACACAAAAGCCTAAGGAAAACAGTATGCGAACCCGCTTCAAGATTCTGGGCAGTCCGGGTTGAGGGTAGGAGGTCCGCCTAGATTTTTGTGAAAAATAGGCAGATTGTGAGCTGGGCGGAGCGCCTGGGTTTGGGCGGTCTGCCTAAGCCTGGCGCTTCAGCTCGTCAAGAACACGATTTGGACGATTTTCAAGTAATTTTCCCAATGATTTCAAGGTGTTTTTCACTTTTGATGATACCCAAAGGTGTTTTATGCTACTACAAACAAACGTTAATAATTTAATCAAACAAACAACCAACAACAAGCTTGTTCCAAGATTTTTTGAGCAAATTTTCAAAGGGTTTTAAAAAAAATTGAGATTCAAAATTCTAAATGACGTTATAGGGGTATCAAAACGACGGGTTAACATCAGAGAACAATCCCCAATATCAAACATCCAAGAAATCACTACAACATACCAAATCTAGCAACTTTTGTGATTTTCAACTTTAGAAATTTGATTTTCAAAATTTTGATTCACAAATTCAAATTGTGTTTTGAGGGTACCCAATCAACAGGAATACGTCAACGAATATTTCCCGATAACTAACACAAATAAAATCGATACAACAAGCAGGATCTAGCAAATTTTTTTAGATTCTCAACTTTTTGGATTTTTTCTTGTTTTCAGTTTTTGAAGGACAAACACATGTATAACAACAAGAACAAGATAAAAACACTTCGAACAAGGAACGAGGGTTTGTAGAAACAACACCCCAGCCTTGCTCTGATACGAACTGATGCAATGTAAACATGGAAGCGATAAAAGTAACGATAAAAGTGAGACGCGACAAGAACAACTTACGAGGTAGCACCAAAGAACGATGTTTCGATACACCCTCGCTCGAGTCAAGTAGAACCTACACTATGCAACTATACTCAAAAGACACCCGGCCCTTGCAAATAGAATGATCAAGGAGGATTGAAGGTCAACTTGGATTCTTTCAATTGATTTAAAGCCAAAAAAATTACAAGGTTTTGGGAGTGTTCTCATCCATTTTGTGGATTCAAAGTGTAGTCAATTGCATATATGATGAAGGGGTGTATTTATAGCACCCCTTTATATGCTATGAAAAGTCTAAATAGCTCTCTAAGTAGTTTAGAATACATTAGAACACCTATGGCTAAACTTGGAAGTTAACACAAAAAGTTGTAGAAGTCAGCACGCCGGGCGCTCCGCCCAAAGGCAGGCGCTCCGCCTGGAGGAACCACAGACATATGCAGTGGCTTGCTTGGTCAGGTGCTCCGCCTGGGGTTGCCTTGGTCGAGGCGCTCCGCCTGGGTTGTCCTGGCTGAGGCGCTCTACCTCAGTCTGGGTGCTCCGCCTGGCCCTGAAGCATAGGGTTTCTTACTTCAATCGAGCTCCAATGCATGGTCTTCAAATTATCCCCCGAGCTCGTATCATCAAGGCCTTTCCAAACCAAGTGTAAGTGAGTCTCTTGGATCTCCCTGGCTTGACTTTGAGCGAATGGTCTCGATGCAATTTGGGTTGCATCAGTCTCTCGTGAATTTCCCTGAGTGCATAATCTACTTGAGAGGGTCCCAAACATTTAGCTAGAGTTCCACTAAACATTCTGCGATATAGCTCGCCATTGACTAAAACATAACGATCCGTTTGGGCTCTCAGCCTTCTGCTCTCTTTTCTATCTGCCGGGAGTACTCCTTTATGCAGGTACTCAATGATCGGGTGCCGCCAGTTCCACGATGATCCCTCTATGTTGACCTTGCGGCGCTTGATGTCTGCGTATGTTAGCTCAATGGTGGAAAAAAGGCTGCCTGCATTTAAATGTGTAGTGGCTGCTAAAGTTGCTAGGGCACCAGCCTCTACATTTTCTTCTCTTGGTATCTGATTAATCTTCTATTTTTTAAACTTCTTCAGGCATTTTTCTATTCTACCCAAGTATTGTTACATGAGAACATCCTTGGCGGCGTAAGCCCCGGTTACTTAATTAACAACGCGCTGGGAGTGACAACTAACTTTTTAGTTCAATCTCACCTTATATATTATCCACGTAGAACAACAGAAAAAAACATTATACCCATTTATGACCCATTTAAGATAAAACCACCGTGATTTGTACATGGTAAAAAACAATGGATATTATAGAAGGGTTTGATGTATATAAAAATTAAAACTCATACTTTTATATGAAACTCATACTCTTGTCAAATTATAGTAAAGTAAAGTATCGTCCCACAGAGATTGAATATTCTATTCTACAAATTTATATTATCTTAGCTTACTTTTTGAGAAAATCAAATTATTGGCGATTGAAGAAATGGCAAATCCCAAGCCCCATCCAAGTGTGTCCTGTATGTAATACATGACTAAGACACCAAGAACGCTGCCTCAACATAAACCAAAGTACCACCAATGAAAAAAGGAACTCTGTTGCTCATTTCCCTGGCCCCCATTATTTAAGCTAATTCTAAGGCTTGAATTACTGCTTCATATTCTACTTTGTTATTCATCATCTAGGAGAAGCTGACACCTTTTCTGAACACATTCTTCGCTGGGGATTTGATCACTATACCAAGCCCGACCCCTTCTACGTTCGAGGCCCCGTCGGATGGATAAACCATTTTCCAGGGGTAACGCCTTCTATCATCTTGCATTATGCTTTAGTTCCCAGCATCAAATCAGTGCTGAAGTCGGCTAGAAATTCCGCTAGTATCTACGACTTGATAGCCGTACGTGGCTGATAAATGATGTCGTATTCGCCAAGTTCGACAACCTATTTTGCCAGCCTGCCCGTGACACGACCCGAATTCTTGGTTAGACCGTGCGGGCACCCGACCACCTCCCCTAAACCTGTCAGGCGAACCCTATTGATTGAATCGATATAAACTGTGAAGAATTACCTTGAAATGAAAATGAACCAAACTTTAACAACATAAGATAACTCTCAAGGATAGACAAACGTACAAGCTGTCTAAATAATACAACTAACTACCCAGAATACACAGTTTTAAAGGATTCCAGATTAGACATCTAAAAAGGCCAAAAGATATACGCACCTCTTGAAGGGAGCAAAAGTAAGAAAAACTGAAAACGTACTACTCCTCAATCACGACGCGGCTGGATAGATCCTGGAGCCGAATCTGCCGAAAGAAAAGAAAACACAAGAACAAATAGGGGGTGAGTCATAAGGACTTAATAAGTGCGAACAAACTAGCAACCTCGAAAAATAGATACGCTAGTTAGGGAAACGGAACCAGACAACAATCAACAAATAAGCAATGCATATATAAGCAGAACAGTAGTCATGTACAGAATGTCTACACAATGGTATGAAATGAAATGAAATGAGATGAAATGAAATATGATGCAAAGGGTCACATGTGCCAAATGAATGGGGCGGAATCCTCCTACCCTCAATATGATGCAATGGAGCGGAATCCTCCTGCTCTGAGGGCGGAATCCTCCTACCCTCAATATGATGCAATGATAACCATTCACCGGTGCGGGACTCTTATCGACTGCCGGGAAGTATATGTCAACTCTCAGCTAGGTTACAATGCTCAGATCCTCAATGCAATACCAATAACAAGACATAATATATAATATACAATGTAAATCCAAAGCTAAGGCGTAATGAGTACGCCTATCGGCAGCTACACACGTAAGGAACACGTGGTAGAAAATCCACGAGGCCAGCTGCCTCCAAAGAAATGGATATAAATACTTACCTTATTCCACAGCTACCCCTGCTACTCAACAACTGCTTTTTCCTTTGGATTAACTGCCAGACGATCCCGCTCTATTCAATAAGCAGAAAAATTATATCAAATAAAGATAAAGGCTTCATTCCTTATGTCTTAGGGCAATCCAGTTAGGAACCTGATACCCTATTCGCATACACAATACGCAGGCCAGGCCTATGTACAGGGTTCAAAGTCACATAACCAAATCCTAAATAAATTACATTTATATGTTGCCCATAATTCACTGAGTACGAATATATAATCATTTCCATCATCGGGGGCTAGTTGACCTTTTAAACTATCAAGTTAAGTCATTAGGGTGATGTCTAATATCCCTATTTTTACCATAAAAATATATTCAAACACACGTAATAAGCTAAGATAATAAGTTAACATCATTACCTGGAGATTTAAGGTAGAAATTCCACTATTTTCCACCTCTTTTTCCCTTTTTTCCTCTTTCTTTTCTAACCATTCTTTTCTCGTCAACTTTGTTGTATGTTTCTGTCTCTATATGTCTTGCTGCTGCTAAGGGATTAAATCCCTTAGCTAACCGACCTAATTATTTTTTTGTTTTATTTTTTTTAAAATTCGCTACGACGATTAAAATTAAAATGGAACCATAGAGAAGTCGAAATGATCCCAAAATTTTCAAGTAAGTTATACAAAATATGTGTAACATACTCGTTAAGGAAAATATCAAATCGGACTCCCGAAACTCCAGATACGAATTAAAAGGAAAAAGGACCAAATTATTAATTCTTTCGAAACTCTAGGCGAAATCAACCGAACAACCTCGAAACTCACTTAAAAAATTCATATATGTCATAAATGACCATACGAACCTAGCGACACTTTCAGATTTCGAATCGGAGCTCATTCGCCAAAGTTGTGCTCGAAAACCTCTTTTTTTACGATTTATCGTTAACGAAAACTGAAACCTTCTTCCGATGCCTACTAATCGAGGTCTAATTTAGCTCAAATTTTACAAAAAATTCGGGATAGTCCTTATGAAGCTTTTAAAATTGACGGCACGTCAATCGGGGTCCTAATTCCCGAAACAACCACTTAAGGTCGTTTCATTCTCCTCCACTTAGACTCTCGCTCTTCCTTTAACGAGAACGAGTCTAAAATAAATTTCACATATCTAATGATGATGCTTACACCAGTTTTCAATGACATTTACTACGAAGCCAAAATCATATACAATGATAAGAGCTTTTAGGCTTTAAAGACCAAGATCGAACCTGAATCGTCGAAGAGGTAAGATACCTCTCACGCATACTGGAGTCAAGCTCCCAAGTGTTCTCCTCACGAGGACGATTATTCCATCGCACTCAAACCATCAGAATCTACTTCGAACGAAGCTTCTGGACATCACGCGCAACTATAGCAACTGGGAACTCCTCGTAAGCCAGATTCACATCTAGCTGAGCAGGGTCTAATTCAATCACTTCGGAAGGATCTCGGATACACTTCCGGAGCATCGATATATAGAAAACTGGGTGAACTGGCATAGAAGCTGGCAAGTCAAAAGCTTCCCGCTATTGCATCAATAGTGTGTAGTTACAAGGTACTTCAAAAGCTTCCCGCTATTGCATCAAGCATGAGGTAATTCTTAGTTCCATCGACTTGTTCTATATCGAACTTTTGGAACAAAATATATCTGGATAATATGATAATACCATTGTACAGCTTATTCTAACTAAGCTGATCCTTCCTCGATTACGAGAAGAGAGTTCTACATTTTCGAAGAAAGGACACACGGAACTTTGAATGGGTTAACATGATTCAGCTGATAATCACCTCTTCGATATGCCTTTCGATATAGAACAAGTCGATGGAACTAAGAACTAGCTCAAGCTTGATGCAATAGTGGGAAGCTTTTGGACTACCTTGTCACTACACACTATAGCAGATTTGATGCAAGCTATATTATTTTTACAAACGCATTATGCAACATCTCAGTTGATGGTAGTGTTGTTCCGAAGGCTCCTTGTGGGAATGTAGTTACTCATATCCTAATGTATGTCTAAAGTTCATCTAAGGATAAGGATCATGCAAATACTACTGGATGGTATGATGCAGACCAGTAATGATATTCAGACTGAACATCTACTTCAGGGTATTGTCTTTGAATTGAAAATATTATGACTTGAAAAAATAAAAATAAAAGAGACATGTAGTTGGACCATGAGCTGAGGCAGAATACCAACAACAAAGTTGATTACATGCGCACTTATAATGCTAAAGTAACTTCTCAAAGAATTGAGGTGTGAAGGAGATATGCTAATAATGGATGGACGACAAGCTGCACTAGACCTTTAACTCTAAATTTCCATGAAGTAAAACAGCGTCAGTATGAGGATCCAGTTCTAGTTGAATGCAGACAGATAGTCAAAAGAAAGCCGGAGTCACCATACAGGGTTACTACTGACGGTGTTCTCATGTATAAAGATAGACTTTGTGTTCCTGATGTTGCAGATTTACGTGGACAGATTATGATAGAGGCATATTATTCCAAATACACTGTTTATCTAGGTTCGACTAAGATGTACCATGATCTTAAGCAGATTTATTGGTGTGACGGAATGAAGTGTGACATAGCAGAATTTGTGGCTCAGTGTTCTAATTGCCAGCAAGTTAAAGTCGTGTCGTCTTTCCAGACCTTATGTTTTCAGCAGATAGGTACGTATATGTGATCAGGTTGCCAGCTTATCTCTATCATTAATAGATTATTAGTGGGTTTAGTAATGATCGACACTCATTGTAGGTTTCTATCGTGGCCCTAGCTTGGGTCGTGACAAAAGTGGTATCAATGCATTAGAGGTTTAGTATTACCATACAGTATTTGGAGGAAGACTCCTCCACTTAAAGCACAAACTCATGCAGCTATTTGAATAGGAATAACTATCCACCGCACAGTCTGCTGGACTAAAGAAGATTTACCTAAAAGCTGAACGTAGGAAGACCTAAGCTACCAACTATCCCTTCGAGTTGCCAAACATCTGTAACTCTCGAATCACTACTCCATACATTTTTTATAAGCACCACCACCTGATGGATCAAATCAAAGGTCAAATGACGCCTCTCATTACCCTTAGTAGTGTTGAAAAACACAACAATGTGTTTACACGGTTACCTTGACACGCACTTTGGCTCAATACAAGGAATACCACAAGCAGCTACTAATTGCCCGAGCTCATTAGCGCCGGACGACGAAGAAATAATTAGAGCTTCGGGAAGGTCATCTTTTTATTTACTTGGCTACCAGAGCTAGAGTACATCCGAATCGGCTAACCAAAGAATCGCATTTGAAGGAATAGACATTAGACATCTATGCCAATTTAACCTCCCAATAAGAAAGAAACTCGAAAAATTTACCCAAAAAAACCCTTTTATACCGAGACAAACTTGTAGAATAATATGACTCTACTAGCGTCTCGAACCAAGAGGAGACACATAGATCGAATATTACTTACTAACTAGTTTACACCGGAAGAAACAATGACACTTGCTGATGGTGACGAATAAGAATCCCATCATCCTACCGACACTGAGTTCCAAAGAGAGAGGTAGACTGACTTGGCACTATAACAGAATGAGGCACAACAAGATGCCAATCAAACAATACCGATACTCACTCACAAGTCTCTCACATTTAAACCAGATAAACTAGTAGGGTCCTCATAAATGCCAGGAATAAATCATAACAGAAGCTCACCCCTTTACCGCAACCGATTCTTAATAGAAACGACATCCAAGGAAACTATTGAAACATGATAAGACACACCATTTTCCAGATCGATCAAAAGAATCAAATCTTACTCATATTTAAGAGAAGAAGAAATACATGGGTGTACTACATCAGATACTTCAACATCCTGTCAGACTGGTAGTACTTAGAACTGCTTCTACAGCTGAGCTGAGCCACTACCCTGATAATCACCTTCTGAAGAACCACTGCCACCACACTCTCGACCTCTACTAGATGGTGGCATTTCTCTGGCTGATTGATATCTAAATGAAATCCCTGCGACTGTGCAGGTGGCAGATGACGAGAGAAAGGACGACTGCCTACTTTCCGGAGTAATAAAAAACTCCTCAAAAGGACGACTGCCTACTTTCCGGAGTAATGAAAACATCCTCAAAGGATAAACAGACTCACGACAATGATAACACCTTTTTGCTGAAAATGAAAACTGGACAGATTATTGATAGCTACAAAGAGAAAACTGAGTCTATCTTGATGAACTACTAGCGCACTTTGAGAATTATGCGACACAAGCTGAGATAACCTGGAAGGTGGCCTCCCAAAATAATCAGAACTCTTACCTCCAAATGAGGTACCATAGGTACCCACTAGGGCCACGGGATCTCTTGCTCTCCCGCTCTAACTCTTCCCCCTCTAACTTATGGTATGCCTAATACCTTTGAGCAATATCAATAACAACGTCAAATGAAGTCCCAACCTCAATTTTTCGAGCCACCTGGGATCTCAAGGAAGGAGAAAGGTCATCAATAAATCTTTGAACATTCTCGGAAGGCTCATGGACTAGTTCTAGTGCATATCCAGCCATCCTAAAGAATTCAATCTCATATTCTGAAACCAGCAGGCTAACCGACAGGCTACCCTGTCTAATCCACTCAAAATGGCGACACTCTTCATCTCGCTCGCTACTTGAAAGGAACTTTTCCTCTAATCTAGAAGAAAAACCGAACCAAGTTAGCTAATAAGAGAGCAGCCCACCAATTCAAGGCTGGACCCCTGAAACTGAAAAGCAGAATAATCAACACCATATCGCTTGATATAATCAAGAGCCTGAAGGATATGTTGACATAACTTTTTTAAAAAAAATTTACACAGGGATTATCTAATGCATTTCTTCGGAATATCAGGATGTTCAACCGCGTAAAATAATGCAACCTCTTTGAGCACTAAGACCCAATAATTACCTCAGTTACCTAACCAGCCAGAAAAAACTGAAGGCACAACACATGCTCCTCTGGAACATAATATATTGGAACAACATCAAGGATTGGAACGGAGCTCCCTAAGACCGAACGTCTGCATCTACAGCAACCTGATAAGCTGCATAGCGAATAATAGGTTCTTGTGGTATCTTCATTGCCAAGATTCTCGTAAAAGCATCGTAGAGAGTCAAGGGAACCACAAGGCCCTGCTCCCTTGCCCATCGCGAGCTCGTATGGCTGGGACCTCCGTAACTAGATCGTCAGCACGATCAAAACTCTCGGAGCTTCGTCAATGCTAGCCCCAGGCTAGACTGCTTCGGCTTGAACCCATACCATTTGCTGATTTGTCGCACGAGGGTTCACAATTACCACGAAGGAATTAACAAAAATACTTTTGCATCCTAGACCGACGCACAATCAGAAATGAAGGAAGTGAAACTTCCTAAATGCCATCATAGCCTCTCGTAGATAAATATGGACGTCTACGTACCCATCAGCGAGACTCTACTAGACACTGTCTTAGTCAGGATAGATTCTAAACCGGGCTCTGTTACCAACTGACACGACCCAGAATCCGGTTAGGCCGTGCGGGCACCCGACATCCTTCCCTAGACCCGTCGGGCGAATCCTTACCAACTAAATTAAGAAATAAATATAACAATTCATAAATAAGAACAATACTTTAAAAAAAACACAGACATACTGATACCTCTAAGCTTTACAAAAGAAATTACAGCTGACTACCCAACATACTAGGTTTAGAGATATCCAGACTAGACATCTATGAGTACAAAAGAAGATAAATACCTCCTGATGGGGGAAAAATGCAACTGAAAAAATAGACATAAATCCGGTGGCCATCCGGAATAAAAGTTGGCTCATCCTGACAACTGAAGTCGTCTTCGCTCCTTCACAACGTGGTGAACTCAATCCTAGAGCGAAACTGCCGAAACAAAATAGATAGACAAAAACAAACAACAAACAAGGGTGAGTCAAAAGGACTCAATAAGTGGGGCAGACTAGCCACCTCAAAGAATAGGATAGCTAGTCAGGGAGAAGAAAAATAGATAAAACAAATTCCTCTTATTTAAATTATGAAAAGCAGAGCCAGATAATAACTAGAAACACGTATGAAACTTTTAAACTCAACCAAGGATGTGAGCCAGAAACATATCAACAAATAAGCAATGCACATATAAGCTGAACAGTAGTCATGTACCGCGAGTCTACACAATGGTATGAATTGAGATGAAATGAAATATGATGCAAAGGGTCACATGTGCCCGTAATCCCATCCCGAAGCGGAATACTCCTGCATTCGAGGGGAATCAAATCTGATAACCAACTGAAGCGAAATACTCCTGCTCCTGGGGCGGAATACTCCTGCACCCGATATAATATAAACTAGAGGCGGAATACTCCTGCACTCTCCTGGGGCGGAAAACTCCTGCACCCGATATAATGTAAAGCTAAGACGGAATACTCCTGCACTCAGTATCTGACATAAGAGCGGAATACTTCTGCTCCTGGGGCGGAATACTCCTGCACTCAATAAAATGTAAACCAGAGGCGGAATGCTCCTACACTCTCCTGGGACGGAATACTCCTGCTCCCAATATGATATGCAATGTAATGCATATGAATGACATATAATGCATATGAATGCAATGTAATGCAATAATAATCCTTCACCGGCGTGGGACTCTCATCGACAGCCGGGGAGTAGATGCCAACTCACAGCCAGCGTTCAACGCTCAGATCCTCCATGCAATACCAACAACAGATCATAACATTTAATATACAATGTAAATCCCAAGCTAAGGCGTAATGAGTACGCCTATCGGCAGCTACACACGTAGGGAACACGTGGTAGATATTCCATGAGGCCAAGTGCCTCCAAAGAAATGGATGTAAACACTTACCTCTTCCAAAAGTTAGCATTGCTAATCAACAACCGCGTTATCCTTTGGTTTTATTGTCAAACGATCCCACTCTATTCAATAAGCAGAAAAATATATCAAATTAGGCTAAAGGCTTCATTCCTCACATCTTAGGGCAATCCGGTTAGGAATCTGATACCCTATTCGCATGCGCAATATGCAGGCCATGCCTATGTACAGGGCATAAGGTCACCTAACCAAACCCTAAATAAATTACATTTATATGTTGCCCATAACTCACTAAGTACGAATATATAATTAATTCCCTTATCGGGGTGCAATTGACCCTTTAAACTATTAATTGAACTTATTCAAACAATGTCTAATATTCCAAGTTTTACCGCTAAAATATATTAAAACACACGTAATAAACTCAAATAATGCATTAAGATCATTACCTGAATGTTTCAGGGTAAAAATTTTACTTTTCCCGGGCTCTTTTCTCATTTTCTGGCATTTTTTTTGCTGCGTCTCTCCTCACTGTTCACGTTTTATGTTTCTGTACGAATTTTATGTTTCTGCTCATATTGTCCTTAGCTTAAGCTAAGGACCCCCACCGCCTAACTTTCCAATTTCAATCTTTTTCTTTTTTTTTTCTACGGTAAAAATTAAAACGGTACCCTACGATATTCGAAATAATTCCAACTTTCTCAAGTAAGTTATACAAAATATATATAACATACTTGCTAAGGCGGATCTTAAATCAGACTCCCGAAACTCAATATGCAAATTAAATGGAAAAAAGTCAAATTATTTAACTTTCGGCATTTTGGCGGAAACTAGCCGAACAACATCGAAATTCACTTTCAAAAAATCACAAAAGTCACAAATAATCATACGAACTTAACGGCACTTTCGGATTTCGAATCGGAGCTCGTTCGCCAAAACGGAGCTCGAAAATCTCTTTTTAATATTTATCGATAATAAAAACTGAAACCTTCTTCCGATGCCTACCAAACGAGGTCTGATTTAGCTCAAATTTTATAGACAAGTCCCAATGGACCTTACGAATATTTTAAAATTATCGGCACACCAATCGGAGTCCTATCTTCCAAAACGACTAACCGAGGTCATTTCGGATTGACTAAGGAAGACTGAATTGCAATACATGCTAAGACTCGACTGGAGTCTGGGAGAAGAAATCTCACGGCAAAGTGGCCAAGGGACTGCAATTCTCGGGCCAATGGTCTCATGTCAGCATAAAGAAAAGCCATCCTTCCCATGGACTTCCTGCTCAAAATATCTGCTACCACGTTCGCCTTCCCAGGATGATAGTGAGATCATGATCGTTAATCAATTCAAGCCACCTCTGATGTCGGCCGTTAAGATCTTTCTGAGAGAGAAGATACTGCAGACTCTTATGATCCGTATATACCTCATAAGGCTCGCCATAAAGATAATGCCTCCATATCTTCAAAGCAAAGACCATAGCTGCCAATTCTAAATCGTGAGTCGGATAATTCTTCTAATTCGGCTTCAACTGTCTGGAAGCATAAGCAATTACCTTCCCGTGCTGCATAAGAACACAACCAAGGCCCACACGAGATGCATCACAATAGACTACAAATCCACCGGTGCCCGAAGGAAGGGATAACACTGGAGCTGAAGTCAATAAGGCCTTAAGCTTTTGGAAGCTTGCCTCATACTCATCGGACCATCGAAACTGAACCGCCTTCTGCGTCAGGCGAGTCGGAGGAGATGCAATAGTAGAGAACTTCTCCACAAACCTCCGATAATAACCTGCCAATCCAAGGAAGCTGCGAATCTCCGTCGGAGTGGTAGGACGAGGCCATTTCTGCACTGCTTCAATTTTCTTCGGATCAACCTTGATACTCTCACTAGATACCACGTGACCTAAAAATACAACAGAATTAAGCCAAAACTCACATTTCGAGAACTTGGCATACAACTTACGGTCATGGAGGGTCTGAAGAACCACCCTCGATGATAATCATGCTCCTCGCGGCTACGAGAATAAATAAGAATATCATCAGTGAAGACAATGACAAAGGAATCAAGGAATGGCTCAAACACCCGGTTCATGAGATCCATAAAGGCTGCAGGGGCATTAGTCAGCCCAAACGACATAACTAGGAACTCATAATGGCCGTAACGAGTCCTGAAAGCAGTCTTCGAGATATCTGACTCACGAATCTTTTGCTGATGATAACTAGATCGGAGATCGATCTTAGAAAAGAATTTGGTACCCTGCAACTGATCAAACAAATCATCAATGCGAGGCAACGGGTACTTGTTCTTGATGGTGACCTTATTTAGCTGACGATAATCAATACACATCCGCATAGTCCCGTCTTTCTTTTTCACGAATAGAACAAGAGCACCCCATGGAGAAATACTCGGTCTAGTGAACCCCTTATCAAGAAAATCTTGCAACTGCTCCTTTAGCTCCTCAACTCTGATGGGGCCTTGCGATAAGGAGGGATAGAAATAGGCTGAGTCCCTGGCACTATATGAATGCCAAACTCGATCTCTCGATCAGGAGGAAGTCATGGCAAATCATCTGGAAACACGTCAGGGAATTCCCTAACGACAGGAACAGAATCAACAGATGGAATCTCCACAGTGATATCTTGAACCATGGCAAGATACGCTGAACACCCTATATCTGTCATCCACTTTGCCTTCAGGAAAGAAATAACATGTCCTATGGGTGGAAAATAAGAGCCCTGCCACACCACCGGTGCTGAACAAGGAAAAGACAACTAAAGAGACTTGGCATGACAATCTAATGTGGTATGACACGACGCCAGCCAATATATACCAATAATAACATCAAAATCAACCATATCTAGAATTAGAAGATCTACTAGTGTCTCATGACCTCCAAAAGATATGGTACAAGCTGGATAAACTCGAGGCTTAAGCTTATCTGATTTCTGACCAGAGAACTTTGGAGGACTAAGTCGGATAAAATAATGCAGCCTTGGTGGATCATCAACTTGACCTGCTACCTAGACTGGCTGACCAACCTGAACAACTGGAGGTATAACACCTGCTACCTCTGGAACATAACCTCATGGAACATGAACTGCTGGGGCTACATGTGGAGCTGGAATGGGGGCTTTCTGAACCTTAGAACCAATATCTACCGCAGCCTGAGGAGCTGCCTGAGGGATAGGAGCATCTACAGTAGCCTGAGGAATATGAGCATCTACAGTAGCCTGAGGAATATGAGCATCTACTGCAGCCTGAGCAATAGGAGCATCTACAGCAGCCTGAGGAATAGGAGCTCCACCTCATTCTGGGCGCTCCGCCTGGCCCTGAAGTATAGGGTTTCCTACTTCAATCGAGCTCCAATGCATGGTCTTCAAATCATCCCCCGAGCTCATATCATCAAGGCCTTTCCAAACCAACTGTAAGTGAGTCTCCTGGATCTCATTGGCTTGACTTCGAGCGAATGGTCTCGATGCAATTTGGGTTGCATCAGTCTCTCGTGAATTTTCCTGAGCGCATATTCTACTTGAGAGGGTCCCAAACATTTAACTAGAGTTCCACTAAACATTCTGCGACACAGCTCGCCATTGACTAAAACATAACGAGCCGTTTGGTCTCTCAGCCTTCTGCTCTCTTTTCTATCTGCCGGGAGTACTCCTTTATGCAGGTACTCAATGATCGGGTGCCGCCAGTTCCACGATGATCCCACTGTGTTGACCTCGCGATGCTTGATGTCTGCATATCTTAGCTCAATAATGGAAACAAGGCCGTATGCATTTAAATGTGTAGTGGCTGCTAAACTTGCTAGGGCATCAGCCTCTACGTTTTCTTCTCTCGGTATCTGATTAATCTTCTATTTTTTAAACTTTTTCAGGCATTTTTCTACTCTAACCAAGTATTGTTGCATGAGAACATCCTTGGCAGCGTAAGCCCCGGTTACTTAATTAAAAACGAGCTGGGAGTGACAACTAACTTTTTAATTCAATCTCACCTTACATATTATCCACGTAGAACAACACAAAAAAACAGTATACCCATTTATGACCCATTTAAGATAAAACCACCGTGATTTGTACATGGTAAAAAACAATGAATATTATATGAGGGTTTGATGTATATAAAAATTAAAACTCATACTCTTGTCAAATTATAGTAAAGTAAAGTATCGACCCACATAGATTGGATATTCTATTCTATAAATTTATGTGTCATGTATGTAAGACATGACTAAGACACCAAGAACGCTGCCACAACATAAACCAAAGTACCACCAATGAAAAAAGGAACTCCTTTGCTCATCTCCCTGGCCCCTAATATGTAAGCAAATTCTAAGGCTTGAATTACTGCTTCATATTCTACTTCATTATTCGTCATCTAGGAGAAGCTGACAGCTTTTTTGAACACATTCTTCACTGGGGATTTGATCACCATACCAAGCCCGGCCCCTTCTACGTTCGAGGCCCCGTCGGATGGATAAACCATTCTCCAGGGGTAAAACCTTCTATCATCCTGCATTATGCCATAGCTCCCAGTATTAAATCAGTACTGAAGTCGTCTAGAAAACCCGCTAGTATCTGCGACTTGATAGTCGCATGTGGCTGATAAATGATGTCGTATTCGCCAAGTTCGACAACCTATTTTTCCAGCCTGCCCGTGACACGACCCGAATTATCGAACCCTATTGACTGAATCGATATAAATTGTGAAGAATTACCTTGAAATGTAAATGAACCCAACTTTAACAACATCAGATAACTCTCAAGGATAGACAAAAATACAAGCTGTCTGAATAATACAACTAACTACCCAGAATACACAGTTTTAAAGGTTTCCAGATCAGACATCAAAGAAGGCCAAAAGATATACACACCTCCCAAAGGGAGCAAAAGTAAGGAAAACTGTAATATCTGAAGTTGGTGGCCGCAATGAACAAGATGGCTCACCGTAGACAGCTGAAAATGTACTACTCCTCAATCACGACACGACTGGCTGGGTCCTGGAGCAGAATCTTCCGAACGAAAAAAAAACACAAGAACAAATAGGGGGTGAGTCATAAGGACTCAATAAGTGCGACCAAACTAGCAACCTCGAACAAATAGATACGCTAGTCAGGGAAATGGAACTAGACAACAATCAACAAATAAGCAATGCACATATAAGCAGAACAGTAGTCATGTACAGAATGTCTACACAATGGTATGAAATGAAATGAAATGAGATGAAATGAAATATGATGCAAAGGGTCACATGTGCCAAATGAATGGGGCGGAATCCTCCTACCCTCAATATGATGCAATGGAGCGGAATCCTCTTGCTCCGAGGGCGGAATCCTCCTACCCTCAATATGATGCAAATGGAGAGGAATCCTCTTGCTCCTAAGCGGAATCCTCCTACCCTCAATATGATGCAATGATAACCATTCACCGGCGCGGGACTCTCGTCGACTGCCGGGAAGTATATGTCAACTCTCAACCAGGGTACAATGCTCAGATCCTCAATGCAAGACATAACATATAATATACAATGTAAATCTAAAGCTAAGGCGTAATGAGTACGCCTATCGGAAGATACACACGTAAGGAACACGTGGTAGAAAATCCATGAGGCCAGGTGCCTCCATAGAAATGGAAATAAATACTTACCTTATTCCAAAGCTAGCCCTGCTACTCAACAATTGCTTTTTCCTTTGGATTAACTGCCAGACGATCCCACTCTATTCAATAAGCAGAATAATTATATCAAATAAAGCTAAAGGTTTCATTACTTATGTCTTAGGGCAATCCAGTTAGGAACTTGATACCCTATTCGCATATGCAATACACAGGCCAGGCCTATGTACAGGGTTCAAAGTCACATAACTAAACCCTAAATAAATTACATTTATATGTTGCCCATAATTCATTGAGTACGAATATATAATCATTTCCACAATCGGGGGCCAATTGACCCTTTAAATTATCAATTTAAGTCATTAGGGCGATGTCTAATATCCTTATTTTTACCGTAAAAATATATTAAAACATACGTAATAAGCTAAGCTAATACGTTAACATCATTACCTGGAGATTTGGGGTAGAAATTCCACTTTTTTTCCACCTCTTTTTCCCTTTTTTTTCTCTTTCTTTTCTAACCTTTCTTTTCTCGTCAACTTTGTTATATGTTTCTGCCTCTATATGTCTTGCTGCTGCTAAGGGATTAAATCCCTTAGCTAACCGACCTAATTGTTTATTTATTTTTTTTAAATTCGCTATGACGATTAAAATTAAAATTGAACCCTAGAGAAGTCGAAATGATACCAAATATTTCAAGTAAGTTATACAAACTATGTGTAACATACTCATCAAGGCAAATCTCAAATCAGACTCCCGAAACTCCAGATACGAATTAAAAGAAAAAAGGACCAAATTATTAATTCTTTCGGAACTTTAGCCGAAATCAACCGAACAACCTCGAAACTCACTTCAAAAATTCACATATGTCATAAATGACCATACGAATCTAGCAAACCTTTCTGATTTTGTATCGGAGCTCATTCGTCAAAATTGTGCTTCAAAACCCCTTTTTTTACGATTTATCGTTAACGAAAACAGAAACCTTCTTCCGATGCCTACCAAACGAGGTCTAATTTAGCTCAAATTTTACAGACAGGTTGGGATAGTCCTTACGAAGCTTTTAAAATTGACGGCACGTCAATCGAGGTCCTAATTCCCAAAATAACTACTTAAGATCGTTTCAGCCTGATAGTTCGGGCTTGTGCAGAATAGTTCGTAAGGGAAAAGAAGAAACTACATAATGACGTGACTCTGAAAATATGGCCGCACCTTCCTTGATACCTAGTCTCTGCGTCCAGGAGACACTTGTTGACATAATTGACTGGGGATTGCACTCCCTTGTCTTCTCGTACCAGGACGGTGCTGACAGCAACTTCAGACACAGCTAGGTATAACAATAATGGTTCTGCCTCGCGTGGGTTGGTGAGCAACGGGGGATTTTCCAGATATTTCTTTAGTTCCTGTAGCGCCTTGCTACGTTGCTCCGTCTATTCAAAACTTTTATTCTTTTTAAGGACATTGAAAAACTGATGACACTTTTCTGATGATTGTGAGATGAACCGGCTGAGTGCTGCAATTCGACCGTTAAGCCTTTTAACTTCAACTTCACTTTTCAAGACTTCCGATATCACCTAGATTTGCCTCGATCTTCATGAAATTTTCTTCTATGCCCCTGTTGGAAACAATAAACCCAAGGAACATACCAGAAGATATGTTGAAGGCATACTTTTCGGGGTTGAGCTTCATTCCAAATCTATCCAAGATGTCGAATGCTATCTCTAAATGGCTGATATGATCCTTGGCGAATTCATATTTGACCAACATGTCATCGATGTAAACTTTCATGTTCATGCTGATCCGCTTCTTGAACATTAGGGTCAGCAACCTCTGATAAGTCACTCGTACATTCTTAAGTCAAAAAGGCATCACCCTGTAACAATACATCCCCCTGTCTGTGATGAAAGAGATCTTTTCTTGATCATTCGGGTTCATGAGGATGTGATTGTATCCTGAGTATGCGTCCAAAAAACTCAAGGTTTCATGGCCTACCGTTGAATCGATGAGTTGATCGATGTTGGGCAGCGGGAAGGAATCCTTTGGGCATGCTTTGTTCAGATATGTGAAATCGATGCATATCCTCGACTTACCATTTTTATTGGGAACTACCACACCATTGGATAACCAGTTAGGGTACTGCACCTCGCAACTGGAACCGTTATTTTGTTGCTTTTCGACCTCTTCATGGACCGCCTGTCCTTTTTCGTGACTGATCGGTCGTTTCTTCTACTTGACCGATTTAAAGTTCAGATCGATATTCAGATTATGTGTGATGATGCTAATTGATATCCCCGACATGTCGGTGTGGGTCCTGGCAAAGGTGTCTGACCGAGCACGTATGAAGTTAGCGTATTCTTTTTTGGCTTCGGCTAAGAGCTTAGCCCCTACATAAAATTTCTTGTCCAAAACCTACTCGTCGAAGATCACTGGGTCAAGATCATCGACCGTGGGTTTGGCTAGCTTGTCCGCTTCTTCCGGGTCAGGGGTGCAATGGCAGTTCCTGAGACTCGGTCACCACATAGACCCTATATCCGAGAGGTACTCTGGTGATCAGAAGGACAAGTAGTCTATCCAACTTTTTCTTCTGATTTTTCATCTCCTTTTTGGAGGCATCTATCACGGTAGTTACGTAACAGCTCTGAGCTAACTTCTGTTCCCCCTGAATTTCTTTCACCCATCAATGAGTCGGGTACTTTAGAATTTGATGAAGTGTAGACGTCACTGCACGTACTTCATGATTCCAGGGCCTTCTGAGGATAATGTTATACGAGAGGTCGTATGTCATTACCTGGAAGGAGGTCACCCGTACTACTCCAGGTAGGTATACATGAAGGATTATCTCTCCCACAGACTTCTCGCTGGAGCTGTTAAAGCTTTTTATAGTGTACGGGCTGGGGATACCTGATTCTGCATCTCCATCTAGCGTACAATCTTCTAATAAATGATATTGACTGTGGTGCCAAAATCCACCAATACACATTTGACTCGAGTGTCATGTACTTCTAGGGTGATTATTAGAGCATTGTAATGGGGATGATGGGTTCGCCATGAGTCCTCGTTGTTGAATTGATGTGTGGCTTTTTAGTCATCTGCTGGTGAGCCTCACAGACCATGATGGCTTTGGTCCCAGTGCTACCGAAACCGAGCCCCCCCTCCCCCGAAGATAGTGTTGATGAGCCTTCTAACCGCTGGTGGTGTTTCGTAATAAGGGGTGATATTCTGGCAAGATCTCAGCCATGATGACGGGTAATTGTGTTCTGATCTTAGATAGTAGTTAACACTTTCAGTCGTGTTGACCGAGTTATGAATTATGTGTTGGATCTCATTACATACATCTCGTGTGGCATTGTCGTCGTGACTTGACATGATTGCGCCTTTTACTTTGTAGGAAACCTACAATTGTCTTGGCCCCACGGTGGGCGTCAAACTGTTTATGCCTAAAATTGTACGTCTAGGTTAAACAATTAATTATTGTTGGGCTCACAAGCAATACAGTAACTATAACGGAAAAGTATGTAAATCTAATGAAAGTAGTAACAAAATAAACAAGATGAAATAATTAATAGAAGGCAGAGTAATTCTTATTCATTGAGAATAGCCGGATTCGGTGCTGAATCACCTTATGTACAATACAATATAAGGAAGGGTATTTATAGTAGTGATACCCAGTCCTAAATAAGGTAAAATACAAAGACAAATAAGTTTGTGGGCCTATACCTAAAGGTGGTGAAATATACTAAACCCTAACTAGGAGACTGTAAACCCTAGGCAGCGGGATGTATACCCTGCGTCGTGTGGCCGTGCCGCTTAAACAGTCGTTGGCTCTAGAAGCGGGCGTGTATCCTCTGCGCTCAGTAACTTGTAAGATAAGTCTAGTCTCGCCAGTTGGACTCGTATCACCATAATAGTAGGTGGCATATTTTTGCCCACACAAAATCCAGCTAAAAATCACGATGACAGTTACAAAAAAGAAGAGGGAAAATCAGAAGGAAATAAACCCTTCAAAATTTGAAATGAAAAGTTAATTTTTTAATAAAAAGGAATTTTCGTCTTTGTATGTAATGGGTCCCAGTGGGTCCCACATGGTCCCTCCAAAACCTTCTAGGAGGCCTTTAGTTGTACGTGGTTGTACATGACTAAGGTTGTATGTTATTGATTTCCCATTCTTTTAAGTGTTATTTGTTGAGAACACACATTCCCATCTATGCAGATGAATGCACCACAAAAGTGGAAAGGATCTCTTATGCAAGAGTCCTAATAGAAATAGATGTTACTGGGCCTTTGCCAAGGAAGATTAAAGTTCAGGATCCAGCAGGGAAGGTATTTGAGCAGATTGTGGTTTATGACTGAGTGCCAGATTATTGCTCAACATGTCTGCAGATGGGCCACCAATGCATAGCAACTGAACCAACTCAAAAACAAAGAATTGAAAGGGTGGCAAGACATGAAAAAATGGCATGGCAACCCAGAGATCAAAGAGGTGGGAACCAAAGGGGCTAAAAAGCACAACACGAAAACCAGCACACAGCAACAGAACAAGCGTAGTTTGATTCTATACAGCACCCAGACAAACAGATGAACAAAGATGGGCAAAAGGCCATGGAAAGGCCCCAGGCTCAGCAAAGGGCAGAGACTCAACCCAGACGAGCATAAAGTCGAACTGCCTCTTCAGGAAATAGTCAAGACCAAGGGGAAAAATGGACACAAGTAGTAGGGCAATCAGCAGCAAAACTAGCAAAGAATGTAATTCAAGCTCCAGAGAAAATATTGCAACAAAATGTATTACTGCAATTGCTAAGAGAGTTGAAGGGGGTCCAAAAAAGGAGTGAATGAGGGAAAAGGGGGGCAGATAGTATTACCCAAACAAACAAACCATGAAGATAGTAACACGGTATGTTAGGGGTTTAAATAAAGTATATAAGCAGAAGGAGACAACAATGTTTATGCAAGAAACAATTATAGTATTACTGGAGCATAGAGTAAAGGAAAATAAAGCCCAGAAAATTATCAAGAAAATAGCAAAAAATTGGTAGTGGACCGATAAATATGCACATAGTAGAGGTAGAATATGGCTTCTATGGGATCCAAGGGTAGTTACATATAATGAAATGGAGAAGAGCAGCCAATACATTCATGGGGAGGTGGAGCTCATGGGCAAGATGACAATAACCTTTACAGCAGTGTATGGGTTATACACAATTGAGGAAAGAAGAAGACTATGGGATGATCTGGAAGTTTTTGCCACAGGTAGTTAAAGGTCATGGCTTATTATGGGTGACTTAAATGCAGTTTCAAGCCAGGAAGATAGGCAAGACGGAAGCATGGTGCAGGATCTAAAAATTAGGGACTTTAATAGGTTCCTAATACGTACAGAGAATAAAACAGTTGGAATCTACACATGGATGAATGATAGTGTATTACCAGAATTGACAGAGCCCTTGCAAATGTTGAATGGATGATTCAAATGCCACAAATAGAAGCAGTATTCCTCAGCCCAAGTTTCTCTGATCATTCTCCTCTGCAAGTAGAAATAGATATGAGTGGCCTTAAATATAACAAACCTTTTAGATTCATGAATTATCTAGCAGATCATGCAAGCTTTCCTCAAGTCATAATTGAAGTGTGGGAGCGGCAAGTGAATGAGGAGCCAATGCAAGCGGTCTAGTGAAAATTGAAGCATGTTAAACAAGGGCTAAAACAACTGAACAACACAGAATTTGGTAAAGTGCAAGAAAAAGTGGAGAGCATAAGGAAGGAATTGCAAGAACTACAAGAGAAGATGGTAGATCCTGAAGAGTACAATAGAAGAACTGATGGACAAAAAGAGCTCAAATAGGCATTGGAGCACTGACTGAATATTGAAGAGAGCATTATCCAATAGAAGTCTAGAGTGCAATGGCTAAAACTTGGAGACTCTAACACCTCTTTTTTCCATGCTTGTGTCAAAAATAGGGTGGCCTAGAATAGCATAAGGAACATAACAACAGTGGATGCACATTGTTGCATGATGAGAAGGGGGTGGAGGAGGAAATCATGGATTTTTACAAGCAATTACTGGGGACTTCAGCTGCACAGTTACCAGCAATTAACAAAGAAGTAATGAAATGAGGGAATATGCTTGACAGACATTAACAACTAAGCCTGATTGAACCAATAACTGAAGGAGAGATTGTTATGTGTTTGAAAGACATCAATGACCTCAAAGTCCCAGGCTATGATGGTCTCAATGCTGTGCTTTTCAAAAAAGCTTGGCTAATAATTGGTGAGGAGATAAAAACAGCAGTTCTATACTTCTTTAGTACAGGAAAAATGCACAAACCTATAAAATACACTTCTGTGACCCTAATCCCCAAGGTCAAGCACCCCACTAGAATATCTGAGTATATGCCTGTCTCTTGTTGCACAAACTTATATAAGCTCATCTCCAAGATCCTTACAAAGAGGCTGCAAAGAGTCATAGATTTTTTGATAGATAAAAGTCAGACTGCTTTTGTCCCAGGCAGATTGATAAATGACAACATTATCCTAAGCCATGAATTGGTCAAGGGATATGGGAAGAAAGGCATCTCCCCAAGGTGTATGATGAAGATTGACATGAGGAAAGCTTATGATTCAGTGGACTGGAATTACTTGGAGCAAGTAATGGTTGAGCTAAGATTCCCAGAAAAGTTTGTAGCTTGGATTATGGAATGTGTTAAGACTGTGTTTTACACAATTTTTATTAATGGAAAGCTGACTAAACCATTCCATGCAAAAAAAAAAAAAAAAAAAGCTCAGGCAAGGGGATCCCTTGTCCCCCTTCCTGTTTGTAATTGTAATGGAATACCTAACCAGGTTGATGAAAACTCTACAGAGCAATCCAGATTTTAACTTCCATCCAAAGTGCTCAAGAATACAATTGGCATAACTTAGTTTTTCAGATGATCTACTCTTATTTTATAGGGGTGATCTCATATCAATAAAGCTGATGTCTGGTGTGTTTCAAGACTTCTCCAGAGCATCAGGCCTGAGTGAGAATATAGAAAAGAGCTCTATTATTTTGTTGGAGTCTTAGAAGCTACCCAGCATGAATGTATTCAAAGCTTGGGGTTCACAAAGGGGGAGATGCCATTCAGATATCTAGGTATGTACTCATGAAAACCTTTCGATTCTTCACGGTCTATGCAGGCTACTCCAATCCCTATATGTCTATGGGTTGAATCACGTGCACGCATTAACGAATTCTGTGATTAGTTAAGCTAGGCGAGCAAGTATATGTCTATCCTACTCACAAATTGGTTCTCCGATGCCCGGGTTCACAATCAAGCCCTATTCTTTCTTATTTGCATTAATAAATTCCCTCTTTCGAGTTCAATCTAAAAACCATGGATAGTGCTAAATTATCAGGCCTCAATAATCAAACAATTATGATCAAGAAAGAATAAACAATCCATAATGGTAAATCAATATATAGAAATCAACTTTCAAACATCAACCTTCATGTATTTACTCTAACCCTAGAACGAACAAACCATAGAATTAAAGAGAAGAATAAGAGAAAGAAAGAAAGAAAGAACTTGTTTAGAAGACATCTAGGGCTCCTCCCCTCTCCTCCAAAACTTGCTCCAAACGTCTGAACTCCAATCAAAAACTAAGTAAACTAGTATTTATAAGGTTTACAAAGGCCTGGTAATAAGTTAGACCTAATCCTAGACGAAATAGGAAGTAAATATCCGCTCCAGGAGCGCTATAACGGGCGCCCCGTGCCCACGATCGCGCTGAAACAACCAGTGAACGTCAAACTTTTGGCGCCCACGATCGCGCTGAAACAACCAGTGAACATCGAACTTTGGGCGCCTTTGGGGCGCCCCACGTGGGAAAACGCGCAGGCACTGGGCGCTATAAGTGGCACGCCGTGTGCCCCAAAGCGCCAGGCAAAATTCAGCTCTTCCTTGCTCCGCAACTCGCCTCGTGTCGTGCCCTCGTGTGCTCAATCCAATCCTCAATCAATTTCCAATCATTCCTTGCTCAATCACGCTCCTAAAAGCTCCAAATGCACTGCGTAACAACCTACACACGCACGACATCAAATTAGTGCAAAACCACATTCATAAACTATATAACGAGTGAATAACAAGCTCAAACATGCGGAAATATTAAGGAAACTTTGGCATAAAATGCCAAACATCACCACCCCACAATTGAACCTTTTCTCGCCCTCGAGCAAGTCACCACTAACTTCCCAACCTAGGTAAAACAGGTCTGCCTATGACTATGGTTGATACCGATCATTGAACAAATGCACACATGACTACTATGGATCCACAAACATGCCAACAATTTACCAAACTCAAAAATATGAGAACAACCACCCCAAAATAGCTCAAATGCACAAACTCAACTTATTGCAACCATGCTCCCACAAAATCACACCTATCTACTCAAGCAAGAAACCATCAACTTCACCTATTTCATGCAAACCATGTGCCCTCACCAATATGAAGCAAAAGAGTGCCCCCAAAGATCACACACAACAATAAATATCATGAATAGAATGGGGGCAATAACAAACGAATTCACTCACTCTCATGAAAGTCTCGCATGTCACACACAATGTACCATAGGCTTGTCCGTAGTGTAGGACTCCACTAATGTAAGCTCACTCAAATCGGGATTAACTAGGACTTTAAAAAGGCCGTAATGTAGGCTAAGGGGCGGGTAGGATACATATGGTAATAGTGACTACCTCCCTAAGCACTTTAATACATCACAATTATTTCAAACACAATTCCCATCAAAGCCACCCAATCAACAACTTTCACACACACACCTTCTCAACAAGTAGCATTTTTCTTTTAAGCACACACTAGCAAAATGGATATTCTTTTCTCTTTGTTTCTTTTTCCACAATTTTTTTTCTTTTCTTTTCAACTTTGCTCCTTTTTTTTTCAATTTCATTATTTTCCAACCTTGCCAATGCTCATAAACAACTACTACACAAGTTTAACAAATATTCCTCTTCATTAGTTCCACTAAAAAACCTCCCAATATCCAACCACAACTCCAAAATAATATCACAATATCAACTAAAGTGCTTAAGGAGTAAAGGGCCAAAAGAGAACAATTTAGAACAAGTGGGTAGGCTCGGGGTGTGGGTGCCAACAAAAAGGTCAAAGAATTCACAATAATCAAGTCCAAGGTGTATATGTAAGGGTAGGCAAATCAAAAGAAGGCCTGTATCATTTTCCGACTAGAGCAAACCTAGGATTTCGATTTGCACACACACGGGGAAAGTTCTAGACATTAATATACAAACATGGAGCAAACAAGAATATGCCTCACACACACACATTGCACATGATCCACACAAAAAGGCTCCATCAACAACTCTCAATCAAGCATTTAGAGCGCAACTTGTGAAAAATTAAGCACTAATGCACAAAGGTTCACAATAAAGTCAAGCAAGTGGACTCAAGCATCTCAAGGGGGTCGTTCCAATTTTTTCTCAAGGCATGCATCATAATTTAAAACCAAAGGACACCATAAATAACACATGCAATAAGTTCAAGTCCACCGGTATCAAACAAATCAAAGGCACCTAGCATTCCACCTAATTCTTTTGTCTAGGGCCACCTATAACTAACTACTCTAATCCTAAAAAATAAAAACTACCCGGTTCAAAGGCCTCCCCGTGGAAAAGAACCGAGGCCATAAGAAAAACCACGGGGCGGATGATATGTACCACTAATAAAAACTAAAAGGAAAATCTTTTTGGAATTTTTTCATTGGTTTTCTTATTTTTTTCAATTTTTCATATATTAAAGCAAGAAACAAATCAAAAATAAAGTCAAGTGACAAAAGAAAATCCTACAGTACATGCATCCCTAACCTAAAAAAAAACGGAGAGTTCCCCACCCCCCACTTAAAACTAAGCAATGTCCTCAGTGCCAAAAATAAGAAAGTGCAAGGGTAAAGAAAACTTCCCTGAAAACTCTAGTCCTTGGTGCTAGCATCCTCCAAGCTTCCATATAGTATGAGGTACTCAGACTTCCCCCAACAGGTCATCAATATTAGGCAGGGGTGAGGACACCCCACACTTAAGCTCGACATTACATGAACCTGCAATCCAAAGAATCACCCAAAGTAATATACAACCATAAAAATAAATAAAAGCAAAGCAAGCAAATTGGGTTGCCTCCCAAGAAGCGCCTTAGTCAACGTCGTGGCATGACGAAGACAACTTCATCACTTTTGTCTCCACCTTGAACTAATGAATTGAATCCCCAACTTTGCTTCAAGCTTATGATTATGGTATTGGGGTGGTGGCAAAAATACAAAAGGACCAAGTAACCAATATCGCATTTTGCACTTCTTGGCCTTTACATGAGGGGTGTCGTTTTGTCTCCTCAACATCACAAACTTTAAAATATAGGCACCTTGTTCCTCCACCTTTGGTTTCTTCATAGGCTCGGGTGGCTCAATTTTCATGTCACCATCCAAACACAATGTTGAAAAATGATTGGAATGAGGTCTAATGCGCTTCAATTCTAAAGTTGCATTACTTTTGAAACCCTCACTTGCACAAATACTAGAGTCCTCAAATATGATGTTTTCTATTTCCTCACTTGACTCTAATGTGATTTCCTCAACCTTGGCATCATCAACTACTATTGGGTCGAATGGTAGGAATTCCACTTTTTGCTCCTCAAATTGGCTTCTAAGCTCCTCTATCTCAAATCTACTATTCACGACAACTGATAATTGGGCTTCAGACACCTCAATTATATCACTCAAATTTGCCTCTAGATCATGAATAGCTGAACCAAATTGATCAATTTCTTGTGTGAGCTCCACTCTTTCTTCCCTAAATTGCCTCATCATATTTGTAAGTTCACTTCTAAAATCCCCATATGCTTCTAAAAGGTTGGCTTGCTCCGTTAGAAAATTTTGGCTCACAACCTGCACTTCTTCATTCCTGTCAGACTCACAAACATCGTTAAAAACATCACACACATTGATAGAGGAAGGAGTATGACACTTAGGAAAATCATTCCACTGACCACCACATAATTTACAAAAATTCCAATCAAAGGTGGTAGAAATTCAAATAACCAATCCCGTAGGGTTGAAAGAGTTGGACAATTTTCCCACAAGTGGGTTCCTCCACAAAGTAGACAGAGATCATCAAAATCTGAGCAACCATCATCGACCAGTTTTCATTAAAAGATGCCATGGTAACAAGCAACACAATAATAAACTAAACCAAAATTAAACCTGAATAGAAAATAATAAATTGTTCAAAAAGAATCAGTCAATTATTTAGTCCCCGGCAACGGCGCCAAAAACTTGTTGCTCCCAAACGCACACGCAAGTATACGTGGTCGACAAGTAATAAAGTGATAAGTACAGTATCGTTCCCACGAGGACTATTCAGACTGAATTTTAGCAAACAATTTCCTAAGAACTATTTAGGGATCTTTTTCCAATGGTTGAGATTTTACTAACTAAATGCAGTAATTAAAACAAGTAATTAAGATCAAGTAACAAAGCAAATTCTAAGTTGTTATCAATAAAAGATGACGGTCCCGGGTCAGAATTACGAACAATCCAGTTGAGTTTTCCAGTTGATTCTACTTCTTGATTTCCTAGATTGCTAACTACAGGTTAAATGTACCCATGAAAACATTTCGATTCTTCACGGCCTATGCAGGCTACTCCAATCCCTATATGTCTATGGGTTGAATCACGTGCACGCATTAACGAATTCTGTGATTAGTTAAGCTAGGCGAGCAAGTATATGTCTATCCTACTCACAAATTGGTTCCCCGATGCCCGGGTTCACAATCAAGCCCTATTCTTTCTTATTTGCGTTAATAAATTCCCTCTTTCGAGTTCAATCTAAAAACCATGGATAGTGTTCAATTATCAGGCCTCAATAATCAAACAATTATGATCAAGAACGAATAAACAATCCATAATGGTAAATCAATATATAGAAATCAACTTTCAAACATCAATCTTCATGTATTTACCCTAACCCTAGAACAAACAAACTATAGAATTAAAGAGAAGAATAAGAGAAAGAAAGAAAGAACTTGTTTAGAAGACATCTAGGGCTCCTCCCCTCTCCTCCAAAACTTGCTCCAAAGGTCTGAACTCCTATCAAAAACTAAGTAAAATAGTATTTATAAGGTTTACAAAGGCCTGGTAATAAGTTAGACCTAAGCCTAGACGAAATAGGAAGTAAAAATCCGCTCCAGGGGCGCTATAACGGGCGCCCCGCGCCCACGATCGCGCTGAAACAACCAGTGAACGTCGAAAATTTGGGCGCCTTTGGGGCGCCCCACGTGGGAAAACGCACCAGGCACTGGGCGCTATAAGTGGCGCGCCACGTGCCCCAAAGCGCCAGGCAAAATTCAGCTCTTCCTTGCTCCGCAACTCGCCTCGTGTCGTGCCCTCGTGTGCTCAATCCAATCTTCAATCAATTTCCAATCATTCCTTGCTCAATCACGCTCCTAAAAGCTCCAAATGCACTGCGTAACAACCTACACACCCACAACATCAAATTAGTGCAAAACCACATTCATAAACTATAAAACGAGTGAATAACAAGCTCAAACATGCGGAAATATTAAGGAAACTTTGGCATAAAATGCCAAACATCACCCACTTAGCACAAAGGGAATAAGTGTAGCTCAGTACCAACCACTTATAGATAAAATGATAGACATGATCAAATCCTGGACTTCTAGATTTCTTTCTTATGCTGGGAGAGTCCAACTAATCAAAAGTGTGCTATTTTCAATACAAGTGTTCTGGTCTCAAATATTTGTGCTGCCAAAAAAAGTGGTTAAGGTCATTGAAGCAATCTGCAGGAGATTCTTAGGAAAGCCCTTATAGCATGGGAGAGGCTCTGTACCGCTAAATCAGCTGGAATTTTTTGGATGTCCAAGCATGGAATAAAGGTTGCAATATGAAAAATACTGTTGAACTTATGCAAAAAAAAAAGACAGAATGTGGGTCAAATGGGCACACATATAGTATGGGAAAAACACAGATATGTGGGATGCAATGCCCAAATAGGCATCTTGGGTCCTGACAAAGATACTAAAGGTCATGTAATATTTTGTACAGGCCCTATCCAGAGAGCTGATGTCATGGAGATGGAGGAAAACTCAATCAAAAGGGTCTGCAAGCAGCTAAAGGGACCTCAACAAAAAGTATAATAAGAAGACTCATCTTTAATAACATGGGCCATCCAAAATGGACTTTTATTTTATTTATAGCAGCTCATGGTAGTCTTTAGACAAGAGAGAGATTGGGAAGATGGATTCTGCTGAACAATGTGAGCTGTGGACTATGCTAGACATATGAAGAAAGCATCAAGCATCTGTTGTTTGAGTGTGCATTCTTAGCTCAAGTTTGAAACAAGATTCTTCAGTGGCAACATATTGGCAGACAAGCAATAGAGTGGGAACAAGAGTTAGAATGGGCAAGTCAGCACTGCCGAGTCAAGAATGCAAAAGCTCATGTGTTCAAAATGGCATTGGCTGCTAGTGGTTAGCAAATTTGGCAGGTGATGTTAGGCTAAAAATTCATATATTTTAGTATTAGTTCCCTCATATTTTGGTGCTTTTGTGGATTATTTTAGCGTGAACAATAATATTTTATGCTTATATTGAGTGTTTAAATGTGTAGGAATCAAGTGAGATGAAAAAGTGTTAAAGTTTGATGATTTGGAGCAAAATGAAGTTAATTTACAGCGTTGTAAGGTGCCAAGGCCGTGGATTAGCCATGAAAGGAATTTAAAGACGAAATGTCATGGCCCAGCCATCGTAAGGCCATGATTCAGCCATGAAGTTGACAGCAGAATTTCGCAAGTGCATGGCCCAGGCATCGTAAGGCCATGATCCAGCCATGAGGCAAATTTTCTGGCGAAAAGTGGCGAGGGGCAAACTTGTCCACAAGTTTGACACGAGATTTATAAAGTTTTATAACCTATTTTCAGCCCATATCTTGACTTGGGAGAGCAATACCACCATTGTTGAAGCACTTTGGAGCTTGAAAACGCATCAAAACCATTGGAACTGAAGAATCAAAGAGTTTTTCTCAACTTTTCTTATTCTCTTTCTTATGGGTGTTGTTTTAACTATGAATTCATTATTGTTTAATACAATTATGAGTAGCTAAATTTCTACTCTAGGATTTTGATGAACCCATTATTGGGGTAGTTTTGAGTAACTCCAAGATTGAGTAATACAATATTCTATTTATTTGGCTGTGTTTTTATTGAATTCAATTGTTAGGCCTGCAATTGTTTGTGCCCTTTTTACTTGAATGATCTTGGAAAAGACGTTTGGATTAGGGTCAGTCAAATAACAGTACTTCAGGTTATGATAAGGGATTACTTAAACTGATTTAGAGTCATTATAGGGATATCGTGATTCGACTGTGGCCTGAAATTGGACATTCTTAATGGTCTTGTTTATTTTGGGAAAAATAGCTCAAGAACGGTGTTGTTAGTAGTTGGGAAACTCTAGCGAACAAGTTGAAGTTCAAGGCCAATAGAATAGTATTTCGTGCAAGTTTGGAGTGAACTCAGGACTAAACCAGTAATTGGGGAATTCATTATCCTAGGCTTTTTAACATCTTAGAGTTCCAGTCTTATCATCCTTAGTTGATCTTAGTTAACTGTTAGTTAAGTTAATAGTTCCTTACTTGAAACATTATTGTTGAACTTTGAATCTTTGGCTATTAAAGTTACTAGAACTTGACGTTGCTCCCTGTGGGATTCGACCCCGAACTTGTTAAACCGGGTTATATTTGCAGCGACCGCTTATCCTTTTTAGGACGAGTTTTGGGCGTGATCAGCAGAAAAGAAACAGAAGAGTGTTCCAACAAAGACAAAGAACTGCAGAGGCAATCACAAGGTAGATAATTCAAGAAGTCATAGAAAGATGCAGCATGAGCCTCAAGTTTAGGAGAGTGGCAGAAGAGCTCAACTATTACCCATAGAGAACTGTTTTAGCCATGTTAATAATGTAGGAGTAGGAGTTCTTTTGTTCTGTATAGGTAGCAGCTGAACACCTGGACAAAAGTCAGGTAGTATAGTTTGAACTGAGTTTTGATTTGTAATGCTTTGTTATATATCTCGTTTACTTTTACCATTTGATTTTTAATTTACGCTTTTATACCATTGACATGACATGATTCTAAGGTTGCATTTGGTTTGGATGGTGGAAAGGATACTCCCTGCATAAAACCCAACATAATCTTGCACGATGATTGATTTCACTTTTCCCTTCCACATAAAACTTAATATTATTTTATATCATGCTTGGTTCCACTTTTTGTTTACCTAATAATTAATAGTCCCATAAGCTAAGTGAAAAATCAATATATTACTCATGCCGGTAGAGTGTAGAATAAAAGTGCCAAAATTAACAACAAATGGATTTAAATTTTAAACTAACAAATGAGTAATGACAAACATAAATACTGATTTCCTATCATCAATTGCTTTAGTACTAAAATTAAATGGTAGTTAGTACTTGGTAATAGTATTATATATAAAGGAACTGATTTGGCTATCAAAGGTAACTCAAATGCAGCTAGCTATACACTAGAGGACACGTTATTTTGGTTCTGCAAAAAGATCAAATAGGGAAACCCGGAAAGATACAAGAAATAACCATATATTCACCATATCTATTTTCTTATTCTTATATCAATAAAATTTGCTTTTTCTAGGGTAAATGAGTAAATTGAATAAATTCTTCTTACACATTCATGTCTAGCCCGAGTTATATGGGATCATCATTTCTAGCTCAATTGGTCCTTTCAGAGATGATGTGTTGAATAGATGCTTAATTGGAACTTTCATAGGAGGAAATGGAGATATCCCAAGCGTTGCCGATGTCAGAAAATGAGTGTATAGCAAGTGCACAATGTAATTAACTTCTTCCTTCTTTCCGGATGTATTTTTAACTCTTGAATAATTTTAACGTATTATTTTTGTAGGTTAAACAAACAGATTTTGACCTTATCAATTTTTCTTTGAAGTGGTTGCAAACGTAGTATAGGTGCAAGGTATCTCCTATCCAGATTTCACATCATATTGCTTGGTACGTAAGAATCTAGCTGCTTGTTGTTTTAATATATGTTTCTTAACAAATTCTTCAACTATATATAAGATCAGATAGGAGTACGAGGTTTAGTAAGGAGACGAATTATTATTTGATTGGTTGCCTCTATTAGCTTCCTTAAAATTAGGGACTTATAGTGGGAACTGGGAAAATAGAACTTGGATTATTGGGTGATTAACAAAACTCGGATTCATTTTTACTATGCATCACTAACTCAAGTCATGCTATATTTTTCATATTTATTCAAGTGATGAAGTTGTTGTGCTATTGTTCACTGCTATGCTCAGTTCTTAGCTCTAATGTAGCATATACATTTTATACATCCCCTAACAAGAACAAGCATAATGGGTGTGAACTTCTCCACTAAGCTAGCTTCAGCTTCCTCCATTATAGCAGCAACTCACAAAGATTCTACACCACAGGCAATAATGCAGCGTCTAATCAGTTTGCAGCCTTGTATTGCCCAGGCAATAATGCAGCGTCTAATCAGTTTGCAGCCTTGTATTGCCCAGGCAATCAAGCTGAGCACAATAAGGACTAAGACGACTACGAACACCAATGCAAATCCTGGTTTGTCAAGTATGTTGCCAAAAATTAGATTAGTGGCGTTTATTTCAAATCACAAATTCTAAAAGTTTATTTCACATAAAATTGAAATGAAGGCACAAAACTAAATTCAAACATAAAAGCTAAATATCTCTTGGGTAATTGATATGATATTGCAATAAATTGTGTGCATTGTCAGTGCACAAAACTTAAATTCATATATACAAGAGTTCAAGTTTTGTGCACTTAGTACAAACAATTTAAGTTTTGGGCATTTAGTGCAAAAAATTCATTCACAAAATGGCCACA